>CM038146.1:142899346-144201221 GCA_021437245.1 Aegilops speltoides
GGGCGCCCGTATGATGTCATGATTTCCACGATGAGTTGGTTGTCGTGGTTTTACCTTTGTCTTGGCGAGCTTTGAGTAGGCTCGCAGCGTCCATCCGAGGGTCTCATGAAGGTCCCGTTTGACCACGTGGTGAGAGCCTGGCGGGAGCGAACGCCGTCCGCGGGACGGCGGGCGCACATGCTGGGCCCTGCCCTACTCGTGAGGGGCTCGCGAGAGGGAGGCAGCTAGTGTGAATTCCAACTTGAACAGAAATCAGAACACTAGAAAGCACACGAATAAGACAAGACACCCCTCCCCGCATACGCAAACACAAATTCGACTTCAACTTAGATCCGAAACAAGAAAGCTTGCTCGCACAAAAGGAAGCAAAAGCAAAAGGCCGCGTCCGGCACCTAGTCTAGTCTTCGACGTCTTCTCACTAGCGCGGAGCTAAGTGCTGCCACTGGGCGTGGGAGGGAGCCCCCGAGGCCCAAGGGCGGCTCCCCGGAGACTCCGGGGCGTGTACAACCCCAACTCATTATTACGTGAGAGTGTCACGGGCGGCGAGCTTCACAGACACTGGGCCTTCTTCACAGGTACCGGCCTTGCTTCATATCGCCAGATGAGGGCCCCGCCTCGCGCCACCCTTGACCACCATTAACGCCGACCGGAAACCAGGACGACACCAATGGGGAAAAGGGGACGCCAGTGGTTCCCCCGACGACCACGGGTCCTCTGCCGGGGGCAGGTCTTGGGGCACCTCCCCGGCAGAGGGCCTACCTCTGAAGAACGCCTTGCTCCGCACGTTGTGGGGAGGAGCCTGGCTCCCGGCCACTCTCTTGCTGCCCCCAGTGCCCTCCTCCTGAGGGGAGGGAGGCTGCTACACTGGGGCAGCCATCTACTGCAACGACCTAGACCTCCTGCGACCCATGGTTAGCATAAGCTTTCTCCTGAGGAATTAGCGGTACCCGATAGTTGCTGCCGCCGACACGGCTGTCAAGGCTTCCGTGATGCTCCTGAAAGAGCTCGGCTTCTAGCGCCTCTTCCTCCTAGCCTGGCCCGAGGAACGATTCGTGGTCTTCTTCCAGTGCGTACTCTTGATCCATCATGTGGGGCACATAGGCCTCCGGGGTCACCGCCCCAAAGGCCTTGCCGTAGTGCCCTGCGCGCCATGCAGTTCGACTTGAAGCTCCATCTTGGGGGTGGTAGGGTGGCGGCCCGCCCGGGCCGTAGGAAGTGATGCGCATGCCCTCTCTTACCAGGGGCGATGCCAGCGCAGCTTGTCGCCCGACGCTGATGGCCAGGCTGGTGTTCATGAAGCCTTGAGGTGCGCCCGGGGGCGCGTGGGCACGGATAGGCCCGTAGTGTGATCCGCCTGGGGCCTGGGGTGGAAGATGGACGTAGAATGGGGGTGCCCCTGAAGCAGCGGCATCTAGGAGCTCGGTGACGCGCTCCAGCAGCACATCATGGCTGCTTTCTTGCAGTCTGCACCGCAGCAGTTCTCGTGCCACTGTGAGCGCGGCCTTCATGTTCGCCTGCTCCTGTCGGGTGTGCGTTTCTGTGGCTACAGCGTGGCTTGAGGTCCTCGCTGCCGATCAGACCTGCCGCGGAGTGAGGGCAGGCGACGCTTGACCGCGTCGCCCGCGCCCCGCAGCGCTCCGCAGAGCACAGGCTGCCTGAGGTACGAGGTTGAGGTCACTTGGGCAAGCGGCACGGCATGGGCAGGCCATGCCGCCCAGCGGTCGGAGTTGGCCATCGGGTGGCCGGACATGGAGGCGGTGAAGCGGTGGAACGCAGGACGGAAGAAGGAAGATTTTGGCGCACCCCTACCTGGCACGCCAAATGTCGGATGTTGGGTTCCGGCAGACCCTTAAGGTTCGAACTCTGGGGTGCACGCGAAGATCTTCCCCCTACCAATCCACGTCTGATCGCCTCGCGAGAATCTAAGCTAAGCGATGAACAACACAAGGGACACAAGATTTATACTGGTTCGGGCCACCGTTGTGGTGCAATACCCTACTCCAGTGTGTGGTGTGGTGGATTGCCTCAGGGGATGATGATGAACAGTACAAGGGGAAGAACAGCCTCGCGAGAGGTGTTCTTGGGCTGGTGCGATGAACTACTTGGGAGAGTTCTACCGCCTCTCTATCTGATGGGGACTCTCTGAGATGGCTCTCTATTGTGGTGGCTAGCTATATATATAGAGGCCCTGGTCCTCTTCCCAAATATTGAGTGGGAAGGGCGCCAACAACAGCCATTTCAAAGGGGAACATCTAGTACAAGTTATCCTGACTAAAGTTGGTCTTCGGCTGCCAAAGGCACTGGCGATGACGCCGCCTTGGGCTCCACGGTGACCTCCATCCTGCCACCCTGCTGGTCTTGGTCTTGTTGCACCAAAATGGTAACCTTTGCCTGATGCCTCGGTACCCCGCGGCTGTGCTTGCCCCCTTTTCACCAAGGAGGAAGCAAGGACACTGCGCAGGGGCGACGCCCGCCTGGTCTCGATCATCACGACTTGCGTCACGAGCACCTCGCGAGGTACCCTTGCCTTGATCTCTCTGCATCCTCGCGAGCTTGCCTGGCGAGGCCGCTCCTGAGGAAGCCTTGCGTCGTCCACCCCGCGAGGCTTGGCCCCTCGTGAGGGTCTTGAGTTTGCGTTGATGAAGACAGGCCGTACTGGGCCACCACTTGAGCCATGCCGCAGGCCGCAGGCAGGCAAATTTGGGGACCCCCGTTCCCAGAACGCCGACAGTTGTGAATCACCCTTGATGATGAGGCGCTTCACCCCCAGTGTAGTTGCAGCTTTCAGGCCTTCTATGAGGCCCTCATATTCTGCGATGTTGTTGGAGACATTCTCACCCTGCTGGAAACAGAGTTGTACCGCGTAGTAGAGCTTGTCCTGAGTGGGGGATATAAGCACTGCACCAGGCCCCGCGCCTTGCCGCGAGAACGCTCCATCAAAGTACATGACCCAGCCATCTGGTGCCTCACTCCCTGGGGAGAGAGACCGATCCTCGCCCGCCTTGAGTCCTGGCGCCTCTGTCCATTCTGCCACAAAATCAGCAAGCGCGGCTCCCTTGATGACCCTGTTTGTGCTGAACCCCAACTGAAACGCCTGCAGCTCGATGTTCCATTCAGTGACCCTTACAGCGGAGTTGGGGCTCCTGAGTACCCTTTCCAATGGGTAGGCCGAGACAACCTTGATGGGGTGACCTTGGAAGTAGTGCCGCAGCTTACGCGAGGCCACCAAGAGCGCGAGTAAGAGCTTCTGGGGCATGGGGTATCGTGCCCTTGCATCCCGTAACACCGTTTTGACGAAGTACACCGGCTGCTTGACGAGGGTGGGTGTGCTGACGAGGCTTGTGTCCTCCGGAGGTTGAGACGCTTCCTGAGGCGATGGAGCCCCCAGCGCCCGGTTGCTTGGCGCGGCCTCTTCAGCTCTGGGGGCATCTTCCTGCTGAGGTTGGTCTCCGGCTGCCGTGGTTGTGGTCCTCACGAGGCCTTCTTGGTCTTGTGTCGCCACGGCTGAGGCCGTGGCTGGGCGTGATGCGGCCTTAGACTGGGGTTCCTCCCGAACCGCCACCAGGGCTGCGCTGACGGAGTAGGGAGTAGCGGCGAGGTGGAGCACCAAGGACTCGAGAGGGCGTGGTGCCACCATCACCGGAGGGCTGGTCAGATATTTCTTGAGGTCTTGAAACGCTTGGTCGGCCTCCTATGTCCACTCAAATGGGCCTTTCTTCTTCATCAGCTTGAAGAACAGTAGGGCACGCTCCCCTAGCTTGGAGATGAAGCGTCCTAACGCAGTCACGCGACCGGCGAGCTTCTGCATTTCTCTGAGGGTTTGCGGCAGACTCATGTCTTCGATTGCCTTGACCTTCTCCGGGTTGGCCTCGATCCCTCTGTGGGACACGAGGAAGCCCAGCAGCTTGCGTGAAGGTACGCCGAACACGCACTTCTCAGGCTTGAGTCACAGGTCCACCTGGCGGAGGCTCGCGAAGGTCTCCTCCAGGTCCTGGATCAAGGTCCTCGCCTCCCAAGACTTCACCACAATGTCGTCGATGTAAGCCTCGGCGTTCCTCCCGAGTTGCTGGCCCAAGGCAATGTGCATTAGCCACTGGAAGGTCGCGCCCGCGTTCCGCAACCCGAACGTCATACAGGTGTAGGAGTACACCCCACACGGGGTCAGGAAGGCTGTCTTCTCCACGTCTTCCACCGACATCTTGATTTGGTGATAACCCGAAAACGCATCTAGGAAACACAGCAGGTCGTACTCGGCAGTGGAGTCAATGATCTGATCGATGCGGGGAAGTGGGAACGGATTTTGAGGGCAGGCCTTGTTGAGGTTGGTGAAGTCGATGCACATGCGCTCCTTTCCCTCCTTTTTTGGCACGACAACAGGGTTCGCCAGCCATTCAGGTTAGCAGACCTCGCGAATGACTCCTGCTACCTCCAGCTTGCGGGTTCCTTGGACGATGAAGGCCTGCTTCTTCGTGGACTGCCGCCTTGCTTTCTACTTCATGGGGCGTACATTGGGGCACACATTCAAGTGATGCTCAATCACCTCCCTTGGGACCCCTGCTAGCTGCTTGGGTTCCCATGAGAACACCTCCTTGTTCGAGTGCAAGAATTTCACCAACGCCTTCTCTTGGTCGGTGTCGAGGTTGACACCTATGGTGAAGGTGGCTCCCGAGGACCCATCTTCCTCAACTGGCACCTGCTTCGTCTCCGCCTTGTCCTAAGTGAACAACTGCTTCTTTTTGGTCGGTGCAGCTTCCTTGGCCTAGGAGGCATCCGCGCCGGTGGGCTGCGCCACCGCGGCAGCCTTGAGGGCCAGTTTGAGTGCCAGTAGAGCCTCCTTCGTGTCTCTACGGTGAGGACGTTGCTGCTCCCGGGCATCTTCATCAGGTTGTAGGCCGGATGGGTTGCTGCCATGAACTGAGCCAAGGCAGGATATCCAAGGATGGTGTTGTACGGAAGGCCGATGTGGGCGATGTCGAAGTCGACCAGCTCCGTGCGGTAATTGTCATGAGTGCCGAAGGTCACGGGAAGGCGAATCTACCCCAGGGAACTGGAGGAACCACCTCCGACGCCCGAGAAGGGTTTGCTGGGTCGGAGCCGCTCCAGTGGTACATGAAGGACGCTGAAGGCCTCCACCGAGAGCACATTGAGGCCGGCACCGCCGTCAATGAGGTTCTTGGTGAAGGCCACCTGGCAGATGGTGGGCATGTAGAGCATCGGGAGTGCACCCGAGCAGGCGGTGTTGACGGGGTAGTCTTCCGAGTTGAAGGTCAGGTCGGCCTTGGGAGCCACCCAACCTGGGGGAGCTCTTTGCCGCGCGAGGGCGGCGCCGATCTGGCGATAGAATGGCTTGGCGTGGCGGTCTGAGGGTGGCGCCCGCGAGCCGCAGAGGAGAGCTACGATGACCGGGGGCACCGGCGCTGCGTAGTGGGCGAGGAAGAGGTCACGCAGTTCCTCCCAAGAGGCCACGGAAGAGGTCGGCAGGTTGAGCAGCCAAGCGCGCGGGATGCCAGTGAGGGCCATGGGAAGCCAGTTGGCCATGACCTTGTCGTCGCCTCCGACCTTGATGACGGCCTCCTCGTATGCCAGCAGGAAGGCCAGCGGGTCCACCGCGCCGTCGTAGCACGGTGACATCTCTGGCTTGAACTTGTGCGGCCACTGCACCTGCCGCAAGGCGGGGGCCAAGGCTCGGAGCCCTCTGGCCCCGGTGCTGGCGCCGGCCGCCGGAGTCGCGATGCCCGCCATGAGGGCGAAGCGCGGTGTTGGTGTTGAGTGGGTCGATGGAAGGAAGAGCTCTGGTGCACCCCTACCTGGCGCGCCAAATGTTGGATATCGGGTTCCGGCAAAACCCTTAAGGTTCGAACACTAGGGTGCGCACGGAGATATCCTCCTACCGAATCTCACTGTCAGCCACGCCGTGATCCCTAAGCTAGCTTGATGAACAACACAAGAGACACGTGATTTATACAGGTTCGGGCCACCGTTGTGGTGTAATACCCTACTCCTGTGTGTGGTGTGGTGGATTGCCTCTTGGGCTGATGATGAACCGTACAGGGGAAGAACAACCTCGCGAGGAGAGGTGTTCTTATTCTTGGTGGTGTGTAGATGAACTAGGTTCGGATCTGCTGCCCCCCTACTATGGTGGCTAGTCCTATTTATAGAGGCACTGGCCCTCTTCCCAAATATTGAGCGGGAGGGGATCCAACAACGACCATTTTGAAAGGGGATAGCTAGTACAAGCTATCCTGACTAAAAGTGGTCTTTGCCTGCCAAAGGCGCTGGTGGTGACGCCGTCTTGGGCTCCATGGTGACCTCCATCCTGCCGTCCCGCTGGCCTTGGTCTCGTTGCACCGATATGGAAACCTTTGCCTGATGCCTCGGTACTCCGCGCCTGCGCTTGCCCACTTTGCACCAAAGAGGAAACTAGGACACTGCACGGGCTAGCGCCCGCCCTAGCCTTGGTCATCATGGCTTGCGTCATGAGGACCTCGTGAGGTACCCCTTGCCTTGATCTCTCCGCCTCCTCGCGAGCCTGCCTGGTGAGGCCGCCCCTAAGGAGGCCTTGTTTCGTCCGCGCCGCGAGGCTTGGCCCCTCGCGAGGGTCTTGAGTGTTGGTTGATGAATACGGGCCGTACTGGGCCACTGGTGGAGCCACGCCGCAGGCAGGCAAGTCTGGGGACCACCGTTCCTAGAACGCCGACAGAATCCCTTCCCGTTCATATTTGGGAGAAGGACCAAGACACTATATATAGGGCTTAGCCACCACCATAGAGGAGGATCGATTCCTTCCCAAGCAACACACCAGCTCAAGAACACCTCACCTCCTGAGGCTTGTTCATCCTTTGTAACTAGTTCATCCATAGCCCCTCGAGGCAATCCACCACACCACACTAGAGTAGGGTATTACACCACAACGGTGGCCCGAACTAGTATAAATCTCTGTGTCTTTGTGTCTCTGTGAGCTTTGCGCGCTAGGCTAGGGAGGATCGCGAGTAGGCAGGATGGGCTGGTTGAGATCTCCGCATGCACCCCAGTGTTTGAACCTCTCACGGGTTGCCGGACCCCGAAATCCGACAAGGCCCTTGCATACAATCTACTTTCTGTTCGTCAACTTGCACTCATGGGCTTTGCCACATTTTTGATATTGATACGGTGGCCCTCTTGTGGAGCAAGACTCTTAAAGTAGCCTTTGTTGGGCATGTCAAGAATGGTCTTTATGTGAATAACTTTTCGGAGCGACCCACTAGGACCGTGACATGCCTAATGGCTAAAGTTGATGTGGGATGGCTTTGGCATCGCCGACTAGCCCACGTCAATATGAGATCTTTGCAAAGTCTTCTAAAGGGGAACCATGTCCGTGGACTAACAAATGTTAGTTTTGCCAAAGATCGTGCTTGTAGTGCTTGTATCGAAGGAAAGCTTCATGAGAAGGCTCACCCTCCCACGACTATCATCTACTCGAAGAGACCCTTGGAGCTCCTTCACACGGATCTCTTTGGGCCTCCATCCTTTGATAGTCTTGGGGGTAGAAAGTATTGCTTGGTGATTGTGGATGATTATTCAAGATACACGTGGGTATATTTCTTCAAGAGGAAGAGTGAGACTCAACAAACCATCATCGACTTTGCAAATGAAGCTCAACGTCAACATGATGCAAAGATCTTGACAATAAGGAGTAACAACAGCACAAAGTTCAAGAACTACACCTTGGATGAGTTTCTTAGTGATGAGGGGATCAAGCATCAATATTCCACTCCATACACCCCTCACCAAAATGGTGTCGCGGAGAGGAAGAATCGGACGTTGATGGATGCGGCAAGGACCATGATGGCGGAGTTCAAGTCTCCTTACAACTTTTGGGCTGAAGTTATCAACACAGCATGTCATGCATCCAATCGACTCTATCTCCGCAAAGGCTTGAACAAGACTCCTTATGAAATACTTACCGATAACAAGCCCAACCTCAAGTACTTCCGGGTGTTCGGGTGTAAGTGTTTCATTCTCAAGAAAGGTGTTCATTTGTCTAAATTTGAGGCTAGATCTCATGAGGGCATATTTGTTGGTTATGCTACGAACTATCATGCTTACCGTGTCCTCAACAAGTCCACCGGACTCATTGAGGAGACGTGTGACATGGAGTTCGACGAGAATAACGAATCCCAAGTGGAGCAAAGTGGTACTTGTGATTTAGGTGATGAAATTCCTCCCCAAGCCATAAGAAGAATGGGTGTGGGTCATATCCTACCCATTGAGGAGCCCATTCACTACAAAAAAAGATACATCCGTGACATTTTGGGCCGAACGAATTTTTTTCCTGTCATACTTATGACACTTCTATGATGATAATTGTGACAAAACCCGGTATCATCATAGATGTGGTGGGCTCCTACTTCTATGACAAAAAATCATGAGAGAAAATGGGCTTTTCATCTGGGCGGGCCGGAGACGCAGCTGCATGGCATTCTTTGGGCCGTCCATGACGGAAAAAACCGTGGTAGAAGCGAGGGCGAGGAAAATTTCGGGGAGTTCCGGGTTACGGTGGGTGGTCGGGGGCCGAGCGATCGCGCTTTTCTCGTGACACGTCGCTGCGTGTGTGCGGCGGCGGGCTCTAATCGAACCGAGCGAGGCGTCGCTTAAGCGAACCCGGAAGGACAGACTGCGCAGCTACACGTTCTTCGAACCCGAGCGATCGGCGATTCGCCATCATCGCTGCTAAGCGAAGCCGATCGATGCTGCTCTAGATGAGCAAGTGAGTGTTATGGGGGATTGGATGAACAGTGAGCGGTGGGGGTGGATGAACAGGACCCCATGGCGTTGCCTCTGGATGAACAGGGCCCCGATCGATCGAGCCGGTTGGGGCTGGATGAACAGGACCCCGTGGAGGACTGGATGAACAAGACGACCCCGTGGAGGGCTGGATGAACAGTAGACGGTGGAGGGGTGGATGAACAGTAGCCCGTGGAGGGGTGGTTGAATAGGAGCCCATGGAGAGGGGTGGTTGAACAGTAGCCGGTGGAGTAGCGCGCGATGGAGGCTGGATGAACAGGAGCCTGTGGATGAATAGTCGCAGGTGGAGGCTGGAGGAGGTTGACGGTGGATGAATAGTAGCTCATGGAGGCTGGAGGAGGTCAACGGTGGAGATGAACTGTATCCCGTGGAGTCCCATTTTGCGGTACGCCACACCCCCCTCTGAACAGGACCCCCGTTTTGACCGTAGCGCTCCAACACAAGTCTGTTTCATCTGTTTTGCGGTACGCCACACCCCTCCCGATCAACAGGACCCCATTTCGACTGTTGGATGTCCAACACACGTCCGTTTCCTCCGTTTTGCGGTACACTAGACCCCTCCTGATGAACAGGATCCCGTTTCGAACGTGGCCAGTCGAACACAAGGCCGTTTCCTCCGTTCTGCGGCACGCCAGGCCTCGTTTCCATCGCCTATTTCGTCCAAGCCGGTTGGCTCCCACGCGTTCTGTTGCCTCCTGATGAACACGACACATTTTGTTGCCTCCCAATGAACACGATGCATTCCGTTGCCTCAACATGAACACGACGCCGACATAGTTTCTCCGTTTCGACCCGGCCATGTACACGAGCCCTGGCCGTACGTATGTGTGAGTAGGCGTTCGAGACCGTGCCCGTATGTACGTGCGTGGCCGTGTTTACTTTCTTGCACCCTGGCCGTTGTATGTACGTGTACATGCTATGTGTGCGCCTCTACTACGACACGTGTGCGCCTCTACATCGACCAGTATGTACATACACGTTCGCGACCAGAATGACAACGCTATGTATGCTTTGACCAGGTGGGTCCCAACTGTCAGGCACTTCCTTGCGTGCGAAGGTGTAGCTGGTGGGTTCCAGCATTGAGGGGGCGAATCGTTTTTTTTAACGCACTTCCTTGCGTGCGAAGATGTAGCTGGTGGGTCCCAGCAGTCAGGGGGGCGAATCATTTTTTTTGCCCGGTCGCACTTCCTTACGTGCGAAGATGTAGCTGGTGGGTCCCAGCAGTCAGGGGGGAAACATTTTTTTTGTGAAATACGGTGGCCCGTCCGGTAGGTCCCTGCTGTTAGGTAGAGGAATAATTATTTTGCGTGTAATAAGTAGGCACTTCCTTGCGACCGCCATGGACCCAGCTGTTAGTCTCTCCATGTACAGTACTCTTCCGATGGAAGTCGTTCCTTGACCATGTTGACCACGCCGCGCCGAGAGCACCAGGGCGGTGGACGACGGCGAGGCCTAGGAAGGGGAAGACGCGGAGCCGGAGAAGACGCGGCAGTGGAAGCCCGCGTGGAGAGGAGTACGAGGGTTCACTGGTTCGGCTGCGGTGTGAGGCTGCCGTCGCCGCAGAATAACAGGGGGTGTGGGTGAGTAGAGGGATGGCCTGGCCAGCGGTAGGAGTAGTAGGGGGCAGTGTCACGCACAATATGCGATACTATCCTAAAGAGACTCGAAGATCCCACCAAGGATAGAACCGCATATTGATACGCTTTTGCAAGGTCGATATCATTACATCAACATTACATAATAGATGGGGATACATACATAAGGCATGGAATGCCACATGAATACAACATCACAAAACATAAGAGCAGCATCCAACTACGGATGAAACATAAACAGAAACTCAAACGACATCCACCCTGCTAGCCCAGGCTGTCGACCAGGAACCTATCCCCTGATCAAAGAAGAAGCAGAAGAAGAACTCCAAAACAAGCAAACATCGCTCTCGCGTCATGATCATCGCATAAACCTATACCTGCAACTGTTGTTCTAGTTATCTGTGAGCCATGAGGACTCAGCAATCCCATTACCATTGGTATCAAGACTAGCAAAGCTTAATGGGAAAGGAAGGGGTAAAGTGGTGAGGTTGCAGCAGCGACTAAACATATATGTTGGCTAACATACGCAAATAAGAGCGAGAAGAGAGCAAATGGAACGGTCGTGAAGCTAGCAATGATCAGGAAGTGATCCTGAATTCCTACTTACGTCAAACATAACCCAAACCGTGTTCACTTCCCGGACTCCACCGAAAAGAGACCATCACGGCTACACACACGGTTGATGCGTTTTAATTCGAATCTGGTGTCAAGTTATCTACAACCGGATATTAACAAATTCCCATCTGCCACATAACCGCAGGCACAACTCTTGAAAGTTTATAACCTGCAGGGGTGTCCCAACTTAGCCCATGAAGGATATTCCTTCTCCCAGGAAGACCCGATCAGTCTCGGAATCCCGGTTTACCAGACATTTCGACAATGGTAAAACAAGACCAGCAAGACCGCCCGATGTGTCGACAATCCCGATAGGAGTCGCACGTATCTCGTTCTCAAGACACACTGGATAAGCTAAGCGTACAGGTACCGACGTAACCCAAGTTGCCAAGGGATGGTCCCGCATGGTCTCTAGTTTGGACCAACACTTAGACAAGCATTGGCCCGGGGGGCTAAAATAAAGATGACCCTCGGGTTAATTATTCCCAAGGGAAAGGTATAGGTGGTAGGCAAATGGTTAAACCAATGTTGGGCCTCGCTGGAGGAGTCTTATTCAAAGCGAAGCATTAGGAACGCAAAATCCGGGAACATAATACCGATATGACGAAAACTAGGGCGGCAAGAGTGGAACAAAACACCAGGCATAAGGCCGAGCCTTCCACCCTTTACCAAGTACATAGATGTATTTATAATATAAGAGATATTGTGATATCCCAACATAATCTTGTCCACCATGGAGCAATCTTCAACTTCACCTGCAACTAACAATGCTATAAGAGGGGCTGAGCAAAGCGGTAACATAGCCAAACAACGGTTTGCCAGGAAGGGTGAAAAAGGTTAGAGGCTGACATGGCAAATTGGGAGGCTTGAAGAACAAGTGATAGGTAGCGCAGCATAGCGATAGAACGAAGCAACTAGCATAGCAATGATAGTAGTGAGATCTAGGGTGACGGTCATCTTGACTGAAATCCCGCTAGGAAGAAGAAGGAGTCCATGAAGAAGACAAACGGATGAAGCCGAACCAAGCGTAGGCGCACGAATCCTCACGATCGCAACGAAAAGGGAACTATCGAGAAGAAGAACACAACATGGTAAACACACCACACATATACATGACATGATGCTCAACCAAGTATGATGCAAGACAAGACTACATGAAGCTACTCATGGCAAGAGATGGTGCATACAAGAACAACACATCAAAGCAAGTTTAAATGAGGTCGGAAACAACATATGACAATTCCGGTAAGTCCCCATATGCAAATTTAGAAGTTGGTCCAGATCTGAACAAACATTAAGTTGAAGTTGTTAAACAGCAAGTTAAAGAGCACCAAGAGAATCTACATGAAATTCTAGTCAAGTTACATATAAAGTTCATTTAGTTTGGAGCTACGGCCTAGAAGATATGAGATAAGCAAGTTAAACATGGCATTGATGCAAAAGGCATTCAAACATCAAGCAAACACTCTCAAAACAAGGATGCAACATGATAATATGAAACTACATGCAATTCTAAGCAAGTTTCATATAGGGCATACTCAAAACGGAGCAACGGTTCAACACATACACTCTATACAAGTTTAAAGGACAAGCTGTCCAAAACAGCAAATAAGCATCTAGCAAGCATCAAAACAATATGCTACAGCACCTCAACATAAGAAAAAAAGGCATGGGCATGAAGTACGGGTAAAGCATGACAAAACATGAACACTGAGCTATCTCCAGAAATCACTAGAACATGCTCGAAAGGACATGGCAAGATTGCAAATAATAACAGTTCACAGACTTAGCAGAAATAACATCAGGTTGCAATGTTTAGAGCTATCAAACAACATGTTACAGGAACTTAACATGGGAAAGAAAGGCATGGAATGCTATTACTAAAGACAGATAACAAAACTCCCTTACTGAACTAATTCCAAAGATCAACATAAAAGATGGTAGCATCCATACAAACATGGCAAATGAAATGACAGATTCAGACATGGCAGGAACAACAATAAGTAGGCATGTTGGTGAGCTTGAACCACTCACCAGAGAGCAATACATGGCATGAGAAGGCAACCAACAGTAATAATACATCCTTATGAAGTTAAGCATGGCAAGAGCATGTTCATAGGGTGCATGGATCACTGGCAAAGCTCATGGCAAAACTGAACTTAATGTTAACAGGCTGACAGCAACATTAATTAGCAATTTGAGAGGAAGATAACAACAAGCTACAGCAGGCCATAAATACAATCAGGGCCATGAATGAAGAGAGCATGACATGTGTAACAAAACATCCTTAGTGAAGATCTCCAGATTATGCGTATAATGACTTGTAGCAGCAGGTTTACATAGCATCATGATATAGCAGATTCAGACTAGCAAAACAGTAACAGCAAGTACCCTACTTCACGAGCTTTATGCACTCACTACAAGACTCAAACAAATACATGGATGGCAGCAATGTAAAGATGGCATGATGTAGCTCAAAATTCATGTAGACATCAAGCTCATAGGATGCACACACAAAATGCAATGAAAAAGACAAATTATCAAGTTCTGTTAACAGACAACAGTTAACATCATATAGCACTCTTGGAACCATGATTAGAGCATCAAGATGAACTCAAACAAGCATGGCACAATGGAATGAAATGAAGAGCATCTCACAATAAACATTTAGATATATTATATGCATGAATCAGAGCTATATGTGAGGAGATATGGCATGATGAATAGGGCAAGAAAATATAGCCGACAAGGGACTTGGAGAGAAATTATACCACTCCGAGAACGGATCTAGGGTTTGCACAATTTTTGAAGCAGAGTTGGATCTAGCCGGAGACAAGAGGACGGTGATCGGATATGTCGCCGGAGCTCGTCGGAGATGGAGGAAGAGGGCGCCGGAGTTGTCAAGGTCACCGGATCCGGCCGGATCGAGGCCGAAGCAAGGTGGAGGCGCCATGGCCGGCAATGGAGGGAGCAACTCCGGCAGGGAGCGCCATGGCGGGGCGGCGGCGGCTGGTGATGGTCGACGGCGGCGGAGGAGCAGTGAGGCGTGGCGGCGAACATCGATGCGTCGGAGGCGGGCGGCGCGGGCCGAGCTTCGGACGGTGGCGCGGAGGCGCCGACGGGCGGCGAGGCGCCGGTGGCGGAGGACGGGCGAAGGCATCAGCGGCGGCGTCGCGAAGCTTGGCCATGCTGGCGAAGCCGGGCGGAGCCTGGCACAGGCCCCACGGCCGCGGCGGCGGCGGCTGGCGGCGGAGGGCCACGTGGCGCTTCATAGTTGGCTCGGGGCGGCGGCGGCAATTTGTCCGGTGGCGGCGGACGTGTCCGGTGGCGGCGGACGTGTCCGGTGGCGCAAGGAGGATGGAGGCTAGGGTTAGGGTGGATTTGATCCGCGAATTTCGGGGGAGGGGACCTATTTATAGATAGAGGGAGCTAGGAGAGTCCAAATGAGGAGCGGTTTTCGTCCACACGATCGTGATCGAACGACTGAGAGCATGGAGGGGGTTTGGATGGGTTATTGGGCCACTTTGGAGGGGTGTTGGGCTGGACACAAAAGAGGCTTTTATGGCTACCCGGTTAACCGTTGGAGTATCAAACGGACAAATGGCATGAAACTTGACAGGCGGTCTCCGGGTGGTGTACCAAGTCCGCTTGGCAAATCTCGGTCCATTCCAAGAATGTTTAACACCCGCTCACAACAAGAGACAAGAGGGGAACGCCAAAGGACATAGGACTGCCGGATTGCAAAACGGACAACAGGGAAATTGCTCGGATGCATGAGACGAACACGTATGCAAAATGAGATGCACATGATGGCATGGCAAAATGCAACACGCAAGCAAATGACATGGCAATGAAGGCTAATAACTGGCAAACACCTGGCGAATCGGATCCGGGGCATTACAACTCTCCTCCACTAACAAGAGATCTCGTCCCGAGATCTTAGGACCGAGATGGAAGGGAAAAGGGATGAGGTGAAACAAGAACTCAAGAGAAGAAGCAAAGAATCGAGAGCACTCGAGAAGAAGAGAGGACGACGAGAATGACGAGAATCGAAAGCTCATAGAATCAGATAGACTATGAAACCACTCCGGTTAGAACAAGATAAGAAACGAATAAGACTGAAAGGATTTAAGCAGCACTTCGGCTGAAACATGGAGGAATAGAACACGAGCTTGAGAGGATGGAATGATACTTGATAAAGACATGACACAAAACCTCCGGAAAGAATTGAAAGAGTTGAATGAAAAGAACGGAGAAGAAAATGACAACTTGTGCCACGAATGAAATAGAAAGCATCTTTAGAAGGAAGGTTTAAACGGAGTTGTTGAGAAAATCAACAACAAAAAGAATAAGCTTGTTGTGGACTTATCAAAAACAACTCAAAAGAGGTGAAATTATGCCACAACCAAATGCTTGCATATCTGGGAATAACGAAGAAATGCAAAACTCCACTTGAAAATAATACGGAGAATTAATTGCACTTCGAGCTGCGAGAAGAAAAGATACTTGAACTCCACCAACAAAATCTTGATGAACTCTTGAAGAATGAACTAAATCATGAAGAACCACCATGAAAAACTCCGGTGACAAAAGGATGGTTAGATAGAATGAAGGATGAAAGAATAAGACTAAAGCCTTGCAGTCACTTAGATGGAGGTTCTGGCGAAATGGCCGAGGAAAATTGAGCTCCGGAAAAGAAAAGATGAAAACACTTGGAACTAGAATTTATTCATCAAGAACAAACTCCAAAGGAAGGGATTAATCACTTGATGAAAGAAGAATAAGAATTATGTTATGCTTATCTTCCACCAATTAAATTGGTGCGAAGCAATGAATTGCATACTACTTATTCTTCTTGAAAAGGATTAAGGGTTATAGCACAAAACTTGAGAAAGTCTTCATGAACCACCGGTAGGATTGGAAAGAATGAATGAATTAAAATGATAATCAAGCAAAAAGAATCTTGAACGAACCACCATTAGAAATGAAAATGAACGAAGAAAAGAGAGAGAATCGCCGGGAAGAATTAGAAGAACCAATATGCTAGAGGGGATTTAGATGCAAAAGAATAAAGAGATCATGAGCTGATTAAAGAACACTTGAACGAAGCACCGGGATAATTGGATAGCGGTAGCTGAAATGTGAAGTCAAAGAATTCTTCTAGAATGATGGCCTCCGATGAAAGAAACGGGAAAACAACTCCTGAAATACTCCGGATGGATGAAAAGAATTACACGACTAGAGACAATTTGATAGGGTAACATCGAGCTAGCACCGCGAATCTCTGGGAGAACGGAAAATATTTAAGAGAAAATCTCCGGTCTTAAATATCCGAGAATGATGACAAGGAACAACACCAAAATTTGTTGAGATACTCCGGGAGAATGAAAAACGAAGAGGTTGAGCCAGTAGTGAAAATGGTTTGAAATTGATCTTTGGAAAAGAATGTGACTGATGAAATTAATACTTACGTCAAACTTGAAAAGAATTGAGAATAACTCCGGGGGAATTAGAAGAGTCAGGTAAGATCCTGGGAAAAGACCTGTGGGTTAGGGCCAACCGAAGAGAAAACACCGTTCGAAAGGGATGTTGAACAGATAGATGATACACTGGAACAATTGAAATATTTGAATGAGGTGACAACCTCGAATTAATTCAAACACAGACGAATCTCCTGAGATGTCTTGAACACTCCGCAAAGATAAACTGGCGAGAGGCGAACGAGCAAGGAGAACACTTGATCCAAGGAAAAGAATGTGATCAACCCGAAAAAAAACTTGAATTGAGTCCACCGGAGAAGAAAAAGAGATGAAGAATGTCAAACAAAAGAGAATTCACCGGTTGAAATGATTGAGGGAAGACTGAAGAGGCTCCGTACGAATGAAATTGATGCTCGAAAGAGACTCAGGCTCCGGGAAGAAGAGGGTGGGAGGGCGGGAAAACAAAGGCAACTTGGAACGGGGAATCGACGAATATCTTGAACAGAAAACACCGGTTGAAATCATTGAGGAAAGAAAGCAAAGACTTCGCACGAGTAGGATGGATACTCGATTACGGACTTCGAATCCGAGATGAAAAAGGGATGGGCAGGTGGGAAAAAACAACAACTAAGGATTGAACTTGGCAATGATGAAGAGGCTCGAGTCAACTTGATGAGAAATGCACCGGATAAAAAGAGCTGAGAACCAACGATCGAAAAACCAACTGCGTGAACCTAAAGAAAAATTTGAAGGGGAAGAGGAGTAGTTCAAAACACCTACGTCAAGATTCCTTACCAGAGCGACGAAGGGGCAGAGGAGTAAAAAGAAGTCCTACTATCCGATATAGCTAGACTCCGAAAAAGTTTTATTCTAGACTCGACAACGGCCAAACTACACGATCAATCAAGGGGGCTCCTATGGTCGGTCGAGGCTCTGATACCAACTCTTCACGCCCAATATGCGATACTATCCTAAAGAGACTCGAAGGTCCCACCAAGGATAGAACCGCATATTGATACGCTTTTGCAAGGTGGATATCATTACATCAACATTACATAATAGATGGGGATACATACATAAGGCATGGAATGCCACATGAATACAACATCACAAAACATAAGAGCAACATCCGACTACGGATGAAACACAAACAGAAACTCAAACGACATCCACCCTGCTAGCCCAGGCTGCCGACCTGGAACCTATCCCCTGATCAAAGAAGAAGCAGAAGAAGAACTCCAAAACAAGCAAACATCACTCTCGTGTCATAATCATCGCATAAACCTGTACCTGCAACTGTTGTTGTAGTGATCTGTGAGCCATGAGGACTCAGCAATCCCATTACCATGGGTATCAAGACTAGCAAAGCTTAATGGGAAAGGAAGGGGTAAAGTGGTGAGGTTGCAGCAGCGACTAAGCATATATGGTGGCTAACATACGCAAATAAGAGCGAGAAGAGAGCGAACGGAATGGTCGTGAAGCTAGCAATGATCAGGAAGTGATCCTGAACTCCTACTTACGTCAAACATAACCCAAACCGTGTTCACTTCCCGGACTCCGCCGAAAAGAGACCATCACGGCTACACACACGGTTGATGCGTTTTAATTCGAATCTGGTGTCAAGTTATCTACAACCGGATATTAACAAATTCCCATCTGCCACATAACCGCGGGCACAGCTCTTGAAAGTTTATACCCTACAGGGGTGTCCCAACTTAGCCCATGTTAAGCTCTCACGGTCAATGAAGGATATTCCTTCTCCCAGGAAGACCCGATCAGTCTCGGAATCCCGGTTTACCAGACATTTCGACAATGGTAAAACAAGACCAGCAAGACCGCCCGATGTGTCGACAATCCCCATAGGAGTCGCACGTATCTCGTTCTCAGGACACACCGGATAAGCTAAGCGTATAGGTCCCGACATAACCCAAGTTGCCAAGGGATGGTCCCGCGCGGTGCTCTAGTTTGGACCAACATTTAGACAATCATTGGCCCGGGGAGCTAAAATAAAGATGACCCTCGTGTTAATTACTCCCAAGGGAAATGTATAGGTGGTAGGCAAATGGTAAAACCAATGTTGGGCCTTGCTGGAGGAGTTTTATTCAAGGCGAACTGTCAAGGGGGTCCCATAAATCACCCAGCCACGTTAGGAACGCAAAATCCATGAACATAATACCGATATGACGGAAACTAGGGCGGCAAGAGTGGAACAAAACACCAGGCATAAGGCCAAGCCTTCCACCCTTTACCAAGTATATAGATGCATTAATAATATAAGAGATATTGTGATATCCCAACATAATCCTGTCCACCATGGAGCAATCTTCAACTTCACCTGCAACTAACAATGATATAAGAGGGGCTGAGCAAAGCGGTAACATAGCCAAACAACGGTTTACCAGGAAGGGTGATAAAGGTTAGAGGCTGACATGGCAAATTGGGAGGCTTGAAGAACAAGTGATAGGTAGCGCAGCATAGCGATAGAACGAAGCAACTAGCATAGCAATGATAGTAGTGAGATCCAAGGTGACGGTCATCTTGCCTGAAATCCTGCTAGGAAGAAGAACGAGTCCATGAAGAAGATGAACAGATGAAGCCGAACCAAGCATAGGCGAACGAATCCTCACGATCGAAACGAAACGGGAACTATCGAGAAGAAGCACACAACATGGTCAACACACCACACATATACATGACATGATGCTCAACTAAGTATGATGCAAGACAAGACTACATGAAGCTACTCATGGCAAGAGATTATGCATACAAGAACAACACATCAAAACAAGTTTAAATGAGGCCGGAAACAACATATGACAATTCCGGTAAGTCCCCATATGCAAATTTAGAAGTTGGTACAGATCTGAACAAACATTAAGTTGAAGTTGTTAAACAGCAAGTTAAAGAGCACCAAGAGAATCTACACAAAATTCTAGTCAAGTTACATATAAATTTCATTTAGTTCGGAGCTACGGCCTAGAAGATATGAGCAAAGCAAGTTAAACATGGCATTGATGCAAAAGGCATTCAAACATCAAGCAAACACTCTCAAAACAAGGATGCAACATGATAATATGAAACTACATGCAATTCTAAGCAAGTTTCATATAGGGCATACTCAAAACGGAGCAACGGTTCAACACATACACTCTATACAAGTTTAAAGGACAAGCTGTCCAAAACATCAACTAGGCATCTAGCAAGCATCAAAACAATATGCTACAACACCTCAACATAAGAACAAAAGGGATGGTCATGAAGTACAGGTAAAGCATGACAAAACATGAACACTGAGCTATCTCCAGAAAACACAAGAACATGCTTGAAAGGACATGACAAGATTCCAAATAATAACAGTTCACAGACTTGGCAGTAATAACATCAGGTTGCAATGTTTAGAGCTATCAAACAAAATGTTACAGGAACTTAACATGGCAAACAAAGGCATGGAATGCTAGTACTAAAGACAAAGAACAAAACTACCTTACTGAACTAATTCCAAAGATCAACATAAAAGATGGTAGCATCCATACAAACATGGCAAATGAAATGACAAATTCAGACATGGCAGGAACAACAAAAAGTAGGCATGTTGGTGAGCTTGAACTAGTCACCACAGAGAAATAAATGGCATGACAAGGCAACCAACAATAAGAACATGTTTATGAAGCTAAGAATTGCAAGCGCAAGTTCATAGGGTGCATGGATCACTGGCAAAGCTCATGGAAAAACTGAACTTAATGTTAACAGGCTGACAGCAACATTATTTAGCAATTTGAGAGCAAGATAACAACAAGCTACAGCTGGCCATAAATGCAACCAGGGTCATTTATAGATAGAGCGTGACATGTATAACAAAACATCCTTAGTGAATATCTCCAGATTATGCATAGAATGACTTGTAGAAGCAGGTTTACATAGCATCATGATATAGCACATTCAGACTAGCAAAACAGTAACAGCAAGTACCCTACTTCACGAGCTTGATGCACTCACTACAAGACTCACAAAAATACATGGATGGCACCACTGTAAAGATGGCATGATGTAGCTTAAAATTCATGTAGACATCAAGCTCATAGGATGCACACACGAAATGCAATGAAAAAGACAGATCATCAAGTTCTGTTAACAGACAACAGTTAACATCATATAGCACTCTTGCAATGCTGATTAGAGCATCAAGATGAACTCAAACAAGCATGCCACAATGGTATGAAATGAAGAGCATCTCACAATGAACAATTGGATATATTATATGCATGAATCGGAGCTATATGCGAGGAGATATGGCATAATGAACAGGGCAAGAAAATATAGCCGACAAGGGACTTGAGAGAAATTATACCAGTTCGAGAACGGATCTAGGGTTTGCACGGTTTTTGAAGCAGAGTTGGATCTCGCCGGAGACGAGAGGACGGTGTACGGAGATGTCGCCGGAGCTCGTCGGAGATGGAGGAAGAGGGCACCGGAGTTGTCAAGGTAACCAAATCCGGCCAGATCGAGGCCGAAGCGAGGTGGAGGCGCCATGGCCGGCGATGGAGGGAGCAACTCCGACTGGGAGCGCCATGGTGGGGCGGCGGCGGCCGGTGATGGTCGACGGCGGTGGAGGAGCAGCGAGGCGGCGGCGAACAGCGGGCAGCTTCGGGCTCGGGCGGCGCGTTGGCGTCGGAGGCGGGCGGCGCGAGGCCAAGCTTCGGACGGTGGCGCTGGAGGCGCCGGTGGGCGGCGAGGCGCCGGGCGCGGAGGACGCGCGAAGGTGTCGGTCGGCGATCGCGGGCGGGGGGCGGCTTGTTCGGCGGCCTGGCAGAGGCCCAGCGTGCCGGGCGGCGGCGATCGGCGGCGGAGGGCCACGTGGCGCTTCCTGGTTGGCTCGGGGCAGCGGCGGCGATTTGTCCGGTGGCGGCGGACGTGTCTGGTGGCGCAAGGAGGATGGAGGCTAGGGTTAGGGTGGATTTGATCCACGAATTTCGGGGGAGGGGACCTATTTATAGATAGAGGGAGCTAGGAGAGTCCAAATGAGGAGTGGTTTTCGTCCACTCGATCGTGATCGAACGACCCAGAGCATGGAGGGGGTTTGGATGGGTTATTGGGCCACTTTGGAGGGATGTTGGGCTGCACACAAAAGAGGCTTTTACGGCTACCCGGTTAACCGTTGGAGTATCAAACGGACTCCAAATGGCATGAAACTTGACAGGCGGTCTATCGGTGGTGTACCAAGGCCGCTTGGCAAATCTCGGTCCATTCCGAGAATGTTTAACACCCACTCACAACAAGAGACAAGAGGGGAACACTGAAGGACATAGGAGTGCCGGATTGCAAAACGGACAACGGGGAAAATGCTCGGATGCATGACACAAACACGTATGCAAAATGAGATGCACATGATGACATGGCAAAATGCAACACGCAAGCAAATGACATGGCCATGAAGGAGAATAACTGGCAGACACCTGGTGCATCAGATCCGGGGCATTACAGACAGTGAGGCCTCCGCAGCATCACAGCCGGCCATGGGAGGCAGGAGCACGCGGCACGACCGGCGCTGGTTTGGGCGGCTGGAGCAAGAAGACCAGAGGTTGAAGAAGCACTACGGCCGTTGGATGGACATCGTACGGTCACTGGAGCTAGAATCGTTCATATTGACTAAGTTGACAAAGCCCTTCGTCCCCTTCAACTCAATTGGCCCACAAGTCATCCTCCCAATATGGTGGGTCCCAGCTAGCTGGGGTATTCATTTTTTTTGTGCGTAATAAGGAGGCACTTCCTTGCGTGCGAAGATATAGCTGGTGGGTCTGACCTGTCAGCGGGGGGAACGTTTTTTCGCGAAATACAGAGGCCCTTCTGGTGGGTCCCAGCTGTGAGGTGGAGGAATCATTATTTTGCGCGTAATAAGGAGGCATTTCCTTGTGTGCGGCCGTGGACCCATCTGTCAGCCTCTCCACGTACAGTCCATATCCAATGGATGTCGTTCGTTGACCACGTTGACCAGGCTGCGCCGAGAGCACCATGGCGGTGGACGACGATGAGGCCTAGGAAGGGAACGACACGGAGCCAGGGAAGACTCGGCAATGGTTTCCCATGTGGTGGGGAGTACGAGGGTTTACTGGTCCGGCTGCCGTCGCCGGAAAATAACAGGAGGTGTGGGTGAGTAGAGGAATGGCCTGGCCAGCAATAAAGTAGGGTGGGGCGGTGCGGCTTGTGCGGCAGCATAGCCGACCACGGGAGTCAGGAGCAGGCAGTCCCACCGGCGCTGGTTTGGCGGCTGGAGCAAGAAGATCAGATATTGAAGAAGCAGCACGGTCGTTGGATTAACATCCAACGGTCACTGCTGCTAGAATCGTTTGTGGACTAAGTTGACAAAGCCAAAGTACACGTCAACCTAGTAGACCCACAAGTCAGCCCCAAATCTGTCCAAAACAGCATACAACCCGAAATTTCTAGCCAGATTCAAATTAATTTTAAATATAAATATACCTTAATTTAAATTCAATAAAATTTTATCCGCACAAAAACAATGAAATTGAAAATATCAAAATCCGAAAGAAAACAGTATTTTGGAACTAATTGCCTGTTTGCTGTATTTTTTCATTTTACAACCCATTTATTATTACTTATAGCCCATTTCATATTACTTATAGCCCATTTTCTGGGCAAAATGCATCCCTCCTCGTCTTGAAAAATTTCTGGCCCAGCAGGGCGTAGAAAATTAAGTAGGCCTACGTTGGTTATTCTGCAAAAAACAAAATAGCTAGATAGCCCTTTTTAGAAAGGAAAAAAACAAACTGGGCTGGTCATGTGCTAAACATATGAAATAAAAGCCTGGGCTAGACGGGCCACGGGTCCCGCAGAACCCAGTTGAAACCCTTCTCCATCCTGAAAAAACAAAATTACTGCGCGCGCTGCTGGGTCCCTACTGTCATCCTCACCATGTACAGTCATCTCCTTATTCCTCTCGGTTGTTGACTATGTTGACAACACCGGAGGGCAGCGCCGCGGCGAGCGAACCAAGGCGGAGGATGATGGTGAGGCCTCGGACGGGAACGAACAGGAGCCGGGGAAGATGCACGGAGTTTTAGGGTGCAATGTGGCCACGATGCGTGCGCGGCAGCACAACCAGCCGTGGGAGGCGGGAGCAGGCGGTCCCGCCGGCGCTGGTTTGGCTTTGGCGACTCGAGGAAGAAGAGACTGAAGAAACACGACAGACGTTGAATGTCAATCCAATGGTCAAGGTTGGCACAATCGTTTGTTGACTAAGCCGACACCAAGTAGCATACTTTTTTATATATAGGAAGAAAAGAAAAACTGGGCTCGTTGGCCTGATAACATTCCCGAATTTGTGACCGTTCGATCTTGTGTCGCAACTAAAACTGCGAGGAAAATGCGTTCGTCTGCCGTCCTCCTCCCAGGGAATGTTCGCCACATAAGTGACTAGCACCCTTTGTTTTCAACCGAGAGGTCTTGGGTTCGAGTTCCAGGAACTCTCAATTTTGTCCTCCTTCCTTCCTCGCAAAAAAAGGGAAAGAAAATCAAAGACTTGGGAAGGCGTACAGAACAAGCTAGTGTACCAGTAAAGAGATGTTGCCGAGTTTTAGAACAAAGAGAGACATGCTCCTGTAGCTGGTTCAAATCCAAACCTAGACTATGACTATATATGGTGCTATGCTACTCTGCAAGTAATGAAACTGACATATCCAACGTTCGCTTCTCCTCTTCTCTACTTACTCTGCCTGGCATCAGAAGCTCTGGCCGCAACAACCATGTCCGCTGGCTGCTCGTCCACCTGCTCTTCAGCAGGCAACAACCAGATATGCGCCAAGTCACCACCCGTACCATCGCCTGTGGGTCTCATCACACCCCCGTCGGCACGTGCATCGTAGCCGATTGCTCATCGCAACCCGCTGCCGTTGGTGTGGTGCCACTGCAGCAAATCACGCAGAGTCATCCATCGCGTCTCAACCACAATCCTCAACCCTGGCTGAGTCTTCTACAAATGCCTGAATCATGGGGTAATAATATGTTTAAGTGTTGTTCTGCTGCTTTCAGTTGCTGATTTTTTTAATAGTTTGGTTGATGATCTTCCAATTTGATTCGTGCAGAAAAGGGAAGATTCGTGTGATTTGTATTTCTGGGAAGTTGCTGATGTGGGGGAATGCAACTACGCTAATTATTTGGTTAGCCGAGGAATCCCAATATAAGCAGGTTGGGGTGTTGGACAAGTAACTGAAGGAACTACAGAAGAGGAAGATGCAGAGCAGAAGGTTAAAGATGCAGTTCCTCGATCATGGCAACAACAGTTCTTTGAACAGCCTTGACAACAATGAGGAGATGAAAGAGCTTGTGAAGATAATGGGAAAAATCGATGTGCTCAGAGGATGATTGTCTCTCTATTTGCAAATGTATGTAGCACTCGTGATGTATTCAATGGCTATGACATGATCACTTTCTTTGAAACTAGTAATGAATGAAACACATGTAGCAGGCTGGGCGTAGTGTTGTGAACATCTAATGATTTCTATTAACGGAAATCAGGGGGTATCCCCTTTTGCTCATAAATAAATAAATAGCAGAGGCCCTTTCGGGTCAGCTTTGTTCTCATTCGAAGACGTCGAGCAAATTGCAGTCCAACAGCAAACTATGTCATCAAATTCAAGTTTCACAGCCAAATATGAGTACAACTAAACAACAATGTCATCATGTTTTAGTCGTCATACAATCACCAAACACAAATCAGCATACATAACAAATGATGTTCTCACAGCAAAATACTAAATAACATGTTCATCAGGTTTCAGTTGTCATAGCAAACATAATTTCACATAGTAGATAAAAAATGTCTTCTGACAGGCAAATATGACAAAAGCAATGTAATCATCATCCGCAGTAGCAGCGTCAACATCTTTGCCATGTGTATCAGTCTGAATTGTAATTCCCCACGGTGTCATCTTCTTCTTCGTCCTCAACGTCCTCGAACGTTGGCTTATTCTTGATCAACTCTTGTATGTCCACAACACGACAGGCAATCTTTTCAACGGCGTCATTGACTTGATGGTTCTCAAAGATATTAGGAACATTTGTGTTATCTTGTACATCAGGAGCAGTGTAAGCATCATCTTATTGTGCAACTTCATTAAACGAATTCCTCTGCTCAAACCTTTACAATACTCTCCAGTCATCGCTATGTGCATATGTGTCTTCCAAGAAAAATATCTGTGTTGCTTGATTTGCCAAAATAAAAGGCTCGTTGGTCTGATACGACGCCTTGACATTGATGGATTTGAAGTAATCATCAGCTCTGGGTTTTGCGATCCTGGAAAACAGGTTATACCAATGGCAGCACAACAGAACCACACAACGATGATCCTTGAAACTGGAGATATACTGCAACTGAACAATGTTTGTTATGTTAGCATACATTTCAGTTATCTCTTTCTCATATGTATCCGTGCTCATGATGGCACTGTTTTGTGTCTTCCTGCCTTCGTCTTGTGCAAGAGTGTTGTAGCGCACATCTCCAACAACGCAAGATTCATAATGTCTTACCTGAGTATCAGGACCCATTGCTTGTGAGTAAAGGGCATCATCAACTGCCTGCCCATCCTCCCACATATTCTTAACCTATGGTTAGAAAATAGACAAGCTGATCATCTTATGTACTCAATATATTAAAAAAAACCAACAGTGCAATTCAAAAGCTTACATGGCTCTTGAACCATTTCGCAAATCCTGCCATAACCAATTTGTCAATGTTTCTTGGATTTTGCGGCAGTAACTCCTTTTTGTAGATGCTGCACAACATAGTTATCACGTCAAACATCTAAATATATAAGAATGTGCTGCAAGTTTAGTAGATTACGATGTATAAGCTGCAGTACTTAGCACTTACTTGATATAAGGTAGTATCTCAGGATAGTTATTCAACACATACCAAACCATTTTGTCCAAATCTTTAGGTTTGTCCTCTTGTCGACTCTTCCCTGTAACTCAAACAGAATAATCGAAAACATTGAGCCCGGGATTGTCTTCACCCACCTCTTTGCTAAGCTGATCAGCTGTTTCAATGTATTTTGAGCAGAATGTCAACGCTTCTATAGCAATGTAAGCCTCTACAATGGAACCCCCGGGTCTAGCTCTATTCCTAACATAGCCCTTGAAGTGCCTAGCCGCCTTTCAATAGGGTACATCCAGCCATACTGTACTGGACCTCTAAGTAGTGCCTCGTCAGGTAGATGAACAACCAAATGCACCATCACATCAAAGAAGGCTCGAGGATATATCTTCTCAAGGTCGCATAGGATAGTTTGTATCTTGTCTCTAAGACGCTCCAAAGCATCTATCCTGATATTTCTACTGCAGAGTTCCCTGAAGAATTGTCCCAACTCTGCAAGCTGCGCTCAGTATAAGTCGTATGCCCAATCCTCTAAGGATAACAGGTAAAACCCTTTGAAGTAGGATGTGGCATTCATGAGTTTTCAACCCTTGTACCTTGTTTCCATCTGCACTGACTCTCCTTTCAAGGTTGGAAGGAAATCCATGTGGGAATCTCACACATGACAGGACCTCACAGAATTCTTTTCTTTTTACCTTGTCCAAGACGTACACAGCTGGTGCCATATCCCGTGGTTTACCTTCATCTTGCACCTGCAAATCCTGTTTGATACCCAGGTGTCTCAAATCAATCCTAGATTTTAAGGTATCTTTCATCTTGCCTTCAATATTAAGAAGTGTGCCAATAATGTTGTCACATATATTTTTCTCGATGTGCATCACATCAAGATTATGCCGCAAATCCAAATATTTTCAATACTCCAAGTCCCACAAAGTGGACCTGCGAGTAAACAATAATCTCTCTTCTGCCCTGCCATGGTTCCTTTTCCCGCTACCATTACCAGGATGGTTTCCTGGTGTAATATGCCTGACCTTCTCTAATTACACTTGCAACTCATCGGTGGTGAGCCTCTTTGGCGCATCACGGTTTTCATGCTTTGCGTTGAACACATGTCTTCGGTATTTTCTAGGATGCGGCTTGTCCTTGGCAAGGAAACGACGGTGTCCAATGTAACAGATCATGCTAAGTATTGCGTATGACAGTGGATTCCTGTCACAGTGAACACATGCATTGTAACCATGTGTCGTTCGCCCTGACATAGTGCCCAAAGCCGGATAATCATGGATGCGCCAAATTATAACAACACGCAAAAAGAAATCAGCTGGTGGGCTGCTATATAGGTCTCAAGTGAGAACACCCCTCCATAGCTATTGAAGTTCCTCCACAAGAGGCTCCATGAACAAATCAAAATACTTTCCAGGACTTTTTGGACCTGGGATGAGCAAGGCCATCATGTAGTTTGATTCTTTGGTGCAGACATTTGGAGCCATGTTGTAAGGGATAACAAGCACTGGCCACATGCTATATGTGGCGCTCTGGTAGCCAAATGGGTTAAATCCATCTGAAGCTAAGCCAAGTCTAATGTTTCTCGGGTCAGCAACAAACTTTTTGTGTTTATGATTGAAGCTTTTCCACTCACTACCATGAGATCGATGGCTCATTACATTCTGATCTTTGTACTCCTGGTTCCTAGAATGCCACAGTACATCCTCTCTTGTTTTAGCATCATGAAACAACCTCGGCAATCTTGGTATAATTGGAAAATGTCTCAGAACATTATGAGGAATCCTCTTCATAGCATGGCCATCTTTCCATCTTGATGATTTGCATTTCTGGCATTCACTTAAGTTGGCATAATCCTTCCGGAACAGAACACAACTATTCTTACAAACATGGATCATATCATATCCAATTCCAACTACACGAAGGAAATTCTTCATTTTACTGTAGGTGTGTGGCGTCTCCACACGAACGTCGCTAGCGGTGGCAGCGCTGACCGCCATGCGCCTCCACAAGAACGTCGCCAGTGATGGCGGCGCGGCAAGAGGACGGCAGTCTACGAGAGCGTACTGTGGGAGCCAGAGGATCGCCATGCGTCCCCTCGACGAACCGCGGCGCTGATGTATCGGCGCGGTGGGGAGGGCAGCTTTGGCGGAGCGAATGGAGTGGAGGGGGGCAGGGGGTGTTTGGGGAATATTATTGGCTAGTTGGACGAAGGGCGGTTGAATCGGATTTGGGGGGAATTTTTGGGTGGGGGGGGGAGGATTTTCGCGCGGTGGGCGGGGGGAATTTGGCGCATGGTCGGTTTCTCCAAGTGCAGTTCCACGTGTCAGTGAAGAGGCAAGCCGATGCGCATTCCGTTTGCGTGAGCCATGTGCAGGACCGAATGTGTGTGGGGTGCAATGCGACCGCGACAGGAGTGCTGTGAGTGTACCGCCCTTTTTCCTTTTAAACTAGGTGCTTCGCCCCCTAAAAAAACTCGTTTCTTCGCGTGATCCATCAATACTACTACTAGTAATCCGGTAATCCCGACTAAAACGGCGCGGCCGGGTCTTTTCCCATGCGATATGCTGGGAGGTTGGCTTAGTTGGGTTTTTTAGGACGAGTAATGCTACACCTACGTAATCCCAGTTTCGTAATTAAGGAATGTGAAATGTGTGAGCTGTTGATTGTAGATTGGGGGGAGGGAGGGGCCCACCACCATGAAAATCAGGGGAGGAGAGAGAGAGAGAGAGGCAATCTACGTTAACCCTTTCGTAGGTTCCCGTAGATGTAGAAAGATGTGAAATGTGTGAATGTGTAGTGGACGTACTATTGGAGTGCCTAAGATAAATTGTGTATGTATAGACCCTATGTGTTTGTTTTACTTCGCATGTTAGATTTGTCTCGGTTCAATAAAAAGCAGAGTTGGTGATGATGGTGTGCCTGTCATCCTGCAATATAGGCCGTTTGATCTATATCTAACGGATAGGAAGAAAACTATGACAATTTGCCCGCACTCCTCTCCACATTTGCAGATAAGGATTTCCCTCGTTCATCCTTTTCTCCCACAAGATCCTGATCTTCCGTGCAACGCACGGGAATCTTGCTAGTACTCCTACAATATACTATATTATTGTGAAAGTTCATATACACCGGCCGAGATTAATGCAAACACGGCAAATTTTCATTACATTTCGAACTTTTATAGGACAAAAAAATAAAAGAAACCCAACCCTAAACCTATTCTACGGCAGCGACCGACATCCTCCATCCGCGATCTCTATGTACGGGGGCGGGGTTCAAGACCCGTGAAGTGAAGGTGCGGTCTCCGGCGAGGAAGAGTAGAACACGAGATACAGACCGACTAGTTGGCACACCTACCATGCCGCCTCCCATGCCCTACTCATCCTCGGAGGAGTCCCCGACCTCGGCGGTGTCGGACGTTGGACGGCG
The DNA here is from genome assembly GCA_021437245.1 of Aegilops speltoides. Taxonomy (NCBI): domain Eukaryota; kingdom Viridiplantae; phylum Streptophyta; class Magnoliopsida; order Poales; family Poaceae; genus Aegilops; species Aegilops speltoides. The sequence goes on from CM038146.1 coordinate 142,929,145, forward strand.
GCAAGTAGGATGCTGGCTGACCGTGCTCCCATCGTTGGCTGCCAGCATGGCCACTGCTTGTGCGGTCGCGTCCGCGTTTGGCTACGCCGCTATTGCGTCGTGAGAGGAGACTTGAGCGAGGGCGGCGACCTCGAGCTTCATCCCCAAAGACAAGCTCTCCCGCAGAGCGTTCACGCTTGTGGTCATGGCAGATGTGGTGCCAGGTAGGAGGACGATGCGCTATGGTGTGGAGGTTAGCTGGGCGTTGCCACTTTAATTAGCGCATTCCGGTGAGGCCAAGCGTCCGGGTGCGTCATTAAGTCACCGGAGTTGGTTCCTCAGGCATCAAGCCTCTTAACGATGGCATACGAACGGATGGCATGAATGCGGGCAGCTGGCGCCGGCTGGGAACGCAACGCACGACGGCGCGAGGGACAAGGGTTTTGGTGTGCCAGGGTAGTCAGTTGCGGTCGTGGCAACTTTGGAGATGCCCTTTGCTCACATGCGATCCCAGCATGTCGTTGAAAAAGTAAGATGACCCGGCATGGTCTCAGGTCCTGAGGATGCAGTTGGCCGCGCTACACCACTCCGCGGATGCGTCGCGGTGTCCCGTGCATCCTCAACGAGCCGGGTGTTGGGGTGTGTTTGGATTGTGTCAAAGTGCACCTTCCCAAAATTTTGGTCATGACCCAAAGATTGGTCTTTGTTTGGATGGTTGCCATTTTATTGGCATGCCAATGAACTCTAGCCAACTCTAGTTCATTTTTCTTGCCATTCGGCCAAATCATGGGCAACCAATACCTCAACCAAAATTTTGGCTACCCAAGGCTTTGATGGGGCAACCTTGGGCACAAACCAAACATACTGTTGGTCGTGCCATAGCACTAACACCACCCTCGGCTTACTGAAACCGACCGTTTCTAGCAATGATGAGCGTGTCGCTCACCGCGGTCGCCATGTCCAGAGGCGGTGCTAGAGCTGCACTACGTTGTTGGCCCCAACGACCCACATGAATGGTTGTCGGTGGTGAGGAGGTCGTGGGATAGCTCCTCCATTGGACTAGTCTGCTCTACATCGTCCCGATGGGTGTGCCCCACATGTTGGTTTCCCTGTTTTCCCGGCCATATTCGAGCGTCAGTGCTCGGTGTTGCGCATTAGGCCTTTCACGATGTAGGCCAGGCAAGACAACTTATTGTTTATTTGAGCCGTTCAAGTATAATCATGTGGCGTTTGCTTATTTCTCATTCCTCTCCAACCCTCTTCTCCATTAATCATGTCGCCCTCCGGTCGAGTCCATCCTCCCGCATGCCTCATTTGAACATTCCGCCAAGTATCATTCGCATGTACCCACCCTAGTCCTCTTTCAATCGATCTCCAAACCCCGAGATGAAATCGAGAGAGAACGAGTGGGGGCACGTGATACCTAAGGTGGATTCAAAATTTTGAACCGGTGATCATAGCATCCGCAAATCATATATAAAGGGTATTCAATGTTCGTTTCATTTTTGAAAATACAATATACTCCCTCCTATCCTTTCTAGTTTACATATAAGTTTTATGTGTAGTCAAAGTATCTGTACTTTGATCAAAAAAGTATCAACATTCAACAACGCCCAATCAATATCGTTAGATTCGTATGTACTCCTAGATTTGTACACGAGATGGTTTCCAATTTGTTTTCAACCACGTGAATGTGCTTGTTCTCGCGCATGCTCTTCCTACTAGGATTTCGCCACGTATAGCCAGTTCAATAGTAACTTTTTAAGCTCCCTGTCCAATAGTACACGTGGAGTACTGACAATATCTGTACTAGAGTATGCAGTGCTCATAGTAGTAATCCCTCCTTCCATTTATATAGGGCCTATGTGGAGGAGAGAGATGTGAAAAAGTAAGGGGAGTGAGCTCTCATGCAAGAGCCTAGCTATATACACATTCCTAGTTAAATACAATAAATATGAAGAAAGAGATAGAGAGGAGATGGAAAAAAGTACTAATGCAATAGCCAACCTTATATTTTTTTGCGGGAAATAACCAACCTTATAGCCCAAACTACTATATGAGTGCATATAATAGATGATGGCTATAGATGACATGGCAGTCCCTCATAGCCATGGACTGGCTATATTATTAACCATGCTCTAATGCGTTTTTAAAACCGCATTTGACTATTGACAAGATTAATAGTACATGAGATGTATAATGTGAAAATTATATCATTGGAAACTCCTTTCACATACGAATTTTACCGTATGCTTTGTGTAAGTTGCATGTCATATATTATCACTCTAACATTTGGTCAAAGTTAGCCTCGAAAAACGCATTAGGCCATGTATAGTAAATGGAAGGAGGGAGTAGTAGTGGAAGTGGATCCTCTGACGTAGGTATCCCTGCCTTACCCTCCCTTTCGGTCACTTACTGGCGGACCCCATGCTTGCTAGGCCCCGCATGTCAGTTACTCAATGGGTTTGGCCACGTCAGGGGATCCTCATCCGTAGTATACTCCCTCTGTTTTTATTTACTACACATAAAACGGAGTGAGTGGTAGTATAATAAATGATGCGGGCGGGGGAGGGGGAGGGACGTCGGTTTGCTCTCAACTGCGGTCCCACAAGCGAGCGAAAATGCAAGACGAAGTGCGTTCCATTCGGCGAGCGACGTGGAGGGTCCAGCGTGCCGGGTTGCAACTCGAATGTGACAAGAGCAATGTACAGTCAAAACCGATTGACCGGTCGTCACTGGAACCATTATTCACACCAGAACCTTTGCTGCTCGGCCTATGCCAGCCACTGCCCTAAAACCACACCTAATCTCCAGCCCATTCCCCCACCTTTCGATCCCCTAGCCCGCATCAAGCATCCCCTAGTTCGCCGGAAAGCCATGGTGCGCCGCAAGATCACTTACTATAAGATGCTGAGGGCGAAGCGCCGCGCAGAAATCGCGGCGGTGGTCGGCGCCACAAACCTCCGTTCCCAAGCTCGCTTTGCGGCGGGCCAATCCCTGAGTTCTCTGGAGCCAAGCTACGAGGAGGAGGAAGCCGATCCAATGTTCATGGTGGAGGTCATGGCACAAAAGGCCCCCGATGGGTATGAGACGATGGACGTCGACTTCGTGTCGACTTCGTGCCGGCGTCTGAGTGCCCCATGGTGCAGGCGGACCAGTGGTTCAACATGGCAGTACTAAAGGAGGACCGGGAGGCAGAGGCTCAACTCGATGTGGAGCGCGCGCATGCTGCTGCCATCGAAGCTCTCCTGCGGGAGGAACCGGATGTCATGGATGTGAACCGGGCGGCAGAGGCTCAACTTGAGGCAGAGCGCACGGATGCCGCTGCCATCGAGGCCCTCCTGCAGGAAGAACCAGACGTCCTGGACTTGAACCGGGTGGCAGAAGCTCGACTCGACGCGGAGCACGCGGATGCCGCTCCCATCGATGCCCTCCTGCAGGAGGAACCGGACGTCCTGAACTTGAACCGGGCGGCGGAGGCTCGACTCGACGCGGAGCACGCGGATGCCACTGCCATTGAGGCCCTCCTGTAGGCGGAACCGGACGTCCTTGACTTGAACCGAGCTGTGCTCTCGTCCGTGCAGAGCTCCTGCACGCTTCGCGTGAACGAGTAGCTGGAGGCCGAGGACAACCATGGTACAGAGACACACGTCGGCAGCTATGGCTGGTTCGCGCCGGCAGCCAAAGACGACGAGGCCGTCTCGTTCCGCGAGCAGTGATAGTTTTTCTTTATGTTGTTGTTTTTATGGATCTTATGCTGTGTGAAAATATATATTTGTTATGCAAGTCGCTTGACTTGGGTCAGTCTACCATTTCAGCCGGTTGGATGAATATCCTATGTCTCCTAACCCTTCTTCCTCACCTCTTCTTCTTCCCTAACAGATCACCGCATGGATCGTACGGATACTCCCCAACATGCGGCTGGATAAACATACTCTATGAACGAAAATTATGTGTCTGTGGTAGGATGGCTGAGTTTGGTTTGTTCACATGCGACAACACGTGTCAGTGAGGGTGGGTTCCCTTGGTTGGGTTTGCGGCGTGTAGGAGCGACTATGTGAGGGTGCGGTGCGACCGCGGCGTGCAGGAGCGACCGTGTGAGGGCGCGGTGCGACCGCGACAGCCGTGCGCAAGTGTACCTCCTCATTTTGAAAACTTTAGGCAAGCTTGGCAAAAATGTGTGGCGAAGTATGGCAATGCAAGGCCTAGACCCAAACAGGATAAGTACGTATGTACTAGGAGTACTAGTGTTAAAAAAGAAAGGCGGGGTTTTCCTTCGCGGGATTTAATCGATACAAATCCTTGTTTCATGTGTCAATTAATGCGTATTTTTTCTCCAAAGACCAAAGAGCTAACCATCTCACTCCTCATCGCTTGATTAATGCAACGCCATGCAAACCAACCCTCTCACTTCCGCATGCATGCAGGGGATATTAATATCCTTGGTTGCTAGTATGAGGCAAACCCCATCAATTATGCCTCTATTAGTGTTAGTGGCCTTTTGAAAATTGTAATTTTCATATACTGGCCTTGTCTACAAAAAATGGAGGTAGTAACTATATTTGACTTCCTTCCCCATTGCAGTGACGTCGACGATATCTCGAACGTTGTAGTTTGGCGAAGTGCGTTCGACGGAGAACACCATTGAGGCCTTGAGGGAGACCACGGTAAGTCGTTTGCATGTGCCGCCTGCAAGCCGAGACAACCGCCTTATTTGCATCCAGGAAGTCTATTGAACCAAAGGACGTGTAAATGTACTAGTACTACTAGTACACAATAGCGCCGTCCGTCCAGCTTAGTGCGGTGAGATGGTTTCTTGAAGAAGACGATGGAGAAGCGGAGTCAGCAAAGAGTGGAATGATGGTTGCTTCGTCCGTGCTTTTGTGATTTGATGCCTCACTGCTTTGTGATTTCTGATAGAAGGGACAGGGGAGTAGACTCCATGCTCTATACTGTACTACATGCATCTAAGCATGGGAGAAAGAGGAGAGACGTTGCATTTTTCTATTCCTTCAATCATCTATCAGGGAGCTTCGGTTCCATCTTTTGGCTTTGGTAACACCGTCCACAATGGTTCCCACGATGCCAAAAGCTATTTTCACTTTTGGCTACACATTGTGGATGCCCTTAACCGTACCACTTGGTTTTGCTCCTGTGTGCTATCTATACAAATCTCAATTATATTGATCTAAAAAATTATAGAATCAAGATTAGTAAAAAGGAGGTGATTTTGCCGCGCGGATGGCGGGGGAGGTTTCTTATTTTTAGAGGACGTTGTCCTGGCGGTTTGCTAACATGCGGTCCCATGTGTCAGTGCTTTACCAAGCCGATCCGCGTCCCACATGAGGCGGAACAACCGCAGAAGCAACACGTGGTTAAGTTGAAGAAGATGAGGGAGAAGCGGATTCAACAACTAGTGAAATGATGGTTGCTTCGTCCCTCCAACTTATTTTTTTAGCATTATTACTTCGTCCCTCCAGCTTAACTACGGGAAAGGTGCAACTTTGTGATTTGACGCCTAATTGCTCATTACTATGCCGATGCCATGACTGGGGTGCTTCACCCCGGCTGCTCTGCACTGTATTCCGGTATGGCACGTGGACCTAGTAGCTTGATGTCCCACATGTCGGCTACATGGACTAGAATATTTATGAAAGCGAGTGCTCCACTCTTACGACGGAGGAGTACACGACACGACGGCCTAGTGAACTGTCACTTGTACTGTATAGTACTATAGTTTTGTTGTTTCGCACGATCCATCGATACAAACCCGATTAAACAGGAAAGGGCGGGATTTTTCCCGTGCGGTAGATGATACTGGCCATACATTTCAAAGTCAATTTTAATGTATGCAAACTGAATAATTAAGTAACAATATGATATCTAGTGAAACTAAAAACACATATTATTTATTGTGTTAGAGTGTAGTAGTAGTGCTGTATTGCATAGTTGTTAGATGTAACATGCGAGAACGTATAGAGATGTAGTTTTGGAGGGCCTATAGAGAGAAAAGCGTAATATGGTCACCGAACTTCAGAATAAGCTTATTACGGTCACTATATACGTTTTGCGGTGATTATACGGTCACTTGCTCACAGTTCAGCATCGGATTGCACTCTGTTGCACGGCCAAATAGTCTGCGTGGCGCCATGTTGACTAGTTAAATTGACCACATTCCTTGTGGGTCCCACCTGTCAGTTCGCACAGGGAAAAGGTCAGATAAACACAAATTTACGCAGGCGCGACAAGACTCCAACCCGTGCGCGAGAATCACCTGTTTGTGTATGTGTCTGTCAGGGCCTGATGTGTGCGCATGCACGTGTAGGTTGAGCACTTGAGCGTGAGAGTGTGTGTTGGTCATGTGGTGTACTGGTGTGTGCATGCATACGTGCGTGTGTGCGTATGTGCGTGTGAGTGTTGCGTGCGTGCGTGGTTGTGTGTGTACGTGTGAGTGTTGCGTGCGTGCATGGGTGCATGTGTTTGTGTGAGTGTTGCATGCATGCAGTTCGTGTGCATGCGTGCGTGTGTGTGTATAATCACCACACCAGCTCCTGTGTGTTAAAACAGACGGCTAAGCATACCAATACAAGGCCACCTTGTCCGCTGTGCCTGCGGTCATGACTTCGAACCACCGTCCAAATATTTATTTGTCGTTTGTTTTCATTCTTACTAGCAAGATGTCCGTGCGTTGCATGTAACATCAAGATGCATTTGTATGACTAGTTTATCTTGTGAGAGAAAAGGATGAACGAGGGAAGGCCTTATTTGCAAATACGGAGAGGTGTGTGGGTACCTTTTTGCAAAATTGCCATAGTTTCTTTCCTATCCGTCAGATATAAATCGGACGGCCTATATTGTAGGATGACAGGCACACCATCATCACCAACTCTGTTTTTTATAAGAGTGTATTTATTTTATAAGAGTGTAGATGTAGAGTAGATACAAGCCGACAGGTGGGCACGATGGTAGTGAGATAATGTGATGCAACACTAGAGGTGCCACGTGGAGCGTTTAACTGGTCAACTAGTCATGTCTTGAGCAAATATAGAGTTGTACGGTGAGCCCGTGACTGTATAATAACCACGAAACATAAATGGTGACCGTAATGAGTGGATTCTGAAGTCCAAAGTATGTATCGTGCTTTTGCTTCAAATACAATGATCGTCAGTGTATATCTCGCGAGAGAAAGATGAAACATGCGTGAATGTGCTGGGGTCTTACTTTTAGAGGACCTTGTCGGCGTTCTGGGAATGGGGGTCCCCAGACTTGCCTGCCTGCGGCCTGCGGCGTGGCTCAAGTGGTGGCCCAGTACGGCCCATCTTCGTTAGCACAAGATTCATGACCCTTGCGAGGGGCCAAGCCTCGCGGGGCGGACGACACAAGGCTTCCTCAGGAACGGCCTCGCTAGGCAGGCTCGCAAGGAGCCGGAGAGATCAAGGTAGGGTACCTCGCGAGGTGCCCGTGACGCAAGCCATGACGATCGAGGCCAGGCGGGCGCCAGGCGGGTGCCGGCCTGCGCAGTGTCCTTGTTTCCTCTTTGGTGCAAAGGGGGCAATCACAGGCGTGGAGTACCGAGGCATCAGGCAAAGGTTGCCATTTTGGTGCAATGAGACCAAGACCAGCAGAGCGGCAGGATGGAGGTCACCGTGGAGCCCAGGACTGCGTCATCGCCAGTGCCTTTGGCTGCCGAAGACCAACTTTAGTCAGGATAACCTTTACTAGATGTTCCCCTTCGAAGTGGCCGTTTTTGGGGCCCTTCCCACTCAATATTTGGGAAGAGGCCCAGGGCCTCTCTATATAGGGATAGCCACCACGACATCTGGTTCGGCATCCAAGTGGCGATTGAACTCACTCAAGCAGTTCATCGTACCAACTCAAGAACACCTCTCGCGAGGCTGTTCTTCCCTTGTACTGTTCATCATCAGCCCCTGAGGCAATCCACCACACCACACACTGGAGTAGGGTATTACACCACAACGGTGGCCCGAACCAGTATAAATCTCGTGTCCCTTGTGTTGTTCATCGTTTTTAGCTTAGGTTCTCACGAGGCGATTGGACGTAGGTCGGTAGGGGAAAGATCTTCGTGCACACCCCAGAGTTCGAACCTTGAGGGTCTCCCGGAACCCAACATCCGACATTTGGCGCACCAGGTAGGGGTGCGCCAGAATCTTTCTTCCGCTTTTTCGCGTTCAATCTTCCGTCGTGTCCATGGCTGATGCTCGCCGGGCTCGCGCCGAGCGTCGGGCTACTCTCGCCGCCCGCGTCGCCCAGACGGTTCCCGTCGGTGGGTGTCCCCGTCATTTCCCATCGCCTGCCACCACCGGTCCAGCGGGGAACGAGCAGCAGGCCTCGTCGCTGCATCCTTCGGTGCGGCGGGAAGGTCGCACCGCCACCCCGTCGCTAACTCCAGCTGGTTCGTCGTCCCACGCCCGTCGCGCCCCCACGGACACGCTCGCCGAGTTGCTCTTGGCGCGTGAGCTCCTGCACTACCGTCCCATCGACGACCTCTACGAGGAGTGGCTCGCTCGCATCATAGAGCTCGTCAGTGCTGCAGGGGGCTCCCATGCGCCGTCCCTCTCGCTGCCTCGCCCTACGTCCTGCGCAGGAGGCGCAGATCAGGAGGCGCCTCCGCCACCTCCTCCCAGAGACGGTGTCTTGGCTCAAAGGCGCGTGGCCCCAGGACAAGATCCACCACGTTCAGTGCCCGCGCAACAAGAAAGGAGCTCCCAAGAAATCCCTCATCCCCAAGAAGGTGCACGCGTGCTCCCGGCACCGTGCGCCACGACCGCATCCCTGCTCCAGCATGTCAAGACCCTGCGCTGCTCCAGGCAGCAGCACGGGGGAATCTCCAGGAGCAAGTCCCACATCAGCAGAGAGCTCCGGTAGTCACCGCAGGCTGCCGCGCCTTCACCACCGAGCTACGCAGGGTCGCCTGGCCAGGCAAGTTCAAGCCCGACCTGCCTCCTCGCTACGACGACACTGCTAATACGTCTCCAACGTATCTATAATTTTTGATTGCTCCATGCTACTCTATCTACTGTTTTGGACTATATTGGGCTTTATTTTCCACTTTTATATTATTTTTGGGACTAACCTATTAACCGGAGACCCAGCCCAGAATTGTTTTTTTTTTGCCTATTTTAGTGTTTTGAGGAAACAGAATATCAAATGGAGTCCAAACGGAATGAAACCTTCGGGAACGTGATTTTCTCACCGAACGTGATCCAGGAGACTTGGACCCTACTCCAAGAAGCTTCCGAGGAGGTCAGGAGGGTGGAGGGCGCGCCCCCCCTGGGCGTGCCCCCCTACCTCGGGGGCCCCTCGGAGATCCACCGACGTACTCCTTCCTCCTATATATACCTACATATCCCCAATAGACCAGAGACGGAGCAAGAAACCTAATTCCACCGCCGCAACCTTCTGTATCCACGAGATCCCATCTTGGGGCCTGTTCCGGAGCTCCGCTGGAGAGGGCATCCACCATGGAGGGCTTCTACATCAACACCATAGCCCCTCCGATGAAGTGTGAGTAGTTTACTTCAGACCTTCGGGTCCATATCTAGTAGCTAGATGGCTTCTTCTCTCTTTTTGGATCTCAATACAATGTTCTCCCCCTCTCTCGTGGAGATCTATTCAATGCAATCTTCTTTTTACGGTGTGTTTGTTGAGACCGATGAATTGTGGGTTTATGATCCTACTTATCTATGAGTAATATTTGAATCTTCTCTGAATTCTTTTATGTATGATTGATTTATCTTTGCAAGTCTCTTCGAATTATCTGTTTGGTTTGGCCAACTAGATTGGTAGTTCTTGCAATGGGAGAAGTGCATGGCTTTGGGTTCAATCTTGCGGTGTCCTTACTCAGTGACAGAAAGAGTTGCAATGAACGTATTGTATTGTTGCCATCGAGGATAACAAGATGGGGTATTTATCATATTGCATGAATTTATTCCTCTACATCATGTCATCTTGCTTAAGGCGTTACTCTGTTTTTAACTTAATACTCTAGATGCATGCTGGATAGCGGCCGATGAGTGGAGTAATAGCAGTAGATGTAGAATCGTTTCGATCTACTTGTCTCGGACGTGATGCCTATATACATGATCATACCTAGATAACCTCATAACTATGCACAATTCTATCAATTGCTCAACAGTAATTTGTTCACCCACCGTAGAATACTTATGCTCTTGAGAGAAGCCACTAGTGAAACCTATGGCCCCCGGGTCTATTCTCATCATATCAATCTCCATCACTTTATTTACTTGCTTTGCCTTTTACTTTTTACTTTGCATCTTTATACCAAAAATACGAAAAATATTATCTCTATCAGATCTCACTCTCGTAAGTGACCATGAAGGGATTGACAACCCCTAAGCGTTGGTTGCGAGTTGCTATCGTTTTGTGCAGGTACGAGGGACTTGCGCGTGACCTCCTACTGGTTTAATACATTGGTTCTCAAAAACTACGGGAAATACTTACTCTACTATGCTGCATCACCCCCTCCTCTTCGGGGAAAACCAACGCAAGCTCGAGACGTAGCAAGAAGGATTTCTGGCGCCGTTGCCGGGGAGGCTTACGCAAAAGTAAACATACCAAGTACCCATCGCAATACCTATCTCTCGCATTACATTATTTGCCATTTGCCTCTCGTTTTCCTCTCCCCCACTTCACCCTTGCCGCTTTATTCACCCTCTCTTTCCCTTTGCCTTCCTGTTTGCTTGTGTGTTGGATTACTTGTTGCCATGGCGCAAGATAATACCAAATTGTGTGATTTCTCGAATACCAATAATAATGATTTCCTTAGTACTCCGATTGCTCCTCTTAATGATGATGAGTCTTGTGAAATCAATACCGCTTTGCTGAATCTTGTTATGAAAGATTTATTCGCCGGCCTTCCTAGTGAAGATGCCGCTACTCATCTAAACAATTTTGTTGATTTGTGTGATATGCAAAAGAAAAAAGATACGGATAAAAATATTGTCAAATTGAAGTTATTTCTGTTTTCACTTAGAGATCGTGCTAAAGTTTGGTTTTCATCTTTGCCTAAAAATAGTATTGATTCTTGGAACAAGTGCAAAGATGCTTTTATCTCTAAGTATTTTCCTCCCGCCAAGATTATCACTCTTAGGAACGATATCATGAATTTTAAACAACTTGATCATGAGCATGTTGCCCAATCTTGGGAAAGAATGAAATTAATGCTTGGCAATTGTCCTACTCGCGGTTTGAATTTATGGATGATCATACAAATTTTTTATGCCATATTGAATTTTGCTTCTAGAAATCTTTTAGATTCGGCCGCGGGAGGCACTTTTATGGAAATTACGTTAGGGGATGCTACCAAATTGCTTGATAATATTATGGCTAATTATTCTCAATGGCACACCGAAAGATCTTCAAACAAAAAAGTGCATGCTATAGAAGAAATCAATGTTTTGAGTGAAAAGATGGATGAACTTATGAAGATGTTTGCTCCTAAAAATACTCCTCGTGATCCTAATGATATGCCTTTATCTACTTTGCTTGAGAATAATAATGAATCTATGGATGTGAATTTTGTTGCTAGGAATAGTTTTGGTAACCACGCTTATAGAGGGAATTTTAATCCTAGGCCTTTTCCTAGCAATCCTTCTAACAAGTATGGAAATTCCTACAACAACTCTTATGGAAATTTCAATAAGATGCCCTCTGATTTTGAGAGTAGTGTTAAAGAGTTTATGAATTCACAAAAGAATTTTAATGCTTTGCTTGAAGAGAAATTGCTTAAAGTTGATGATTTGGCTAGGAACGTTGATAGAATTTCTCTTGAGATTGATTCTTTAAAGCTTAGATCTATTCCTCCTAAGCATGATATCAATGAGTCTCTCAAAGCTATGAGAATTTCCATTGATGAGTGCAAAGAAAGAACCGCTAGGATGCGTGCTTCCAAATATGCCTTTATTAAAGCGTGTTCTTCTAATCCCTATGAAAATCAAGATGAAGATCTAAAAGTTATTGGTGTGTCCCCCATTAAATCTTTGTTTTGCAATATGAATCTTGATGAATATGAATATGATCTTCCCTTACCTAGAAGGCGTTCTAAGAATTCTGAGTTTCTAGATCTTGATGATGAAATTGATGAAAGTAGGATTGAAATAAATAGAAACCGTGATGTTGCTAAACCTACTATTTTGGATCTCAAGGAATTTAATTATGAAAATTGCTCTTTGATTGATTGTATTTCCTTGTTGCAATCCGTGTTAAATTCTCCTCATGCTTATAGTCAAAATAAGGCCTTTACCGAACACATTGTTGATGCCTTGATGCAATCCTATGAAGAAAAGCTTGAGTTAAAAGTTTCCATCCCTAGAAAACTCCATGATGAGTGGGAACCTACCATTAAAATTAAAATTAAAGATTATGAGTTTCATGCTTTGTGTGATTTGGGTGCTAGTGTCTCTACTATCCCCAAAGCTTTGTGTGATTTGCTAGATTTCCGTGACTTTGATGATTGCTCTCTAAACTTGCATCTTGCGGATATTAAAAAACCTATGGGGAGAATTAATGATGTTGTTATTGTTGCAAATAGGAATTACGTGCCCATAGATTTTATCGTTCTAGATATAGATTGCAATCCTTCATGTCCTATTATTCCTGGTAGACCTTTCCTTAGAACAATTGGTGCAATTATTGATATGAAGGAAGGGAATATTAGATTCCAATTTCCCATAAATAAGGGCATGGAACACTTTCCTAGAAAGAAAATAAAATTACCATATGAATCTATCATGAGAGCCACTTATGGATTGCCTACCAAAGATGGCAATACCTAGATCTATCCTTGCTTTTATGCCTAGCTAGGGGCGTTAAACGATAGCGCTTGTTGGGAGGCAACCCAATTTTATTTTGTGTTTTTTGTTTTTGGATCTGTTTAGGAATAAATAATCCATCTATCTTCTGTTTGGATGTGGTTTTATGTTTTAATTAGTGTTTGTGCCAAGTAAGACCTATAGGATAACCTACGATGATAGTTGATTTGATTCTGCTGAAAAACAGAAACCTTAGCGCTCACGAGATTAGCTGCCATTTTTTACTGGAGAGTGCTTTTGCGTTGATTATTTTTTTCTCATGATCAATAAACAAATTGTCCAGGACTTCCTATTTTGGTAGAATTTTTAGAGTTCCATAAGTTTGTGTTAGTTACAGATTACAACAGACTTTTCTGTTTTTGACAGATTCTGTTTTTCGTGTGTTGTTTGCTTATTTTGATGAATCTATGGCTAGTAAATTAGTTTATAAACCATAGAGAAGTTGGAATACAGTAGGTTTAACACAAAAATAAGTAAAGAATGAGTTCAACAGTACCTTGAAGTAGTCTTTTGTTTTCTTTCTCTAACGGAGCTCATGAGATTTCTGTTGAGTTTTGTGTTGTGAAGTTTTCAAGTTTTGGGTGAATTATTTTGATGGATTATGGAACAAGGAGTGGCAAGAGCCTAAGCTTGGGGATGCCCATGGCACCCCCAAGATAATCCAAGGACACCAAAAAGTCAAAGCTTGGGGATGCCCCGGAAGGCATCCCTCTTTAAATCCACTTCCATCGGTAATTTACTTGGAGCTATATTTTTATTCACCAACATGGTATGTGTTTTGCTTGGAGCGTCTTGTATTATTTGTGTCTTTGCTTGTTAGTCTATCACAATCATCCTTGCTCTACACACCTTTTGAGAGAGCCATACATGATTTGGAATTTGTTAGAATACTCTATGTGCTTCACTTATATCTTTTGAGCTTGATAGTTTTGCTCATAGTGCTTCACTTATATCTTTTTGAGCGTGATAATTTTTGCTCTAGTGCTTCACTTAGATCTTTTAGAGCACGGTGGTGGATTTTTTTTAAAGAAACTTGATCTCTCATCCTTCACTTAGATTATTTTGAGTCATTAATAGCATTGTAATTTGCTTAATGTTAATATACTTAGTGTTCAAAATATGTGAAACTTTCTTTTGAGTGAATTGAATACTAAGATAAATTTAATTCTTAATAATTGTTTTAAGATATGGAGGTAATAATATCAAAGTCGTGCTAGTTGAGTAGTTGTGAATTTGAGAAATACTTGTGTTGAAGTTTGCAAGTCCCGTAGCATGCACGTATGGGTAAAGTTGTGTAACAAATTTGAAGCATGAAGTGTACCTGGCTTGTGCATCCTTATGAGTGGCGGTCGGGGACAAGTGATGGTCTTTTCCTACCAATCTATCCCCCTAGGGGCATGCGTAGTAGTACTTTGCTTTGAGGGCTAATAAAATTTTGCAATAAGTATATGAGTTCTTTATGACTAATGTGAGTCCATGGATTATACGCACTTTTACCTTTCCGCATTTGCTAGCCTCTTCGGTACCGTGCATTGCCCTTTCTCACATTGAGAGTTGGTGCAAAACTTCGCCAGTGCATCCAAACCCCGTGATATGATACGCTCTTTCACACATAAACATCCTTATATCTTCCTCAAAACAGCCACCATACCTACCTATTATGGCATTTCCATAGCCATTCCGAGATATATTGCCATGCAACTTTCCACCGTTCCGTTCATCATGACATACTTTACTTTTGTCATATTGCCATTGCATGATCATGAAGTTGACATCGTATTTGTGGCAAAGCCACCACGCATTATTTTTCATACATGTCACTCTTGATTCATTGCACCATCCCGGTACACCACCGGAGGCATTCATATAGAGTCATATCTTGTTCTAGTTTCGAGTTCTAATATCAAGTTGTTGTAATGAAAGTGTGATGATCATCATTATTAGAGCATTGCCCCAGTGAGGAAAAGGATGATGGAGACTATGATTCCCCCACAAGTCGGGATGAGACTCCGGACTTTACAAAAAAAGAGGCCAAAGAAGCCCAAATAAAAAAAGAGGCCAAAGAAGCCCACTAAAAAAATTAAAAAAAATAAAAAAATGAGAGAAAAAGAGAGAAGGGGCAATGCTACTATCCTTTTACCACACTTGTGCTTCACAGTAGCACCTTGTTCTTCATGTAGTGAGTCTCATATATTGTGCTTCAAAGTAGCACCAAGATCTTCATAATAGAGAGTCTCTCATTTTGTCACTTTCATATACTAGTGGGAATTTTTCATTATAGAACTTGGCTTGTATATTCCAATGATGGGCTTCCTCAAAATGCCCTAGGTCTTCGTGAGCAAGCGAGTTGGATGCACACCCACTAGTTTTATTTTGTTGAGCATACATAGCTCTAGTGCATCCGTTGCATGGCAATCCCTACTCTTCATGTTGACATCAATTGATGGGCATATCCATAGCCCGTTGATTATCCTCGTCAATATGAGACTTTCTCCTTTTTTTGTCTTCTCCACACAATCCCATCATCATATTCTATTCCACCTATAGTGCTATATCCATGGCTTGCGCTCATATATTGCGTGAGGGTTGAAAAAGCTGAAGCGCGTTAAAAAGTATGAAACAATTGCTTGGCTTGTCATCGGGGTATGAAGTTGGGAACATCTTTGTGTGACGAAAATGAAGCATAGCCTAACTATATGATTTTGTAGGGATGAACTTTCTTTGGCCATGTTATTTTGAGATGACATAATTGCTTGATTAGTATGCTTGAAGTATTATTATTTTATGTCAATATGAAATTTTATCTTGAATCTTTCGGATCTGAATATTCATACCATGATTAAGAAGATTTACATTGGAATTATGCCAAAGTATCCTCCGCATCAAAAATTCTTTTTTATCATTTACCTACTCGAGGGCGAGTAGGAATTAAGCTAGGGATGCCGATATGTCTCCAATGTATCTATATTTTTGATTGCTCCATGCTACTTTATCTACTGTTTTGGACTATATTGGGCTTTATTTTCCACTTTTATATTATTTTGGGACTAACCTATTAGCTGGAGGCCCAGCCCGAATTCTTGTTTTTTGCCTATTTTAGTGTTTCGAGGAAGCAGAATATCAAACGGAGTCCAAGCGGAATGAAACCCGGGAGCGTGATTTTCTCACGAGCGTGATCCGGAGACTTGGACCCTACTCCAAGAAGCTTCCGAGGAGGTCACGAGGTGGGGCGCCCAGGGCGCCCCTACCTCGTGGGCCCCTCGAAGCTCCACCGACGTACTCCTTCCTCCTATATATACCTACGTATCCCCAATAGACCAGAGACGGAGCCAAAAACCTAATTCCACCGCCGCAACCTTCTGTATCCACGAGATCCCATCTTGGGGCCTGTTTCGGAGCTCCGCCGGAGAGGGCATCCACCACGGAGGGCTTCTACATCAACACCATAGCCCCTCCGATGAAGTGTGAGTAGTTTACTTCAGACCTTCGGGTCCATAGCTAGTAGCTAGATGGCTTCTTCTCTCTTTTTGGATCTCAATACAATGTTCTCCCCCTCTCTCGTGGAGATCTATTCGATGTAATCTTCTTTTTGCGGTGTGTTTGTTGAGACCGATGAATTGTGGGTTTATGATCCAACTTATCTATGAGTAATATTTGAATCTTCTCTGAATTCTTTTATGTATGATTGAGTTATCTTTGCAAGTATCTTCGAATTATTCATTTGGTTTGGCCAACTAGATTGGTAGTTCTTGCAGTGGGAGAAGTGCATGGCTTTGGGTTCAATCTTGCGCTGTCCTTACTCAATGACAGAAAGAGTTGCAAGGCACGTATTGTATTGTTGCCATAAAGGATAACAAGATGGGGTATTTATCATATTGCATGAATTTATTCCTCTACATCATATCATCTTGCTTAAGGCGTTACTCTGTTTTTAACTTACTACTCTAGATGCATGCTGGATAGCAGTCGATGAGTGGAGTAATAGTAGTAGATGCAGAATCGTTTCGATCTACTTGTCTCGGACGTGATGCCTATATACATGATCATACGTAGATAACCTCATAACTATGCTCAATTCTATCAATTGCTCAACAGTAATTTGTTCACCCACCGTAGAATACTTATGCTCTTGAGAGAAGCCACTAGTGAAACCTATGGCCCCCGGGTCTATTCTCATCATATCAATCTCCATCACTTTATTTACTTGCTTTGCCTTTTACTTTTTTACTTTGCATCTTTATACCAAAAATACCAAAAATATTATCTCTATCAGATCTCACTCTCGTAAGTGACCGTGAATGGATTGACAACCCCTAAGCGTTGGTTGCGAGTTGCTATCGTTTTGTGCAGGTACGAGAGACTTGCGCATGACCTCCTACTGGATTGATACCTTGGTTCTCAAAAGCTGAGGGAAATACTTACGCTACTGTGCTGCATCACCCCCTCCTCTTCGGGGAAAACCAACGCAAGCTTGAGACGTAGCAACTACCGACCCCGGGAGTTCCTACAGCTCTACGAGCTGGGCATCGAAGTCGCCAACGGGGACGAAAAGTTCATGGCGAACTGGTTTCCCATGGCACTCAAGGACGACGCCCGCACCTGGCTCCTGAACCTGGCCCCTGGCATGATCTCCTCCTGTGACGAGATGCGCACTCGCTTCATCGCCAACTTCCAGAGCACTCGCGACCGCCCGCCGGCCGTGGGTGACCTGCGCCGCATCAAGCAGCAGCCCGGAGAAACCTTGTAGAAGTACATCCAGCGCTTCAACAACGCTCACCTCAAGATTCCCAGGGTGACCGAGGAGGCCATCACCTCAGCGTTCTATGATGGCGTCCGCGACGTCAAGATGAAGGAGGAGCTGGCGATCCACAAAGATCTGTGTACGTCTCTAGAGTTGTTCAACCTGGCGACCAAGTGCGCAAGGGCTGAGGAGGGATGCCTCTCCCTTCTCGAGCTCCTAGCAGCAGACCCAGAAGAGAAGAAAGCCAAGGCCAAGGATGTGAAGCGCAAGGGGGCAGCTGTGCTCGCAGTAGAGCCGGACACAAAGCGCGGCAGGGACCAGCCGGAGTCGTCCAAGGGCAGCCGTTACTGTGTGTACCACGATCTCCATACCCACAACACCAACGAATGCCAAGAGCTCATGGCCATGCGAGAAGGCCGGGTTGGTCAATGCCCCGAGCGCAATGATCGGGGCTACGACCGAGGCGGAGCAAGAGGTGGAGGATGATGGGACGACCGTGGCCCTCACCAAGGGTGGCGTGACCGGCCTCGCGAGGGAGCTTGGAGGGATCAGCCTCGTGAGGATCACCCGCAAAACAACGCAGGACTTCCTCCTCTGCCACCACCACCAAGAAGGAAAGAAGACCATCAACAGGACGAGGGGGCTGGGGGCTTCCAGGAGCCGCGTGCAATCGCTTGCATCTTGGGCGGCGCTCAGGCCCCAGCCTCTTAGCGCATCTTCAAGCAGTTTGCTCGTGAGGTGAATGTAGTCCTCCCGAAGCTTGAGGCCACGCGCCCTCTTAGGTGGTCCGCGTGCGCCATCACATTCAGCTCAGCGGATCAGCTCAAGTGCACGGCAATGGGTGGTGTCCTCCCGATGCTCTGCTCCCCAGTCATCAGGAATGTGCAAGTTACCAGGTTCCTCATCGACTGCGGGGCAGGGCTCAACGTCCTGTCCATCAAGACGTTCAACAATCTTCAAGTGCCATACGATCAGCTTCAGCCAACAAAGCCCTTCTCAAGAGTCATTGATGGTTCCACTATCCCGATAGGGGCAGGTCCGCCTCCCCGTCACCTTTGGACAGCGCAACAACTACCGCACCGAGCTCATTGACTTCGACGTCGCCCACATTCGCCTGCCATACAATGCCATCCTCGAGTATCCAGCCCTGGCTAAGTTCATGGCAGTGACTCGCCATGGTTACAACATCCTCAAGATGCCAGGAAGTGGCGGGGTCATCACGGTTCCCTGTGAAGAGAAGGATGCGGTGTGCTCCCTCAAGCGCGCCTTCCAAGCCACGTCAATCGAGGACCCAGACAGCAAGAATGGAAACCTTCCTAGAGCAGCTCCCAAGAAGAAGAAGACATCACCTGGTTCAAGGTCTCAGGAGGCAGGCTCCTCCGGAGGCGCCACATCTGGGCACACGCCCATCCAAGGGGCGCCACCCTCCATCGCATAGGAACGCGGCTGCAGCCCACCAGCGCCTGACGAGAAGCATTCTAGAAGCTCAGGTGGCCAAGCATCGCGCGCTCCTGGAGGAAATGGAGATGGACCTCACCGAGCCACCCGAGCCTCCTGAGCCCCCCGAGGGCTCGTGAGGATTGGCTTCTTCGCCTCGCATCGTCAGCTACTCCGGCACTCGCTCTACAACGGTATCAGGTGACTTCTTTCAAGTTTCGCTTTAGCTGGGAGCGCCCTCAGGGCTGCATCATTCCCAGGTCGCGTGGGTCAGTCCCTACTTCATGTATCCGTTTTGCTTTCGTCTTCAGCTTACCTTGTTGGGGGCGCCCCTCAGGCTGCATCATCCCAAGTCACTTGGGCCTGACCCAGTGGCGTTTGCCTTTCCCTGCATCTATCTAAGTTGATTTGCTTCTTCATGCTTAACTTGCTCGTGATATTTGCCTGCTCGATTGACACCTACCTTTGGAGCCGCTCACTCTGGCACGGCGCTTGCGTAAGGGTCCGTCCCTGCAACGTCGACAAATCTGAGTGGTCGAGCTCTGGCCGTGGCAGCCCTGTCGGCGTTCTGGGAACGGGGGTCCCCAGACTTGCCTGCCTGCGGCCTGCTGCGTGGCTCAAGTGGGGGCCCAGTGCAGCCCAGCTTTATTAGCTCAAGCTAAGGACCCTCGCGAGGGGCCAAGCCTCGTGGGGCGGACGAAAGGAAGCTTCCTCAGGAGCGGCCTCATCAGGCAGGCTCGTGAGGAGGCGGAGAGATCAAGGCAAGGGCACCTCGCGAGGATCCTGTGACGCAAGCCATGACGATCGAGACGGTCGGGCGCCCAGTGGCGCCGGCTTTGTCTGATGTCCTTGTTTCCCCTTCGGTGCAAAGGGGGCAAGCACAGGCCAAGGCATCAGGCAAAAGTTACCATTTTCGGTGCAACAAGACCAAGACCAGCAGAATGGCAGGATGGAGGTCATCGTGGAGCCCAGGACGGTGTCATCGTCAAAGCCTTTGGCAGCCGAAGACCAACTGTCGGTGTCAAAATCGGCGGATCTCGGGTAGGGGGTCCCGAACTGTGCGTCTAGGCGGATGGTAACAGGAGACAAGGGACACGATGTTTTACCCAGGTTCGGGCCCTCTTGATGGAGGTAAAACCCTACGTCCTGCTTGATTAATATTGATGATGTGTATTACAAGAGTGGATCTACCACGAGATCAAGGAGGCTAAACCCTAGAAGCTAGCCTATGGTATGATTGTTGTAATGTATGTCGTGTCCTATGGACTAAAACCCTCCGGTTTATATAGACCTTTGGAGAGGGCTAGGGTTACATGAGTCGGTTATAATGGTAGGAGATCTACATATCCGTGTCGCCAAGCTTGCCTTCCATACTGGAAAGTCCCATCCGGACACGGGGCGGAGTCTTCAATCTTGTATCTTCGTAGTCTTGGAGTCGGCGGACGATGATAGTCCGCTGTCCAGACACCCCTAGTCCAGACTCCTCGGTAGCCCTGAACACGGCTTCAATGACGATAAGTCCGCGCGCACAATGTTCGGCATTGCAAGGCGGGTTCCTCCTTTGAATAATCCATAGAAGATGGTGAACACCAGGATAGTGTCCGGCTCTGCAAAATAATTTCCACATTCCACCGTAGAGAGAATAATATGTACACAAGTTCAATCTACTGACGTATTTTGTGGTATGACGTCACGCCACTACCAAGTCCTTTACTTGAATTGTTTTTTATTATACCACCTCAGCGCGTTTAGCGAAGTGGTTTCCTTGGCACGTCTTGTCGAAGCAGAGATCGTGTTCCCCTTATTCCGGGATTCTCATCAATACGGTCGTGGGTAACCCAACCGCGCTCGTCGCCGCCTCCTCTATCGGCGAGTCCCGAGCAGTCCGCGAGGCGGCTCTTGGTATTCTCCCTCTTTATAATAGGACCAAGGCTCGTTTCTTTCCTTCAATCCTCCATCGAATCTTCTCTCTGCTCCAAGTTCCAACACCCAGAGCCCCAGATTCGTGTGCTTTAGACCTTCAACAATGTCCGGTTCCGACCTTCAGGGCCGGTGGATGCCTTCCTCCGTCACGGAGGAGGACGTGCTAAAGCTGCGAGAGGCCAAGTACCTGTCTTACGAGATTTCGCACAGGTTGCCCTTGAAGGGCAGGCCATCCTTCCCGAGCCCGGCGAGTATGTAAATCTTTGTATCCCACCTCCGTCGGGGTTTAGGCTTCCCGACGGATCCTTTCGTGAGAGGGCTCATGTTCTACTATGGGTTGGAATTCCACGACTTGGCTCCGGAGTCCATCCTCCAAATCTCCGCATTCATCGTCGTCTGCGAAGCCTTCCTCCGCGTCACCCCCCACTTCGGCCTCTGGCTGAAGACCTTCAATGTGGAGCCGAAGATGACCGCGGGGTGTCTAGCAGAGTGCGGCGGGGCAGCCATAAGCAGGAGGGCCGATGCCCCGTGGCCAGAGGGCTCCTTCCAAGAGGAGCTCGGCTTGTGGCAGCAGGAGTGGTTCTACATCACCGCTCCGAAGGGCAGCAAGCAGAAGCCGCCGCCTTCATTCCGCTCGGGACCTCCACGACGGTTGATGTCGTGGGTCAACCAAGGTCTCAATTGGGGGCCGTCAAAAGATGTGTCCCTATTGCAGGGCCGGATTCGAGACCTCCAAGCGAGGGAGATCGATCTGGTCGTGGTGATGCAGGTCATGCTAATCAGGCATCTTCTTCCCTGCAAACGCCGTCCTCTCCGGCTATGGGAGTTCAATCCGGAGGGACCACGGATTCTCCAACACTTTATGGGTACGACACCCGTGGAGATGTACAAGTTATTCTTGGACCGCAGGCGTGTCCGAATTAACCGAGGATGCCGGCCTAAGCTGCAATCGCCGGATACTCAAGTAAGTAGCTCGGTGTTCAGACGCACCGTTTGTTTGCCTTTCTACAACCCGCCTTTTAACTTTGTTATCCTTCAACAGAGTGGATAAGCGCAAGCAAAGCTGATCTGGTGTGTGGGCCCTCCCGAGACCGCCCGGAGCCCGTCTGGTCGAATGTTGGAGGTTGCGCCTTGAGAGAAGAAGGTGAAGGGGAAAATAGAGGAGCTACCACCTCGCCCAAGGCGCTTGAAGAAGGGGATCGAGAATCCCTCCTCTAGGGGAGAAGAGGACCGCCTCAAGACCCGGAGGCCAAAGCCCCTAAGCGGGGAAGAAATCTTCACTAGAGGTCCTGCGTCCGGGGAGGTCCCGGCCGCACAATCTTCTCTAAAGAATCAGCCCTCCAGCGAGCCATGAGTAGAAAAAGGGGAGTTCATTAATAAGAAACATCCCTATTTGTGCTTCTAAGGATAACCGAAAATTTTACCTTGTAGTTCGGATCTGCGACCTTCTCGAGATGAGCTTGTCTTGGGGATCTTTGTCGGAGATGATGGAAGCGAGCGCCTCCATCTCGCTGCGCCGTCGGATAGGGCGGACGAGCCTGAAGTGTAAATCACGGAGGGTATCCCGAGCCAGCGAGCGAAGAGTTGGCGCCGACTAGTGTTGGCCGAGGAGTGAAGGATCTGCTTGAGAGGCGTCCATCTCGAAGATCACCGTGCATTGATGAGCATGGTGATTGGAAGGATTTCGTCCAAAGCGGATTGCATAATGCCGTCGAGGAGTTTCTTGGCGGGGTTTGAGGTATGTAAAAATAGCGCACCTTTTGACGTTTTGCACATGAAAGTGTGCCTGTATAGATAGTAGCCCACGAGACTCGGTAGGTTGTCAAAAGCGACGCGCGTCGAGGATCAAAATCGCGAGTATTGAGTGTCGCCTTTCCTATGCGGTGGCGATAGTCGAGGAGTAGCCGGACTGATGGAGTTGTTGAATTAATGCGCAACTTCGATGTTGCGGATCACGGACATCGCGCTAGTCAACAAGCGACTTGACGAGTTGCAAGGTAAATTGTTTCTCCGTAGTCACCTATTAAGGGAACCAAAGCCCACCTCTTACAATATTTATGCTTGATGCAGATGGTGTTGCTGCTGTGGAGAGCCTTCGGGCAGAACTTGCTCAAGCCAAGGAGCAAGCCAGAAGGAGTGATGCGGCTGCCTCGAGGGCAGCCGAAGAGTTAGAAGCCGAAAGGGCTGCACACTGCCGAAGCAGGGAAGAGATGGCTGAACTAGCCGTTAAATTGAAGGATGCTACCGACCGCAATGAGGCTCTTGAAAAGGAGTGCCTATCGGAGCGAGAAGACCTGGGGAAGGCCACCGCCGAGGCCAAGGATGCCCGTTCTGCAATGCGGGCTATGAAGGAGGAGCTGCGTCAAGCCGGAGACATTGTGGCTGGTAAGCCTTTTCTGTTGCGCCGCAGGTTTACGGATCCAAATTATGCCCAGCTTGGCCAGCTGTGGGGTCTGGAGAATCCATATATGGACTTAGCGGCAAGTGCGGCGGATGCCGTTGTGCACTTCCAGAGTCAGAAGGATCACAAGACGGAAGAGTTGTTTTGGTCTCAGTTCCATAGTCCGGATCGTTCACTTCCACTGATCGATCGGTTGGCCGAATGGGCTGAGCTGAATAGGTTGTCCGGACTTGCCATGACGGATATCGTGACTCATGTCTGGCCGGAGAGGCCCAAGGAGACGAGCTATTTTGGCTTATTGCAGCAATTTCTTGGGGCGGTGCCGCATATCAAGGAGATGAAGCGGTCGGCCTGCATAGAGGGTGCACGGATGGCCCTTGCCCGTGTGAAGACACATTGGACAGAGATGGATGCCACCGCTGTTGCAACCCGAGGTTGAGACGAAAGTCGGTTACCCGCCGAGCACTATTTTGGGGAGATTCGGCGTGGTGCTCGTGTAATAGAGTCGTAGTGCTCGAAAAATGTCACGTTCGAATGAGCGTTTTATTTTAATAAAACAATGGTTATGATGTAATCGCTTTTTATACTTATGCGTTCCAAGTATTGAAATATCTCCTATCGACCATTTATGTAAACTGTGTATAACACGAAAGATGGCAGTCTTGACTTCATCCCTTACGCACAAGGTGCGGGGTGTTCATAAAAATAGCGCATTGTCACACTTAATCCGGCGTCTCGGTCCTGTTGAGGAGGTGGTAGCGTAGCAAGCGAGGCAACCGGACTATGATGCTTTATCACTTTCACTTAGCCATTGGAGTTCGAGGTGGGGCTACGATATAGCCCACAGGGGGCACCGCGCTCTCGAATTCGGGCGCGTGTGTGCCTGACGAAGCGGTCCTTCGTCCAAAGCGGAGAATTCTAAACATTCGGTGGTCGATCGAGTGGTTGACCGGTCTCTCATTGTATCATGACGATCGGTTTTCGGCTTTCTCTCTTGAGGTGCTCGCCCACCGAATCGGGCACAATCGCGATAGTTCTCCTGGTGCGCGTTAGCGATGATACGGAGCGTAAGGCAGCAAAACACGGGGCGGGCAAACCCAACATTTGACCAAAGACATGATTCGGAGCTGATGCATATAAGGCCTAACTCGAGATGCGAACACTCCCTAAGGTGTTCGGCCTTTATAATAATGGGAGAACAATGCCCTAAGCCCCTAGTGTCCAGTGCAGGCAAGGTCCTCCGATGTGGCCGATGCCAAAGCGTCGAGCTCCACTCTGGTTATAATGAGAAACCGGGGATTATAGCAACAAGAGGCGATAAAAAAGGTTTACGCAGGTCTTAATCTGAAAAGAATCCTTGCGACGGGTCCCTCTTGCGTCTGCGCTGTGTCTCCGTTGTGCCGTTATCCTGGACGGGTGTGCATGTTGTTCATCTGTAAAAAGAGAGGAACTTAGTTTGAAAGGAAATCGTGCAAAAAAAAGTATATGAAAAATATTAATAAATAAGTAAAGCGGAGTCTATATTAGCTCATTGTTGCTTATACGCACAGCCCCTTGTGAAGGGGTGTGCGGCTAGGGAGCCCCTAGCTTATTTATGCCGGACTCGTCTAGCCGTGTCCGGGGTCTTAAATGACCCTCTTAATAAAATGATGCCACGTGGACCAGACATTTTAAGTGTAAGAGACGCGTAATGTGGTATGGCGTTGAAGCGGACAAAAGCTTCACGTCCCAATAGTGCTTGATAGCTACTTTTGAATGGGGCGACATGAAAGATTAGTTTTTCGTGTCGGAAGTTGTTCGGTGACCCGAACACAACTTCTAGTAATAAGGAGCCTGTGCACTTGGCGTAAGGGCCTGGCGTCACTCCTTTAAAGGAAGTGCGGCTATGTCGAATTTTAGTAAGGTCTATCCCCAACTTGCGGATTGTGTTTGGATATAGCAGGTTTAAATCGCTACCTCCGTCCATCAGGGCTTGTGTAAATTGTAGTCCGTCGATTATAGGATCCAATATTAGGGCAGTCCATCCTGCATTTCGAACGCTCCTGGAATAATCCAGGTGGTCGAAAGTGATTGGTTTTGATATCCAATCTCAAGGTTCCGCTGGGGTGGACCGTGCGAGACCCATTTTAGCGGGTGCCGCATTGTTTTTCCGTATTATCACATGAAGTGAGTTTACTGCTTTGACTTCTTGTGGGAAAGTCTTTTGTTTCCGGTGCTCTGCTGGTGGGGTTTATCATCGTCCTTGCTTGATGCGTCGAGCCCCTTGTGTTCGGCGTTGAGTCGGCCGGACTGTTTGAAAACCAACAATCTCGGTGGGTGTGGTTTGCAGGCCTTCCGGGGGTACTGTGGATTTGACATATCCGATCCAAAATTTTGTTTAAGTTGGATAGCTCATCACTGTTATCCTTAAGGGGCAGTGTTTTGTTGTTTGGCCGTGAGCTTTTGAATCCGGCATTGACCGCCGTGTTCTTTGGGCTTTTCTCTTTATTCCGGCGCTGATCTTTTCTGCGCCGTGATTTTCCGTTTCCATCTCTGATCTCGGATATACTTGGGTCGCTGGTGCTGCATCTTGCTAGCCAGCTATCTCCCCCCACGCAAAAGCGGGTCATAAGGCTTGTTAGCGCGGACATTGTCCTCGGCTTCTTTTGGCCGTGGTGTCTGGCGAGACATTCATCTCGGACGTTGTGTTTGAAAGCTGCTAAGGCTTCGGCGTCCGGACAGTCAACTATTTGGTTCTTTTTAGTAAGGAACCTGTTCTAGAATTTGCGCGCTGACTCTCCGGGCTGTTGAGTTATATGACTTAGATCGTCTGCATCCGGAGGGCGGACATAAGTCCCTTGAAAGTTTGCTCTAAAGCGTCCTCAAGCTCTTCCCAACTTGAGTTGTTTTCTAGGAGGCTTTTGAGCCAATGCCGAGCTGGCCCTTTGAGCTTGAGGGGTATATATTTTATGGCGTGGAGGTCATTTCCTCTAGCCATGTGTATGTGTAGTATATAATCCTCTCCCGGGTCTGTTGTTCTGTCGTAAGCCTCTATGTTTATGGGTTTAAACCCTGCTGGGAATTCATGATCCAGCACCTCATTATTGAAACATAGTGGGTGTCTTGGCGCCCTGTATTTGGGTGTCTTGTTGTCTTGAACACTTGGCGTGTTGTGTTGCTTCTGGGGCCCTCTTTTTGGCCCGTAAATTGACTGGCTGGGCCATCTGTTTTCGAGGATCATGGGCGGCTTGTGTGCGGCGTCGCATATAGTTTTGGCCTATCATCGGCGTCTATCCGGCCAGGCGGCCTCTTTGTTTTTTGACTGTGGGGGCTCTATGGCTTCCTCGTCGAATTCTGGCAGCAGCTTGCGCTTCGGGTAGCTCTTTGATTGATGGCCATTGCCGTATTTGTCTGCGGTTTTGAGCACTTTGCTCCACCTCATTCTGAGTATATCTTCCGCTGTTTTGAGCTTCCGTTTTTCCTTCTTCAGACTTCTTGCAGTGGCGACGAGTCTTTTGCGAAGGCTCTTATTCTCCGGTGGTGTGTCCGGCGTGAGGTCGTCTGGACTGTTGGTTTCGCCGGGCATGGATTGATTATCCGATTCGTCCTATTCGGACGGTTGCTTGGCTGCATGTTCGTCGTCCACTGGTTTTCCCTGCTCTATTGCTGGGTCATTAGGAGCGCTATTGTTGTCGAGGCGGGACTTAGGGCGGCGTATGCATCGCCGTTTTGGTTGTTTGTCGGCGGGATTATCCTTTGTCGCGCCCCATTGGTCCTCGTTGTTGCTTCCTTTCGGGGTATCCACCATATATACATCATGGGTTGCGGTGGCCCTCCAGTGCTCTGTGAGCGCTGGTTCTTGATCGTCTCTGGCATCGTCGTCCAGGCCGTCGATGTCTTCGGAGTCGTAGTATAGCATGTCGGTTAGATCGTCGACAGTGGCTACAAAGTGGGTGGTGGGTGGGCTTTGAATTTCTTCGTTGTCCGCATCCCAACCATCCTGGCCATAATCCGGCCAGGGCTCTCCGGATAGCGAGAGATACTTTAGCGAATTTAGAATGTCGCCAAAGGGCGAGTACTGAAAGATGTCCGCAGCGGTGAACTCCATGATCGGCGCCCAATCGGGTTCGATTGGCAAGGGCGCAGGAGGTTCGGAGTCCGGCAGGGAGTCCGGCACCTCGGAGTCACGAGCTTTATTGGGGACAAGGTGAGTGTTCGGCTCCATCGCCGTGGATGTTGCAGCTCCCGAGGCGGTGTCCAGCCACTCGTCCTTGATCTGTGCGATCAGCTCCGAACTATGAGTCGGAGCGGATTCATCATCTTGACCTCAAAGGCCTTTGTCGGCGGCGAGCTAGATCGTGCCCATCGCGACAATGTGGCACGCTCGGCTGCGGATCGGATCCATTGAAGATCAAGTCTCCGCGGACGTCCACCGGGAAGTTTAGGCTTCCAAATCTGACCTGACGGCCAGGGGCGTAGCTTTCGATCTGCTCCAGATGGCCAAGTGAATTGGCCCGCAGTGCGAAGCCGCCGAATACGAAGATCTGTCCGGGGAGAAAAGTCTCACCCTGGACGGCATGGATTATCCTTTGCCGCGCCCCGTTGATCCTCTTTATCGGTTCCTTTTGGGGTGCCACCATATATACACCATGGGTCGGGGTGGTTTTCCAGTGCCCTGTAGGTGCTGGTTCTTGATCATCTCCGACATCGTTGTCCATACTGTCGATGTCGTTGGAGTCGTAGTCTAGCATGTCGGTTAGATCGTTGACAGTGGCTACAAAGTGGGTGGTGGGTGGGCTTGGAATTTCTTCGTCGTCCGCATCCCAACCATCCTGGCCATAGTCCGGCCAGGGCTCTCCGGATAGCGAGAGATGCTTTAGCGAATTTAAGATGTCGCCAAAGGGTGAGTGCTGAAAGATGTCCGCAGCGGTGAACTCCATGATCGGCGCCCAATCGGATTCGACTAGCAGGGGCGCAGGAGGTTCGGAGTCCGGCAGAGAGTCCGGCACCTCGGAGTCACGAGCTTTATAAGGGACGAGGTCAGTGTTTGGCTCCATCGCCATAGAAGTTGCAGCTCCCGAGGCGGTGTCCAGCCACCCGTCCTCGATCTGCATGATCGGCTCCGAATTATGGATCGGAGCGGATTCGTGTGCGGCCTCCAAGGTACTATCCGGCGGCAGAGCTAGATCATGCCCATCGTGACAGCGCGGCACGCTCGGCTGTGGCTCGGATCCATCGAAGATCAAGTCTCCATGGATATCCGCCGTGAAGTCTAGGCTTCCAAATCTGACCTGACGGCCAGGGGCGTAGCTTTCGATCTGCTCCAGATGGCCAAGTGAATTGGCCCTTGATGCGGCCGCCGAATATGAAGGTCTGTCCGGGAGAAAAGTCTCACCACAGACGGCGTTGTTGTTGATTGAAGAAGCCATCGAGCCTATCGGTGGCGACGCAGGAACTCTCAATGAAAGCACCAATGTCGGTGTCAAAAGCGGCGGATCTCGGGTAGGGGTCCCGAGCTGTGCGTCTAGGCGGATGGTAACAGGAGACAAGGGACACGATGTTTTACCCGAGTTGGGCCCTCTTGATGGAGGTAAAACCCTACGTCCTGCTTGATTAATATTGACGATGTGTATTACAAGAGTGGATCTACCACGAGATCAAGGAGGCTAAACCCTAGAAGCTAGCCTATGGTATGATTGTTGTAATGTATGTCCTGTCCTCACGGACTAAAACCCTCCGGTTTATATAGACAGGAGAGGGCTAGGGTTACAGTCGGTTACAATGGTAGGAGATCTACATATCCGTATCGCCAAGCTTGCCTTCCACGCCAAGGAAAGTCCCATCCGGACACGGGACGGAGTCTTCAATCTTGTATCTTCATAGTCTTGGAGTCCGGCGGACGATGATAGTCCGGCTGTCCGGACACCCCCTAGTCTAGGACTCCCTCACCAACATTAGTCAGGATAGGTGTACTAGATGTTCCCCTTCAAAATGGCCAATTGTTGGCGCCCTTCCCACTCATTATTTGGGAAGAGGCCTAGGGCCTCCCTCTATAAATAGAGCTAGCCACCACAGGGCAAAGGGAGACGGATCGATCAGAAAGAGAGAGAGAGAGAGAGAGAGAAGCGATTGAACTCACCCAAGAAGTTCATCGCACCAGCTCAAGAACAGCCCCTCGCGAGGCTGTTCTCACTTTGTACTGTTCATCATTAGCCCCTGAGGCAATCCCCCACACCACACACTGGAGTAGGGTATTACACCACAATGGTGGAATGAACCAGTATAAACCTCATGTCCCTTGTGTGTTCTTCTTTCTAGCTTAGGTTCCTTGCGAGCCTTCGAGACGTGAGCTGGTAGTGGAAAGATCTCCGTGCGCACCCCAGAGTTCAAACCTCAAGGGTCTGCCGAAACCCGAAATTTGACATTTGGCGCGGCAGGTAGGGGTGCGCCGGAGTCTTTCTTCCGCCGTTTCGCGTCGATCTTCCGTCGTGTCCATGGCTGACGCTCGCCGGGCTCGCGCCGAGCGTCGGGCTGCTCTCGCCACCCGCGTCGCCCAGACGGTGCCCGTTGGTGGACGCCCCCGTCGTTCCCTATCGCCTGCCGCCAACGCCGCCACCGGCCCGGTGGGGATTTTGCAGCAGGCCTCATCCCTGCATCCTTCGGTGCGGCGGGAAGGCTGCACCGCCACCCCGTCACTAACTCCAGCCGGTTCATTGTCCCACGCCCGTCGCGCCCCCATGGATGCGCACGCTGCGCTGCTCTTGGCGCGTGAGCTCCTGCACTACCGTCCCGTCGACGACCTCTACGAGGACTGGCCCGCCCGCATCACCGAGCTCGTTAGCGCCGCAGGGGGCTCTCCTTTGCCATCTCTCTCGCTGCCTCCCCCTCCATCCTGCGTAGGAGGTGAGGATCAGGAGGTGCCTCCGCCACCTCCTCCCCAAGAAGGCGCCCTGGCTCCGAGGCGCGCGGCCCCAGGACGAGACCCTCCACATCCGGCGCCTGTGTGACAAGAAAGGAGTTGCCAAGAAATCCCTCGTCCCCAAGAAGGTGGCCACGTGCTCCCAGCACCGGTGTGCCATGACCGCATCCCTGCACCAATGCGTCAAGACCCTGCGCTGCTCCAAGCGGTGGCGCGTGGGAATTTCCAGGAGCAAGCCTAGGACCAGCATAGGGCTCCGGTGGCCACCGTAGGCTGCCGCGCCTTCACCACCGAGCTGCGTAGCGTCGCATGGCCCGGCAAGTTCAAGCCGGACCTGCCTCCTCACTGCGATGGCACTGCAGACACCGTGGAGTTCCTACAGCTCTATGAGCTGGGCATCGAAGCCGCCAACGGGAATGAAAAGGTCATGGCGAATTGGTTTCCCATGGCGCTCAAGGATGGTGCCCGCACTTGGCTCCTGAACCTGGCTCCTAGCACGATCTCCTCCTGGGACGAGATGCGCACTCGCTTCATTGCCAACTTCCAAGGCACTCGCGACCGGCCCCCGGCCATGAGCGACCTGTGCCACATCAAGCAACAGATAGGAGAGACCCTGCAGAAGTACATCCGGCGCTTCAACAACGCTCGCCTCAAGATCCCCAGGGTCACTGAGCAAGACATCATCTCAGCCTTCTCCGATGGCGTGTGTGACATCAATTTGAAAGAGGAGCTAGCAATCCATGAAGACCTATGCACATCCCTGGAGCTGTTCAACTTGGCGACCAAGTGCGCCAGGGCTGAGGAAGGGCGTCTCTCCCTCCTCGAGCTTCCGGCTGCCGATCCAGAAGAGAAGAAGCCCAAAGTCAAGGACGTGAAGCGTAAGCGAGCTGCTGTGCTCGCAACGGATCCGAACACCAAGCGAGGCAGGGATCAGCCTGAGTCATCCAAGGGCAGCCGGTACTGCGTGTACCACGACCTCCACACCCACAACACCATCGAATGCCAAGAGCTCAGGGCCGTGCGTGATGGACGTATCGTCCGACGCCCCAAGCGCAACGACCGGGGCTATGGCCGAGGAGGAGGATGAGGTGGATTACGATGGGAAGACCGTGGCCCTCGCCAAGGATGGCGTGACCGACCTCGCAAGGACCGTTGGCAGGACCAGCCTCGCGAGGGAGGTTGGAGGGATCAGCCTCGTGAGGATCGCCCGCACGGCAACGCAGGCCTCCGTCCTTTGCCACCACCGCCAAGGAGGAATGAGGACCAGCATCAGGACGAGGGGGATGGGGGCTTCCAGGAGCCGCGTGCAATCGCTTGCATCCTGGGCGGCGCCCAGGCCCCAGCCTCACAGCGCATCTTCAAGCAGTTTGCTCGCGAGGTGAATGCAGTCCTCCCCAAGCTTTAGGCCACGCGCCCTCTCAGGTGGTCTGCGTGCGCTATCACGTTCAGCTCAGCGGATCAGCTCAAGTGCGCAGCAACGGCCGGAGTCCTCCCGATGCTTTGTTCCCCAGTCATCAGCAATGTGCAAGTCACCAGGATCCTCATCGATGGCGGAGCAGGACTCAACGTCCTGTCCGTCCAGACATTCAACAATCTCCAGGTGACATATGATCAGCTTCAACCGACCAAGCCTTTTTCAGGAGTCACTGATGGTTCCACTATTCCGATAGGGCGGGTTCGCCTTCCAATCACCTTTGGGCAGCGCAACAACTACCGCACCCAGCTCATCGACTTAGACATCGCCCACATTCGCCTGCAGTACAATGCCATCCTCGGATACCCAGCCCTGGCCAAGTTCATGGCAGTGACTCACCATGGCTACAATGTCCTCAAGATGCCAGGAAGCGGTGGAGTCATCACAGTACCTTGTGAGGAAAGGGATGCAGTGTGTTCTCTTGAGCGTGCCTTCCAAGCCGCGGCAATCAAAGACCCAGATCACAGGAGTGGAAGACTTCCCGAGGCGGTCCCCAAGAAGAAGAAGGCTTCGCCTAGCCCAAGCCATCAGGAGGCGGGTACTGCCGGAGGTGTTGCGTTAGGATTCACACCCGTTCAGGGGCGCCACACTCGGTCGCATAGGAAGGCGCGCCCGGCACCCTCCTAGGGCAGGGCTCGGGGGCTCTTTCTTGGACGGCCACTGACTTTGCCAGGGTCACGAGGGAGGCGCTCGGGCACCATATGGAGGTGTGCTTCAAGGCCTGTTTCCCTCAGGAAGGTATGAGGCAAGGAGGGCCAAACCCTTAGGAGTTCATCGCGAGAAACATTCGGGAGCTACAGGAGTCAAGGGTCATGCGCGGTAGCCGCCGCTTGCCCGCCGTAGCCCCACATCTAGGCGAGGATGGTGGGCTGCGTGTCTGCATCGACGTACCAGGGCTCAACCGAGCCGCGTCTCAGGAGCGCCTCTGGCCTTCGCGCGTGGGGCGTTGTGAGGGTCCACCTCACAGCTACGTTCGCATGCCTTTCGGCCTGCCGAACGCAGCCGCTGCTCATCAGCGCCTGCTGAGGAGCATTCTGGAGGCTCAGGAGGTTAGGCATTGTGCGGTCCTGGCGGAGATGGACATGGTCCTTGAAGATCCACCTGAGCCCCCGGAGCCTCCTGGTCCCGGGAGTTCGTGAGGGTCGACTTCCTCACCACGCGTCGTCCGCTACTTCAGCATCATTCCATCTCCAACGGTATCAGGTGACATCTTTCAAAGTTCCATTTTTAGCTGGGAGCGTCCACAGGGCTGCATCATTCCCAGGTCGCGTGGGTCCATCCCTGCGGCATGTATCCGTTTTGCTTATGCTCTTTACCTACCTTGTTGGGGGCGCCCCTCGGGCTGCATTATCCCCAAGCTGCTCGGGCCTGACCCAGTGGCATTCGCTTTTTCCGCATCTATTTGAAATGGATTTGCTCCTTCGTGCTTAACATGCTTGACCTAATCGCCTGCTCGATTGACACCTACCTTTGGAGTCGCTCGCTTCGGCACGGCACTTGCGTACGAGTCCGTCCCTGCAACACCGATAAATCTGAGTGGCTTAGCTCTGGCCGCGCCAGCCCCACAAGGCGCCACGTCACTAGGCCCTCAGTGCCCCAATCACTCCCTCGGAGCGACCAATGGTTGGCTGGCAACCGTAACAACAGACCTTGTTTCCCCTCGTGATTGGTATGCAGGACCCACACCAAAAGCAACGTTAGGGACATTGCGAGCTTTCTCTCCTTCTCTCCGGCACAATCCACTTGCACGTTAAAAGGGGGGCGCCTGAGCATCGCGACTCATGACTCTTACTGGCTCTCCAGCCCTCACTCCCTGGCCTTGACCCACGGCATCGCGACCTGTCATACCAGCGGCGGCTGAGCTCGCTCGAGGGCCGGGACCTGAGGACGTAGAGCATGAAGGAAAGTGCGGGGGAGAGGGAAGAAGCTCAGGAGGACCAAACCCAGCAGCACCTCAGATGCCGCCACACAGGCCCGGCACCCCGTCGAAAACTACTCCAAACCCATGAGATAAGTCACGCAAAAACCAACTCAACTCAGCGCTAAACCCTCGCCTAGTGCAGCTCTATCACGGCAACGTTGCCTACCTTTCTTGCCCAGTGGAGGCTGCTTGAGCGATAAAGGGGACCTCCTAAGCATCGCGACTCAGGGGCTCTTACTGGACCTTGGGCCGCTCACCTCCTGGCCTTGACCACGGCATCGCGACCTGGAGTACCAGCGATGGCTGAAGCTTGCCTGGGGATCGGGACCTATCGGCGTAGAGCACCAAGCCCTCGTGAGGAAAGAAAGGGGGAGCCGAGCTGGGATACGACAAGCATCTCGCATCGATTCATAATAAGGATATAATATTCACAAAAGACATAGCCAGTGCCTTACATACCCCCGCGGGGTGGTACTTCGATTGCTCGCAGGGAACAAAAGGTGCTAATCCTAGGGAACGCTAACTACGCGCGCCTCCGCAGAAGACGCCATCATCAGCGGTGGGCGTCGGCGCCGGCGTAACCCATCGGATCGGTGGCATCGGCGGCCTGATGCAGGTGCCCTGCACCAGGCGCGACGCGAGCTCGGGGGCTCATAGCTGTCGTTGCTCGTCTCCGGAGTCACGTGAAGCTCGACGGAGTCGCTGGACCCTCCGGCTCCTCCGCAGCTGCTTGAGGAGCTGCTGGGGAAGCGGTTGGCAGGCCTGGTCCTCGCCACTCTGATGCCCCGGCTGCCTTCCTTGGGGCAGCATTCCAGCCGGCGTCCTTCCACGTTGAAGTCCTTGAAGAACAGCAAGGAGGCACCATCGTATTCGAGATGGATTACGAGGGCGCCCCCTGTCCGGCAGACCCAGGCGATCTCGCCCCAGCCGCGGGTAAGGAAGACCTTGCCCAGGGCAACAACCTTGACCTCCGCCCCAGTCGCAGGGGTGCTGCAGTAGGCGTGCTGCAGCCAGAGCTCCCGAGGCCCCCTCGGCAGGATCTCGAAGGCGAAGGAGGGAGGAAGGCGAATCCAAGATCAAGGAGGCATGGCGGTGTGAAGCACAAGCTCGCGAGAGGAGCCCTCGAGGTGGACTCCAGGGGGCACAACGCGCACCGCCGTAACTCACAGGCGGCACCATCGATGTTGCTTGACGCCTTCTTCTTCAAGGCCCTCGATTTGGGCATACAAGGGCAGCGGAAACCCAGGCGGCGGCCGCTCGTACCAGGGCCTCGATGCCTCCTGCCCAGCACCCTCATCTCGGCGGCCGAGGACTAGCCGCTTCTTCAGCGGAAGCGGGTCGGGACCCTCTCGGCGGGCCTTTCCCTTCTCTTCTGTAGAAAACCGGCGGATTGGTGCCATTGGCGTACGGTGGAGCAAGGGCGAGGAAGAAGAAGAAAAGGTGTAGCGGGGACCTGTCAAGTCGTGCGGTTGCCGAGGCGTCGTGGGGAAGCGGAGACGCCCACGTCCAATCAATCACCACGTGGCACCCAAGGCCGCAGGCTATTGGGGCCCGCGGCGCTTCGCACTTGCCCCTTCGCTTCTTTGCTAAGCCATGTCCGGGCGCGCCTTGGGCCCGAGGGCTACTGTCAGCGTTCTGGGAACGGCGGTCCCCAGACTTGCCTGCCTACGGCGTGGCTCAAGTGGGGGCCCAGTGCAGCCCAGCTTCATTAGCTCAACCTCAAGACCCTCGCGAGGGGCCAAGCCTTGTGGGGCGGATGACAGGAAGCTTCCTCAGGAGCGGCCTCATCAGGCAGGCGCGTGAGGAGGCAGAGAGATCAAGGCAAGGGCACCTCGCGAGGAGCCCGTGACGCAAGCCATGACGATCGAGACCAGGCGGGCGCCAAAGGGCGGCGGTGGCTGCTGCGATGTCCTTGTTTCCCCTTTGGTGCAAAGGGGCAAGCTGAGCCAAGGCATCAGCAAAGGTTCTTGTTTGTGCAACAAGACCAAGACCAGCAGAACGGCAGGATGGAGGTCATCGTGGAGCCCAGGGCGGCATCATCGTCAGAGCCTTTGGCAGCCGAAGACCAACTTTAGTCAGGATAAGTGTACTAGATGTTCCCCTTCAAAATGGCCAATTGTTGGCGCCCTTCCCGCTCATTATTTGGGAAGAGGCCCAGGGCCTCCCTCTATAAATAGAGCTAGCCACCACAGGGCAAAGGGAGACGGATCGATCAGAGAGAGAGAGAGAGAGAGAGAGAGAGAGAGAGAGAGAGAGAGGAGCGATTGAACTCACCCAAGCAGTTCATCGCACCAGCTCAAGAACAGCCCCTCGCGAGGCTGTTCTCACTTTATACTGTTCATTATCAGCCCCTGAGGCAATCCACCACACCACACACTGTAGTAGGGTACTACACCACAATGGTGGCCTAAACCAGTATAAACGTCGTGTCCCTTGTGTGTTCTTCTTTCTAGCTTAGGTTCCTAGAGAGCCTTCGAGACGTGAGCTGGTAGGGGAAAGATCTCCGCGTGCACCCCAGAGTTCAAACCTCAAGGGTCTACCGGAACCCGAAATCCGACAAGCCCCGCATAGCGCTACCTCACCAGGCCCTCAGTGCCTCAATCACTCCCTCGGAGCAACCAATGCCTGGTTGACAACCGGAATGGTAGTACTTGTTTTCCTTGTTTTGGTATACAGGATCCACGTAAGGAGTACCGTGGGGGCGTTGCGAGCTCCCTCTCCCTCTCTCCTGCATGATCTGCTCGCGCGTTAAAAGGGGGGCACCTGAGCATCGCGACTCATGGGCTCTTACTGGCTCTCGAGCCCTCACCCCCTGGCCTTGACCCATGACATCGCGACCTGTCATACCAACGGCAGCTGAGCTCGCTCGAGGGCCGGGACCTGAGGATGTAGAGCATGAAGGGAAGTGCGGGGAAGAGGGGAGAAGCTCACGAGGACCGACCCAGCAACACCCCAGCTGACGGCACGTGGGCCAGGCACCTCGCCGAAGAACAACTCCAAGTTCAAGAGATAAGTCACGCCCGTGCAAAAGCTAAACCAACGCAACGCCAAACCCACGCCTAGTGCGGCTCTATCACGGCGACGTTGCCTTCCTTTCTCGCCCAGCGGAGGCTGCTTGAGCGCTAAAGGGGACCTCCTGAGCATCGCGACTCAGGGGCTCTTACTGGACCTCGGACCGCTCACCTACTGGCCTTGACCCACGGCATCGCGATCTGGCATACCAGCGACGGCTGAAGCCTGCCTAGGGACCGGGACCTGTCAGCGTAGAGCACCAAGCCCTCATGAGGAAAGAAAGGGGGAGCCGAGCCGGGACGGGAAAGGCACCACGCATTGAGTCGTAATAAGGATATAATATTCACAAAAGACATGGTAGGCGCCTTACATACCCCTGCGGGGCATTACTTCGATTCCTCGCAGGGAACAAAAAGTGTTAATCCTAAGGAACGCTAACTACGCGTGCCTCCGCAGGAGAAGCCATCATCAACAGTGGGCCAACAGGCACCGGCGCCAACCCCATCCAGAACAGTGGCGTCGGCGGCCAGCTGCAGCCGGCCTGCCCCGAGCGCGACGCAAGCTCGGGGGCTCTTAGCTATCATCGCTCGTCTTCAGAGTCACGTGAATCTCGGGGGAGTCGCTGGATTCTCCGGCTCCTCCGCTGCTGCCTGAGGAGCTGCTGGGGAATCGGTTGGCAGGCCTGGTCCTCGCCACCTCGATGCCTCAGCCGCTTTCCTTGGGGCAGCACTCCAGCCGACGTCCTTCTGCGTCGAAGACCTTGAAGAACCTCAAGGAGGCGCCATCGTATTCAAGATGAATTACAAGGGCAACCCCTGTCCGGCAGACCCGGGCGATCTTGCCCCAGCCCCGGGTCATGTAGACCTTGCCTGGAGCGACGACCGTGACCTTCGCTCCGGTCGCAAGGGTGCTGCAGTCAGCATGCTGCAGCTAGAGCTCCAGATACCCGCTTGGCGGCATCTCGAAGGCGAAGGAGGGAGGAAGACGAATCCAAGAGCGTGGAGGCACGGTGGCATGAAGCACAAGCTCGCAAGTAGAGCTCTCGGCATGGACTCCAGGGGTGACGACGCGCACCGCCGTGACTCGCCGCCGTTGCCAGCGATGGCGTCGGTGTCGCTTGGTGCCTTCTTCTCCAGGGCCCTCGATTTGGGCGTACAAGGGAAGCGGGAACCCAGGTGGCGGCCGCTCGTACCAGGGCCGCGACGTCTCCTGCCGTGCGACCACGTCGCAGCGGCCGGGGACCGGCCGTTTCTTCGCTGGAAGCGGGTTGGGACCCTCTCGGGGGGCCTTTCCCTTCTCTTCGGCAGAAAACCGGCAGATTGGCGCCATTGGCGTAAGGTGGAGCAAGGGCAAGGAGAAGATGAAGGGGAGAAGCAGGAAGAGATGGAGTGCGGGGGCTCTCGCTCGTCCGTACTTATAGTCCGGAGGAGGCCAACCGTCGGCCACCACGATCACAGGTAATCATGACCCATTTTCTGCATGCAGGGACTTGTCAAGTCGAGTAGTTGCCGAGGCAGCATGGGGAAGCGGAGACGCCCGCGTCCAATCAACTGCCACGCGGCGCACAAGCCCGCAGGCTGATGGGGCCCGTGGCGCTCCGCACTAGCCCCTTCGCTTCTCCGCTAAGCCAAGTCCGAGCGCGCCTTGGGCCTGGGGGCTACTGTCGGCGTTCTGGGAACGGGGGTCCCCAGACTTTCTTGCCTGCGGCCTGTGGCGTGGCTCAAGTGGTGGCCCAGTACAGCCCATCTTCATCAGTACAAGACTCAGGACCCTCGCGAGGGGCCAAGCCTCGCGGGGCGGACGACACAAGGCTTCCTCAGGAACGGCCTCGCCAGGCAGGCTCGCGAGGAGGCGGAGAGATCAAGGCAGGGTACCTCGCGAGGTGCCCGTGACGCAAGCCATGATGATCGAGGGCACGCGGGCGCCAGGCGGGCGCCAGGAGGGTGCCGGCCTGCCCAGTGTCCTTGCTTCCTCTTTGGTGCACAGGGGACAAGCACAGGCGTGGAGTACCGAGGCATTAGGCAAAGGTTGCCATTTCGGTGCAACGAGACCAAGACCAGCAGGGCGGCAGGATGGAGGTCACCGTGGAGCCCAGGACAGCGTCATCGCCAGTGCCTTTGGCAGCCGAAGACCAACTTTAGTCAGGATAACTTGTACTAGATGTTCCCCTTCGAAGTGGCCGTTGTTGGCGCCCTTCCTGCTCAATATTTGGGAAGAGGCCCAGGGCCTCTATATATAGGGACAGCCACCACATAATAGGGGCATCTGGTTCGGCATCCAAGAGGTGATTGAACTTACTCAAGCAGTTCATTGCACCAGCTCAAGAACACCTCTCGCGAGGCTGTTCTTCCCTTGTACTGTTCATCATCAGCCCCTGAGGCAATCCACCACACCACACACTAGAGTAGGATATTACACCATAACGGTGGCCCGAACCAGTATAAATCTCGTGTCCCTTATGTTGTTCATCGTTTTTAGCTTAGATTCTCACGAGGCGATTGGACGTAGGTCGGTAGGGGAAAGATCTTCATGCGCACCCCAGAGTTCGAACCTTGAGGGTCTGCCAGAACCCAACATCCGACAGACCTCGAGATAGTTTGTGTGCATACGTGAAAGGGGC
The DNA here is from genome assembly GCA_021437245.1 of Aegilops speltoides. Taxonomy (NCBI): domain Eukaryota; kingdom Viridiplantae; phylum Streptophyta; class Magnoliopsida; order Poales; family Poaceae; genus Aegilops; species Aegilops speltoides. The sequence goes on from CM038146.1 coordinate 142,968,402, forward strand.
GTACAGGGGGGTATGCGATGGAGAGAGAGATTCTCTTTGTTTCTCTTTATTATGACTAACTTTGTATATAGTATAAAAATATACAAATTCAAAGTGCGGAATAAATATCATTGTGGGCACCATGCAATGCAAATTAGCGTTCGCACTCCTCCATATAACTTTGTAATGTTGTATATATGTACAAATTCTAAATAATTTTTTGGCCACACTTTATTCAAAAGGAATGTTGTATGCGAAATAAACGTGAAGAGAGGGCTATTTAGATCAATGGGGTACGTGATGTAACATGTGTGAATGTGTAGTTGATGCATTTGGCGGGGCCTAGAGAGGTATGTGTGTGTATTACATATTCGAGAGAGGTATGGATAGAGGGGCCGGCGGGGGGGGAGATAGCACGAGAAATGAGAGTGGTCTAGAGAGGGCGACGAATATGACGTCACGACGAGAGATTCCCTTCCCTTGAGTGTATATATGCAAGGGGGGAGGGGCTAGAGGCACCAGGAGAAAAAAAATTGTGTGGTGTTTGTGTTGGTATGTGTGGGTGTGAGAAGATAACGAGACATGGGGGCAGAGCGTGTGTCACCGCGTGAGGTCCGGTGGGTCGAGGTGAGGCCCTTCGTTCGGTTCCATCCTACGCCACGCTGGTCGGCCCGTGACGCATTTAGGAAGACCCATGGATGACTAGTCGTACAAGACAAAGATAGCAGAATTGTGAAGGACTGTGTGTCCGCTGACAAAGCCGGATTTGTAACCCTAGTTTCTCGGACTAAGGTAACCCCATTATCTCTGATATTACTATTCATCCAACCTAACTTTAAGGGGCATTCTACAGAATGCTCTGCTAGAATCATACTCGTCAATTAGGAAGAGAGGTGTGAGACAATGCGTGAGAGACAGGCCTAAAGATAATGTGCGTACATGAGACACGTAGGCAGGTCCATGTATATAGAAAGGGTCGATGGGGATTGTGCGTGTGTATGCTTGCGAGAGGAAGAGTGCTTGTGATAAAGGTTAGTGAAAACAATTGTAAATGGTTATGAGAGGGAGGGAGGGTTATATCTAGAGCATGTGTGCGAGAAAGACACCTCGGGAGAGAGTGTGTGAGAAGGTGTGAGAGACCACCGATGCAGAGTGAAACTACACGTAAAAGACTACTGTACACATTGATTAAAGATATAGACTGTATCCAAATATTAGGATGGGATCATGATATTTGCAATTCGCGTAAGGAACGGTCATTGATCCATCAGAACTCTAGATTCTATCAAATTTGAGCATGTCTATGTTATTATTCGACACAATTGATCCACATAGTTAGTATTTTGAACTCCAGACAATGCATCGCTTTAGCAATCGAATATAAACGTGAGTATAGTTCAGTTGTGTGTGTAAAGCACATTATACATACGAAAGTTACACAATGAACATTATAAATAGCTACCTATGAACTAGCATACATTTGAATTCAACTTAAGGTGGTTTAAAAAATCAAATTCAACATGAAGTCCATTCAATTATTTGAATTTGATATCATGGCATTTGTAAATCATACCTAAATTATGGGGGCACCAATCTTTGCTCTGATTTTGTACATAATAGCAGATGTAGTCGTGTACAAAATAGATTCAAATTTAGCTCCTCCATTCCAAAATAATCGTAGTTATAGGATTTTCAAGTGTCAAAATTTCAAAAAGAAGCGGATAATTTAATGAGGTTTTCAAACATGCAAGGTCAAATATAACGTTGTCTATTTAGGTCAATCCTCATAGTTCAAGAGTACTCTAAATGTGAATGCTTGTGTTTCAAAATTTCGAACGAAGCGCCAAAAGAACCTCTACTCGCCCGAAACCGTGTGAGCCCAATGTTTGGTAGTACAAGGAAATTACTTTTCTAATAACTCCGACCCGTGAAACCTACCGGCCCGACGTCCAAAGGTCTAAACCAGGGTAGGTTTGTAGCTTCATCTAGATGCCACGCATCCGCCTCCGAAAACATTCATATACAATGGCCGCCTAAGCACACATGCGCACGGCCGAAATCGCTCCCGCCCACTATTTGGGACACCTGCGATTACCATCCTGCCCCCGGCCTGCAGTAGGTCCGAAATTTAAGAGGGGGCAAAGTTTGTACTTTCCCCAAATTTCAAACAAGCGCGTCCCATCTTCTGTTCAAAAAAGCCAAAAACAAGCGCGTCCCAGACCAAAACATGGTTCCCCCCCACCCATCTGATTCCTCATTCGTACTCCGTGGGCGCCAAAACTACCTCTCCACCAGCCGCGAAACCCCGACGTCCTCCGTCCGCCACCCCATCCCACCCATCAACCGCCGCCCTCCTCCATCACGCCGGAGCCGATACCCCGACGTCGTCGTCCACCGCAACCTCAACCGCAACGCCCTCCATAGCTAGTAGTTGAAGCCGAGGCCGAGCCATCCATACCCGAGCTAGTTCAACCACGTCGTCTTGCACCTCACCGTTGCCACTCCAACTTCACCATCGTCCACCGCACCGGAGTTGTTCCTGCTACGTCGTCCTTCGCCGCCTCGGATCTGCTTCCCCTCCGCCGATATACGGCCACGGCAACACAGTCAGGAATTTGGCCATGGATTTGTCCAAGGATCCACGGCTCTCCAAAACATCGGTTGCCCCAGGAAAATCAAGATCGCCGCGACATATCGACACCACACTGGCAACCGATAAGGGTACCCTTCTTCCCTTATTCGTGCAAATCTTATGTGTCTACTTGCACGGTATTCATCCCATAGAAGACACTAGTTGACCGCTTCTTCTTCATACTAGATGTCCCTAGTAAGTCATGATGCACAAGGTTTCTCCTCATATACTATTTCACAATAGCTAGAGGTCCGTCGCCCTCCTGAATTTCAATTTCTGGTCAGTTGATTCCCAATTAACAGAAGCATTCCCCGGCGTAATAGGCGCTAGTACGCCTATTACGCCGGGGAAGCAGTGCCTTGGTGTTTATCTTAGGGGCGTGTGGGGCCTAGAGCTATTGGCGCCTGATCTGGAGGTCGGCCTGGATTGAAGGGATGGCCAGGGGGCACTGCCAAGCACGGCGGTGGTGTGAGGTCGAGGGGAGGGCGGGGCGGCGGAGGCAGGGGTCTGGACCGGTGGTCGGTGGTGTTTTGAGAAAGATCATCAACAGTGACTGGCGGGAGGTAGACAAAGGCCACCTGCCCGTTCCTTATAGATCGGACGGTTCATTAAAAAAATCGACTGACCTATTTATTTTCAGTTGACTGTTATCTTAGATATGACCACATGTGGTGGTGTGCTGGAGGAGTGCCTGCATTTCCTGTTCTCATACATTACAAAATCATATTGAGTAGAATCTAATTTTGTTTCCATGCTATGTTGTAGAGCTATCATATGTCTCCTGTCATTTATTTTTCAGCCACCTGCTATCTGCTACTTTTACAGTGCACTAGTTCTGCACACACTTCACCCATACTCTCACTATTGTGTTTTTATGCAAGGGTATTTCAGAGTCTGCCTCGAGAGAAGAAAAAAAAAGAGACAAGTTGTGCCAGCTTTCTACGCGGCTAGGCACGGCACGTTATAGCGCTATAAAGGGTGCAGTGTCAGCAGATGGAGACGGTAAACGTAGCTCTGGAGTTGATGACCTCGCTCGCAATGAACCACCATCCCAGGTGCTTGCTTTAACTTCGCAGTGTCATATGTGGTTGCATGTTCCATATGGTGTCTAGCTTGTATTCGAAAGGCCGAAGTCGATCTTTATTAAGATAAGGAAAGATATTTTTTACATGAACTACCATCCCGTGAGCACTAGAAGACAAATTGCTAGTCAGGGCACTCGCCGAGCCAGTGACAAGCCCAACAAAGACAGGCATCACCTAGAAGCCAACTAAAAAGCCGCGATGGTGGCGAAGCAGCCCGCCTCCCACCAGGCTCTCAGGTCCTAGATGATCATGCTCACCACTCTAGCCGGATGTCTAGCTTGTATTGCTCCCAATTTTGTTAAATTGCATATGCTTAGCTTACACATTATACCTTTGAATATGACATGCCTTTGTCTTTTTGGTACATACTAGTACATCTGTGTATTAACCATGTTCTTACATCAAGCTAATGTTCTTGTGTATCCCTCATCAATCACTTATGATGAGGCAGGTAGGCAAGTGGACTACTCCTCATTTGAAGAATGCAGCGTCAGCCTCCCGACATGATTCTCAAGAAACAACAAGGCTAGATGAAGATAGTGAATGTAGCTCTGTAGTTGATTACAGCATTTCCCCTACACTAGCATCGCAGGTGCTTGCTCTAACTTGGCAGCGTGATATGTGGTTGCGTGTTGCATATGGTGTCTAGATTGTAATTCTTCCAATCTGGTTAAACTTCATGTGCTAGTCTGCTTAGCTTATACATTATACCTGTTAATGTGACATGCCTTCCGGTATTTAGTACATAGTACATCTGTCTATTAAGCATGTCCTTATATAAAACTATTGTTTTTTTGTATCCCGCATCAATCAATATGACGAGACACCTTTAGTATATGCAGTGCGATATTAGTTGCATCTTTCATATGATTTATAGCATGCGCTACTTCTAATTTGTTGAAATTCCATTTATGATGGGATGCTTTTAACTTGGCAGAGTCATATTGGTTGCATATTTCATGTGGTGTCTAGCTTGCATCGCTTCTTATTTGTTGGTATGGTTTCTGCTTAGTTTACACAAACAGTTGTGAACATGCCATGCCGTCCTATTTTTCGTACATATTCCATCCTGGTATCATGTGTTTGCCTTACATCAAAGTAGTGATTGTCAGTATCATGCATGAATGAGTTCTGAAGAGAGAATTTTATTGCTTTTTCTTGTCGGTTTTACTCGACAATTCAAAATCAATAAAGCGGAAGGAAGTTAGCAAGGCAGCGGATAAAGGTGCTCCTTCCGAACAGAGGGACTCTACAGTTTCTACTCCTCCACACCCCCAAGATGATTTCCAAGACAACACATGCATAGACACTCAACAAAGCTGTGTTTATGATGAGCACGTCTCCCTAGTGCACCATCACCGGTGCTCCCTCTAACTATGGCACTGTTATATGTGGTTGCATGTTATGTGTGATGTCTAGCTTGTATTGCTTCTAATTTTGTTGAATTCCATCTGCTTACTTTACACATTATACTTGAATAAGACATGTGTTCCTGTTTCTAGAACATACAATATCTGTCTATCACACCATGTTCTTACATCAAATTACTATTGTTGTGTAACCTGCAACAATCACTTATCATAAGACACGTTTGACTTCGGAGTGTGATATAGATTACATCTCGCATTCTTTTCTAGCTTGTACTACTAATTTGTTGAAATGTCACTTATGACTAGACAGTTTTAACTTGGTAGAGTGATATTCATTGCATCTTTCATATGGTGTCTAGCTTTCATTGCTTCTAATTTGTTGAAATGCCTTCTCCTTAGTTTACACATCATAAGTTGTGAATATGCAATGCTGTGAATATGCAATGGCACTAATGACAAGAGACCTCTAACATGGTAGTGTGATGTTGTTTGCATCTTGCATATGATTTATTTCTTGTACTGCTTCACATTTGTTTAAACGCCATTTATGATGAGACATTGTTAACTTGGCAGAGCGATATTTGTAGCATCGTTCATATGGTGTCTACCTTCCATTGCACTGCTTCTAATTTTGAGAAATGTCTTCTGCTTAGTTTACACATCATAGTTCTGGTTATCTCTTCCGTCCTATTTTTCGTACATATTACATCCTCCTATCATGTGGTTCTCTAACATCAAAGTTTAGTTCGTCTGCATCACACATCAATTTTTTCTGAAGAACTAAATTTTTATTCGTTTTTCTTGTCGGCTTGACTTAACATGGCACGAAGAAAGAGGAAGAAACACAGAATAGCAGGGAATGAGAAGCGGATGAATCCTGCAGATTCTGCTGGTACTTATGGTGCAATAGAAGGTCAAAATCAAGCGGAAAATTCTACAAACAGGGCACCCCATGCTACACGAGCTGCAAAAAAAGCCAAACAGAAACAAATAGCTGCCACCAAACAAGCAGAGATAGCCCTAGTTCTTGCAACACCTACCACAGTACTACCAGTTGCACGAGTTACTCGTGCGTCAACTAAGCTAGCAGCATGTTCCCAAGCTCCCTTGCCACGCGACACTACTTCCCAAGCACACTTAACACAAGACGAGTTGGCAATATCAGATGAACCTTGTGAGCTTCAACAGCAAGAAGGTAGTTGCTGGAGTCAAGTTACAGTTGCATGCTTCTTTATATGTAGTCTCACAGTTTGATGTACACTAACACTTCCTATGTTTGTTGTTAGACTAGAACCTAGGCACAAGAGGAAACAAACATCAGGGATAATGCTCGATAGGTTAACTAAATATAGAGGAGGAAGAATGGAGATCCGTTTTGAGGCAGGTTTAAAAAGGCCACGTGATGCTACAGAGTCAGCCAAATTAGTATCAGAGGCAGCGATTGCCGTTAGGTGTCATGTACGTATCGTCCCAACATGGATTCAGTACAGGAATGACAAAGACGAAACCCAGTTCAACACCTTCCTCGACCATTTATCTGTAAGTATTGTTATGTATGGAAACTAGTAATATCGTCTTGCTCTGTCCCATACTTTCTAGGTTGCTGATAATGAGACTCCCATAATTTTCAAAAGATGAGGTTCAAGTTGGATAGCCAAGATGATGCAACCAGACAAGCTTGCACCCATGTTTTCAAGTCTGCTCTATGACAGTATCGGTATAACTTGAGGAAAACTCACTTTGAAGGCAAGGCTAACAGTGAACTTTCCCAAACATCTCCAGTGGAAAATATATCGGATGAAGACTAGAGGGGCCTCGTTAAACACTGGTCTGATCTGAAGTATCAGGTACATTATCTATATGTGATCAGATCACATGTTGAAGTCCTATTTATGCATGTGCCACATAAATCTATCTTATTGTAGGTGAACTATTCAAAGAACAAGGCCAATCGTATGAAAGTGAAATTCCAACAGACGACAGGATCTCGTAGCTATATTGCACACTGCGAGGCTCTTGTAATTAGCTGTTGTTTCACTCTTTTCGTTGTACCATATTATCAGATCTATATTGACTTGTTCCAAATGCAGAGGAAAGCCCAAAAGGACCAAAAAGTACCTGAACCAAATGTTGTGGAAATCTTCAAGGACTGTCACACCAGCAAGAAGAAGGGCGCATGACTAAACAAGTCAAAGCCGCTGTTGTAAGTCCTTAATCCTCATGCCTTTTAACTACTACTTACTCGGACTTGTGCCTTGAACTGCATGGTTTGTAGCCAATGTCTATTAATCTTTTCAATTTTATACACAATTGTCTTAGCGTATCATTGCACCTTACAGGGTTTAAAAGAGAGGAGTGATGTTCCTTTGATCTTGACCCGTAATCTAGTTCCATGCTGGACTTGCTCACACAATGTTACAATTGCATGTTTGTCTGTTCTCAGTTGTTTTGTATTATGAATGATGTCATACTATGCTTACCGTATTATAAACTTCGTCTCTTTATCCTTAGCCCTCAATACAATGTGAAGAAATAGACAATACATTAGCGATGGTACATGGTCATATGTTTGGAACCTGGTTTTGTTATGTACTTTGCAATAAAATACAACTAATATTTTACATGGGTTCACCAGAATAAGTTCCGTATATAGACCAAAGCTATTTTGTTTGGTTTTGCTGCCTCCTTAGTATCTTCTGTTCTGGTACTACTAATGTAAAAACTCAACTTTTCAGTGAGCTATGGAAAAATGGTGGAACCGCCACCTTTTGAAGGTGGCGAGGCAACTATAACCGCAATGTCAGCTCTTGCTGCAGTGGGTCAGTACCTGTCCACTAACAGTGCCAAAAGCACGTTCGTGCGTAATACTGGGTTGGTTGTTAAGGCAATCTCGTCCAAACTGCCTCATGATCAAGATATGCAAGCTCAAAGCAATGTTGTATCTGCACTCTAGACACAAGTCCATTCCCTAACAGAGACCCTTTGTGAAACAAGGAGAGACATTGTTCGAAGTCAAGATATGCATGGTTTTGTAACCAGACTATCAGACATTTGCTATGTTGTTCAGGAGCCTAGGAGAAATGAAGGCGAGGGTTATGGTGCTCCATCGGACAATACAGCATGAAAACATAACAGTCAGGTCAAATGAACTAAGCTTCTAAACTGTGCATTTATTTGCTAGACTGTTAAGTTTTATGCCATTTCCCTTTGTTATATAGTTGTAATTTGTTTTGGTGCGATACAAAATTTATTCTTAACGTGCATCCACCGGCTGAAGAAAATAGCAAGCCATTTTTGTATAGTGTAGGGTGTTCCCTATATTTGCACTGTTGGCGATCTTTGATGCCGAGTGGATGTAATCTGTGCAATCACCTTAATAGCCTAGCGTTAGTTTCAGACTTATTTATTTCCTAGTCTTCTTTTTCCCAGGTTTGCTAGTGGCCGCAACAACCATGGGCCATATACGGGCTGTAGGATCCATGGGTCTCCTACGGGTCGTCGATAAATGGGCCTCCAACAGGGCCGTAGAATGCATGACAAAAAACGCGACCTACTATGACAAACACCAATATCAATTGTATCTTTTTTGTAGTGATTGAGGAACCCCTTGTGGCCGAAGGAGAAGGACAATGCTCCACTCAAGTGGAGACAATATCAACCCAAGACCCACACGCTTCCAAAGAACAAAGTGAAGGCTCTCAACCTTGTGAACAATATCAAGGGCAAGATCAACCTCAAGATGGTGGTGAACCACCAAGTGATGCCCGAGGTCAAGTTCTCCCCTTCGAGCAAGTCCAAGATCAAGAGCAAGCTCAAGATCAAGAACAAGCTCAAGATGATCAAGTTACCCCTCCTCTTTTCACCTCCGAGGAGGAATTAGAGCGTCGTGCCGCGAAGATTGCTTCCAAGCTCACTACCAAAGGTCATCTCATGGAGAATGTGGTTGGAAGCCTAAGAAAGAGGGTAAGCACTTGTAGAAAATTAGCAAACTATTGCGAACATCATGATTTTGTTTCTTGTGTCGAACCCCAAAAGGTTTATGAGGCGCTCGAGGATCCGGATTGGCTCAATGCCATGCATGAAGAACTCAACAACTTTGAGCACAATCAAGTATGGAAGTTAGTGCCAAGGCCAACCGGGAATCATAATGTCATTGGAACCAAGTGGATATTCAAGAACAAGCAAGATGCTCATGGGATCATTGTTTGCAACAAGGCTCGTTTGGTGGCACAAGGCTACTCCCAAGTCGAGGGCATCGACTACGGTGAAACCTTTGCTCCCGTTACTCGCCTTGAATCTATTCGTTTGTTGATTGCATATGCTTCTCATCATAATTTCAAGGTGCAACAAATGGATGTGAAGAGTGCTTTTCTTAATGGTCCCATTAATGAGTTGGTGTATGTCAAAGAACCCCCGGGGTTCGAGGACCCCTATTTCCCCGATCATGTGTACCAACTCCACAAGGCGCTCTATGGCCTTAAACAAGCCCCACGTGTGTGGTATGAGCATCTTACGGAGTTGTTACAAGATCGTGGGTTCGAAATCGGGAAAATTGACCCTACTCTTTTTACTAAGAAGGTCAAAGGGGAGTTATTTGTGTGCCAACTATATGTTGATGATATTATTTTTGGTTCCCCTAACAAAGCTTTCAATGAAGAATTTTCTGCTCTCATGACCTCAAAGTTCAAGATGTCTATGATGGGAGAGTTTAAGTTCTTTCTCGGGTTCGAAATCAAGCAAAGAAGAGAAGGAACCTTCATCAACCAAGCCAAATACACTCAAGACATGCTTAAGAGATTCAAGCCAAGTGATTTCAAGCCGGCCTCCACTCCAATGCCCGTCAAATGCCAACTTGACATTGATCCCAATGGTAAAGCGGTGGATCAAAAGGTATATCGCTCTATGATTGGCTCCTTGCTTTACCTTTGTGCATCTAGACCGGATATCATGTTGAGTGTGGGAATTTGTGCACAGTTTCAAGCCGCACCTAAGGAAAGCCACTTTGTGGCGGTCAAGCGAATCTTTTGATATTTTACTCATACCCCAAACTTTGGATTATGGTACCCAAGTGGAGCCAACATTGATCTCTTGGGCTATACAGACTCGGATTGGGTGGGAGACAAAGTGCATAGGAAGTCCACCTCTGGAGGGTGCCAATTGCTTGGTTGCTCTTTAGTGAGTTGGTCTTCTAAGAAGCAAAGTTGTGTATCTCTCCCGTCCACCGAAGCGGAGTATGTGGCTGCCGATAGTTGTTGTGCTCAACTTCTATGGATGAGGCAAACTTTGAAGGATTACGGTGTCACTTGTGACAAAGTGCCTCTTTGGTGTGACAATGAAAGTGCCATCAAGATCTCTCTCAACCCGGTGCAACACTTCAAGACGAAGCATATTGAGATTCGGTACCACTTCATCTGGGATCACATTAGGCGAGGGGAGATCAAGCTCAAGTATGTCAACACTCATGATAACCTTGCAGATATTTTCATGAAGCCCTTGGGTGAAGCAAGATTTCGCGAGTTAAGGCATGAGCTAAATATCATTGATTCGAGCAATGTGGTTTGAACCCTTGCACACCCAACCATACTCATCATGCTATCTTGTCTAGGTGTAGGCATGGACATAGGGGGAGTGTTGTTCTCTCAATGAACTTTCCCTCCCCCCATTACGCATAAATTGATCAAACTCTTTCACATTAGCCATTTTTTATGGTACTTGTGCTTCAAAGACGAGTCTCGGTCATGGGCCCAAGGATAATTCTTCGTGGTGCCATACCAAGTGACTCATATATATGTGGCTTCAGCCACCGCCCTCTCTTCCTGAGAGTTGTGGTTAGTGCTTTGGTCTTTGTTGTCTTTTGCCTTTTCTCTGTGCCGTGTTTGTGTCGTCATTTGTGCGTGCCTCTTGGTTGTTCGGCGTCTTGAAGGTTTTCTTGCAAATGTCGTTTCCCTCTCGTGTGAAACCTACATTTTCTTGGGGTTACGGTACTACCGTGGCGAGTCATGGTACTACCGCAGAGGTTGGTGGCTCTGTGCGTGCACCGTTGCTTCCCAGGGACACGGTACTACCGCTTCCATCGCGGCAGTAATTTTTTACTACCACTAGGACAGCGGTACTACCGCCCAGCGAGCGGTACTTCCACCCGGGCGGTACTACCGTGATGACCCATGGTACTACTGCACCCATGCGAGCGGGTGGGGGTTAAGAGCGGGGCAGGGGGAGTTCTAACTTCCCCATACCCATTCATCTATATTCCCCACCCCATCTCTCCCTCTCCTGCCCAAGAACGGCGCCGAAGGCCCTCGCCAGATCTCCGTCTCCGGCCGCTCTCCTCGGATTCCGACCTGTGGGATCATTCCCCACCTCGCCCCCTTGCCATGGACCAAGGTTTTTCCCCAAGTTCCTCTCCTTCTCTTCCATTCTTGTGCTTCTAGGTCTTGGGGAGATGCATGTTGTGTTCATGAGATTTTTGGCTAAATCTGTGCAAGAGGGATTTGTAGGAGAGTGGTAGTGTAGTAAGCATGCTTTTTGGATTGTCAAAATATTTCAGGTTGATCAACGGTAGTACCGATCGAGATTTGCAGATGTTCTAGATCTAGATCCACGGCTCCTATAGCGGTTTTGTTCCATGCGGTACTACCGCTCCTCCTGGAGCGTTACTACTGCACCCTCGCTTGTAACCTGCTCCACGCGGTACTTCCGCTCCTTGGAGCGGTACTACCGCTTGGAGCGCGGAAGTAAAAAATTACTTCCGCTCCACGCGCGGTGGCACGGTACTACCGTGATGGTGTGGATGTAATTTTTTACATCCGTACAACGACCCGGTACTACCGTAGATGCATCTTGAGCTATTTTTCTGTCCAAATCTCTTGCTTATCTATTTCTTTTGGCTTTGGCCTTGGCATTTGCATTGATCCTTCTTGCTTTTCGTGTGTGTTCTTGTGCTTTGTGTCTAGGTGGTGGCTCCAGTTCCCATGTTCGTCGCTAGAATCCCAGCCGTGACATAGGGTCAAAGTGGCTGCACAACCAAGATGAAGCTGCAGAGGGCTCCAATGCCTCCCAACACCGAACCAAGCACACCGCCACCAAGCAGAAGGAGCCTGTCATGGGAATGGATGAGATGCCTCAGGACGAGTTCATTATTCGAAGGAAGATCAACCTATATGTGAATCCCCGTGCTAACTTCAGAGGCAATGATCTGTTCTAGACCAAGCAGCAGAATCTTATCTATCTAGATGTGAACAAGGCCAAGCAGAACATCTACGTGGAAGTTCACTGGATTGACATACATCATATGAGGCAGGACAAGAACCGTGGCTACTTTGGAGAGGCCTTGGATCTGGTGGAGCAGTTCGACATTGAGCACATGCTTACATTTCACATGGACTTTGATCCAGAAATTGTGGCTCAGTTCTTTGCTTCGGTCCACTTCGACTTCGATGAAGCAAGGACCATGACATGGATGACTAATGGTCAGCAGATGACTGCTAAATGGAAGGATTTCATGGATTTGCTCGAAGTTCAAGATGCGGGGCTTGACACGCCCGTTGGAGTTCGCCCTCATGCCAAGTCTGAGTCTACCAACAAGAACAAGCTCCTTCCCTTCCTTGTTCAGAAGACACTTCCTAGCACGAAGAAGGTGTGGGTGCTGAACACCTTCCTTGACATTATGCATCGGATCTTCCGCAACACCCTCTTCCCGCGCATTGGTGACATGGGCCAGGTGCATGCTTACCTTGTTGACATGATGCTCATTTGTTAGGAGGCTCGTCAGGCTCAGACTCAACCACTTGATGTCTCACATATCATGTGGTGTGAGCTTCAGTTTTTCGTGTTCAACCGTAAGGTCCCCATCTATGGGCCTTACCTATTTCACTTGATCTCCAAGACTTGGGAGAAGCTCTATCCCAATGATGAGTTTGAAGCCCCAGGCTGGATTCGTCATGAGCCCATCAAGCTACGCATCAAGAGCCAATGGGATAACACCACCACTGCTGCCGAGGCTGCCAAGATGGTTGTGGATGAGGAGGAGATTGAGGAGGAGGAAGCTGCTGAGGACCGCTCTGCTGGGTACACTCCTCCCTCTGTTGAGCCCTCTTGGGCGAAGAAGCTGAAGACAAAGATGAAGAGGTTGTTCTGCATGCAGACCCAGGGTCAGTACAAGGCACATGTTGCTCAGAAGGAGAGTCAACGTTGCGACAAGAGGATCTTGAGGGCATGTGGCGTGGAGGTGTCTAGAGGATCTGAGAAGCACATCACCCCCGAGGCTGTCTGGATGGCTAAGCAGGGCTACAAGTGGACTGATTCTTAGGAGGAGACCATGCCTGCTGCTGAGTCCGAATACGAGGAGTCGTTCTCCGCCTGAGCTACCACCTATGTCGTAGGTGCCCTCTCTGCATTTTTGGTGTCTCGATGCCAAAGGGGGAGAGAGTGTATGATTTGCATGTCGTGTGTCATGTGTTTCGCCTTGCCGCTTTGCTTTCGGTCTGTTGAACTTCATTTGCTTTGGTTTGGTTTGTGCTTGTGAGACTAAGTTCTATCATATGGTGTAAGACATATGCACTCTTGCTTATCTTTATGTCTTCGTTACTTAGCTATATCCATCATCCTGCCTACTTCCTTAGTGTTGAGTTTACTGTTGCAAGAGATGCCTTGTTGATAAAATATAGGGGGAGTGTTGATCCTAGTATGTGTGTCGTGCAGTCCAAAGCACATCTCTAGAGTGCACATATCTAGGGGAGCCCGTCTATATTTTCTAGATGGTGGGTTTGCCGGTGCCTCACTTTATATCCCTATGTGCAAATCCCGTCTTGTCATCAATCCACCAAAAAGCGGGAGATTATAAGGGCATGTTTATCCCTTAGTAGGTTTGGTGATTGATGACAATGCATTTGCGGACTAATCGTGTGCTTTGAGTCTTTCAGATATATCATGAGTTAACACAAGACAGTTTAATGCCCCTCGAAGATTATTGAAGACGTCGTTTCTCTACGTTTCTTTTCAGTGGATTTGAGTCCTAGGAAAGCCGTACTACTAAGAGGGAGTCCGTGTTGGAAAGGTTTGGGTGGAATCTCACGTACACACATTCCTTTTGCACCGCCTTTCCTTGGCTCTTTGGAGTTTCCTCCGTCTCACCGTCTCTCTGCAGAATGAAGGACTCCTAGTGTTGCTGTTCATAGGCTGGCGGTAGTACTGCTCCCCAGAGTTGTACTATCGCAGGCACCAGCGGTAGTACCGGGCTCCGGCATGGTAGTACCATGGGCGCCCAGGGTAGTACCGCTCCTTCTGAGCGGTAGTACCGTGAGCTCTGGCCAGGCGCTTCTACGCAAGCGGTAGTAGGGGCGGATGTAATTTTTTACATCCGCGCCCCACGCGGTAGTACCGTGCTCCGGCACGGTAGTACCGTGTCGTTTGGCCAGGCACATCGGCATGAGCGGAAGTAGGGGCGGATGTAATTTTTTACATCCGCACCCCTACACGGTAGTAGCGCACCTGGTTTGCGATAGTACTGTGTCGGACTTTTGCATAGATAAAATCTCAGCGGATGTAGTCACGGATGTAATTTTTTATATCCATGCCTACCGTGCCTGGACGGTGGTTCCCATGCGGTAGTACCGCGCAGGGTCACGGTAGTACCGCGCCAGCGGTTCTACCACACCCTGTCGGTACTCATCTGGTCGGGTCCAGGCTCTGCTGCGCCCACGGTAGTACTGCGGACCTCCGCGGTAGTACTCAAGAGCCCTCAGGCGGTAGTACCGCTCGATGGTCTTGATAGTACTGTGGGCATGGGCTGAGTGGTGGGTAATGGTTGGAATTGTCACCCCACTATATAAAGGGGTCTTCTTCTCCAAGAAGATTTACCTCTTCCATCCTCAAGCTCCATTGTTGCTCCAAGCTCCATTTCACCCGATCTCTCTCCCTAGCCAATCAAACTTGTTGATTTTCTAGGGATTGGTTGAGAAGGCCCTGATCTACACTTCCACCAAGAGAAATTTGATTCCCCCCCACTAATCCCTTGCGAATCTTGTTACTCTTGGGTGTTTGAGCACCCTAGACGGTGGAGGTCACCGCGGAGCCATAGTCCATTGTGGTGAAGCTTCGTGGTGTCGTTGGGAGCCTCCAATTAAGTTGTGGAGATTGCCCCAACCTTGTTTATAAAGGTTCGCTTGCCGCCTCCAAGGGCACCAATAGTGGAATCACGGCATCTCGCATTGTGTGAGGGCGTGAGGAGAATACGGTGGCCCTAGTGGCTTCTTGGGGAGCATTGTGCCTCCACACCGCTCGAACAGAGACGTACTTCCCCTCAAAGGGAAGGAACTTCGGTAACACATCCTCGTCTTCATCGGTTCCTCTCTTGGTCATCTCTTACCTTTACTTGTGCAAAATATATTGTGGTCTATCCCTTGCTTGCTTGCATACTTATTGTTGTTGTATCATATAGGTTGCTCACCTAGTTGCATATCTAGACAACCTACTTTGATGCAAAGTTTAATTTGGTAAAGAAAAGTTAAAAATTGTTAGTTGCCTAACCCCCCCTCTAGTCAACTATATCGATCCTTTCAACCTTGAACCACCAAGGGAAGCTCAAGTGCGGCCTTGTGAATGGACGTTGGATGAATTTATAGTTCATGCAGGCTTCAAGGATGAATCTAATGCATATGTACAAAATGCTGATCTTGAGGACTTCATATAAGATAAGTGCCAACAACACTATTACCTCACCGACTCCTTTGTGCGGAGGTTTGAATTTTCATCTAAGCGCAATACCCATATTGTTTTATTTGATCTTTTTGATGAATCATATACCATGGACTTTGAAGATTTTAATATTGTTTGCAAAATCCCACAGTGGGGCATTCATAGTAAGCCTCATAAATCTGAATACAACGATTTCCTTGCTAGCATCACTGTGGGAGAAACTAGAAATATCACACAAGCTACCATAGGGAGCATGCACTTTCCTGCCATACATCATTTTTCTCTCTTTATAGGTAGGTGCATTAACAGGAAACATGATCATTGCCACCTTTGCGTTCCAGATCTTAGTGTCCTCAAGTGTGCGGTGTTAGGTGATAAGCGATATAACTGGGGGCTATTATTGCAAGGAGGTTACATCTTAATGCGAAAAAGGGAGATTTATTTGGTGGGATTTATGCAACTCGTTTAGCTAATTATCTTGGTGTATCTATAAGAGGGAATGACATTGAGTTGCCACCTGCTTTTCTAGATTATAATGCTATGGTATGCTACCATTTTCTTGAGAGGAATGAACAGTCCCTCTAGTATCGACTAATCTTTGACAGATGGCGTGATGTCCATATTCCCCTTCCTGCTCCTTCCTTCTTTAACTTTTAGGTAAATGGGAGATATTTTATAACTAGAGAGGAGGCAAACGAGTATGAGAGAACAGCGGAGGCTGCTTGCCTCCAGGAAGCAGCTCGCCAAGCGGTAGCTGCCGCACCACAGTACAACCCTAACTATGATTCCAGATATCATCCGGGCCAGTGGTGGCCCTAGACCAACTTAGGCCAAAAGCCTAAGCTTGGGGCGTACATATTTCTCACCAACATTACATTCATGTTCACACACTCATTCCAGTTGTCGGTGTTCATACTTTTTCATTGTAATATCCTTGTTAGTTTATTTCTTTTTCTTGCTTTCTTCTTGTGTGCTTGATAAACTTTGAGAAAAAAATAGTTGTAGCTTCTATTTAGTTTACTTTCCATGTTCACTTAGTTGTAGTATTGAATGAAAACCCGAAAAGATTTCTCGTTCTTATTTTGCTTGTTGGGAGCTTTCCCGTGTAAATAATTTTTCTCGTTCTTGTTTTACTTCTTCAGAAAAACAAAAACTCCAAAAACATTTCAGTGTGTTTCTATGAAATTCTTTTCTTTTCTTTGGGGGCTCGACAGGAGAAGACCACGATGAAAATGCTGAGTGGCTCTCATATGCATTATTGTTAATCTAACAAAGAGCCCATATTACCTTGTCTTCTCCTTTGAATAAATGTTTGGAGATTCTAGCTTAGTCCAATGCACGTGCACTATTATTATTAACCACACCATTCGGTCGTGCAAGTGAAAGGCAATAATGACGATATATGATGAAATGATGGAGATGAGGAAAAGCTGGTATGAACTCGACCTATCTTGTTTTTGTAAATATGATTAGTTCATCATTCCTGATTCAGCCCATTATGAATGAAACATGTTTGTAATGACAATTAGAGATTATAGTTACTCATGCCATGCTTAACTAGCTAGAAGTTTATAATGGTTTACCTTGCGTTCCAACATGCTTTTAAAATGGTTGTGATGTAGTATGATAGGATGGTATCCTCCTTTGAATGATTCGAGTGGCTTGACTTGGCACATGTTCACACATGTAGTTCAAACAAAATCAACATAGCCACCATGATATTTATGTTCATGGTGATTTATATCCTACTCATTCTTGCACTCAATATTGGTTAATCTTAATGCATGTTTATGACTGTTGTCGCTCTCTAGTTGGTGCTCCCCAGTATTTTTCTAGCCTTCACTTGTACTAAGCGGGAATACTGCTTGTGCATCCACTTCCATAAACCAAAATTTGTTCCATATGGGTCCACCATACCTACCTATATGCGGTATTTACCTACTGTTCCAAGCAAATTTGCATGTGCCAAACTCTAAACCTTCAAATGATAATCTGTTTTGTATGCCCGAATCGCTCATGTGGCGACTAAGGGCTGTCAGTATCTTCCATGCTAGGTGGGTTATTCTCACGATGAGTGGACTCTACTCATCATTCACGAGAAAATGGCTGGTAACCAGGATGCCCAGTCCCATGCTCAAATCAAATCAAAATATAATTGCAAACAAAACTCCCCCAGGACTGTTGTTAGTTGGACGCTACCTGTTGTTTCGGAGCAGCCATGGAGTGTGCTTGTTGGTGGTGGGGGAGTATAAACTTTACCATTCTGTTTGGGAACCGCTTATAATGTATTTAGTATGGAAGATACCAAGATCTCTTGGTTGTTATGTTGACAATGAAAGCATACCACTCAAAATATTATTTATCTCTGTTTCAAAAACTCGAACTCTGGCACCTCTGCAAATCCCTGCTTCCCTCTGCGAAGGGCCTATCTATTTACTTTTATTGTTGAGTCACCATCCTCTTATAAAAAGCACCAGTTAGAGAGCACCACTGTCATTTGTATGCATTGCTATTAATTTATATTGAGCATGACTGTGACTGGATCTGTTTTGCCATGAATTACAATGTCTAGTTAGTCCTTGATCTTCAGGGTTGCTCTACATTTATGTTTTGTGGTCTCACAAAGGGCTAGCGAGATACCATTTTGTTATATCATATCATGATTGTTTTGAAAAAGTGTTGTCATCCGAGATTTATTATTATTGCTCGCTAGTTGATTATGCCATTGATATGAGTAAATGTGAGACCTAAATGTTATTGTGAATATGGTTATTTCATAATCTTTGCTGAAAACTTGAATGCTGGCTTTACATATTTGCAACAATAAGATCAAACAGAGTTTGTAAAAGTTTTTCTTTATCACTTTCAGTTTGTCAAATGAATTGCTTGAGGACAAGCAATGGGCTAAGCTTGGGGGAATTGATACGTCTCCATCGTATCTACTTTCCAAACTCTTTTGCCCTTATTTTGGACTCTAATTTGCATGATTTGAATGGAACTAACCCGGACTGAAGCGGTTTTCAGCAGAATCGCCATGGTGTTATTTTTGTGCAGAAATAAAAGTTCTCGGAATGACCTGAAACTTCACGGAGATTATTTTTGGAATAAATAAAAAATATTGGCAAAAGAATCAACCAGAGGAGACCCACCACCTGTCCACAAGGGTGGAGGGCGCGCCCACCCCCTAGGGCGCGCCCTCCTGTCTTGTGGGTCCCACGAGGCTGCACCGACCTCAACTTCAACTCCATATATTCACGTTCGGGGAGAAAAAATCAAAGAGATGGATTCATCGCGTTTTGTGATACGAAGCTGCCGCAATCTCCTGTTCTTCCTTGGGAGGGCAGATCTAGAGTCCGTTTTGGGCTCCGGAGAGGGGAAATCGTCGCCATTGTCATCATAAACCATCCTTCATCACCAATTTCATGATGCTCACCGCCGTGCATGAGTAATCCCATCGTAGCCTTGCTGGACGGTGATGGGTTGGATGAGATTTACCATGTAATCGAGTTAGTTTTGTTAGGGTTTGGTCCCTAGTATCCACTATGTTCTAAGATTGATGTTGCTATGACTTTGTTATGCTTGATGCTTGTCACTAGGGCTCGAGTGCCACAATTTGATATCTGAACCCATTATGTTTTCATGAATATATTTGTGTTCTTGATCCTATCTTGCTAGTTATAGTCACCTACTACATGTTATGATCTGGCAACCCCGGAGGGACAATAGTCGAGACACTTCCTGGTGATGACCGTAGATTGAGGACTTCATGTATTCACTAAGTGCTAATGCTTTGGTCCAGCTCTCTATTGAAAGGAGGCCTTAATATCCCTTAGTTTCCAATAGGACCCCGCTGCAATGGGTGGGTAGGACAAAAGATGTCATGCAAGTTCTTTTCCATAAGCACGTATGACTGTATTCGGAATGCATGCCTACATTATATTGATGAATTAGAGCTAGTTCTATGTCACTCTATGTTATAATTGTTGCATGATGAATGACATCCGACATAATTATCCATCATTGATCCATTGCCTATGAGTACGTTTCATATTGATCTTTGCTATGTTACTTTTCCGTTGCCACTATTACGATTGCTACAAAACAGCTACTGATACTTTTGCCACCGTTATCGTTACTTCCATATTACTTTGCTACTAAATACTTTGATGCAGATATTAAGTCTTTCAGGTGTGGTTGAATTGACAACTTAGCTACTAATACTTGATAATATTCTTTGGCTCCCCTTGTGGAGAATCAATAAATTTGGGTTGAATACTCTACCCTTGAAAACTGTTGCGATCCCCTATACTTGTGAGTTATCAAGCAACTAATGTTAGGGAGGGAAATGAGAGGAAGAACGAAGAAGAGAACTGATACGTCCATTTTGCATCATGATTTTATATTGATATTTATTGCATTATGGGCTGTTATTACACATTATATCACAATACTTATGCATTTTCTCTCTTATTTTATAAGGTTTACATGAGGGAGAATGCCGGCAGCTAGAATTTTGGACTGGAAAAGGAGCAAATATTAGAGACCTATTCTGCACAACTCCAAAAGTCCTAAAACTTCATAGAGAATATTTTTGGATTATATAAAAAATATTGGGCGAAGAAAGCACCAAAGGGGGGCCACCTACCATCCATAAGGGTGGAGGATGCGTCCTACTCCCTGGGCGCACCCTCCTATCTTGTGGGCCACCTGGCAGGCTCCCGATGCCCATCTTCTGCTGTATGATGTGTTTTGACCTGGAAAAAATCATAAACAAGATTTCGAGACGAAGCGCCGCCATCTCGAGGCAGAACTTGGGCAGAACCAATCTAGGGCTCTGGTGGAGCTGTTCTGCCAGGGAAACTTCCCTTCGGGAGGGGGAAATCGAAGCCATCGTCATCACCAACAATCCTCTCATCGAGAAGGGGTCAATCTCCATCAACATCTTCACCAGCACCATCTCTTCTCAAACCCTAGTTCATCTCTTGTGTCCGATCTTTGTCTCAAAACCTTAGATTGGTACCTGTGGGTTGCTAGTAGTGTTGATTACTCCTTGTAGTTGATGCTAGTTGGTTTATTCGATGGAAGATCATATGCTTAGATCCTTAATGATAATTAATACTCCTATGATTATGAACATGAATATTCTTTGTGAGTAGTTACGTTTGTTCCTGAGGACATGGGAGAAGTCTTGTTATAAGTAATCATGTGAATTTGGTATTTATTCGATATTTTGATGAGATGTATGTTGTCTTTCCTCTAGTGGTGTTATGTGATCGTCGACTACATGACACTTCACCATTATTTGGGCCTAGGTGAAGGCATTGGGAAGTAATAAGTAGATGATGGGTTGCTAGAGTGACAGAAGCTTAAACCCTAGTTTATGTGTTGCTTCGTAAGGGGCTGATTTGGATCCATATGTTTCATGCTATGGTTAGATTTATCTTAATTCTTCTTTCATAGTTGTGGATGCTTGCGAGAGGGGTTAATCATAAGTGGGAGGCTTGTCCAAGGAAGGGCATCAGCGAAGCACCGATCCACCCACATATCAAATTATCAAAGTAACGAACGCGAATATATGAGCATGATGAAAACTAACTTGACAACAATTCCCATGTGTCCTCGGGAGCGCTTTGCTTTATATAAGAGTTCGTCCAGGCTTGTCCTTTGCTAGAAAAAGGATTGGGCCACCTTGCTGCACCTTAGTTACTTTTATTACTTGTTACTCGTTACGAATTATCTTATCACACAACTATGTGTTACCGATAAATTTCAGTGCTTGTAGAGAATACCTTACTGAAAAATGCTTGTCATTTCCTTCTGCTCCTATGATAGATCCCCTATACTTGTGGTTCATCAAGAAGACAAAGAACTCCAAGATCTTGATCCAAGGGGTTCCCCTCACATAGAGGAGAAAGTGATTGGTGGAAACGTAGATCTAGATCTCCTCTCTCTTTTTGCTCAAGAACTAGCAAGAACCATTGGAGGGATTGAGAGATAGCAAGCTCGAAGAAGGTCAACAATGGGGGGCAAATGCGAGCTCAAGGATAAGCTTCAATGGGGAAGAAGGACCCTTTTTATAGTACCTCCCAAATCCAACTGTTATGTGCTCAGCCCGCGCACGAGCGGTAATATTGCTCAGGGGAGCGGTACTACCGCCCGGGCGGTAGTGCACATAGAGCGGTGCAATGGTGCAAGACCACGAGCCGATAGTGCCGCCAGAGCGGTACAACCGCTCGCCCCAGCGGTAGCTCAGGGCACTAAGGAGGCAGAGCAGGACAAATGGGGTGAAGCAGAGCCGCACCAACGGTACTACCGCTTAGAGGCAGTAGTGCCGCATACTCACTACGGCTCTACAACCGCTGGGAGCATGCAGGGTCCTGGAGGGAAGCAGAAGTGGTGCAGTAGTGCATGGCTTGTACTACCGCTTACAAGCAGTACTACCACTCATACTACCGTTCCACTACCGCGCGACCCGACACGAAAAATTGCATCCCCAGAAGCAGCGGATTGCGGTAGTATGCATGACACATGGCTACAATACTTCCACTTAAAAGTGGTACTATCAGTCGACAGAGCGTTACTGCCGCTTGAGGCCTTCAGAAACACAGCAGAGAAAACAGAGGGTACAATAAAGCCTGAACTGCCACAACTTCTGCAAATGAGCTCTGAATTGAGCAAACTCAAGCTTGTTGGATAGATAACGATGAGTAGCATTCAACAGCAATAGGTACAGACATGTGAAAAAAAGAAAAAGGTACAGAGATGTGAAACCTCTATGAATGAAGAACCAGCAAAAACCCCAACATCGAAAACATCATAGAAGATGCATGTGAACTCCGTTTTTGATGAACTCAAGCTTGTCATGAACATGAACATAAGATCCAAATCTTACAAGGAGAAGAACAAAACAAGAACCAAGAAAGATGATGCAAGTATGCAATGGTTTGAGCTCTCTACGAATGATATGATCAAGCTACCGACTTGAGAGCCCCCCTTGATAGTACGGCAATCGATCCTATAATCCGGTCTCCCAACTACCACCATGAGACCGGTAAAATAGAAAACCTATCAAGTGCAAACCTTTGCCTTGCGCATAGTCCACTTGATCTAGATGATGACGATCTTGTCCTCCTCGAGATGGACCACCTTTCTTGATTGTAGTACAGTACTATAGGATGCTGCTAACGTGACACTACGATCAGAGACCCTTTGATGAAACGGTGTGCAATGCAATAATCACAAACGGTGGTGTAAAAAACCCGTCAAAAAGGGTGCAAACGTTTGCGATGGCGAACATATCAAACACGGTTCAGATTTTACTTGTGTGTGCGATGCTGGGCATACGGTTGATCCAGCAGAACTGTTTGCGATGAGGAAGAACAACATAAACGGGCAGGCATATCAATGTGTGTGTGATATACGGCATACAGTTTGCTCCGATGAACTATGTGCTATTAGGGAATGCAACAGAAACGGACAGCCAGATCAAGGTGTGTGTGATATACGCATACGGTTCACTCGGACAAACTGTTTTCGATTAGGTAAGAGAACGGAAATGGTTCATCTTAACGAGATGTGTGTGATATGCGGCATTTGCGATCAGCCAAAAGAACACAAACGATTCGTGTAAACCAGATGTGTGTGATACGCAGCAAACAGCCCACTCAGATGAACTATTTGCAATGATAAATTATAACACAGACGGTTACTATAGTAAGTTCGTGTGCGATTCTGTTCGTACAAAAAACTTTGAAAAATGCAAACTAGTTGCTTGCGGTGGCTAGGAGTATCACACATGATGCGTCTGCGAGTACTCGTGTGCAATGATTAGTAAGTTACACATATGTTTCCTTATGTTAACATGTGTGTGAATTTGCAATATGGACAGTTAATATGCAAATGCCTTCTGGACATCAGGCACACGCTTAAACTCAAACAACTGTGTGCGATACTAATACTTTCCATGAAAATTTAAGAACTTGGCTAACAACATTTGAGTAACATATATATAGTGGTTACACTATTTGACAAAAGGAGGATCTTCGTAACACAATTTTGACAACCATATGGTCCATATCTTCATACTTAACATAGTAACAACTATCACACTTTAAGAGGCTAACGGCCAACAACCATATGGTCCATATCTACATACTTAACATAGTAACAGCTAGCACATTTTAAGAAGCTGAGGGCCAACAACCACAACTATCCGCTGGAAGCAGCTTGATCACGGCGACTCGGCATCTGGTCAATGAAATGGAAGAGCCCTCCTATGCCTTGATAGAGCATGAGTAGAACAGTGTCTCCAATTTTCCAATATGGATGCATTTCCACGACAAGCGAGAACTTGTTAATTTGAATGGTTCCATTTCTGCGGGAAATGCAGTACCTTGCAATCACTTTGGTGTTATAGCAGACACAAGTGTAATTTGACCACGCCAGGAAATCGAACCAGGAACTGCTACAGCGGGCAATTTCTGTTGAAATGTAGCATAAAACCAATTGTAACATATGTTGAAGATATATATAGTTTATGAGCATCAACATTAAAATAAGACTTTTTACCAGCGTTTTGTGCACACAATTGGTCTTGTTCAATGTGTGCACCATAGGTATAATTAATACCATCCAAAATTCAGCGTTCATACGCTGTGCTATCTCTGTCAGATTATCAAGAAAGTTTATGACATGCTTCAAGTCCTTCCAGTGAAATTTGGTACGCTTAGTAACATACAGATCGTTCACTATGTGTAACGCCCCAAATCCGATGTGCCAGGTGTCTTCCAGTTATTCGTCGTAGTTGCCATGTCATTTGCTTGCGTGTTGCACTTTGCCATGTCATCATCTACATTTCATATGCATGTTTTTCAAAACTCGCATCCGTTCGGGTCCTCCAGGTTCTCTCCGTTGTCCGTTCTAAGCCCGACCACACTCGCACGCGCCCGTCGCCCCTCTCAGACCTTGTTTCCTGAGCGGGAGAAAAACATTCTCGGAATGGGCTGAGATTTGCCGAGTGTCCTTGATATAGCACCGGTAGACCGCCCGTCAAATTTCGTTCCATTTGGAGGTCGTTTGATGCCCCAACGGTTAACCGCGCTAACCGAAACCCCCCTTCTCTTTGCAGCCCAGCACCCCTTCACCACAGCTCATGAGCCCATCCAAACCCCCTCCATGCTCTCGGTCATTCGATCGCGATCGTGTGGGCGAAAACTGCACCTCATTTGGACTCTCCTAGCTCCCTCTAGCTATAAATAGGTCTTCCCCCTCCATTTTTCGCGGATGAACCCTAGCCTCCTCTTCCTCCGCGCCGCAGGACATGTCCGTCCGCGCCGGACAAAGTCTCCGCCGCCGCCCACGCCCAATCCCTGCCTGCCACGCATCCCCGCGCCCCGCTCCCACCGCCACGGCCCGCTCGGTCCAGATCGGGCCCGCCCCAGGCCGATCCGGGCCCGCACTCGCCCTCCGTGACACCCTGTCGTTCCCCGCCGCCGCCGACCACCTAGGCCGGAGCTCCGCCGCCCAGAGCCTCGCCAGTGCTGCCGCAGCCTTCCCCGCGCCTCGGCTCGCCGGAGACTTCGCCTCGACCTCGACCTGGAGGTCTGCCGGCCAGATCCGCCACCCGCGACCCCCGCCGGACCAAATCGGCAAGGCCCTGTCGCCTCCTCGCCGGCCCCTACCTCGCCGCCGTCCCTCCATTGCCGGAAGCCGCCGCCGGCGCGGCCTTCCTCGACCATGCGTGCGTGCGGGTGCGCTTCATGCGTGGGCCCCTCCCCGCGAGGCCCTGCTGCCGCCCAGCCCCGCCAAGCCAGGCCTCCTCCTCTCCGACCTGGGCCAGGCCCGCTTAGGTGAGCAGCCACCGTCTGTGCTATCTGTCGCCTCGGGCGTCGTTAAGTTATTCAGCGCTCGTAGTATTTTGGCCAAGTGCCTGATAAGCTATTTCCTGATACATTGTGCCATTGATGCATATAATATGTCAAAATGTTCACCCTGAGATGCTCTTCATTTCATTCCATTGTGCCATGCTTGTTTGAGTTAATATGCATGCCCTAATCATCGTTGCAAGAGTGCTATATGATGTTAACCTGCTGAGACTGTTATAACTTGTTGTTTTGTCTTTTTCATTGCATTTTGTGTGTAAATCCTATGAGCTTGATGTCTACATGAGTTTTGAGCAACATCATGCCATCTTTACAGTGGTGCAATCCATGTATTTTTGCGTGCCTTGTGGAGAGTGCATCGACATCGTGAAGTAGGGTACTTGCTGTTACTGTTTTGCTAGGCTGAATCTGTTACATCATGATGCTATGTTAACCTGCTGCTACAAGTCATTCTATGCATAATATGGAGATGTTCACTAAGGATGTGTTGTTGAGCATGTCATGCTCTGCCCATCCATGCCCTTGGTTGCATTTATAGCCTGCTGTAGCTTGTTGTAATCGTCCTCTTAAGTTGCTAAATAATGTTGTTGTCAGCCTGTTAACATTAAGTTCAGTTTTGCCATGTGTTTTGCTAGTGATCCATGTACCCTATCACTATGCTATTGCCATGTGTAGCTTAATAATCATGTCATCTTACTGTTGGTTTACTACAAATGCCATGAAATGCTCTGTGGAGAGTGGTACAAGCTCACCAACATACCTACTTATCGTTGTTCCTGCCATGTACTGTTATTCTGAATCTGTCATATCACTTGCCATGTTTGCATGGATGCTACCATCTTTTCTGTTGATATTTGGAATTAGTTCAGTAAGGGAGTTTTGTTATTTGTCTTTAGTATTAGCCTGCCATACTCTATGTTGCCATGATAAGTTCCTGTAGCATGTTGTTTGATAGCTCTAAACATTGCAACCTGATGTTATTTCTGCCATGCTCAGTGATTTCTGCAGTCTGTGAACTGTTCTTATTTGCAATTTTGCCTTGTCCTTTTGAACATGTTATAGTGATTTCTGAAGATAGCTCAGTGTTCATGTTTTGTCATGCTTTACCTGTACATCATGTCCATGCCTTTTGTTGTCATGTTGAGGTGTTGTAGCATATTGTTTTGATGCTTGCTAGATACCTAGTTGCTATTTTGGACAGATTGTTGTTATATCTTGTTTCATGTGTATGTGTTGAACCGTTGCTCCGTTGTGAGTGAGATTTATATGAAACTTGCTTAGATTTGCATGTAGTTTCATCTTATCATGTTGCATCCATGTTTTGAGAGTGTTTGCTAGATGTTTGAATGCATTTTTGTATCAATGCCATGTTTAACTTGTTTTGCTCATATCTTCTAGGCCGTAGCTCCGAACTGAATGAACTCTATATGTAACTTGACTAGAATTTCATGTAGATCATCTTGGTGCATCTTAATTTGCTGTTTAACAACTTGAACATAAGGTTTATTCAGATCTGGACCAATTTCTAAATTTGCACATGAGGACTTACCGGATTTGTTATATGTTGTTTCCGGCCTCATTTAAGCTTGCTTTGATGTGTTGTTCTTATTTGCATCATCTCTTGCCATGAGTAGCCTCATCTAGCCTTTGTCATGCATCATGCTTGGTTGTGTGTCATGTCATGTTTATGTGTTGTGTGTTTACCTTGTTGTCTACTTCTTTACGGTTGTGCTCCTTCTCGTTAGTTCCTGTTTCGTTGCGATCGTGAGAATTCGTTCGTCTACGCTTGGTTCGGCTTCATTCGTTCGTCTTATTCATGGACTCGTTCTTCTTCCTAGCGGGATTTCAGGCAAGATGACCGTTACTCTGGATTTCACTACTATCATTGCTATGCTAGTTGCTTCGTTCTATCGCTATGTTGCGCTACCTATCACTTGTTCTTCAAGCCTCCCAAATTGCCATGTTAGCCTCTAACCTTTTAACCCTTCCTAGCAAGCCATTGCTTGGCTATGTTACCGCTTTGCTCAGCCCCTCTTATAGCATTGTAGTTGCAGGTGAAGTCGAAGATTGCTCCATGGTGGACAGGATTATGTTGGGATATCACAATATCTCTTATTTAATTAATGCATCTATATAGTTGGTAAAGGGTGGAAGGCTCGGCTTATGCCTGGTGTTTTGTTCCACTCTTTCCGCCCTAGTTTCTGTCATACCGGTGTTATGTTCCTTCATTTTGCATTCCTTACGCGGTTGGGTGATTTATGGGACCCCCTTGACAGTTCGCTTTGAATAAAACTCCTCCAGCAAGGCCCAACCTTGGTTTTACCATTTGCCTACCTAAGCCTTTTTCCCTTGGGTTTCCGGAGCCCGAGGGTGATCTTTATTT
Source organism: Aegilops speltoides (assembly GCA_021437245.1). Lineage (NCBI taxonomy): Eukaryota > Viridiplantae > Streptophyta > Magnoliopsida > Poales > Poaceae > Aegilops > Aegilops speltoides. The sequence continues at coordinate 142,996,427 of CM038146.1, forward strand.
ACCCCCCCCCCCCCCCGGTCCAGTGCTCCTCTGAGTGTTGGTCCGAAATGGGCAGACTGCGGGGCCACCACGAGGCAACTCGAGGTCTGGTTTTACTCGTAGGCTAACCTATTCGTTGTGCCCTGAGAACGAGATTTGTGCAGCTCCTATCGGGATTTGTCGGCACATCGGGCGGCTTTGATGGTCTTGTTTTACCATTGTCGAAATGTCTTGTAAACCGGGATTCCGAGACTGGTCGGGTCTTCCTGGGAGAAGGAAAAATCCTTCGTTGACCGTGAGAGCTTGTGATGGGCTAAGTTGGGACACCCCTGCAGGGTATAAACACTACTGGAAACAGGGAATTTGCCATCAGTCAGCTCTTTGCCGTCTGCTAGCGGACGACAAAGAAGGTCTTTGTCATCTGCTTGCAGAAAAACAGACGATAAAGAACTGACAGACGGCAAAGAACCGGGTTGCCATTAGTCAGCTCTTTGCCGTCTGCCAGCAGATAGCTAAGAATCTTTGCCGTCCGCTGGCAGACGGCAAAGAGGTGCCCAGCAGATGGCAAAGAGGTGCCCCATGGTAGCCACCCCCTCTCTCTCTCCCCCAGCCCCACCACACCGGCCGGATCTACTCCCACCCCACCACTCTGTCTCTCTCTCTCGTCCCTAAAAAAACTCTCTCACGAACTCACCCCCACCCCTCGGTCCACCCACCCCGGCTCCTCTCCCCATGATCTCCTCGCTGTCGCCACCACCCATGCTGGCCCGTTTTGGCGAGCTCGGCCCCTCCCTCCCCTCCGTCCAGATCCGTGCTTCAAGGCCTGCACCCTTGCCCGCGGCTAGGGTTTTGGGCGCCTCCCGTGTTCTTGCCGGAATCCACCACAATCGGCAATGGCGAGACTGAAGCTTGCTGAATCCGTCACCGGCGTTGCCCAGGTAGGCCCTTCCCCTCCTTCCTTGCTCGGGTCCACCCTCTCCTCCTCACCTTGCCTTCCCTTCCGATCCGTCCCTTTGCTGTAGGTCGCCATGGCAGATGCCGCCACAGCCCCAGCGCACACGCGCCGTTCTCAACGGCTACGAGATGGCCGCAGCCACCCCCGCTGCCTCCGAGGTCAGGGTCAACGCAGTGGAGAATGATGACGTCATAGCATACGCGCTACAGGAGGAGCTCGCGCAGGTCGCCATGGACGAGGCGTTCGGGGCCGACGGTGGCGAGGCTGAGCAAAGCGGCACCGTCCTCGCAGGAGCCCTCCGCCAACCTCCCCGTGAGCATCCCCTTCCGTCCTCCCTTCTCTTTGTTTGTTTCCCCTTGCATAAACCTGAATCAAACGTGCGTCCTCAGAAACAATTGCTGAGGTTGTAGAGTGGGGGAAGTGCACCAACCGGTTGATGATGGAACGGTCGTCCAAGAATTAAGTCGAACTCCTCCAACCATTTTTCTGAGCTTCTCAAACCTGTGCAGAGAAACTACATGAATAGCGCCAGGGTCCTCCGGGTAGAGCACACCAATTAAATCCGTGTGAATATTGTCTACTATAGGAAGCTGAGTGCCTCTGCAATTTCATGTTAAATAGTATTACAGCGAGGAGGTCATCATGTCTAAGCTGCTGTCGAGTAGCAGCAATCGAGTAGCCGTCAACGTCTTGATATTCTTTGATGTTAAGTTATGTTTCTATCTTATCTAATTGTTTCATGCAGCTTCCAAACTATAGGGGGTTTCCTTCTTATTTTGATCTTAGACGTTTGTATGTTTGTTTCATTACATGAATTCAGCTTCCATTGTTTTCCCTTTTCCCCATGATTGTATTTAACTGAGAGACCATCTACTTCTACTGGAATTGGACACGGTTGGGTGTGTAGTCTGAATAGAGGATACTATGTGCTATCTACATCTGCAATAAATAATAAAATTCATATTGCAATAAGTATTATTCATGAATATTGTCCAATTTTGCAAGTAGTTTATCATCTCTGTTCTTGGCACACGATCTCCGCCATTCTGCATATTGTACCATAGGTAATTCATCGAGAATCCATGGACAATGTAAATTTGCAGCACGGGCAATAGTTGCTCCAATATTTATTTTTTCATGTTCCTTTTATTGAGATTTTACGATTTATATTTGAAGCCCCAATGTGATGCATGCTATGTTCTGTTGTGGGATTAAATTTGCATACATAAAAAAATACACCAGATAAAGTATCCTCTATTTATTAAGTTCAACTTATAATGAAGACAGAAGTTCAGTTTTTCATTCCTACGCTGTTCATACATGTCGTTGTTGAGCTATAAGACACAATAATCCCATTCCACATACTTCACAACCTTAGGCTATAGAATACGACCTATATGGCTTCAACACAATTTATTACGTCTCCTTTGGTCCTCTAATACATTTAGTACCATATACTAAATAGTAAAGACAATGAAATTTTTGTTTTGCGGCAAACGTGTACATATAAAATATTATATCATAGTCACAAATATGAAGTTGTTGATAATAGCCCTACTACATGTTCATAAATACATTTCTAACCATTGAAATTCATGAAAATATTATAATAAATTAATCATGTAAGAAATATATACATTTTCAACTAAATTAACTAAATGTTTAGCAGTCACACCAATTCTAAAAATTTAATTCATTGGTTAACTAATTGGTTGCTCAAAGTAAAAAAATATGTACTCTAGACTCAATATGTACTTGTTGTCGTATTTTTTAGAAGTATGCAATATGATGTCAGAAGTAGTAACAGGTGAAGCTCCCTTTCTTCTCTTGTAATCCTGCAGGAGAGACAGCCTCGGGACGCTTAGCACCGCTTAATCGAACACAGGGTTTCTCTTTTGGTTGCTGCATGTGTGAGTGCAGGAGATCAACTTCCTTCTCAACCGATGGGTGGGTAAGCAAGCTCCCCATCCACTCAAGTTCTAAACAAGCACATAATCATTTGGGGTGCTACCCTGCTATTTCTTCTATGCTATAGTTACTTTACTCATGAACAGATACTCACTTGTTCTTAGTTGTTTTACTTCTAATACTAATATGAACAGATACCACTTGGTTTGGCTATTCCTATTGGTCTCTTTCTAATAGCCTATGAACAGATGCTATACTTGGTTTTGGCTGTTACTTTCCTAGTTTTCTCTTGATAAGACAGATACTACATCTGATTTGGGCGGTGATCTTTGGTCCGAGCCCCCCCCTCTCTTAGGCTAAATTTACATGTGGATATCCTGTCTTTGTGATGAACTAGCCCTGCACTTCAGTGTCTCGAGCACATAATCCCTCAAGTATACCTTGAGGTCTTACGTAGCTTGGTCTTGTGGATTCGTAACCACGCTTCTTGTGGACAGCCTGCTCCTCCTAGCTGCTTCACACTATCTCACAGATATGGTTTTGGGCCCGATCTGTTTGATGTTTTGGACACCAAGTGTCTAATGTAACCTACTCTACTATTGGCTGCCCTATTTATACTGGCCTGAATGGTGTGACTAAGTTGTGTGTGTGTGTGTGTGTGTGTGTGCGTGTGTGTGTGTGCTATCCTCACGGGTGGCCTGAATGAAGTCTAATCCTTGGCTTTAATCACTATTTTTTAGTTGGCTTAATTCCTGGAGCTAGTACTGATAGTGGTCTTTGTGTTGGCATTTAACTTACTACTAATTGTGGTGGCTTCTTGATTGGGTCCTTGGCTGGTTCTCTCCTTTGGCTCTTTGGTATTGGTTTACTCTATTTGGCTTTCTAATTAAGATCACTTTGAAAATCAGGATCTTAACTAAGATTATCTTGATCTCAAGTCATCGGCTCCTACAACAATGCATTTCACCAAGTGAAATGCTACATTTCTACTCCTAACACATTCTCTCTTTCTTAGTGTTTTTGTTATGCAGGTTGGAAGAAAATAAGAAGATCCAGAGAAGATCTTAGTAATAAGATAGTTTTTAGGAAAATAGATATTTAGTTTTAGGTTGGATATGAGTTGGATATATATGTGTTCTTGACTATTGGTAACATGTGTTGGATATGTGTTGGATATATATGTGTTCATGACTATTGGTAATATGTGTTGGATATGCTATATATGTGTTCACGACGGATATATATCTGTGTTTGGTTTTCTGTGAAAATGAATTGATATAAGAAGAAGCAGAATTAATGCCTAATTGGTCTCTTTGCCATCTGCCAACAGATGGCAAAGAGCCTGCAGCCTTTGCCGTCTGCTAGCAGATGGCAAAGAGCCATTCCCTTTGTCGTCCGTCAGCAGATGGCAAAGAGCCATGCCCTTTGTCGTCTGCCAGCAGACGACAAAGGGCATGGCTCTTTGCCATCTGCCGACGGACGGCAAAGGCCTCTTTGTCGTCCGCTGCAAAACACAGACGGCAAAGAAGGCCTTTGCCGACCCTGTCTTTGCCGTCCCCTTTTGCCGTCCGTGGCAGACGGCAAAGACCTTTGTCGTCCGCCATCCGTGCCTTTGCTGTCCGTCGTGGCTGATGGCAAAGTACCAGATTCCTGTAGTGAAAATTTCGAGAGCCGTGCCCGCGGTTATGTGGCAGATGGGAATTTGTTAATGTCCGGTTGTAGATAACTTGACACTTGACTTAATTAAAACACATCAACCGCGTGTGTAACCGTGATGGTCTCTTTTCGGCGGAGTCCGGGAAGTGAACACGGTTTTGGGTTATGTATAACGTAAGTAGTTTCAGGATCACTTCTTGATCATTGTTAGCTTCACGACCGTTCTGTTGCTTCTCTTCTCGCTCTTATTTGCGTATGTTAGCCACCATATCATGCTTAGTCGCTGCTGCAACCTCGCCACTTTACCCCTTCCTTACCCATTAAGCTTTTCTAGTCTTGATACCCATGGTAATGGGATTGCTGAGTCCTCGTGGCTCACAGATTACTACAACAACAGTTGTAGGTGCAGGTTATGTGATGATCATGACCTGAGAGCGATGTTTGCTTGTTTTGGAGTTCTTCTTCTGCTTCTTCTTCGATCAGGGGATAGGTTCCAGGTCGGCAGCCTGGGCTAGCAGGGTGGATGTCGTTTGAGTTTCTGTTTGTATTTGTGTGGCATTCTATGCCTCTTGTATGTATCCCCAACTATTATGTAATGGTATGATCTAATGATATCCACCTTGCAAAAGCGTCTCCAATATGCGCTTCTATCCTTAGTGGGACCTTCGAGTTCCTTTAGGATAGGGATGCATATTGGGCATGACAAGTTGGTATTAGAGCCTCGACCGACCATCGGAGCCCCTTGATTGATTGTGTAGTTTGGCCATTGTTGAGTCTAGAAGAAAACTGTTTTCGGAGTCTAGTTATATCGGAGAGTAGGAATTCTTTTTACTCCTCAGCCCCCTTCGTCGCTCTGGTGAGGAATCTTGACGTGGGTGTTTTGAATTACTCCTCTTCCCCTTCAAAGTTCCTTTAGGATCACGCAGTTGGTTTTCTGATCGTTGGTTCTTAGCTCTTTTCATCCGGTGCATTCTCTCATCAAGTCAATTTGACCTCCTTGTTTTCGCAAGATCAATCATCAGTTGTTTTTTTCACCCGCCCACCCTTCTTCTTCTCGGAGCCGGAGTCCATAATCGAGTATCCATCCTACTCGTGCGAAGTCTTTGCTTTCTTTCCTCAATTATGTCAACCGGTGCTTTCTCTTCAAGTTATTCGTCGGTTCCCCCTTCCAAGTTGCCTTTGTTTTCCCACCCTCCCACCCTCTTCTTCCCGGAGCTTGAGTCTGTGTCGAGCATCAATTTCATTCGTGTGGAGCCTTTTCAGTCTTTCGTCAATTGTTTCAACCAGTGAATTCTCTTTTGTTTGACATTCTTCATCTCTTTTCCGGTGGACTCAATTCAGGTTTTTTCGGGTTGATCATATTCAGAACAAACACCCTGATTTTGCTAAGTAATATGACAGTTTGTAGAAAGTTGAAAGGACACTAACCTCGATCAGACTTTGATCGGCTGATGACGTTGGGGAAGTAAACATCCATGTTAGTTAGACCAGGATGTGGTGGACGCACTAGAATTTTATTGCCAGCTTTCAGTTCATAACACTTAGACATTTTTCTCCAAAGATCCGCATTAAAATAGGAGTGACCATCTTTATCAAGTTTTACGCTATCCGTCATTGTATGTCCATGTTGCGTTGTCAATATGACATCATGGGAGTCATCAACAAAGTAAAGCCCAAGATTTCCTTCTACTCCTGTTCTTGCAAAGCAAGGGATGTACTGCTTGAAATGAAAATTAAGATCGTAAATTATATATGTTGAAATAACGGAGAAAGATGCAAATGTGGGAGTAATTGTTAGAACAGATCAATATAAAGATGAAAGCAAAGTACAAAAATATATAATTAAATATAGATAATGCAACAAAGATTTGATTTGAATATATAGATAATGTAGCAACAGTCGGTATATGTTCACATATTTAGGCCATGCCGACCATGGTAGGTTGAGATTGAACATACTGAGCGCTCCCTGAAGTCATCCAGAATGGTGAGATAGAACTTCGTTTCTGACTGGCCGCGACCACACTTGCCCGATTTGTGCTCGCATTGTGGAAACATGAATGACCACCCACAAATCAGCTAGAACAAAAAATGATTCCATAGCAATTTCCGCCGGTTGATTAACAGTGACGGACGGATTGCGATAAGAGATGAGTGAATGTTTCGCTAAGTTGATTACCTTCTCCATGAGAAAAATCCCCGGGCCAATCCTGCAGAAAAACCGAGTCGACCAGAGTCAAGAATGTCGGTGCAGATAGGTGGCGGGAAGCGGTAGGGGCAAAATCCCGTGCCGTTTGGAGCGCAACCTCCACCCGCCGACAACAGCATCGTCGAGCTTATGGTGGCCGCCACGATAGAAGTTGATGAGGTGCAGAGTTGCGGTGGAGTCCGCGGCGAGTGGGTGGGGATGAAGGGGCGAGGGTTTTCTTTTTTCTATTGCATGTGTGAGTGAACACACATGGTTCGCAGAGGCAACGGAGATGAATCGTGTGCGATAGTAAATCACCGAGATTGAATGGGAATCCAAATTTCCTTTGTCCTTTATCCATGTGTTTTTTTCTACGATGAACATAAACCCTGCTAATCACAGCGTGCAAATTTAGCACTTTTCCGGGTTCATTTACAATATTTAGGGGATTATGTGCATTTTCTAGGCATTAATGCACATAATTCAAATTAAAACCATCGAAAAAGGTGCAATAGAACAGTCTGGAAAACCATGGTCATGCTATTTAGTAATTTCTCATGCCTTTTACAAGGAATGGGCAGATATTTCAAGGACATGTGTGGCCTCACCATGCCCTGGTAAAAAATTGAGAATGTTTGTCTTATGTTGTCATGCATGCCATTCATAAATCGAACCATCACCGAGGAAATTTCATGGTTTCGAGGGGAATCAGCAAGATTGAAGGGCCCGGGAATCCAAATTTCCTTCCTAGCTTGTCATTCAGTTTTTTCTACAATCAACATACCCCCTTGAATGCAATGTGCTCAAATTTGGCATTTTTCCGGGTTCATTTACCATATTAGGGGATTATGTTCATTTTCTAGGCATTAATCCACATAATTCAAATTCAAACAATCAGTGCATGAAAAGGTGCACACGAACGGTCTGAGAAAACCATACTCGTGGTATTTAGTAAATCCTCAATCCTTTTAGAGGGAACGGGCAGAGATTTCAAGGGAATGTGTGGCAATATTCAACCAAAACACGTCATTTACTTGGTTGGCAACTATAGGAAAATGAAATACGTGCTTGAAAAACATGATGCCTGGCATGGTGCCATCATGGTATGGCCTCACCGTGCCCTGGTTAAAAGCTGAGAAGGTTTGATTAATGTTGTCATGCACGCCCTTCAAAAATTGAACCATCACCGAGGAAGTTCCATGCTTTCGAGAGGGAAATCACCAAGATTGAAGGGGAATCCAAATTTCCAACCTAGTTTGTCGTTTAGTTTTTTCCAACAATCAACATACTGCCTCAGATGCAACGTGTTCAAATTTGACATTTTTCTGTGCTCATTTACCATATTTAGGGGATTATTTGCATTTTCTAGGCATTAATGCACATAATTCAAATTCGAACAATCGATGCATGAAAAGGTGCACAAGAACGGTCCGGAAAACCATCCTCATGCTATTTAGTACATTCTCATGCCTTTTACAAGGAATGGGTAGATATTTCAAGGAAATGTGTGGCAATAGTCAACCATAAACACGTCATTTACTGGGTTAACAACTATCCAAAAATGAAATGCATGCTTGGAAAACATGACGCCTGGCGTGGTGCCATGGTATGGCCTCACCAAGCCCTGGTAAAAATTTGAGAATGTTTTCCTTACATCGTCATCCACGCTTCTCATAAATCGAACCATCGTCGATGAAATTCCATGGTTTCGAGGGGGAAATCACCAAGATTGAAGGGGGATCCAAATTTCCTTTGTCCTTTGTCCATGAGTTTTTTTCTATGATGAACATACACCCTGCAAATCACCATGTTCAAATTTGACACTTTTTCGGGTTCATTTACCATATTTAGGAGATTATTTGCATTCTCTAGGCATTAATGCACATAATTCAAATTCAAACAATCGGTGCATGAAAAGGTGCACAAGAATGGTCTAGAAAACCATCCTCGTGCCATTTAGTAAATTCTCATTCCTTTTACAAGGAATGGACAGATATTTCGAGGAAATGTGTGGCAATAGTCAACCATAAACATGTCGTCTACTGGGTTAACAACTATATAAAAAATGAAATAAATGCTTGAAAAACATGACGCCTAGCATGGTGCCATGGTATGGCCTCACAATGCCCTGGTAAAAATTTAAAAATGTTTTCCTTGTGTCGTCATGCACGCCTTTCATAAATCGAACTATCATCGAGGAAGTTTCGTGGTTTCGAGAGGGAAATCGCCAAGATTGAAGTGGGATCTAAATTTCCTTTGTCCTTTGTCCATGAGTTTTTTTCTACGATGAACATACACCCTGCAAATCACCATGTTCAAATTTGACACTTTTCCGGCTTCATTTACCATATTTAGGGGATTATGTGCATTTTCTAGGCATTAACGCACATAATTCAAGTTCAAACAATTGGTGAATGAAAGAGTTCACAAGAACGGACTGGAAAATGATGCTCGTGCCATTTAGTGAATTCTCATGCCTTTTACAAGGAATGGACAGATATTTCAATGAAATGTGTGGTAATAGTCAACCACAAACATTTGTTTATTGGGTTTTCAACTATAGAAAAAATGAAATAAATGATTTAAAAACATGACGCCTGGCATGGTGCCATGGTATGACCTCACCATGCCATGGTGAAAATTTGAGAAGGTTTGGCTTATGTCATCATGCACGCCCTTCATAAATCAAACCATTGCCGGGGAAGTTCCATGCTTTCGAGAGGCAAATCACCAAAATTGAAGGGGAATCCAAATTTTCTTTGTTCTTTTCCCTGAGTTTTTTCTAGGAAGAACATCCCGCCGCGCCGCCCACGACCGCACACATGGTAAGGAAGCGATGCCATCCCGCCGCGCCGCGTTCCTCGCCGCCCGCGACCGCACACATGGTAAGGAAGCACATCTCACCACGTTGAGTTCATCGCTGCCGGCGGCCACACAGTTACGTTGGCGGACTTTGAGGCTGCCATGGCCGAATGGGCGGTGGATCTAGAGGTGGACAAAGCTGCAAAGGAGGATCGAAAAAGGCAGAAAGCAGTCAAGAAAAGAGAGTCCCACCACCGCAAGAAAGAAGAGGACGCACGCCATGGTGAGGAGAGCTTGGTGGAGATCGAAGCACGGTTGGCTGCCGCCTACAAGGCCGGGCAGGAGAACGCCGGCATCTGGCCAGCATGCCCCGATGGCAGCATGTGAGAAGTAGTTTAAGTTTATAGTATTAGAGCAAATTACCAGTAGTACTTTAAGTTTGTAGTATTAACATACAATCTTGGTAAGAGCATCCTTTGAGGACTTTGAGCATTGATTAGCATGTGTGACCGTGTGCGCTTTTTTGCGTTAATCATTAGAAGATCACAAAACACACAGTTTCTATGCCGTACCCGTGTGCGTTTTTTTGCGTTGATGATCCACAAGTCTGTTACCTGTGAGATGGATCCTAATAAACCAGGCGTACCATTCCGAAAAAAATTGACTACACGTGTACATTTTTTGGAGACGGGAACTGCCAGTTTTCTGTTTTCTCGCACACGAGTATTTTACATGCTTCGTCTGCGTTGTGTGTTCCCCCCGCCCAAGTTTCAAGTTTCGCAGCAAAATTTTCATTAGGCGCACGATTTCAGAATTAATTCCTCCAACCACATCCCCACCCATCAAATTTCCTCAGTACCTCCCCCCACCTCCCCCCTCCCCCCATGCCTCCCCCTACCGGCAGCTCAAACCGCCTCCACCGCAACCACAACTTCAACCACATCTATGTTCTACTCGTATCCAGTCAGGTAACCCACCGATCTCTATAACGGCCCCGGCCTGATTGCTTAAATGGAGCCTGCGAAACATCCTCATGCCTCCAAATCCCCATCGTCCCTACCTCCAGAGCATCGTCGCGCAAGCCCAACCACATATCACGTGGAGGTCGAGGAGCTGATGGTGGTCCATGGCGCGATGGCCGCTGTGCGTGTTGACCCGGAGGAACACCTCGCCTCCACCGCCGCCGACATGGTGCAGGCTCTGGCCCAGAAGAAGTGCCCCGGCGACTACCCCCCAGGACTTAACAGGTATGGTCTGACCAGCTAAATCCTACCAATACCACTTGCAATGGCTATGCTTTGTATGGTTGATGTATTAAGCATGTCCGTGCCTTGTTTATTTCAGTACTGCACACTATGTGATGTTCAAGTATTAACTGTTTAGTTCAATTTCACCAATACCAGCAACAAACTTACAATACATGACTCGGGATATCACTAGAGATGCTGCCTATTTGCTATTTTTGGTGGATGCTAACCCTATTGTACTTAACATGCCATTATCTGCTCTGGCAGCACCTGCCTTGTGATGTTTAACTCTGCTAATTGCATTTTATCAGTACCAGTTTCAAGGGCTATTAAGCCTGGTGCAATTAACAGTTGAATCCATTTTTAAACAGTTGTATTTCAATGGCTACAAACTTACAAAACATGACTTAGGATGTTGTTAAGCCTGTTGCAGTTAACAGTTGTATCCATTTTTTAATCTGTCCCTTTGCTACCATGCTACCCTCCGCAATGAAGATATACTAGAGATGCTGCCCATTTGCTATCTTTGGTGGATGCTAACCTTGTTGTACTTAACATGCCTATCCATGTACTTACGCAGGGCCATAACGGGTGATGCTGTTGTTTGCCTTCTAGGTTAGCTACATCCCATGTCTTACAGTATTTTACATCATTTGTGCAATTGCATTTTGGCTTCTAACATTTACTTGCTTCTTGTAGGTACACATGTCGGGGGCACTGATCCATGCTTCGACCCGAAGGAAGAGCTCGCCTCCACCGCCGCTGACTTTGGGCGGGCTCTGTCCAAGATGAAGTGCCCCATCAACTACCTCTCGGGACTTACCAAGTATGAGCTCACCAGTTCAATATTACCAATACCAGTTGCAATTAATGGCTATGTTTTGTACGGTCGATGTCTTAAGCATCTTGTAGTAAACATGCCTAACACGTTTTAGCTATTTTGCCTACCTTTTTATAGACAACTGGTCCATTATCTACTTTGGCAGCACCTGTCTTGTGATGTCTAACTCTGCCAATTGCATTTTTATTAGTATCGGTTTTAGTGGCCATTAAGCTTGCTGCAATTAACAGTTGTATCCATTTTTAAACAGTTGTATTTCAATGGCTACAAACTTACAAAACATGAATTAGGATGTTGTTAAGCCTGCTGCAATTAACAGTTGTATCCATTTTTTAATCTGTCCCTTTGCTACTGTGCTACTCTTTTGCAATGAAGATATCACTACAGATGATGTCGTTTTATTACCATTTGCTATTTTTGGTGGATGTTAACCCTGTTGTAGTTAACATTGGCTTTACATGTACTTACACACGGCTACAATGGGTGATGTTGTTGTTTGCCATCGTGGTTAGCTGCATCCTATGTCTTATACACCATCTATTCCTAAATTTAAGTATTTTAGAGATTACAATATAGACTACATAAGGAGCAAAATGGCTAAATCTAGATTCTAATCTAAACTATATCTATAATTCTATATACATCTATATGTAGTGCATATTGAAATCTCTAAAAATACTTGTACTTAGGAATGTAGGTAGTTGTATTTTACATCATTTGTGCAATCTCATTTAGCTTCTAACATTTACTGGTTGCTTGTAGGTACGTATATGAGCGCTACTGATCCACGCTTCGATCCCTTTTGCGTATGGGGTGATATTCATGAACAAGCGTCAAGTGAGGAAACTAAGAAAGATTGTTAGGCGAAAGAAACAGGTGATGGCAATTAAGCTCTTTATTTACACTTTGTCCAAGACATCAGTGAACTTTAGGATGGTAAGTAATCTGCTGCCTTTTCTCCTTGCCCACAACAAGTTACTCTATTAGACCTCATGATATGATATTTTTCTATTTACAGTGGTTTCCCAAGCTATTTACTAATGATTACCTTGCAAGCTACATGACCGGAGTGGAGGCAACTAAGGTTGAAGTATATAATTCACGCTACCATGATAATGCTCTAGAAGTCTTCCTGAAGGCGGTGAAGGATGAGCGGGCGATCGTCACAAGGGGTTGGACAAAAGTTGTCCGTGCCTACGGCATGCAGGAAGGCACATTATGGGCATTCCGCTTCTTCAACAATAGTAGCAGTCAAAATGATTTACATTTGTCTCTTCACCTTTACCACCTATAAATATTGTGGTTCATCATAGTTAATTGTTGTCTGATCCTATAATTACTGAACATATTATATTGACAATTTTATTTATGGATTCGTTGTTGAACCATTGTGCTGAGAATTTGAATTGCATGTTTCATATTTCAAAATTTCCAACTCGAATAATAAATTACAGCCAAAAAAATGTACAGGAGCGAATAAAATCATGTGCACATAGTTAGAAAGAAAATAGCGTGTGCGATGAAAAAAGAAAATAGACGGTTCTTTGACGTTAAATGTTTGTGATGCCCGTCGGACGCACACACGGTTTCGTCTTATATGCATGTGCGATTCATGGTAATACGGCAAACGTTTAAAACCATTATGCGTGTGTGATAGGAATACCAATCGCACACAGTTACAAAAATGTACACGTTGGCGTTAGTAGAGGCACCGCACATATTTTACATTCTTGAACCGTGTGTGATAACGTACCTATCACAAACATATTGGCAGATTAAATGTTGATGTCCACCTTTTTCACACGACTATAGCAGCCTAATCATTTGGGATGTCTCTCTGATCAGAAATGTAACATCGAGATGTAACGTGTGGGACTGATGCGGCTTCTCATACGTTTGTTCTATGGGGATCGTCAGTAGCCGCTCGCCCATCCCCGATGGTTTCTGGGTCGTGTGGGAAGGACCCCCTATCGCCCACACTCACTAGGTGACGATTCCAAATGCTGTCACGAAAAGGGTTTAAAAACATTTGTATAGCACCTTGTTGTACCAGTGTTAGGTCGATGAAGACTAGTTGATTGCTCCCCCATACTCCACTATGGGTGAGCCACTTTTCGGCACATCTTCACAAGTCCATTGTCACCACAATGGACGGCAAGCTTCAAGCACTTGATCTCTTCGTGATGCTCCACATGAACTTGCACGCCACAATCTTGATGAAGATCACAACTTGATGTCATCCTATTCATGGGTTGTATGATATCTTTCTCTTGACGCAAGCCCATGGAAACATACCTAACCCCACATAGACCATGGGTTAGTACACAAAGCGTAATGGACAATGCTTACCATACCATGCGATCACTTGATCCCTCTCGGTATATCTTCTACACTTTGTGAGTTGATCAACTTGATTCACTCTTGACTTAGTCTTGATCAACCATATATCATGACCAATCTTTATATAATTCCTTGAATAGCACCTTGGACAACACATAAACTCCTTGAAACCAGCACATAGACTTCATGAAAAGCATATGGACAAATCCTTGGTCAAGACATAAACTCCTTGAAACCAACACATGGACTTTAAGAAAAGCCTATGGACAAATCCTTCAAATATAACTCAAGGCAACCATTAGTCCATAGAGAATGTCATCAATTATCAAAACCAAACGTGGGGGCATCACATGTTCTTTCACAGAGCCTCCAGGGCGTCAAGGGAAATCGTTTAGATTCAAAACAAACTTCAAACCAGTGCCAAAACTTTCTGTAATTATTTATGTGACTTAACTAGACTTTTCGAAGGCACATAAATTATTTCAGAAGCATTTGAAAATATATTCTAGTTATATGAATATAAATTCAAATTCAAATAGCATAATGATTTAAATTCAGTGCCCAAAATAACTCCTTAAAAATATTCATTAATTTTGGTTTGTATCAAAGCCCTTGCCAAAAATATCAAACATCAATGAAGAGCATTTTGGTTTCATTGAATGCATTTTTTAGAGTTCTTGCCCTTTAATTAAATTTGTGAGGCTTCAAGATATTCCTCAATTCAACTTTTCAGAATTTAGACATGATGAATGATGCTCCCAAATGAAACTAATATAATTATTTATAGACAAACATTATAGGGCCATGACAGTTATTGACCATACCAAACGCAGTATTACCCGACGCAGTGGGCTTGGGGTAGTTAGGCACGTGGCACGGTCTACCAAGCGCAGTACCATCCGTCTAGGTGGACATGGGAACCCTCCTCACATCGTTTGAGGTCGTGATAGAAACCTCGACCGGACTTCCCTTGCGTATACAACCTCAAATAGGCGATAAACCTGGACTATAGTCTCGTGTGGTTAGTCAGGTCGTGGCCGACAACCTTGCCAGGCCTCCGCTTGAAGGTTGCCGAGATACATGTCAAGTGCATGGCGCTAAGTGGTGAGAGCGTGTGTGAAGAGGTACACCCCTGCAGGGTTAATGATCTATTCGAATAGCTGCGTCCTCAAATATGGACTACATGGAAAGCTACATTGTTCATATACAACTTGAACTGGATACTCTAAAATGTGCAAGATAAGTGTGAGTGCTATGGATGGCTTTCTCGTATGGAGACGGGAACAGATCCATAGTTGAGTATTGTTGTGGTGATTAGCTAATGGGCTCGTGTGCACTTTCTCATCTCAAAGAGTTACTAGTAGTCGTAGTACAGGATAGCCACTGAGTTGAAGCTGGCTTGGTGCAGCTAAACCCCACAACCCCCTTCATTGAAACTGATGCATACTAGATAGTTCTGATGTAAGTCTTGCTGAGTACATTCATACTCATGTTGCTTAATTAAAATGTTGCAGAGGAGTTCCTCGATACTACAGCTGGGTTCTATCTAGACGTTGACGACGATGAGTATCTTGTTTCCCAGCTATGATCTTGCACCCTTGGGAGGGTTTCAAGATAGTCAGTGTCATGGATTTGTCACGGCAGATGTCCTAGCATAAGGACTTAGTCGTGAGGCCATCGCTACGGGTTTACTTGCAGGGGTTAAAGCGGACACAAAGACGCGAGGGTTTTATACTAGTTCGGCCCCTTCGAGGAAGGTAAAAGCCTACGTCTAGTTGTGATGGAATTGATGTAGTCTCGATGGCTAGGGAGCAAATAAGCTTCGCCTAGGCTCGAGTTGTGGTTGTCTGTCTTGAACCGCCGCCGGGTCGTCCCCTTATATACACGAGTGACGCCCGTCGGTTTGCGAGTCCCAACCGTTCATACTGTATCGGTTGGCATCTCCCTATTCCTAACTTACAATACAAGTCATACATCAGGCCGGTTTACGGCTACAAGTTCTAAACCGACTACAGGCCTTGGGCCTTTCCATGACTACACCACCAGCGGAGCTAACCCGGCCCAAACTTGGACGGTTTACACCTAGTGGTAATATCCCCAACATTAGGCCCCAGATTGATTTGAACTGGTTCATGTCAATCCTTCACAAAACCTGCATCTTGGACATCTTCTTTGTTTAATAAACCGTCACGTCGTCATTGCTTCTGATCACTGTAAACCGGCATGACATCATTGCTCCTGGTCACTGTAAACCGGCATGATGTCATCTTGAAGTTTACCCTTTATAATGCCTTCTTTAATGACCGTCCCTGGATCCACGCGCTTGACCTAGCTTTACTGCCTTATAAATAGGACCGAAGGGTCATTCTGTTTCTTCCTTCGCTTCCTCTTCTTCTTCTTCCTCGCGCCGCTGCCTTTGGAGCTCCGTCGTCGTCATCAACGTCTCGCCGCCCCGGGTCGCTGCATCAACTCAGACGGACGAACAACTGCGGCCTTTCTCCGCATCTCCTCCGTTTCCGTAAATCTCTTATCCTTCTTCAGTCTGTTCATCATCTTAGATCTGTTTCTAGGGTTCGAGCTTCATACCACGTTCTTCGTATGTTTTCACTTTTCTAGCTTTGAGCCATGCTATGAATCCCGTCTTGTACCAAACGACAACTCCTGCGTATCCGCTGCCCTTTCTCATCTTAACCCCATAAATCTTCTGCATATATATATATACACCTTATAGCGCGCTTTCCTGTTTCTTCTTTACTTCCGCGACGCATTTCCTGTTTGCTGAAAACCCGCGTTTGATCCGTAGTAAACATGAATTTTTGTGAAACCTGTTTCTGTCCATTACCTTCGAAGCCAAGATTAGGCGGTTTAACTCATCATAGTAAAAATTGCTAAACCGGCATCGGCACACCATTAGTCCCCTTGTTGAACCGCCAGCACATATCTGACATCATATCATAACGAACTGATTCGTCGGAACCGCCTCCGGTTTATCATAACTTAGATCAATTACTCTGTAATGAGTACTTTCTTAAACCGGATCCTTCTCCTTGTAGACCTCATGATGGCCAAACAGGTGTACGAATGCAACTGGGTTCCTTCCCGCATCTCCGAGACACAATTGAAAGAACTAGTATCCATTGGTGCTTTAGATGATCAAAACATAATCCATTGGAGGGTTCCTGGAGAGGAATGTCCTCCCACACCCCAGGAAGGAGAAGTTGTAGTTTTCGCGGATCACCTGGTCCGGGGTTTCAAACCGCCCGGGTCAAAATTTTACCGGGACGTGATGGCCAACTTTCAGCTCCGTCCTCAAGACATCGGCCCCAACTCGTCACCAACTTGTGCCACTTTCTGGCATCTTGTCAAGCATATACGCAAGAGGAACCTTCGTTGAGCTGTTCAGGGATCTCTTCCACCTAAACCGTCGTGACCGAGTTCACCGATGGCCCCAACACGTAATTAGGCGGTATGGCTATCCGAAGAGGAAGGAGATCACTTATCCCCCGTCAAACTCCACACTCACCCCAAAGAGTGGAGCATAACTTGGTTCTCTGCAAAGACACCTCCCTGAAGGTGAAAATCCTTTACGGTTTTCGCGTCGAGCGGCTAAGCAACACTCATCCCTTTCGCAACGATCGATCGCTAAAGAGAGAAGGATATGCCCCACAACTATCAAGCTTGAGCCTTTATGGCCAACGGTTTGGTGGGATCGATCCGCCCGCTGCTTTGGTTGTCTTGGGGCATATTGCCTTTGAGCGGCGTTCGGTTTGATGTGCGATATACGGCAGCGTTGATGACCCACTCCGACACACCAAAGCTGAACTGCTCGAAGATGAAATTCTGATTGAGAAGGAGAATGCTGAATGAACCGGAGCACCTTTGCGCTCAAACCGGCTTGGCTCCTTACTGCACTTTCAATGCACCTCCTGCGGTAAATCCCTGACTGTGTCATCATTAAATACTGTTATTACTTTCATACGTTCAACTCTCAATTATTTCCGATCCAGGGTGATAATCCATTTTGGAGCAAGAAACTCTCTCAAGACAAAGCGGACAAGGCTGGGCGGCAAAACCGGCCCAAAACAAAAGTTGTTAAAAAGTCCGCCCACAAGAGGAAAACCACTACTTCGTCTGATCCGTCCATCGATGATGATGTGGGTAATCCGGAACTTGATTCTCTTGGCTTGTTTTTACACGTCTTATTGATGAGCGATGCTTGTCGGGATATTGAAGCCAAAGAACGCAGGATTTCTTGAGGTAATCATTCTCTCTTCCGATTCAACAGATTTGCCTGCACCGAAATTTCGCCGGGCAAACCGGAAAGTTAACTTTTCTCACCCTCTTGCTTACTTGGATCCCAAATTTCTTATGAAGACACAGCAGCATGAGGCCCCGCCAAGACAACCCAAGACGGACGGTGTAGTTACCTCTGCCGGTTTACCAAACAGCCCGGCTCGAAAGCGCCGCACCGAGGTTTCCAACCTTTTTATTGCCTTAAATTCCAAAGCGGGTTTATTCCGTCAACCTCTTAATCCGTCCGACTCCGATTATCAGGTGACTTCTCATTCATCATCTGGCGAATCATCAGCCACTCAGCTTCCACCATTGAAGATAGCTGTCGGGTAAATCAAAACGGCCATATGTTTGTCGATTTCTTCTGTAATGTATATGCCTTGTTTCTGAATCTTTGTTTCTTCAGAACCAAGCCGAAACCCAGCAAGAAGGCTCGCTTGGATAAAACAGTTGAAGAGGCTGCCGCTTCAGATCATGAGCGGGCACCGGATCTCGAAAATGTTGCCTCTGAAGATATTCCAAACGACCCTCCGGTTCAAGAAGAAGTTATTCCTGAGGAGAGGCCTGTGAATGCTTCAATGTCTGTTGATCCACCTGCCAGTACTGTCCGGCCTGAAAAGCCTCACAGTCCTACTGAAACAGCTATACCCACACGATCCGTCGAATCGAAAGATGACGATGTTGTAATTACTGGAACGGGCCACTCTGAACCGGGGAACACCGCAACTCTAACCCGGCATACCGTGAAGGAGGATTCTTCAACTTGGAACAAAGGAAAGTGGGCTGCCGAGCTGGAAATGTATGCCGCTTTAAGCGCCCAAGATCTTCATTCGGTACTGAACCGGCTTTACGAAGGCCGTGATTATGAAGCGGCTTAGTGAAACTAATGAGAGATAAGTTTGAGGTAACACTTCTTTCCTTATTGCCATTATAGTAGTCCTTGTAGCCCCTAAGGGCGGTTTGCAATCTTTGATCAAGCGGGACTTGATAATTCTGTTTGATAGATTTTGCAATCTTCCCTCATAGCTACCAGGGCCGGTTTAGCGATGCATACTTAAACCGGTACTCCAAAAATCTCCTAACCACACTGTAATAGAATCAAATAGCCATTAGCCCCCAAGTGCCGAGTTGAATACTCGTATTCAACTTGGGACTTTGCCATGTATTAGCAGTAGAAAGATTGAAGGTACATTAGCCCCCAAGTGTCAAGCATATAACTGTGTTGTATGGTTGAGACTTAACTTGAATTGTTGGCTGATCAAACTATGAATGTGCAGGCTGAGGTGAAGATCAAGGATGAGCGGATTGCCGATTTGCAGGCGGCTTTGACAACTCAACAGGCCGAGACAGAAAAAGCCAAGAAGGAGCTAACCAGCGCCTTGACTGCTGCTGAACATGTGAAGGAGAACATGAAGAAGGAACAGGCGGTCTGGGCCACTGAAAAGGCAAACTTGCTCAAACGGGCAGAAAATGCTGAAGCTGCCCTTAAACCGGTGGTGGATGATTTGACGGCCGTGAAGCGGCAGGTACATTCCATGACGGCAGCCATCTTCGTAAGTTCCTTGTGAACAAGTGTAATACGTTTTCTGCTGCACTATTATTCCGGTTTAAAACTATCCTGTTATCAAATGCGAGCACACGCATTGGGCACTTGGGAAATGGCGTGCGGAAGAAATCAAGGCTGTCTACACTTTAGTGGAGCAGCTATATATCGAGCCCAAAGCGTGATTACCACATTGTCACATAACAATCCAGCGCCGTCCACGATCCAAGATACCTGAACCGCTATCCATCCCGCCTTCCCGGATTGAAGAGGTAAAGAAATCTGCTGACGAACCGGAGCCATCAACGCCTTTGATCCGAGCCAAAGCACGGGTGCCTCGATTTTGATCTGTGGAAGCAGCTCAAGGCTACCCGGTGTGAAGGAAGGCGGCTCGGACTTTAATGAAGAGGACTTGCGTGCGATAAACCGGGCGGTACGCCCGCTAGCTTGTCAACTGGCCGAAGAAGCCGATTTGGAGCACTATCAAGCCCAATATAATGAGCAGAACAAGCGTGTGTCCGCCCCAACCTTCGAACCGGAAAACTTGATCCCTCCAATCCGTAAGCATACTTATGCACCTGACATTGAACCGTCATCTTTGATTCACGAAGAGGCTGTCTTCCAAGCGCTAATGGGAATCGACTGGACTACTGTGGATTCCCAGCCGATGGGTAGAGATGAAGATGCTGAAGCGGCGGAGGATGAAGATCAGTCATGAACCGGTCGCCGGTTTAGAAAAAACAATGATCTCATTTGGGCACTGTGTTGCCTTGTAATAGTCTTAGCCAAAAACTTCTGCCTGGATATGCCTTCACGCATTGAGGAAACTTTTGTTTGATTCATACTCCCTGCAACCAAAAAATTGAACCTCGGCGGTGGTGATACCACCGGCCGGTTTATGGCATCCAATATATTTTGTGTATTGAAAATCAATTAATATGTGATTCAAATACCTACTTTATCATAAAGCTGGCGTAGCCAATCTTGAAGCGGAGGTCTTTAAAAACCATGACCGTCTGGGGAGACAATAACTCCCACATAGGCGTGCTGAATTAGCACAAGCCCCCATGTTAATTCATAAGGATGAACCGGAAGAAAGTAAACCGGCAAGATAAAAACTTCGGTGTAACACCAAATCGTGCCCTGTCAGTTTGTTACTGACAGCTAAACCGGATAAAAATTTTCGTCGGGTTGAAAACGCAATAAAAATCGAATACCAAATATGGCAACAAAGGCAATAACTCTTTGCAAAAGTAAAGCTTCATGGAGCTGGTCAGATGGCATTACCATGGACAGACGCAACCAAGCCCCGAAGGCGAGCGATGGTGCTAGTCGTCGAGGTCCCCAAAAGACTCTTGGCGAAAGTACCGGCCAAGTGGCATGACATTGGTTCGGGTTCGACCAAGCCTCCAAATGACGCTGGCCCTATTGGCCGACCAAGAGGCGTGACCGGTTCAGACGTGACCGTGTCCCCAAATGATCTGGTGGCTTACGCCTATCAAGAGGTGTTGCATTGGTTCGGACGCGACCAAGCCCCCAAGTGATAAATATATGTCAAGGGGTAAACCGGAGGCCGCTTTTAAAAACAGAAACACTCCGTGTAACCACACATGAGAAGAAAGACAGAGACCCCGCTTTAGCTGAGGCCCTGAT
Organism: Aegilops speltoides; assembly: GCA_021437245.1. NCBI lineage: Eukaryota > Viridiplantae > Streptophyta > Magnoliopsida > Poales > Poaceae > Aegilops > Aegilops speltoides. The sequence continues at coordinate 143,017,832 of CM038146.1, forward strand.
TTTTATTATATCGAAGATAATATATACATTGTTATGCTATGTACATAAACTGAGCCGATGACTCATGTGTAGTAAGGTCGAAGATGAGCTATATTCCACGGCCTATTGGTCTCCTCCTCTGATGTACGTGAATCTTTATGCTCTCGAATATCAACCAGATAGTAGGAACCGTTGTGCGATTCTTCGACCACAAAGGGTCCTTCCCAAGGCGGGGATAACTTGTGCATATCTGTCTGGTCCTGGATGAGACGAAGCACCAAATCTCCTTCCTGAAAGGCTCTGGTCTTAACCCGGCGGCTGTGATAACGACGAAGATCTTGCTGGTAAATCGCCGAACGAGCGGCTGCCAAATCACGCTCCTCATCTAATAGATCCAAAGCGTCTTGTCGCGCCACCTCATTATCCGCTTCAACATAAGCCGCTACACAAGGCGAATCGTGCCTGATATCACTGGGGAGAACTGCCTCTGCTCCGTAAACCATGAAGAAAGGGGTGTATCCAGTAGACCGGTTTGGCATAGTATTGATACTCCATAGCACCGATGGGAGTTCTTCGACCCAGCATCCTGGTGTTCTCTGTAACGGAACCAGAAGTCGGGGTTTGATGCCTCGCAAGATTTCCTGATTAGCACGTTCTGCCTGCCCGTTGGACTGAGGGTGCGCCATCGACGATCGTCAAGCGGATATGTTCACGTTCACGTAATTCTTTCATGGCTCCCTTGGACAGATTAGTGCCATTATCGAATGATCTTGTGTGGAAAGCCAAACCGGAAAATCACTTTTTTGATGAACTGCACCGCTGTTGCCGCATCACACTTACTGACACGTTCCGCTTCGACCCACTTGGTGAACTTGTCCACTTCCACCAATAGGTGGGTCTTCTTATCTTTGGATCGCTTAAAGGGCCCAACCATATCCAGCCCCAGTGCGCAAGCGCCACGTTATTGGGATCATCCGCAATTCTGTGCGGTACATGGCGCGCTGGAGAATTTCGACATCCATCGCACCGTTTGACCAAGTCCTCCGCATCGGCGTGAGCGGTTAACGATAAAATCCATGACGGAACGCCGCCACCTACGTGGACTTTGAACCGGCGTGATGCCCGCAATCCCCTTCATGGATTTCTTTTAAAATTTCACAGCCCTCCTCAGGGGAAACACAGCGTTGAAACGCCCCTGAAACACTGCAATGATGCAGCTCCCCATTAAGGATCGTCATAGATTTGGAGCGCCGGATTATCTGCCTGGCCAGGACCTCATCGTCTGGTAGGTCCCCTCGGGTCATATACGCAAGGTAAGGAATCGTCCAATCCGGAATAGCATGCAATGCTGCCACCAACCGAGCCTCTGGATCAGGAATAGCCAAATCCGCTTCACCAGGGAGCTGAACCGACGGGTTGTGCAAGACGTCCAAGAAAGACATTAGGTGGAACCGGTTTCGCTGAGAACCCAAACGGCTTAAAGCGTCTGCTGCTTCGTTCTTCCGACGATCCACGTGATCCACTTGATAGCCTTTGAAGCAACCTGCAATATTATCCACTTCTCGACGATATGCAGCCATGAGGGGTCCTTAGAATCCCAAGTGCGGATACTTGCTGCGCCACCGGTCCGAGTCACCAAAGCACTTAACCGGCTTAAGTTCATCTCCTTAGCCATCCGGAGACCATGGAGCAAGGCTTCGTACTCAGCTGCATTATTAGTACAAGGGAACATTAAGCGGAGAAGCGTAACAAAACTTATCACCTCGTGGGGAAGTTAACACGACTCGCCCCGAGCCTTCCAACCGCTCGATCCATCGAAGTGGATAGTCCAAGACGTATGATCCGGCTTCTCCTCCGGTGCTTGTAACTCCGTCCGGTCATTAATGAAATCAACAAGTGCTTGTGATTTCACCTGCTGCGTGGTGTATACTTGAGCCCATGCGGCCCAAGCTCGATGGCCCATTTTGCAATCCGGCCAGTCGCCTCCCGGTTTTGTATGATATCACCCAAAGGAGCTGAACTAACCACTGTAATAGGATGCCCTTGGAAATATTGTTTCAGCTTCCGGCTGGCCATAAAAACACCATAGACTAGCTTACGCCAATGCGGATACCTGCTTGGACTCAATAAGTACCTCACTGATATAATAAACCGGCCGTTGAACCGGATATTCCTTTCCTGCCTCCTTGCGCTCTACCACAATGGCTACGCTCACCGCTCGTGCATTGGCTGCCACATATAATAACAGCGGTTCCTTGTCAACCGGAGCCGCAAGGACAAAGCGGATTGGCCAATGCCGCTTTAGGTCCTCGAAGCTTCGTCGTGGTGGACTCGAGACAAAATGATCTGTCTTCCTCGGCATCTCGGTATAAAGGAATGGCCTTCTCTCGAGGCGGCTAATAAACCGCTCAATGCGCAATCCGGCCCGCCAAGCGTTGAACATCGTTGATACACCGGTTTAGCCAAGGAGGTGATGGCTTTAATTTTCTCGGATTAGCCTCGATTCCTCTGTTAGACACGGGAACCCCAATAACTTGCCACGGAACACCAAAAACACACTTGGCGGATTAAGCATCATCTTATAAATGCGCAGGTTGTCGAAGGTCTCCTTCAAATCTTCCACCAGCGACTCCTTCTGTCTTGATTTCACCACAATGTCATCCACATAAGCATGCACATTGCGGCCAATCTGTGTATGCAAGCAATTCTGTACACACCGCTGATAAGTAGCTTGGGCACTCTTGAGCCCAAAAGGCATAGATACATAGCAGAAGGCTCCAAAGGGAGTTATAAACGCCGTTTTCTCCTAGTCCTTAACTGCCATCTTGATCTGATGATATCCAGAGTATGCGTCCAAAAAGCTTAACCGCTCACATCCTGCCGTGGCATCAATAATCTGATCAATGCGGGGGAGAGCGAAAGGATCTGCTGGACAAGCCTTGTTAAGATCTGTGTAGTCCACGCACATACGCCAGGTGCCGTTTTTCTTAAGGACCAGCACCGGATTAGCAAGCCACTCTGGATGAAACACCTCGATGATAAAGCCAGCTGCCAGAAGCCTGGCTACTTCTTCCCCAATGGCCTTGCGTCTTTCTTCATTAAACCGGTGGAGGAACTGTTTCACTGGTTTATACTTAGGATCCACATTAAGTGTGTGCTCAGCGAGTTCCCTCGGTACACCCGGCATGTCAGATGGCTTCCATGCAAAGATGTCCCGGTTCTCACGGATGAACTCGATGAGCGCGCCTTCCTATTTGGGATCCAGGTTGGCACTGATAGTGAACTGCTTGGACGAGTCGCCTGGCACAAAGTCAACAAGCTTGGTCTCAGCTGCCGATTTGAACTTCAGATCCGATTCCTGCTCTGTAGTGGGTTTCTTCAAAGGGGTCATATCTGCCGGATCAACATTGTCCTTATAAAATTTCAACTCCTCCGTGGCACAGACCGCCTCTGCATAAGCTGCATCTCCTTCCTCACATTCCAAAGCAACTCGGCGGCTTCCATGCACTGTTATCGTTCCCTTGTAACCCGGCATTTTGAGCTGCAAGTAGATATAACAAGGTCGCGCCATGAACTTAGCATAAGCTGGCCGCCCAAACAAGGCATGATATGGACTCCGGATTTTCACCACTTCAAAAGTTAGCTTTTCAGACCGGGAATCATGCTCATCTCTAAAGGCCACATCCAGGGCTATCTTACCAATAGGATAAGCAGATTTGCCAGGCACTACACCATGGAACACCGTATTGGACGGTCTGAGATCCTTATCTGTGAGACCCATGCGACGGAAAGTGTCATAATACAATATATTGATGCTGCTTCCTCCATCCATAAGTACCTTAGTAAACTTATAGCCCCCAACCTGGGGATCTACCACCAAAGCCGGTGACCGGATTATCAACCCGGGGATGGTCCTCTCTGCTCCATACGATAGGCTGCTCTGACCAGCGCAAATACCGCGGCAAAGCCGGTTCAACAGAGTTTACCGCCCGTTTGTGAAGCTTCCGATCCCGCTTGTCCAAATTGGTTGTGAAAACGTGATACTGCCCGCCATTCAACTGCTTTGGTTGGCTCTGATAGCCTGACTGCTGCTGCTGTTGCTGGCCACCTTGATTACTCTGATTATTGAGATTGCCCTGGTTATGCCCTGAACCGGAAGCTCCGTCCTGACTTGGCCCATGGAAACCGGGTCTGAATCGCCACCGACCCCTGGTCATATCGGAAAGCATCGAATTTTGAACTCCTGCATAATATAACAATCTTTCCAAAGATGAGTCGACGGAGATTCGCCGTTCCATGCTTGGGGCAAGGCTGATTCAACAAGTAATTTAAGCGGCTTGCACTAGCATTTGGACCCGATTCGCCTTGCCTGCGCGCGCTGGCCCTCATCCTGCGCATTAGTGTTGGCTACGAAATCCGGATTACCATCAGCCTTGCGCTTGCCCCGTTCCATAACCCGCCGGTTTGAAATCTGCTGCTTGGAGTTGCCGTTCTTCTTTCCTTTCCTCGCTTCACCATCATCGCTTCCGGATCCTTGGTACTATGCGAATCGGCATACTTTACCAAAGCGCCATGAGGGTTCCCATATCGTTCTGCAGTAACCGCTTCATCGCCCCGGCTTAAGTTTCAAAGGCTCAAACCGGCGATTACTTTCCAATGTTATGATCGCCGAGTCAAGCATTGATCCGGTGCGAAGAGTGCAAAATCTCGAGACACACGGCGTACTCCAACGGGTTGTTGACTCCCCTTCTTCTCGAACGCAGGCCGCCAGGTCTACTATGGACTTTGGCTGCTTACATGTATCCTTGAAATTCTGGATAAACCGGGCTCGTAACTGACCCCATGAACTGATAGAATTAGGCGGCAAGCTTTTCAACCAAGTGTGCGCTGTGCCCTCCATCATCATGGTGAAGTACTTTGCACATGCAGCTTCATCAACATCTAGCATCTCCATGGCCATCTCATAACTCTCAACCCACGCTTCAGGGGATAGATCTGCAGTGTAATTCGGCACCTTGCGCGGGCCCTTAAAATCCTTAGGCAGACGCACATTGCGCAAAGCGGGGATTAAACAGGGAACTCCCAAAGCGGATGTGACTCCTGGTCCGGCGAAAGTGGTCGGGCGAACCGGTGTGTGTTGATCCGCATCATCCTGCGCTGCTAACTCAGCCTCTCTGCGTGCCCGGGCCCGATCCACCACCTCCTGAGCATCATGAACGCCGCCTATCTGGTGATTGCCTCGGGCGCTTCACGTTCCAGCGTTACTTGATAGGGCGGTTCATCCATGCGCCGCTGTAGCTCCGGCTTGGGACGGCGTAGAAGTGAATCCGATCACGGCTGTATGAATACGCTTCGCTTTGGATCGGTGCAGTCCGAGGCTCCTTAACCCGGCGTGTCTCAAGCGCTTGTGGGGAATCTCCTTCGTAGGATCGCTTCCAATCGTGCCGCAGCCGCAACAAGGTTGTCCATAGGGTTGGAGTAATGGCCCGGGTGTTCAGACCGTGGAGGAATCACCGTGTTACTGCTGTGGGGGCTCCATCGGTAGCGGTTGGACCGTCGCTCCCGCTCTGGTGCCTCAATCCGGTTTACCTCCTGTCTTTGGGCGGGTTCTTTGGGTCCGCTCGAAGTCGAAAAGAGGTTTCTAGGGTCAAATCGATGGCGGCGCGATCGTACTTCCGCCTTAACACCTCTGCGACGCGCACGGTCGAGCATGAGTTTGTAAGCTTGTGCATCTAAAGCGCCCGCTCTGCAGCCATACGCTCCTTCTCTGCCGCTAGATCCGCTTTGGCTTGCGTGATCTGCTCTTTCACCTTTGCAATTTCTGTGTTATGAGCTTCCTGATCTGCTGGATTGTCCTCCGCCATGAGCGCCGCTAGTGCATCAAACAGATCTAACAGAACTTGAACCGGCGGTCGCACCGGGCCTCCTGTCGCTGCTGCCGCTGCGGAACCGGAAAGCATTGCTGCTGCGGTTGAAGAGAGGTTTGCTTGCGTACCGGCCATGAACACTCCAACCCGGTTTAGCTGGCTTGGGGGGTCCGGAATACTGTCACCGTCGGAACAGCCCCTGATCATATCATCCTGCAACTGGTACAATGACTCGGTCTCTCCTGCTGAAGATTCATCGCCGGAATAAACGACGGTCTCGCTATCGTGCTCTGAACCGGCATCGTACTCCCCTCCATGGGTGACTCCAACGAAGACATGCTTCACGGCCGGTTTAGCCCGGGCTGGTTGCGCGTGCTGAGCCGTTTCGATGAGGTCGGTGCAGATGTCCGGCTCAGGTCCCGGCCCTCCTATCTTGCCGATGAAAACGTGTATGCCGCCGAAGGGGACCCGGTATCCGTACTCGATTGAATCGGCCTCGGGACCCCATCCAGCATCGTCGATGTAGATCCGGCCGCGACGACTCTTGGTCATCCGCCCACGACGTAGCCCGAGTCCTTTGAGCTTGCCCTCCAAGATCGTCAAACCATCGCGCGATAGCCCCACGGTGGCGCCAAGCGCCGATGGATTTGTCACGGCGGATGTCCTAGCATAAGGACTTAGTCGTGAGGCCATCGCTACGGGTTTACTTGCGGGGTTAAGCGGACACAAAGGCGAGGTTTTATACTAGTTCGGCCCCTTCGAGGAAGGTAAAAGCCTACGTCTAGTTGTGATGGAATTGATGTAGTCTCGATGGCTAGGGAGCAAATAAGCTTCGCCTAGGCTTGAGTTGTGGTTGTCTGTCTTGAACCGCCGCCGGGTCGTCCCCTTATATACACGAGTGATGCCCGTCGGTTTGCAGAGTCCCAACCGGTTCATACTCGTATCCCGGTTGGCATCTCCCTATTCCTAACTTACAATACAAGTCATACATCAGGCCGGTTTACGGCTACAAGTTCTAAACCGACTACAGGCCTTGGGCCTTTCCATGACTACACCACCAGTGGAGCTAACCCGGCCCAAACTTGGCCGGTTTACACCTAGTGGTAATATCCCCAACAGTCAGGCTTGCTAGCCTTCTATATTTTCAGCTGTCTATACGCAGGGAAGTTTTATGCTTCCATTGTTGTGTATGACTTTGTGTGTAGGGTCATGAGATCCTTGTTTGTAATAACATGCTATGTATGGCTCTTCGGAGCCTTCCAAATAAATACTTGAGTTTGTAGAGTTATGTTGTGATGCCATGTTGTATCTACACATATCGTGCATATTGTGTGTATGTTTTGAAATGCATTGGTATGTGTGGGATCCGACACCTAGTTGTTTATTCTTGGTAGCCTTCCTTATGGGGAAATGTCTCCTAGTGCTTCCACTGAGCCATAGTAGTTCGCTACTGCTCCGGAACACTTAGGTTGGCAGGCATGTATCCTTCTTTGTTCATGTGTCTGTCCCTTAGAGGAAATGTCACATGTTGTTGCTTTAAGTCCTTGTAGCTTGCTATGACTTGGGTTTCATACATTGATGACCGATAGGTTCATTGCTGGGTTATGTATGTCTATCCCTGTAAGTTTGTGCCACCTTGGTTTACGACTAGCACTACAAAAAAACCACTTATGTGATGATACGTGTTTGTCATAGTAGGTCACACTGGTACGTGTCGGTGCTATACAAACGGTGTTTAACCCCTTTCCGCAACGGCATTTGGAACCGTCGCCAAGTGAGTGTGGGCGATAGGGGGTCCTTCCCACACGACCCAAAAACCGCCGGGGATAGGGAGCCTTGATGCATACAGTTGCCCCTATATAACAATTTCCGATGTCTCGAATATCTGAAACGCTTCATCTTGCTACTTGTTTGTGCTCGCATTGCCATCGCAGTCGGAGTTTTATGGTTTTATCTAAAACTAGGCCGATTCCAGGCATAGGAGTTTTCTAGGCACGTACCAAACTGGCTCTACATTTACAATTCTTGGCACATCAGAAATAGTTCATGATTATAAACCGTGTACGATAGGTAGACATTCACACACATTTAATTTTCCCGCACCGTATGTGATAGTGTCTGACATCACACACGCTTTGCAAACAACAATTATGTGCATTGTTGCACACGTTTCCACTCTGTGGACCATGTTGGATTATGATGTATATCGCACATGCTGTGCTTTTATTAACCGTGTGTGCCGTAATGACCTGCACACCGTAATTTTGCCCTAATTTAATTGTTGCTATTTAAAATTGTACCTAATTTAAACTTGAAAGTAGGCTATCGCTTTATTCATATCCATCAGGTTCAAACAACCAATGCATTATTCAATTCACAGGTACATATGTTTAAGAATTACATAAGCACCAGATAAAGAATGATGAATCAGGGTTCTATACTTGTACTATTACATATGGTAAAGAAAGAGGCGACAGACATTCTGGTTGCTAAACAAGGTGAAGCGGAATGGCCCTATTGTGCTCTCCTTGATGCAGAAGGCATGCACGACTCTAGTCCAACCCCTTGTGATAGCCGGCGGCCAATCATGTAGTTTGAGAGGTAATCTTGAGTAAACTGCTTCCGGATCCACTGCAAAAGAAAAATGATTAAGACATTATCATCTAACACAACACATTGCGGGCAGTAAAAATAAGGCTACAGGGTTCTTACTTACCATCCTGCAGTTGACTGTTCTCTTGCATAAAGTGTAAATAAATAGTTCGATTGACATCTTTTGACCCATTTTAATAACAATCTTTATCAGTTTACTCACTTGATGTTGGTTGATACATCTCCAACGTATCTACTTTTCCAAACACTTTTGCCCTTGTTTTGGACTCTAACTTGCATGATTTGAAAGGAACTAACCCGGACTGACGCTGCTTTTAGCAGAATTGCCATGGTGTTATTTTTGTGCAGAAATAAAAGTTCTTGGAATGACCTAAAAATCCACGGAGACACGTTTTGGAATTGATACAAAATATTGGCGAAAGAATCAGCGTAAGGGGGCCCACACCCTGTCAACGAGGGTGCAGGGCGTGCCCCCTGCCTCGTGGGCCCCTGGACCTCCACCGACCTCAACTCCAAATCCATATATTCACTTCCAGGGAGAAAAAAATCAGAGAGAAGGATTCATCACGTTTTATGATACGGAGCCGCCGCCAAGCCCTAATCTTCCTCGGGAGGGCTGATCTGGAGTCCGTTCGGGCCTCCAGAGAGGGGAATCCGTTGCCATCATCATCATCAACCATCCTCCATCACCAATTTCATGATGCTCACCGCCGTGCGTGAGTAATCCCATCGTAGGCTTGCTGGACGGTGATGGGTTGGATGAGATTTACCATGTAATCGCGTTAGTTTTGTTAGGGTTTGATCCCTAGTATCCATTATGTTCTAAGATTGATGCTGCTGTGACATTGCCATGCTTAATGCTTGTCACTAGGGCCCGAGTGCCATGATTTAGATCTGAACCTATTATGTTTTCATGAATATATGTGAGTTCCTGATCCTATCTTGCAATTCAATAGTCACCTTCTATGTGTTACGATCCGGCAACCCCGAATTGACAATAACCGGGACCACTCCAGGTGATGATCGTAGTTTGAGCAATTCATGTATTCACTAAGTGCTAATGCTTTGGTCTGGTACTCTACTAAAAGGAGGCCATAATATCCCTTAGTTTCCAATAGGACCCCGCTTCCACGGGAGGGTAGGACAAAAGATGTCATGCAAGTTCTTTTCCATAAGCATGTATGATTATATTTGGAATACATGCCTACATTACATTGATGAACTGGAGCTAGTTCCGTGTCACCCTATGTTATAACTGTTGCATGATGAATTACATCTGACATAATTATCCATCATTGATCCATTGCCTACGAGCTTCTCACATATTGAACTTTGCTTAGCTACTTCTCTGTTGCCACTGTTACGATTGCTACAAAACTGCTACTGTTACTTTTGCCACCGTTACTGTTACCTCCATACTACTTTGCTACTAAATACTTTGCTGCAGATATTAAGTCTTTCAGATGTGGTTGTTGACAACTCAGTTGCTAATACTTGAGAATATTCTTTGGCTCCCCTTGTGTCGAATCAATAAATTTGGGTTGAATACTCTACCCGCGAAAACTGTTGCGATCCCCTATACTTGTGGGTTATCAAGACTCTTTTCTGGCGCCGTTACCGGGGAGCATAGCTCTATTCTTTGAGTCACTTGGGATTTATATCTGTTGATCACTACGAGGAACTTGAAATATGAAAGAACTAAGATTTTTCCCTCAACTATGAGGGGAGGTAAGGAACTATCATCTAGCTCTGCACTTGATTCACCTTCTGTTATGAGTAAATTTGCGACATCTACACCTGCACCTGCTATTGATTCTGATATGTTGCATGTTATGGATGATGCTACTTTTGCTATGCATGATGCTTATGATGATACTACTTCTATGCTTGATAATACTGTGCCATTAATTAGGTGAATTTCTTGATGAACAACTTGCTAGGGTTAGAGAGAATGAAATTATTGAAATGGATAATATTGATGAAAGTGATGATGAAGATTCTCCCCCTAGATATGAATTGTCTGATGTACCTGAGGGTTATGTTATGGTTGAAGAAACTGCTAGAGACCTTTTTGCTTGAAAAGATAGATATGATCTTAAGAAACTGTTAGCTAAGCTGAAAGAGAAGTCTCTGAATGCTAGAATGAAATATGACCCTGCTTTTGCTACTTCACCTATCTGTGTTACTGATAAGGATTATGATTTCTCTATCGATCCTGAGTTAATTACTTTGGTTGAATCTGATCCTTTTTATAGCTATGAATCTGAAACTGTTGTGGCACATCTTACTAAATTGAATGATATAGCCACCCTATTTACCCATGAGGAAAAAATTCGCTATTACTATATCCTTAAATTGTTTCCTTTCTCGTTAAAGGGTGATGCTAAAATATGGTTTAATTCTCTTGCTCCTGGTTGTGTGCGTACTCCCCAGGATATGATTCGTTACTTCTCTGCAAAATATTTTCCTGCTCATAAGAAACAAGCTGCCTTAAGGGAAATATTTAATTTTGTGCAAATTGAAGAAGAGAGTCTCCCACAAGCTTGGGAGCGGCTTCTCCGATTACTTAATGCTTTGCCTGATCATCCTCTCAAGAAAAATGAAATATTGTATATCTTTTATAATGGACAAACCGATGCTTCTAGAGACCACCTGGATAGTTGTGCTGGTTGTGTTTTCAGGGAAAGAACTGTTGAGCAAGCTAAATTGCTATTGAAAACTATATTGAGTAATGATAATGATTGGACACTTCCTGAACCAACTCCTAAGCCAATTCCGAAGAAAAGGGGTATACTATTTCTCATCCCTGAAGATATGCAAGAGGCAAAGAAATCTATGAAAGAAAAAGGTATTAAAGCTGAAGATGTTAAGAATTTACCACCTATTAAAGAAATACATTGTCTTGATAACCCGACACATATAGTAAAGGTAAATTCTCTCTATAGATTTGATGAAGTTGATATTCCTCGTAATAAGTCTGCTAGTCAATGCTTGGATGAGTTTGATAATTTTATTTTTAAACAAGAAAACTTCAATGCCTATGTTGGTAGACAATTGAAACATAATGCTTATATGGTTGGACACTTGAGTGACTATATGTCTAGAGTTAAAGGTGATCTTAAGATTATTAGTAAACATGCTTCTATGGTTACCACTTAAGTAGAACAAGTGCTTAAGGCACAAGATGATTTGCTCAATGAGTTAAATAATAAAAATAATGATAATGTTGTTAGAGTTATGACTAGAGGTGGTAGAATGACCCAGGAACCATTGTATCCCGAGGGCCATCCTAAGAGAGTTGAACAGGATTCTCAGAGAACTAATATTGATGCACCTAGTCCTTCTAAGAAAAAGAAAAAGAAAAATGATAGGACTTTGCATGCTTCTAGTGAACCCGTTATAGACACACCTGAGAATCCCAATGATATTTCTCTGATGCTGAAACACAATCTGGTAATGAACATGACCCTTTTGATAATGCTAATGATGATGTTCATTTTGATGCTCAACCTAGGAATAATAATGAGGTAGAGATTGAACCTGCTGTTGATCTTGATAACCCACAGTCAAAGAATCAACGTTATGATAAGAGAGACTACGTTGCTAGGAAGCACGGTAAAGAAAGAGAACCATGGGTTCAGAAACCCATGCATTTTCCTCCTAAGCCATCCAAGAAAAAGGATGATGACGATTTTGAGCGCTTTGCTGAAATGATTAGACCTATCTTTTTGCGTATGTGTTTGACTGATATGCTTAAAATGAATCCTTATGTGTAATAGCCTGGCTTATTAGGGATGATAGACTACTCATATCAATAAGGAATTCCTTCTTTTCCGGGAGCCCATTCGGAAAGAACTCCAAAGTTAAGCGTGCTCGGCTTGGAGTAGTTTCAGATGGGTGACCGACCGAAGTTGCTCCGGGTGCGCACGCAGTGAGGACAAAGTCGCAGAAAAGACTAGTATTGATCTGTGGGGCGATCTAGATCCGCCAGAGTAACGACCACCGCGGGTGTGTCCGGGCGTTACAAGTTGGTATCGAGCCGACCCTCGCGGTTACGGATGGTTGCGGACGGTCTTGCGGTCATGTTGTTCATGGCGTTTGTGACCCGTCGTGGCACACGGCATGGCACATGTACCGGATGGATGCCTGACGGTTGTGCCAAGAGGGAACGTTCTGTGGCCCGACGAGGACGTCGGTTCCTCCGAGTGTGGGTGTATGTAATAGCACGGCTTATTAGGGATGATAGACTACTCATATCAATAAGGAATTCCTTCTTTTCCGGAGCCCATTGGAAAGAACTCCAAAGTTAAGCGTGCTCAGCTTGGAGTAGTTTCAGGATGGGTGACCGACCGAAGTTGCTCCGGGTGCGCACGAGTGAGGACAAAGTCTTGAGAAAAGACTAGTATTGATCTGTGGGGCCAGTCTAGATCCCGCCAGGAGTAACGACCACCGGCGGGTGTGTCCGGGGCGTTACATTATGCTAAGTATGTGAAAGATATTATTACAAATAACAGAAAGATACCTGAAGCTAAAAATTCCACCATGCTTGCTAATTACACTTTTAAGGGTGGATTACTAAAGAAACTAGGAGATCCAGGAGTACCAACTATACAATGCTCCATTAGAAGAAACTATGTTAAAACTTCTTTATGTGATCTTGGAGCCGGTGTTAGTGTTATGCCTCTCTCTTTATATCGTAGACTTGATTTGAATAAGTTGACACCTACTGAAATCTCTTTGCAAATGGCCGATAAATCAACTGCTATACCCGTCGGTATTTGAGAGGATGTGCCTGTTGTGGTTGCAAATGTTACTATTTTAACGGACTTTGTTATTCTTGATATTCCCGAGGACGACAGTATATCGATCATCCTTGGTAGACCCTTTTTTAATACTGCACGGGCTGTTATTGATTGCAACAAAGGCAATGTCACTTTTGATGTTAATGGTAATGAGCATACGATACACTTTCCGAGGAAACAACCTCAAGTTCATAGTATAAATTCTATTGGAAAAATTTCAACGATTACTATTGGAGGTTTTGAATTCCCTCTTCCTACTGTCAAAAAGAAATATGATATTTTTATTGTTGGGGACATGCATTCCGTTGAGGTAACCTAGTGTTATTCGAAAACTCTCCAGTTTCATGTTATTAGGAAGAAGTTTGTTAACAAGACTTCATCAACCTTGTTAGTGGATTCCTTTTGATGAGCATGAGATGGATGAAGTTAGAAAGCACGGCTCTCTGTACCTACTTTTTACTTTATGTTATTTGGATTAAATAAGGCAAAAATATTATTTTCTGTCTGCTTTCTGAATTATCCATGCAATAAAAAATACCCCCAAAAATAAAAGTTCTCCAACTGCCATGAAAATGAAGTATGATTTTTTGTAGAATATTTAAGAATTTTTGGCACTCAGAACACACTAGGGGGACCCACCATTTGGCCATGAGGGCACAGGGCGCGTCCCTTGCCTCGTGGGCCCCATGTGGCCCCCTCCCATTATTCGAGCACCCACTCACTTCGTCTTCCTCCAGAAAAAATCATCCCATAGCTCAAACCCGTGTTCTAGCTCGTTTTGCTGCCATTTTCGATCTCCTTGCTCAAAGCTCCATTCACAAAACTGCTTTGGGGGATTGTTCTTCGTTATGTGACACCTCCAATGGTCCAATTAGTTTTTGTTCTAGTGCTTTATTTATTACAAATTTTTGCTGCTAAGGTGACCCTGTTCTTGAGCTTGCATGTCAAATTTATATGGTCCAAAGTAGTTTTAATGCATGATTTAGCCTCTAGGCACTTTTGGGAGTAGTTGTTATCAATCTTGTTGAGTTTAGTTCACTTTTATTTTGAGTCATTAAAAATTTCAGAAATTTTTCAGAGAAAAAAATGATGAAGAGATTGTTGAGGGGCTCCTCGAGTCAAAGCTCGAAGGATAAGCAGAATGAGGAGAATAAAAAGCCCAAGTACAATCTTCCTCGCACTGCGAAGGTCTAGCCGTCTAAATGGCCTTGTTATTTGGCTGAAAATATAGGTCTCGCCAACTTCCTCCACGACTAGTGTGAACAGTATCTCCTACTCACTAATATTTTTGTGCAAAACTTTTACTTCCATGCTAGAAAATCACCACCTTCGGTTGAGTTTTATGTATATGATGTGTTTAAGGAGATGGCATTCTATGATTTTTGTTTGGTTTGCAAGTTGCCCTTTGTAGGCAGCATCGAGGAACCACATCCTAGTGATGCGGATGGATTTATTGATAGGATTGCTATAGGGGAAACGAGAAAAGTTTCAGATGCAAGAACTACTAGTATACATTTTCCTGTTCTACGTTACTTTGCGATATTTGCTAGTAGATGCTTAATTGGTTGCGGAACTAGTGGAAACCATAGTGCTCCTGACCTTGTTATTTTGCGCCATGCTTTGTTTCGTGATACACCCTTCAGTTTAGGCGCTATTTTTGCTAAATGGTTAATTCTGAACCATACAAAGGGCCCCATCTTCGGAGGTTTCTTTGCTTCACGCCTTGCTAAACAATTTGAGATACCTATTAGGCATCATGAGAAAGAGGAAAAGTAGTTGCCCGCTATTTTTCTAGACTATAAGAGTATGGTAGCACATGACTTTATTGTTAAAAATAAGAAGAAGATGCTTAAGTATAACTTGATATTTGCTAAAACTCATTGTGAGACTATTACCTTGCCTGCACCCTCTTTGTTTAACATACTTTCAGGCACGTACCTCATCCTGTCCGAGGAAATTTATGCATACTGGAAGCTAACACAAGTTCCAAAGCCTGAGCCTGAGCCACCACTTGATCCATATCGACATTCTGTTTATCAGTGGGATTCGGAGGAGCTCGCTAACCAGTGGCACCCCAAGGACCCTCCTCAGTACACCGGAGAGGGTAGCTTCGATGCATGGGCATACACCAACTTAGGCCAATAGCCTAAGCTTGAGGGAGTACGTATTTCTCACCGACATTACATTCATGTTCACACACTCATTCTAGGTGTCGGTGCTCATACTTTTTCATTGTACTATCCATGCTAGTTTAATTTCTTTTCTTGCTTTCTTCTTGTGTGTTTGAAAAACTTTAAGAAAAAAACCAAAAAAATTAGTTGTAGCCTTTAGCTAGTTTACTTTCCATGCATGTAGTAGTTATATTAAAAGAAAACCCAAAAAGATTTCCCGTTCTTCTTTTGCTTGTTGGGAGCTTTCCCATGTAAATAGTTTTAGTTCTTTTCTTTTCTTTGGGGGTCGAGAGGAGAAGACCACGATGAAAATGTTGAGTGGCTCTCATATGCATTATTGTTGATCTAACTAAGAGCCCATATTACCTTGTCTTCTCATATGTATTAAATGCTTGCATATTCTAGCTTAGTCCAATGCACATCACTATTATTATTATCCACACCGTTCGGTCGTGTAAGTGAAAGGCAATAATGATGATATATGATGAAATGATTGAGATGGGAGAAGCTCGTATGAACTCGACCTATCTTGTTTTTGTAAATATGATTAGTTCATCATTCCTGATTCATCCTATTATGGATGAAACATCTTTGCAATGACAATTAGAGATTATAGTTGCTCATGCCATGCTTAATTAGCTAGGAGTTTCTAATGGTTTACCTTGCGTGCCAACATGCTATTAAAACGGTTGTGATGTGGTATGATAGGGTGGTATCCTCCTTTGAATGATTCGAGTGGCTGTAGCGACCAGACCTCAAACAGTCTGATCTCTGTGCATCAATGTCATCCTTGGATCGGTAATGCTGACACGCACAGTACTCGAAGGATTTATAACAGAGTAGCAATCACACACTTATTACATCGAATGTCTCAAAAGAGAACTTATTACAATAAATATGGTTTAAGGCCATCTAATAACGATAACAGCGGAAGGCTTGGAAGATAAGCGAGTCCATCAACTCCAACGGCATCACTGAGTATAAGATCACGACCTAAGGCACCTTATTCGTAAATCGAAAAGTCTCGTAACATGAGCGTTGCAGCCCGAACGGTGACACATGGAATATCTTGGCAATGTAACACATAGAGAGTAATGAACAGAATAATGCTATCACTACATGCATATATGGTTGGTGGAAAGCTCTATGGTTACAGTTTTGCATAAAGCCAATTTTTCCCTACAACAAAGGAATAAATTTTATTTAACTATCATGGTGGTTGTTAAACATTGAGAAGGTTCCTCCAACTCAATCCCAATTAAGCATCATCATTAACCCAACAAAATTTAATTAAGTAACATGATGAGATTCACATGATAATCAAGGTACTAGATACTCAAAATGTCCATAACTAGGGACACGGCTAACCATGATTAGTTTATACACTCTGTAGAGGTTTGTGCACTTTTCCCAGCAAGACTCGATCTCATCCGTTTGATTTCTCGTACTACATGGTGTTTGAGAAACGGATGACCGAGACACAGTCTTTCAAAAGCATTAACTTTTTACTCTGGGTAGACAGTACCAACCTACATCCCCTACATCTGCTAGTCTACCACTGAAAGAGGTCACACAACATACTCAACTATGCTAGAGCCCATAGTAGCTTGCGGCTGCACATAGAAGTTTCTAGCATGAATAATCTCATGATCCCTTTGAGCCTGGGTGGCGGTCCATAGGAGAATCACACAGTACCCCGGGATTTCCAAAAATACAGGCTACACTGGGTTCCCCAGGTGCCTCAATCCACCCAGATGTGAATTTAAGTTGCCACCTTAAGTAAACCATTAATTTAACAAGCTCACATCTGTCATGGATACACTCACCCAATCCACGTCTACTAGCATAGCATGGCAATATAAGCAAACGTAAAAGTAACTCCCAAAGGTTTGATAATAAAACAGGTAATAGGTACTACCTCATCTACTCCCCAAAACCCACATATTAATCATATCCTAATCATGCAATTGTTTGAGGATTGATCTAATGCAATAAAACTAGGTAGTAAAGGGGTATGATCAAAGTGTTACTTGCCTTGCTGATGATCCGTGAAACCTAGAGATTCGAAGTAGCAAGCGGTGCACTCCGGGTACTTTATCGCAAACAAACAAGCATACAATAAGTACTCATCTAATGCATCGGTAAAACTCAAATAAGAGATCTAACCAGAAAGTTCAACTTAAGAACTCCGGTTTGCAAAAAGAATCAAATCAAACGAAGCAACGAAAGTCAAACGGCGACAGAAACAAGCTTTGTTTACTAATCTGGACCTAAGTCAAATTTTACAGTAGCAAAAACTTGTTTGAGTTGGTTAAATGGAAAGAGGGTTTCGAAACAAAACTCGAGGCGCTTGAATCGCCTGATTCCGATAAACAAGCGAAACGTTATACTAGAACAAAAATCGGATCAGATATTGCGATCAGAAATAATCGCGGAAAATCCGAGAAAAAGAAAAACGGACGACTAGGCTAACGAACGAACGTTCACTTTCTGAGGCTAAAAGACGAAAACTATTCGTTAAAACGAACGTACGAACGAACGTCTGCAAAATAAACTAAATCGAAAAAAATAAACCGAACCGGATCTAGGTTTTCGAAAAAAACGTTCAGCTTTCTTCGCGAAAACCGAGGCAACAATGCTACCTCGGCGGCTCGGCGAGACAACAATGGCGGCGGCGTGGGCGGCAGCGGCGTGGGGGCGTGGGGCGGCACGGCGGCGGCAAAGCGGCGAGGCGAGGGCGGCGACGGCGGCGGAACCGGCGGCGACGACGGCAGACTCAGCGTGCGATGGCGGCGGCAGCGGATCGAGGGCGGTAGTGGCTAGGGTTTCGGGCTGGGGTGCGGCGGCTCGGGCCCTCGCGGCTTTAAAGGACGGCCGGGCCATGAGTCCTAGTCGGACACGACCCGGTTAGGTCGGTATCTTTTTTTAAAAAAAAATGATAATAATTTCGCGCAGAAAAACAAATAAAAGAAATAATAAACAGACTCCAAAAATTCCGAAATAAATTATCCCCGTCCTCTAAAATCATGCTGGACAAGTTGAACATTTCTTTGGGGCCTAAATGCAATTTTGTAAAACACGCATTTTTCCTAATTCAAATAAAATAGCGATAAAAGTCCGAAATAAAATCTTATTTGATTTTAATATTAAATCCTCAATATTTCTTTATTTTTGGGAAAGTCATTTTATTCCCTCTCTCTTTTTTTATAATAGAAATAATTGGAGATAAAATAATTAAAATCAAATGATCCTATTTTCAAAATTTGAGAAAACTCAAATATGAAAATAACGAAATCCCCAACTCTCTCTGTGGGTCCTTGAGTTGCGTAGAATTTCTAGGATCGAGCCAAAATGCAATAAAATATGATATGCAATGATGATCTATGTATAACATTCCAAATTGAAAATTTGGGATGTTACAAACCTACCCCCCTTAAGATGAATCTCGCCCTTGAGATTTGGTTGGCTAGAAAATAGGTGAGGGTGGTCCTTCAGTAGATCTTCCTCTCGCTCCCAGGTGGCTTCATCTTCGGTATGGTGTCTCCACTGAACTTTGCAAAACTTGATAACCTTGCTGCGCGTGACTTGGCTGGCATATTCGAGAATCTTGGCTGGTTTCTCCTTATAGGTCAAATCACTATCCAACTGAATCGCTTCCAGTGGCACTGTATCTCTCAGCGGAATATCAGCCATCTCTGCGTGGCACTTCTTCAACTGGGAAATGTGGAACACATCGTGAACTCCTGACAATCCTTTGGGCAATTCCAACTTGTAAGCAACTTCTCCCATACACTCCAAAACTTTGTATGGTCCCATAAAACGTGGCGCTAACTTTCCCTTAACTCCAAAGCGCCTAACTCCTCGAAGTGGAGATACACGTAGATAAACTCTGTCTCCAACTTCGTAAACTATCTCCTTGCGTTTAGAATCTGCATAGCTCTTCTGCCTGGACCGAGCTACCTTGAGCCTATCACGAATCAACTTCACCTTCTGTTCAGACTCCTTAATCAAATCTGGTCCAAACAACTAGCGGTCTCCAACTTCATCCCACAACAACGGTGTCCTGCACCTCTTTCTGTACAGAGCTTCGGAAGGGGCCATCTTCAAACTGGATTGATAACTGTTGTTGTAAGAGAACTCCTCATACGGCAAATTGTCGTCCCAACTAGATCCATAATCTAGCGCACAAGCTCTCAACATGTCCTCCAGAATCTGATTGACTCTCTCGGTGCATCCATCTGCTGCGGATGAAAGGTATCTTGAACTCTAGCTCGGTACCCAAAGTTTCATGTGGCGATTCCGAACTTTGAGGTAAACTGGGTTCCTCTATCGATACAATGCTCCTCGTAACTCCATGCGGACATACGATTCTGGTCATGTATATCTTTGCCAACTTAGCACTGGTGTAAGTGGTCTTCACTGGGATGAAATGAGCTACCTTCGTCAAACGATCGACTACAACCCATATTGAGTCATAGCCTGAACGAGTCATGGGAAATCCCGTGATAAAATCCATGCCTAGCTTATCCCACTTCCATTCGGGTATTGGCAATGGCTGTAGCAATCCTGCTGGCTTCTGATGTTCTGCCTTCACTCTCTGACATACATCACATACTGCTACATACTCCGCAATATCTCTCTTCATTCCGGTCCACCAGAAGGTGTCCTTCAAATCCAGGTACATCTTGGTATTTCCTGGGTGAATCGAATACGGCGAATCATGGGCCTCTTGTATAATCAACTTCCTGATCTCCGAGTCATTAGGCACATAAATGCGGTCCTCAAACCATAAGGTATCGTGCTCATCCTCACGAAATCCCATAGCTTTTCCTTTGCTCATCTTCTCCTTTATCTCGGCAATCTCCTTGTCTGCCTTTTGAGCTTCTCTGATCTTATCCATCAAAGTAGACTAAATCTCCAATGCTGCTACATAGCCTCTCGGAACTATCTCCAAACATAGTTCGCGGAGATCCTTGGCTAACTCCTTCGGTAACTCTCCGGTCATGAGTGTGTTGACATGGCTCTTGCGGCTCAACGCATCGGCTACTATGTTAGCCTTTCCGGGGTGATAATGCAATCTCATATCATAATCTTTGATGAGCTCCAACCATCTCCTTTGCCTGAGGTTCAACTCCTTCTGCGTGAAAATGTACTTCAAACTCTTATGATCTGTGTACACCTCACAATGGTTTCCAATGAGAAAATGTCTCCATGTCTTCAATGCATGCACTACGGCTGCTAACTCCAAATCATGTGTAGCATAATTTAGCTCATGGGGCTTTAGCTGTCGTGAGGCATACGAAACAACTCTTCCCTCCTGCATAAGCACTACTCCAAGTCCTCGACAAGAAGCGTCGCAATATACTTCATAATCTTTGCGCTGATCTGGCAGAATCAACACTGGTGATGTAACCAAACGTTTCTTCAACTCTTGGAAACTGGCCTCACATTCCTCAGTCCATTTGAACTTGGTGTCCTTCTTCAACAACTCCATCATGGGCTTCGCAATCTTCGAGAAATTCTCAAGGAACCTCCGGTAGTATCCTGCGAGTCCAAGAAAACTCCGGATCTCTCCAACTGACGTGGGTGCTTCCCAGTTTGTCACAGTGACAACTTTGGTAGGGTCTAGTGCTATTCCTTCTCCGGATATAACATGTCCGAGAAATCCCACTTCCTTCAACCAAAACTCACATTTGTTGAACTTGGCGTATAACTAATGTTCTCTGAGCTTCCCAAGTACCAAACGCAAATGCTCCTTATGCTCTTCTTCATTCTTTGAGTAGACCAAAATGTCATCAATGAACACCACGACGAACTTATCCAGAAACTCCATAAACACCTTGTTCATCATGTTCATGAAATAGGCAGGTGCGTTAGTCAGACCAAATGACATAATGGTATACTCATACAGCCCGTACCTGGTGGTAAAAGTCGTCTTAGGTATATCCTACTCTCGAATCTTCAACTGGTGGTATCCTGATCGCAGATCGATCTTGGAAAATACCTTAGCTCCTTGCAACTAGTCAAACAAGTCATTGATCATCGGCAGTGGGTACTTGTTCTTGATTGTCACTTCATTCAATCCTCGATAATCAACAACCATCCTCAGCGATCCGTCCTTCTTCTCAACTAGAAGCATTGGTGATCCCCAAGGTGAAGAACTTGGGCGAATATAGCCTTTATCTAGTAGCTCCTTTATCTGCATCTTAATTTCCTCCAAATCTTTTGCGGGCATCCTGTATGGTCTCTTTCATATTGGTCTTGTGCTTGCAAAAGCTCAATCAAAAACTCAATGTCCCTATCCGGCGGCATGTCTGGCAACTCCTCTGGAAATATGTTAGGGAAATCCTTCACCACTGGTACTTCCTCCTGTACAACTCCTGATAAGGAATTTACTTGAGTCCTCTTCGGCACATGCCGGGATACATACTTGATCCTTCTTCCTTCTGGCGTGGTAAGCAAAATCGACTTACTGGCGCATTCAATGTTCCCTCCATACTTCGATAACCAATCCATGCCTAATATAACATCCAGTCCTTGCGATTCCAATACTATTAGGTCTGAGGGAAGCACATAGTTACCAATCCTTAATGGTAACTGATCACACCATAGACTAGCCATATACTCTGCTTCTGGCGAGGTTACTAACATGGGTGACCTAAGGGCTTGGGTTGGCAGTTTATACTTATCCACAAATCCCCTTGATATGTATGAATGCGATGCACTAGTATCAAAAAGAACAATTGCAGTAAATGACTTAACCAAAAACTTACCTATTACTGCATCGGGCTGGGCTTCAACCTCCTCCACGCTAACGTGGTTCACTTGTCCTTTGTTGAAAGGATTGGGCTTCTTCCCAGAGCTTCCATTGCCATTTCCATTCTTCACTTCAGGACATTCAGTGGCATAATGTCCAGTCTTCTGGCACTTGAAACAGGTAATGTGGCTTAGATCCCTCTTGGCTACTGTTGATGGGTTGGTACGGTTCTATCTGTTGCTTCCTCCATTCCCATTACCATTCTTGGGGCCACTATGGTTGTGCGAACTCCCTCCTCCATGAGTATGCTGAAAATGTCCTCCCGAGTTCGGGGTAAAACGAGGCTTCTGTTGAGCTCCAGAATTGTACTTCCCTTGTCCATACTTCCTCTTGCGGTTGTCAATCTACTACTGCTTCCCTTCAATCATGAGAGCTCAGTCTACCAACTCCTGGTAGTTGTTGAAGGTTGCTACCATCAACTGCATGCTCAACTCATCATTCAGTCCTTCCAGAAATTTCTCTTGATTAGCTGCATCCGTAGCAACGTCATTTGGGGGCATAACGTGCTAGCTTACTAAAGTCATCCACATACTAGCCAACTGTACGTCCTCCTTGGTGCAAGTTGCGGAACTCACGCTTCTCCATGGCCATAGCTCCTGCTGAAACATGGGCAGTACGGAAAGCCTGCTGAAACAGATCCCATGTGACAGTGTCGATGGGATAAGTGGCTGTGAAATTCTCCCACCATGATGCTGCGGGTCAATCAAGCTGATGTGCAGCAAAACGCACTTTCTCCGCATCTGTGCATCCTGCAGTGGTCAACTCCCTGCCCATCTTGCGGAGCCAGTCATCTGCAACTATCGTCTCGGTGCTACTAGAGAACACCAGCAGATTCTGCCTCAAGAAACGGGCTAAAGTGATCAACAGGTGGTGGTGGTGGTGGGTTGTTGTTGTTGTTGTTCCCCTGATTCTGATTCTGGACTAGCATCTGCATCAAGGCATTCTGCTGCTGGATCAACCGAGTGAGCTCCGGTGGGAAAGCAGATCCATTGTCACGTCTCGGAGGCATCTGAGGGTTTAGAAAAGATGAGAATATAGGATAGAATGAGGTCTAGAGAGAAAAATCACTACCCATATGCACATGAGACAAATGCAAACAATATCACTTCAATCAATTCGAACAAGGGCATACAACGGTCTAACTATCATTACGAAAGTGCTCGGACTATACTATATACATGGGGGAATACTACTATTGTTATGGTGGTCGACTAGAAAAATTGATCGGTCGAAGACTCCATGATATCTACTCCAGCTTCCTCAACAAAGTCATCATCGCTATCGTCTGGGTCCGAGTCGGTGTCATCGATGATGATGTAGTTCTCCGGGCAAGTGCAATCATCGTCTTCTCCTCCAGTCGCGGGGAATCCCATAAATACTTTTAGCTTCTTATTCAGATCATCATTCTTCTCCACGAGTGTCGTCATTTCCTCCTCATAACCATCACGTGTAGACTTGAGTTCTTCCTCCAGCTCCGTGATCCTGGTCATTGCGTCCTTAAGATCTATCATGCCTGCGCACATCTGGTTCTCCTGGCGACGAATGTGTTGGTTTAACTCCTGGATGAAAGCCGCAATTGATCTATCCTTCCTGGTGCTGATCATCTCCCATTGCTCCTCTCGGTGCCCACAAATCTAGTAAATAGTATCCTTGAGATCCTTATGGTAAACTTCTCCAATGCGTCCCATGGTGATGTGGGCTGCCATGCTCTTTCCTAGACTCCAAGTTGGTGCATCAAAGGAAAACTCTATGGGCTCAGCAACAAGCATGAACGTCCATCCTGGAACTTGAACTTGAATCATCCAACGCTCCTCTTCTGGTAAAGTGGCTATGTAGGTCCCAGTGAAGCTTGGTACTTCGATGTTCAGGTATCTAGTAACTTCCTTCAAGTGGCGTCCAAAGGGTGTATCTTCATCCGGTTGCCTGAACTTGTTCCTTGCATCTGCCATCCTAAAAGAGTAGAAAAGATGAGGAGTCAGAAATGAGAAGAGAGAGTAGTGATCTAGGGCTTTAGCTTAGTGGTCGATCTCCTACGATCGTGTGTGCTCGATACTATCTTGTAGCGACCGGACCTCAAGCAGTTTGATCTCTCGTGCATCGGTGTCATCCTGGATCGAGAATCTTGACATGCACAATTACTCGAAGGATTTATAACAGAGTAGCAATCACACACTTATTATACCGAATGTCTCAAAAGAGAACTTATTACAATAAATATGGCTTAAGTCCATCTAATAACGATAACAGCGGAAGGCTTGGAAGATAAGCGAGTCCATCAACTCCAACGGCATCACTGAGTATAAGATCACGACCTAAGGCACCTTATTCGTTGTCTGAAAAGTCTGTAACATGAACGTTGCAGCCCGAAATGGGTCAGCACATGGAATATGCTGGCAATGTAACACATAGAGAGTAATGAACAGAACAATGCTATCACTACATGCATATATGGTTGGTGGAAAGCTCTATGGTTACAGTTTTGCATAAAGCCAATTTTTTCCTACAACAAAGGAATAAATTTTATTTAACTATCATGGTGGTTGTTAAACATTGAGAAGGTTCCTCCAATTCAATCCCAATTAAGCATCATCATTAACTCAACAAAATTTAATTAAGTAACATGATGAGATTCACATGATAATCCAGGTACTAGATACTCAAAACGTCCATAACTAGGGACACGGCTAACCATGATTAGTTTATACACTCTATAGAGGTTTGCGCACTTTTCCCCGCAAGACACGATCTCCTTCGTTTGATTTCTCGTACTGCATGGTGTTTGAGAAACGGATGACCGAGACACAGTCTTTCAGAAGCAGTAACTCTTTACTCTGGGTAGAAGTACCAACCTACATCCCCTACATCTGCTAGTCTACCACTAAAAGAGGTCACACAACATACTCAACTATGCTAGAGCCCATAGTAGCTTGCGGCTGCACACGGAAGTTTCTAGCATGAATAATCTCATGATCCCTTTGAGCCTGGGTGGCGGTCCATGGGAGAATCACATGGTACCCCGGGTTTTCCAAAAATACAGGCAGCACTGGGTTCCCCAGGTGCCTCAATCCACCCAGATGTGAATTTAAGTTGCCACCTTAAGTAAACCATTAATTTAACAAGCTCACATTTGTCATGGATACACTAACCCAATCCACGTCTACTAGCATAGCATGGCAATATAAGCAAACGTAGAAGTAACTCCCAAAGGTTTGATAATAAAACAGGCAATAGGTACTACCTCATCTACTCCCAAAACCCACATATTAATCGGATCCTAATCATGCAATTGTTTGAGGATTGATCTAATGCAATAAAACTGGGTAGTAAAGGGGTATGATCAAAGTGTTACTTGCCTTGCTGATGATCCGTGAAACCTAGAAATTCGAAGTAGCAAGCGGCGCACTCCGGGTACTCTATCGCAAACAAACAAGCATAAAATAAGTACTCATCTAATGCACAGGTAAAAATCAAATAAGAGATCTAACCAGAAATTTCAACTTAAGAACTCCGGTTTGCAAAAAGAATCAAATCAAAAGAAGCAACGAAAGTCAAACAGCGAAAGAAACATGCTTCATTAACTAATCTGGACCTAAGTCAAATTTTACAGTAGCAAAAACTTGTTTGAGTTGGTTAAATCGAAAGAGGGTTTCGAGACGAATCTCTAGGCGCTTCAATCGCTTGATTCCGATAAACGAGCGAAAAGTTATACTAGAACGAAAATTGGATCAGAAATCACGATCAGAAATAATCGCGGAAAATCCAAGAAAAAGAAAAAGGAAATCCACGAAAAAGACAAAAACCGTTCGTTAAAACGAACGTACGGACGAACGTCCGCTAAATAAACTAAATCGAAAAAATAAACTTAACCGAATCTAAAAAAAGGATCTAGGTTTTCAAAAAAACGATCGGTTTTCTTCGCGAAAACCGAGGCAACAGCGGCTACCTCGGGCGGCTCTGGCGAGACGACGGCGGCGGCGGCGTGGGGCGGCGGGGTCGGCGGTGGCAAACAAAACTCCCCCAGGATTGTTGTTAGTTGGACGACACCCGTTATTTCGGGCCAGCCATGGATTGATGCTTGTTGGTGGTGGGGGAGTATAAACTTTACCATTCTGTTTGGGAACCGCCTATAATGTATGTAGCATGGAAGATATCGAGATCTCTTGGTTGTTATGCTGACAATGAAAGTATGCCACTCAAAATGTCATTTATCTTTGTTTCAAAACTCAAGCTCTGGCACCTCTACAAATATCTGCTTCCCACTGCGAAGGGCCTATCTATTTACTTTTATGTTCAGTCATCATCCTCTTATTAAAAAGCACCAGTTGGAGAGCATCGCTGTCATTTGCATGCATTGCTATTAATTTACATTGAGTATGACTGTACTGGATCTCTTTTGCCATGAATTACAATGTCTAGTCAGTCCTTGATCTTCATGGGTGCTCTGCATTTATGTTTTGCGGTTTCAGAAAGAGCTAGCGAGATACCATCTTGTTATATCATATTATGATTGTTTTGAGAAACTGTTGTCATCCGAGATTTATTATTATTGCTCGCTAGTTGATTATGCCATTGATATGAGTAAATGTGAGACCTAAGTGTTATTCTGAATATGGTGAGTTCATAATCTTTGCTGAAAACTTGAATGTTGACTTTACGTATTTGCAACAACAAGATCAAACAGAGTTTGTAAAAGTTTTTCTTTATCACTTTCAGTTTATCAACTAAATTTCATAAGGACAAGCAAAGGTTTAAGCTTTGGGGAGTTGATACATCACCAACGTATCTATTTTTCCAAACACGTTTGCCCTTGTTTTGCACTCTAACTTGCATGATTCGAATGGAACTAACCCGGACTGACACTGTTTTCAGCAGAACTGCCATGGTGTTATTTTTGTGCAGAAATAAAAGTTCTCGGAATGACCTAAAAATCCACGGAGACACGTTTTGGAATTAATAAAAAATATTGGCGAAAGAATCAGCCTAAGGGGGCCCACACCTTGTCCACGAGGGTGTAGGGCATGCCCCCCTGCCTCGTGGGCCCCCTGGACCTCCACCGACCTCAACTCCAACTCCATATGTTCACTTTCGGGGAGAAAAAAATCAGAGAGAAGGATTCATCGTGCTTTACGATATGGAGCTGCCGCCAAGCCCTAATCTTCCTTGGGAGGGCTGATCTAGAGTCCATTCGGGGCTCCAGAGAGGGGAATCCGTCGCCATCGTCATCATCAACCATCCTCCATCACAAATATGATGCTAATTGCCATGCATGAGTAATCCCATCGTAGGCTTGCTGGACGGTGATGAGTTGGATGAGATTTACCATGTAATCGAGTTAGTTTTGTGAGGGTTTGATCCCTAGTATCCATTATGTTCTAAGATTGATGTTGCTATGACTTTGCCATGCTTAATGCTTGTCACTAGGGCCCGAATGCCATGATTTCAAATATGAACCTATTATGTTTTCATGAATATATGTGAGTTCTTGATCCTATCTTGCAAGTCAATAGTCACCTACTATGTGTTATGATCCGGCAACCCCGAAGTGACAACAATCGGGACCACTCCCGATGATGACCGTAGTTGAGGAGTTCGTGTATTCACTAAGTGCTAATGCTTTGGTCCGGTACTCTATTAAAAGGAGGCCTTAATATCCCTTAGTTTCCAATAGGACCCCACTGCCACGGGAGGGTAGGACAAAAGATGTCATGCAAGTTCTTTTCCATAAGCATGTATGACTATATTCGAAATACATGCCTACATTACATTGATGAACTAGAGCTAGTTCTGTGTCACCCTATGTTATAACTGTTGCATGATGAATTGCATCCAACATAATTATCCATTATTGATCCATTTCCTATGAGCTTTTCACATACTGAGCTTTGCTTAGCACTTCTCCGTTGCCACTATTATGATTGCTACAAAACTGCTACTGTTACTTTTGCCACCGTTAATGTTACCTCCATACTACTTTGCTACTAAATACTTTGTTGTAGATATTATGTCTTTCAGGTGTGGTTGAATTGACAACTCAGCTGCTAATACTTGAGAATATTCTTTGGCTCCCCTTGTGTCGAATCAATAAATTTGGGTTTAATACTCTACCCTCGAAAACTGTTGCGATCCCCTATACTTGTGGGTTATCCCTGGTTCATGAATATCTCATTGCTCCATACGCAGAAAGGGCCAAAGTGTGGATCTTTGGCACTGACATGTGTACCTTAAAGCACCAAGTTAATTTTAGAAGCTAAACAACAATTGCAAAATGATGTAGTACAACACTCCTCCATCCCATTATATAAGATTTTATATATGTATATCTAGACATCATCAAAACATTAAGGTAACACGAACATTAAGGTAACATTCTTCCTTGTTGCTATATAGCCTGGGATTACATATTTAGTCATTCAGTACAATGCATGTTGCTATGTAGCCTCAGATATATTAAATATGGCCATAGTTAACCTACTGATAAATGGGTTACAGATATATTTAGTGAAATGTCAGATTCGATGATTAATCCCTTATCAACCCCCATGCTATATGGTACCAGCTACCGAGATCCTGAACAATGAGTACATATAAGCAATGCGATGAAACTAACCTCGATGGAAACAGCACTGTTCTCAATATTGTCCTGTATGAGTAAATATAAAGGCATGTTAAGCACAACAGGCTAAACATTAACCAAATATATCCATGGTAGACAACATAATCTATAAATGATAGCTTCAGTGTGCAGGCTTAAGCACGCTAATTAAGCAAAACAAGAAGTGGAAAGGTGTGTTAACTGCATCAGGCATAACATTTATAAACAAGCAAATAGTCATTCAAACTGGTATTGTGCAGGTCTAAAGTACAGTAGTTACTGTTAAAAAACAAAAAGGCATGTTAACTGCAATATCCTAATAACAACCAAATATCGTAATTCATAGTGGTATTGTTGAAACTGTTATTGATCAAATTGAATTGTACGACAAATGTTGCACATATAGAGCATCACATTGTGAAGAACTGAAATAAACAAAACATAAGGCCATCTCTAGCTGATCCTTTAAAAGTTAAAGGACTAAAACCCTTAGTGGATATATATATACTCCAGCATTTTTGGCCGTTTCTAGTCGATCCCCTAAACTTAATGTTGTAAACTTCAATTTGATCAAGTTCAAAGAAGGTTCAACTGAAAGTAGCATGCATTCAAACATAAACATAGATAGTTTTGCATAACCAAACATAAAACATAAATTTAAACTAAGCTAAACTACTTTCGGTACAAGTAGAAGTCGAGCCAATCCTTCCCCGTCAGGTACGGTGTGCCACGAGTCGGGTCCAGGCCGGTGCTGTCATCGGGGTCGTTGGGGAAGGCACTCCTCCACTCATCGACGTCGATCTCCTCGTCCTTGCCGCCCACCTCGATGCCCTCCGCGCCGTCGTCCTCGCCGCCTTCGACCTCGTCATCGGAGGAGAGCGCGATAACCTCGCCGTCCTCGTCGCCTTCGACCTCGTCATCGGAGGAGAGCATGATAAGCTCACCGCCCTCCGCACCGGCAAAGATCGCCCGCTCCGCCTCCACGAGCTCTGGGTGCTGCCGCCGGAGCTCTTGCATGTAGGCCTCATCGGCGGCCTCGGCCTCGAGGCGCTCCCATGCCTCGCGGTCCTCCTGCGCCATAGCCGAGCTCACCACCCTTGGCTCCAATGGAACGAGGTGGACCAGACATGTGCCGAAGGGGAAATTGAGCCTGGCCACCGCACCATGGTAGCGGACCTGCCAGCGGTCGTACTCCATGGTCGTGAGCTCGGCCGTGTGAAAGCTACCGAGCCACCGGTGGGTGTGGGTCTCCCGATCTATAATCTTAGCGACCCACATCCCCCACCGCCGCTGTCGGACCCCGAGGTAGGACCTCGTCGGCTGCCGGGTCCGAGGAAGGACGAGGAAGTCCTTGAACCGGCGTAGGGGCATGGAGGCGGGCGGATCGGGGGACTGGTGATGGCAGATCGATAAAGGCCCGTGAAGGACGACGGGGACACCTTGGCAGCCACCTCGCCGGTGTCGGGCGAAGAGGACGCGATAAACCTATCTTTGGCCATTGGCTCCTCGAGCTCCCCGGCACAGGCAGAGGTTGAGGATGGAGGCGGCGGCGATGGCGGCAACCTACCAATGGTTACGGGGTCGTGTGTGTCGGTGAGCACAGGTTTTGGGGAGTGTGTGGTGTGTGTGAAGGGGGGTTAAGGTGGTGTTTGAGGAAATACCGCGGCATCTGAAAATTTTACTAGGCGGGAGTAACAAGGCTGGGCTACTGAAAATTTGGATCAAGGGCGAGCAGATATTTTTGAGATTGCAAGCGATGCAGAGGCGGGAGTATTTGGGAGCGAGCTAGTGGGCTTGACACGCCGACTGTGGACTATAGCCGATGCACCTTCTCGCGTAAGCCATAGGCGTGCTATACACCGACGATGCTCCAGGATATTTTGTATTGCATCTCACATGGTTGGTGATAATAAACTGTGTGGGATCTACTTGATTTTTCATTTTGATTTGAATTACATAAAGGGGTCACAGCAGCAGTGGACGGTGTTTGAATTGCTAGACCTTTTATCTACAGTGAACATGCAACTATATGTGTGTCATACAAAAATTGGAATTATTTAGGGTTCGTTTGGAAAATTTATACAATAAATTGGTTTTCTAGCCATTTCAGGTGCACAATTCAAAATTAAAGCACATGCTCCACTCCATAAAAACGGGTTGCAAAATCAAATGTTTGTCCTTGGTTGCAAGCTTAGGTCACATGCAAGAAATGAGAATGAATGTCAAACACCTTGACACTGTCGCTCGGCCGCTAACATTGAGATACATGGTTTTAAAATTCTACTAAATCGAAAACTCGGCTGAAATTCATGAAACTTGACATGATGCCATGGAACGACATCGACATGCCGTGGTAAAAATATTTTCTCATTTGGGGAAGGTTTGGGTATAAGCTTCCCGCAAACCGGAGCTTCTCTCACAACAAGTCAGATGGTTTTGGTAAGGAATGTGCCACCTTGGGGGACAAACGATATATGTTGCCTCTTCTTACTTTCTAATTTTTTTCTCGTGTCAACATAGAACAACACGAGTACTGTGTCATTTTTTGGGATTTTTCGGGGTTCGCTTGGACATTATTATACATTAACTGATTTTTCTATGCATTCATGTGCAAAATTCAAATTTGAACTAATGCACATGCTTGATAACCCACAAGTATAGGGGATCACAACAGCTTTCGAGGGTAAAGTATTCAACCCAAATTTATTGATTCGACACAAGGGGAGCCAAAGAACATTATTGGGTATTAGCAATTGAGTTGTCAATTCAACCACACCTGGATAACTTAGTATCTGCAACAAAGTATTTAGTAGCAAGGTAGAATGATAATAAAGGTAACGGTAGAAAAAGTAATATTTTTGGGTTTTGTAGTGATCGTAACAGTAGCAACGGAAAAGTAAATAAGCGAAACACAAGATGTGAAAAGGTCGTAGGCAATGGATCGGTGATGGATAATTATGTCGGATGCGATTCCTCATGTAATAGCTATAACATAGGGTGACACAGAACTAGCTCCAATTCATCAATGTAATGTAGGCATGTATTCCGAATATAGTCATACGTGCTTATGGAAAAGAACTTGCATGACATCTTTTGTCCTACCCTCCCGTGGCAGCGGGGTCCTAGTGGAAACTAAGGGATATTAAGGCCTCCTTTTAATAGAGAACCGGAACAAAGCATTAGCACATAGTGAATACATGAACTCCTCAAACTATGGTCATCACCGAGAAGTATCCCGATTATTGTCACTTCGGGGTTGTCGAATCATAAGAAATAATAGGTGACTATAGACTTGAAAGATAGGATCAAGAACACACATATATTCATGAAAACATAATAGGTTCAGATCTGAAATCATGGCACTCGGGCCCTAGTGACAAGCATTAAGCATAGCAAAGTTATAGCAACATCAATCTCAGAACATAGTGGATACTAGGGATCAAACCCTAACAAAACTAACCTGATTACATGGTAAATCTCATCCAACCCATCACCGTCCAGCAAGCCTACGATGGAATTACTCATGCAAGGCGGTGAGCATCATGAAATTGGTGATGGAGGATGGTTGATGATGATGACGGCGACGAATCCCCCTCTCTGGAGCCCCGAACAGACTCCAGATCAGCCCTCCCGAGAGAGATTAGGGCTTGGCGGCGGCTCCGTATCATAAAACGCGATGAAAC
Organism: Aegilops speltoides; assembly: GCA_021437245.1. Classification (NCBI taxonomy): domain Eukaryota; kingdom Viridiplantae; phylum Streptophyta; class Magnoliopsida; order Poales; family Poaceae; genus Aegilops; species Aegilops speltoides. The sequence goes on from CM038146.1 coordinate 143,050,356, forward strand.
TTTCTCTCTGATTTTTTTCTCCGCTAGACGGAATATATGGAGTTGGAGTTGAGGTCGGTGGAGACTCAGGGGGCACACGAGACAGGGGGCGCGCCCAGGGGGTGGGCACGCCCCCCACCCTCGTGGACAGGGTGTGGGCCCCTGGTCTTGATTCTTTCGCCAGTATTTTTTATATTTTCCAAAACGCGCCTCCGTGGATTTTCAGGACATTCCGAGAACTTTTGTTTTCTACACATAAAACAACATCATGGCAGTTCTTCTGAAAACAGCATCAGTCCGGGTTAGTTTCATTCAAATCATGCAAGTTAGAGTCCAAAACAAGGGCAAAAGTGTTTGGAAAAGTAGATACGTTGGAGACGTATCAACTCCCCCAAGCTTAAACCTTTGCTTGTCCTCAAGAAATTCAATTGATAGACTGAAAGTGATAAAGAAAAAATTTTACAAACTATGTTTGCTCTTGTTGTTGTAAACATGCAAAGCCAGCATTCAGGTTTCAGCAAATATTTTGAACTAACCATACTCACAATAACACCTAGGTCTCACAATTACTCATATCAATAGCATAATCAGCTAGCGAGGCATAATAATAAAACTCGGATGACAACACTTTCTCAAAACAATCAAAACATGATATAACAAGATGGTATCTCGCTAGCCCTTTCTGAGACCGCAAAACATAAATGTAGAGCACCTTTAAAGATCAAGGACTGACTAAACATTGTAATTCATGGTAAAAGAGATCTAGTCAACTCATACCCAATATAAACCAATAATAATGAATGCAAATGACAGTGTGCTCTCCAGCGGGTGCTTTTTAATAAGAAGGGTGATGACTCAACATAAAAGTAAATAGATAGGCCCTTCGTAGAGGGAAGCAGGGAGTTGTAGAGGTGACAGAGCTTGATTTTAAAATAGAGATTGAATAACATTTTAAGCGGCATACTTTCACTGTCAACGCAACAACTATGAGATGGCTGTATCTTCCATACTACATGCATTATAGGCAGTTCCCAAACAGAATGGTAAAGATTTATACTCCCCCACCACCAACAAGCATCAATCCATGGCTTGCTCGAAACAATGAGTGCCTCCAACTAACAACAGCCCTGGGGGAGTTTTGTTTAATTATATTGATTTGCTTTGATCTTTTTGGATCATGGGAGTAGGCATCTCGGTTACCGGCCCTTTCTCGTGAATGAGGAGCGGAGTCCACTCCTCTTGAGAATAACCCACCTAGCATCAAAGATATAGGCAGCCCTAGTTGTAACATGAGCTACTCGAGCATACAAAATAGAATTTCATTTGAAGGTTTGGAGTTTGGCACATACAAATTTACTTGGAACGGCAGGTAAATACCGCATATAGGAAGGTATGGTGGACTCATATGGAACAACTTTGGGGTTTAAGGAGTTTGGATGCACAAGCAGTATTCCGCTTAGTGCATGTGAAGGCTAGCAAAAGACTGGGAAGCGACCAACTGAGAGAGCGACAACAGTCATAAACATGCATTAAAATTAATTCACACCAAGTACAAGCATGAGTAGGATATAATCCACCATGAACATAAATATCATGAAGGCTATGTTGATTTGTTTCAACTACATGCGTGAACATGTGCCTAGTCGAGTCACTCAATTCATTCAAAGGAGGATACCATCCCATCATACCACATCATAGTCATTCTAATAGCATGTTGGCATGCAAGGTAAACCATTATAACTCATAGCTAATCAAGCATGGCACAAACAACTATAATCTCTAAATGTCATTGCAAATATGTTTACTTCATAATAAGCTGAATCAGAAACGATGAACTCATAATATTTACAAAAACAAGAGAGGTCGAGTTAGCAGCTTTTCTCATCTCAATCAGTCCATCATATATCGTCATTATTGCTTTCACTTGCACAACCGAACGATGTGTATAATAATAATAGTGCACGTGCATTGGACTAAGCTGGAATCTGCAAGCATTCAACTCAAGAGAGAAGACAAAGTAATATGGGCTCTAAGTTAAATAAACAATCATGCATATGAGAGCCACTAAACATTTTCAATATGATCTTCTACTCTCGACCCCCAAAGAAAAGAAAATAAAACTATTTACACGGGAAAGCTCCCAACAAGTAAAAGAAGAACGAGCAATATTTTTGGTTTTTTCATTTTAATTTCTACTACAAGCATGGAAATTAAACTAACTAATTTGTTTTGGTTTTTCTTAAGGTTTATCAAATACACAAGAAAAAAGCTAGAAAAAGAAAATTAAACTAGCATGGATAATACAATGAAAGAGTATGAGCACCGACGACTAGAATAGTGTGTGAACATGAATGTAAAGTCGGTGAGAAATACGTACTCCCCCAAGCTTAGGCTTTTGGCCTAAGTTGGTCTAATGCCAAGGGTAGCCTGGCTGATATCCGTAGTTGTAATCGGGTCTTGAGATGCAGTGACAAATGCCTCCTGAGCTGCGGCATGTTGGCGAGCCGCCTCCGCTCTCCCCTCGTGTTCAGCTGCTTCCTCCCTGGTAACAACATATCTTCCTTTTGCCTGGTAAACAAAAAGGAGAGGAGAAGGAAGAGTAACATGGACAGCGTTGCGTCTGTCATAGATTAGTCGATACTGGAGGAATTGTTCATTCCTCTTAAGAAAATGATGTTGGGCCATAGCGTCGTAATCTAAATAAGCAGGAGGTAATATCATATCCCCCTCTCGTGGGGCTATACCAAGATAATTAGCCACACGGGTCGCATAAATTCCCCCAGATAAATCTCCAGCTCTACCATTATTATGCAACCTACGTGCAACTATTGCCCCCAAGTTATAATCTTTATAACCTAACACGACGCTCTTGAGGACACAAAGATCAGGGACACACATATGACATGCTTCGTCTTTACCGTTAATGCATATACTAATGAAAAGAGCAAAATAATTTATAGTAGGAAAATGAATGCTCCCTATGGTAGCTTGTGCAATGTCCCTAGATTCTCCCACAGTAATACTAGCAAGGAAATCTCTAAATTAAGATTTGTGGGGATCATTAATATTGCCCCACTGCGGAAGTTTGCAAGCAGTTGTAAAATCCTCTAAGTCCATGGTATAAGATGTATCATAGATATCAAATAGGACACTCGGAGAATTACGTGTACATTTATATTTAAACCTCCGCACAAATTAGTTAGTCAATTGATAGTACTGAGGACACTTATCTTGTAAGATATCCTCCAGGTCGGCATTACGCACATATGCGTCAAATTCATCCTTAAAGCCAGCTTCGACCATAAAATCGATGGATGGCCACTCACAAGCTCGTACATCTGTGTCCCTCGGTAATTCAACGTCTTGCTCACGTATAGCAATCCTCGGTCCTTTCTTTACTGAGGAACCACCTTGGTACATTCTCCTAGTCATAATTCTTTTTCTGAAAAACTTCTAAAATTTTAGTAACTTCAAAATAAAAGTGAATAAAACTAAACAAGATTGATAGCAACTACTCCTACAAGTGCTTAGAGCCTATATCATGCATTAGAATTACTTGGGACCTCATAAAATTAACATGCAATCTCAAGAACATGGTCACCTATGCAGCAAAAATTTGCAATGAATAAAGCACTAGAACAAAAACTAATTGGACCAATGGAGGAGTCATATACCAAGCAACAATCTCCCAAAGCAGTTTGTGAATGGAGCTTTGAGCAAGGAGATCGAAAATCGCAGCAAAATGAGCTAGAACTCGTGCTTGAGCTGGATGGAGATTTTTTTGGGAAGAAGATGGAGTGTATGGGTGCTGGCATAAGTGGAGGGGGACACCAGGGGCCCACGAGACAGGGGGCGCGCCCAGGGAAGGTGGGCGTGCCCTCCACTCTTGTGGCCTAGTGCTTGCCCCTCCTGAAGTGATTCAGTGCCTAAAATCCTCAAATATTCCATAAAAAATTATACTAAATTTGCAGGGCATTTGGAGCACTTTTATTTTCGGGGTAATTTTTTATTGTACGGATAATTCAAAAAACAGACGGATAATACTATTTTTGCTTTATTTATTCTAAATAACAGAAAGTAAAAAGAGGGTACAGAAGGTTGTGCCTTCTTGTTTCATCCATCTCGTGATCATCAAAATGAATTCACTAACAAGGTTGATCAAGTCTTGTTAACAAACTCATTCCGAATAACACGGAACCGGAGAAATTTCGAATAACACTAAGTTAACTCAACGGGGATATGAACATCCCCAACAATAAGAATATCATACTTTTTCTTGACAGTAGGGAGAGGAAATTTAAAACCTCCAATAATGATAGTTGGAACTTTTCCAATAGAATTGATGCTATGAACTTGAGATTGTTTCCTCGAAAAGTGTACTGTATGCTCATTACCATTAACATGAAAGTGACATTGCCTTTGTTGCAATCAATAACAACCCCTGCAGTATTCAAAAAGGGTCTACCAAGGATAATCGACATACTATCGTCCTCGGGAATATCAAGAATAACAAAGTCCGTTAAGATAGTGACATTTGCAACCACAACAGGCACATCCTCACAAATACTGACAGGTATAGCAGTTGATTTATCAGCCATTTGCAAAGATATTTCAGTAGGTGTCAACTTATTCAATTCAAGTCTATGATATAAAGAGAGAGGCATAACACTAACACCAGCTCCAAGATCACATAAAATAGTTCTAACATAATTTATTTTAATGGAGCATGGTATAGTTGGTACCCCAGGGTCTCCAAGTTTCTTTGGTATTCCACCCTTAAAAGTGTAATTAGCGAGCATGGTGGAAATTTCAGATTCCGGTATCTTTCTTTTATTTGTAATGATATCCTTCATATACTTAGCATAAGGATTTACTTTGAGCATATCAGTTAAGCGCATTCGTAAGAAAATAGGTCTAATCATTTCAGCAAAGCGCTCAAAATCCTCATCATCATTTGTCTTGGATGGTTTAGGAGGAAAGGGCATGGGTTTCTGAACCAATGGTTCTCTTTCTCTACTGTGCTTCCTAGCAACAGAATCTCTCTTATCATAACGTTGATTCTTTGATTGTGGGTTATAAAGATCAACAGCAGGTTCAATCTCTACTTCATTATTTGTACTAGGTTGAGCATCAACATGAACATTATCATTAACATTATCACTAGGTTCACGTTCATCACCTGATTGTGTTTCAGCATCAGAGATAGAAATATCGTTGGGGTTCTCAGGTGTGTCTACAATAGGTTCACTAGAAGCATGCAAAGTCCAATTGTTGTTCTTTTTCTTCTTTTTAGAAGAACTAGGTGCCTCTAAATTGTTTCTCTAAGAATCTTGCTCGATTCTCTTAGGGTGGCCTTCAGGATACAAAGGTTCCTGAGTCATTCTACCAGTTCTAGTAGCCACTCTAACAGCTAAGTCATTTTTATTGTTTAATTCATCAAGCAAATCATTTTGAGCTTTAAGTACTTGCTCAGCTTGAGTAGCAACCATAGAAGCATATTTGCTAATGAGTTTAAGTTCACCTTTAACTCTAGCCATATAATCGCTCACGCGTCCTTTCTCGAAAGCATTATCCTTTAACTCTCTACCAACATAAGCATTAAAAATTTCTTGTCTAGCCATAAAGTCATCAAATTCATCTAAGCATGGGCTATGAAATTTAGTAGAGGGAATTTCAACTTTATCATATCTATAGAGAGAATTTACCTTTACTACCTGTGTCGGGTTATCAAGACAATGTGGTTCTTCAACACGCGGTATATTAAGACCATGTATTTCTTCAATGGGAGGTAAATTCTTAACATGTTCAGCTTTTATACCTTTTTCTTTCATTGATTTCTTTGCCTCTTGCATATCTTCAGGACTGAGAAATAAAACACCTCTCTTCTTCGGAATGGGTTTAGGAATAGGCTCAGGAGTTGGCTCAGTTGGTTCAGGAATTGCCTCAGGAATTGGCTCAGGGAGAGTCCAATTATTTTCATTAGTCAACATATTATTCAATAGTAATTCAGCTTCGTCGACTGTTCTTTCCCTGAAAACACAACCAACACAACTATCCAAGTAGTCCTTGGAAGCATCGGTTAGTCCATTATAAAAGATATCAAGTATTTCATTTTTCTTAAGAGGATGATCAGCCAAAGCATTAAGTAATCGGAGAAGCCTCCCCCAAGCTTGTAGGAGACTCTCTTCTTTGATTTGCACAAAATTATATATTTCCCACAAGGCAGCTTGTTTCTTATGAGCAGGGAAATATTTAGTAGATAAGTAATAAATCATATCCTGGGGACTCCGCACACAACCAGGAGCAAGAGAATTAAACCAAGTCTTAGCATCACCCTTTAATGCGAACGGAAATATCTTAAGGATATAATAATAGCGAGACTTCTCATCATTAGTAAACAGGGTGGCTATATCATTTAACTTGGTAAGATGTGCCACAACAGTTTCAGATTCAAGGCCATAAAAAGGATCAGATTCAACTAAAGTAATAATCTCAGGATCAACAAAGAATTCATAATCCTTATCAGTAACACAGATAGGTGAAGTAGCAAAAGCAGGGCCAGGTTTCATTCTAGCATTAAGAGACTGCTGCTTCCATTTAGCTAATAATTTTTTAAGATCATATCTATATTTACAAGCAAAGATAGCTCTAGCAGCTTCCTCTTCCATAACATAACCCTCGGGAACAACAGGTAATTCACAATCAGGGGGAGAACTTTCATCATCACTATCATCAATAATAGCATCTTCAATAACTTCGTTCTCTCTAACCCTAGCAAGTTGTTCATCAAGAAATTCACCTAATGGCAAAGTAGTATCACGCACAGAAGTAGTTTCATCATAAGTATCATGCATAGCAGAAGTGGCATCATCTATAATATGCGACATATCAGAATTCATAGCAGTAGCAGGTTTAGGTGTCGCAAGCTTACTAATAATGGAAGGAGAATCTAGTGCAGAGCTAGATGGCAGTTCCTTACCTCCCCTCGTAGTTGAGGGCAAAATCTTGGTTCTTTCGTCTTTCAAGATCCTCATAGTGATCAACAGATACAAATCCCAAGTGACTCAAAGAATAGAGCTATGCTCCTCGGCAACAGCACCAGAAATTAGTTTTGATAACCCACAAGTGTAGGGGACCGCAATAGCTTTCGAGGGTAAAGTATTCAACGCAAATTTATTGATTCGACACAAGGGGAGCCAAAGAATATTATTGAGTATTAGCAGTTGAGTTGTCAATTCAACCACACCTGGATAACTTAGTATCTGCAGCAATGTATTTAGTAGCAAGGTAGTATGATAATAAAGGTAATGGTAGCAAAAGTAATATTTTTGGGTTTTGTAGTGATCGTAACAGTAGCAACGGAAAAGTAAATAAGCGAAACACAAGGTGTGAAAAGGTCATAGGCAATGGACCAGTGATGGATAATTATGTCGGATGCGATTCCTCATGTAATAGCTATAACATAGGGTGACACAGATATAGCTCCAATTCATCAATGTAATGTAGGCATGTATTCTGAATATAGTCATATGTGCTTATGGAAAAGAACTTGCATGACATCTTTTGTCCTACCCTCCCGTGGCAGCGGGGTCCTAGTGGAAACTAAGGGATATTAAGGCCTCCTTTTAATAGAGAACCGGAACAAAGCATTAGCACATAGTGAATACATGAACTCCTCAAACTATGGTCATCACCGAGAAGTATCCCGATTATTGTCACTTTGGGGTTGTCGGATCATAACACATAATAGGTGACTATAGACTTGCAAGATAGGATCAAGAACACACATATATTCATGAAAACATAATAGGTTCAGATCTGAAATCATGGCACTCGGGCCCTAGTGACAAGCATTAAGCATAGCAAAGTCATAGCAACATCAATCTCAGAACATAGTTTGAGGAGGGGATCAAACCCTAACAAAACTAACTTAATTACATGGTAAATCTCATCCAACCCATCACCGTCCAGCAAGCCTACGATGGAATTACTCACGCGCAGCGGTGAGCATCATGAAATTGGTGATGGAGGATTGTTGATGATGACGACGACGACGAATCCCCCTCTCCGGAGCCCCGAACGGACTCCAGATCAGCCCTCCCGAGAGAGATTAGGGCTTGGCGGTGGCTCCGTATTGTAAAATGCGATGAAACTTTCTCTCTGATTTTTTCCTCCACGAGACGGAATATATGGAGTTGGAGTTGAGGTCGGTGGAGCTTTATGGGGCCCACGAGACAGGGGGGCGCGCCCAGGGGGGTGGGCGCGCCCCCCACCCTCATGGACAGGGTGTGGGCCCCCTGGTCTTGATTCTTTCGCCAATATTTTTTATATTTTCCAAAACGTGCCTCCGTGGATTTTCAGGACATTCCGAGAAATTTTGTTTTCTACACATAAAACAACATCATGGTAGTTCTGCATAAAACAGTGTTAGTCCGGGTTAGTTTCATTCAAATCATGCAAGTTAAGAGTCCAAAACAAGGGCAAAAGTGTTTGGAAAAGTAGATACGTTGGAGACGTATCAATGCTCCAGTGCATATAAAGTGGTTCAAAACAGGACTGTGTGTCCTTGGTTACATGCTTAAGTCTCATGCAAGAAATGAGAAGGAATGTCAAACACCTTGCCACCGTCGCTCGGCCGCTAACATTGAGATACATGGTTTTTAAATTCTAGTAAATCAAAAACGCGTCCAAAATTTATGAAACTTGACACGCTAGCATGGAACGGCATCAACATGCAGTGGTAAAAATATTGTCGCATTTGGGGCAGGTTGGGGTATATAAGCTTCTCACAAACCAGAGCTTCTCACAACAAGCCTCATGGTTATGGTAGGGAACGTTTCACCTTTCTGGATGAAATGATATCTGTTGCCTCTTCTTGATTTCAATTTTTTTCTAGTGACAACATAGAACAACATGAGTGTTGTGTTAGTTTTAGGATTTTTTTTCTGGGTTCGTTTGGACATTTTATATATTAATTGAGTTTTCAATGCATTTATGTGCATAATTCAAATTTGAACTACATGCACATTCTCTTATGCATAATAATTGGTTGAAAATTCAAATCTGTGTCCTTGGTTGCATGCTTAGGTCCCATGCAAGAAATGGGAATGAATATCAAACACCATGCCACCGTCACTCGGCCGCAAACATTGAGATACCTACTTTTTAAATTCTAGTAAATCCAAAACTCTTCTTTAATTCAAGAAACTTTGACATGCTATCATGGAGCGGCATCGACATGTCGTGGTAAATTTTTTGTCCCATTTGGGGCAGGTTTGGGTATAAACTTCTCACGAACCAGAGCTTCTCACAACAAGAGCTTCATGGTTTCGGTAGGGAACGTACCACCTTTGGGGACGAAATGATATCCGTTGCCTGTTATTGCTTTAAAAAAATTTCTCTAGTGTCAACATAAAACAACAGGAGTGTTGTGTTAAAATTTGTAATTTTTCAGGGTTCATTTGGACAGTTTTATACATTAGTTGAGTTTTCAATGCATTTATGTGCATAGTTGTGGCACTCCGGCTCAGAGCAACCGATTTACCTTGCATTGCCAACCCAAAGATCATGTCTTCTGGCAATACACAACATCTTGGTACAGAAAATCACCACTTTATTGAAACTAGCAGAAGCATAGTGTGACATTACATCAAGTAGAGAGGCCAAGCGGCACACTCGGTGCGGCTGAACAATATGTACATTATTTAGTGAACATAAAGGGGCCTCGAGCACGACATTTACACGGCAGCGGAACAACGACGTAGCAGGACTCCATAGCACTGGGACGCCGATGTTGACACGATCTAGACACGACAGCACTCCAATCCAGTTAGACTTTCCTAAAATCTTGCATAACACACCAGGTCAGTACATTGAATGTACTTGCAAGCTCATAGCAAGCATAACCATAATGACAAACAATATCATGACATTTAATCAAATTGAATGCAAACAGCAACGTGCTACTCATGTAGTGAAACCAAACTTGTGCACTGAGTCACTCGGACTCTCTTACCAACGGGTTGCCTCGCAACCAAACGGTGATCATAATGGATCGAAAACAGAACCATACTTGGTTAAACGGGTTACCTTGTAACCAAACGATGATCACTCACGGATCACAAATGATACCACAATAGTCAGCCTCACTGGCATCATCATGAATTCAACTAGTGCAACGCAAATAACTTAGTATGCAAGATTTCTTTATGAAAGTTGATCCATGGTGTGACTTACTTACGAACTGGGCCCTTATCCGGGGGCGTGGCTATCGATAGATTAATACAGTCCGCAGAGGTAGCGCACTTTACCCACACCACAGAACCCATGGCCTCGCACTCCCATTCGGGTGAACCAACGGCATTCCGACAGAACTCTCCCATTGCCATGACACTCTTTCGGCCACCCCGACCAACTCCCCACTGGGCTTAGTCATGGGTGGACCCAGCCTACCAAAGGCAAAATGACCATCGTCGTGGCAAATAAATGGTCCCAAACGGGGACAAGGTACCATAACAACAACAGGCTCACAAGGTTATGTCTGCTTACCGGGCCAGGGTAACGAATGCCCATAACCTTTTCTCGTTGGAGGCACTGACAAAAGGCATGACAACGGAACGACTAACGGCCTCCCCATACTAAGGCAAATGTGGTTGCACTTGTTAGCCCGATTCAGTGGCACCATGACCCAACCAACTTTATGTTCAAGTTCAATTATCATCAGGTTTAACTTGAAATAAAATGCTCGAGTCACTATATGCCATGCTTATGCAACCATATATCATGCATCATATATCACTTAGAAACAACAGATCAACCTCATTCAAAGTTCTACTTGCACAAACTCATGTTTCAACATTTCTGGTCCTTACTTACTGGTCATCTAGATTAATCACTTTTTAGTTGGCATTTATCATACGAAACTCATCATGCATATAAGAAAAAATAATACCAATGCTCATATTACCATAGTCATGACAAACTTACTTAGTTCAACTACTCAAGCTATATCTCACTAGGTCAAGCATTCATTTATGTTAACTAAGCATCTTGATCATGACAAACTAAATAACACAAGCATTATTTATTTTAATACTATATGCAATGAATATCATATATATTCAAGTGGAAAATCATGGATATTGCAAAGACACCATGAAAATGTTGTTGTGGCTTGCCTTAGTGCAGAGGAGCTTCACACTCCTCCTGAATGCCTTCAAGACAAGCTTCACCTTCTGAAAATAAATCAAATGACAAAAAGAAAATATCAAGAACACTTCTGAAAATTACCAGAAATTCTAGACAGCAGAGAAAACTCTCATCATGGGTGTGCTGTTAGGATTTTCTAGTAAGAAAACAATGCAAAAAGAATCAACTCATTTGGACTTGTAGAATAAAATTTACATCTCGTCAAAGTTCTGGTCAAATTTGAATTAAATTTGAATAAAAGAAAAAACAGAGGGGGGTGACGTTGAAGGCGTAAACCAGCAGGGCGCCACCACTCATACTGCTTCAGGAATGGCCTGAGTGGCTAACAGCGGGCCCCAGTGGTCAGGTCGGAGGGGGAGGGGGAGAGAAGCAGAGTCGGGCAGCGCGGCGGTGGCGCTTTCTCTGGCGTGGAGTGCCCGACAACGAGATCTGAGAGGATAGGAACGGAGTGGATATCGAGGCGCACCTGCCCGTACCCGTAGCATTGCTAGGGATGGCCGGACGGGGTCAGAATGAAGCTCTCCAGCAGCGGCAGCGGGCGGAGCTCATCGGAGATGGTGATTCCGGTGAAGCAGGGCCAGTCCAGCAGATCCAACGGCACCAGCACGCACCAGTGGACCACCACGGACACGCCAGAGAAGTCAGCAAAGCTTGAACAACTGTGGAGAGGGAGGGGCAGTGGACGGGGATCGCCGACGAGCTCGAGGCGGGGACGGCGGCCAGAGGCCTGCCCGGCCGGGCTGCGGCTTCCTACGGTGTTATGGAGGTGTGTTGAGAGCGTGTGTGCAGAGAAACGAGCTCGGGGGGCTCTATTTATAGTCGAGGCCGAGGCGGGATCGAGAGCTCACCGGAGCTGTCTGGAGTGGCGCCCGGTGACGAATGGCATCTGTGAGAGGGAGAGAAGGCGCCGGAGATCATGTGGGGACTGTAGCGAGCAGCGACGAGCACAGGAGCGTGGTACGCGACGAGCACAGGGGCACGGGCGCACTGTTGGCTTGGCCGAGCCGTGCCTATGCTCACTGCCGTGAGCTCCGGCGTCGGTGAGGGCCAGGGCGGAGTTAAGGAGGTGTAGATGAGCATGGGGCGCGGTTTGGCAAGGTGCGGCGGCCAGCACAGCGAGCACGCGGAAAATAGAGGCACTGGCGCACCGCAGAGTGCGTCGGCCGCATGCCAACCCCCTTGAACGAACGTGGTCACTGCGTGAACTTTGGCATCAGGTTGAGCTAAGCGCAAACACCAAGTCTGGCATGTAGTCCTTAGTGGTTTTAGTTGTTTTGCACAGTTGGCTGGGTCACAGGTGAACTGTGTGAGTGGGTTTGAGCTTCACTGAGAAAAATCTAGTGGGAACTAAGGGTTGTGCTTTGGGGTTTAGCAATCTCTTAGGATGGTAATGAAGCTCAGAAAAGATTAGCCCCAAAAGACCAAGCAAAAATATACTTGTTGTGTAATGTGGTCATTTTGTCCAGAACAGAAATGATTTTCTGTAGCAAAAATATTACATAAAATTATGCAATATTTTTGCTCATGAAGGTGCCCTAGGGTTCGAAGAATATTTGTTAATTTATTCAGGATTTTAGGAGCAATAAAAATACGGGTTGCTTTGGAGCATACTTCTCTGAAGTGATTTTCAGGGAAGAAAATGAATATTTTTATTTTATGAGAAATATTCCTTGGGCTTTTGTTTGAGCTTTTCAGAGAAGGAAAGGTGAGTTAGAGATGGACAGGTCACTTGGGTGAAAATCAAGTGTAGGCCCAAGTGTTGAAGTCCATTTGAATTGATTCAAAACTCCAAATCCAAAGGAAATGCAAAAGAAAGTCCGGAAAAAGAGAGAAGGCAAATCCAGGCTATCACAAACCTCCCCCACTTAAGATGAATCTCGTCCTCAAGATTCGGTTGCTTGGGAAACAATTTTGGGTAGGTTGTTCTTAAAAATTCCTCTCTTTCCCAGGTTGCTTCTTCTTCGGCGTGATGCTCCCACTAGACCTTGTAAAACTTGATCGCTTTGCTGTGTGTGACCCTTTTTGCCTCATCCAAGATTCTGAACAGTCTCTCCTCATAAGTTAAATCCTTGGCAAGCTCAATTTCTGACATATCAGTCCTCTTCTCGGGTGGTGAAATACACCTTCTCAGCTGTGATACGTCGAACACGTTGTGCACTTCCGACAATTCTGGTGGCAATTCCAACTGATAAGCAACTGTGCCAACGCGGGTCATGACTGGGAATGGACCAATTATCTTGGTGCCAATTTGCCTCGGGTCTGAAATCTCTTGATTCCCTTCATGGGTGTGACTCAAAGATACACGTGTTCACTAGGCTCAAAGCTAACTTGCCGATGTTTGGCATCATAATAACTCTTTTGTCGTGACTTAGCCCGTTGCAGTCTATCTCGAATTTCCTTGACTTGTTTCTCTGCCTCCAATATCAAATAAGTATCAAAGATACGGCTGTCTCCGGTTTGAGACCAATTTAATGGAGTACGGCACTTACGGTTGTACAAGCTTCAAATGGTGACATCTTCAGACTAGTTTGAAAACTGTTGTTGTAAGAGAATTCCTCATATGGCAGACAATCTTCCCATTTGGGCCCATGGGCTAAAGCACATGCTCGAAGCATGGCTTCAAGGAGTTGATTTACCCGCTCAGTCTGACCGTCTGTCTGTGGATGATAGGCGGTGCTGTATTTGAGAGCGGTCCCTAGAGCTTGATGGATTTGGGACCAGAATGCTGAGGTAAAGAGCGAACCTCGGTCAGAAGTGATTGTTTTTGGTACTCCATGCAAACTGACAATCCAGGACACATATAATTGTGCAAGTTGATCAGCGCGATAGGTGGTGCGGATGGGAACAAAGTGAGCCACTTTAGTCAACATGTCCACTATGACCCATACAGCATCATTGCCTCGGTGAGTCTTGGGTAGACCGGTGATAAAGTCCATGCAGACATCATCCCATTTACATTGCAAGACGGGTAGAGGTTGGAGAAGTCCAGTGAGTTTTTGGTGTTCCGCCTTTACTTTGTTGCAGATGTCACAACAAGCGACAAAATATGCGATGTCCCTTTTCATTCCATCCCACCAAAATATCTGTCGAAGGACTTCATACATTTTAGTGCCGCCTCGGTGTATCGAATATGAGGACTCGTGCGCTTCTGCCAAAATTTTCTTTCTCAAGTCTGCTTGCTCGGGTACGCATATCCGTCCTTGGAACCTGAGTGTACCCAGTGCGTCCTTAGAGAAATCCTGAGTTTGGCCTTCTCGCGGACGGTGGAGATGTCCTTGCAGAGTCTTGTCGTCAGCCTGTGCAATGCGAATCTCCTCCTTGGGAGTAGGAGTTACTTCCAAAATATTTGCAAGACCGGCATTTACAATTACCAAGTTGAGCTGAGCGATCTCTTGTTGGAGTTCCGGAGGCAAGGACTCCATCATGGCATTTAAACTGGCAGGCTTGCGACTGAGGGCATCAACAACCATGTTGGCTTTTCCCGGATGGTAATTTATTCCCAGATCATAGTCCTTGATCAACTCGAGCCATCTTCACTGTCGAAGGTTTAAGTCTGGCTAGGTAAATATATATTTGAGACTCTTGTGGTTGGTAAATATTTGACATCTTTTTCCAATGAGGTAATGTCTCCAAATCTTTAGGTCAGTTCCAAATCATGTGTAGGATAATTTCCTTCATGAGGTCATAGCTAGCGAGATGCGTAAGCTACCACCTTGCCATCTTGCATGAGTATGCACCCAATACCCTTTCTGGATGCGTCACAATACACATCAAAGCTGCGGTAAATGTCTGGGAGAGTCACTACCGGTGCTGATGTCAACCTGGTTTTTATCTCGTTAAAGCTCTTCTCGCAATCCTCAGTCCATTCAAACTTCTTGTCTTTCTTGAGGAGTTCTATCATTGGCTTGGCAATTTTGGAAAATCCTTCAATGAACCGATGGTAGTATCTGGCTAATCCAAGAAAACCCAGAATTTTGGATATCGTCGTGGGTGCTGCCCAATCAAGCACATCTTTTACTTTGCTGGGGTCCACTGCAATACCTTCTGCTGATAGAACATGTCCTAGTAATCCGACTTGTTTGAGCCAAAACTCACACTTGCTGAATTTTGCATAAAGCTGATGGTCATGGAGTCTCTGTAAGACTGCTCGGAGGTGTTCCTTGTGTTCTTCATCACTTTTAGAGTATATGAGAATATCATCGATAAAAACCACCACAAACCTATCCAAGAATTCCATGAACACCTTATTCATCATATGCATGAAAAAGGCGGGGGCATTTGTGAGACCTAAAGACATCACTGTATATTCATAGAGACCGTAACGGGTAGTGAACGCGGTCTTAGGAATATCTTCCTTCTTGATCTTGAGTTGATGATATCCGGTCCTTAAATCAATCTTGGAAAATAATTTTGCCCCACTAAGTTGATCGAACAAATCATCAATCCTTGGTAGCGGGTAGTTGTTATTGATGGTGACATCGTTCATCCGACGGTAGTCCATGCACATTCTGAGACTGTCGCCTTTCTTGTCTACAAATATTGCGGGTGATACCCATGGTGACGAGCTTGGGCGGATATATCCTTTCTGCAGCATCTCATCAAACTGTTTCTTTAATTCCACGAGTTCAGATGAAGGCATTTGATAATACTTTTTGTACAATGGTGCAGTTCCAGGTACAAGATCAATTGCAAACTCAAGCTCTCTATCTGGAGGCATTCCGGGTAATTCCTCGAGGAATACATCAGGAAATTCACTGACCACAGGAATCAGATCCAATTCTTCGGCTACTGCTGTGAAAACCAGTTCTCCTTTGGGTATGCTTTTGCGGGCATAGAATTTTATGGATCGCCCTTCCTGATTTGTCAAGGTGGCTTCTCAGGTTCAAAATTTATGCATACTTGATATTGGGTCAACCAGTTCATTCCCAAAATAACATCCAACTTGGCAGACTCGATGACTATCAAAGCGGATGTAAAACAGACTTCCTTGATATCAATTTCCAAACTTTTGCAGACCAGATTGCTTTTGAATACGGATCCCGGGGATTGAACCATCATACTTTTTCCCAAAAGCGAGCAAGGAAATTTGTTTTGGGCAACAAAACTTCGAGAAACAAAAGAGTGGGAAGCCCCAGAGTCAAATAAAATTATTATGGGTATGTTATTAACGAGAAACAAACCAATGATGACATCGGGGTTTTCTTTGGCTTCGTCCGCGGAGAGGTGATGAACTTGCCCTTGGACGATCTTCTGGGTATGATATGACCCCATGTGATTGACTTGCGGCCAGAACGGGGCATTTGACTTCTTGGGACACTGCCTGGCATAATGTCCGGTATGTCCACAATTAAAGCAGGCATTGTTGCGTTGATGCTCCTTGTGCACTGGACTGGTCACGACATTCTTGACTTGAGTAGTGGTCTTGTCCACATTCTGCTGCCAATTTGGTTTGTACTCCACTTGAGTCTATTGCTAGGTACAGGCCTTTTGCACGGGTTGTCCGTCCCTTTTTGGCTCGAATTTACGCTTGTGGTCATTATTTGCGTGTTAGTTGTCTTGCACAGGCTTGTACTCTCTTTCTGCGATGAGGGCCTTGTTCACCAGAGACTAAAAATCTGGAAAGTCAAGCATGCATAGATCACTCGTAAGGTGTTGATTTAATCCTCCAAGGAACCTATCGATCTTCCTTTCTTCCGTGGCCACATCATAGAGGGAATAGGGTCAGATGGTTGAACTTGTGCAAATATTCACTTATGGACAGACTTCCTTGAGTGAGACCAAGGAATTTGCGTTGCTTGACCTTCATGATACCAGCTGGAATATGGTACTTGAGAAATTGGTCCTTGAAATCGGTCCACGTGATTTCTTCTCCCGCAGGCGACAGAGATTTAGCATTATCCCACCATATAGCAGCGGCTCCTTCAAGATAGTGGGTAGAGAATGGAACCTTGTCAGCTTCATCGGTGCGAGCAATTTCAAGTTTCTTCTCGATAGTTCGTAACCAATCATCTGCTTCCAAAGGGTCAACCACTTGCTGAAACTAGGAGGCTTAGTCCTTTGAAAATCTGACAGTTTGGAGTGATGGCCATTTTGATTCCCATTCTGCCCAACCATAGCTTGCACACTTTTTAACAGCTCAATCAGATCATTGTTCCTTCTTTCTTCAAACATGCGCATAATTTGTTCAGTGGAGGGTGGATTTGGCAGTGGAGGCGGTGGTTGCGGATACGGCTCGGGGGAGTGCCCTGCCTGTCTTGCTGAGCGACGAACAGGGACATCCTCACAAGCTTGCGTGCTGCTGCCTCCCCGCATCATCCTACTGTTTATTTTTTCTAATAAGAGCAACCACGATGAGCAACATCCAAACATGGGAAGAAAAGCCAGTGACAAACCCGAAAGAGCAAAACAAACGAATCGAGAAACACGACGATCGAATAAAAACTCCAACATAATTATACATAGACTCATACATGAAAGATAGACATCATGACTGGTGCAACTACTCGCACACATGCAACGATACATCATGGCTCATACAACTACATCTATACATCACATGACCACTGCGGATACTCAAACACTCTAGGACTCTGCCGGTGCTACCGGATCCTCTCCTGAGTCAGACCCAGATCCTGAACTGACGATGCTAATCGAGACCTCCGGGTTAAAGGTAACATGACAATGTTGCCTCGAGGTCTCTCCCTTAGGGGTAGGCGTGGGATGAGAAGGGATCATGGGAGCTGCAGGGGTAGCAAGAAGAGATGCCCACTCAGCAGGAGCACTGTGTGGGTTCATAGTCGAGGTGCCCAGGCTACTCGGGGGAGTAATCGGGGAAATAGGCGAGCTAGAACTGGGCACAATATAAGGAGTAAATTCCATAGAAGGTGGAGTAGGGTAGGATCTAGCAGCGGCTAAAGCAGAGCGAGCACGATTCAACTCTCGAGCCAACTCGTGAATCAGAAGATAACTAGCAGTGATATATCGAGAAAGGTGGCTAGTGTCACTATCAGACGCCGGATCAACGGAATGAAAGCGAACATGACCATCATCATGCAAAGATGGGTAGAAGTGAAAACCTAGGTGGTTCTGCATCCGAGCCTCTATATAGCGTAACTCAACAAGAATCTCAAATGCAGCATACTGGACAGCCTGAGCGGTGGTGGATGCATAACCGCTCCGAGAGGTACGAGTGTAAGAGCCTGCTGACGAACTAGTGCACAGAGTAACCACGACATGATACTCATACATGGAGTCGGCTAGATGCTCCCGGTACACCCGATATGTTGGGTCGTCACCGTGAGGGTACAGTCGACGCCACACATTATGAAGAAGATGCAGTGAAGTGTATGGCATCAGTTCCAACGGACACGGATACGGCACCGGAGCCATCTACACTCACAACCATTAACCGGTTAGTAATAACAATAAGTCTAATGCATACAATGCAGCATCCAGATGCAAACACAAACGTCATTCAAGTAGAAAACTAACTAGCGTTTACTTCATGTGTCGGGGTCTAGCGTGTCCTACAGTTAGCGTGGCTTGGATACCAAGCGTTGTGGCACCCTGGCTCAGTACAACC
The DNA here is from genome assembly GCA_021437245.1 of Aegilops speltoides. Lineage (NCBI taxonomy): Eukaryota > Viridiplantae > Streptophyta > Magnoliopsida > Poales > Poaceae > Aegilops > Aegilops speltoides. The sequence continues at coordinate 143,069,125 of CM038146.1, forward strand.
GGTTTACCTTGCATTGCCAACCCAGAGATCATGTCTTCTAGCAATACACAACATCTTGGTACAGAAAATCACCGCTTTATTGAAACTAGCGGAAGCATAGTGTGACATTACATCAAGTAGCAAGGCCAAGCGGCACACTCGGTGCGGCTAAACAATATGTACATTATTTGGTGAACATAAAGGGGCCTCGAGCACGACATCTACACAGCAGCGGAACAACAATGTACCGGGACTCCATAGCACAGGGACACCGATGTGGACACGGTCTAGACACGGCAGCACTTCGATCCCGTTAGACTTTCCTGAAATCTGGCATAACACGCTAGATCAGTACATTGAATGTACTTGCAAGCTCATAGCAAGCATAACCATAATGACAAACAATATCATGGCATTTAATCAAATTGAATGCAAACAACAACATGCTACTCATGAAGTGAAACCAAACTTGTGCACTGAGTCACTCGGACTCTCTTACCAATGGGTTGCCTCACAACCAAACTGTGATCATAATGGATCACAAATAGAACCATACTTGGTTCAACGGGTTACCTTGTAACGAAACGGTGATCACTCATGGATCACAAATTATACCACAACAGTTAGCCTCACTGACATCATCATGAATTCAACCAGTGCAATGCAAATAACTTAGTGTGCAAGATTTCTTTATGAAAGTTGATCCATTGTGTGACTTACTTATGAACTGGGCCCTTATCCACGGGCGCGGTTATCGTTAGATTAATACACTCTGCACAAGTAGCGCACTTTACCCACACCACGGAACCCATGGCCTCGCACTCCCATTCGGGTGAACCAACGGCATTCCAACAGAACTCTCCCATTGCCGTGACACTCTTTCGGCCACCCCGACCAACTCCCCACTGGGCTTAGTCATGGGTGGCCCCAGCCTACCAAATGCAAAATGACCATCGTCGTGGCAAATAAACGGTCCCAAACGGGGACAAGGTACCATAAGAACAACAGGCTCACAAGGTTATGTCTGCTTACCGGGCCAGGGTAACGAACGCCCATAACCTTCCCTCATTGAAGGCACCGACGAAAGGCATGACAACAGAACGACTAACGGCCTCCCCATACTAAGGCAAATGTGGTTGCACTTGTCAGCCCGATTCAGTGGCACCATGACCCAACCAACTTTATGTTCAAGTTCAATTATCATCAGGTTTAACTTGAAATAAAATGCTCGAGTCACTATATGCCATGCTTATGCAACCATATATCATGCATCACATATCACTTAGAAACAACAGATCAACCTCATTCAAAGTTCTACTTGCACAAACTCATGTTTCAACATTTCTGGTCCTTACTTACTGGTCATCTAGATTAATCACTTTTTAGTTGGCATTTATCATACGAAACTCATCATGCATATAAGGAAAAATAATACCAATGCTCATATTACCATAGTCATGAAAAACTTACTTACTTCAACTACTCAAGCTATATCTCACTAGGTCAAGCATTCATTTATGTTAACTAAGCATCTTGATCATGACAAACTAAATAACACAAGCATTATTTATTTTAATACTATATGCAATGAATATCATATATATTCAAGTGGAAAATCATGGATATTGCAAAGACACCATGAAAATGTTGTTGTGGCTTGCCTTAGTGCATAGGAGCTTCACACTCCTCCTGGATGCCTTCAACACAAGCTTCACCTTCTAAAAATAAATCAAATGACAAAAAGAAAATATCAAGAACACTTCTGAAAATTACCAGAAATTCTAGACAGCAGAGAAAACTCTCATCGTGGGTGTGCTGTTAGGATTTTCTAGTAAGAAAACAATGCAAAAAGAATCAACTCATTTGGACTTGTAGAATAAAAGTTACATCTCGTCAAAGTTCTGGTCAAATTTGAATTAAATTTGAATAAAAGAAAAACCAGAGGGGGTGACGTCGAAGACGTAAACCAGCAGGGCGCCACCACTCATACCACTTCGGGCGCAGCATGAGTGGCTGACATCGGGCCCCAACGGTCAGGTCAGAGGGGGAGGGGGAGCGAAGCGGAGTCGGGTGGCGCTTTCTTCGGCAAGGAGTGCCCGGCGACGTGATCTGAGAGGATAGGAATGGAGAGGAGATCGAGGCACACCTGCCCGTACCCGTAGAATGGCTAGGGGTGGCCGGACGGGGTCGGAACGAAGCTCTCCAGCGGTGGCAGCGGGCGGAGCTCGTCGGAGATGGTGATTCCGACGAAGCAGGGCCAGTCCAGTAGCTCCAACAGCACTAGCACGCACCAGTGGACAACCACGTACATGCAGGAGAAGTTGGTAGAGCTTGAGCGGCTGTGGAGAGGGAGGAGGCAGTAGACGGGGATCACCGGCGAGCCCGGGGCGGGGACGATGGCCAAAGGCCTGCCTGAATGGGCTGAGGCTTCCTACGGTGTTGTGGAGGTGTGTTGAGAGTGTGTGTGTAGAGAAACGAGCTCGGGGGGCTCTATTTATAGGAGAGGCTGAGGCGGGGATCGAGAGCTCACCGGAGCTCTCTATAGTGGCACCCGATGGCGTCTGTGAAAGGTGGAGAAGGCGTCAGAGATCACGCGGGGACTGTAGGCGAGCAGGGACGAGCACAGGAGAGCGGTACGCGACGAGCACAGGGGCACGGGCGCGCTGTTGGCTTGGTCGCGCCGTGCTCGTGCTCGCTGCGGCGAGCTCCAGCGTCGGCGAGTGCCAAGGCAGAGTTAAGGAGGTGCAGGCGAGGATGGGGGCACGATTTGGCAAGGTGCAGCGGCCAGGGCAGCGAGCACGCGCGAAACAGAGGCGTTGGCGCACCGCAGAGCGCGTCAGCCGCATGCCAACCACCTTGGACGAACGTGGTCACCGCATGAACTTTGGCATCAGGCTGAGCTAAGCGCAAACACCATGTCTGGCATGTAGTCCTTAGTGGTTTTGGTTGTTTTGCCCAGTTGGTTGGGTCACAGGTGAACTGTGTGAGTGGTTTCTTCCTGGCAAGTTTCTGGGCAGAAACTTGTGAGCTTCACTGAGAAAAATCTAGTGAGAACTAAGGGTTGTGCTTTGGGGTTTAGCAATCTCCTAGGAGGGTAATGAAGCTCAGAAAAGATCAGCCCCAAAAGACCAAGCAAAAATATAGTTGTTGTGTAATGTGGTCATTTTGTCCAGAACAGAAATGATTTTCTGTAGCAAAAATATTATAAAAAGTTATGCAATATTTTTGCTCAGGAAGGTGCCCTAGGGTTCAAAGAATATTTGTGAATTTATTCAGGATTTTAGGAGCAATAAAAATAGGGGTTGCTTTGGAGCATACTTCTCTGAAGTGATTTTCAGGGAGGAAAATGAATATTTTTCTTTTATGAAAAATATTCGTTGGGCTTTTGTTGGAGTTTTTCAGAGAAGGAAAGGTGAGTTAGAGGTGGACAGGTCACTTGGGTGAAAGTCAAGGGTAAGCCCAAGTGTTCAAGTCCATTTGAATTGATTCAAAACTCCAAATCCAAAGCAAATGCAAAAGAAAGTCTGGAAAAAGGGAGAAGGCAAATCCAGGTTGTCACAATAATTCATATTTGAACTACAGACACATGCTCTAATGCATATAAATTGGTTGAAAATTCAAATCTGTGTCCTTGGTTGCATTCTTAGGTCCTATGCAAGAAAATGGAATGAATGTCAAACACCCTGCCACCGTCACTCGGCCGCAAACATTGAGATACCTGCTTTTTAAATTAACCTCATTACCGAATGTTCGTCAAAGTGATGGATGACGACCTCGTGGGCCCACAGAAAGCGTCACACATGAGTATCGAGTGTCGTGTAGGACAACCATCGACTTCATGTGGCCAAAACATGTATGTATGAAAGGGTTGTGTAATGTTTTAAATTACGAATTCACGACTCTGATGTGGCACCGGCCTGCCTAATAAAATGGCCAACCCACATGGTGGCTCACAACTCGTAGTGTACTGTAACCCACCTGCCACCCCGAGACACACACACACACACACACCGCGAATCCACCGCAACTACGATGCATGTTAAATTAATTACCCGTGGTGAACATATATATGTTACCAAAGGAGGGACGTTTTAATTTCGAAAAAAATCAAATATCATTAAGACGTTTTAGTACATTAAGTGATTGATTTCTACGGGTACAATGTGCAAAAATCAAATTCGAGCTACACGCACACGTGACAGTGCACCTAAATGGATTGCAAAAACACATGTGTGTCACTGGGTGCATGTTTACTCCCCGTGCAACAAATTTCAAACAATGAGAATCTTGATCTTTAAATTCTGGTACATCCAAAACTTATTTGAAGTTCATGAAACTTATCGTGTTGTCATATGGACACCAATATAAAGTTGCATTATACTTTTTTTGGGTCAAATCTGAGACCAATTTTGATGTAATCCTTATCTATTTACAAATGGGAGATTATTAATAATTGGGAACCAATATCCCAAATGGATTATTTATTCGAACCGTGAGCGTTAGACCAACCATGCATACGTGCCATGCTTCGGTTAAGCAATAAAGCGGCAGCATTAAACATCCAAATAGAAAAACAATATACGTTGGATTATATACAACAAGTCATCAACACACAACGACAATGAGGATACATGTTGGATTATAGATTATTTCCAACAAAACATTCTAGTAAATACTAAAGTTTTTCTCACAAACAAATAACAAAGTGATGAAATGAACTTCAGCTCAACCAATCCTCGGCATTGGAAACGCTTTGAACCATAACTGATTCTCTGGGAAAGGCCTGCTATTGTCAATCTTGAGACCAACGCATGACTGATCATCCAGGCTGAAGCGGCCTATAGGACGCATATTGTGATAGTGAGGGTAGGGAACCATAGCAATGTCCGAGGTATAGATACAATTGCTTCTCATAAACGATAGTAACATTGTGTCAACAGCAACTGGATCGCCTTTCACCATCATTGGATAGTTTTGTCCAAGGAAGAGTGAGTTTTCTCCAAGACTATCAATACTGAACCAGGGAGAAGGTGTTGGCGCTAGCACACGAGTATCCATCCCGAATACCCTGCAATAGATGTTGGAATAGGTCCGGAGAGTGCGACCATGGGAGACAACACCTGCTTCGTTAGTAACATCAACAGTGCCCTGTATACATACAAGAAGAGGTGATCCATCGGAATAAGTTGCCAGGCGCCACTGAGTATATAGTTCCTGCTCGTCATCATGCTCGTGATCATCACCATCGTCATCTCCCCCTTGGTTATAAAAAATTTCAAGTATAGGTGGTGGAATGTTCATAGGACCTTGGAAACACAAGAAGGTCAATTAGTAAAGGGAAACTAGCTAACCCGCATGCATGTGGATGAAACAATTATAATTACATTGGATGACAAACGTACCGAAACCATAAGGATTCCATGCAAAACAGTGCCGCGAGTGGTGGCAGCAAACACAAGACCCTCGTATTGAATTGCATCACAATACTCATCCATGTACAAAAATTGATTTTTGAGCAATATCCATCGAGGCGTGGAAGTAAGGACGGCAACAAGCTTTTCGAAGATAGCAACAACTTCATAGTTCATGTAATCTCAAGAGTGGTTGGGAACTCGACAAATTGCTATCTTCTGTAGACAACAGCCACCATGATCGTATTCGAACGTACGTAGATCATCTGTGTGCTCAACCTCAGGGCATTCTGTGAATTTTGGAAGTGGAACCCGGTGACAAGTGTACACATTCGCAAGTTCCCACTCGCAGTTATACCCAATATAAACAACCCAATCTCCATTTGCGCCTACCCAAGCCTTACCCTCAAGCGATGGCATCTTAACATCACACGTATCATTATCAAGCGGCATCAACTTGCACAAGGCGTAGCTTCCGTCGTCCCCACGTCGGCGACCAGCATCATGGCGAAGAAGATAGGGGAGATCAAAACGCTCCTGAACCCTTGGGTTCTTTGCAATGATGTTATTTGTTGAGTCGAGAATGGACTTGAACGAACCTGCCATGCTAGCCGAGGTAATGACGTCACACCGATCAATGAGTTCCTCCACCATGTCGTCTTTCAGATTGGGGCAAGAATAACAGGATCGTTTCCGGCATGTTCCCTCCATGGAGAAGACGATCAAACAATAGTAGAAGGAAGGGTGAATGGAAATGAAGGGAGGAAGAGCGTGCCACAACAGTTCCAAATCGAGAGGGAAAGGCGAAGAGGCGGTGGACAGTTGCCACGGTAGACAAAGAGGCTAGTGGGGAGCGAACGGTTGCCACAGAGAGGTCACACACTGACGACAAGGCCGTCCTCTTAGACCTAGCACCCGCGCGGGATGGCTTCCGTCCCCCACATGAGCGAAGCCACTTCTCACCCCCACACGGTTGGTCCGCCATGCTGCTAAGAGCAAGTACTACAATAGTGGGCTTGTAGCCTGCTTACATGGCAATTTTGCCTATGTGGAGGAGAGAGACATGAAGGATTCCTGCAACAAGGACAAGCGTGCCTGGCACTCGGCCGTTATGGAGAAACTCGACAAGGCTCACGTTGTGTATGCGGCCAAGGAGGCGTACACGTGCTACGACATGTATAGGCGGATCATTGACATGAGGAAGTGCCTCCTTCCCCAAAACGGCCAGGGATCCAGCCGGAAGCAGAGCAATGGCAAGTGTCGTCGCAACAAGAAGTAGATGATTCGATCCTCGTTTCTCCTAGTTTAGTATGCATGTAATTGCTTACTTTGGTGTGTGGAAATGTTATGTGTGTAGTCACTTGTGTAACTGTATGCTTAATTTGGTTATGCAATGTTGTCTTTTTAAGTTTATATGTTGATGCTCTGTAGACAGAGCAAATCACATCGCACACGGACTAAACAATGAAACCCGTCAGTGATGATTTCATGAATCACTGACAATTGTATACTAGCAATCGTTTGCTCACAACACACACGGCTTCTTAATAGGAATGGTCTGTGTTGTTATCGATCTTCCCACACATTTCCGATTACAGACCTGTTTGTCGCGTATCACACACATCTTGTTAAGTTGAACCATTTTTGTTCTCTTGTCTCAACGCAAACAATTCATCTGAGTGAACTGTATGCCGTATATCGCACACACCTTCATCTGGCTGCCCGTTTCTGTTGTTCTGCCTCATCACAAACAGTTCATCCGTGTGAACCGTGTGCTCTACATCGCACACGCCTTCATCTGTCAGCCCATTTCTTTTGTTCCTCCTCATCGCAAACAGTTAATTAAACTGAACCGTATGCCCTGCATCGCGCACACAACCAAAATATGAACCATGTTTGATGCGTCCATCATCGCAAACGTTTTGCACCTTTTTTGACGGTTTTTTACAACATCGTTTGCGATTAGTGCACCGCACACAATTTCGTCAAAGGGTCTCTGATCGTAGTGTCGCGTTAGTAGCATCCTGTAGTAGTGTCACGTTTTCTGTCATGTGTGTACATCCATGACGATTTTATGACAGAATCAAGATAGTCATACCTATACTGTCGTACAAGTGCTCTATGACAATACCAAAATTATCATCACGGAAGTGTCCACTTCCATGACAATAAATGGCGCGTCATGGATGTGTTTTCGTCAAGGGTAACCAACACGTGGCATCCACCGTAACGGGGTGCCGTTAAGCTATCAGATTCCAGTTTGGATCCGATAACCCGTTAACAACCCCGACCAATGGGGATTTTCCATGTGTATAATTCTCATTCGCCGGACGATCCACGTGTGAGCTCATCGTTGGGACAGATGGCATCCCTACAATGGGCGGAAGACGCCTATGATATGTCGACATGTGGCACAGCCCAACAGGGGCCCATTTAAGATAAAAAGGTCAGCCTAGCTAAAGGCCCACCATTTTTTTCGGACACTAGTGGACCGGCCCGTTAACAGCCTGCCATGTTTTGGGTAAAATTAAGGCCCATATCAAATTAGGCATGTTCACAGCCTGTCGTGTTTTGGGCTAAATTATGGCCCATATCAGATCAAGCCCATTAACCGGCCACTATTCTTTTGGACCCATTCTAAGCCGGGTTCGGCCTGATAATAGTTTCGGCCTGTTAGCGGCCCACTGGTGCATCTGGGTTGTTGTCGGCCCGGGTTCACTTTAGGCCATTTAACGACCCATGCCGAAACTAGGCTATTTCTTGTCCGAAGCGACTTTAGGCCTCTTAACAGTCTGTAGTCTTCGTGGACAAAAATAAAACAATATTTTATTTGGCAAATCAATAAGTTCTTAAAAAATGTTTATCATTTATGGATTAAAACAGTTCGGACTCCACCAAAATATGCAAAATTAGGTTGAACTTTTAACCATGGTCCTGGGCAGAAAATGGGTTGTAATAAATTCCTTAAGAATTAGAAAATTGGCTGCAAATTATTAAAAAAAATAGCAAATGGGCTCTATGTTGTCTACCATAGATTTGGAGACTGACTTGTGGGCCTACTAAGTTCATGCGTACACAAGGTTTCTCAAAAAAAGAAACATAGTCAACAATCGACTCTACCATCGTTAGACCATTAGATGTCAATCTAATGGCAATCGTGCCAGTATCTGATCTTCCTGCTCTAGCCGCCCAAACTAGAGCCGACGGAACCGCCTGCTCCTGCCTCCCGTGGCCGGCTGTGCTGCCGGGCAGGCCTCACGGCCCCACCATACTTGCATCCCTGGCCTGGCCATCCCTCTACTCACCCACACCTCCTTTTATTCTTCGGTGATGGCAGCCTCACACTGCAGTCGAACCAGTAAACCCTCGTGCCCACTCCGCGCGGGAAACAACTGCTGAGTCTTCCTCGGCTCCGAGTCGTTCCCTTACTTGGCCTCGTCGTTGTCCACCGCCTTGGTGCTCTCGGCATGGCGTGGTCAACGAACGACATCCATCGGAAGAGGACTGTACGTGGAGAGGCTGAAAGCTAGGTCCACGACCGCACGCAAGGAAGTGCCTCCTTTTTTGCGAGTAGGAAGTGCCTCCTCATTACATGCAAATAATGATTCCTCCTCCTGACAGCTGGGACCCACTGGAAGGCCTCTGTATTTCGTGAAAAAACATCCCCCCCCCGCTGATAGCTCAGATCCACCAGCTATATCTTCGCACATGAGGAAGTGCCTCCTTATTACGCACAAAAAATGAATACCCCCACTACTAGGTGGGTCCCAGCATATTTGGAGGCTGATTTGTGGGCCTACTAAGTTGACGCGGATGTAGGGCTTTATCAACTTAGTCAATATAAACGATTCTAGCTGCGGTGACCGTACGATGTTCCATCCAACGGTCGTCGTGCTTATTCAACCTCTGGTCTTCTTGCTCTAGCCGCCCAAACCAACGTCGGTCGTGCCGACTGCTCCTACCTCCCGTGGCTAGCTGTGCTATCGCACAAGCCTCACTGCCCCACTCTACTCCCGTCACTGGCCTGGCCATCCCTGTACTCACCCAGACCTCCTGTTATTCTCCGGCGACGGCAGCCTCACACTGCAGTCGAACCAGTAAACCCTCGTAGTCCCCTCCTCATGGGAAACAACTGCCTAGTCTTCCCCGGCTCTAGGTCATTCCCTTCCTAGGCCTCACCGTCGTTCACCGCCTTGGTGCTCTCGACGCAGTGTGGTTAACGTGGTCAAGGAACGACTTCCATCGAAATAGGACTGTACGTGGAGAGACTGACAGCTGGGTTCACGGCCGTAACAAGGAAGTGCCTCCTTATTACGCACAAAATAATTATTCCTCCACCTGACATCGGGGACCCACCGGAAGGGTCTCTATATTTTGCTAAAAAAACGTTTGCCCCCTGATAGCTAGGACCCACCAGCTACATCTTTGCTTGCAAGGAAGTTCGTTCATATTGCGGGCAAAAAAATGATTCTTTCCCCTGATAGCTGGGACCCACCAGCTATATCTTCGCACGCAAGGAAGTGCCTCCTTATCCTCCCTAACAGTTGGGACCCATCCAGTCGAAGCGTACGTAGCGTTGTCTGTCTGGTCGCGGCCGTGTATGTACATACTGGTCGATCGTCTCTCTGCAGCGATGAACCATGGCCGAGTAAGGAGTGGCATGTGTCTTTTCTAGGGTTTCTAATTGCGTCGCAACAAGTGCCAATATTTTTCTCCCATTTCTCATATATCACGTCTATTTAGAGTTTGCAACACCTTCAGTTGAACATGTCAATGCCATGATGAAACAACATCATATGTCCCTTGAATTCTAAAACCAATGAAATGAAAAAAAATGCACATACACACTGATGTGGGAAGCGAGTGGCAACCTGAACATATTCCTAGTCACCAATAAGCTACCCCGCATGCCATTCATTGCAAAAAGGGATACTTGTCCTTCTTCTCTTCCTCGTCTTCCCCTGCACCATCTACTCCTAGCCTATTCGTCAACCCGTTCCGTTGGCTCCAACCAACACCAAATCAACATCAATTCATTCGTCAGCGACGCCTCATCTTCTTCTTCCTCCTTCCTTGCTAGTTTTAGTTCTCATTCTTACCTATTTCCTAGAATAATCTTCCTTTCCTTTTTTCGCTTTATTTTTTGGAATACTCTTTCCTTCTCCTACACCATGGACCACTTGGCTGCTTTAGTTCCTTTTTCCTTCTTACTAGAACAATGCCCCTGGGTTGTAACAGGATATAAATATTCTAGTACGTTAGCTTGTGTTTTATCTGTCAATAATAATGCAATTGTGTAAATAAATGTTCATCAAATTCTGACCATCAATTACCTTATATTTTGATTATAAGTTTGGTAAGTAAATTAAAGTGGAATTGGTTTGGAAGGTAAGTAAATTAAGGTGATTGACTATCATATACATGGAAGTTTGGACGAATGGATGGTGGGAAGAAAGGTGAAATGGAAATCTTACGTTCTTTTTAAGTAGTGAAGATTCTTGGAACACTCTTCCTTTCTACTATAGCATGAACCACTTGGCCATTGTAGTGTTGTGTTATCCTCGCCCGTGAACGTTTCGGCAACCTTCAGCGTGTGGACATCCTGCAGAGCATGGTACGCATCCATCTTGATGAACGCTTGGTCACTCATGTCGCGAGCGCATGGTGGCGTTTTTCCATGTTGGCAAGCATTGCTTGACCATGTCGCTGAGAGCGTGTTGACTGTCCTTGCCTGCGAACGCTTTCAAAATGATTCGACATGATTAACTATCTGCTTAAATAATTAATTACATAAATAATTAACTACCTATCTAATTCTTTGCGTGCATAATTAACTGCCAACCAAATCAATTAATTATCTGGCTAATAAAAAAAATCCTTACTTCTAGTTATCCGTAGGCATAACTAACAGTGTGCCTAATTAATCAATTGCATTAATGACTCGGTTTTCAAATTGATTCGATGCGAAAAAATCCTATTCCTATTTAAATAGACCTAATTAATTGCATATGTAGTTAATTTCTAGCTAATTAATTGCATTAATGGTTTGATTTCCAAATTGATACTGCGCTTGATTTCCAAATTATTTTCACATGAATGGTTGTTATGAACGACGACTATGTGAATATTCCTTTTATAATAGAGATATGACACATTTGACGTGCCTCTTGCAGCAGACTCATTCTGCCAGGCCTACCGAGTATTGTAGGACACATTTCCTTGAAGAATTTCTTAACATTTGAATCGACACACTTGATTTTAGAATGTACCTTGCATGCCTCTCTGTATAACTGTCAAGAAATATAATATGACCGCATACACGAACGCATGTACGTGACTGTCCGACAACCCGCCTGCCGCCACATAGGTGGGAGTGTGAAGGAAGGAAAAACCAGCATGAAAGGGTGGTGGTGGGAGGTGAAGGCAAAAATAAATCGTGGAGACGAAAATAAATCATGCGTACCGGCCTACCGAGTCCCCTTTAATGGTAGAGATATGTGTGATTTGGTAAGATAAGAAAATACATATGTGATTTGGTAAGATAAGAGAAAAGATATGTTGTTTTTGTTGTATTATGAAAGTTGTGATTGTCATTTAATAGTAGAGACAATGAAATAATAAATGGCAGCACATTGAGAAATATTTAATCTTGTTTTGAAAGGTTATCGAGAAAATCTTATGTTTGTCTTTTAAAAAGGTGATCTCACATATATGGTATGATTTCTGAATTCTTAATTACCTATTATTTACATAATTGAATTGAATCAACACCTGCCAAAGCAAGCACAAAACAATATCTCTTGGATTTGGCTTTTTAATGGGAAGGGGAAATAAACTAGTGCGAGGGGGTGGTGGGAGGTGGGTCAAAAATAAACTTGTGGGTGAGGGTGGTGGGAATTGAGGCAAAAATAAACTAGTGGAAGGGGGTGGGAGTGGAGGCAAAAATAAATCGATGAGTAGAGACTACCAACTCTTCCTTAAGGAGTTGAGATACATTGGTGAGATAGAAAAAAATGATGGGGAGATTTAACCGTAATGGAGATGACGCTACCAACTCACTATGGTGTATAGGTTTATGCCGATTCTGATAGTATGTTGATCACAAAATCAATAGGTTGGTTAGAAAAAATAAAATAATACATAAAACATAGAAGAAAGAAGAAGAAAACACACACACACGTTAAATGGACTGGCCAACTTTGATTATAGTTGATTTGATAATAATTGATTTGATTTGGGTATGAGTAATGGAATGCAAAGAAAATTTGGATTAAGTTGAGACTATTTCAGTTAGTTAATGCATGTCGTTATTTTGGAAAAGTGCCGATTGATTGAGCTAATGCGCGCGTTAAATGGGTCAACTCCATTGGCTGCACTTGAGCAAAATGTCGCATGTAAAACGTTTGCGATGTAATATAGGATTGGTGAAGGTGAGGCGACGCTTGCAACGCCTCTTTAGGAGTAGAGATGATAACATGATTTTCTTTCCCTGTTTTCACTCAGCATAGTCGAGTTGGACCACATATGCAAAGTGTCAAAATCTACGCATACTACCGAAAGCCTCGTAACCTGAATATTATTAACAAAAATATCACAAACTCGTGATTGTTTTTCCTTGAATATTATATAAATACAAATAAACTTCAGGCTTCCTTTTCTCTAATCGATTTTTTAATGCCTTTAATTGATTTTTTGACAGGACGTCGCCAATGGAGTCTTTTTTCCCTTTCTATAATACAAAGTCACATATCTGCCGTCCGTCCTCCATTAGTCATTCGGCCAAACCATCTGAGCCGTCCAAATCCATCTCCTCCAGTCCTCCACGGCCTCGACTTTTTTTTTCCTCTCCACCATCCCGTATCTCTCCTCTCCCTTCTGACCTACCCAAGCTCCAGTCCACCGCCGCTGTGCCCTAGAACTGCCGCCGCGCCCGCCCTCTGCCCCTCACGCGCCTCGTCGCCGGCGCCCTCCCTGTCTCGTAGCGTCCCTGCTCTCTCCCCCCCACGCGCAATCTTGGACTTCGGTTTTGAGGTATGAACTTTACGCATCCAGTGATTACTTCAATCCCGAGCTAATCTCCAGAAATTTATGGTGTCTAGATCCGCCCCTGCTATCGATTGCAGGTTTGCAGAGGGCTCATCGACATGTCTTGGGCGCCAATCGAGAATGACCCTGGTAAAATTTACTTTTATAACTGAATGGATGGATTATCTGGTACTAGTTGAACTAGGTTTGCTCTGTGCATTCCGTCTTGCGGTGTACTGATAAGGCTCGTCCATGGTCATTAGTCCTCACTGGTGCTACTTGTTTCTGGTTTTACCGGAAATTTACTAGATGTGGATGGATATGCCAGAAACCATCATGTGTGGTCTTGTGATGGCATCTTGGACCTTCGTCTTGTGAGCTGTTACTTAATATAACTGTTTAATTTTGTGTTTAATAGTCATAGAGGATTGGAGTATCACCAAAGAACTAGCTGTGGACAGGGGTGCGTGGAAGTTTGCTATCCATGTGCCTGAACCATGAGTTGGTCGCGAGATCTTATGGGTTTCACCTCTAGCCTACCCAAACTTGTTTGGGACTAAAGGCTTTGTTGTTGTTGTTGTTGTTGTTGTTGTTGTTAGTCATAAAAGATTGAGACATGTGCAGCGTCGCCCATTTCACCTCAGGAGAGTGCCTAGCTATTTGCTCAGGTTGTTTGTAGTCCTACAGAGGCTTGCCAAGTAGGTTGTTGTTTGAAGTTTACTACGGATATGACTAATAAAATGGTTGTTTGCGATTCAAAATTCACAGTACTAATGTGTCTTCATTGTGAATCAAGAGGAAATTCCTCTCGTACTAAGTTACTCAAGTGTGTGTTGATTCCCCCTCTCTTAACAAGTATCATTGGATTGGTGAAAAAAACTGGACTTATCTTCCAAAACATGCTTTTGTATGTTAGCTACATGTTCTAACTAGAACATTTTAAATTTCTGCCTTTACACTTTTCCAAGGAAAGAGGAAAAACTCTCAACCTCTGCATACTGTGTAGGTGTTTTTACGGAGCTGCTGCAACAGTTGCAATTGAAGGGTCTCCAAGTAAGTAATCACCTACCATGAGTTCACTTTTCTTTCGTAAGTCAGCTGGGCACTAATCACTCGATGCATTAGTACAAGGGTAAGAACATTTTTGCATTCAGCGCTCCAACAACAACAACAACAACAACAACAACAAAGCCTTTAGTCCCAAGCAAGTTGGGGTAGGCTAGAGGTGAAACCCATAAGATCTCGCAACCAACTCATGGCTCTGGCACATGGATAGCAAGCTTCCATGCACCCCTGTCCATAGCTAGCTCTTCGGTGATACCCCAATCCTTCAGGTCTCTCTTAACGGACTCCTCCCATGTCAAATTCGGTCTACCCCGCCTCTCTTGACATTCTCCATGACGCTTTAGCCATCCGCTATGCATCGGAGCTTCGAGGCTCATACTGGATATGCCCAAACCATCTCAGACGATGTTGGACAAGCTTCTCTTCAATTGGTGCTACCCCAACTCTATCTCGTATATCATCATTCCGGACTCGATCCTTCCTCGTGTGGCCACACATCCATCTCAACATACACATCTCCGCCACACCTAATGTTGAACATGTCGCCTTTTAGTCACCAACACTCAGGCGCCATACAACATTGCGGGTCGAACCGCCGTCTGTAGAACTTGCCTTTTAGCTTTTGTGGCACTCTCTTGTCACAGAGAATGCCGAAGCTTGGCGCCACTTCATCCATCCGCTTTGATCCGATGGTTCACATCTTCATCAATACCCCCATCCTCCTGCAAAGATTGACCCCAAATACCGAAGGTGTCCTTCGAGGTACCCCCGACCATCAAGGCTAACCTCCTCCTCCTCACACCTAATAGTACTGAAACCGCACATCATGTACTCGGTTTTAGTCCTACTAAGCCTAAACCCTTTCAATTCCAAGGTTTGTCTCCATAACTCTAACTTCCTATTTACCCCCGCCCGACTATCGTCAACTAGCACCACATCATCCGCAAAGAGCATACACCATGGGATATCTCCTTGTATATCCCTTGTGACCTCATCCATCACCAATGCAAAAAGATAAGGGCTCAAAGCTGACCCCTGATGCAGTCCTATCTTAATCGGGAAGTCATCAGTGTCGACATATGATAAAAAAACTTGCTATTTTGACCAAGTTGGAAAATTAAGTGTGCTTTTCTATTTCATTATCTGGTTGACTTATAGGCTCACAAATACTAAAACTATGTTTTTGAAGCACATCGACGCTTTTCTTTTAAAAATGTTGCACTACAATCTGGTTTAGTTTTCGGAGCTAATAATCTGTTTCTGGTTTCTACATGTGCTTCTTTCCACGAAACATGGGAATCTTTTTATACCTCCTCAAAAGCTGTTATTTTATAATATTCTATGTTATTCTTCCTTAACAGGTTGATGAACTCTACTCACTTGATCTTGATGCCCTCAATGATCTTCAGTATGCTATCCCTGCTGCCCATTACCATGAATGTCATTTTTTTCCTGAATCAACTGTATCAAACAAATTGGTGTTTTTGCAGGCCAATTTATGGGCTTATAGTTCTGTACAAATGGCGACCTCCAGAAAAAGACGAGCGCCCTGTTATCAAGGATGCGGTCCCAAATCTGTTTTTTGCTAATCAGGTCAGGGTAGTTACGTTGATTGAGTTTGTTTGCACCGTGTTTACTCTGCATCAGTTTTATAACCAAATCTTTTTTTATTCGTAGATAATTAACAGTGCATGTGCAACCCAAGCTATTGTTTCTGTTCTGTTGAACTCTTCTGGCATCACCCTTAGCGAGGACCTCAAAAAGCTCAAGGAATTTGCAAAGGACATGCCGCCAGAGCTCAAAGGATTGGCTATAGTGAATTGTGAAAGCATTCGTATGACCAGTAACTCGTTTGCAAAGTCAGATGACTACTCTGAGGAACAGAAATCCAAGGATGATGATGTCTACCATTTCATTAGCTATGTTCCTGTTGACGGCGTCCTGTATGAGCTTGATGGACTAAAGGAAGGACCGATTAGCCTGGGAAAATGCCCAGGTGGTATTGGGGAGATGGGGTGGCTGAAGATGGTACAGCCTGTCATCCAGGAACGCGTTGATAAGTTCGCTCAGAATGAGATAAGGTTCAGTGTCATGGCTATCACAAAGAACCGGAAGGAAATTTTCATCATGGAGCTCAAGGAACTTCAGAGGAAGAGGGAGAACCTCTTATCACAAATGGGCGATCCTTCCGCCAATCGGCAAAGGCCATCCATTGAGCGGTCACTCGCAGAGGTTGCTGCTCAGATTGAGGCTGTGACCGAGAAGATCATAATGGAGGAAGAGAAGGCAAAGAAGTGGAAGACAGAGAACATCAGGAGGAAGCACAACTACGTGCCTTTCTTGTTCAATTTCCTCAAGATCCTCGAGGAGAAGCAGCAACTGAAGCCCCTGATAGAGAAGGCGAAACAGAATACTCACAGCCGTAACCCTAAGTGAAACCTGCGTTGTAAAATTTTATCGTCTTGGTTGTTTTGGTTTTGTGTAGAGATGGCTGACTGGCTTTGTTTCCTAGCTGAATGGGCCTTGTAGTTCTAGTCCTAGACAGGCCATATATCCGATACCGTCCTGGTTTACTCATGCAGATCTTAAAACATTCATGTAGGGGGAACACCCTGACTCCTTACCAGAATTATATGTGCATCAGAGGGTTGTTTCCCTGTCTAATTCTTCCCAAACTTTAACTGAAAGTTTGACAATCATGGCAGTTTTTTTAGGGTTAAGTTCATATGGACTATTGCATGCATAAACCGTTAAACAATTTCTTGAATACTTGCATCTCCGAACTGATTCTGACCTATCTTGAAATATGAAGGAAAAAAACATAGGCTAGATATTTTCTTGGCAAACAACTAAAGAATATATTCGTGGCAAAGAACAGAAACACACTGATCTTGAAATATGAAGTAAAAAAAACATAGGCTAGATATTTTCTTGGCAAACAACTAAAGAATATATTCGTGGCAAAGAACAGAAACACACTGGATTCAGATTTGATACATTACAAGATCAGAACAACAGCCACAGCCACTGAGGCATGGAATATACCACCAAAAAACAAAGGAACACCCCAGCCACGTTTACACCATACACACAAACTATAACATAACAAAACATCCCAAATTATGAATTTGGGAGGCGTGGATGATCCAAACCATGGATTGTACAATGACGAACAGAGCGGCTAACAGAAGTTGAGTGCCAGGATTTCGCTGTTGCGCCAAACAATGTGATTTATCCTGGGTTCGCGGGCAGAATGCACGCCAACCACAGCAATTGACTGATACAGTCGATACCCCGGCCACAGAGTGCACACAATTTCACATTGACAACTTTGCATCCTAGCCCGTGTCAAGAGCCGTAGACCTCAGCACCAGTGGAGCCTTCGCATAACACGTATACTCACTGAACCTCAAGACTCTTCCTTGCCTTTTGCAGATTGCTCCCCCACGTCAGCCTTTTTCTTGTCACTGACTGGTTTTTTGAACTGCACCAAGATCATGGTCATGTTGTCGCATCCGTCTCCGCCCATTGTTGATGGAGCTAGGCATCTGTCGAGCACTCTTTCACACACTGCAGAAAGGCTGCTCTCCTGCATTTTTGTGTTGTTGTTAAACATAACAAGTACTCCCTCTGTAAACTAATATAAGACTTTTTAGATCACTACTTCTCCCTCTGATCTAAAAAGTCTTAGATCTAAAAAGTCTTATATTAGTTTACAGAGGGAGTATTTGACAAACGTGCAACGTAATCTCCTCCGAAGTACATTGTTTAGATAGGAAAATAACTTGGCACTCACCGTGTGTATATGCTCATGGATGAAATCCACCAACTGCTGGCTTGACATACAGTCCCTGCTCATTAAATAAATTTATTGCTTCTGTTAGGACTTGAATGCAATAGGTCAGATGAAGCATAGCACCTAGCTGCTACTAGTTATGCACTTCAGCTGCACACGAAACGAGAGAGCAATGATGGAAAGTGTGGCTATGCACACTGCAGGTGGAGAGCCTTACCAAATGCCATCACATGCTAAAACAAGAAAGTCATCCTCATTGCAAAGCTCCACCTAAAAACGAGATTGCATTATCTTAGAATGTAGCATAAGGATCATTGCAAATCATGATTAAGTGCGGAAATTTAAGGTGGTGCCAGCATTTTGAGGGCTTACAACATTGATGTCAGGATTTGAAGTCACTATTTGCTTCTCAGGAGGCAAGAATTTGTTCTGCTTAAATTCCATATCTCCTACACAAAGGCACTCATATAGGTAAGACACCAATAAGGCAGAACATACTAATAAAAGGGAACAAAAAATGCACACCAATCGCTCTTGCTAAGTTCAAACTTCCATTTATCCGCCCCATGCGTATGAACCCGCCTGCTTTTAGTATTCTTTCTCTCTCAGCTACAAGCTCTGGCTTGTGGTCTCTTGACAAATTGTATGCCTGTCATGGATGTGACACAGAACAGACCGTCTGACTGTCAGACATATCTTTATGACTAATTATGTGGCTAATAGCAGGAACAAGAATACATACCTGGCCAGCCCTAGAAATAACACACCGCGAATCACCAGCGTTTGCCACGACAAGTTGGTTATTCCTTACTAGTGCTACGCATGCTGTACTTCCACATGTTGGCCCATCAAAGTCAGAGTGGGGTCCCTGTTCAAAGATTATCAGTGTGAGATGGCTTAGTGCCCAAATACAAAATTTGGCATACATAAAAATGGCTGTGACATAGTAACTGCATCTTCAAGACAATGAAAATTATAAAAATAGCCATTACTTTTCATTCTTAGCTTGCAGGTTGGTAGTACTGCAATGCAGCACAAAAGCTAAGCAAACATTACAGAAACAAATAAACCACACAATTATGTATGAACCACCACATCTATATGTGATCACCCCGCCAATACGTTGAATTTACATGCAATTTGTCAATTTCCTCTGGCTATTATCTTGCAGCAAATATGTTGCTGATTGACGAACATCACCAAAGTGGATACAACCTAAACAAAACATGAGAGCAAGACATACTGTTAGAGTACGTAATGGGCCTAATGGGCCCCTTAGTCTTAGGGTTAATTAGAGATAAGGGTCGCTTGCTTAGGGGTCAAGTAAGCCTTGCTTGGGAGTCAAGTAAACCTCTCTATATAAAGAGAGGAGATGTATCAATCTAATCAAGCAAGAATTAAGAAGGAAATCCCTTCACTCTTGCCCGGCCGTGGGCAAAAAGGCCCCCGGCCGGCCCTCTCACGCCCTCCTTCTAGCAGCACCATAACAATTTGGTATCAGCTAGCTTCGGTTCGATCATGTCTTCACCGCCGCCAAGCCCGTCTCTTCCGCTGCCGGTCACCTCGTCGCCTCCGGCAACCACCACGACCGTCGCCCCGCTCCTGCCCGCGTCGGGATCCTTCGTCGCGCCCGCCCCCGCCGTCCTCACCCAGGAGGAGGTGTTCGGGGTGCTGCGGGACCTAACCCAGGCGGTCCAGGAGATCCACATGTTCTTGGCCGGGTCCTACGGGCCGCCCGGCTGCGCCGCCCATCGCCGCCCCCGCGCCGCCGTGGCTGCCGTGGCAGCCGCCGCACCTGGCGGCCTTCGCCATGCTCACCGGGCAGCGCGAATCGCCATCCATCGCCACCACCGCCCAGCCTCGGCTGCGATGGCAGCCGCCGCTCCTAGCGGCGGCCTCCGCCGCGCCCGGCGCTTTGCCGCAGCAGCCGCTGCCGCTGCCCGGCGCGACACCGCAGCAGCTGCAGCAGCCATCGCCGGTCAGCTCCGCCGCCCAGTATGGGATGCCCTACGACGGGACTGCGACGACCTTGTTCCCATCAACGCCGCCGCCATCCCAGGGCGTCCACACCCAGCAGATCAAGTCCCCGCCGCCGCCGTCACCGCTTCCGTCTTGGATCGCTACCCGCCACGTGTCGGCGGCGTGAGGCTGCAGCTTCTGCTGGCGCTGCCTCCTAGCGTCGGCGTGCGGGAGATGCGTGGTCTGCAGCTGCCGCTCCTCCAAGTTGCCCTTCGCTGTGCAAAGGACCTCGATCTCGTCCGCTGCGTCGGGGATCTTGGGCATGCGGTTTCCCCCACGGGCGGCGGGCATGTTGTTTTCCCTGTGGGCAGTGACCTCAAAGTCTGCGACATCGGCGGTTGGGGGGGCGCACCTCTCCTCGACATTCTCCATCGCAAGCCCTCCACTCTTCCATGTGTAGTGCAAACCAACAGCCATACACATGCACTCCTTTTGTCCAGGTGGTGTCCATGGGATCCAGGTGGCTGTACACGTGCACGTCCAAAATAAAGTGTCCCAGTCTATTTCAGGTTGAGAGTAATAACACAAGCCGAGATGTAAAAGGCTTGTTTTTAGGTGTTAGGTTTGTGTTGCGTCGAGTCATGGTTATAAGTTGGTTAGGCTGCAGCTCGAGGACAAGCTGCATGTCCAGGTGGGGTGTAGTGTTAGAGTACGTAATGGGCCTAATGGGCCCGTTAGTCTTAGGGTTAATTAGAGATAAGGGTCGCTTGCTTAGGGGTCAAGTAAGCCTTGCTTGGGAGTCAAGTAAACCTCTCTATATAAAGAGAGGAGATGTATCAATCTAATCAAGCAAGAATTAAGAAGGAAATCCCTTCACTCTTGCCCGGCCGTGGGCAAAAAGGCCCCCGGCTGGCCCTCTCACGCCCTCCTTCTAGCAGCACCATAACACATACACAGAAGAAACCCCAGATACAAGTAATCAAAACAGGAATGTCTGAATACTCTTCCCTTTAAGTTGGGATAGCTATAACTAACAAAGGATCATCTCTAAAGTAGTAAAGCCACTACTTGAGGCAATGCATGGTAAAAAACACAGGCACCAAGAATTCTAGCTGAAAGGTTACGTGTGGTGGACATGGGTATCTTTTTAAAACAATAGAGGCAACAATTGATGGTACTTCGAGATGCTCAGAATATCCATAAAATGCTATATTCAATGAATAAGCACAGAACTGTACTGTCACATTTATATCACTGTGCAGCGTAAACACCATTTTGACAACATAGCATTAAGTCTTACATTTTTTCAAAAAATTAACTTTGTGTAATAGTCTAAACTGTACAAGTTTACTTTTTATAACATTAAGGTTTTGAAATTGTTGCACCTGTCAAAGCTTATGAAACTCTTTTTAAGAATCAAACACAAATAAGGTCCAGTCATCAACAGTATCATATTATGTGTTTCCTTATATTTACAATATAAAGTAGGGTTGTACTCCCATTGCATATATACCTCCTCTAGAGCCCAGTCATCTTCTGCATTCTTCGAATCACTGCCTCTCGGAGACCAAATCAACCCTTCTATCATGCCACTGAACTTGTTCATCTTATCTCCTAGTGCAGATAGTTCTCTCCAACCTCTCTGTCCTCGCATCATTTCATCCATTCTGAAGTAATACAACAAAATTAGTCTTTATCATGTTGATGCTATCAGTAATGTCAAAACAAATGCCAAATCTATATATTGTTTCATGTGGTGATCCAATGACCCATATACCTAAAGAAAGCTTTATGAACAGCAGTTCCTAGGTCACCAGAAGAATATGCTTCACTTTTGAGAACTTGAGAGTGTAGATATTTTGCACAGAATTTGGCAACCACCCTTCCTGCAAAATGAAGAAATATTAGGATGCGCAACATTTGAAAGATTTAGGTTTAAGGTACAAACAAGAAAAGCACCAATCTTTGCAAGTACCTCCATGGCCATCAAAAACACCGAAGAATGCCGTCTCACTGTCAAGATCTAGCAATGCTGAATGCTGAAAAATTATACAGGACATTAAACAGCACATGAGAGAAAGATTTCAGAAATATGTTTTTCTTTTGCAATATTTCAGAAACATGTTTAGTTTATAATATCAACAAAATTGCAGCATTTGGAAGTGATCAACTATGCTTTATTGTGCAACAGAAAAATAGGTCAGATCACTTTGCTAAAGCAACAGCACATATCAAAAGCATCACTACTATCACTGCAACATTGATTCATTAGAATCTGGAAAGATTGATAAACAAGAGCTTATGCATCCGATAATGATTGTTATTAAACTGAAAGCCTGAACCTATGACCCAAAACTAAAACAATAGCATACCTATTCTTTGTCAATTCATTAAATGAACAATTTTGGATATTGGGAGTGGACATCTCTTTTATGGTGAAAACAAATTACACGTCAAATGTTTCATGTGCCCACAAAGTCCACGCCAAGTTGCCGTGGAAGATAAATAATAGTGCTTCTATGCTCTCTCGTGACCTAGATTGGACAAATCCTGAAGCCACGTAAAGTAACTGGAGGAGCAGTTAGTGGTTGTGAATCAGACATTCAGTTTAATGTTTTGTACTGCTCTCAGGAACTAGATTGGACAAATCCTGTAGCAACATTATGTCACAGGCAGGGGTGGTTGTGAATCAAGCATTTAGTTTAATGTGTTCTACAGTGCTGGCTTTACACTAGCTGGGAGAGCATAGAAGCACTAGTCAAAGTCAAAACTAGAATGTGTGGCCCCACCAGCTTCAAAGTATCAGCATTATTTTCAGGTAGTAAGTACGATCATGATAAGAAAGTTGGATCATGACAACAAGGTTTCTATTAAGAAATGAGCTCAAGGAAAAGTAGTAGCTACACCCAAGTTCATTGCACCCCAGTAAAATCAAAACAAGTAGCAAATAAATCTGAAATCTCGTGGCTTTGATTATGAACAAATGTTAGGTGCTTGCAAAGTTTGGTGGCCAAATAACATCAAATGATCTCCACACAAATGAAATACAAATTCCACTCAAACAGTGAACATATGTTTGAGCACAAATTTTGTTTTTCTTGTACAGAGCTCCTTGGATTTCATTTGGCCACCAAATTTTGCAAGCACCTAAAACATTTGGTCATAATCGAAGCCAAAAAGTTTCATATTTTTCATTTATTGTATTTGCTATGTTTTCGATCATGGGTGCAATGTCCGTGGGAATAGAAAAACCACTTTCATGAGCTCAATGTTGTTTTGGTTTCCTCTTCTTTTTTTGTCTTTGTTTTCGTTTGGTCGTTCCCACCATTGGTTGTTTGTACTTTATAAGCCTTATATTGACGTTTTTCTTCTAATACACAATAACATGCACCAAGATATGTGTTTTAGAAAAAAAAAACTCAATGTTCAGTGTTGTTAAGTGATATCAAACAATTAGAATAGCCTTGAAGTGGAAAACTCACAGCATCTTCCATGCTTGCACGCCATCCTTGCATAGATGAAAGACCAAATTTGAGTTTATCATTTTCCCCATCTTCGGAGAGCTTATCAGTCTTTGGAGTACTGAGGTAAACTCCCATCTTGGCAAGGAAAGAAATCTGCATATCATCAAAATGGAAATATAATAGAACAGTTAAGCACTGGAAATTAATCAGGTCATGCTGAATGACACTTACACCGACAGCCACATCTGTTCACAGTGAAACATATACCTGTGATGTAGAATGGATACCACAGTTCAAGTAGCTCTGAACCTTGTTAACAACATTCCAGTGCATCAAATCTCAAGCTTCGATTACAGTTCCATAGGAAGCTAAAAAGTTCCTGAAGAAAGTCAAAATGGCAAGAATCATCATCAAACAGAAGAGCAAAATCAACCAACAACAAGCCCAAATAGCAACAGAAAGACTGTGCATCAGCATGATAAGCCCAAAAGATCAAGAGCGCAACTACCCAAATTACCACATAACAGACGCAGACAATAGCAGTGGAGATGAAACAGAATGAAAATAGCAGAGACAAGAACCAAAGACAGTCGGATATAAGTGCCATGTATCACCAACAAGGAAATATATAGTTTCCCAACTCCAACTTATCAATAGCTCATTTTGAGCCCTCCATATAAGAAACCCAATCATTGTACGACAGACATCAGAAGTCACAAATGACAACTGCATAACCCCAATTATACCTGCACGGCAGCAGAAGTAGCCCAACCCCCATGGCTGATAAGCTATGGCACTTTATTCAACCATAATTATCACAATGAATACTACGAAAAATCTTTTCAAAATGTAAGACACAAGATGATACGAATTAAAACACGTCCTGGGAACACATCTTTTTTTTCTGATAAAATAAGCTGCAGGTGAATTCTTTTAAGATAATAATTGAATAAAATAAGCAGCCACCTGTACTGCTTCGTATGATCCACCCATGGAGCACATTCCAAGTTAGATTCGCGCAAATCCATCGCCAATAAACGAGAAATGCCCCATGATGACAGAGTATATAATGATACGACCATTACACAGAAACCATTCCCGGGTCTCAAATCTATCATCTCCACTCCACTCCCCAACAGCTCCCAATTCGGCAACAAGAACTCCATCCCGAGATCGACCATGATACCAGCAGTTAGCAGCCCACCTCGAGAAACCCGACCTCGGCAGAGTGCTGGGAAGAACGGAGAAGAATGCACAGGCCAAGAAACCAGCTGCATCGAGAAAGGAAGCAAACTCTCGGACAGGATTTTATTGTACCTTGCATGACGGCTGACGCGCGCAGCTGAAGGTGGCGGATCACGGCCGGGTGCGCGTGTGCCGGGCTGTCGCGGGGAGGGGGGGAGGAGATTCCGATTTGGAGTTTTGGAAGCGGCGCGGGACAGAGGAGGGCGGCCCTTGCGGTTGCGGAGGGGCAAGGAAGGTGATAAGATGCAGCGTGAGATGGAATTTGTTTTCCATTTCGGTGGGCTGGTGTTGGTGGTGTCGCCGCTGACAGTAATGGAATACAAAATGTTCAGGCGTCACGTTCCTGTCACGAGAATTTCCGTTTTAGCCTGTCAGCAGCTCTTGTATTCCTCACAGCGCAGCCTGACAAGAACCTACTTAATGTCTGAATGACAGGTTTTAATGTTTCTTCTTTTTTGACATTTTTTGAATCTTTTATGGCATGTTAACATTTCTTGCCATGCTGCATAGATAATGGGTTCCAAGGGCTTCTCCACCGCGGATGCGCCCGCATACGTCCGGACGTATTGTGCCATCCAACGCGGTTCTGTGCATCGGTCCGCAGGGTGGTTCAGACGCACTTTGTCCCGCAAACTAGAGACAAAAGTGGAAGATTTGCGGGTGGCCGCACAGCACCCACACTCGCTTCTGACCATCTTGGCCCACCCAAAACCCTCCTCCCTCATCCATGTGTGTTCCCGCCCTGCGCCAGCTGCCCGCATTCATGTCGTTGTAGAGCGGTCGCTCCACATTGAAGCCGACCCAGAGCGGGCACGACCTCTCACTGGCTCCGCCATTGAAGTGGCACGCCAGTCGAGGACGCCGCCACTGCACCTCCGCTTGGTGGAGAAAGACGTGGAGATTGACAAGTCGGTGGCCAGCGCATTCGCGCCTGTCATCGCTGCCAACATCGAGGAAAAGTAGATTACGGGAGGCCACCGCCACTTGGCTCCCAAGAAGGCCATCATCGGCATGTCGCCGGCGTGCACAACCGGTGACTTGTCTGGTTCAGCGCAGACCATGGTCGACCCTCGCCTCGGCTTCACAGAAGCGGAGTAGGCACCCTTCCCCTCCAGCTGAAGCACCCTCTTTGCTAGTCCGATGAGCGGCGCGGCCGGACCTAGGGAAGATATGGGGGAAGAATATACCTCTAGGGCTCCCGACAGTCCGATGAGCGGGCTGTCAGGCATGGGAAGACAAAGGGATTCGCCGTGGACGACCGTAGGCTAGTCTAGTGTATCCGTGTCGTGGGAATGAAGCTCCGCGCGACCGTACGTGCACATATATACCTTTTTTAGTTAAAATATGTCCAAAATGTAAATGTTTTCATTCGGTTTGTATGAAATTCGCCGTGTTTGCATGAATTTCATCCGGTTGGTTCAAAAAGTAGCTAAAATGTATGTGGACTACGCCAGATGGCCGCCTCCCGCATCCGTGTTCGCGGACTGGTCCCCTAGTCCGTGCACAGTTGCGGGAGAAAATTTGCGGGTCGCCATTGGAGATGCCCAAAATCGACCCGCCCGAGGGAGCTGGGAAGGAACAAATGTAAATTCCAAACTATTAACATAAGAGCATCTACTCCCTCCGTCCAGAAATACTTGTCATCAAAATGGATAAAAGGGGATGTATTTAGACGTATTTTAGTTCTAGATACATCTCTTCTTATCCATTTCGATGGCAAGTATTTTCAGACGGAGGGAGCATAACCGGAGTCCTCATACCCACCCAACCGGGCTACCCATAGCCGGACCAAACTTTCGGACTGACCGATACTCCTAATATCCAGCCCAAATCCAGGGCGGATATGGGGACGCTCAGATGCCACGTTAGACTGACTGATAGGCTAGGCCCCACACGGGGATATGGAGAGATCGCTGGTCTGATGGATGCCTCCTCCACTCCACACCGCGTAGCGCCACTCCGACGTGCCGCCCGAGGGAAGGGGTCGACTATTTAAGCCAGACGGCGGCGACCGAACCTTATTTGTCCCCATTTCCCCCTTCTCCTCGCTGTTACCGCCACTTCAAATCCACCCACCGCTACCATGCCGAGGCGCCGGATCACCACCTACGTCATGCTCACTCTTGAGCAGAAGCTGCAGCTACTGGAGCATATCCGGGTGAGGCGGGCTGCTCGTTTCACCGTTGGCCTTCCTCCTGGTTCGCTGGAGCTGTCTGAGGATGAGGATGAGGCAGGAAAGGATGAGTAAGAGCAAGCAAGGAAGGGGGAGGGCAAGCAACCGCCGGAAGCAGAGCTCCAACCCATGGAGGAGGAGGCGGTGAAGCCGGTGGATGAGGGGGAGCAGGCGAGTAGTTGCCGAAAGTGAAGCCCCGACCTATGGAGGAGGAGGGCGAAGCCAGGGGAGGAGGAGAAGGAGGAGCTGGCTCCGGGCTTCGCCATGGCGGAGTACGAGGCCGCACAAGCGACGGAAATGGCGGAGCAGTTGGCCATCCTAGAGTCCATCCAGGATGAGGCCTATGTCGAGGCCAACCGGTTGTTCTTCCGGCAAGAACAGGCGGAGACCGAGGTGCTTTTTGCCGAATTGGATGTGTAGGTGGCGGAGGAGGAGGAGGAGCCAGAGCCACCGTAGGCGCAGGAGCTGCCGCACTTGCCCGTCTATCTGGTGCCGGGCACGAAGATACTCAATATCTCCGACGATGAGTAGTTTTAGCTATGTACATAGTACATAGGTTTTTATCTTCATTTCTAGTATGGATTTGAGATATGAAGTTTGATGTCCATGAATGTGGTGGATGTTTTTTTTGTGCTGCCCGATCACTGTCCACGGATGCGCTTGGGCGTGTTCGCGGGCGTTTGGGTCCGGATTTTGGTGTCCGCGGTTCTAGATGCTCTAACAAGATGTAACAACAGTAATAGATATATAGAAGAAAAAAATATTACACCAAGTCCATGGATCACGTAGCGACAACTACAATTACTAGACCGAGCCGAAAGTGTGTCGCTGTCATTGCCCCTCTCTCATTGGAGTCGAGCAAACTTTGTTGTAGTTGACAGTCGAGAGGTCGTCGCGCTAAAGCCGCGAAGAGCTATCACACTAGAGCATCAAGCGTCGCCGACAAAGAAAACGTAGATCGAAAAGATCATGCCTGCAAATACACCAACAACCACGAGCGCCGGCAACGTCGATTGTATCAAAGAAAATCTACCAGATAGCAAAGTTGGCCAAACCCAAACAGATCCACCAAAACACACCTATGTGCGCCCTCCGCTGGCGCTAGAGCATCGCCGTAGCGCGGATAAGGCGGGGAGGAGATTAATATTGGGATGTCGCCGCCGCCTCAATTTAGACATTGAGCGCCGCTGCCACCACAACCATGGCCGAAACATCATCGACTCAGCAACCCTAACTACGAGGAAAACCCCAAAGAGAGAAGTCCACACTACAACCTTGAACTAACCACTTGTTTAAGATTTAACCATCAACTCCAAAATTGGTCATCTTGCACCCCCATACTAACCACCTGGTCCATGAGTCAACCCTCTATCTGGTTTTGACTCATTGGAGCGGTTTTGACCGCGTTGACTGCTAACTAGACACCGGTACATCACTTTTTGACCCCCCCTCCTTACTTGTGGGTATTCGAAATATGCCCTAGAGGCAATAATAAATTGGTTACTGATGACCCACAAGTATAGGGGATCAATCATAGTCCTTTCAATAAGTAAGAGTGTCAAACCCAACGAGGAGCAGAAGGAAATGACAAGCAGTTTTTAGCAAGGTAATGTCTGCAAGCACTGAAATTATAAGTAATGAGTAGTTTGATAGCAAGATAATTTGTAACGAGAAAGTAACAGTAATGGCAAAATAAGTGCAACAAGGTATCCCAATCCTTTTGAGGCAAAGGACAGGCCAAAACGGTCTCTTATGATAAGCAAAGTGTTCTTGAGGGCACACGGGAATTTCATCTAGTCACTTTCATCATGTTGGTTTAATTTGTGTTCGCTACTTTGATAATTTGATATGTTGGTGTACCGGTGCTTAGGTGTTGTTCTTACTTGAACAAACCTCCTACTTATGATTAACCCCCTCGCAAGCATCCGCAACTACGAGAAAATTATTAAGAATAAATTCTAACTATAGCATTAAACTTTTGGATCCAAATCAGTCCCTTACGGAATAGCGCATAAACTAGGGTTTAAGCTTCTGTCACTCTCAGAACCCATCATCTAATAACTACTCCACATTGTGTTCCCTTAGGCCCAAATATGGTGAAGTGTCATGTAGTCGACGTTCACATGACACTACTAAGGGAATCACAACATACATACCATCAAAATATCGAACACATATAAAATTCACATGATTACTTGCAACAAGATTTCTCCCGTGACCTCAAGAACAAAAGTAACTACTCACAAAGGATAATCATGCTCAAGATCAAAGGGGTATTAAATAGCATAATGGATCTGAACATATAATCTTCCACCAAATAAACCATATAGTAATCAACTACAAGATGTAATCAACACTACTAGTGACCCACAAGCACCAATCTATAGTTCTGGTACAAAGATTGAACACAAGAGATGGAGATTGCCCTCCCCAAGATGGGAGAGTTGTTGGTGATGATGATGACGATGATTTCCCCCTCTGGGAGGGAAGTTCCCCCGGCGAAATCGCTCCGCCGGAGGGCAAAAGTGCTCCTGCCCAATTCCGCCTCGAGACGGCGGTGCTCCGTCCGAAAGTCCTATCCTTATTTTTTCCAAGTCAAAATGACTTATATACTAGAAGATGTGCACCGAAGGTGTGCTGGGCTGAGCACAACCCACCAGGGCGCACCTGGGGGGCCTGGCGCTCCCTGGTGTTTTGTGCTTACCAGGTGGCCCCCTCTGGTAGTTATTTGCTCCATTATTTCTTATTTATTCCATAAAAATTCCTCGTGAAGTTTCATCTCATTTGGAGTTGTGCATAATAGGTGGCCCGACGTAGCTTTTACAGGTTCAGATTTCCAGCTGCCGGAATTCTACCTCTTTGTGTGAACCTTGCATATTATGAGAGAAAAGGCATTAGGATTACTCCGAAAGCATTATTATGCATAAAAACTTTATAAATAACAGTAGGTAAACATGATGCAAAATGGACGTATCAACTCCCCCAAGCTTAGACCTCGCTTGTCCTCAAGCGAAAACCGAAATCGAAAAACATATCCACATGCTTAGAGAGAGAGGTGTCGATAAAAACAAAATATGGACATAGAAGCACCATGTAAATTATTATAACAACAACAAACTTTAACATAAAACTATTATCATAGAACTTTTGTCATAGTATTCTCATGAACAAGTAACAATTCATCACAACATCGAAGTATAAAGCATAAACTCTATGGAAAACCAACAAACTATGTTCTCAGTCAACTTTGCAACCACAATTCATCATCTTTTCAAGAAGGGTCATGTATCGGAGCCTTTTTTGGCAAGTCCACATACTCAACCATCATATAGTCTTCTATGATTGCTAACACTCATCGCATACACATGAACAAAACGTTTCAACCGAACACATAGAAAGATAGGGGCTTGTAGTTTTGCCTCTGAAAGCACAAGTGCTCCCTGGGTGGTTTTGGTAATTAATGTCAACATATCTCTTGTTGGACTAACACTTTTACCTAGTATGTTTCAGACAAGTTCAACAAATGAAGTGGCATGGACTAGAGGATGTGGAACCCCTTCAAGAGGCTAAGGACAAAGGATTGGCTAAAGCTCCAAGCTCAAGACTACATTTTCTATTTTAGTGATCCAAGATCACATTGAGTCTATAGGAAAAGCCAATACTATCAAGAGGGGATGAGGTGTTGCTTAATGGCTTGCTTGCTCAAAGTTCTTAGTGATATGCTCCAAAACCCTCAACTACTTTCTCACATCCACATATGTCCTAAACCAAAAGTCTAACTCGGCTCCACCGATTCTTTCTATCCGGCGCCACCGAGTTCAGATGTCTTAGCCACTGCCACAAACCCTAGGCAAATCGGTCTCACCGATAGGGATCTCGGTCTCACCGAGATGGGATTGTAATCTCTCTGTGTATGTCCATTACCAAAATCGGTCTCACCGAGTTTGAGCAATCAGTACTACCGAGATTGCAATGCAAACTCTCTGGTTAACTTATTACCAAAATCGGTCCTACCGAGTTTGTGTAATCGGTCAAACCGAGTTTGCCTGACCAACTCTCTGGTTAGCTTATTACCAAAATCGGTCCCACCGAGTTTGTGTAATCGGTCTCACCGAGATTAGTTATGCCCTAACCCTAACAATATCGGTCCTACCGAGTTGCATGTTGGTCCCACCGAAAATCCTAACGGTCACTAGATTTGCTAAATCGGCCCAACCGAGTTTACCAATTCGGTCCCACCGAGTTTGGAAAGTTGTGTGTAACGGTTAGATTTTGTGTGGAGGCTATATATACCCCTCCACCTCCTCTTCATTCATGAAGAGAGCTATCAGAACGAACCTACACTTCCAGCATACATTTTCTGAGAGAGAACCACCTACTCATGTGTTGAGGCCAAGATATTCCATTGCTACTATATGAATCTTGATCTCTAGCCTTCCCCAAGTTGCTTTCCACTCAAATCTTCTTTCCACCAAATCCAAATCCTGTGAGAGAGAGTTGAGTGTTGGGGAGACTATCATTTGAAGCACAAGAGCAAGGAGTTCATCATCAACACACCATTTGTTACTTCTTGGAGAGTGGTGTCTCCCAGATTGGCTAGGTGTCACTTGGGAGCCTCCGACAAGATTGTGGAGTTGAACCAAGGAGTTTGTAAGGGCAAGGAGATCGCCTACTTCGTGAAGATATACCACTAGTGAGGCAAGTCCTTCGTGGGCGACGGCCATGGTGGGATAGACAAGGTTGCTTCTTCGTGGACCCTTCGTGGGTGGAGCCCTCCGTGGACTCGCGCAACCGTTACCCTTTGTGGGTTGAAGTCTCTGTCAACGTGGATGTACGATAGCACCACCTATCGGAACCACGGCAAAAACATCCGTGTCTCCAATTGCATTTGAATTCTCCAAACCCTTCCCTTTACATTCTTGCAAGTTGCATGCTTTACTTTCCGCTGCTCATATACTCTTTGCATGCTTGCTTGATATGTATTGTGAGTGTTAAACTTGTGCCTAAACTCCACTTAAACTTAAAGAAGTTAAAAACTGCAACTTTTGGTACTTAGTGTCTAATCACCCCCCTCTAGACACCTCTTCTCGATCATTTCAATTGGTATTAGAGCATTGGTCTCCATTGCTTTGGTTTAAACACCATTGGAGGAAGATGGATGAGTCTACTATTGGGAGTCTTAGACATAGAGTGCCTATACTTGATGGAGAGTACTTTCATGAGTGAAAAAATGAGATGATTGTGATTTTCAGTCAATATCATTTGAACAAGTATATTGCTAGCCCTTGTGCACCTCATGTTGATCCTATGCATCCTACTCTTGATGAGTCAATTGACATGATTCGCAATCTTAGAACTGTTGAACTTATCACTAGAGGCTTGCCTAGAAACTTGATTGGATGTTTGCCTACTCTTAAGTGTGCTACACCATATGGAAATTTCTTGAGGAACATTTTCCAAATTATTCCTTGAAAAGTCTTGATGAAATTCTCCATAAGTCTATTGCCTTGAGTAAGATGAATTCTAGTGATCCTATGTTTGGTGATTGTTTGTTTGAGCTTACAAACCTTATGCGTGCCAAAGGAGATGTTGGAATTATTAGTGATATTATTTCCGAAGCTATAAAAATTCATAAGCAAGATCATTGTCAAACTCACTCTAAAGAATCACCCTCTCTAGGATTTGATCCACCACATGACGATGTTGAACATGGATACTATGATGAGGATGATGATAGTGACTTCGATCTTGATGATGCAATGAGACACTTTGGTCTTATGGCAAATCTTCGGGGATATATGGCAGGAGGAAAGGAATGGGTTCTTGATAGTGGATGTACCGATCACATGACCAGAGATAAAGACATGTTTCGTGAGCTTGCTGAAAATGATGGTCCTCGAAAGTATGTCACTTTCGGTGACAACTCAAAGGGTAAGGTGATTGGCCTCGGTAAGGTTGCCATATCACATGATAGCTCCATACAAAATGTCATGCTCGTTGAATCTCTTGGATACAACTTACTTTCAGTATCTAGACTTGATGATTTCGGTTTCAATGTCCTATTTACTAAAGTAGATTGCCAAGTGTTTCATAGAGATAATCATAAAATGGTATTTACCGGTGTACGTAGAGGTGATCTATACATTGTTGATTTCACTAAAAAGGCTCAACCTAGAACTTGCTTTATTGCTAAATCCTCTAAAGGTTGGTTATGGCATAGACGATTGGGTCATGTTGGCATGAGAAACCTTGACAAGCTTATTAAAGGAAATCATATCCTTGGAGTTAATGATGTCATATTTGATAAGGATAGACTTTGCAGCGCTTGTCAGGCAGGTAAACAGGTTGGAGGGAGGCATCCCATGAAGAACATCATGACCACAAGGAGGCCACTTGAGCTACTCCATATGGATCTCTTTGGTCCCAACGCTTACAAAAGTCTCGGTGGAAATTCTTTTGGTCTAGTTATAGTTGATGATTTTTCAATATTTACGTGGGTGTTCTTTCTTGATGATAAATCGCAGGTCCAAAGATCTTCAAAAACTTCGCTAGGAAGGCCCAAAACCAATTTGAAGTGAAGATCAAGAAGGTTCGCAGCGACAACGGAACGGAGTTCAGGAACGCAAATGTGGACACCTTTCTTGACTAAGAAGGGATTTCACATGAGTTCTCGGCTACGTACACACCTCAAAAAAATGGAGTTGTTGAGAGGAAGAACCAGACGCTCATCAAAATTGCGAGAACGATGCATGATGAGTACAAGACACCGAAGCACTTTTGGGCGGAAGCGGTTGAGACAGCTTGTCATGCAACAAATCGCTTGTATCTTCACAAGCTACTCGGCAAGACGGCATACGAGCTCCTCACCGATAACAAACCCCAAGTTGGATACTTTCAAGTATTTGGCTCAAAGTGCTACATTCTTGATAAGCATCGTCGTTCTAAATTTGCTCCTAAGTCTCATGAAGGTTTCCTACTTGGTTATGGCTCAAACTCTCACACATACCGTGTCTACAACAATTTCACCCGAAAGGTTGAAGAAATGGTAGATGTGAAGTTTGATGAATCTAACGGCTCGCAAGTAGAGCAATTGCCAATTGATGTAGGAGACAAAGACCCCTCGGAAGCAATCCAAGACTTGTCTATTGGCAAGATTCGTCCAACGGAGATGAAGGAGAGTACCTCGTCCGTCCAAGTGGAAGCTTCTACCTCATGACAAGGTGAACCAAGAGTTGATACGGAAGCATCCACAAGTGGGACACACCAAGATGAAGAAAACGAGGAAGTGCACGAAGACGAACGTCAACAACCTCCTTCTCCACCACGACAAGAGAACGACAACGCCAACAATGAAGAAGGCCAAGAAGAAGAACAAGATGAAGAAGATGTTCAACCAAGACCCAAGCAAAAGCTTTCATGAGTTCGAGCAAGAATTGCTAAAGACCATCCAGTCGAGCAAATCTACAATCATATCCAAACCGGGAGAATCACTCGCTCAAAAACTCATTTAGCTAACTTTTGTGAACACTATTCATTCATTTCTAGCATTGAACCTATGAAGGTTGAAGAAGCATTGGAAGATCCGGATTGGATAAACGCTATGCATGAAGAGCTACACAACTTTGAGAGAAATCAAGTTTGAACATTGGTTGAGAAGCCCGACAACAACCACAACATCATCGGTACCAAATGGGTGTTTTGCAACAAGCAAGATGAAGATGGACAAGTAGTTTGAAACAAAGCATGTCTCGTCGCCCAAGGCTACACACAAGTCGAAGGTATGGACTATGGTGAGACTTATGCTCCCCGTTGCTAGACTTGAGTCCATTCGCATCTTACTTGCCTATGCTAATCACCATGATATCACCTTGTACCAAATGGACATTAAAAGTGCTTTTCTAAATGGTGAAATAGAGGAGGAAGTTTATGTTAAACAACCTCCCGGCTTTGTTAATCCTAAGAAACCTGTGTCGGCATTCTGGGAACGGGGGTCCCCAGACTTTCCTGCCTGCGGTCTGTGGCGTGGCTCAAGTGGGGGCCCAATGTAGCCCAGCTTCATCAGCTCAAGCTCAAGACCCTCGCGAGGGGCCGAGCCTCGCGGGGCGGACGACAGGAAGCTTCCTCAGGAGCAGCCTCCTCAGGCAGGCTAGCGAGGAGGCGGAGAGATCAAGGCAGGGTACCTCCCGAGGAGCCCGTGACGCAAGCCATGATGATCGAGACCAGGGCGCCTCACAAGAAGATGTCCTTGTTTCCTTTCAAGCAAAGGGGAAAGCATGACGAAGGCATCAGGCAAAGGTTACCGTTTCGGTGCAACAAGACCAAGACCAGCAGAACGGCAGGATGGAGGTCATCATGGAGCCTAGGGTGGCGTCATCGTCAGAGCCTTTGGCAGCCGAAGACCAACTTTAGTCAGGATAAGTGTACTAGATGTTCCCCTTCAAAATGGCCAATTGTTGGCGCCCTTCCCGCTCATTATTTGGGAAGAGGCCCAGGGCCTCCCTCTATAAATAGGACTAGCCACCACAGAGTAGGGAGGGGGGATCCAGAGAACAGATCGATCAGAGAGAGAGAGAGAAAGAGAAGCGACTGAACTGACCCTAGCAGTTCATTGCACCAGCTCAAGAATAGCCCCTCGCGAGGCTGTTCTCCCTTTGTATTGTTCATCATCAGCCCCTGAGGCAATCCACCACACCACACACTGGAGTAGGGTATTACACCACAATGGTGGCCTGAACTAGTATAAATCTCGTGTCCCTTGTGTGTTCATCTTTCTTTCTTAGATCCTTTGCGAGACTTCGAGACGTGAGCTGGTAGGGGAAAGATCTTCGTGCGCACCCAGTGTTCGAATCTCAAGGGTCTGCCGGAACCCGAAATCCGACATTTGGCATGCCAGGTAGGGGTGCGCCGGAATCTTTCTTCCGCTAGTCGCGTGTGATCTTCCGCCGTGTCCATGGCTGACCTCTCGCCGAGCTCGCGCCGAGCGTTGGGCTGCTCTCGCCACCCGCGTCGCCCAGACGGCGCCCGTCGGCGGTCACCCCCATCGTTCCCCATCGCCTGCCGCCAACGCCGCCACCGTCCCGGCGGGGAACGAGCCGCAGGCCTCGTCCCTACATCCCTCAGTGCGACGCAATGGCTGCACTGCCACCCCGTCGCTGACTCCAGCCGGTTCGTCGTCTCACGCCCGTCGCGCCCCCACGGACGCGCACGCCGCGCTGCTCCTGGCGCGTGAGCTCCTGCACTACCATCCCGTCGACGACCTCTATGAGGACTGGCTCGCCCGCATCACCGAGCTCGTCAGCACTGCAGGGGGCTCTCCCATGCCGTCCCTCTCGCTGCCTCGCCCTCCATCCTACGCAGTAGG
Organism: Aegilops speltoides; assembly: GCA_021437245.1. Classification (NCBI taxonomy): domain Eukaryota; kingdom Viridiplantae; phylum Streptophyta; class Magnoliopsida; order Poales; family Poaceae; genus Aegilops; species Aegilops speltoides. The sequence goes on from CM038146.1 coordinate 143,105,603, forward strand.
CAAGGAGCAAGAGGTGCCTCCACCACCTCCTCCCCAAGAAGGTGCCCTGGCTCCAAGGCGCATGGCCCCAGGACAAGACCCTCCGCATCCGGCGCCTGCGCGACAAGAAAGGAGCTGCCTGGAAATCCCTTGTCCCCAAGAAGGTGCTCGCGTGCTCCCGGCACCGGTGCGCCATGACCGCGCCCCTGCACCACCACGTCAAGACCCCGTGCTGCTCCAGGCAGCGGTGCTGAGAATCCCGTGAGCAAGCCCGCGATCGCAGAGAGCTCCGGTGGCCACTGCAGGCTGCCGCGCCTTCACCTCCGAGCTGCGTAGCGTCGCATGGCCCGACAAGTTCAAGTCGGACCTGCCTCCTCGCTATGATGGCACTGCGAACCCCGCGGAGTTCCTCCAGCTCTACTAGCTGGGCATCAAAGCCGCCAACGGGGACAAAAAGTTCATGGCGAATTGGTTTCCCATGGCGCTCAAGGAAGGTGCCCGCACCTGGCTCCTGAACCTGGCTACTGGAACGATCTCCTCCTGGGACGAGATGCGCACCCGCTTCATCGCCAACTTCCAAGGCACTCGCGACCGGCCCCTGGGCATGAGTGACCCGCACCGCATCTAGCAATAGCCAGGAGAGACCCTGCAGAAGTACATCCAGCGCTTCAACAACGCCCGCCTCAAGATCCCCAGGGTGACTGAGGAGGCCATCATCTCAGCCTTCTCCGATGGCGTGCGTGACATCAAGATGAAAGAGGAGCTAGCAATCCATGAAGACCTGTGCACATTACTGGAGCTGTTCAACTTGGCGACCAAGTGCGCCAGGGCTGAGGAAGGGTGCCTCTTCCGGCTGCCGACCCATAAGAGAAGAAGCCCAAGGTCAAGGACGTGAAGCGCAAGGGGGACGCTATGCTCGCAGTAGAGCCAGACACCAAGCGAGGCAGGGATCAACATGAGTCATCCAAGGGCAGCCGGTACTGCATGTACCACGACCTCCACACCGACAACACCAATGAATGTCAAGAGCTCAAGGCCGTTGTAGGATCGGAAGTATGTCTAGAGGGGGGGTGATTAGACTACTTGACAACTTAAAAATTTTGCCTTTTGATTGGAGTAGTTTCTTAGCAAGTTCACAATGATAACCAAGTCAAGTATCACCCTACACATGCAATTCTAGAGTTGTGGCAGCGGAAAGTAAATTGCATGTATAGTAAACGAGAGGAGGAGAAGAGCAAACGCAATGGAGACACGGAGATTTTTTCTCGTGGTTCCGATAGGTGGTGCTATCGTCAATCCACGTTGATGGAGACTTCAACCCACGGAGGGTAACGGCTGCGCGAGTCCACGGAGGGCTCCACCCACGAAGGGTCCACGAAGAAGCAACCTTGTCTATGCCATCATGGCTTACGCCCACGGAGGACTAGCCTTACTCGGGTAGATCTTCACAGTAGGCGATCTCCTTGCCCTTACAAACTCCTTGGTTCAACTCCACATCATGACGGAGGCTCCCAAGTGACACCTAACCAATCTAGGAGGCACCACCCTCCAAAAGGTAATAGATGGGGTTGGTGATGATGAACTCCTTGCTCTTGTGCTTCAAATGATAATCTCCCCAACACTCAACTCTCCTCACTGATTTGGCTGTGGTGGAAGAAAGTATTGAGTGGAAAGCAACTTGGAAAGACTAGAAATCAAGTTTCATATGGTGGGAGTGGAGCAACTTGATCTCAACACAAGGGTAGGTAGTTTTCTTCTCAGAAATGTAAGGTAGGAGTGGTAGTTCTTTCGATGGCTCTCTCCACGAATGAAGAGGAGGTGGAGGGTATTTATAGCCTCCACACAAAATCCAACCGTTACACACATTTGACCAATCTCGGTCGGACCAAGTTGACAACTCGGTCGGGACCGAAAGTTCAAATCTTGTGAGCGTTGGGATTTCAGTGGGACCGAAAATACAATCTCGGTTAGACTGATTCTTCCAAAGTCTAGGGTTTGCCAATCTCGGTGGGACCGACTTTCTCATCTCGGTGACACCGATTTGAGTCTGTAGATTCTGAAGCTTGGCAACACCAATTTCGAATGACCGAGTTTGGAATCGGAAAATCCGAGATTCTTAGGGTTTGGGTATATGGTGAGGTGGTTCATCTCGGTGTGGTGAGTTTGGAATCGGTGGGACCGAGATTACTTATGAGTTTATGTTGGAATGAAAGATTGCTGATTTGTTTGAGAGATAAATCACTAAGCACTTAGAGCAACCAGATCATCATCATAACCTCACCCCCTTTTAATAGTATTGGCTTTCCTATGGACTCAATGTGATCTTGGATCACTAAACCAAAAATGAAGTCTTGAGCTTTTGCCAATGTTTTCCTTAGCATTTTGAGGGGTCCACATCATCGGTCATTGCCATACCCATATCTTGAACTTTCGAAATATTCTCAAGAAATGATTAGTTCAATGATATATATGTTGTTATTAATTACCAAAACCACCGGGATTAGTTGCACTTTCAATCTCCCCTTTTGGTAATTGATGACAACATATAGATCAAACTTCGACAAATGATATAATCAATGAATAACATCGTCGCTTTGAGAAGTATGTGATAAGCAAGAGCTCCCCCTAAATTTGTGCATTATTTAAGATTTGCGTTTGAATGCAAATGCACAATCGATTAGGATCATGGGTTACTCTTCCATGTCACATACATCTTGGTGGAGCGCACAAAATGATAAGAATGAATAACATGCACCCAATCACCAAGACATGAGTAAATGATCATACAAGATATGAATGGAATATGATAGACATTAAGCACACATTAAGCACAGTATGATCAAGCACTCATCAAGATAGAGTAAACGAGTATCAAACACACGAAGTATCTCAAAGAACTCAAAAGTATCTCAAGGAAAACCGCAAACGAAAGAGCAAAACGAGCACTCTCTCTCGAAGTCCTATGATCTATACAATTTCTCCCCTTTGGCAACAAGTTACCAAAAGTTCGAAGGTATAGAGCTAATCGTCACTCGGGACTCTCTGGCGGCTCTGCTCGTGTCGATGGAGTGGAGATAGCTGCATCGCGAAAGCTTCTGCAAGTCTGTGGAGCTGGAGGAGTGGAAGCTCAAGCTAGTCTTTGGAACCGACGGAGCTGTAGGAGGTCTTGATGTAGTAGCCCAGGGTCGACTATGGAATAGCAAATGATCTGGGCTTTGTGGGCACTGCAGCAGGCTGCTCATAGTCATCCTGGACCATGTCACCTTCCATCTCTCTCATGAGTTCTGCCTTCTCCCTCTTAGCTTCCTCGATGTCTGCCTCAAGCTTGTTGACGGTGACCTGCACTTCAGTCAGCTTAATGTCCAGAGCATGGAACTTATCCTCAACTATCCTCTCAAGGCTCTCCTGAGATTGCACTATGCTGGCCAGGCGTAGCTCAATTCTCTGAGTGGCTTCAAGAAGTTGTTCTGCGACGCTCTTGGGCTTAGCTGCTGCTTCCTTCTCGGCTTTGGCTTGTTTGGCAGCTTCAGACTTAGCATGTCCTTCTACAGATGTGGGAGCATCCTCAGTCATCACAACCTCGTTATCCTCATGTTCAGGCTGCAGTGGCAAGTGGGGTCTATCCAACAGGTAGGTGTCCGTGCCAAACTTGGCATTGATGAGCATCTGAATATGCGGAGCAAACCCACATGACCTCTTCGGTCACCGTCTTGTCCTCTTGATAGTCTCGACTATCGTGTCCATCACCTTAAAAGGTGTCTTCTGATCTAGAATGTGCAGCATGTTGATAGAGTACCCTCTTATCATGCGGTGGTCCCCTGACTTAGGCATCAAAGTATGCCTCAGAATGGTGTTGGTGGTTGGGAGACCTGCCTGAAGGTAGTAGACTGAACCAAGCTTCCATATCTCTACATCCTTCTCCTTGACTTCATTGTACATGTTCTTCATTGACTCGTGGTTTTTCTTCGGAATGCCATAAACATCAATGTCATCTTCCCTTGAAACTGGTGCATTCAGCAATGCTCTCCATTCTTCAACGAGAGATGGAATCTCGCCTACATCATCCATACAATCCTGCCATCTGGATAGAAGTGTGCGGTGGCATAGAATTGCATGATCATCTCATCGTTCGAGCGGTCAATTTCGACCAACGAACTCGCAATCCACAAGCGGTGAAGCTTTCATGCACATGTGGGAAGTAGTCTCTGTGCTCTTCATCTTGTCGATGTATTCCCATCCACGATCTGGTGTCAAGAACAATTGGCTTCTTGTCCATGAGCACTGCCTCATAAAAGTCTTGTTGCTCTCTTGTGTGGAATCTTGAGTCAATCTGCTGTTCTTCTCCCTTTGGCATATGGATCTGTTTGCCTCCATAGCCTCGAGTCCTTTATCCTTTCTCTCCTTCATATTTTCAGCTCGAGGATGAGCATCATTATGAACAGGCAGTTCGTTTGAGCTTGAGCAAAACATGAGCCTCATCATCGATTCTGCGGTGGCACATTGTCCTTCTTCTTTTCTCGACGCAGGTATGTTCCTCACAGTCTTCTTGGCTTGGCGGCTGGTTTGGCTTGGGCTGCCTTTCTTTGGAGCTGATTTCTTAACCTTTGTGGGTGCTCCCACCTCGATGGCATCACCCATCAACTTCGCTTCGAGGAGGCTGAGGTGCTTCCTCATCGAATCATCATCATCATCGCTAGATCTCTTCATGAACTTTCCTCTTCCTCTTGGAAGTCTTCTTGATCTTCTTTGGAAGTTTCTTCCATGCTGAGCTTCAGGCAACAGAGGATTTTGCCACTTTGCTTGTGCCTTTCTTTGAATGTTGCCCTTGATAGCTCTTGGCAACCACTTGCCTTTTAGGCTTAGAAGTTATCTCCTCATCGACAATGAAATCAATCTTCCTCATCTGAATTTCTCTTTCTCCCTGCCCACAGTGGCATTGCAGCAGATCCACTTGGAGTGCTTCTCTCTCCATCATCTGAAAAACTGCTTGCCTCTTGACTTGTAGCTGCCTCTGGAATCTCAAGCGGCATCTCGGACTTGTTTCGATTGTCACTTCCTTCGACATGTGACAACCTGTGAATAGAATAGGTATAGGCGAGAATAGAAGAGTTATCACAAACCGCAGAGGATTTTGCAAAAGAATGAGTTCAAACTTTAGTTTTAGGTTTTCACAGAATACATGTCGGTCTCGACCGAAGTCTATCAATTCGGTGAAACGAAATGTCTAAACAGACCACATACACCACTTTCGGTTGGACGAAATGGGTTTCGTCTAGCCGAGACTACTAGGGTTTCATGAACCTTCACTTCGGTCTTACCGATTTGCACAACTTCGGTTTCACGAAAAGTGCGAAAGGCAATGGCCGAGGCCAAATCGGTCGATCGAAAATGTTGAATCGGTCACACCGAGATGTGTTCGCGGAAACCTAACCCTAAAATTTTCACTCGAAATTTGTTCTATGACCTAAACAGCTGGATAGGAAGATCTCAATCTTGGCAAGAAACATGGCAACGCCTATCGTGCATAGAATCAGCGATTGGAACACGAGAGGGATGAAACTCACCCAAAGCGGTGGAGCTTCACTACGGCGGCAACGGCGCGAAGAGAAAGTCCGTTGACGGCGATGGAGACCCGCGGCGAGGGCGCACAGGCGACGGCGGAGACGATCCGGAGACCAAGGCGACGGCAGCTAAGGGTTTGAGGGCGAAGCGTTTGAAGAAGTAATCAACGCGCTCTGTCCTCGAGTATATATACCCTTCGTTTGTCGGTGGTACCGAAGTTTGAAAACTTCGGTGGGACCGAGATGGTTAATCTGCGTGCGATTACACACTTCGTCACGCCGAAATTTGAAACTTCGGTTTCACCGAGGTGAAAACCTAGATCAATCCAAGTGATTTGATCTGTCCGATTTGAGTATATCGGTTTGACCGAAAGTACTTAGAAGGTTTTGGAAGTTAGGCTTTTGACGGATCGGTGGCTCCAAGTGCTCCTCACTCGGTGCGTCCAAAAAGTCTTGTTCAAAGTTTGTGATATAAGCATGAATAGAGTTTGAGACAAGAAAGCATAGATAGCTAGGGGAGGAACTTAGGCATTCTTGTCCATCCATTTGGTCAAAAAGAAAATATCCAAAAGACCAAAGCAACAAATGGATGTCCTCGAATGGATAAAGTCATGCATCCAACATGCTCACACAATAAGATAGCAAATGAAATATGTGTCAAACATGCACAAACAAAACACTTAGCAACTAGCACACAATTTGGCGATGACTAGGTCATCTATATATGAGTATATTGACTTAGGAGTCAAATGAGAACATTTGATCATAGGTCATACTCATCGTTTAAGCACAAGTGGGGTTACCACTTTTCCATAAAGCATTAATGTGTTCACATCATTAGAAGATGCTTTAGCTCATTTCTTTAGAGCAAAGCTCCCCTTGATGTGAGAACCCTTTAAAGGGTCAAACTAACCTTGGGTTGTCGTTGAAGACTTCATGTAGATGTTGAAGATGTGGATGCTCAATGTTGATGAAGATCATCAAGAGTTGGGAGCAATCCTTTGGATTGGGCACTTTCAATACCTACATGGGTTAGTCCCACAAGGAACAAACAAGAATATCCATGGACATAGATTGAAGTTCACAATAGATGATGTCCATGAAAGCAATGATTACCTTGTCCCTTGACTTACCAACATGAGGGTTTGTGACTCCATGAACTAGTGCAAGATGTGGAAGTTGATTGCACAAGTCCTTGCCAAAATGAATATGAGTGAAGTATATTGGCGGAGTCACCCTCAAGAACTCTCTAGTTCTTCTTCTTCGGGATCCACATCATCTTGATGGGAATCCTTGGGGTACTAGTTGAGCTTGTTGAAGTAGAACTTGAAGTTGCCTTGGGAACCCACTTGACCATGGCCTTGGGTGCTTCAATGAATGCATCAATCTCCTCTTGAAGCTTGTCCTTGCCTTTTAGCTTGTGGTCTTGTGGTGGAAGGTCATCTTGAGCTTGTTCCTCGTTTGAAGAAGTAGGATCATACTTCTCCTCTTGAGAGACAAACTTTGGAGTGGGATATTGACCTTCTTCCCATTCAACACCCTCGGCGTTGAACTTTCGCTCAAAACCAATTCCTTGATTCTTCGGTGTCTTCCTTGTTTGCGAACAATTTCCTCAAAGCTCTTGCTTCCGGCAAGACTCTTGTAGACACCTTTCTCTATAATCCCTTTCAATAGACTATTTTCTTGCTCAAGTGAAACTTGGCTTGAAACATTGTTAGTGGAATCAAGAGAATTACTAGAAGTAACAACATTTGATTTAGCATGATTATTGTTACTACTAGATGAAGAATTTTTCTTATGCTTGTCATGCTTAGTTTTGATAGGTGGCAAGAAATTAGACAAGAGAAGTCGTTTGGCAAGATATGAAGAACTCTTCTTTCGAAGATCGTCATTGATAGCTTTTAGAAACTCATGTTCTTGCTCTAGATTGAGCTTCTCGAAGCGTAGCTTCTCATGAGATCTTAGGAGCTCTCTATGATCTTCTTGAGTTGTTTCATGAGCTAACTTAAGAGTGTTTAGTTCTTTAGTTAGACGCTCAATCTCCTTCATAGCATTGTCATTCGACTCTTCTCGACTATAAAGACTACTAGCATGTTCATCATTACTAAGCTCACTAGATTTATCATGTAAGAGCTCATCTTCACCAAGCAAGTCATCCTCATCACTATCAAAGTCAATAAACTCAGGATGTGATACCTTGGGGCCTTTTGCCATGAAGCATCTTCCAATTCCCTCATTTGGTGAATCAAATATGTCATAGGAGTTGGAGTTGGAGGATACGAGAGCAAGACCGCAACACCTTCATCTTGATGTATTCGGAGTTGGAGTGATAGCTTCTTTGGAGTGGTTGTCGGAATCGGGCCGAAACCCATTCACCAACATGAGCTTGATGTTTTCTTCTTGTGTAGCTCCTTGATGACTTGTCTTTCCTTTCCGAATCCTTGCTTCTCCGAGAGGATCTTCGTTCATAACGATCATCTTTACTCCTTCTCTCTTTTCGAGGCGACTCTTCTCTTGAGCTTCTTCTTCTTGGAGATTCTTCTCTTCTCTTGGGGAGTCGAACACTCATTTGAGTAGTGTCCGGTCTTCCACAATTGTAGCAGATTTCGATCACGACTAGAAGATCTCTTTTCATCATATGATCTAGACTTTGAGCTTCTTTCCTTGCTTCTACTCTTGTAGAACTTGTTGAAGTTCTTCACCATTAGGCTTATCTCTTCATTGGAAACTAGCTTGTCACTTGAGGATGTGGGAGCTTCAACGCAGCTTTGTAAGCACCACTTGACTTGTTGTGAAGCTCTTCCTTATCCTTAAGTGTCATCTCATGAGCAACAATCCTTCCAATGACTTGGTAGGCTTGAGATCTTTGTAGTTTGGCATCATTTGGATCAAAGTGCACACGGTGTCATACTTTCCATCCAAAGCTCGAGAATCTTCTTGATGATGAATCGGTCGGTCATTTCTTCGCTTCCTAAGCCTGCCATCTCATTGGTGATGAGAGCAAGCCTAGAGTACATTTCAGCGACTCCTTCACCTTCCTTCATCTTGAACTTGTCAAGTGACCTTGAAGAACATCTAGCTTTGATTCCTTCACGGACTCGGTACCTTCGTGCATTTCGACCAAAGTATCCCAAATCTCTTTTGCATTCTCAAGGCGGCTGATCTTGTTGAACTCCTCGGGACACAAAGCATTGAAGAGAATGTCACAAGCTTGAGCATTGTTACGTAACATCCGCAACTCATCCGCAGATAGCTTCGCGATCCGGAACTTTTCCTTCTTGAAGAACTCACCTTGCAACCCAACACAAATAATGCCCCATGCGGCAGGGTTATGTCCAAGAATATGCATTTTCATTTTATGCTTCCAACTAGCAAAGTTTGAACCATCAAAGTAAGGACCTCTCTGAAAATTACCCTCACTAGACGCCATACTCTCCTAGGTTGTGAAACCAAGCTTATGGAGTCCAATGCAATGAAACCAATCCAATGGAGACCAAAGCTCGATACCACTTGTAGGATCGGAAGTATGTCTAGAGGGGGGGGTGATTAGACTACTTGACAACTTAAAAATTTTGCCTTTTGATTGGAGTAGTTTCTTAGCAAGTTCACAATGATAACCAAGTCAAGTATCACCCTACACATGCAATTCTAGAGTTGTGGCAGCGGAAAGTAAATTGCATGTATAGTAAACGAGATGAGGAGAAGAGCAAACATAATGGAGACACGGAGATTTTTCTCGTGGTTCCGATAGGTGGTGCTATCGTCAATCCACGTTGATGGAGACTTCAACCCACGGAGGGTAACGCTGCTTGAGTCCACGGAGGGCTCCACCCACGAAGGGTCCACGAAGAAGCAACCTTGTCTATGCCATCATGGCTTACGCCCACGGAGGACTAGCCTTACTCGGGTAGATCTTCACGAAGTAGGCGATCTCCTTGCCCTTACAAACTCCTTGGTTCAACTCCACATCATGACGGAGGCTCCCAAGTGACACCTAACCAATCTAGGAGGCACCACCCTCCAAAAGGTAATAGATGGGGTTGGTGATGATGAACTCCTTGCTCTTGTGCTTCAAATGATAATCTCCCCAACACTCAACTCTCCTCACTGATTTGGCTGTGGTGGAAGAAAGTATTGAGTGGAAAGCAACTTGGAAAGACTAGAAATCAAGTTTCATATGGTGGGAGTGGAGCAACTTGATCTCAACACAAGGGTAGGTAGTTTTCTTCTCGTAAATGTAAGGTAGGAGTGGTAGTTCTTTCGATGGCTCTCTCCACGAATGAAGAGGAGGTGGAGGGTATTTATAGCCTCCACACAAAATCCAACCGTTACACATTTGACCAATCTCGGTCGGACCGAAGTTGACAACTCGGTCGGACCGAAAGTTCAAATCTTGTGAGCGTTGGGATTTTCAGTGGGACCGAAAATACAATCTCGGTTAGACTGATTCTTCCAAAGTCTAGGGTTTGCCAATCTCGGTGGGACCGACTTTCTCATCTCGGTGACACCGATTTGAGTCGTATGTTCTGAAGCTTGGCAACACCAATTTCGAATGACCGAGTTTGGAATCGGAAAATCCGAGATTCTTAGGGTTTGGGTATATGGTGAGGTGGTTCATCTCGGTGTGGTGAGTTTGGAATCGGTGGGACCGAGATTACTTATGAGTTTATGTTGGAATGAAAGATTGCTGATTTGTTTGAGAGATAAATCACTAAGCACTTAGAGCAACCAGATCATCATCATAACCTCACCCCCTTTTAATAGTATTGGCTTTCCTATGGACTCAATGTGATCTTGGATCACTAAACCAAAAATGAAGTCTTGAGCTTTTGCCAATGTTTTCCTTAGCATTTTGAGGGGTCCACATCATCAGTCATTGCCATACCCATATCACTGAACTTTCTGAAATATTCTCAAGAAATGATTAGTTCAATGATATATATGTTGTTATTAATTACCAAAACCACCTGGGGATTAGTTGCACTTTCAGCCGTGCGAGATGGGCGTATCGGCCGACGTCCCGACCGCAACGACCGGGGCTATGGCCGAGGAGGAGGAAGAGGTGGAGGACGATGGGAAGACCGTGGCCCTCGCCAAGGGTGGCGTGACCGACCTCGCGAGGACTGCTGGCAGGACCAGCCTCGCGAGGAAGGTTGGAGGGATCAGCCTCGTGAGGACCGCCCTCAAGGCAACGCAGGCCTCCCTCCTCTGCCACCACCGCCAAGGAGGAATGAAGACCATCACCAGGACGAGGGGCTGGGGCTTTCCAGAGCAGCGTGCAATCGCTTGCATCTGGGCGGCGCCAGCCCCACCTCTCGGCAGCATCTTCAAGCAGTTTGCTCGCGAGGTGAATGCAGTCCTCCCCAAGCTTGAGGCCACGCGCCCTCTCAGGTGGTCAGTGTGCGCTATCATGTTCAGCTCAGCGGATCAGCTCAAGTGTGCAGCAACGGCCGGAGTCCTCCCGATGCTTTGTTCCCCAGTCATCAGCAATGTGCAAGTCACCAGAACCCTCATCGATGGTGGACCAGGACTCAATGTCCTGTCCGTCAAGACGTTCAACAATCTCCAAGTGCCATACGATCAACTTCAGCCGACCAAGCCTTTCTCAGGAGTCACTGATGGTTCCACTGTTCCGATAGGGCAAGTTCGCCTTCCTGTCACCTTTGGGCAGTGCAACAACTACCGCACCGAGCTCATTGACTTCGACGTCGCCCACATTCGCCTGCCATATATTGCCATCCTCGGGTACCTAGCTCTGCCAGTGACTCACCATGGCTACAATGTCCTCAAGATGCCATGAAGCGGTGGAATTATCACAGTGCCTTGTGAGGAAAGGGATGCGGTGTGTTCTCTCGAGCGTGCCTTCCAAGATGCGGCAATCGAAGACCCAGATCACAAGAGCGGGAGGCTCCCAGAGGCGGTCCCTAAGAAGAAGAAGGCTTCACCTGGCTCGAACACTCACGAGGCAGGCACCTTCGGAGGCGTTGCATCAGGATCCGCGCCCGTTCAAGGGGCGCCACCCTCTGTCGCATAGGAAGGCACGCCCGACGCCCTCCTCGGGCAGGGCTTGGGGGCTCTATCTTGGAGATCCACTGACTTTGCCAAGGTCACGAGGGAGGCGCTCGGGCACCACTTGGAGGCGTGCTTCAAGGCACGTTTCCCTCAGGAAGGCATGAGGCAAGGAGGGCCAAACCCTCAGGAGTTCATCACGAGGAACATTCAGGAGCTACAGGAGTCAAGAGTCATGCGCAGCAGCCGCCGCCTACCCGCCGAAGCCCCACATCCCGGCGAGGATGGTGGGCTGCGTGTCTGCATCGACATACCAGGGCTCAACCGAGCCACATCTCACGAGCGCCTCTGGCCTTCACGCGTGGGGCGTTGTGAGGGTCCACCTCACAGCTACGTTTGCATGCCCTTCGGCCTGCCGAACGCGGCTGCTGCCCACCAGCGCCTGATGAGGAGCATCCTGGAAGCTTAGGTGGCCAGGCACCGCGCATTCCTGGAGGAGATGGAGATGGACCTTGAGGAGCCGCCCGGGCCCCTAGAGCCTCCCGAGGCTCAGGGCTCCGAAGGCTCGTGAGGGGTGGCTTCTTCACCATGCGTCGTCAGCTACTCCGACACTCGCTCTGCAATGGTATCAGGTGACGTCTTTTCAAGTTCTATTTTCAGCTGGGAGCGCCCGCAGGGCCGCATCATTCCCAGGTCGCGTGGGTCCGTCCCTGCGGCATGTATCCGTCTTGCTTATGCTCTTTACCTACCTTGTTGGGGGCGCCCCTCGGGCTACATTATCCTCAAGCTGCTCGGGCCAGACCCAGTGGCTATTACTTTTTCCGCATCTATCTAAATGGATTTGCTCCTTCATGCTTAACCTGCTTGACTTAATCGCCTGCTCGATTGACACCTACCTTTGGAGCCGCTCGCTCTGGCATGGCACTTGCGCACGGGTCCGTCCCTGCAAACGCCGAAAAATCTGAGTGGCTGAGCTCTGGCCCTGGCAGCCCCACAAGGCGCCACCTCACCAGGCCCTCAGTGCCCCTCTCACTCCCTCGGAGCGACCAATGGTTGGCTGGCAACCGTAACGACAGACCTTGTTTCCCCTCGTGATTGATATGCAGGACCCGCTCCAGGAGTAAAGCTGGTGGCATAGCGAGCCTTCTTTCCTTCTTTCCGGCACAATCCGCTCGCACGTTAAAAGGGGGGTACCCGAGCATCGCGACTCATGGGCTCTTACTGGCTCTCCAACCCTCACCCCCTGGCCTTGACCCACGACATCGCGACCTGTCATACCAACGGCGGCTGAGCTCGCTCGAGGGCCGGGACCTGAGGACGTAGAGCATTAAGGAAAGTGTGGGGGAGAGGGAAGAAGCTCATGAGGGCCTAACCCAGCCACACCTCAGCTGCCGCCACGCAGGCTCGACACTTCGCCGAAGGCCACTCCAAACCTACGAGATAAGTCACGCGAAAACTGATTCGACTCGGCGCTAAACCCTCGCCCAGTGCAGCTCTGTCATGGCAACGTTGCCTACCTCTCTTGCCCATCAGTGGCTGCTTGAGCGCTAAAGGGGACCTCCTGAGCATCGCGACTTAGGGGCTCTTACTGGACCTTGGGCCGCTCACCTCCTGGCCTTGACCACGGCATCACGACCTGGCATACCAGCGACGGCTGAAGCCTGCCTGGGGACCGGGACCTGTCAGCATAGAGCACCAGGCCCTCGTGAGGGAAGAAAGTGGGAGCCAAGCCTGGACAGGACAAGCATCTCACACCGATTCATACTAGGGATATAATATTTACAAAATACATGAGCAACACCTTACATACCCCCGCGGGGTGGTACTTTGATTCCTCGCAGGGAACAAAAGGTGCTAATCCTAGGGAGCGCTAACTACGCGCACCTCCGCAAGAGACGCCATCATCAATAGTGGGCCGTCAAGCACCGGCGCCAACCCCATCCAGATCAGTGGCATCGGTGGCCTGATGCAGCTGCCCTGCTCCAGGAGCGACACGAGCTCGGGGGCTCGTAGTTGTCGTTGCTCGTCTCCGGAGTCGCGAGAAGCTCGGAGGAGTCGCTGGACCCTCCGGCACCACTGCTGAGGAGCTGCTGGGGAAGCGGCTGGCGAGCCTGGTCCTTGCCACGACGATGCTCCGGTCACCTTTCCCGGGGCAGCATTCCAGCCGGCGTCCTTCCGCATCGAAGACCTTGAAGAACATCAATGAGGCGCCATCGTATTCGAGGTGCATTACAAGGGTGCCCCCTGTCCGGCAGACTCGGGCGATCTCGCCCCAGCCACAGGTCATGTAGACCTTGCCCGGAGCGACAACCTCGACCTCCACTCCGGTCGCAGGGGTACTGCAGTCAGCGTGCTGCAGCCCGAGCTCGATAGGCCCCCTCGGCGGGATCTCGAAGGCGAAGGAGGGAGGAAGGCGAATCCAAGATCGAGGAGGCATGGCAGCGTGGAGCACAAGCTCGCGAGAGGAGCCCTCGGCGTGGACTCCAGGAGGGACGACGCGCACCACCGTAACCCGCCGGCGTCGACGGCAGCATCGCCGGTGTCGCTCGGCGCCTTCTTCTCCAGGGCCCTCGATGCGGGCGTACAAGGGCAGCGGGAATCCAGGCGGCGGCCACTCGTACCAGGGCATCGATGTCTCCTGCCAGGCGCCCTCATCTCGATGGTAGAGGACTAGCCGCTTCTCCGGCGGAAGCGGGTCGGGACCCTCTCGGGGGGCCTTCCCCTTCTCTTTTGCAGAAAACCGGCGAATTGGTGCCATCGGCGTGAGGTGGAGCAAGGGCGAGGATGAAGGAGAAAGGAGTAGCAGGGGGAGATGAACTGGAATGGCTTGCGCCGTACCGCACTTATAACTAGAGGAGGCCAACCGCTGGCCTCCACGATCGCAGGTAATCATGACCCATTTTTGCATGCAGGGACTTGTCAAGTCATGCGGTTCCCGAGGCGTCATGGGGAAGCAGAGACGCCCACGTCCAATCAATCACCACACGGCGCCCAAGCCGCAGGCTGTTGGGGCCCGCGGCGCTTCGCACTTGCCCCTTCGCTTCTCTGCTAAGCCAAGTCCGAGCGCGCCTTGGGCCCAGGGGCTACTGTCGGCGTTCTGGGAACGGGGTCCCAGAGACTTGCACTGCGGCTGCGGCGTGGCTCAAGTGGGGGCCCAATGCAGCCCAGCTTCATCAGCTCAAGCTCAAGACCCTCGCGAGGGGCCGAGCCTCGCGGGGCGGACGACAGGAAGCTTCCTCAGGAGCAGCCTCCTCAGGCAGGCTCGTGAGGAGGCGGAGAGATCAAGGCAGGGTACCTCTCGAGGAGCCCGTGACGCAAGCCATGATGATCGAGACCAGGCGGGCGCCAGGTGGGCGCCGCCCTGTGCAGTGTGCTTGTTTCCCTTTCGGTGCAAAGGGGGCAAGCACAGACCAAGGCATTAGGCAAAGGTTACCATTTCAGTGCAACAAGACCAAGACCAGCAGAACGGCAGGATGGAGGTCATCATGGAGCCTAGGGCGGCGTCATCGTTAGAGCCTTTGGCAGGCGAAGACCAACTTTAGTCAGGATAAGTGTACTAGATGTTCCCCTTCAAAATGGCCAATTGTTGGCGCCCTTCCCGCTCATTATTTGGGAAGAGGCCCAGGGCCTCCCTCTATAAATAGGACTAGCCACCACAGAGTAGGGAGGGGGGATCCAGAGAACAGATCGATCAGAGAGAGAGAAAGAGAAGCGACTGAACTCACCCTAGCAGTTCATCGCACCAGCTCAAGAACAGCCCCTCACGAGGCTGTTCTCCCTTTGTATTGTTCATCATCAACCCCTGAGGCAATCCACCACACCACACACTGGAGTAGGGTATTACACCACAATGGTGGCCTGAACCAGTATAAATCTCGTGTCCCTTGTGTGTTCATCTTTCTTGCTTAGATCCTTTGCCATACTTCGAGACGTGAGCTGGTAGGGGAAAGATCTTCGTGCGCACCCCAGTGTTCGAACCTCAAGGGTCTGCTGGAACCTGAAGTCCGACAACCTGATCATGTTTACAAACTTCACAAAGCTCTTTATGGTCTTAAACAAGCTCCTAGAGCATGGTATAAATGCTTGACCAAGTTCCTTATTGAAAAAGGCTTTGAAATTGGAAAAATAGATTCTACTCTTTTTACTAAGAGGGTCAATGGAGAACTATTTGTATGCCAAATCTATGTTGATGATATTATATTTGGTTCTACTAACCCTCATTTTAGTGAAAAGTTTGGGAAGCTAATGTCAGAGAAGTTTTAGATGTCTATGATGAGTGAACTCAAATTCTTTCTTGGTTTGCAAATCAAGCAAACTAAGGAAGGTACATTTGTCTCTCAAACAAAGTACACCAAGGACTTATTCAAGAAGTTCAATATGCAAGAATGCAAAGTATGACTACACCCATGCCTACTAGTGGAGATCTTGATTTGACAAAAGACGGTGAACCAGTCGATCAAAAGGTTTATCGATCTATGATTGGTTCACTGTTATATCTATGTGCTTCACGTCCCGATATCATGCTAAGTGTGTGCATGTGATACGTCTCCAATGTATCTATAATTTTTGATTCTTCCATGCTATTATATTACCCCTTTTGGATGTTTATGGGCTTTATTTTACACATTTATATCATTTTTGGGACTAACCTACTAACCGGAGGCCCAGCCCATATTGTTGTTTTTTGCCTATTTCAGTATTTTGAAGAAAAGGAATATCAAACGGATTCCAAACGGAATGAAACCTTCGGGAGCGTGATTTTTGGAACGAACGTGATCCAGAGGACTTGGAGTGCAAGCCAAGAAGCAGCCGAGGCTCCCACGAGATAGGAGGCCCCCCTGTAGGGCGCGCCCCCTATCTCGTGGGCCCCTCGGGCGGCCACCGACGTACTTCTTCCTCCTATATATACCTATGTACCCCGCAAACATCTAGGAGCACCACGAAACACAATTTCCACCACCGTAACCTTCTGTATCCGCGAGATCCCATCTTGGAGCCTTCGCGGGCATTCTGCCGGAGGGGGAATCGACCACGGAGGGCTTCTGCATCAACATCCTTGCCCCTCCGATGAGTTGTGAGTAGTTTACCACAGACCTACGGGTCCATAGTTATTAGCTATATGTCTTCTTCTCTCTTTTTGGATCTCAATACAATGTTCTCCCCCTCTCTTGTGGAGATCTATTCGATGTAAACTCTTTTTGCGGTGTGTTTGTCGATATTTGATGAATTGTGGGTTTATGATCAAGTTTATCTATGAATAATATTTGAATCTTCTCTGAATTCTTTTATGTATGATTGAGTTATCTTTGCAAGTCTCTTCGAATTATCAGTTTGGTTTGGCCTACTAGATTGATCTTTCTTGCCATGGGAGAAGTGCTTAGCTTTGGGTTCAATCTTGCGATGTCCTTACCCAGTGACAGAAAGGGTTGCAAGGCACGTATTGTATTGTTGCCATCGAGGATAACAAGATGGGGTATATTATATTGCTTGAGTTTATCCCTCTACATCATGTCATCTTGCTTAATGCGTTACTCTGTTCTTATGAACTTAATACTCTAGATGCAGGCAGGAGTCGGTCGATGTGTGGAGTAATAGTAGTAGATGCAGGCAGGAGTCGGTCTACTTGTTATGGACGTGATGCCTATATACATGATCATGCCTAGATAATCTCATAACTATGCGCTTTTCTATCAATTGCTCGACAGTAATTTGTTCACCCACCGTAATACTTATGCTGTCTTAAGAGAAGCCACTAGTAAAACCTATGGCCCCCGGGTCTATCTCTTGTCATATTTGCTTTCAATCTACTTTTATTTGCATCTTTACTTTTTGCATCTACTTTTATTTCTTGAGAGAAGCCACTAGGAAAACCAACGCAAGCTCAAGACGTAGCAAGAAGGATTTCTGGCGCCGTTGCCGGGGAGGTCTTCGCTCAAGTCAAGACATGCCAACTACCCATCACAAACCCATCTCCCTCGCATTTACATTATTTGCCATTTGCCTCTCGTTTTCCTCTCCCCCACTTCACCGTTGCCGTTTTATTCGCCCTCTCTTTCCCAATCTCCTCCTCTCTTTCGCTTGCCCTTTCGTTTGCTTGTTTGGTTGGATTAGATGCTTATTTATTGCTAAACAGAGAACCTAAGATCTATGGATCCTCATCTGCTTGCTAATCTTTTTAAGGGATCCAATTATGATGAACCAATTGCTAGTGAGTTTTGTGCACTAGATTATCTTTATGAAGCTTTGCTCAAAATTTGTGAATCTGAAAATTACGATAAAGGAATTTATGAAGAGATTCACGATAACTCCTTGAATAAAAAGCATGATTGCAATGATTTTCCTATAAATTCTCTTAATGTCAATTGTGCTAATAATATGCAAAACTCTAATCTTGGGGATGCTAGTTTTGCTATGTCTACTACTTGTTTCAATGATCATGATTGGGGTGATTCTTGTTATAACCTTGAAAATTTATTTAAGCCCCATGGTCAATATGAGATTGATAATAGTGTTTGCCATAATATTGAAAGTGTGTTTGGAAGAGTGTCAACTTTAGATCCCACATATTTGGAGTATGTTCAATCTTATGATATTTTTGATAAAAGTGGGTTCGGAAAGGTCATGACTTTAGTTAATGTTAATCCCACTATCTTGGAAGAGTGTCAAATTTGCATGCATGTGGATCATGTTGAGAATATGTTTTGTGATAGCTATTTTTTGAATTTGCCTATGATCCTAATTATTATGAGAGAGGAAATCTGGTCATAGAAATTTTTATCTTATTAAATTACCTCTCGTCATGTTGAGATTGCTTTCGTCTCTTTCTTCTTCCTTGCGTATACTAGTTTTTGCTTGCCTTGCAAATTTGTTTGCTTATAGTATGCCTATGCATAGGAAGTATGTTAGACTTAGATGTGTTTGTCACGTGTTTTATGATGCTCTCTTTGTGCTTCAATTCTCGTCTTTCATGTGAGCATCATTGAAATCTCAATGCCTAGCTAAAAAAGGCTTTAAAGAAAAGCGCTTGTTGGGAGGCAACTCAATATTTTTCCTTGCTGTTATTTAATAAATCTTGTATCTACCTTCTGTTTAGATGTGTTTTTATGTTTTAATTAGTGTTTGTGCCAAGTAGGACCCATAGGATTACCTACGATGATAGTTGATTTGATTCTGCTGAAAAACATAAACTTTGCGCGCACGAATATAATTTTGTTAAATCACAGGAACGTGCTTTTGCGTTGATTCTTTTTTCTGCTGTTCAATAAACAAATTTTCCAGGGCTTCCTATTTTGGTACGATTTTTAGAGTTCAATAAGTTTGCGTTAGTTACATATTGCTACAGACTGTTCTGTTTTTGACAGATTCTGTTTTCCGTGTGTTGTTTGCTTATTTTGATGCATCTATGGCTAGTAAAATAGTTTATAAACCATAGAGAAGTTGGAATACAGTAGGTTTAACACCAAAATAAATAAATAATGAGTTCATTACAGTATCTTATGTGTTGGTTTTGTTTTCTTTCACTAACGGAGCTTATAAGATTTCCTGTTGAGTTTTGTGTTGTGAAGTTTTCAAGTTTTGGGTAAAGCTTTTATGGACTATGGAATAAAGGGTGGCAAGAGCCTAATCTTGGGGATTCCCAAGGCACCCAAGATATTCAAGGATACCCAAAAGCCTAAGCTTGGGGATGCCCCGGGAAGGCATCCCCTCTTTCGTCTTCGTTCATTGGTATCTTTACTTGGAGCTATATTTTTATTCGCCACATGACATGTGTTTTGCTTGGAGCGTCATGTATTATATTAGTCTTTTCCTTTTAGTTTACCACAATCATCCTTGCTGTACACACCTTTTGGGAGAAGCCTATTTGATTAGAATTTGCTAGAATACTCGATGTGCTTCACTTATATCTTTTGAGCTTGATAGTTTTTGCTCTAGTGCTTCACTTATATCTTTTAGAGCACGGTGGTGTCTTAATTTTGAAGAAATTTCTAGTCTCTCATGCTTCACTTATATCATTTTGAGAGTCTTTTAGAACAGCATGGTATTTGATATGGTCATAAAGTTGGTCCTAGAATGATGAGCATCCAAGTTGGGTATAATACAAACTATCATAGAAAGTGAATTGGATGCTATGATCAATTTGATGCTTGATAACTGTTTTGAGATATGGAGGTAGTGATATTAAAGTCATGCTAGTTGGGTGATTATTGATTTAAAGAATGCTTGTGTTGATGTTTTTGATTCCCGTAGCATGCACGTATGGTGAACCGCTTTGTGATAAAGTTGGAGTACAATTTTATTTATTGATTGTCTTCCTTATGAGTGGCGGTCGGGGACGAGCGATGGTCTTTTCCTACCAATCTATCCCCCTAGGAGCATGCGCGTAGTGCTTTGGTTTTTGATGACTTCTAAATTTTTGCAACAAGTGCATGAGTCCTTTGATTAATGTTGAGTCCATGGATTATACGCACGCTTTCACCCTTCCATCATTGCTAGCCTCTCTTGTACCGCGCAACTTTCGCCGATACCATACACCCACCATATACCTTCCTCAAAACAGCCACCATACCTACCTATTATGGCATTTCCATAGCCATTCCGAGATATATTGCCATGCAACTTTCCACCATTCCGTTCATATGACACGCATTACTTTTGTCATATTGCTTTTTGCATGATCATGTAGTTGACATCATATTTGTGGCTAGGCCACCTTCATAATTTTCATACATGTCGCTCTTGATTCGTTGCATATCCCGGTACACCGCCAGAGGCATTCATATAGAGTCATATATTGTTCTAGCTTTGAGTTGTAAATCCATAAAAGTGTGATGATCTTCATTATTAGAGCATTGTCCTAGTGAGGAAAGGATGATGAAGACTATGATTCCCCCACAAGTCGGGATGAGACTTCGGACTTTACAAAAAGAAAAAAAAAGAAAAAAAGAGAAAGGCCAAAAAAAAGTGGGCCAAAGAAAAAAAAGAAAAGAAAAAGAAAAAAAATAAATGAGAGAAAAAGAGAGAAGGGACAATGCTACTATCTCTTTTTCCACACTTGTGCTTCAAAGTAGCACCATGATCTTCATGATAGAGAGTCTCATATGTTGTCACTTTCATATACTAGTGGGAATTTTTCATTATAGAACTTGGCTTGTATATTCCAATGATGGGCTTCCTCAAAAGTGCCCTAGGTCTTCGTGAGCAAGCGAGTTGGATGCACACCCACTTAGTTTATTTTGTTGAGCTTTCATATATTTATAGCTCTAGTGCATCCGTTGCATGGCAATCCCTACTCACTCACATTGATATCTATTAATGGGCATCTCCATAGCCCGTTGATACGCCTAGTTGATGTGAGACTATCTTCTCCTTTTTTGTCTTCTCCACAACCACCATTCTATTCCACATATAGTGCTATGTCCATGGCTCACGCTCATGTATTGCATGAAAGTTGGAAGAGTTTGATATTATTAAAGTATGAAACAATTGCTTGGCTTGTCATCGGGGTTGTGCATGATTAAATACTTTGTGTGATGAAGATAGAGCAACAGCAAGACTATATGATTTTGTAGGGATAAACTTTCTTTGGCCACGTTATTTTGAGAAGACACGATTACTTTGATTAGTATGCTTGAAGTATTACTATTTCTTATGTCAATATGAACTTTTATTTTGTATCATTTGGATCTGAACATTCGTGCCACAATAAAGAAAATTACATTATGAATTATGCTAGGTAGCATTCCACATCAAAAATTCTCTTTTTATCATTTACCTACTCGAGGACGAGCAGGAATTAAGCTTGGGGATGCTTGATACGTCTCCAATGTATCTATAATTTTTAATTGTTCCATGCTATCATATTACCCCTTTTGGATGTTTATGGGCTTTATTTTACACATTTATATCATTTTTGGGACTAACCTACTAACCGGAGGCCCAACCCATATTTCTGTTTTTTGCCTATTTCAGTATTTCAAAGAAAAGGAATATCAAACGGAGTCCAAACAGAATGAAACCTTCGGGAGCGTGATTTTTGGAATGAACGTGATCCAGAGGACTTCGAGTGCAAGCCAAGAAGCAGCCGAGGCTCCCACGAGATAGGAGGGCACCCCCCTGTAGGGCGCGTCCCCTGTCTCGTGGGCCCCTCGGGCGGCCACCGACGTACTTCTTCCTCCTATATATACCTACGTACCCCGAAAACATCCAGGAGCACCACGAAACACAATTTCCACCACTGTAACCTTCTGTATCCACGATATCCCATCTTGGAGCCTTCGTCGGTGTTCTGCCGGAGGGGGAATCGACCATGGAGGGCTTCTGCATCAACATCCTTGCCCCTCCGATGAGTTGTGAGTAGTTTAACATAGACCTACGGGTCCATAGTTATTAGCTAGATGGCTTCTTCTCTCTTTTTGGATCTCAATACAATGTTCTCCCCTCTCTTGTGGAGATCTATTCGATGTAAACTCTTTTTGCGGTGTGTTTGTCAAGATCCGATGAATTGTGGGTGTATGATCAAGTTTATCTATGAATAATATTTGAATCTTCTCTGAATTCTTTTATGTATGATTGAGTTATCTTTGCAAGTCTCTTCGAATTATCAGTTTGGTTTGGCCTACTAGATTGATCTTTCTTGCCATGGGAGAAGTGCTTAGCTTTGGGTTCAATCTTGTGGTGTCCTTACCCAGTGATAGAAAGGGTTGCAAGGCATGTATTGTATTGTTGCCATCGAGGATAACAAGATGGGGTTTATATCATATTGCTTGAGTTTATCCCTCTACATCATGTCATCTTGCTTAATGCGTTACTCTGTTCTTATGAACTTAATACTCTAGATGCAGGCAGGAGTCGGTCGATGTGTGGAGTAATAGTAGTAGATGCAGGCAGGAGTCGGTCTACTTGTTATGTACGTGATGCCTATATACATGATCATGCCTAGATAATCTCATAACTATGCTCTTTTCTATCAATTGCTCGACAGTAATTTGTTCACCCACCGTAATACTTATGCTATCTTGAGAGAAGCCACTAGTGAAACCTATGGCCCCCGGGTCTATCTCTTATCATATTTGCTTTCAATCTACTTTTATTTGCATCTTTACTTTTTGCATCTATATTATAAAATACCAAAAATATATTTATCTTATCATACTATCTCTATTAGATCTCACTTTCGCAAGTGGCCGTGAAGGGATTGACAACCCCTTTATTGCGTTGGTTGCGAGTTCTTTGTTTGTTTGTGTAGGTGCGTTGGACTTTTGAGGAGCCTCCTACTGGATTGATACCTTGGTTCCCAAAAACTGAGGGAAATACTTATGCTACTATCGCTGCATCACCCTCTCCTCTTCGAGGAAAACCAACGCAAGCTCAATATATAGCAGCATGTGTGCACGATATCAAGCTGCTCCTAAAGAATGTCATCTTAAGGCCGTGAAAAGGATAGTGAGATACTTAATCTATACACCAAATTTTGGCATTTGGTATCCTAAGAGGGCCTCTTTCGATCTTGTTGGCTACTCCGACTCGGACTATGCCGGTGACAAGGTTGATAGAAAGTCCACTTCGGGTACTTGTCAATTTCTTGGTAGATCTCTTCTGTCTTGGTCTTCCAAGAAACAAAACTCGGTATCCTTATCCACCGCCGAAGCGGAATACATTGCCGCTGGTTCATGTTGTGCTCAATTACTTTGGATGACCCAAACTCTTAAAGATTATGGGATATATGTGAAACATGTTCCATTACTTTGTGACAATGAGAGTGCTATCAAGATTGCTCATAATCCCGTGCAACACTCTCGAACTAAGCATATTGAAGTTCGTCATCATTTCATTTGAGATCATGTTGCTAAGGGTGACATTAATCTTAAGCATGTTCGCACCAAAAAGCAATTAACGGATATATTCACTAAACCACTTGATGAGAAAGTGTTTTGCAGGTTAAGAGGTGAATCGAACATCATTGATGCTTCAAACTTGGAGTAGGAACTCCATCGGATACATGCAAGACATGAGCTTATGACTAATCCGTGATATTTCTCTTATGATGAAAATCTTATGTCTTGGATATATTTCCATCTTGCATGTTATCTAACCCTTGTAGGTACTTGGATGAATTTAATTCTATGAGATTGCAACTCACTCACATCTTGAGTAATCTCTACATCACCAAGTCTCTACACAATGGTGATTGAAGACAAGGAAGCACGGAACCATTCGAACATATCCTTTGACAAATTCTATGTTAAACTTCATGATTGTCATTTTAGATACACAAGTGCTCTTCCTTGCAAAAACTAACCCATGTAGGAAGATGAACTCAAATTCGAAGTGGTGCTCCCAACTCTTGATGAGCTACGTCAACCTTGAGCAATCCACACAAGTTCAACTACATGATCACAATCAACACCACCACCCAAGGTATGTTATTCCATCTTAGAGAAGCTTTACTCCAAGTCATGAGTCAAAGCAACTCGACAAGATGTGAATACATCAAGATTCTTAAACGAAAAATGGTAACCCCATTTTGAGCTTAAACGATGAGTATGACCTATGATCAAGAGATCTCACTTGACTCCTAAGTCATTATACTCTAACATAGGTGACTTTGTCGCCGACCAATTCTAGATGAAGTTCTCTCGTGTTCTTTCCTGTGCTCTTGCATTTGTCTCATGCATGTTTGTTTCCCCTTAAAAAAGCCTTCATCTAGATTTCTTTTCTTTTCTATTTGTTCTGCATTCCCTGCATCCAATTCATTGCAAATCTTTCTGTTAATTCCTTGCAAATCCTTGTGAGATCTTACTTGTCTAGTGAGCTGAGGTGACAAGTGTTTTCTCTGTCATGAACTCGGTCACACCGGTTTCTTGTTTTCGGTCTAATCGAAATCATTCGGTGCAACCGAAGCATCCAACCCGGTGCCACCGATTTCACAACAGGAAAAACATTTTGCCATTCATTCCTGCTTTACTTTTGATCCAGCTCCACTCAATGAATCTTGTCCTCTACAAGCATCACATTTTTATTATTGCTTTGTGCTGTGACTCAAGGACCAAACCCATTCACGACAAATTCCAGAAGGCCCTTCTTGGAAATTGATGTCAAAGGGGGGGAGAGAGATCACATCAAAGCTTATCACTTCAACAGGGGGAGAAAGATATCTCCAGGGGGAGAGAATACTCAAGAAGAGAGTAATCTTCAAGGATCCCAGATGCTTGGTGTTCAAGAGGAGAGATGCCACATGTCTTCTTGAGGGGAAAGACATGTTCATATGTGCTTATTTTCATTAGCTCTGTTCATTTGTTTCTTTGAGCTCTGATTTTGCATTTTGCTCTGATTTTCTGTTCCCTATCTTCTCCCAGTATCCCATGCTAGATTTAGGGGGAGCAAGACATCTAAGGGAAATAAATTCTTTAAATTCATTGCACATCTTTACCTTTGGGGACATGTCTATGTTCAATGTGGTACTTGGTACTCACTCTCAACATGTCATCCCATTCTAGGTACTCTTGTGGTTTCTTTTGTTTGCTCTGGCCAGTAGGTGTATCTGTGTTATCTAACCTTATTTTCATAGGTTCATTCCATCCAAGCCAACTCAAGACCACAAGGTAAGTATATGCATCACAATCATGCATATGAGGAATTCTTGCTGATGTACATACTGTTTGCAAGAAGGACTCATGAGCATGAAGGTACATTTCTCATACTCACATCATTTGCTCTGATGCATATAGCCAAGATACATTTAACACATTACTTACTCTATCATGTTTATGCATTCACATGCTTCTATATTCCATATTCACATGATTGCATACATGTAGGGGGAGCCTATGCATGTTACATGTCTTTCCAAAGCTTTACTTGTTATACTTTATATCTTTATCTAAGGCTTTGATGTATGTTGTCATCAATTACCAAAAAGGGGGAGATTGAAAGCACAAGTGCTCCCTGGGTGGTTTTGGTAATTAATGTCAACATATCTCTTGTTGGACTAACACTTTTACCTAGTATGTTTCAGACAAGTTCAACAAATGAAGTGGCATGGACTAGAGGATGTAGAACCCCTTCAAGATGCTAAGGACAAAGGATTGGCTAAAGCTCCAAGCTCAAGACTCTACATTTTCTATTTTAGTGATCCAAGATCACATTGAGTCTATAGGAAAAGCCAATACTATCAAGAGGGGATGAGGTGTTGCTTAATGGCTTGCTTGCTCAAAGTTCTTAGTGATATGCTACAAAACCCTCAACTACTTTCTCACATCCACATATGTCCTAAACCAAAAGTCTAACTCGGCCCCACCGATTCTTTCTATCCGGCGCCACCGAGTTCAGATGTCTTAGCCACTGCCACAAACCCTAGGCAAATCGGTCTCACCGATAGGGATCTCGGTCTCACCGAGATGGGATTGTAATCTTTCTGTGTATGTCCACTACCAAAATTGGTCTTACCGAGTTTGAGCAATCGGTACTACCGAGATTGCAATGCAAACTCTCTGGTTAACTTATTACCAAAATAGGTCCTACCGAGTTTGTGTAATCGGTCAAACCGAGTTTGCCTGGCCAACTCTCTGGTTAGCTTATTACCAAAATCGGTCCCACCGAGTTTGTGTAATCGGTCTCACCGAGATTACGTTATGCCCTAACCCTAACCATATCAGTCCTACCGAGTTGCATGTTGGTCCCACCGAAAATCCTAACGGTCACTAGATTTGCTAAATCGGTCCGACCGAGTTTACCAATTCGGTCCCACTGAGTTTGGCAAGTTGTCTGTAACGGTTAGATTTTGTGTGGAGGCTATATATACCCCTCCACCTCCTCTTCATTTGTGAAGAGAGCTATCAGAACGAACCTACACTTCCAGCATACATTTTCTGAGAGAGAACCACCTACTCATGTGTTGAGGCCAAGATATTCCATTCCTACCATATGAATCTTGATCTCTAGCCTTCCCCAAGTTGCTTTCTACTCAAATCTTCTTTCCACCAAATCCAAATCCTGTGAGAGAGAGTTGAGTGTTGGGGAGCCTATCATTTGAAGCACAAGAGCAAGGAGTTCATCATCAACACACCATTTGTTACTTCTTGGAGAGTGGTGTCTCCTAGATTGGCTAGGTGTCACTTGGGAGCCTCTGACAAGATTGTGGAGTTGAACAAAGGAGTTTCTAAGGGCAAGGAGATCGCCTACTTCGTGAAGATCTACCGCTAGTGAGATAAGTCCTTCGTGGGCGACGACCATGGTGGGATAGACAAGGTTGCTTCTTCGTGGGTGGATCCCTCCGTGGACTTGCGCAACTGTTACCCTTCGTGGGTTGAAGTCTCCATCAATGTGGATGTACAATAGCACCACCTATCGGAACCACGACAAAAACATCCGTGTCGCCAAACCCTTCCCTTTACATTCTTGCAAGTTGCATGCTTTACTTTTCGCTGCTCATATACTCTTTGCATGCTTGCTTGATATGTATTGTGAGTGTTAAACTTGTGCCTAAACTCCACTTAAACTTAAAGAAGTTAAAAAACTGCAACTTTTGGTAGTTAGTGTCTAATCACCCCCCCTCTAGACACCTCTTCTCGATCCTTTTAGCTTCCCAACATACTCACCTCGAGGGTGATGTCAACAATAATAACTCATCCCACCCATATCCAACTGGATATATGTTCCTAGATCTTTCCTCACCACATGATGCTTGCCAAAAGAGAAAAATAAAAAGGATTAGAGAGAAAAACTTTGACTCTTGCATGAAAGTAAATACATAAATGTAAAAGATAGGCCTTCGCAGAGGGAAGCAGAGGTTGCCATGCGCTTTTTGTTTGTATGCTCAATCCCTTAGTGCAAAAGAACATCATTTTATATTGCCCCGTATGATAGCAATCTTTATTATGTAGCCTGTCGTTTTTATTCTTTGCCATCACAAGTTCGTACAACGCTCAATTTTCTCTTACACTAAATGATCTAACACTTTTAGAAGATATTTTTATTGCCTTATTGCACCGATGACAACTTACTTGAAGGATCGTACTCAGTCCTTAGGTAGGTATGGTGGACTCTTGAAAATAAGATTTGGGTTTAAGGGTTTTTGGATGCACAAGTAGTATCTCTACTTGGTGCGGAGTTTTTGGCTAGAAAAGATGGGGGGGGGGGCAAGCACCACATGTTGAAGGATCTATGACAATATAACTTCTATGTGAATATGAACAAACATAAATCATTACATCCTCTTCCTTGTCCAACATCAACAATTTTGGAATATAATATTTTAATGGGGGCTCACAATCACTAAAGATTTCCAAGATAGTGTATTTGCATGTGAATCTTCTCTTCCCTTATTAATTCTTTCATGAATTGCATCATTGACCAATGCTATGTTTGTCAATCTCCAACAAAATTTTCTACTTATACTTTTCCTTATGTGATGTCATTACTTACCATAAAATTAGCCATATGATCTTTTTCATTTATTTCCTCTCTTTTTGTTGAAACATAAAAGTAAAGAAAGCAAAACTCAAATTAAAGTTTATTATATATCTCGCATACAGTTACAAGGATAGATCACTAAGCAAACTTTCAAAAGAAAGGATCGAACTAAACTCTTATTCATCTAAAGCAAAAGATAACTATGGATCGAACTAAGGTAAAAAAGGCAAAAGATAGTGGAGGTGATACGATACCGGGGCACCTCCCCAAGCTTGGCACAATCCAAGGGGAGTGCCCATACCCGATACTCAATTTTCTTTGGGTAATGAAGAAGGAGGTGGTGGTGATGAAGTGGTAGCGATATTGTCCAATATATCTCTGAGTGCCTCTCTTAAACTGTGAATCTCCCAAAGAGCTTGATGAAGCAACTCAGTGTTCTTCTCCACTTTAGCCATGACATGCTTATTTTTTGTACCCCAAGAGTTTGTTCCTGCATCACTTTCTCTTGGACGAGATATGTCCCGATTGGATGGTATATGCACACGAGGACTGTTTTCGAACCCATAGTTATGAATCAAATTGTGAAAATTGTTTCGATGTAACCTGTGTAGAGGTCTCCTTGGTGGGAGTCCTTCCTGCTCTCTAGGGCTCTCTTGATTTTTGTTGGCCTCATGGCTTGATGGGGGTTAGGACGAGTGGAGATGCCGGCCAGGGTGCCCCTCTCAGAGGCCGAAGGGTGAACTCCAAGCGAGTCTCCCTCATCTTCCTCCATAACGACCTCTTCAACACCCTCTCCCCTGGACTCCACCTGAAGCAACCAAGCATCACCTTCTTCATCATTGGAGGAGGGAGAAGACATGATGCCCAACTTGACAAATCTGATAGAAAACAGCGAGAAAGGAAAACAGAAGATTTCTCCGCAATACGGTGGTAAATGGGTTCGGGGGGTTGATATGTCTCGAACATATCTATAATTTTTGATTGTTCCATGTTGTTATATTATCATTCTTGGATGTTTTACAATCACTTTATAGTCATTTTATATCATTTTTTGGTACTAAACTATTGACATAGTGCCCAGTGCCGGTTGTTGTTTTCTGCTTGTTTTTTACATCGGAGAAAATCAATACCAAACAGAGTCCAAACGCAGCAAAACTTTTTGCGGATTTTTTGGGACCAGAAGACATCCAGTGGGACAAGAAAGTACCTGAGGGGAGCTCCGAGGGGAGCACAACCCACCAGGGCGCGCCTGGGGGCCCAGACATGGTGGGTTGTGCCCACCTCGGTGGCCTCCCGCACCGCCTCTTTGCTCTATAAATACCCCAATATTCCAGAAACCCTAGGGGAGTCGACGAAAATCAATTCCAACCGCCACAAGTTCTAGAAACACCAAATCCAATCTAGACACCATCTCGGAGGGGTTCATCATGTCCATTGGTGCCTCTTCGATGATGCGTGAGTAGTTCTTTGTAGACCAACATGTTCGTAGTTAGTAGCTAGATGCCTTCCTCTCTCTCTCTCTCTTGATTATCAATACAATGGTCTCTTGGAGATCCATATGAAGTAAGTCTTTTTGCGGTGTGTTTGTTGGGATCCGATGAACTTTGAGTTTATGTTCAAATCTATGTTTTTATCCATGAAAGTTATTTGAGTCTTCTTTGATCTCTTATATGCATGATTGATTATAGCCTCATATTTTTTCTCTGATATTTGGGTTTTGTTTGGCCAACTTGATCTATTTATCTTGCAACGAGAAGAGGTGCTTTGTGATGGGTTCGATATTATGGTGCTTGATCCCAGTGACAGAAGGGGAAACGACACGTATGTATCATTGCTATTAAGGATAACAAGATGGGGTCTATTTCTACATAAATAGATCTTGTCTACATCATGTCATCCTTCTTATTGCATTACTCCATTTTCCATGAACTTAATACACTAGATGCATGCTGGATAGCGGTCGATGTGTGGAGTAATAGTATTAGATGCAGGCAGGAGTCGGTCTACTAATCTTAGACGTGATGCATATATAATGATCATTGCCTAGATATCGTCATGATTATTTGAAGTTCTAGTATTTGGTTAGAGGATTTGCTGTCGAGAAAGATCGATCCACAAAGAGTGCCATACATCCCACTAGTGGTGGTGGATGCCAATGCGTGCATGGAGCATGGTTGGTGTCGGTAATTTTTACTTGGCACACCTTGCACTCTGCATATATGCCGGTTCCATCCATACATTTGTGCAGTTCCACCAAAATGCAGCCGAATAACCCTGTTTGCACAGATAATGAAAAAGTGTGATTACATTATAGTGGCACTAGTTGATGAAACATACACTAATAAATAGAAGAAAATATTGCGATAGTATCATAGTATGCCATGCTGCAAGGGCGAGATGGGCCCTGCGACCCCTCATACGGTAGGCCTCATTACTGGAAATCGACCCAATTCTCCCCGATACACCTTCTGTCAGTGATGAACATCAGTGTACAACGGTAGTACAAGGAGGGGCCTTGAGACATTCCAATCTCTATTTTTGTGCAGATCAACTAAAATTAAGCACCCCAATTTGCAGAAATGCTTAAACATTAACAATGGGACTAGTTGCTGAAACATATACTAACAAAGAGAAGCACTTTCGTTATCTACATTGTAAATGAAATGATAGAGAGGACACTCGCTCTATTTTAACTGTATTATTACTTCATTTTATCATTGGCACTAGGGTTGAGCAGGTGGCAAACAAAGTGTACCATGCGTCGCAAGGATGGAGGCCGAGGGTGCTTAGACTGGGATGTTGAAGCTGGCTCTCTCAGTCCCTATATCCCCCCCTGATGTTTCTGTGGTAGCATTTAGGTTGTAATCCAAACTTGGTCGAGCTGGTCCTACGTCCCCCTACCTACCTAGCTTATTATGTGGCGAACTTGTCTCCTGCTAGTACTCAGTCCATTCTAGTAGTAGTTGCATAACTGTCCGTTTACACTGAGATGTTGTCAGATAATGGTTCTCTATGGTTGGGTTTATTTAATGTAATAGGAGGAAACCCCGTCTTTCGATATATAAAAAAAATCAGTGGCACTAGCGGTGCCAAAACATTGCCTCAAATTAATAGTGCCACTAGATTAAGGTGCAAAATAATAACATTACTACTTTATCATGGCAGTGACAAAACAGTAGCACAAGAGCAGACTCAACATGCAGGATTTTTGGCAAACGGTCAGACCAAAAAGGAACATACCTCGTGATGGAACCATATATGCAGTCAAATCCATCGTAGAAGGGATGACACCAGTCACCAACATGGATGATCCAATTCATGGGACCTTTTTGTGCAATTCACCTAAAATTAAGCAATGTCCCTTGAGCTAGCAGCTTCTTCTTCATTTTTTTAAGAAAAGGGTTCCAGCCCCGGTTCCATTTCCATCAGAAAACGAAACCCACAAAGCTTCTTCTTCATTAGTTGCAATAAAATTGAGCAACATCAAGGTTGGTTGTGAAGCTCGTGGAATGTTCAACTATAATTTGGATATCATTTGTGCAGTTCAACAAAGATCAAGCGTGAAATGTATATCTTTGTTTGCACAAAAAGGTGGAAAGGAGGGTGACTAACAAGTGATGAAACATACATCAAATGAAAAGAAGCATGTTCCTTATCTGAATGGCAATCCTAGAAGGGCAGTAGCAATTTCTAAAGCAGCAACATTGCTAGATATTAGTGTGGGCATTAGGATTAACTAAGATAACCGTTAAATATGACATTACTTTAATGGTGCCATTGCTTCACTTTACCAGCAATATTATATTAACAGCTGCTACAGAGTTGGTATTTGGGCACGGGAGAGTAGCCGAACCAAGATAGTTGCATTTCTAACAAAAAGAAGTAGCTTATCTTAATGGGAAATTTAGCAGGACATGAAAAATAGTGCCATTGATTCATATTACTGGAGGCATTACATTGAAAACAACATTAGTTTAACGTGTCCTTACTTTTAACAGTGCGACTGCTACATTTTACCAATGGCATTGCATAAGAGGGGCTCGGGGCAACAAACATCACTACAAGATATCTGGGCTGGTCCCATTTTTGTTCGGTATAGCCACCTTATACTGTGTGAGGCTAGCAAATCTAGTGCTGGACATACTCTGTTGACTTGTCCCCCAGTCCCCACTTTCTTTTCTTTTTCAACAAATAGATCGGGTTTATATTGAGTTTGTACTGTGTTTCCCTTTGTTTCCCTATTAGACCAAGAGACCATTTGGATAGCCAATCTCTACTACTTTTCGCCCCCATTATTTCCTCTTTCGGCCAAGTCCTAGATTCAGGTAACAAATCTTCCCCCACCCCACCCCTTTCTTCCTTGTTTGAACCAATTAGTACTAGATTCGATGCATGAACTAGTTTTACCTCTTAACAGTAAAAATTTAGGTGGCTTTCAAACAGCCGATCGATCCTATCTATGAGGGGGCCTGAGAAATAGTAAAAGATACAAATGCAGTGACGTCAGGAGCTGGGGAAGTAGAGCAAGGCCGGTTTTGAAGTAAGTTATACTTGAGGGTCGCCGGGATGTCACTGGGTGGGCAGCAGGAGGCCAGATCTGCCCACACTACAGCAGCGAGGAAGAAGGGGTCGGAGGCCCTCCCTAGACGGTGGTGCGTGGGAGAGCACGGCAAGGCACGTGGATCGGGACGCCGGTAGTGGAAGCCGTCACCAAGGATGACCGTGTGAATGTTGCACCTTCTCACCTTCCCCGACGGAGAGGATCTGGCTGGATCTGTGACCAGCGGTGAGCAGAGAGAGAGTGTGGCCACTGCTGTCGTGTTTATATCTGGAGAGGAGGAGACAATGTGAAGAGAGCAACACTAGCAAACAAGCGTGGAGGTTCCTACCTATATAGTGGAGTAGTTTTCTTTTGTTTACCGGAGCCGGCTTGACCTCGTCAATGACTGTCGAGAAGTCTTAATGCACGTGCCCTGGAGGCGCAGTTGTCATCATTTTGATCTGAAGCACCGGATTAACATATAACACAAAAAAATGCCACATGACAAGAAACCATAACCTCACTGCCCCAAGGAGACAACATGAATCCCGACGGACAAACTAGACGAGGATCAAAGCTCAAATTAAAGATAAACTTGTAGAAAAGGGGTCCATTGATAGATGTCCTAATTAACATAGCCGGCTTGACCTAGATGGCAGCCGGATAGTCTTTGTGCATGTGCCCCCAATGACAAGCGCCTTGGAGGAACTCAGTTCTCGTTGTTTAACCCTCGCAGTGATCCAAAGCACATGACACCTAATATTGCGAGATGACAAGAAACTTGTTTTTTAGATTTCTCATCAGAACTATAGCCCTGTACAACACAACATGCACGATATGTAGACGATAGCCAATCCAGCCGTGTATGCTGGAGTCTGGTCACATGTATGGACGAACTGATCTTCCATGTCATGTAGGGATCGTCCAGGCACCGACGGCTGTACAACACTGCTCCAGTACTATCGCTTGTCTCTCTCTTCTATTAACCAACCCGACTTGCGGGGCCGGGGAGTGTTCCTATGGTCAGTTCTCAATTGCGGTCCCACATGTGTGTGCAAATGCAATATGACGCGTGTTCCATTTGAAGAGCGGCATGCTAGACCAACCAACCGACTGGGGTGCGACGCGAACGCGACGGGCGTGCTGTATACTCCATACATGTGTACCGCCGTTATCTTGGGACTTTGCTCCATGGCACAATCCATGGATACAAAATTATATTATACTATTTAAAAGTCGAGGGCGGGGCTTTTCCCCCGTGGTAGGCGGGGCAGTTCCGCCTAGTCGGTTTGACAGAGACGCGAGAAGATGAGGGAGTAGGCTGCTGCAAACGTAGGGCTATGTGATTTGACAGTGAGTTACTGCTGGACAGGTTGGGCCTCGTGATTTGACTTTCCATTATCATTTTAACTGTGGTGCTACAACCGCGTGAGTCTCCTGATTCCTGACCACCTCCATGGTATACAGGTGCCTCTCCCAATGCTCCACCATGTAGAGCATGGTTAGTATAGCCAACTGCTGGTGCTAGATGAGTATATAAACATGCCATGTCATCAAAAGTTAGTAATATTATTTATTAGTCATACAATAGGGTTGGCTATATGGTTATCTATAAGGTTTTTCTCACTTTCTCTCTCTCTCTCTCATTGTATTAAATGCTTTTGTCTAGGAGCACGTGTAGAGGCTGGCTCTTGCATGAGAGCCCACTCCTCCACTTTTTCCTTGCCTCTCTCTTCCAGATATGCAAAAATGCCATGTAAGCGGGCTTATAGACCACTATTGTACTTGCTCGTACAGGTGCTAAGCCTGCCACATAGGCATAAAGTATGATGTGGCAAGTTAATTAAGAAGAGAGAGACCAGTTTGGTGACCCCATGAAGAAACGGTGCTAAGCACGTGTACCTAGGTGGAAAGACAATTTTGAGTCTATAGCTAATTAAATGAAGCAAGCTTCGAGCATCTCCAACAGGTTGTATGTTAGTCTTGTAGGTAAAATGTCCATGTCATCAACCAACAAGCTATCATACAACTACTCCAATAGGTTGTATCTAAGTTATCCAATAGATGGTGAGAAAATAACTGTGATTGCTCTCTATTTCACCTTGGAGCTTGTGCAAATGTTGTTGGTTAATCTACATACAACTTTGCTCTCTCTCCACATTTATTACATGCCACATCATCACTATGTCATAGGTGGAAAATTTACCAACATATATCTTACAATTGTTGGAGATGCCCTTAGCAACAAAAAACTAAGCACCTTTGCATTGGGGACTTGAGTTGCTAATCCATTTAATGCCCTTAGCACCTCATCTAAGCACTATTTCATTGGAAGAGGTCACTCCTTGTCAAATGCAATAAATACTACGAAGAAAGAGATAGAGAGAAGTAAAAAAACACTCTTATAGCCAACCTTATAGCTAACCTTGTTGTTTGAGTGACTAAGTGATGACTATGTATGACATGCCAACATCAGATAGCCTAATGCACTGTGTGAAATCTCCAAGGGCATGACCATGCGAGCGAGGCGACGGTCGTGGTAGGCGCGACCATGATATAGGCTGCTGGCAGCCCTTGGATCTGAGATCGAACCGTCGCATGCTAAGTTGCTGAAACTTTGTAGAATAACCCTCTAGGATAGGATATTCACCCATAGGTCTAGAATCACGCCATGCAACCGTTCGATCTCAGATCCAAGGGCTCTCGGAAGCCCGTATAAAGCTTCGCCTCACCTGTAATTTTCAAGACACTTGACGTGCGAACACGCAGATGCATGAAGCCATTTAATTGGGCATCGAGTAGACATGACATCTAATTGGGCCCCCATAGTACTGTGCATGAATGCATTTATCCACCAGGCAAGCCACTACCCTGCCGTTCGCACGCCCCACTCAGCATTTTTACAATCGAATAACCACTAGCAGTTCGCTCCTACTCGTCCCCGGACGTCCTTTAGCATTATAGCAGTTCGCTCCTAGTCGTCCCATCCTTTCACATTACGGCAGTTCCACTAATCCTAACCCTCCTCCCAAATCCATGGCATCCCAAATCTCCATGATCGGCGGTGAGTACAAGGTTAGAACCATCACGGACGATGAGTTCGATGTCATCTACACCCGTTCTTCCGCGACGATGAAAGGATGCCTTGCTCGCTTCAGACGCATGTTCGAAAAGTCAAATGATGAGTGGGTCGCTGGGCTAGATGTTGAGTACACCACGCCCTGGACAAAGAGAAGAATCTAAAGGAGTAAGAGAATATGAAGCCCACCGTGATCCAGGTTTGCGTGCATTACTTATGCTTGGTCTACCACATATGCCATGCCGACATTGAGTGCGGGGAATTTAAGAACTTCCTCGCGGGCGGCCTTGTCAAATTCGTTACTATAGACTTTACGAACGACAGAACAGTCCTGCGTCAGATAGGCCTCATTGTAGGCGAGCCCTTCGACCTCCAGAAGAATGGGCTAGTGCCCTCCCATGCTCATCCTTCAATGCTAACCCTGGTAGGAGCCATGTTTCATCCTTCGTACGGTAAACTGAAGAAACCTCTGCCCAAGTTTCATCGTGCATGGCAGTGGAATGTACTAGATATAGACCCATCCACTATGTTGCAATGGATGCCTACCTTTGTTTCGATATCTTCAAGGGTTGGATGAAGAGCAAGAGTCAAGTGTGCGGTTCAAGCAGAGAAGTATCGGCCAAGAGGAAGAGGGACAAGGACGAAGTCGAGCACGTGATGAGGAGTCCGGGTAAGGTGGCAATGTCATTGCCCATGGCGGTTCTAATGTAGTGTCTACCGGATTAGTTGCTTAGTTTAATTTCAGGGGTGCTTAGTTTTATTTCAGCCTTGGTCCTTTTCTTCTGGGGGTGGCCTCGCCCCTTGCCGGGTTCGCCTGCCCCGCAAGGGAGGCTTGTTCCTTAGTAATATTTGGTTCCTCTGCCTCAGTCTTGGCTCCTTCTGATCTGTTAGCTGGTTCTTTGAGTCTCTTGGTCTCTGGTTCAGGTGCTTCAATCTTGATCTTGTGCCTATGCATAGTCAGGTCAACAGGACCTGGGTCTGTTGCTTGCACCGACAAAATGATATCATGCTTTACTTAGATTTATTTTAGAGTTAGTAAAATTTTTAAGAAATTCTCTCTTGCTTCACTTAAATTATTTTGAGAGAAGAATTTTTTTATGCTCATGTTCTTCACTTAGATTTGTTTGAGCTATCAAAAGAAACACATGAAATTAGTCCCAAAGTGATAGATATTCAAGAGGGATATAATAAAACTTTCATGAAGATCATTGGACAAAATAAACTTGATTCTTTGTAATATTTTTGAGATATGATGATAGTGATATGTGAGTCATGTTGATGAGTAATTATGCTTTAATAAGAATATTGGTGTTAAGGTTTGTGATTCCCTATGCAAGCACGAAAGTCAATAGTTATGCAATAAAATTACATCCTACTTGTGGTGCATTATTCGGTGTTAGTTATGCTTAATGCTCACTTATGAGATTTTTCTTTTCTTGGTTGGATGCTTCCCAATCTTTTGCTAGCCTTCATTTGCACTAAGTATGATCACTACTTGTGCATCCAAAATCCTTTAAACCAGTTTTTGCCACATGAGTCCACTATACCTACCTATATGTGGTATTCTTTTGCCGTTCTAAGCAAATCTATATGTGCCATCTCTATTTTTCAAAATAGATTTCACTTTTGTGTACTCGTACCGCTCATGAAACGATAGGGGGTGGCTAATATATTTGCTTGCTAGATGTGTTATTCTCAATATGAATGTTTATTCACTTGTTATTGCACGAGAGTACGGCAAAGGTATTAGGGATGCCCAGTCCCGAAATGAAAAATGAATTTACTTTATGTTGTCAAATAATAAATTCCTTGGAAAGTGTTGGTATGGAAGGCACCCGTGGATACGGTTAGCCATGGAAAGTGAAAGTATGGTGGAAAAGGAATAAACTTCATTTTCAGTTTGGGAACTGCCTATGATATATCTAGCATAGAAAGTATTGGGAACTACTCGATCATTTTTGTTCGCAGGAAAAGCATGCCACCAAAAATGTTTTATCTCTATCTTTTTTGCTTTGAGCTCTGGCACCTCTACGAATCCCTACTCCCCTATGCGAAGGGCCTTTCTATTTACTTTATGCAATTGTTATTGTACTTGAGTCTCCATCTTCTCTTATAAAGCACCAACTAAGGGGCACTATGATCGTACTTGAGCATTGGGTGTAGCTAATATGAGAGTGTGTTTCATGAATGGATCAATGATTGAGCATAATAGGCTAGGGATAACTTGCTTTAGTGTTGATATTTTGAAAGACATGGTTGCTTGTTGATATGCTTCAGTATTAAAGTCTTCATGTTAAAACTAGACTATTGCATTGAACCATATAAAATTCCAAATGTTCATGCTACAAAGAAAATAATATGTGATGAACATGTTAGGCAGCATTCCACATCAAAATGTTGTTTTTATCATTTACCACTTCGAGGACGAGCAGGAATTAAGCTTGGGGATCCTGATATGTCTCCAATGTATCTATAATTTTTGATTGTTCCATGCTGTTATATTATCATTCTTGGATGTTTTACAATAATTTTATAGCAACTTTATAACACTTTTTGGGACTAACCTATTAACATAGTGCCAAGTGCCAGTTGTTGTTTTCTGCTTGTTTTTTACAATGCATGAAATCAATATCAAACTAAGTCCAAACACAGCGAAACTTTTTTTTGGATTTTTTTGGACCAGAAGACATCAAGTGGGCCAAAGAAGTACCGAAGAGGGGCCCTGAGGTGAGCACAAGACACCAGGGTGCGCCTGGAGGCCCAGGCACGCCTGATGGGTTGTGCCCACCTCGGTGGCCTCCTGCACCGCCTCTTTGCTCTATAAATACCCCAATATTCCAAAAACCCTAGGGGAGTCGACGAAAATCAATTCCAGCTGCCGCAAGTTCCAAAACCACCAGATCCAATCCAGACACCATCACGGAGGGGTTCATCATCCTCATTGGTGCCTCTCCGATGATGCGTGAGTAGTTCATTGTAGACCTACGGGTCCGTAGTTAGTAGCTAGATGGCTTCCTCTCTCTCTCTCTCTCTCTCTCTCTCTCTTGATTCTCAATACAATGGTCTCTTGGAGATCTATTTGATGTAACTCTTTTTGCAGTGTGTTTGTTGGGATCCAATGAACTTTGAGTTTATGATCAGATCTATGTTTTTATCCATGAAATTTATTTGAGTCTTTTGATCTCTTATATGCCTGATTACTTATAGCCTCATATTTCTTCTTCGAATCTTTGATTTAGTTAGGCCAACTAGATCGATTTTTCTTGCCATGGGAAGAGGTGCTTTGATGGGTTCGATCTTACAATGCTTGATCCCAGTGACAGAAGGGGAGCCAACACGTATGTATCGTTGCTATTAAGGATAACAAAATGGGGTCTATTTCTACATAAATAGATCTTGTCTACATCATGTCATCATTCTTATTGCATTACTCCATTTCTCCATGAACTTAATACACTAGATGCATGCTGGATAGCGGTCGATGTGTGGAGTAATAGTAGTAGATGCAGGAAGGAGTTGGTCTACTAATCTTGGACGTGATGCCTATATAATGATCATTGCCAGGATATCGTCATGATTATTTGAAGTTCTATCAATTGCCCAATTGTAATTTATTTACCCACCGTATGCTATTTTTCTCGACAGAAGCCGCTAGCGAAATCTACGGCCCCAGGGTCTCTTCTTAATCATATTTGCCTTCGAGATCTATTTTTATTTGCTTTTATTTTCAGATCTATTAATACAAAAATACAAAAATACCTTGCTACAATTTTTATTTATTTATTTTATCTTGTGTTCCCGCGAGATCTAATTATCCAATCTACTATAATTTTACCTATCTTTTTACCTGTGAGAGATTGACAACCCCTCTCTTACGTCGAGTTGCAAGTATTTGTTCTTCGTGTGCAGGAGCTGTTTAAGTGGTGTTGCGTGGTTCTCCTACTGGCCTGATAACCTTGGTCTCATCACAGACGGAAATACCTACCGTTGCTGTGATGCATCATCCCTTCCTCTTTGGGGAAATACCGACGTAGTTCAAGCCAACATCAGGATCCTATCTCAGATTTTATGGCCTCAAGCCATCTGTCAGAATCTGGGCTCATCATAGCTTCTTCATAGTTCGTAGGTTGGCCTTGGTCTAAGAACATGACTTCCAGAACACGATTATCATACCACTCTGGTGCGGAATGTGTTCTGGTTGACCTATGAAGTTCAGTAGTAACTTGATCTGAAGTTTCATGACCATCATCATTAGCTTCCTCTCTAGTTGGTGTAGGCATCACGGGAACAGTTTTCTCAGATGTGCTACTTTCCAATTCGAGAGAAGGTACAATTACCTCATCAAGTTCTACTTTCCTCCCACTCACTTCTTTGGAGAGAAACTCCTTCTCTAGAAAGGACCCATTCTTAGCAATTAATATATTGCCTTCGGATCTGTGGTAGAAGGTGTACCCAATAGTTTCTTTAGGGTATCCTATGAAGACACACTTCTTTGATTTAGGTTCAAGCTTATCAGGCTGAAGCCTTTTCACATAAGCGTCGCATCCCCAAACTTTAAGAAATGACAACTTAGGTTTCTTGCCAAACCATAGTTTATATGGTGTTGTCTCAACGGATTTAGATGGTGCCCTATTTAACGTGAATGCGGCTGTCTCTAATGCATAACCCCAAAACGATAGTGCTAAATCGGTAAGAGACATCATAGAATGCACTATATCTAATAAAGTATGGTTACGATGTTCGGACACACCATTACGCTGTGGTGTTCTAGGTGGCATGAGTTGTGAAACCATTCCACATTGTTTTAGATGAAGGCCAAACTCGTAACTCAAATATTCACCTCTGCGATCAGATCATAGAAACTTTTTTTTGTTATGATGATTCTCCACTTTACTCTAAAATTCTTTGATCTTTTCAAATGTTTCATACTTGTGTTTCATCAAGTAGATATACCCATACCTACTTAAATTAGATGTGAAGGTCAGAAAATAACGATACTCGCCGCGTGCTTCAACACTCATCGGACAGCATACATCGGTATGTATTATTTCCAATAAGTCATTAGCTCTCTTCATTGTTCTGAAGAACGGAGTTTTAGTCATCTTGCCCATGGGGCATGGTTCACAAGTATCAAATGATTCATAATCAAGTGATTCCAAAAGCCCATATGTATGGAGTTTCTTCATGCGCTTTACACCAATATGACCTAAACTGCAGTGCCACAAGTATGTTGCACTATCATTATCAACTTTGCATCTTTTGACATCAATATTATGAATATGTGTATCACTACGATCGAGATTCAACAAGAATAGACCATTCATCATGGGTGCATGACCATAAAAGATATTATTCATATAAATAGGACAACCATTATTCTATGAATTAAATGAATAATCATCTAGCAATAAACAAGATCCAGATATAATGTTCATTCTCAATGCTGGCACTAAATAACAATTATTGAGGTCTAAAACTATTCCCGAAGGTAGATGTAGTGGTAGCATGCCGACGGCGATCACATCGACCTTGGAGCCATACCCGACGCGCATCGTCACCTCGTCCTTAGCCAAGCTTCTTTTATTCCGTAGCTCCTGTTTCGAGTTACAAATATGAGCAACCGAACCAGTATCAAATACCCAAGCGCTACTACAAGCATTAATAAGGTACACATCAATAATATATATATCAAATATACCTTTGTTCACTATGCCATCCTTCTTTTCCACCAAGTATTTGGGGCATTTTCGCTTCTAATGACCATTCCCTTTGCAGTAGAAGCACTTAGTTTCAGGGTTGGGTCCAGCTTTCGGCTTCTTTCCGGGAGTGGCAACTTGCTTGCCATTCTTATTGAAGTTCCCTTTCTTTCCCTTCCCCTTTTCCTGAAACTAGTGGTCTTGTTAACCATCAATGCTTGATGCTCCTTCTTGATTTCTACCTCTGCGGCCTTAAGCATTACGAAGAGCTCAGGAATCGTTTTATTCATCCCTTGCATATTATAGTTCATCACGAAGCCTTTGTAGCTTGGTGGCAGTGATTGAAGAACTCTGTGAATAACACTATCAACTAGAAGATCAACTCCCAGCTGAGTCAAGTGATTATGATACCCATACATTTTGAGTATGTGTTCACTGACAAAACTGTTCTCCTCCATCTTGCAGCTATAGAACTTGTTGGAGACTTCATATCTCTCAACCTAGGCATTTGCTTGAAATATTAACTTCAACTCTTGGAACATCTCATATGCTCCATGACGTTCAAAACATATTTGAAGTCCCGGTTCTAGGTCGTAAAGTCTGGCACACTGAACTATCGAGTAGTCATCAGATCGAGTCTACCAGACGTTCATAACATCTGAAGTAGCTCCTACAACATGTCTGTCA
Organism: Aegilops speltoides; assembly: GCA_021437245.1. Lineage (NCBI taxonomy): Eukaryota > Viridiplantae > Streptophyta > Magnoliopsida > Poales > Poaceae > Aegilops > Aegilops speltoides. Next base: position 143,147,564 of record CM038146.1, read on the forward strand.
CCTAGAGGTGCATCAAGGACATAATTCTTCTATGCAGCAATGAGGATAATCCTCAAGTTATGGACCCATTCCATGTAGTTGCAACATCATATTTGAACTTAGCTTTCTCTAGGAACACATTAAAATTCAAGGGAACGTTGGCACGGGGCATTGATCTACAACATAGATATGCAAAACTATTAGACTAAGTTCATGATAAATTAAGTTCAATTAATCAAATTACTAATGAACTCCCACTTAAATAAACATCCCTCAAGTTATCTAAGTGATACATGATCCAAATCAACTAACACATGTATGATCATCACATGATCCGGGGTAGTCATCAATGGTGAACATCTCTATGTCGATCACATCTACTATATGACTCATGTTCGACCTTTCGGTCTCCAGTGTTTCGAGACCATGTATGTACATGCTAGGCTCGTCAAGTTTAACCCAAGTATTCTGCATGCGCAAAATGGTCTTACACCCGTTGTATGTGAACGTAGAGTCTATCCCCCCGATCATCACGAGGTGCTTCAAAATGATGAACTTTGGCAAAGGTGCATACTTGGGGAGAACACTTTTATCTTGAAATTGTAGCACCCTGGCTCAGAGCAACCGGTTTACCTTGCATTACGATCCCAGAGATCAAGTCTTCTGGCAACACACAACAACTTGGTACAGAAAACAACCGCTTTATTGAAGTTAGCGGAAACATAGGTTCGATATTACATCAAGTAACAAGGCCAAGCGGCACACACGGTGCGGTTGAACAATATGTACATTATTTATCATGAAGGGCCTCGATCAAGATAACTACGCGGCAGCGGAACGATGATGAAGCGGAACTCCATAGCACCGGGACACCAATGTGGACACGATCTAGACTCTTGAAGCGCTCCGATCCAGTAAGACTTTGCTGAAATCTGGCATGACATGCCAGGTCAGTACATTGAATGTACTTGCAAGCTCACAACAAGCATAAGCATAATGGCAAACAATATCATGACAATTAATCAATTTAAATGCAATGCTATAACATACTACAGATGTAGTGGAACAAACTTGTGCACCGAGTCCCTCGGTCTCTCTTACCAAATGGGTTACCTTGTAACCAACATCATCATATGGTGATCACTTCCGAATCACAAGCAAACCAACACTTTGGTTCCCACGATACCAACCATCTTTATGGTCAGACAAACCTCATCAAATAATCAGTGCCAAGCATAAAAATTTAGTGTGCAACATTAATTAATCATGTTGATCCATGGTGTGACTTACTCACGAGCTATATCCGTAACCGAGGACGCGACTATCAATAGATTTAATAAATACTCTACGGAGGTTAGCACATTGTACCCACATCATGGAACCCATGGACTTGCATTCCCATTCGGGTGGACCAACGACATTCTGACAAAACCCTCCATTTCCATGACACTCTCCCGACCACTCCGACCAACTCCCCTATGGGCTAAGTCATGGGTGGCCCCGTGTCTACCAAAGACATCAACGGTCGCCATCGTGGCAAAACTAAAACGGTCCCAAACGGGGACAAGGTACCATATCAACAATGGGCACACAAGGTTATGTCTGCTTACCGGGCCAGGGTACTGCACGCCCATAACCTTCCCTCATTGGAGGTACCGACCAGAGGCATGACAACAGACCAAATAAAGGCCTTCCCATAAAGGCAAATGTGGTTGCACTGGGAAAAACTCAATTTAGTGGCACCATGACTCGATCAACATTATGTTCAAGTTGAATTAACATCAGGTTTAACTTGAATTGAAAAATAACTTGAGTCACAATAAGCCATGAACATGTAACTATTCAACATGCATGCCATATCACTTTAAGTAAGCAGATCAACATCATCAAGTTCTCTACTTGCACTAGTCATCACTTAACTTCACTGATTTTAACTCACTGTTTTTTATCACTCATTATTTTAGTTATGCCATTAACATATTAAGGTCAATAACTCACATATGAAAATAATACCGATCATAACAAAATTATGACCACACAATCAAGCCTACTTCTACTGCCTCACACTAGTCCATGCATTCAAACACTACTGCAAACTAAGCATTTCAATCATGACAAAGTAACTAGCATGAGCAATATTCATTTAAATAATTAAATGCATGAAATAACTCATATGCATGAAATGTCACCATGCAAACGTTGGTGTGGCTTGCCTTAGTGCAGAGGAGGTTCACACTCCTCCTGGTTACCTTCAAGACAAGCTTCTCCCTCTAAAAATATTTAAGAATAGCAAAAGAAAATATCAAGAATCATTCTAAAATTCACCAAAAATTCTAGACAACAGAGAAAATCTCAAAATTGGTGTGCTGCTAGAGCTTTTCAATAAAAACACAATGCAAAAAGAATCAATTCATTTGGACTTATGGTTTAAAAGTTATGGCTGGTAAAAGTTTCTGTCAAAATATTTGAATTAAATTCAAATAAAAGAAATCCAGGGGGTGACATCGAAAGCGTATTTTGAGAATGTGGTTCCACTCGTATCGCTTCGGGCGCGAGTGGAGAGGCTGCCAGTGGGCCCTTCCTGTCGGGTGTGGAAAGAGAGAGAGAGAGAGAGAGAGAGAGAGAGAAACAAAGAGGGGGCGGTGCTCCGCCAGAGCTCACGCCGGCGAGGAGGGCTCATTGGCTGATCTGAGAGGGACAGAAAGCAAGAGGGGGGTGATGGCGCACCTGCCTATTCCTGTGGTTCGTCGAGAGGTGACCGGAGCAACTTGGATTCAACCTCCCAAGCGGCGGCTGTGGTCGGGTCTCGCTGGAGATGAAGAAGATGGTGGAGGGAGGCGGTTCCAGGGGCTCCAACAGGGTCAGCAGGCACCAACTGATCTCCAAGGAGTCGTTGGAGAAGTCGATGGAGCTCGAGGAGTAGTGGAGAGGTGGAGGCAAGAAGAGGGGATCGCCAGCGAGCTCGAGCTTGAGCACGGCGGCCCGAGGCCTGCCCGGCTGGGCTGCGGTTCTTCTACTGCTTGTGGTGGATGGCGGAGTGGATGGATAAGCTCGGAGAGGCCAGGGGGCTCGGTATTTATAGGCGGAGAGGGTGGGGGTCTCGGATCCGCCGGAGCTCTCTGGAAGATGGCGCACACCGACAAGAAGTGCCAGGGAGGGGTGGAGAGGGCTCAACGATCACGCGGTGACTGTGGAGCTTGCGGACGAGCATAGGAACGCGGGTGCAGACGAAGACAGTGGCACGGGGCGCACTGTGGCTTTGGCTGCATCGTGCTCATGCTTGCTGCAGTAGGTCCAGCATCGGGGAGCGCCAGGGAGGGGTCAAGCATGAAGAGACGAGGGTGGTGGCGCGGTGCGGCAGTCATCGGTGAGCTCTGAGATGAGCACGCGATGCATAGAAGCACGGGCACAATGCAGAGCATGTCGAATGCATGCCAGGGCCCATGTCCTCACGCGGTCACCACACTAGCTTAGTCAAAACGATGCCCATGTGATGCCAAACCATGTCCAACGTGTTTTCCGTGCAGTGTTTGGTCTAAGTGGCACACTGCCAGGCTGACCAGATTTAACAAGAGCTAACGAGCAAGTTTCTGGTCAGAAATTTTGGCACTGTATTTGGTTAGGTTCTAGAAGGAGTTTAGGGCTAATTTCCTGGGGTTAACGTTTTCTTCGGAAGGTAATGAAGCTCAAGAAAAATCAACCTCATTAGATCAAGTAATAATATACTTCCTGTAGAAACTGCATTTTGAGGCCAGAACAGAAATGATTTTCTGTAGCAAAAATATTCTAAATAAGTATGAAATATTTTCGCACAGGGAGGTGCGTAAAGGTTGACAGAATATTTGGGAATTTTCTCAGATTTTTAGGAGCAAGAACATGAGGGTTGCTTTGGAGCATATGTTGCTGAAATTATTTTCAGAGAAGAAAAAGAATATTTTCATTTATGAAAAATAATCCTTGGGCCATTTTGGGATTTTTTCAGAGAGGAAATGATGATTATGAGAGGTATGGGTCACTTGGGTGAAAATCAAGGACATGCCCAAGTGTTTAAGTCCAAGTGAGTTGATTTAAAAACTCCAACTTCAAAACCAAAGGCAAAGAAATTCGAAAAAAGAGAGAAGGCAAAAACCAGGCTGTCACAAACCTGCCCCACTTAGGATGAATCTCGTCCTCGAGATTCGGTTGCTCGGGAAAACCATTCTGGATAGGCGGCCCTTAAAAATTCCTCTCTTTCCCAAGTTGCTTCTTCGTCGGAGTGATGCTCCCACTGAACCTTATAAAACTTTATCACTTTCTTGCAAGTGACCCTTTCGGTCTCATCCAATACTCTGAATAGTCTCTCCTCATAGGTTAAATCCTTAGCAAGCTCTAGCTCTACCATATCAGTCCTTTTCTTGGGTGGCGAGATACACCTTCTTAGCTGTGAGAGATGGAACACATTATGCACTTCTGACAATTCCGTGGCAGTTCCAACTGATAAGCAACTGTACCAACTCTGGACATAACTGGGAACAGACCAATATATCTGGTGCCAGTTTCCTTGGGTCTGAAATATCTTGACTCCTTTCATAGGTGCGACTCGGAGGTTCACATGTTCTCCGGGCTCAAAGCTGATCTAATGGTGCTTTGCATCATAGTAACTCTTTTGTCGGGACTTAGCCAATTGCAGTCTATCTCGGATCTCCTTGACTTGCTTTTCAGCCTCCATCATTAAGTCAGTTCTGAAAATGCGGCTATCTCCGGTTTGAGACCAGTTTAGCGGAGTGCGGCACTTACGGCCATACAAAGCTTCATATGCTGACATCTTGAGGCTGGTCTGGAAACTGTTGTTGTAGGAGAACCCAGCATACGACAAACAATCTTCCCACTTGGGTCCTTGAGCCAAAGCACATGCTTGGAGCATATCTTCAAGTATTTGATTTACTCACTCAGTCTGCCCGTCTGTCTGAGGATGATAGGATGTGCTGTACTTTAGTGCGGTCCCCAAGGCTTGATGGAGACGTGACCAAAATGCTGAGGTAAAGAGAGAACCTCGGTCTAAAGTGATGGTTCTTGGTACTCCATGCAAACTAACTATTCTGGACACATATAGCTGTGTGAGTTGATCGGCTCGGTATGTGGTTCAGATGGGAATAAACTGAGCTACCTTTGTCAGAGTGTCCACCACAACCCATACTTAATCATTGCCTCGGTGAGTCCTTGGTAGGCCTGTGATGAAATCCATGCAGACATCGTCCCACTTCCATTGTGGAACGGGTAAAGGTTGCAGAAGTCCAGCGGGCTTTTGGTGCTCCGCTTTCACTTTGTTGCATACATCACTACAAGCGACAAAGTATGCGACGTCTTTCTTCAATCCATCCCACCAAAATATCTGCCGAAGGTCTTCGTACATTTTGGTACCTCCTGGGTGAATCGAGTACGAAAATTCGTGTGCTTCTGCCAAGATCTTCTTTCTCAGGTCTGCTTGCTCAGGTACGCAAATCCGTCCTTGAAACCTTAGAGTACCTTGCTTATCCTTAGAGAAATCCTAGGTCTGGCCTTCTTGCATATGCTTGACATGATGTTGCAGGTCTAAATCATCTTGCTGGGCCATGCGGATCTTATCCTCGAGGGTAGGGGTAACTTCAAGTATATTGGCAAGGCCTGCATCAACAATAACCAAATTAAGCTGAACGATCTCTTGTTGCAGTTCAGGAGGCAAGGACTCCATTAAGGTGTTCAAGCTGGCAGGCTTGCGACTGAGAGCATCGACCACAACATTGGCCTTACCGGGATGGTAATTTATTCCAAGATCATAATCCTTGACCAACTCGAGCCATCTTTGCTGTCGAAGGTTTAAGTTCGGTTGAGTGAATATATACTTGAGACTCTTGTGGTCGGTAAATATGTGACATCTTTTGCCAATGAGATAGTGTCTCCAAATTTTCAAAGCGTGCACAACCGCGAACAACTCCAAATCATGTGTAGGATAGTTCCCTTCGTGAGGTCATAGCTATCGAGATGCGTATGCTACAACCTTGCTATCTTGCATGAGTACACATCCAATACCATTCCTGGATGCGTCACAGTACACATCAAAGTTGCGGTAAATGCCTGGAAGGGTCAATACCGGTGCTGACGTCAATCTGGTCTTCAGCTCATTAAAGCTCTTCTCATAGTCCTCAGTCCATTCAAACTTCTTATCTTTCTTGAGGAGTTCTGTCATTGGTTTGGCAATCTTAGAGAAGCCTTCAATGAAGCGGCGGTAGTATCCGACTAATCCAAGGAAACTACGGATCTCGGATGCTATTGTGGGTTCCGTCCAATCAAGCACGTCTTTCACCTTACTTGGATCCATGACTATGCCTTCTATTGAAAGAACATGCCCCAAAAATCCAACTTGCTTGAGCCAAAATTCACACTTGCTGAATTTTGCATATAATTGATGGTCACGGAGTCTCTGCAAGACTGCTCTAAGATGCTCCTTGTGCTCTTCTTCACCTTTTGAGTATATGAGGATGTCATCGATGAACACCACAAACTTATCCAAGAAACCCATGAATACCTTATTCGTCATATGCATGAAGAAGGCAGGGGCATTGGTGAGGCCGAAGGACATAACTGTATATTAATAAAGACCCACTACAAAAAAGACACATCCATGACATTTTGGGCCGAACAAATTTTTTTCCTGTCATACTTGTGACACTTCTATGATGATAATTGTGACAAAACCTGGAATCATCATAGATGTGGTGAGCTCCTACTTCTATGACAAAAAATCATGACAGAAAATGGGCTTTTCATCCTGGGCGGGCTGGAGACGTAGTTGCATGGCATTCTTTGGGCCGTGCATGATGGAAAAAACCATGGTAGAAGCGAGGGCAAGGAAAATATCGGGGAGTTCCCGGTTACGGTGGGTGGTCAGGGGCTGAGTGATGCACGTTTCTCTCGTACACGTACTTGCGTGGGTGCGAGGCTTTGGGCTCTAACTGAACCCAAGCGAGGTGTCGCCTAATCGAACCCGGCGATTGCCTTTGCAGTTACGCGTTCTTGAACCCGAGCAATCGGCGATTCGCCGCCATCTTGTTGCTAACTGAAGCCGATCGATGCTGCCTATGGATGAACAGTGAGCGTTGTTGGGGGGTTTAGATGAATAGTTCTTGGTGGGGGTTGGATGAACAGGACCCCGTGGTGTTGCCGCTGGATGAACATGACCCCGATTGATCGAGCCAGTTGGGCGTGGATGAACAGGACTCTGTGGAGGGCTGGATGAACATGACCCCATGGAGGGAAGGTTGAACAGTAGCCGATGGATGGCTGATTGAATAGTAGGCGGTGGAGGGCTGGTTGAACAGGACCCCGTGGAGAGGGTTGGTTGCACAGTAGCCGGTGGAGGAGCGCGCGATGGAGGCTAGATGACTAGGAGCCCGTGGATGAATAGGACCAGGTGGAGGCTGTAGGAGGTCGACGGTGGATGAACAGTAGCCCGTGGAGGCTGGAGGAGGTCGACGGTGGTGATGAACAGTATCGTGTGGAGTCCCGTTTTGTGGTACGCCACACCCCTCCCGATGAAGAGGACCCCCGTTTCGACCGTAGCGCTCCAACCCAAGTCCGTTTCCTCCGTTTTGCGGTACGCCACACCCCTCCTGATCAACAAGACCCCGTTTCGACCGTAGGAGGTCCAACAGAAGCCCGTTTCCTCTGTTTTGCAGTACGCCAGACCCCTCCCGATGAATAGGATCCCGTTTCGACCGTAGCCGATCGAACACAACACCGTTTCCTCCGTTCTGCGGTATGCCATGCCTTGTTTCCATTGGCTGTTCCGTCCAAGCCCTCCCGATGAACACGACGACACATTCCGTTCTGACCCAACCAGTTGGCTCCCCATGAACACGAGGATGACGCAGTTTCTCTGTTCTGACCCAGCCATGTACACGAGCCCTGGGGTACGTATGCGCGAGTAGGCGTTCGAGACCCCGCCCGTATGTACGTACGTGGCCGTACTTTCTTGCACCCTGGCCGATGTACGTACATGTACATGCTACGTGCGCGCCTCTACTACGACACATGCGCGCCTCTACTACGAAACGTGCGCGCCTCTACTACGACACGTGCGCGCTGATACATCTCCAACGTATCTATAATTTTTGATTGCTCCATCCTACTTTATCTATTGTTTTGGACTATATTGGACTTTATTTTCCACTTTTATATTATTTTTGGGACTAACCTATTAACCGGAGGCCCAGCCCGTAATTGCTTGTTTTTTGCCTATTTCAAAGTGTTTCAAGAAACGGAATATCAAACGGAGTCCAAGCGGAATGAAACCTTCAGAACGTGATTTTCTCACCAAACATGATCCAGAGACTTGGACCCTACTCCAAGAAGTAACAGAGGCGGTCACGAGGTGGGGCGCCCCTAGGGCGCCCGCCTCGTGGCTCCCTGTTGCTCCACCGACATACTCCTTCCTCCTATATATACCTCACGCACCCCAAACGATCGAACAGAGCCAAAACCTAATTCCACCGCCGCAACCTTACAGATCCACGAGATCCCATCTTGGGGCCTGTTCAAGCTCCATGAAGGGGGCATCCACCACGGAGGGCTTCTACATCAACACCATGTCCCCTCCGATGAAGTGTGAGTAGTTTACTTCAGACCTTCGGGTCCATAACTAGTAGCTAGATGGCTTCTTCTCTCTTTTTGGATCTCAATACAATGTTCTCCCCCTCTCTCGTGGAGATCTATTCGTTGTAATCTTCTTTTTGCGGTGTGTTTGTTGAGACCGATGAATTGTGGGTTTATGATCCAGCTTACCTATGAATAATATTTGAATCTTCTCTGAATTCTTTTATGTATGATTGAGTTATCTTTGCAAGTCTCTTTGAATTATCCGTTTGGTTTGGCCAACTAGATTGGTAGTTCTTGCAATGGGAGAAGTGCTTAGCTTTGGGTTCAATCTTGCGGTGTCCTTTCCCAGTGACAGAAGGGGCAGCAAGGCACGTATTGTATTGTTGCCATTGGGGATAACAAGATGTTTTTTTTATCATATTGCATGAATTTATCCCTCTACATCATGTCATCTTGCTTAAGGTGTTACTCTGTTTTTAACTTAATACTCTAGATGCATCTTTGGATAGCGGTCGATGAGTGGAGTAATAGTAGTAGATCTTGAGAATCGTTTCGGTCTACTTGTCTTGGACGTGATGCCTATATACATGATCATACCTAGATATACTCATAATTATGCTCAATTCTATCAATTGCTCAACAGTAATTTGTTCACCCACCGTAGAATATCTATGCTCTTGAGAGAAGCCACTAGTGAAACCTATGGCCCCCGGGTCTATTATCATCATATCAATCTCCATTACTTTATTACTTGCTTTGTTTTTACTTTGCCTTTTACTTTTCACTTTGCATCTATATACCAAAAATACCAAAAATATTATTTATCATCTCTATCAGATCTCACTCTCGTAAGTGACCGTGAAGGGATTGACAACCCCTAATCGCGTTGGTTGCGAGGAGCTATCGTTTTGTGTAGGTACGAGGGACTTGTGCATGGTCTCCTACTGGATTGATACCTTGGTTCTCAAAAAACTGAGGGAAATACTTATGCTACTTTGCTGCATCATCCTCTCCTCTTCGGGGAAATCCAACGCAGTGCTCAAGGGGTAGCAAGAAGAATTTCTGGCGCCGTTGCCGGGGAGGCTCACGCAAGAGCAAGTGAACCATACCAAGTACCCATCAGAATCCCTATCTCTCGCATTATATTATTTTCCATTTGCCTCTCATTTTCCTCTCCCCCACTTCACCCTTGCCGTTTTATTCGCCCTCTCTTTCCCAATCTCCTCCTCTTTTTCCCGTTGCCTTTTTGTTTGCTCGTGTGTCAGTTTGCTTGCTTGTCATAATGTCTAATTCCTTATCCGCTCCTATGTCTCTCGAGTTTGAAGTTCTTCACTTCAAGCAAAGGCAAGGAGAAAACTTAAAAGATGCTTGGTATAGGATGATGGAATCTTATCGTAAGTGCACCCTAAAGGTGAACTTTAGAATTCTTCTTCGTAATTTTTCTGTTGGGTTAAATATGACGCATAGACAACTCTTGGATTGCATTGCCAAGGGAAATTTCATTGAGATTGATCCCAGTATTGCGCATGAAATTATAGGGGGAATAGTGGGAACACTACCCCAAAAGGGAGGATCTCATCCTACCCAAGAAGAAACCCAAGTGTTTGAGAAGATTTGGGAAGTAACAATTTTTTTACAAAAGTCTCTTGAGCCTCTTAAAAGTGTTAGCGGAAATCTTCACCGCATGAATACGTTGATTACCCTTTGTAATAAGCGGCTGGATTATTTAGATCTAAAAATTTCCGAGTTTGAAGGGAAGCGGAAAGAACCCCCCGGATTCGAGCATGACTCCGCCAAAAAACTGAAAATTAAAGATGGCAATACCTAGATCTATCCTCGCTTTTATGCCTAGCTAGGGGCGTTAAACGATAGCGCTTGTTGGGAGGCAACCCAATTTTATTTTTTGTTTTTTGTTTTTGCTTCTGTTTAGGAATAAATAGTCCATCTAGCCTCTGTTTGGATGTGGTTTTATGTTTTAATTAGTGTTGTGCCAAGTAGAACCTATAGGATAACCTACGATGATAAGTTGATTTGATTCTGCTGAAAAACAGAAACTTTGCACGCACGAATATAATTTTGTTAAATCCCAGAAATGTGCTTTTGCGTTGATTCTTTCTTCTGCTGTTCACTAAACAAATTTTCCAGGACTTCCTATTTTGGTAGGATTTTTAGAGTTCCATAAGTTTGCTTTAGTTACAGATTACTACAGACTGTTCTGTTTTTGACAGATTCTGTTTTGCGTGTGTTGTTTGCTTATTTTGATGAATCTATGGCTAGTAAAATAGTTTATAATCCATAGAGAAGTTGGAATACAGTAGGTTTAACACCAATATAAATAAAGAATGAGTTCATTACAGTACCTTTAAGTAGTCTTTTGTTTTCTTTCTCTAACGGAGCTCACGAGATTTCTATTGAGTTTTGTGTTGTGAAGTTTTCAAGTTTTGGGTGAATTCTTTTGATGGATTATGGAACAAGGAGTGGCAAGAGACTAAGCTTGGGGATGCCCATGGCACCCCCAAGATAATCCAAGGACACCAAAAAGTCAAAGCTTGGGGATGCCCCGGAAGGCATCCCCTCTTTCGTCTATTTCCATCGGTAATTTACTTGGAGCTATATTTTTATTCACCACATGATATGTGTTTTGCTTGGAGCGTCTTGTATTATTTGCATCTTTGCTTGTTAGTTTACCACAATCATCCTTGCTGTACACACCTTTTGAGAGAGCCATAGATGAACTGGAATTTGCTAGAATACTCTATGTGCTTCACTTATATCTTTTGAGCTTGATAGTTTTGCTCATAGTGCTTCACTTATATCTTTTGAGCATGATAATTTTTGCTCTAGTGCTTCACTTAGATCTTTTAGAGCACGGTGGTGGATTTGTTTTAAAGAAACTATTGATCTCTCATGCTTCACTTAGATTATTTTGAGAGTCGTTAATAGCATGGTAATCTGCTTAATATTAATATACTTGGTATTCAAGATATGTGAAACTTTCTTTTGAGTGCGTTGAATACTAAGATAAGTTTGATGCTTGATAATTATTTTGAGATACGGAGGTGATAATATCAAAGTTGTGCTAGTTGAGTAGTTGTGAATTTGAGAAATGCTTGTGTTGAAGTTTGCAAGTCCCGTAGCATGCACGTATGGTTAAAGTTGTGTAACAAATTTGAAACATGAAGTGTACCTGGCTTGTGCATCCTTATGAGTGGCGGTCGGAGACGAGCGATGGTCTTTTCCTACAAATCTATCCCCCCAGGAACATGCGCGTAGTACTTGATTTTTGATGACTTCTAAATTTTTGCAATAAGTATGAGTTCTTTTGACTAATGTTGAGTCCATGGATTATATGCACTTTTACCTTTCCGCCTTTTCTAGCCTCTTCGGTACCGTGCATCGCCCTTTCTCACCTTGAGAGTTGGTGCAAACTTTGCCGGTGCATCCAAACCCCGTGATACGATACGCTCTATCACACGTAATCCTCCTTATATCTTCCTCAAAACAGCCACCATACCTACCTATCATGGCATTTCCATAGCCATTCTGAGATATATTGCCATGCAACTTCCATCATCATATTCATGACATACATTACTTTTGTCATATTGCCATTGCATGATCATGTAGTTGACATCGTATTTGTGACAAAGCCACCATGCATTATTTTTCATACATGTCACTCTTGATTCATTGCACCATCCCAGTACACCCCCGGAGGCATTCATATAGAGTCATATCTTGTTCTAGTTTCGAGTTGTAATCCTTATGTTGTAATCAATAGAAGTGTGATGATCATCATTATTAGAGCATTGCCCAAAAAGAAAAGAAAAAGGAAAAAAAAGGAAGAAAGGCCAAAAAAAAGGCCCAAAAAAAAGAAAATAAAAAGAAAGGGGCAATGCTACTATCTCTTTTTCCACACTTGTGCTTCAAAGTAGCACCTTGTTCTTCATGTTGTGAGTCTCATATATTGTGCTTCAAAGTAGCACCTTGTTCTTCATGTAGTGAGTCTCATAAGTTGTCTTTTTATACTAGTGGGAATTTTACATTATAGAACTTGGCTTGTATATTCCTACGATGGGCTTCCTCAAATGCCCTAGGTCTTCATGAGCAAGCAAGTTGGATGCACACCCACTAGTTTTCTTTTGTTGAGCATTCATAGCTCTAGTGCATCCGTTGCATGGCAATCCCTACTCCTCATGTTGATATCAATTGATGGGCATCTCCATAGCCCGTTGATTATCCTCGTCAATGTGAGACTTTCTCCTTTTTTGTCTTCTCCACACAATCCCCATCATCATATTCTATTCCACCCATAGTGCTATATCCATGGCTCACGCTCATGTATTGCGTGAAGGTTGAAAAAGTTTGAGATTATTTAAGTATGAAACAATTGCTTGGCTTGTCATCGGGGGTATAGAAGTTGGGAACATCTTTGTGTGTGAAAATGAAGCATAGCCTAACTATATGATTTTGTAGGGATGAACTTTCTTTTGCCATGCTATTTTGAGAAGACATGATTGCTTTGATTAGTATGCTTGAAGTATTATTATTTTTATGTCAATATGAACTTTTGTCTTGAATCTTTTGGATCTGAATATTCATGCCACAATTAAGAAGATTTACATTGAAATTATGCCAAAGTATCACTCCGCATCAAAAATTCTCTTTTTATCATTTACCTACTTGAGGACGAGCAGGAATTAAGCTTGGGGATGCCTGATACGTCTCCAATGTATCTATAATTTTTGATCGCTCCATGCTACTTTATCTACTGTTTTGGACTATATTGGGCTTTATTTTCCACTTTTATATTATTTTTGGGACTAACCTATTAACTGGAGGCCCAACCCATAATTGCTGTTTTTTTTGCCTATTTCAGTGTTTCGAAGAAACGGAATATCAGACGGAGTCCAAACGGAATGAAACCATCAGAAACGTGATTTTCTCACCGAACGTGATCCAGGAGACTTGGACCCTACTCCAAGAAGTAACAGAGGCGGTCACGAGGGTGGGGGGCGCGCCCCCTGACTCTTGGCCCCCCTGTTGCTCCACCGACATACTCCTTCCTCCTATATATACATACGTACCCCCAAACGATCAGAACAGGAGCCGAAAACCTAATTCCACCGTCGCAACCTTCTGTATCCATGAGATCCCATCTTGGGGCCTGTTCGGAGCTCACGAGGGGGCATCCACCATGGAGGGCTTTACATCAACACCATGGCCCCTCCGATGAAGTGTGAGTAGTTTACTTCAGACCTTGGGTCCATAGCTTGTAGCTAGATGGCTTCTTCTCTCTTTTGGATCTCAATACAATGTTCTCCCCCTCTCTCGTGGAGATCTATTCGATGTAATCTTCTTTTTGCGGTGTGTTTGTTGAGACCGATGAATTGTGGGTTTATGATCCAGCTTATCTATGAATAATATTTGAATCTTCTCTGAATTCTTTTATGTATGATTGAGTTATCTTTGCAAGTCTCTTCGAATTATCCGTTTGGTTTGGCTAACTAGATTGGTAGTTCTTGCAATGGGAGAAGTGCTTAGCTTTGGGTTCAATCTTGCGGTGTCCTTTCCCAAGGATGTAGGGCAACAAGGCACGATTGTATTGTTGCCATTGAGGATAACAAGATGGGGTTTTATCATATTGCATGATTTTATCCTCTACATCATGTCATCTTGCTTAAGGTGTTACTCTGTTTTTAACTTAATACTCTAGATGCGTCTTTGGATAGCGGTCGATGAGTGGAGTAATAGTAGTAGATGCGAGAATCGTTTGGTCTACTTGTCTTGGACGTGATGCCTATATACATGATCATACCTAGATATACTCATAATTATGCTCAATTCTATCAATTGCTCAACGATAATTTGTTCACCCACCGTAGAATATCTATGCTCTTGAGAGAAGCCACTAGTGAAACCTATGGCCCCCGGGTCTATTATCATCATATCAATCTCCATTACTTTATTACTTGCTTTGTTTTTACTTTGCCTTTTACTTTTCACTTTGCATCTATATACCAAAAATACCAAAAATATTATTTATCATCTCTATCGATCTCACTCGTAAGTGACCGTGAAGGGATTGACAACCCCTAATCGCGTTGGTTGCGAGGAGCTATCGTTTTGTGTAGGTACGAGGGACTTGTGCGTGGTCTCCTATTGGATTGATACCTTGGTTCTAAAAAACTGAGGGAAATACTTATGCTACTTTGCTGCATCATCCTCTCCTCTTCGGGGAAATCCAACGCAGTGCTGAAGAGGTAGCACACGCCTCTACATCAACCAGTATAAACATACACGTTCGCAACCAGAATGGCAACGCTACATACGCTTTGACCAGGTGGGTCCCAACTGTCAGGCACTTCCTTGTGTGCGAAGATGTAGATGGTGGGCCCCAGCAGTCAGGGGGGCGAATCATTTTTTTGTGCCCGGATGCACTTCCTTGCGTGCGAAGATGTAGCTGGTGGGTCCTAGCAGTCAGGGGGAAATGTTTTTTTGCAAAATACGGTGGCCCATCCGTTGGGTCCCTGCTGTCAGGTGGAGGAATCATTATTTTCCGCATAATAAGGAGGCACTTCCTTGCTGCGGCCGTGGTCCCAGCTGTCAGCCTCTCCACGTACAGTACTCTTCTGATGGAAGTCGTTCCTTGACCACATTGATCACGCCGCGCCAAGAGCACCAGGGCAGTGGACAACGGCGAGGCCTAGGAAGGGGACGACACGGAGCCGGGGAAGATGCGTTAGTGGATGCCCATGCGGAGAGGAGTAAGAGGGTTCACTGGTTCGGCTTCGGTTGTGGCTGTCATCGCGGCAGAATAACAAGGGGTGTGGGTGAGTGGAGGGATGGCCTGGCCAGTGGTGGGAGTAGTAGGGGGCGGTGAGGCCTCTGCGGCAGCATAGCCGGCCACAGGAGGCAGGAGCAGGTGGCACGACCAGCGCTTCTTTGGGTAATTTGGAGCAAGAAGACCAGAGGTTGAAGAAGCACTATGACCGTTGGATGGACATCGTACGGTCACTAGAGCTAGAATCGTTCATATTGACTAAGTTGACAAAGCCCTCCATCCCCGTCAACTTAGTAGGCCCACAAGTCAGCCTCCCACTATCCTGGGTCCCAGCTAGCAGGGGGAGTATTCATTTTTTTGTGCGTAATATGGAGGCACTTCCTTGCATGCGAAGATATAGCTAGTGGTCCCGACTTGTCAGCGGGGGGAACGTTTTTTCGCAAAATACAGAGGCCCTTTCAGTGGGTCCCGATGTCAGGTGGAGGAATCATTATTTTGCGCATAATAAGGAGGCATTTTTCCTTGTGTGCGACCATGGACCCAGCTGTCAGCCTCTCCACGTACAGTTCACGTCCGATGGAAGTCGTTCCTTGGCCACGTTGACCATGCCGCACCGAGAGCACCAGGGCGGTGGACGACGGAGAGGCCTAGGAAGGGGATGACGCAGAGCCGGGGAAGACGCGGCAGTGGATGCCCACGCGTAGAGGAGTATGAGGGTTCACTGGTTGGGCTCCGGTGTGAGGCTGCTGTCGTCGCAGAATAACATGGGGTATGGGTGATTGGAGGGATGGCCTGGCCAGCGGTGGGAGTAGTAGGGGCGGTGTGGCCTCCGCGGCAGCACAACCAGCCACGAGAGGCAGGAGCAGGCGGCATGACCGGCGCTGCTTTGGGCAGCTGGAGCAAGAAGACCAGAGGTTGAAGAAGCACGGCGGCTGTTGGATTGACATCATACGATCACTATAGCTAGAATCGTTTATATTGACTAAGTTGACAAAGCCCTTGGTACACGTCAACTTAGTAGGACCACAGGTCAGCCTCCGAAATAGTGCGCCCCAGATGTCAGGTGGAGGAATCATTTTTTTGGCGGCTGAAGCTAGAATATCCGAGATTTAAGAAGAAGCATGACATCCGTTGGATGGACATCCAACGGCCACTGTTGCTAGAACCGTGTGTTGACTATAAGTTGACAAAGCCTTGCATATGCGTCGACTTACTTTTTTTAGGAGACACGTCAACTTAGTAGGCCCACAAGTGTGTGGCAGAGAACTTATAGCCCATTTGCAGTTCGTAAGAATGTACAACCCATTTTTGAATTCTAATGGAATTTACTACAGCCCATTTACAGTTTGTTAAAAGTATAGCCCATTTTCTAGCTAGGACAACGATTAATAATTTCAACCAACCATTCGAAACAAAATTCAATAAAATTTCCCAGATTTTGATGGGATTCCAAATATGTTTATCCCGAAATTTTTAGTCAGATTAAATACTATTTCAATATAAATTTGTATTACGTAAAAATCCAACGAAACATTGTGCGCGCAACAATTAATGAAATTAAGATTTTCAAAATCCAAAAATAATATTTTATAAACTAATTACGTGTTTGGTGCATTTTTATGGTTACTGCCTAGTTTTTATAATTACATCCCATTTATTATCTCTTAAAGCCCATTTTCCTGTTAAGCCTAATGCATCCCTCCTAGGAAAGATTTGCAGCCTAGCGGGGTGGAGAATAACAAGTTGACCTTGCCTGGGTATTCCTCAAAAAAAGTATAGCTGGACTAGCCATTTTCAGCTTGAAAAAAAATTAATATCTGGGCTGGATATTTGGCCTGGGCTAGACAGGCCACAGCCCGCCCAGTTAATACCCTGCTCTCCTCTGAACAACAACGAAAACATCACTCAAGAAAAACTCTGCAGTGCTCACACCTCAAATACACAAATACTGCTCGAGCTGCTTGGTCCCAGCCGTCGGCCGCTCTTTGTGCAATTCTCTCGTTTATTGACTACATAGGTTGACAATGGCGTGGGACCGTGATGTCAGGAAACTAGGAGCAAGCAAAAACAATATAGTTGTACATAATAAGGAGGCACTTGCATACGTACAGCTATGGCCCTAGTGGGTCCCTACTGTCATCCAGTCAAAATAAAGTCACCTCCTGAATCCTCATGTTCGTTGACCATGTTGACAATACTCGGTGCCACGGCGAGCGCAAAAATTCAAAGGATGACGGAGAGGGCCTCACGGGCCCTACGGATGGTCTGATACAGCGCCCGCTGCTCATTCAGAAAGCCATGATCATCGGACACCTATGAGCACCTTCGAGAGACTGAGATGACATGAAACAGTAAGGCCACGCTTGGGAGCTCTGGTTTATTTCACACCTGTATGAAGATACCAGTGTAATTTACTCGTCATAGGAAACAACGCGTAAAATACAGGCGTAGTGAAACCGAGGGCCCGAGGTCTGTAAGTAAAACCGACGGGTTACGCGTGTAATTTGAGAGACCAGTGTATATTTTACTAGTCGAAATCGACCAACCAAGTGCTTCGCCCGAGACCATATGCTTTTATTTACAAGCGTCAGTTTTACAAGAGGTTTTGGTTGGAAAACAACGATCCAATCACGGCCTAAGATGATGAGTTGGTCAGAAGATCATATGGTTTCACCTCTAACCTACCCGACTTGTCGTATAGGCTATAAATGAAACATAAGATGATGAACTTCTTAAGAACAGAAATAACAGAAGAGGATGATCTTCTTAACATGCAAATCACTAGCATTAGATCAACATGCAAAACAATATGAAGCATTATTCTCAGGAGGCACGGTGAACAGCTCGTGATGCCGCATGCCACAACATTAAAGCTCAACTTTGCAATCAAAGACACAAGGCATGGCATTACATAGACAATATTCAGAACAAACTCTTAAAATACCTTACATAAGTCAACATTCATGTGACTATGCGTGTCAGCAGGGTAATTATTTACTTCTAATCTAAACACAAGAATAGGAAAAAATGATCGACGTTGCTCACAACAAAGGGCGTCCCACTCAAAAATATCAAATGCATGTCTTATGGCTAACATCAATGAGCAAGATTTGACAAGGTTTTCCAATTCCAATATATTAAACTAATGTCTTCTTAATAACATCAATGATTAAACTTTGACAAGATGTTCCCATTCAAAATATGTAATGCCTATGATTGTGGAACGGGCAGGGTTTTTCATTAGTTTGTCAGCTAATAGTCCGGTGGCTCAAGGTGAAGACGAATGATTAGAGAACCATTCGATGTATTGTGCATGATGAAGTATTATGGAGGACACGAACCATCTCAACATTTTGTGCAGTTCCACTAAAATCAAGCTGAGCATCCCTGTGGATTTCATATTTAGATGCTGCAAGAAAAGAAAGACACATCAACACACACATGAATATTGGCCCCAGTGTCAACCCACCAATCGGTGGACTAACAAACTGAAAGTACGTTAAATAGATTACCATACCCAGATGCCCCATCATTGTTGCTTAGAGTAACATTGACAGACTTGGGGTCCTGTCCTGGCTTCTTGTACTTGTTTGGGCACTTGTTTGCCCAGTGTTCTGTCACGCCTACGCAACGGGTAGCGTGATGAGGGAGCTGGCTGGTGGGCCCAGCCAGCTGACCGGCCAAGTGGTGGCGTGAGTGCGTATAAGGGTGGCCGCCTGTGGCTGGAGGGGTATGCGTGTGTTAACTGAATTCTGTATCTCCCAAACTTTCCTCGGAAATCAAGTTCCCTGCTCCCAGCTCGTCCCTTCTCTCTGCCCTCTCTCACCCCCTTCCTGGATCCGGTTCCCTGGAGAAGATCGGGGTGTTACATTGGTATTAAAAGCCAGAAATTTTCTTCCCTCGCCGCCGCTGCTGCAACCCCGGAGCTTGAGAGGTGGATCGGTAACATCCACCGCGCACGGTGCGAGTCCGCTCGCCGGATCTCGCCCAAAATCCGTCGCGGGGTTCGATCCCCTTTCAGGCCGAAGCAACAGCGCCGTCGAAGCCTTCCGTCGCGACACGGCAAGTCCTGGAGGCCATGGAGGAAGGGAACGCCCACATCGCGAAGATGCTCGACTCCCTCCTCACCAAGTTTGACGAGCAGACCGCCCTCCGCGACAAGCAACTCGAGGCGCAACTCTCCATCAACAACCAGATCGCGTAGGAGCTGCAGGGTCTCGCGCAGCAACTGGATTTGACGCAGGCCGAGGTCGACGCGACCCGCAAGACCGTCGACTGCGCGCCATCGCCGGCGGGATCCGTCACCATGTTGGTACCACCACCACCACAACCACCACCACCGCCGCCGCCACCGCCTCCACCTCCGCGTCCCCAATTTCACGCTGAACCCCATCGCCCGTGTGCGCGCCACAGCGGTTGGGGACAATCGACCACCTCTCCTTCGGTTCCCCCTCTCGGTGCGCCCATGGCGGGGTCGCTACCGCCCAGCCCCACCTATACAGAAAATTCCTACCACAAGCCTCCGAAACACGATTTTCCCCGTTTCGACGGATCCGCACCTTACCTCTGGTTGGATCGGTGCTTGGCCTATTTTGAGCTCTACAAGGTGGGTCAACATGTCTGGGTGCCAACCGCGGCTCTCTACATCGAGGGCCAGGCAGCACACTGGCTTCAGGCGTTTCGCCAGAGCCACCGCAACCTGTCATGGGACATGTTCGCCGCCGCAGTGCTCGAAGAATTCGGTGCGGACGAGTTCGAGCTCACTATGCACCATCTCCTTCAGCTTTGACAGACGGGCAGCGTCGCAGAGTATCGCACCTCGTTCGATGAACTCATGTACCATCTGCTGGCGCTCGACCCCTCCATCAACAACAAATTCTTCATCACCCGGTTCTGTTTGGGCTTGAAGGATGAGCTACGCGCAGCAATTCGCCTACAAGCCCCGTCGAGCATCACCCGCGCATCTGTGCTTGCGCGCATTCAGGAAGAAGAGCTGGGCACGACGCGACCACGGGCCCGACCGGTTCCTCCAGGGCGCCCACCTCCTCCAAAGAACGTGGCGCCACAACGCCACGCGGCCGCCCCACGCGCCACCGGTGACGATTTTGCACGGGAGCGACAGCTGCGGGGTTACAGGCGCGCCAACAATCTGTGCTTCAAGTGTGGGGACAAGTACTCCCGAGAGCATCGCTGCGCGCAGCCGGCGCAACTGCTCATGATCCATGTGGGAGAGCATGGCGAGGTTCTCTCCGACGATGCAATTCATGCTCTTCAACTCTTGGATGAGCCTGAACCGCCCGCGCAGCCGGCGGAGTGCTGCGTGCTGTCTGCCCAGGCATTCGACGGGTCCGAATCACCAAGTACCATTCGGCTGCGTACGTTGGTTGGGAATCAGGTGATGCTGCTGCTCCTCGATTCAGGCAGCACCCACAGTTTCGTCAACAAGAGCTTCATCGACCGCATCGGCGCGCAAACCCAACCATTACCGCCGGTGGAGGTACGGGTCGCCAATGGCGATCGCATCACCTGTGATCGCATGGTGCCCGAGCTCAAATGGTGGATGCAGGGGCACACCTTCTCCACACCAATGCGCGAGCTCGACATCGGGGCCTATGATGGCATTCTGGGCATGGACTGGCTGGCGCAGCACAGCCCCATGACTTGCCACTGGCAAGACAAGTTCGTCTCCTTCATCCACGACGGCGAGCAAGTCACCCTGCGCGGCGTCAAGCAGAAGTTCACCGAGACCCTGACTGCGGTGGAACCAGCAGAGCTTCACAAGTGGATCGCCGACAATGAGGTGTGGGCTATGGCCATGGTGGATGCTGGCCCGCCCGTCCAGTCTAAGCGCATGTCACCAAGCCACACACCTCTCGCCGATCTCCTCGACGAGTACGCCGATGTTTTCGCAGCTCCCCACAGTCTGCCGCCACATCGTCAGTACGACCACGCCGTCACGTTGGTGGAAGGGGCGATTCCGGCGAATACTCGCCCCTACCGCTACTCTCTCTGCGGAAGGGCGAGATCGGCGGCAAGTCCGCGAAATCCGGAGAGTCTGCGGTGATTACTCTGGCGTGAGCCCCTACGCGGCTTGCACCCTGCTTTCGTGAAGAAGAAGGACGGCACCTAGAGGTTTTGCGTCGATTATCGCCGCCTCAATGACGCAACAATCAAGAACAAGTTCCCCTTGCCAATTGTGGATGAACTGCTCGACGAACTAGCCGGTGCCACAGTTTTCTCCAAGTTGGATTTGCGGTCCGGCTACCATCAGATTCGTATGCGAGAAGAAGATGAGGCCAAGATGGCGTTCAAGACCCATCACGGCCATTTTTAGTTCCGCGTCATGCCATTCGGCCTCACCAACGCGCAGGCAACATTTCAGTGCCTGATGAACGCGATTTTCAGTAAGTACATCCGCAAGTTCGTCATCATTTTCCTTGACGATATTTTGGTCTTCAGCGAAACCATGGAGGAACATCTGGAACATTTGCGCACGATGCTGGAACTGCTTCGTCAACACCAACTCTATGTCAAGGCCTCCAAAGGCGAATTCGCCACTGACCACATCGACTACCTCGGCCATGTGATCTCTCGCGAAGGCGTCGCCACCGACGCGGAGAAAACCCAGGCCATGGTGCAGTGGCCTACGCCTACGACAGCGACGGAGCTTCGCGGTTTTCTCGGCCTCACGGGCTATTACCGCAAGTTTGTTCCACACTACGGCCTCATCGCCAAGCCCCTCACGCAACTCCTCACCAAGAAAGGCTTCGAGTGGACGGAGCACGCCCAAGAAGCGTTCGACCTGCTCAAGCAGGCCATGGTCACCACGCCAGTGCTCGCTCTACCCAACTTCGACAAGCCATTCGCCATCGAGACTGATGCCTGCGACACGGGCATCGGCGCGGTGCTCACCCAGGAAGGGCATCCGGTGGCTTACTTCAGCAAGGCGTTGGGGGCGCGCAACCAGAAACTATCCACTTACGAGAAGGAGTTTCTCGCCGTGATGATGGCAGTAGACAAATGGCGTCAGTATCTTCAGCGCGGGCCATTCGACATTCTCACAGACCACAAGAGTCTATGCAACTTGGGAGAACAGCACCTGGAGACAGATGTGCAGCGCAAGGCCATGTCCAAGCTCGTCGGCCTGCAATTTCGCTTCCTGTACAAGCGCGGCCTCGACAACGGAGCGGCAGACGCGCTCTCTAGAGTGGGCAAACTGATGGACCTGGCCACGCTCTTGACCTGCCAACTGGCATGGTTACAGGAGGTGGCGAACTCCTACACCACAGATGCGGATGCCTAGGAACATCTTCAGCATTTAGCCGTGGCCAGCCCGGATGCAGAAGGGTACGAGCTTCACCGAGGCGTCATTCGTCGCCACGGTCGGCTTTGGATTGGGGCGAACACGGCCCTGCGCACGAAGCTGATCGCCGCGCTCCACAACAGCGTGGTGGGTGGCCACTCTGGCGTCACGGCGACATATCACAGGGTCAAGAAGCACTTCGAGTGGCGTGGCCTGAAGAAGGACGTGGAGGACTTCATTCACCAATGCACAGTCTGTCAACAGGCCAAGCATGAGCACACCAAGCCTGCTGGCCTCCTCGCGCCCTTGCCCATACCGTCTACGCCATGGGAAGACCTGACTATGGACTTCATTGAGGGGTTGCCGGCGTCAGAGAGCTGCAACTCCATCATGGTCGTCGTCGATCGTTTCACCAAGTTTGCGCATTTTGTGCCACTTCGCCATCCATTCACCGCAGCAACAGTCGCCCGCGCGTTCTGGGACAACATCATGAAGCTGCACGGGATTCCTTCTTCCATTGTCTCCGATCGCGACAAGATCTTCACCGGCAACCTCTGGCGCGAACTGCTCGAGAGCGCGGGTACCAAGTTACTGTACTCAACGGCGTACCACCCGCAGACTGATGGCCAGAGCGAGAGGGTGAATCAGTGTCTGGAGATGTATCTGCGCTGCGCGGTCCATGACTCCCCCAACAAGTGGCGCCGCTGGCTACCAATGGCAGAGTTCTGGTACAACTCGACATTCCATTCCTCCCTCAACTGCACACCCTTTAAAGCTCTGTACGGCCGCGAAGCCAATTTTGGCGCCATGGCAACCTGGGCAGAGGAGGCACCAACCGGCGACGACATGGACTGTGCCGCTCATACGGACGCCATCCGTGCGTAGCTGACGCGCGCACAGCACCGCTTCAAGAAGCAGGCCGACAAGCACCGTGTCGAGCGCGCATTCCAGGTGGGGGAACAGGTCCTCCTGAAGTTGCAGCCTTACGTGCAACGCTCGGTGGTCTCGCGCCCTTGCGCCAAGCTGGCCTACAAGTTCTTCGGCCCCTACACCGTCTTGGAGAAGATCGGACCGCTGGCGTACAAGTTGGACCTGCCGCCAGACAGCCGCGTGCATCCAGTCTTCCACGTCTCCCAGCTAAAGCCGTTCACGCCAAATTACACACCGGTGTTCACCGAGCTGCCCCGAGTCCACGACCTGTCGGCCTCCCTGACTGAACCCGTCAAGATCCTGGAGCGGCGCATGATGAAGCACGGAGACGCGCCCGTGGTGCAACTCAAGATCCAGTGGTCATCATCGTCTCCGGATGCGGCGACCTGGGAGGACTACGACGTTCTACGCCGGTGTTTTCCAACGGCCATCATCTGGGAAGGAGAAGCTTCGTCTTAAGGGGGGAGAATGTCACGCCTACGCAACGGGTAGCGTGACGAGGGAGCTGGCTGGTGGGCCCAGCCAGCTGGCCGGCCAAGTGGTGGCGTGAGTGCGTATAAGGGTGGCCGCCTGTGGCTGGAGGGGTATGCGTGTGTTAACTGAACTCTGTATCTCCCAAACTTTCCTCGGAAATCAAGTTCCCTGCTCCCAGCTCGTCCCTTCTCTCTGCCCCCTCTCACCCCCTTCCTGGATCCGGTTCCCTGGAGAAGATTGGGGTGTTACATGTTCCTCTGAACCACAAGTAAAGCAGCCATCTCTCTTTTTGTCTTTCTTCTTACCCTTCTTAAAGGTAGTATTCTGCTGGACAGAGTTCTTTCCCTTGAACATGTGGATGAAGGCCGATACTGAATTTGTTTATTATAGCTACATTGACATCTGACTTGGTCATACCTTTAATTCTGGAGTGAATTTTTCACTCCACGTGTTGTTGAGTTGCCAATGCTCTCACTAGACTAGTCATGTCACCAGCATCTACTAATACTCCGTAAAGTTTCTTGATCATTCCTTGTGTAATGTAGCGCAAATAGTGACTGCTTCTTTCTGCAAAGTGGAAAGACCAACTAGGCCCAATAATGCAACAATTTGCCTTAAACACATTGGCTCCTTTTGTGCAGTTCAACTAAAATCAAAGTCAAAATAAAGCTGATTGGCAAGGCTGACACATGCAAGAACCAAATAGCCCCTTGATATCCCTGTATGCTACAATAGGTATAAGGGAAATATTACTGAGAAATAATGATTGATGACTTATACTCCCAGAAGAAAAAACAACTACCTTATCTTAATGGGAAACAAAGCAGGAGAGTAGCAATTCTCAAACAGTGTGATTCATTCATATTAACAGAGACATTATCTTAACAATGCCTTGTTTCAACATGAATAAAAATGACAAAGCAGAAAAGTACCATTCCTAAAACAATGCGACTGATTCATATTAACAGAGACATTATCTTAACAATACCTTGGTTAAACATGTAGAAAGAACTACAAAGCAGGATAGTACCACTTGTAAAACACTATAACTGATATATTAGTAGAGACATTATCTCAACAATTAATTTCTTAAACATGTACTTCGGCCGATCCCTAAAAGAAATGGTACTCCCGCCGATCCCTAACAAATGTTGCGGTTTCAAACTAAGATTCAGTAGTTAATTCTAAGAGTGGCAATTCTTAATTTTACCAGCGGCATTAAATTAACAAAAAGCATAATCAGTTCCAGGAGAGAGTGGGTGCAACAACACCATGTGCTTCCATCTACTTATAAAGGGGGTGATGCAGAGTTTTGTGTAAGAAAGCAACAAGCATCATGTGTGGGTGTTGGAACAATTTTTGCTCACTTAATGGTAAAAGACAACAGTTCAATAGCTTCAATTCAACATTTATCCAAAACAATACCAATACAAGTAGCACAACATCTCAAAGCACACTACACCATCATGTGGATGAGACCAAGATTTGAAACAACTCGTGAGGAAGACTTGAAACAAATCTCGATCTCCTTTTGTGCAGTTCCACTGAAATTAAGCAAAGTCGCCGGTGTGACATTCAAGTTGAACTGCACAAAACACTCTTAAAACATAAGTGTTTCACGTAGCGAAGCAAAATGTCGCAATAACAACAAGTTGAATAGATATCCATATTTTAACAGAGGCAAAAAAGGAATCAATTACTGGCCGATAAAGGAGGATGAAATAAACGATGACAAAAAGAAGCATCTAACTTATCTTGACGGAAAACAAAGTAGGATAGTAGCATTTCTAAAATGGTTGCATTGATTCATATTTATAGAGACATTCTCTTAAAACAACATTCGTTAAAAATGTAATTTACTTTTAACTGTGGCATTGCTTCAATTTTCCAACGACATTCTTAGATTAACAACAGCAAAATAGTTGTATGGGACATGGGACATGCCAGCACCATGTGCATCCACACGTATAAATGGGTGATGCAGAGTATGTAGCCAAGTAGCATATCTGCGTTGGTCCCATATTTCTTCTCTTTGAGCCTTTTTCCTATGTGAGGGCAGCAAATCTAGTCCTGCACAAACTACTCGACCCCCCAGTTTCTTTCCCTTTTCAACAAAGAGATCGGTTCCTTACAGATGTGTGTACTGGGTTACCCCCCTTTTCCCTTTTTGACCAACAAAGCGGCTGGATAGCCAGTCTATACTACTTTCCCTTCCTCCTTTCCTCACTGAACCACATCCTAGATTCATGCTCCACCCCACCGCACCCTTCTTTCCTCTTTGAACCAAGACCTAGATTCGACTACAGAATTGAAAAATATCTGCATGCAGCTAGAGCAATGACGGTTTCAAAGAAACTTATACCTTAGGGTTGTCGGGATGTCGCAGGGCGTGCGGCGGGAGGCCGGATCTGCCCACACTATGTACGACAGCGAAGAAGAAGGGGTCAGTGGCCCTCCTGCACAAGCGCTGGGTGAAAGAGAACAACGCAGCCGGCAGTGGATTGCCTCCCTCGCCGAAGGCGATAGAGTGAACGCTGCACCTCCTCCCTTTCCCGGTGCGACGGGATCCGGACGTCTCCTTCACCAGCTGTGGGGGGGGGAGAGAGACAAGAGGCCAACAGAGTCTTGTTTAGATCCGGTGAAGAGGGTGAGAGACTGTGAGTATAGCAAACCCTAGCAAAGGAACGTTGAGCCTTCAGCGTGTATATATATATGTAGTGCGGCGAGAGTGTGAGAGTGCAAACCCTAGCGAACAAGCGCTAAGGCTCCAGCTTATATAGTACTACATATATACTGTAGTACGGACTGAGCTCCGGTGCCTTAACTGCACCTGCTTTTGGCTGTATGACAGGTGGGCCAGCCACATTTTGGGCCCACCTGTCATAAACCCAAAGGCAGGTGCACTAAGTCAATGAAGCTGCATCCATATAGTACTCATGTATACTACTAATATATAGTGGAGTGGTTTTCTTATTCTATCCATAACAATCGTTTTAAATTGTGTAAGTACGAAATGAAACTCTATATTTAGGCCACTACTAGGCGTAAGCCGGCTGATCCCCGCGTGGGATCAGCTGCCTCGCCAGCCACCCGATTGGCCTGCCCAGGGCCGTTAGACATTTTGATGGAAATCCCAAATCGTCTTCTCTTTTCAAACCTCACGGTTGCATGCACATGCTTGCATCCCCATCCTCACAGCATCATCCTAACGACACCATCTGACCACCGTCAGCGTCTCACCAAGTTCATCACGTCACGCATCCCCGCTCAACTAGCCGCCATGGAGGCAACCCTCCGTGGCCTCCCATGCCGCAATGCAACACCACTGTCCACCTGCATCATCAGTCATTGGAAGCACTGTCCCTGCAACAACATGCTGTGCACCGAGTGCTTGTAGCAGTAACGGAGGGCCTTGAAGCACTTATGCCCCACCTTCAAAGCCAGACGACGGTGGCCGGAATTCCGGCAGACGACAACTTCTTGCATTGAGGCATGGCAACTTGCAGCCATACACGTCGCCGACTTGTAGGGTGTGTTTGGTTGCATTCTCATCTCAGCATAGTTGTTCCCTCTTCATGCATGCTCATCTCAACACCCCTCTTCTGCATGCTGCTAGTGTATTTGTGTTCTACTAGTGTGGACTCATGGACTCTTCATACACTCTACCAAACACCCAAAAGTGCGTCGAGAAGGGAACTTTTGCTCTCATGCACTCTTTGTACACCCTACCAAACACACCTAGTGGCAATGGCATGGTACCAAAAGTGGTCTTCATGGGATCTTCTAGCAAGTGTACGGTAGCAAGGTGCATCTTTGGAAGTTGGACGACAGCCGTTGCTACAGTGAAACGAGCTCTGACAAAGACGAGTGGCTGCTGCTTACGTGGCCACATGCGTTGCGAGCCGAGACGAGCAGTGTTGTTCTGATGATGGCTTGACTGCTTCAATGATGTTGCGACGACATAGTTTGACGGCCACGATGACCACCGTGCTTCAAACGGTCTTGGTGTGCTTTGTCAGCCGCGTCGATGCTGTAATGGCAGGCCGGCTGCTTCGATGGTTATGTAATATCGTGCTTCGACGGCTGCAGCAACAACGTGATGATCCCGGCAATCCTGCGACGTCGTGCTTTGATGACAGCGGCAACACCGCAACGAAGGCCTGGCTGCTTCGATGATGCGGTGATGGCATGCTTCTAACTATCGCGGCAATCCCGCGACGCCGTATTTTGATGACCGTGACAACACTTCAGCAATGGCCCGGCTGCTTCGATGATGTTGCAACGGCAACACTGCCACGACGGTCCAGCTGCTTCGATGGCGTGCTTCGAGTGCTACGTCGACGACGACTGTGTGCCATGACGGCGGCCTGACTGTTTTTGTGATGCTACGATGTCATGCTTCGGCGGCCGCGGCGACCATGGCGTTGGCATCGTCAAAGATGCTAAGACAAGTGGTATGTTCTATGGGAGGAAAGGGCGAGCGGCTCTCATTAGGCACATCAAACTGGCAACAATGGTGTTCTGCAAACGCAACCAGCAGAGGCACGTCGGTGCGGAACACTAGCGACACAGCACTCGTCTGCAAGCTGTGCCGATCGAGCTTGCTAGTACCAAATGCAACTGGCACCACATAATGAACGTCTAGAAGAGGTGTTTCGCAATCCTTGTTTGATGCTTTCTACTCCACGCATGCGGCTAGACGTCAGTATGCATGAGCTACCTTCATGTGGCGGACCTTCAGGCCAGGGACACGGGAGCGCTCCGCGCCACACGATTGCATTGGATCGGACAACGCCGGAAGCGGATGAAGAAGGCAACAAATCATCCGAGTGTTTTGAAGCGTTTTCCCTTTATTTAACGTACATGTGAAGAAAACTACTAGTACTTCCGATGAACTAACGATCCACGCGTCCTGGTCGCACTTCCTATCCTTCATGTGCGGTATACTACCCTCCCTTAAGTGAACAACCACACATGAGCCAAATTATCAGAAACGTGTGAGAGTGTATACAAATAAAGAATTTTAATTTCAATTATCGAAAAGGTTTGAGAGTATGTACAGTTTGCCCTCTCTCAATAATTATGGTTTGTTGTGTTCGACCTAAACTTGGTCAAACTTTACAAAGTTTGACTTCAGTCAAATCTAATATGCGGAGTAAATAAAAATGGAGGGCTACTACGTCCATCCAGGTTTTTAGTCCACACCATATTTTAATCAAAGTTAATAGCTGGACAAATAAAATTACGGGGGAGCTGAAGACAAAGTTGTGAGAAGGCTTAGAAATCAATACAAAACTTATTCTCTTAGTACCAACATCGATCCTTATTCGTAAGATGACTTAACACCTAGACGGAGGGAGTACTACTCCTCAGTCCAGGTTTGATGGAATATTCGTCACCTCTTATCTTCTTGTACGTACTCCATTTGTATATTCGTCACCTCTTCTCTTCTTGTACGTACTCCATTTCTATCTTACTTCCTATGGCTTCGTACTCGCACGATATTCCTATTCTATGAACCTGTGTGTGTGTGTGTGTGTGTGTGTGCGTGCACGCGCGCATGTGTGCGTGCGTGTGTGTGTGTGTGTGTTTAACAACATGTGTGTGTTAGAGAGAGCGACACATCGACCTACTCCTACAGAGAAATGGTGTGTAGTGTATGATTTAGCTGCGAGAGTCGGTGCATCCTCTCGTGTCCGGGCGTCCGGTCGGGATAGGCGGACAGCTGCCACGCCCGCTCCTGACCAGCCTGGCCCACTGAAAGTGCAACTAATCCCCAGGTGGTTTTGGTAATTAATAACAACATATATATCATTGAACTAATAGTTTCTTGAGAACATTTCAGAAAGTTCAGTGATATGGGTATGGCTATGACTGAAGATGTGGACCCCTCAAAATGCTAAGGAAAGCATTGGCAAAAGCTCAAGACTCTATTTTTGTTTTAGTGATCCAAGATCACATTGAGTCTATAGGAAAGCCAATACTATTAAAAGGGGATGAGGTTATGATAATGATCTGGTTGCTCAAAGTGCTTAGTGATCTATCTCCCAAACTATCAGCAATCTTTCATTCCAACATATACTCATAAGTAATCTCGGTCCCAACGATTCCATAAACTCACCACACCGAGATGAACCACCTCACCACAAAGCCAAACCCTAGTAATTTCGGTTTTCCGATTCCAAACTCGGTCTCACGAAACTAGTGTTGCCAAGCTTACAGAAACATACGTCATCATATCGGTGTCACCGAGATGATAAAGTCGATCCCACCGAGAATGGCAAACCCTAGTCTTTGGAAGAATCGGACTCACCGAGATTGTATTTTCGGTCCCACCGAAAATCCCAACGTTCACAAGATTTGAACTTTCGGTCTCACCGAGTTGTCAACTTCGGTCTGACCGATATTGGTCAAATGTGTGTAACAGTTGGATTTTGTGTGGAGGCTATAAATACCCTCCACCTCCTCTTCATTCGTGGAGAGAGCCATCGAAAGAACTACCACTCCTACCTTACATTTCGAGAAGAAAACTACCTACCCTTGTGTTGAGATCAAGTTGCTCCACTCCCACCATATGAAACTTGATTTCTAGCCTTCCCAAGTTGCTTTCCACTCAATCCTTTCTTCCACCACAGCCAAATCAGTGAGGAGAGTTGAGTGTTGGGGAGATTATCATTTGAAGCACAAGAGCAAGGAGTTCATCATCACCAACACCATCTATTACCTTTTGGAGGGTGGTGCCTCCTAGATTGGTTAGGTGTCGCTTGGGAGCCTCCGTCAAGATGTGGAGTTGAACCAAGAAGTTTGTAAGGGCAAGGAGATCGCCTACTTCGTGAAGATCTACCCCGAGTAAGGCTAGTCCTCCGTGGGCGTATGCCATGATGGCATAGACAAGGTTGCTTCTTCGTGGACCCTTCGTGGGTGGAGCCCTCCGTGGACTCTCGCAGCCGTTACCCTCCGTGGGTTGAAGTCTCCATCAACGTGGATTGACGATAGCACCACCTATCGGAACCACGAGAAAAATCTCTGTGTCTCCAAATTGCGTTTGCTCTTCTCCACCTCTCTTTACTACATGTGCAATTTACTTTCCGCTGCAAATACTCTAGAATTGCATGTGTAGGGTGATACTTGACTTGATCATCATTGTGAACTTGCTAAAAACTTGTCCTAATCAAAAGGCAAAACTTTTAAATTGTCAAGTAGTCTAATCACCCCCCCTCTAGACATACTTTCGATCCTACACCCACCCAAAGCCCCTCCATCGCCCGCGCGCACTTCCTACCAAAACGGTCAGCGCCGCTCCAAAGAATCGGTGCCGCATTCATGCCTGGGCAGAGCAGACGCGACCTCTCACTGGCGCCTGTGTTGAAGGGAGAAGCGGATTCAAGAGTGACCGTTGCTTCGTCCGTCCAACTTACTGTTGGGTCTATGTGATTTGATGGCTCATTGGTCATTATTACTGAGGTGGTAGGACTGTTGGATGTCCCACGCTTTCGGCGAAAGGAGGTACTACTAGATTACAATTTTCTCTGTTCTTACAGCGGAGGAGTGTGAGAGCAGTGAAAACACGCCGGCTCAGTGATTACATAGCCCGCCTCACACTATCACCATATTTTCTGGACACCGTGCGACACCTAACTCTTTACATAGCACTAGTATAGTATGTACTGTAATTTATCAGCGAGATAAATTTGTACAATGCTATGAAGCTTCGAGGTTCTGGTTCATGTATCTTGCGTCCAAGGTTGCCTGTTGCAACATTTCATCAAATACAAAGGAGACTAACATGCATGCTATTGCATCTCAATGATTGACAGATCATAGCCAATATGTACTCCCTCCGTTCCAAAATAAGTGTCTCAACTTTATGCAAACTTTAGTACAAAGTTGTACTACTACTAAAGCTGACACTTATTTTGGAACAGAGACAGCTAAAGAAAAAAATGATCCATGCAGTCCCTAGCCCTTGAACCCTAAACCGTAACCAGGCTTTAATTTTCTCGCAATGTTGGAACTTCCCAAGAAATGAAGTTTGCAACCCTTTGACCATCGGATCATTTTGTGCAGTTTCACCAAAATGGAGATGAGCATCCCTGTGGCAATGAAATTGAAGAAGTGTGATTAGAATAAGATTACTGGGACTAGTTGATGAGACATAAACTCTTCACAAATACAGTATGTAGAAGCCAGTAGAGGTATGTGCGGGGCAAAGAAGTAGAGAAATATCCACATGGAGTGATGTGGGCAGTTGGAGCAGTGGTGCAAGCTGGCTGTAAAGGGAGTTGTACCCGAGGGATGACGGGACATAGCTCAACCTATAGGAGGGCAGTGGAAGGCGGCAACTGCCTACGTCGCGGCAGTGATCAAGGGACAAAGGCAACCTCACCGGCTTTGTGAGAGAGAACAGCGGGGACCCCTGACCGGGACGTGCCAACAGTGGGTTTTCGCCGTCGGCGACGGTGACCGCATCTACACTAAGCATCCACCCCTTCCCCCGGCGGACATGATCCGCCGGGATGTTAGAGATGTGGCCACAGCCGTTTTGTGCGAGAGAGTGTGAAGAGAGCAACCCCAGCAAGCAACCGTGTAGGCTTGTCCTGCCTATGTGTATAGTGGTGGGGTTTCCTTTTCTCTCCATATGAACCTATTTATATTGCGTACGTGCCACTGAAGAAAAAAAACTTTATTTATAAATGACGCGCACCTACTACTCCTTCTCCTATAAACCTTGCGCTTGGCATCTCCAAAATATTAACCTTGCGATTGGCTCTTCGCCTCTTCAGGAAGTCGAGCAATAATGGTACCGCAATATATATCGTTCTGGCTATATGAGACCGAATGAATTGCTGCACGTCCACCACGTGGGTGAGGGTCAAAGGGCGAGGGAGAGTGCGTACTATTACGTCCTTTTCAATATGGACTACATACGGAGCAAAATGAGTGAATTTACACTCTAAAATACGTCTATATATGTATATATGCAAAATGTATTTTTTTATAGTGGCCTTGTATAAGTAAATGGAGGGAGTACTAAAGGACATATATTCCAAACAATATGATAATCTCTCTAACCAAGGTAGGGACGAGGAGTAAACAGAGGGAGTATTAAAAATTTCTCCTTGTCCTGCGAGCCACCACGCGCGTGGGCAAGGGAGCGGGTGTAAGGCGTACTAGTAAGCAAGCTTCACCTCATCCTACGAGCCACCGCGCCCGTGGGCAGGGGAGATGGCATACTAAGCAAGCTTCTCCTTGTTTTGCATGTTGACGGGACACATCAAAAGTACTCCAGTGTATAGAGCCTTGCCTCTAAGGTAGGCCCACATGGTTTGCCTCTTTTTTAACATAACGCGTCAAGTCGCAATTTGTTTGTTCACCCGTGGTAGATGATCCTCCCTCCATCAAGCGGACAACCAGTACACGCGTCAAATTACCATGTTGGCTGCCTTTTCATACAGAAATGAGCTCCACTGTGTACCCGCGCGGGTGTGGTTGGGAAAGAGATGGGAGTACGTCCACCATGCGGGCACCTCTTCTCTTCGTGCACATCCCCCACCTACGTGGGTGTGTGTGTGAGAGATAAAAACCTAGACAAATGGCGTGTGCATTCGTGAGTGTTTTTTGTTTGGGGGTGTGTGTGATTTCATGAATGTATTTGTGGGAATATGTGTCGATGACATCTCAAACAAAATTTTGCATGCAATGTGTGTGAAATGGAGGCCTATCCATATCATATACAGAGGGCCGGGTGATCCACGAGAAGAGATGGAGGGGTCATAGATATTGATAGAGTCAAAGAGAGGATCAAGTGGGTGGGTGCGAGATCAATGAAGAGAGCATCGAAAGTGTGTGTGTGTGTGTGCAAGTCAAAGATATAGGGCGACTGACCTACGGGAACGTCAGAGGGCATAGGTCAAGTTAGTGTGAGGCAGGGAGACGTGACTACAGCGCTCGATGTATCGGTGTGTGTGTGGGGGGGGAGGGGTTGGGAGGAGGGGGAGGCAGAGGCCTAACTATAGAGGTAGAACGACTCGTATATGTGTTGAGAAGGAGAGACCCAACTATGTCTTGAGGGAGATCGGTCCACATCCATACATAATCGAAGGACGGGAAATAGGATGGGATAGAACAGAGAGAGAGGAGAGAGAGGGAGGGAGAGGGGTAGAGTGCTGGATGGGTGATGGAGTTGCTTCTCAAAGATGGTGGGATAGGTGAGGGAGTCCTGGACTAGGGGGTGTCGGATAGCCGGACTATCATCATCGGCCGGACTCCAAGACTATGAAGATACAAGATTGACGACTTTGTCCCGTGTCCGGATGGGACTTTCCTTGGCATGGAAGGCAAGCTTGGCGATACGGATATGTAGATCTCCTACCATTGTAACCGACTCTGTGTAACCCTAGCCCTCTCTGGTGTCTATATAAACCGGAGGGTTTTAGTCCGTAGGACATACAACCATTACAACAATCATACCATAGGCTAGCTTCTAGGGTTTATCCTCCTTGATCTCATGGTAGATCCACTCTTGTACTACCCATATCATCAATATCAATCAAGCAGGAGTAGGGTTTTACCTCCATCGAGAGGGCCCGAACACAGGTAAAACATCGTGTCCCTTGTCTCTGTTACCATCCGCCTAGACGCTGAGTTCGGGACCCCCTACCCGAGATCTGCGGTTTTGACACCGACATTGGTGCTTTCATTGAGAGTTCCTCGTGCCGTCACCGATAGGTAGGATGCCTTTTTCCGTCTTTAAAGGCGGTATTTTATCAAAGGAGCCTTGGCGCCGGCCAAACTATCCGGCTGGGCGGTTTTCTCATGACCGCCCGTTCGGCCACTGCCTCGACGATGACCTCTCGGGTCATCGAAAGCAACCTTCACGTCAACTCGGAATTCACCGAGCAGCTGGATCCAATAGAGTTCCTGTTCGTAAACGAGCTATTGGACCGCATCGCCGCGCTGGGGGTCGCTACAGACTACAATCAGATTGGGCTTAAAACCGATCTGAGAGAGATTAACTCTCCCCAGGTTACCCACCACGTTGCTGTGGTAGAGGAACAACGCGGTGACTCTTCTCCTGTATTGAAAACTAGTCATGTCCGGACTCCCGAACCCTCCATGCCAGATTCCCGCGGAGGGATGGACTACGATCAAGCACTGAACCTAAATTCAAGCATCAGACCGAACTCGTTGGACAACGCCCAGCAATCCAAGCTTCCAAATTCGGAAGCTTCTCGGCCCTTGAGCCTCGAGATGGGTAGGGTTCCGGACTCAATTCCACCCACCCACCCAGACATATGCGATCTATCTCTAATCCTGCAAGAGCCTGCTGAAACAGTACATCATTACTGTGCCAGATTCCTCCTGGTTATGGACAGGATACAGGACTGTCGAGAGGAAAATGCAATTTCAATTTTCTGCAATAATTGCACGGACGAGGGAATCTTGAACACCGTCAGCCGTCGTGAAATTAAACGCTTTGCCGACCTGGCTTCCATAGTACGAAAGTACTGTGCGATGGAGAGTTTCCGGAAAACCGAAACTAAGTTTTGGGACAATCCCGCCCCGAATACAACCCTAGTCCGTAACAAAAGGGTGCATTACACTCAGGCACCAGGTACAAAAACCAAAAAGCAAAAACCCCATAAAGGGCACAGAACCGTACTGGAGGGCTGGCTCAGCGGACCCTGTAAAATTCACAGTACAGAAGGCGCCACCCCAACACATAGCCTTCGAGCATGTTGGATATTGCGGC
Source organism: Aegilops speltoides (assembly GCA_021437245.1). NCBI lineage: Eukaryota > Viridiplantae > Streptophyta > Magnoliopsida > Poales > Poaceae > Aegilops > Aegilops speltoides. The sequence continues at coordinate 143,183,399 of CM038146.1, forward strand.
AGGTGGCCAAAAGTGGCGAGGAGCTCTTAGCCCCGGAAAACCACTCCAACAGTACCAGTACGGTGTCAACAGTATTCGAGACTTTCGCATCAAATAATATGCAAAAACGAAAAATCCGCAGCCTCGCCGAAGTCTACCAAGTAGCAACAAAAAATCCATGGAGCGACACGGCCATCACCTTCAACGCCAGCGACGAACCTAAATTCCGAACAGCCCGAGCACCAGCCGCATTGGTCCTCAGTCCAATAGTGGACGGCTTTCGTCTTACCAAGGTACTCATGGATGGCGGCAGTGGACTAAACCTCATCTACGAGGAAACTCTTCAAAAAATGGAAATAGACTGGAGCCGCATTGAGCGAAGCAGCACAACCTTTAAAAGAATAATCCCTAGCTGGGAAGCGCGCTGCACAGGAAAAATTACACTTGATGTGGTGTTCGGCTCGCCGGACAATTACAGGTCCGAAGAAGTCACGTTCCAAGTGGCCCCGTTCAGCAGCGGATATCACGCTATATTAGGACGAGAGGCATCCACAATTTTTCAAGCCATACCCCGTTACGGGTACATGAAGCTTAAAATGCCTGGGCCCGGCGGAATAATCACTCTCGTTAGTGATCCGGACATAACACTCCGCGCCGAAAACAAGACAGCCGCATTAGCCCTGGAGGCACTATCCGAAGCCCTAGCGGCAGAAGAACTCATTGCGCCGCGCTCTACGGTGAATAGGGACGATGTGATACTCGATAAGAGATCCAAGTCCACCTCCTTTAAACCAGCGGACGAAGTAGTCAAATTCCAGGTCCATCCAACGGACCAAACAAAGACGGCCTCCATCGGGGCATAGTTGAACCCTGATGTAGACGCCGCACTGCGAGAATTCCTTCGGGAAAATTGGGACATCTTTGCCTGACACCCTTCAGATATGCCAGGAATCCCACACAGATTAGCAGAACACATCCTAAACATCCTAAAAGGATTCAAGCCGATCAAACAGGCTCTTGGCGATTTTCCAACCCAAAAGACAGCAATGGGAGAAGAGCTAGCCAAACTATTGGAAGCTGGATTCATCGAGACATCAAACATCCGGATGGCTAGCAAACCCGGTAATGGTACCAAGAAGGACAAATCGCGCCTATGTGTCGATTTTAAAGACCTCAACAAGGCTCGCCTAAAGGATCCTTCCCTTTCCCGCATCGACCAAATAATCGATGCTACCGCGGCACGATTCATTGTGCTTCCTTGACGCATACTCGGCTACCATCAAATCAATATGGTGGAAGAGGACCAAGCGCAACGGCATTCATTACTCCATATGGACCATTCGCTTCAACACGATGCCCTTCGGACTTAAAAACGCCGGCGCAACATATCGGCGCATGATTCGGACATGTCGGCTACCCAGATCGGCAAAACGGAGAGGCATCGTGAGCGACGAGTCGTCAAAACCAAACACGTCGAAACTCTAGTAGACGATTTGAGGCTCACATTCGACAACCTTCGAGCCTATGACATTGTGAATCCGAAAACGCAGCGTTTTGGCATCGGTAGGAAAGCTCACTCGGCTTCATTGTATCCGGTAGAGGAATTGAAGCAAAGCCAGCCAAGATCCGAGCTCTGTCATAGCTGGATATTCCAAAAGACCTCAAACAAATACAAAAACTAACTGGATGCGTGGCGGCTCTAAGCCGCTTTATCTCCCGTTTGCTAGAAAAGGCATTGCCCCTCTATCGCCTCCTCGGTAGACGAACACCAGTGGACGGATGCCTTCCGCCGACTCGAAGAAATAAAAGCCATATTGGCAACAAATCCGGTCCTGGCTGCGCCTAACCTGGGCGAACCAATGTTGTTATACATCACGGCAACACATCAAGTTGTAAGCGCGGTACTCGTCGTCGTACGAGAAACAGAAGGGCACAAATTCCCTCTTCAAAAGCTAGTGTACTACGTATCCACTGTCTTAACTCCCTGCAAGTCCCGTTACCGCACTATCAAAAGATAGCGATCACGGTGTTCATGGCATCCGGAAGCTCGACACTACTTTCGGAGTGTTCGATATGATGGCCTCAAGTACCCCTCAACGACATTATAAACAACCGTGACGCGACGGGCAGGATTGCAAAATGGGCCATTGAGCTCTTACCATTCGATATAACTTACAAACCTTGGTGAGCTATAAAGTCGCAAGTTTTGGCTGACTTTGTCATTGAGTGGGTGAAGCGAACTCCCTAAAGATGCGGCGCATACTCCAATTGGATTATGCACTTCGACGGCTCCAAAATGTTGGCCGGATTGGGGGCTGGCATCGTATTGATGTCCTCAACCGGGGACACAGTCCAATACGTACTTCAGACAATGTACACGGACTCCAACAATGCAGCCGAATACGAGGCCCTCCTACATGGCCTTCGGATGGCAATCTCCATGGGCATTCAACGCCTAGAGGTGCGCGGGGATTCAAACCTTGCAATATCCCAAGTAAATGGAGACTTTGACGCCAAGGATCCGAAAATGGCAGCCTATCGTAACGCTGTCCTAAAAATGTCAGCTCGATTCGAAGGACTTGAATTCCACCACGTAGCCTGGGATAATAACCAAGCAGCGGCGACGATTAGCGCGAGCGCAGAAAGCGTGACGCTGTCCCTCCAAACATCTTCCTGGAACGGCTCTTTAAGCCATCCGTACTATGGGAAGAGGAGACCGAAAATAACAAACCGGAAGCAGCCGCACCACCCAACACAGAACAATCTGACATAATTGGCGATTCAGCCGATGAAATAACACCTTCAGCCCACGAAATAATGGCAGTAATCGCCCCGTGGACAGAGCCATTCCTAGCCTACTTGCTTAGGCAGGAACTTCCCAAAGACCAAAACGAGGCCCGCTGCATAGTTCGGCGATCTAAAGCCTACAAGGTCCACGAGGGAGAACTCTATAAGAAAAGCACAACCGAGTCCTTCAAAGGTGTATCTCCAAGAGGAAGGGCGAAACGAAACCGCTGAAATTCACATTTGGACCGGCGGACACCACGCCGCAGCTCGGGCCCTTGTATGGAAAGGCATTCCGTCAGATTTTATTGGCCGATGGCCCGGCGGATGCCCGGACTTAGTCCAAAGATCGTCGGTTGTCATCTCTTCGCTAATCGAGCCATATGCCACCCACCGCCCTCAAAACTATACCCATTACCCGCCGTCAGGGTGCAGGGGCTTGATATGGTTGGACCCCTTAAAGGGGGAACCCACAAGCAAAAATACCTATTGGTCATGGTGGACAAATTCACCAAATGGATAGAGGCCAAGCCAGTTAAAACGGCAGAGTCCGGACCAGTGATAGACTTCATATCCGGGGTAGTACACCGTTATGGCGTATCCCATAGCATCATTACCGATAATGACACGAACTTCACGGCCTACGAGGTTGAATTATGGTGCAAAAATATGGGCATTAAGCTCGATTACGCTTCAGTCTATCATCCTCAAACCAACGGTCAAGTGGAACGAGCAAATGGTCTAATAATGAGCGGCATCAAACCCAGACTAGTGTGGTCCCTTACGGAATCTAACACGCACTGGGTAGAGGAGCTTGACTCCGTACTCTAGGGGCTGCGGACAACGCCCAACCGTACTACCGGATTCACACCATTTTTATGGTATACGGCGCAGAGGCAGTTTTGCCCTGCGACATTATTCATGACTCACCTCGAGTACGCATGTATGAAGAAAGAGAAGCCGAGCTGGATCGGCAGGACAGTTTGGACGCATTGGAGGAAGAACGCAACGTCGCAAAGGCTCGTTCCGCATTCTATTAGCAGCAGGCTCGAAGATATCAAAGCAGAGAAGTACGGGCTAAAACTTACAATGTTGGCGAACTAGTTCTACGCCTTCCGGACAAGAAAATGGACAAGCTCAAGCCCAAATGGGAAGGCCCTTTCATTATCGATCAAGTCCTGACCGGCGGGGCGTACCGCCTGCGAAATGCATCGGACAACCGACTCGAGCCGAACCCATGGAACGCACCCCGTCTTCGAAGATTCTATGCCTAGCGCCGGACTAAGAGTTCGTCTCCTTCCTCCGTCCAAATTTCTACATTTCTACATTTCAGCTGTCTTTCTTTTTTCTCTTTTCTCTCAACCTTTTTCATAAAAGCCTTTAAAGGCCTACTTGCGCATTGTTCGCACACGCTTGATGTGCTATCCCCACTCATTATACCTGGGGGCTTCTTCACCAGAAGCTTATTTATACGGGCTTCATGCCCAGCACATGTGTCAAACTTCCACATGTACCTTTTATTCACCATTATATGCATCGATATGACTTAAGTTTTGGCCAAGCTGGGTTGCGGCTCTGTGCTTACCCTACGTCCCGATTGTTCGGCTAGGAGGTAAACGGAGCACCTCTGCGATTATTCTTGCCGGTCACCGGATGTGTACCTCGACCGGGTGAAGCCGAAAGCTAAGCGTTCTTAAGGGAATATTCAGTCGGTGACTTAAAAGATGATTTTTACCTACTTATCTATCTGCCCCGGATGTTTTTCTGCTTTCGTTTCGCAGTCCGGACATGCACTTTAGGGCATGCCTCCGAGAAAGGAACCCTTAACGGAACTATTCTCCCGGAAGATGTTTCTTACTAACCATGTAATATAACATAACTAGTTGGGCACTTATGCGATAAAAGCACTAATGACCCCTACGCTTTGGTCTCCATGCATGCCCGGTTTTCTTAACCGAGAAGGTATTCGGACACACTCCGGACTCTAGGGTCCCGAGGTTGAAGCGAAAAGGTCGGCAAAGACAACGATCTACAATCCGGCTAGAAGGCATTTTACATGTCATTTTAAATACATCGTCAAATCGACTGACTGTATTCCTCCTCAATCCCATCTAACAGCTGTCTAATTTATGATCCGTTAGGAATATTTAGCGCCAACTCTACTTGGCCGACGCTAAGCTCACAGGATCTCCTTCCCATCGGGCCCCACAGAGTCCGACCTTGGCCATGTGGTTGGGATCCGCCTTCTTGTACCGCATCTTCACCATGGCCCAGCCTCCTCGGCACCTTGGCGGCAGGCGATATCTTCCATAAACGCAGGCTGCGCGCTCCTCAAGCTTCTCCGCAAGCTCTCCAAGGCCCTCGGGTAGGGAGAGGGGCGATCATAAGGCACAGGACAGCGCCGCTCGCCGCTGCCGAACTTCGTTCGGCAGTTGCACCAGCTTCAGAAGTTGATCACCCGTTGATACGGGCATCTCCTCCAGCAGGCGACTGTGAGAGCACACCTACGAGACATATTTACGTCGGTTGACTTCCTCGCCGAACTCTTCTTTTAAAAGGAGTTCGCTCAAGCACTACTATAGATGCCGCGACGAAGCGCCGATTCTCCTTCACGGAGCTGCAGCTTGGCGAACACCTTTCAGCTCTTCTCCAAGCTGGGCGTGGGCATCCCGGAGTTTGTTCCTTTCTGCTTTGCACCTTCGTCGGCACCCTCTCGCCGACCTTGGTGGCGCAGCAGTTCTTGCTTGTCCGGATCCGTCCGCAACACCTGCAATATCATTGTCGACTTACACGCACGCCGCACACCACTTATCTTTTGAAATAATGTGTTACCGGGAGGGGTCCTGTGTTTCCTCTGTGGCGTGAAAGCGGCCTCAAGTTGGGCCTTACACTCTTGCAGCCCCGAGACAGTTGGGTATTCTTCCTCTAAGATCTCAGCATATCAAATGATCCTTAAATCAGTTACTCTAACTACTTTAAGTCTCGGGGGCTCTTGGCATATACAACTATTAAAATCTCTTACCCGTATGTGTTTTATCATTGCTCTCGTGGCTCTGGTCAAACCATCTTGAGCAGCACGGAGTGCGCATCCCAGCGTTAAAGGCATTCAACGCCTCGGGAGAAGCACGCCTCACTTAAAACTGTCCAAGCGGCGTCAGTGGTTCATGGCGCTCTCCACCTCGGACTGGTGGCGAGCGGTCTGTCGGCATCCTCCATTGGAGGAGTATCCGGCTCGTGCCTTTGCTCGCCTCCCCTCCAGACCTGTGTTGGAGCTTTGGTGGCAGAGGCTTGGTTGGCAACCTCTACGCCCACAGTCCGGCGGGCGCTCTTTCTCCTGCAAAATTCATGAGCATTCAAACACTTCCTAGGAACTTTGTCCTAAATAACAAACCGTGAGCTATACCGTTGCGGCGACGTTTCGATCCGCGCCGCGCTCCTCTTCTGCCTGCTGGGCCGGACTGACCCTTGTTGGTCAGCCGCCGTGGGTTTGGCTTCCCGCCTTGAAGGCGCCTCCTGCAAGACACCATCGTATACGGTGGTCAGAAATACGCAAGGAAGAAATAATGGTGTTAGGACTACGGTCACAATCACCTGGGAAGCTGGAGATAGGCCGGGGTAGTCAGCCGTAATGGCGACTAGAGCATTATCCATGCTGTGTTGGTGGAACACCCCGTCGATTAGCTCCACCTTTATGTCTGGATCCTCTTAGGAGGCCGGATCTAGGGATCTCTCTCGATCCTCGGGTTCTGGAGCCGGACTATGTATGCCCTCCACATCCCGACGCAGCTCCTGCGTCGAAAGCATAAAGTAAGAAACTTAAAATCTGAAAGCATGGGTCGGATAAACAAAGTGTCCGCTTACCCAGCGCCGAGGGTTATTCATGGAGAACCCATTCAATGGGCTCGTCTGGAGGAAGTCCTCCTTCTCCCCCTTGTACAGGCCGGACATGATCTTCACCAGGTCTTCGGCCGATCCCGGCCTTTGCGGCCATGACGAGTGGCATCGTCCTCCCCGTTGAAATCCACATGGGGTGGCCTGTATGCAGCGGCTGCACCCCGCATAATGCTGCGTGGCCATGACTCCAATCATGGTCAATCCGAATGGGCTAGTAACCTTATCCGGCCCATCAAATAATGGACGCTCTTGTCTTCCTCCAGTTGGGGGCTCCGTGGACGCCAACTCAGCGTTCTTCAGAGGAGCATTACTAAACTCCGGAGGCCGATCCGACAGAGGTCCGCGGCGAGCGTCTTCTACATAAAACCATTCTGAAGGCCAGTCGTCGGACACCTTCTTGGGGGTTCCGGATGGATATCCGGTCCCGGCGATGCGCCATATTTCGGCACCACCCACTTGATATATGGACCCCTCGCGAGAGCGGGGTACAAGGCAGAACAACCTCTTCCACAGACGAAATGGGGCTCGATGCCCAAAATAGCTCGCAAAGAGCTACGTAACCGCGATATCGAGAATAGAGCGGGCGTGAGGTGATGGAGCCGGAGTCCGTAGAACTCCGAAGCCCGCGAGGAACGGATGTATAGGAAATCTGAGCCCCTTATCGGTAGGGGACGAAGCATACCGCTCCCTTTATTGGGACTAGGGGTGGCCTCGCTTGCTTCCCACCTTTGTAGGTGGCCAGCCGGCTCTACTTAGGGACCATGAAGGCGGAGGAGATATCCCTCCGCTTGGGCGTCACCGGCTCGTTGTGCAGGGACAGAACATCCCTCAATCTCTGGCGCAGAGGCTGGGGAGCGAGAGGAGGAGCCGCATCGACGGTCCATGATGGAATGGATTTTTGGTCAGAAGCGCTCCGATGAGTACTCGCGGAAGGAAGATGGTGTGATTTGGATCTGGATTCTTGCCTCTCTTATAGGCAGATTATTTGCGCAGCTAGGGGGTAAAACATAAAAGATACCCTGGCTTTTCGCATTAAATGCGACACGTGGAAGAAGGCCATTATTGGGCGTGGAAGCCAAGGCGCAACATTTGTAAGGGAACGGACCTTTGTTCGGCGGTACATGGAATTTGAAGGAGAACCCGCCTTGCAGCGCCGAAGACAATATATCGTTGGACTCATCGTCATTGAAGCCTGGTTCGGGGCTCTTGAGGAGTCTGGACTAGGGGTGTCCGGATAGCGGACTATCATCATCGGCCGGACTCCAAGACTATGAAGATACAAGATTGAAGACTTCGTCCCGTGTCCGGATGGGACTTTCCTTGGCGTGTAAGGCAAGCTTGGCGATCTGGATATGTAGATCTCCTACCATTGTAACCTACTGTGTAACCCTAGCCCTCTCTGGTGTCTATATAAACCGGAGGGTTTTAGTCCGAGGACATACAACCATTACAACAATCATACCATAGGCTAGCTTCTAGGGTTTAGCCTCCTTGATCTCGTGGTAGATCCACTCTTGTACTACCCATATCATCAATATCAATCAAGCGGGAGTAGGGTTTTACCTCCATCGAGAGGGCCGAACACAGGTAAAAACATCATGTCCCTTGTCTCCTGTTACCATCCGCCTAGACGCACAGTTCGGGACCCCCTACCCGAGATCCGCCGGTTTTGACACCGACAATAGGCCTAGTAGACAAACTGAGGGTGGAACTGCAATATTATCAATAAGAGTGGGGATGTGTTTCTGTGTGTGCGTGTGCGTGATAGATCTGTCTGGGTGCATCCATGGATGATGAAGGGGAACCATGTGTTTGGTAAGCAAACCTAACTAGATCGATAGATCAAGTGTTGTTTGTCGGAGGAAGGGAGAGACATAACTAATGAGGTAGATCGACCGACGCGTGGGGAAAACGAGTTATAAGGACCTAGCTAGCTATATGTATAGCGGGAGATCGGTCGGTGTACGTCCATTTGTTAGAGGCAAATAAGGCCCAGCGAGATGGATAGACAGAGAGAATGGAGCTAGGAGGTGGTGCGAGAGGCCCAGCTACTAGCTAGATAGGGGGAGAAGTGTGCGGTTGTGAGATCGATGAAGGAGGGGCGAGAGTTTACACATGTGTGGGACCGTATGAGAGACACGAGGCAAGGACACATAAAGGAGGAGATTGAAGGTGCATGTGTATGTTGTAGGCAGACATCGCTAGAGAGGTTTATCGATCGGCGTGTGTCGGAAAGGAGTTGTGGAGACTCTAGGAGAACGACCTAAAGAAAAAAAGAATGTTTGCGATGGATAGAATGCTGAGGGAGGGGGACGACGAGGAGGGCGTGTGCATGCACGAGAGAAAGTTAGTGGTAGCTACAAAGGTTAGAGGATTGTGTGGGTGTAAGATACTAACAAAGATCATAATTTGATATGAAAGTGGATTCATATATTTGAACAGGAGATCATAGTGTTTTGAACATATGCATGCATGAATATAGCGGTGATATGCGTGCTGCGGTTTTCCACATGTTATACCATAATGTGATAATGCATGGCGTTTGCAACTCACAGCTAAATGTCGAACAATCTAAACCATACTATACATCAAACAATATTTTATTTGAATTTGTGATAATGTGTGGCGTTTGCAGCTTACAACTAAATATCGAACAATCTAAACAATACTATATATCGAACAATCTCACATTCTATTTGAATTTGTGGTAATGTGTGGTGTTTGCAACTCACATCTAAATACTTGTAGGCGTAGGGGGTGGGGCACCATACATTATGTGATAAACACATTATACATATGAGACATGTTTAGATTATGAAGACCTAGCTAGAGCTTGAAATGTATTGTGATTTGAAATCAACATAAAGTGGATTTAAAAAATCGAGTTCGAGTTCATATAGTACACATAGTTCATATCTAACTCGAGAGTAATCATGTGGTGTGCTGTGAAGATAATACACAAACAATGGTTTAACTTGACAATAATGATGATTGTAGATCTTATTAAAATAGAGAAACGAAGTCAAATGGTTTGACTTCACAACAATCATTAGTGTAGATCTTATTCAAATAGAGAAACGAATTCAAATTTAGTTCATACTGAAGCGGTAGTATATATGTTTGAAATGCACTAAAATGTTCATTTGAGTAGCAGGTTGCATGCATTATACACGTAGCGAAATATTTCAATTGAACATAACATGAATTCAAAGTTTTGAATGACATTTGTAGTGTGAATTGATTTGGTATAGTACACGGGACTAGACTCTCTTGTGTGCTGCGAATTGATTTCTTTTTTTTCGTCAACGGAAGTGCGGATTGATTTGGTACAATACACGTTAGGCTTGTCCGGATATTTCAACACGTGCCTTGTTACCCCAAAATATTTCAGATATATCTTTGTCTTGTTGTGCTCCGACAACTCCCTCCATCTCAACCCGCGCCTTGCTATTCCAAAATTGCGCGCGAAAACTCCCGCCTCCTGTGAAATCCTGACACGCGAAATGCCCATGATACTCCTGAACCAAAAGAACCGCCTAGCTCAAATCGGTGGGGGTACTTTCATAACTTACCCCACATTTCGGACAAGCGCGTCCCTAAGTCATGGTTCCCCACTCCCGTCACATCCGCCCACCCATTCGTACACCGAGGCCGCGAAAACCCGCGAAGCCCCACACCCTCCTCCACCCGCCACCTAGCCGGAGCCTCTTCCCCGACGATGTCGTCCATAGCAACACCTCAACGTCCCTGATCCACCATACCGGATGAGGATTCATCGTTGATCTCGTTGTCCCGCCGGTTCAGCCACCCCATCATCCACCTCCAAGGAGCTTCCCTGATGTTCCCCTCGTCTTTCACACCACCTCCATTCCCACACCGCCGTCTTCACCTGCACCACCGGAAGAGCAGCATCATCACTATTTCTCCGGATGAAGTTGTGGCCTAATCGGCGCCACCAAAGAGGTTGTACACTAATCGTTGCATTTTCTTCTTGGTTCGATCTCACGGTGCTGCCGGCGCTCGGTCCTGAGCCGACCCACCGTGGCTCCATCCACGATGGAGTCGCCGGCCACTTCCTCCACAGCGTCGCTCCCTCAGCGGCGACGTCCACATCAGTAGGAGCTGCTTCTTCTTTAGCTCTTGCTCGTGCTACTACTCTACTCTTGCTCTCGGTCCCCTGCCTAGTCTGCTCTTGCTCTTGCTCGAGCTGCTGCTCTCGCTCTTGCTCTTGCTTGCGATGCTGCTCCGATTTAGCTACACTTCAGCCAACTGAATTGACTTTTGGGTCAGTCAATTTTCAGGGGGTCGGGGGCTCGCTGGAGTTAAGGAAGCGGGGAGGGGGGCTCGTCGGAGTGGTACCCCACTATCTATCTTAGGGTTCAGGGTGGGGGCAGTGGTCGCCGGCGGTGGTGGGGCGATGGCGTGGGGATCGTCGGAGAAAAAGCTCGGCACGGGAGGGGGGAGCTAGAGGGATGGCCGCCAGCGGCGGGGGGTGGCTGTTTTCCCGGTTGTGGCTGGTGGCTCAAGGGGGTGGAGGTTGAAGATGAACTGGACACCCTTGATTTCGTATCCAACGGCTGGAAAATCGACTGACTAGAGATGAAAAAGTTAGTCGAGTAACGTGTAGCCTCACCTTGATGCTGCTGCACGACTAGCTGCCCCGGCTCTCGCACGCGCTGCCGCTGCTACTGCTTTTCTGCTACTAGTGCGTTCGGTTTCAATAGCAAAATTCAGTTTGAACAGTTAAGTTCAGTTTTGACAGTTAAATTCAGTTTCGATAGTTAAGTTCAGAGATGAGCGGCTGATGTATTTTACATCTAGCACTTTGTCGTTATGTATTTTACGACATCTATTGGAGATGCTATTGTACACTTGTTGAATCACTTTTTTACTCTACATATTATATATATTGTCCACTGAGCACACGTAGTAACATGAAATGCGATTACTTTTTCCCACTATATGACAAGTAGTGAGGTACCAGGCAACTTAGTTAGTGATGGACTCTCTTGAATGCCATCATTATTTATCTCTGCGTGTTTGAGTTGTGCATTTGTCGATGGGCCTCGCAGTTGAGCTAGTAGGGCAGTGGCCTGGGTCCAAAGTAGTAGAAGTAGCACATTAACAATTTTTGAGTGTAGGCTTTTCCTTGCTCAAGCCTGCCTACTAGAATCGCCAGTGCTTGAAAGGAAAAGTGAAGGAAAAACATAGGAATTGGAAAGGTTCCTATGGTACTACTATTCTTGCATTTGGTTCCAAGGAATGGAGCAAAGGAAAACTATAGGATTTGTTCCTTTAGTGTCTCCTTGAAAGAAAAACCGTAGGAATTTTAATATCCACTTGTCCTCCTTTTAAAATTCCTATTCATGAAGCACAAGACTAAGAGATAGTAGCATAATAGCATTATAACTGTAAATTTTCTTGTGGTTTGACTTAATCTCACCATGCTTCTTTGCATCCTGTGATCTTCCAATTCTTGTGAATCAAACACCCAGTTAGCGAAATCTGTGTTTTAAATTCTCATTTTGCACGTGCATTGCTATCCTATTACTGTGTATTTCCTATCCCTGCGTTGTTAGAATCCTCCAATTCAAACAAGCCCTTACATAATTACTTCTCTTACAGATAGTTGTCAAATAAAACCTTGCGTGGTTTGTCCGCTCACCTTCTGTCGTCGTCCACCCGGCTTAGCTGCTCCAACAATGAAGGGTCCAAAGACAAGCAGGATCGGCCTCAGGTGTCTTTTGCTGCCTCGAGATCTTCTTCCCGCCACCGGCAGCCATGACAACTGCATTACAATCATCAACCGAGTAGATGACCTCAAGGACTACACGGGTCCGCAAGAGAGGTCACACTCTTTCGTGTCTGCTTACGTTATGCATCGCTTAATATTACATGCTACTTTATCATCCTGTTCACCGATTAGACTCTAAGTCAGCTCCAAACTAATGGTCAAACTTGAGTTTGTAAATGATTGTGGGGTACATATCGGGGCCGCAATCAATAGTATCTATCTACTATCTGGTTAATCTCTGGTGTCTACTATGAGTTTCATGTTGGGTGGGAAACAAATAGTAAAGAAGCCATTATCTGTATTTTTTAACTGACGCCATTATCTGCCTGCTATCATTGGTTTGGGTCTACCCACAGGTTGCTACCATCACTCTGGATTTCTGCATGCACTCCTTACATAATCTCACTATGTTTTATTCCTATGCATGCCAGTATTGTCACAATGGAACTGAACATATAGAGGAAAATAGAGGAGCCTTGCGTGGATATAAAATTTCATGCAGATGTTGCTCCATGGAGGCGCAAAGGCATCCCCCATCCACCCATTTTGGATTGTATCGAGAGTAAGATATCTGTTCTGAGGGGGATTCAGAAGGAGAAGACCACTCCTATTTACCCCCTGAGGTCTTCGCTCTAACTTGGCATGCTGATGTTGGTTATATCATGCATATGGTGCCTTGCATTGCTTACTTTATACATCAAATATGTCATCTACTTAGTTTAGACATGCTTTGTGTGAATGCCATCTGTTTAGTTTATTCATCGTTTATGTGAATTATGCAACACCATCTTGTTTAGACAGGCATCATATATGTGAATTTTGCAATGCCATATTGCTTAGCCAGCCATCTTATATGTGAATTATATAAGGCCATCCTTTTTTTGTTACGTATTACATTTGTCAACAATGTTAGTACATTCAACTACTCTTCGTGTGCATCAGCCATTTGACACGGTGATGGAAAATTCTGGAGTGAAAACAAGGTCTTCCTTGCAGACTATGCTATCTAACGAAGCGCATATCTCGCTGGTTACGGATAGCTCCTCAGAGGAGGATTCAGAGACAGATGACCAGTCCTATTCCCCCCAAGGTGTATGCTCTAACTTGGCAGGGTTATGTTGCTCATATCGTGCGTATGGTGTCTTGCATTGCTATGTCATTTGATTAGTTTAGAGATGCTTTGTGTGAATGCCACCTGTTTAGTGTCTAATTAGCATATATGTGAATTATGCGTTGCCATCTTGTTGCAAGACATTATATGCTATCTTGTTGCAAAGGCATTATATATGTGAATTATGCAATGCCATGCTGTTTAACCAATCATCATGTATGTGAATTATATCATGCTATCATTTTTTTGTATTACATGTTCCATTTGTCGACAATGTTTGTATATTCAACTACTCTTCCTGTGCATCAGCCATTTGAAGCAGTGATGGAAGTACCTGGAGTGAAAAACAAGGTATTTAGAGTAGACAATGCTACCTGCTGAGGCAGACATCTTGGTGGTTACATAGAGCTCCTCAGAGGAGGATCCAGAGACTGATGACCAGTCCTATTTCCCCGCTGAGGTCTATGCTCAAACTAGGCAGGGTTATATTACCCATGTCATGCATGTTGTCTTGCATTGCTTAGTTTTTACATCATACGTATATGGATTTCCATCTGCTTACTTTCTTACTATATAAATCATATATATGAATTATATTGTGCCGTCATGTTTGCATACACAGCATCTATCTGAATTATGGCATGGCAACCCATTTAATAAAGACATCAAATAGTTATATCATCTCATCCTGTTTAGTGTTTACAGTCATCATATTTTGAATTATGTCATTCTATCCGTGAATTATATCATGCTATCATTTTCTGCAGTGCCAAAGCACGAGGACCACCACTCCGAATCCCAACTCAACGCTTAAAGGAGAAGAAGAATTGTTCTCAGGTCAGGTTTTGTAGCTATGTGATATGTCTCCAACGTATCTATAATTTTTGATTGCTCCATACTACTTTATCTACTGTTTTGGACTATATTGGGCTTTATTTTCCACTTTTATATTTTTTTGGGACTAACCTATTAACCGGAGGCCCAACCCAAAATTGCTGTTTTTGCCTATTTCAGTGTTTCGAAGAAATGGAATATCAAATGGAGTCCAAATGGAATGAAACCTTCAGAAACGTGATTTTCTCACCGAACGTGATCCAGGAGACTTGGACCCTATTCCAATAAGTAACAGATGCAGTCACGAGGGTGGGGGGCGCCCCCCTAGGGCGCGTTCCCTGCCTCGTGGCCCCCCCTAATGCTCCACCGACGTACTCCTTCCTCCCATATATACCTACGTACCCCCAAACGATCAAAAAAAGAGCCAAAAACCTAATTCCACCGTCGGACCCTTCTGTATCCATGAGATCCCATCTTGGGGCTGTTCCAGAGCTCCGCCGGAGGGGGCATCTACCATGGAGGGCTTCTACATCAACACCATGGCCCCTCTGATGAAGTGTGAGTAGTTTACTTCAGACCTTCGGGTCCATAGCTAGTAGCTAGATGGCTTCTTCTCTCTTTTTGGATCTCAATACAATGTTCTCCCCCTCTCTCGTGGAGATCTATTCGATGTAATCTTATTTTTGCGGTGTGTTTGTTGAGAACGATGAATTGTGGGTTTATGATCCAGCTTATCTATGAATAATATTTGAATCTTCTCTTAATTCTTTTATGTATGATTGAGTTATCTTTGCAAGTCTCTTCGAATTATCCGTTTAGTTTGGCCAAATATATTGGTAGTTCTTGCAATGGGAGAAGTGCTTAGCTTTGGGTTCAATCTTGCAGTGTCCTTTCCCAGTGACAGAAGGGGCAGCAAGGCACGTATTGTATTGTTGCCATTAAGGATAACAAGATGGGGTTTTTATCATATTGCATGAATTTATCCCTCTACATCATCTAATCTTGCTTAAGGCGTTACTCTGTTTTTAACTTAACTAGCAAAGTGGCCCGCTCGTTGCGCGGGCTAAAACTTTAGAAATTTTAATATGAGAATATAGTAGTTTTTTTTCTTTCTAAAGGTGGATTGAGACCAAATGTGTTGAAATTTACAAATATAAGTCTCTTTTTAACATAGTTTTTTCTGGGTATTTTTTTCTCAGTGACATGTATATATATATATATATATATATGTTTTTCATTTACGTGCTTATTATGCAAACCGTACTAAATGTATTTTTAATTACGAATCACATTGTAAAATTTATAATTCATATCATTTTTGGCATTATGATGTTTTTTTCTATTTTTTAATTTAATTTTTTTAGTAGTTCACCTTTTTTAGGGAGAAATAGATGTGCCATCTCTCGGTTACCCGCGGTTTGTCAAGTTGGAAGGAAGAAAAATGTGATTGTCCGTAGTTTCAATTTGGTCATCGTATTTCAAGTAGATTATGCATATATTAAATCATTTCCATGGTTTACCAGATTATGAGAGGGAAACGAAATTTATTTATGAAAAGCATATGATTACATATATGTACTAATATAAATTATGTCAAAAACATATGAGTGGAGAACAGGGATAAAACCTAAGTATTGACATGATGGAAAAATATCAAGGCGATGTATTACTATTGAGTGGAAATTATGACAACAAATATGGTCGGACATACCCATCTAAATATGAGTAGTGAATTTTTTTCCTTTGTTACGGTCTTTTATTCATATGATAATGTACTATATGTTTGCATGATAAAATATACTATAATTTAGGCCGAACACATGTATATGCACTATATTTTTCTGTAATAATAGCTGTCAATTGGGATTGTTGTGTTTTTTTAATTGTGTTGTTTTGTAAAAAATGATTTTTTTTAGAAGAAGTAAAAATTGATTCTTTTGTGCTGGTATGATTGGTTGGGCTTTAGCCCAACAATCTCAAGCAGATGCCCACAGGGACGACACATCTTCTCGTTCACTCTACGATTTGTCACTCACACCTTCACTCTTGCCTGATGCCCCGATCCCCTTTCTCCTTTCCTTGTTCTATCCGTTCACTCCAAAATTATTGCCACTGAATCAGGTCCGGCTGGTACCACTGGTAATTTTTAATCTCCCATCAGTTTGCTCCGTTGATTTGTGCCTGCTAGTCCTCAAGCTGCAGCCTGCAGGCATCCCCGCAGCTGGACTCGCCAGTGCGGCAACATGGTGACCGTCGTTGACGGCTGGTTTGGCTCGTACACCTCTGTGTCCTCGGCTTGTAAGCGGCGACGGATGTATAGCAGGGCCCGAGTAGCAGCTCCAAGGGAGGAGGCGAGATCGTTGATCTGCACGGTGTCGTCGCTGTCAGCATCCGTGTAGGGGATGCTTGGGCGTGGATCTCTACTCCCACAGCCAGCATGCAGCTTTTGTATGAGGATATTGGGGCCGTTGTCTTCCTCAATCCTGCAAGCCAGACTTCGTCGCTGTTCCCACTCGAGGAAGCCCGACATGTCGTCTCTTCCTCCACAGCGACAACATCCTTCTACCTACAGGTCTCCTTTTTCCCTTTTCATTTCTACATATCATTTTTTTTGCTTAGCCTTTTTCTGTGTGTGTACGATTGTACCAATATAATGTAATTAAAATACTACTCCCTCCGTTCCTAAATAATTGTCTTTCTAGAGATTTCAACAAATGACTACATACGGAGTAAAATGAGTGAATCTACACTCTAAAACATGTCTACATACATCCGTATGTTGTAGTCCATTTGAGATGGCTAGAAAGACAATTATTTCGGAACGGAGGGAGTATATGTTAGTGAAAAATGTTAATTTTCTTCTGTCCCCTCCACTTTTTCTGTGCTTCCGTTTGGCATCGACAGTGTTAGGTCCCTTGCCCCCATTCATACTCGACAAATTTAAGTACTAATTAGTGTATTTGTGAGTAGCTATAGTTTAATATTTCCCAAAGACAATGTGTTTCAATAATTGAGCAGTAAAAAAGGTCTATACAAATTTTAATGATACACGGATGCCCTGATTATTGGGTTGTACTACAAATTAAGCCACAAATATCAGAAAGTATAGAGTGCCCATATTTGGTATTGATAGCCCTGGTAATAAATGCTTAGTAAATTGGATTTAGATTTACACAAAAAGATTAAAGTTCTGACCATTGAATTTCTGTCCAAACTCGAAGTGACAACCACTATCGTTTGCTTGTGCAAAAGTTCTTCATTCACCATATTTGATAAAATATCCCCGCATAGCGTGATCCCTGATATTGTCGCCGCTGTAAGAATTTAAGCATGAAAAAGTGACTTAAGGATCATCTATGTAGTCTAAAATTGACGTAGTTATATAAATTACTTTCAGTCTCATGGATGTTTTGACATCTGCACCGAATCATGTTCATAAATCTTTTCAACTATACTTGTCCTTTGATATGGATTTTGTACATACCTGACCATTGTTTCTCAATATTTACTCTACTTTCTAATGTATCACTATCAGCAAATTCAAAGTAGTAGTCGAAAAATTAATTTTACCTTTCCCTTTAGAATGTAGGCTATTTCATCCTTTTTTCGTATTTCTGATTTAATTGTGTAATAGAAAACTTCATCAAAGCTAAAAATAATCAGTAATTAATAACTAAGTTTAATTTACTTTTTCCAGAATACATATTTTATCTGGTTCACTGACATCATAACAAATCGATTTTGATCAAAGAGAAACATTTACCTGAAAACGGTCAGAGTATTGCGAATGATGCAACAACAACAAAATTATATGAATTCTAATGTTGGAAGGAAAAATAAGGGCTAGCTTGTAACATGAGTTTTCTTTGGTATGGTCATCGTCATTCTCTAGTACCTCCACCATCTAGAGCTCAGCACCCAATATAAGTTTTTTTAAAAGGTAATTTGTCAGACAAAATAAAACGACAACACGTACTAATATAGGTAGTTAATTTACTATGAAGAGAACACATTAATGCTTTGTCCACACACAAAGCTTTCTGGTAGTTGAATTAGTGAACGTACCTAACTTCCATAATATTTGTGCAAAATTATGTCTGCTTTGCTTAAACAATTTAGAAAAATAGCTTTTCTGATCAAGCTTTCTGTTCTATGTACAGCAACAGTCGTGGCCTGTCTTCTAGTCTGGCATGACCTCTTGATAGTTTCTCTGATCAAGATTTTTGTTCTCATGTACAGTAAGAGCGGTAAACTACTTATACAATGATTCATTTGGTTTCAAATCGTAAGGTGCACATATGCTATTTATCCAGTTTTTGACCCAAATCTGATAGGATATATGAGACCATCTTATTCTGTGATATTTGTTGTTCCTACTTATACTCTAAATTTGCATTCTCTTGTAAAGTTCAGTACATTTGCCTTATAGAGGAAGGTGCAGCTCTATCTTAAGTATTGTCATGATTCACGGTAACGCCACCGCTCCTAACTCTGAATATATTTGCTTCTATCATACTATAGTATTCATTGATCTATTTAATTACAAATATATATAAATGCAAAACTTTATTCTTTTATATTCTGCTCCTTTTCGCAGTAACATGGTCTTAACATCTAAAAGTTGCTGACCTGAAGACATCATTTAACCAAGCTGTGTTTATTTGTCCGTTTGGTGCCACCACTACACTGAGAAAGATCACCTGGCCATGGGCGGCATTACTTTTCATTTTAAATTGTATTGCTTAAGTTGCTTCCCTTGCCCACTTTATATAAATAAGGAACAAAATGCAGTCACATTCTGTTTCCGGCTAGTGAGCGACACTTGTAACTGTAAATTAATATAGTAAGGATTCATCTATCCAACTCCTGGTATATACGTCCTGTAACAAAGCTGAATTAGTAATTAATTGGTACAAAGCTAGCAAGATTAACTTGGGGTCATGCACGCTATGGATTTCAGAGGCTGATTAACTTGGGGTCATGCACGCACGTTCGGGGAATTACCGGCTAGCCATCAGCCATGGATATACTGATCAAGAGATACTCCTTCAAGCTAGCTTTGCCAATCTACGTGTGCGGCGGCGTCATAGACCAAGCTAGCCCTAGAAGGTCAATGTACGAGGTGTTTCCGGCTAGCCGTGCATGTACATATCAAGCCACTTGACGAAGCTAGCTTTGCCAAGCTACGCGTCGCGGCGGCTGTCTACAACCAATCTAAAATTTATCATGAATCTCAATGGTTTTCTATGGAGCCGAGTTCCTCAATCAATCTTGGCACATCTTGATTAAAGCAATGGAATAGCGAATATTAACTGATCTACACCCTAGGGTTTGGAAAGGGGAATTGAGTTGGTGTAGTACCAGGTCGTCTTCTTCGGTCTCCGCTGATAGCCGACGTCACGGGCGCTCGAGGCCTCGGTGATAGTCGTGGCTGCCGCCAGGTCGTTCCCTCTTTTTTCTTTCTTTTGAAGCTTGCCTCTTTTTCACGTTATGAGGATGCAACAGATCGAGGGAAAAGCTATGAGGTTTTCTTTTGACGTACATGAGCGAAGGGCTTTGAAGTTTTTTTTGGTAAGAGGGTTCTTTTTTACGTGGGCAAGATAACTTACTAAGGGCATTGGTGGGTAATTTTTAATCTTTTCAATCCATTGGTTGTGCTCGCCTAATGAATTTAAATTGATGGCTAGATGTTTCTAATTATTATGGGATTTTCTAGCCTAATTCTCTTTTTTTTGGTTACCTCGTAACTCGTAAAGCACTTTTTATATATAAATAGATACTCTTGATGCATGCTGGATAGCGGTTGATGAGTGGAGTAATAGTAGTAGATGCAGAATCGTTTCGGTCTACTTGTCTTCGACGTGATGCCTATATACATGATCATACCTAGATATACTCATAATTATGCTCAATTCTATCAATTGCTCAATAGTAATTTGTTCACCCACCGTAGAATATCTATGCTCTTGAGAGAAGCCACTAGTGAAACCTATGGCCCCCGGGTCTATTCTCATCATATCAATCTCCATTACTTTATTACTTGCTTTGTTTTTACTTTGCCTTTTACTTTTCACTTTGCATCTATATACCAAAAATACCAAAAATATTATTTATCATCTCTATCAGATCTCACTCTCGTAAGTGACCGTGAAGGGATTGAGAACCCCTAATCACGTTGGTTGCGAGGAGCTATCGTTTTTTGTAGGTACGAGGGACTTGTGCGTGGTCTCCTACTGGATTGATACCTTGGTTCTCAAAAACTGAGGGAAATACTTACGCTACTTTGCTGCATCATCCTCTCCTCTTCGGGGAAATCCAACGCAGTGCTCAAGACGTAGCACTATGGTTCATACTCCTTTGCTCCTGCTTCACTGTATTTACTCATACCAATTATTTTCAAATTTGAAGGATGGAATTGAAACTCCAATGCGCAACTGGTATGTTTTAAACCTGTTTCTTTAACTGGTTTGCTGTTGTAACTTGCTCTATGTTGATTTGGTTTCAATTGAATAAATAGTTATGTTCTCATGTCATGCACATTACAAGTGTTGTTATTGCTCTATAATTTTCCACACTTATATTACATCTATTACGCTTTGTCTTGAACAAATATTATTTGGCTGTGTCTCTATCTTGATTTGGCAACAAAAACTAGAATGATATAGACCATAAAGTGACCATGGTACATAGATATATGTTTGTTTCATGTTGTTATCATGTCCACTTTACTCTTTGGCGATTTATCAAAATGAGTTTCATATACAACATAAATAAACTTTGTGATGTGTCTCTTGTTTCTCTTTTAGAATGCGGACAAAATATTGGAGAACGATACCCGTTATGCAATGGTAAAGGAAGTAATGAGATAAGGTTCAAGATAGTGAGGCGTCCTGTTGGTCTCCAAGAAAGCCGATAAAAGCTGTCTTGGCGAGCGGTGAGAGAACCCAAAAGCCATGTCTTGATGTAGTGTTGATTCTTGGCCTCTCTTTGGGACATGCTCTTCGAACTTGCTGCATGAATCAGTTCGTCTTCTTGAGTCTCAACTTGAAAGACATCGATCAGATGTGCTGCGTAGGAAGTTGAAGGACTGAGGAAGTCCCTGCAGAACTCAGATGCATACGTTCTGGTGCTACAACAAGCGTTGGAGGATTTAAGCACCAAACAAGAGAAAGTTAATAAGCTTGCTAAGCATCTTGCCAGCATTATGGGTACCCAAGATATTGTTTCTTGAGATCTTCTGAAGTGGTTTCAGTTCTGGACTTGTTTTGCTACGGCGTTTATTTGCACCGGTCACCAACTTTGAGAACGAGTGTATATAATATGCTGCTTTGTTCCCTATATTTGCACTGGTGGCGAACTTTGATGACCAGTTGATGTAATATGTGTAATAGCCGTGATAGCCTAGCGTAAGTTGCTTGCTTATTTATTTCCTTGTTGTCTTGTTTATTTATTTGCTTGTAGTCGGTGCAGTTCTTTTTCTGTGGTTTGCTAGTGGCTGCAATAACCTATTTTTTAAAACTAGGCCAGAATAACCATGGGCTACACATTTACTGTAGGGACACTGGGCCTCCTACGGGTCGTAGAAACAATGGGCCTTTTACGGGGCATAGAAATAATGGGCCTTCTACGGGCCATAGACACAATGGGCCTTCTACGGGCCGTATCATCAATGGGCCTTCTACGGGCTATATGATCGATTGGCCAAACATGGGCAATAACAGACCGCATTATGGTCGTAAACATGCTAGAGTTGGAATCGTCTGTTCATGCGCCGACAATAACGGGCCGTCGTTAATTGGCCGTATTTGATGATGCTATGAAAACGGCCCAACGTATTGACGGGCCACAAACGGGCCGACTGTAACCACGGGCTGAATTTCGCCCTGGCGAAATTCTGAGAACAGCCGTAAGTAACCGAATCTTTGAAATGAGCCCAGAATAAATGGCCCTGAGAGAATTTGAAAGATAACACGAAGTGGAAAGCGGTCCAATGGAATAATGGGCCGTTAATGGGTATAAAGTGATACACTATTCATTACGGGCTAGTTTCACCATGGGCCGTTAATGGGCCAAGAGTTACAAAGGGCCTCATATGGGTCGAAAGACGTCATGGGCCATACATGGGCCGGAAGTTGAAATAGGCTGGAATCATGTTGGACGGTGATGAAGCTATGTACCTAGGGTAGGGTCATGGACCTGTCCAAGATACCCTCCCCAAGGACATCTCTAGAAGAAACCACCTTTCAGTCGACCCAGAAGTGTTCCACTCGGCGGACTCGAAGACACTTTCGACCATGAAGCCAACCACTGTGGCGGGAGACCTAAAGTCACTCGCACGCATAAGCGGTGCGTCATTAAGTAGCTTTATGGTCATCATAGCACTTTATTTGTGGCGTGCGGTAATGCCCGATCTTAATGTAGCTTAAACCTGCATAGCGAGGGCGGAGGGTCAGCGGACTCTATATAAGCCACCCCTCCTCACTTTGTAAAGGGTTCGCACCCTCAGAACTCATATACACATAATCCAGTCGACCGCCTCCGGGCTCCGAGACGTAGGGCTATTACTTCCTCTGAGAAGGGCCTGAACTCGTAAATCTCTTGCGTATACAACTACTCCATAGCTAGGATCTTGCCTCTCCATTACTACCCCCTACACTACTGTCAGACTTAGAATCACGACAGTTGGCGCCCACCATGGGGCAGGTGTCTTAGCGACTTATTGGAGAAGTTGCGATTTTTCCGATCTCCTTCATCATGGTTTCAGGCGGAGTTTTGGTTGAGGGCCGCGAGATCCATCTCAGCACGCTCACGTTCATCGTCGACGACTCCACTTGGCTTCAGGAGGCTCCGCTCGACATCGACGCACTCCCTGTCCGCCGGGCGATGCACTTTCGCGCGTGCGTCCGCGATGTCCTTCTGCGGCAACCGTCGACCCAGTATCGGTCGGCCCCTGTGTCGTCCTCCCTCCCTGTTTCCCGCCAGCGCAATCACTCTAGTCGGTCGAGGCTTCAGCAGTGGGTGAGGAACGCGGTGGCTCGCCAGTCGGCCACTCCCCAAGTCACGGCGATCGAGCCCGACGAATCTCTCTACTGCTCGTTCGGTGGCAGAGATCGCATCCGAGTGCGGCGACAGGTGATCCAGCGGCGGAGGTTCTGATGGTCAATGGGCCACACAGTCCTCCCGGCTTTCCCTGCACCGACGGAGGCGACGGCGGAGGCGATCCGGCTCATGCCCACGAAGAGTATCTCCCCGAGCCCCTCACTTCACTGTAGAGGGAAGAACTTCGCCGCTGGAACATGGATGCGCTGCACACTCCTATCATTGGAGAAACCCCCGAGGCTCGTGCCTTAGAGGGCCAGCAGCCATTAACTTGGTGGCGCTTTTCGACCGAGAACCTCCAGTGAGCACTCGGCGAGCATCGCGCAACGGGTTCGAGAATCCGATCGGCGTCAACTCTTTCCACCACCGACTCAGCATATCGAACTCCAATTCAGAATTTAGCGACTCTGACCCGTATAGCGAGTCGATTCAGCCTTCCCGATGAAATGGCAGAGGCTTGTTACAGATCTGAGCATTACTCTGGGCAGCAGGAGATCAAAATTCGGCTGTATCACAGTCACGGAATAGGATTCACAGCAGATCCGTCGCTGGAAATACAGTCTAGTCGACCCATAGCCCAAGATCGCCCCCGAGGCGTGAGGGACGTGGGACCGGCTGATCAGTATAGGAACCGGGAGCAGTATGATCACCGACTCGATCACGATGATCGATGTTGAGTGCCCACCCCTCCCCCAAGGGGTGGATCATACGCGCCTCGATAGCAGGATGACAGACGACATCATAGTGTTGGGTGAAGGATTCCAGTCGACCCCAGGGAACCAGGCTTTGATGCGAGATCCATTATCGTTCAAGGTTTGGTCGACAGGAACAAAGCTCACCGAGAAGGTCATGACAGAGATGTACACACCAGCAGCAGAGTACACGTCTCAGGACCAGAGTGTTTCAGCAGAGCCATCAGGGCCGCGGTGATTCCTCCCAACTTCGGGTTGGCGGCTGAGTCGATAAGTTCCTTTGGTGAGTCAAGCCCGATACTTGGCTTGAAGACTACCGAGTGGCTGTTCAGATTGGCGGCGGCACCGATGAGGTGGCCATGAAACACCTGCCTCTTATGTTGGAGGGCTCGGCGAGCATGGTTGAATCGATTAGCACCAGCAGCATTTACACTTAGGAAGATCTTGCACGAGTGTTTGTCTAACATTTGAAGGAACTTGCAAGCGACCAGCGGGGTTGTGAGCTGCAATCTTGTGTGCAGAAGTCGAATGAAACTCTGAGGGATTACATCCAGAGATGGATCATGTTGCATCTCATGGTAGAGAATGTATCTGATCACCAGGTAGTCTGTGCCTTCAAGGAAGACGTTAAGTATAGAGAGCTAAACCTAAAATTCGGTCAAACCGGAGACATGTCTCTGAGTCGAATGATGGAGATTGCCACCAAGTATGCCAATGGTGAAGAAGAGGATCGGCTCCGGAGTGGCAAGCACAAGTCAGTCGCCCACAAAACCGGAGGAGGGAACTCCAGTCGGAAGCAAAAGTGGAAAGCCGAGCCAGCTGCTCCTGGAGAAGCCTTGGCCGTGACTCAAGGAAATTTAAAGGGAAGCCCAAAGGGTCTTGGAACCCTAAGAAGGTGAAGGACAAGGAAGGGAATGACGTGATGGATTTGCCATGCCACATCCACACGAAGAAATATGAGGAGGGTAAATTCATTTACCCGAAACATACCACTCGACAGTGTCGGCTCTTGATCCAGCAATTCCAGGGGAAACAACCCAAAGATAAGGAAAAGGAGTCGGACAAAGTTGAAGACAAAGAAGATAGTGATGATGGATATCGTGTCAATTCCACCACGATGATTTTTGCTGATGTTGAAAGCAAAAGTCGATTGAAAGTCATCAACCGAGAAGTGAATATGGTTGCTCGCGACACCCGATTATCGAAATGATCTCGATCGCCATCACATTCGACCAGTCCGATCATCGACACATAGCCACCCACAGGAGGCAAGCTTTGAGTGGTCGACCCGGTCGTCGAAGGCACTCGGTGACTAAAGTTTTGATGGATGGTGGCGTTGGCCTGAATATATTGTATGCAGAGGCGTTGAAAGGGATGGGCATTCGATGTCGGACTCGATTACAAACAACATGAGTTTCCATGGAGTCATTCCTAGAAAGAAGGCTGAGTCACTCGGCCAAATTGCTCTTAATGTGGTTTCGGTGATTCCAAGAATTACGCAAAGAAAAGTTGACGTTTGAAGTTGTGGATTTCGAGTGCTTATCACGCTATTTTGGGCAGCCAGCTTATGCACGTTTCATGGCTCGACCATGTTATGTGTACCTCAAATTGAAGATGCCTGGTCCCAAAGGTGTGATCACTATTACTGGCAATCAAAAGAAGGCGGAAGAGTGCTTTCAGAAAGGTTCAAAGATCGCCGATGCTCAGATGGCAGTGGTAGAGCTGGAGGAATACCAGAAAACTGCAAACCCGAGTGATTTGTTGTGAGCCAAGAAGCCCGCTACGGAATCACCATTTCAGTCGTCCGGTGAGACAAAACCGATTCACATTCACCCGACTGACCCCAGTGCTGCTCCGACTCATATCTCTACAACGCTCGACTCCAAATAGGAAGAAGCGCTCATCTAGTTCCTCCGTGAGAACTGGGACATCTTCGCATGGAAGCCTTCTGACATGCCGGGTGTTCCCAGGGGGCTGGCTGAGGACCGTCTACGAGTCGACTCAAAAGTGAAACCTGTCAAGGAACATCTTCGATGGTCCTCCGTCCAGAAGAGAAAAGCCATTGGCGAGGAGGTGGCTTGGCTCTTAGCAGCAGAGTTTATCCGAGAGATTTACCACTCCGAGTGGCTCGCCAATGTTGTCATGGTCCCCAAGAAGGACAAGTCACTTCGGATGTGCATTGACTTCAAACATATCAATCGGGCCTTCCCGAAAGATCATTTTCCTCTCCCCTGCATCGACCAAATAGTCGACTCGACTGCGGGATGTGAGCGCCTATCTTTTTTAGACGCCTATTCCGGTTACCATCAGATCCGTCTGTATGGACCTGACGAGATCAAAACAGCTTTCATCACTCCATTTGGGTGCTTCTGTTATGTCACCATCCATTCAGCCTCAAGAATGCCAGAGCCACGTTCATGAGGATGATTCAGAAGTGTTTGCTCACTCAAATCAGTCGGAATGTGGAAGCATACATGGATGATATTGTGGTCAAGTCATGGAAGGGTTCTGACCTGATGACTGACCTTGCCGAGACATTTGCCAACCTCAGGAGGTATGATATCAAGCTTAATCCATCAAAGTGCACATTCGGAGTTCCTGGCAAAAAGTTACTCAGTTTTCTCATTTCCGAACGAGGAATCGACGCCAATCCAAAAAAGGTTGGTACTATACTCCAAATGAAACGTCCTGTACGTGTGCACGATGTCCAGAAGCTTACTGGTTGCTTGGCCGCTTTAAGTCGATTCATCTCTCATCTCGGTGAAAAGGCATTGCCTCTTTACCGGTCGATGAAGAAGTCGAGACAAGTTTGAGTGGACTCTGAAGGCGATGCGGCGTTTGCGAGCTAAAAGCCACCTTTCCACCCAGCCGGTGCTTGCTGCCCCGATCAGCAAAGAGCCTTTGCTGCTTTACATTGCAGCCACGGGACAAGTCGTTAGTACAGTACTTGAGGTCGAGCGGGAAGAAGAAGGAAAAGCCTTTAAAGTTCAGCGCCCAGTATATTATCTTTCTGAAGTTTTGACCCCATCAAAGCAAAGATATCCTCATTATCAGAAGCTTCTATATGGGATTTATCTGACCACAAAGGAGGTTGCTCATTACTTCTCTGACCATTCCATTACCGTCGTCGGCGACGCTCCATTGTCGGAGATTCTGCACAATAGAGATGCAACTGGTCGAGTGGCAAGATGGGCGATTGAACTCCTTCCCCTAGATATCAAGTTTGAGGCAAAGAAAGCCATCAAGTTCCAAGCAATAGCAGATTTCGTCACTGAGTGGATTGAACAGCAACTACCGACTCAAGTTCACTCAGAGCACTGGACCATGTTCTTTGATGTTTCTAAGATGCTGAATGGGTCCGTTGCTGGGGTAGTGTTGGTTTCCGCCCGAGGAGATAAGCTCAGATATGTGCTCCAGATCCACTTTGATTCCTCCAATAATGAAGCAGAATACAAAGCACTTTTGTATGGGTTGCATATGGCCATTCACTCATTGTCCGTCGCCTCATGGTCTATGGCGACTCAGATTTGGTGGTTAATCAAGTGATGAAGGAATGGGACGTCAGAAGTCCGGCCATGACTGGTTACTGCAATGTAGTGAGAAAGCTAGAGAAGAAATTCGAGGGGTTAGAGCTTCATCATATACCCCGACTGAAAAATCAAGCGGCTGATGATTTGGCAAAAATAGGTTCCAAGAGAGAAGCCATTCCCAGTAATGTGTTTTTGGAACACATCCACGCGCCATCAGTTCAAGAGAATCCTTTCACCGAAGAAGCCCCGCAGCCAAAAAGTGTCACGGATCCGACTGAAGTTGAGGTCCCAGCTATGGTCGACCTGATCATGGAAGTTTTGGTCATCACTCCCGACTGGACAGTGCCATACATCGCGTATATCCTTAGGAAAGAGCTCCCAGAGAACGAAGAAGAGGCTCGACAGATCGTCCGTTGATCCAATGCCTTTACTGTGATAAAGGGACAGTTGTACAAGGAAAGCGCGACTGGAGTCAGTCAGAAATGTATAACACCAGAAGAAGGTTAGATAATTCTTGATGATATCCACTCGGGGACCTGTGGTCACCATGTGTCTTCTCGGACCATTGTGGCTAAAGCATACCGAGCAGGGTTTTACTGGACAAGAGCAAATGAAATGGCGAAAGTGATAGTCGACAAGTGTGAAGGATGTCAGGTCTATTCCAATATGTCACACAAGCCCGCCTCAGCCTTGAAGACCATTCCACTCGTCTGGCCCTTCGCTATTTGGGGGTTGGATATGGTTGGACCACTGAGAACTGGTAGGAGCGGCTTCACTCACTTGCTAGTGGCAGTCAACAAGTTTACTAAATGGATTGAAGCTAAACCTATCAAGAATCTTGATGCTTGCACTGCTATCAGTTTTGTCAGAGAGTTGATATTTAGATATGGAGTTCCGCATAGCATCATCACTGATAATGGGTCGAACTTGATTCCGACAAGTTCAAAGCCTTTTAAGCCTCTCAAGGCACACGAGTCGACTACGCCGATCGCTCACCCCGGTCGAATGGACAAGCGGAGCGAGCAAATGGTCTAATTCTCAAAGGATGAAACCCCGATCGATCGCGATCTCAAGCCTTGATGGCGCATGGGTCAACGAACTTCCTTGAGTTCTTTGGGGATTAAGGACCACCTAATTGGTCGGTGGGCGAACTCCATTCTTTCTGGTCTATGGAGCTGAAGCAGTTCTGCCGAGTGACTTGCTTCACAATGCACCCCGAGTCGAGCTCTACTCTGAAGATGAAGCAAAACAAGCCCGACAGGACGCAGTCGACCTTCTAGAAGAAGAAAGAGAGATGGCCATGATCCGATCGACTATCTATCAGCAGGACTTGCGTCGGTTCCATGCCAGAAACGTGAAGAGTCGAGCCTTCCAAGAAGGAGATTTGGTCCTCCGAGTGGATCAACAGAAGCCACACAAGCTCGCTCCTACTTGGGAAGGCCCTTTCATCGTCACCAAAGTTCTCCAGAATGGAGCATACTGTTTTTACAATGTCGATCGCCAGATTGATGAGCCACAAGCTTGGAATGCGGAGCTGCTCCGCCCCTTTTATACTTAAGTACTCACTCGGATGAGATGTAATAAAAAGTACCTCTGTAGTTTGTTTATCAAAGACAAGAGTGTTATAATTTTCCCAGTGATTGTTGTTGCTTTTGTTTACGTGAGAAATCCCCCAGTGGGTGGTTTAGCTACGAATCCGTTTCGCCTAAGTTTGTAAAAAAAATCCCTACCGAGTGACGAGCAAGCCTCTCACTTGGGGGCTTAGATGCGAATCCGTTTCGCCTAAGTATTTGAAAATCCCTGCCGAGTGACGAGCAAGCCTCTCACTCGGGGGCTTAGATGCAAATCCGTTTCGCCTAAGTATTTGAAAATCCTACCGAGTGACGAGCAAGCCTCTCACTCGGGGGCTTAGCTACGAATCCGTTTGGCCTAAGTACTTGAAAATCCTACCGAGTGACGAGCAAGCCTCTCACTTAGGGGTATAGCTGCGAATCCGTTTCGCCTAAGTACTTGAAAATCCTACTGAGTGGTGAGCCAGCCTCCCACTCGGGGGCTTAGCTGCAGTACAAGTACTCGCCTAAGTATTTAAAAATCCGGCCGAGTGGAGAGCAACCCTCCCACTCAGAGGCTTAGCTGCAGTCCAAGTACTCGCCTAAGTATTTGAAAATCCTACCGAGTGGAGAGCAACCCTCCCACTCGAGGGCTTAGCTGCAGTCTAGTACTCGCCTAAGTATTTGAAAATCCTACCGAGTGGAGAGCAATCCTCCCACTTGGGGGCTTAACTGCAGTCCAGTACTCGCCTAAGTATTTGAAAATCCTATCGAGTGGAGAGCAACCCTCCCACTTGGGGGATTAGCTGCAGTCCAGTACTCGCCTAAGTATTTGAAAATCCTACCGAGTGGAGAGCAACCCTCCCACTCGGGGGCTTAGATGCAGTCCAGTACTCGCCTAAGTATTTAAAAATCCTACCGAGTGGAGAGCAATCCTCCCACTCGGGGGCTTAGCTGCAGTCCAGTACTCGCCTAAGTATTTAAAAATCCTACCGAGTGGAGAGCAATCCTCCCACTCGGGGGCTTAGCTGCAGTCTAGTACTCGCCAAGTATTTAAAAATCCTATCGAGTGGAGAGCAATCCTCCCGCTCGGGGGCTTAGCTGCAGTCCAGTACTCGCCTAAGTATTTAAAAATCCTACCGAGTGGAGAGCAATCCTCCCACTCGGAGGCTTAGCTGCAGTCTAGTACTCGCCTAAGTATTTAATCCATTCCGATCTGCAAGGACGACGAGGTGCAGGTCGACTGCTACCTTCTCTTTAGGAGCTATGCCACAAATACAGTGTGCGCTCTGCAGGGACGACGAGGTGCAAGTCGACTGCTACCTTCTCCTTAGGAGCTACGCCACAAATACAACATGCGCTCTCCAAGGTCGACGAGGTGCAGGTCGACTACTACCTTCTCCTTAGGAGCTACGCCACAAATACAACGTGCGCTCTGCAAGGACGACGAGGTGCAGGTCGACTGCTACCTTCTCCTTCGGAGCTATGTCACAAATATAATGTGCGCTCCATCCCGATCCGCAAGGATGCAGGTCGACTGCAATCCGTGCTCCATCCCTACCTACAAGAGCGATGAAGTGCAGGTCGACTGGACTTTCCACCTCAGAGCTATGTCTCAAGCACTAAAGTATATTCCGAGTGAAGAACAAAGTTCGCTCGAAGGAAAATGCAAGCATATTCAACGATAAGACAAGTTCAGATAACATTCTACGGATTCAGAAGTGCTCAGGCGTCAAGCCCGTAAAAGTTTATCGGTTACAAAACCACTCGGCATTCCGAGGAAATTTAAGGCGAAGCATAGAAGTTTTTCTTACTCCTCAGGTGGAGGACTGGAGGGCGCGACAAACTGGTCCAGGTCGATTCCGTCAGCAATCCGAGTGGCGGTAGCAATGAAGGTCTCCATGAAAGATTGGAAGTCGTGCTTCTTGGTATTGGCCACTTTGATGGACGCCAGCTTGTCCTCTCGCGCATCGTTGAAGTGAACATGGACCAGGGACAGAGCAACGTCAGCACCGCACCTGGCAGAAGACTTCTTCCATTCCTGCACTTGACCTGGAACTTCATTCAGTCGATTCATTAGAGACTCGTGGTCATTTTGAAGCGTCCCTCCCGGCTAGAGTGTCGTGTCAATTCGCGACGCCGCAACCTTCAGTCGAGCAAGGTAGTCCACAACTCCAGCAACACGAGACTCCAGTCGGAGCACGTTCATAGCGGCTTCGCCCTTCACAGGAGAGTTAATGGGGTCCAAGCTTGTCTCCACTTGACTGGTCTCCTCCTCGAAGTTTTGGCAGAATTCTGTAAACACAATTCAAAGTTAAGCCAACAGTTCTATGATGAGTCGATGATAACAATTCAGTCGGATAGAAGAGATTACCTTCAAGCATGATGAATAACTTCTTGGCGAGCCCTCCCAAATAAGCCTCCAGATCGTTCTTCTTCCCTTGATTCGCTAGCCTTGTCACTCAGAGCTATCTTATCATTCTTCAGACGGCTGACCTCCTTGTTGGCCGCATCGAGAGTAGCTTTCAGATTGGCATTCTCCTCTTTAAGTTTACCGACTGAAGCCAGTTTTTCTTCCGCAAGCTTCGTTTTGTCCAAAGCCGCCTCCTGCGCCTCGGTGAGGTCATGGTACTTCTTCTTTAGAGCCTCCTTCATTTTATCTGCAAAGTGACAATGAGATCAGAATCAGGAATGCGCAGAAAGATAAAGACAGTCGTCAAGATTCTCACTAACCATACCTTTCGCTTCATCTTTCGCCTTCTTAAAGTTCTCCTGAACAGGCTTCAAGTCAAGGTCGAGCTGGATATGTTTGTTTTCCAATTCAGTATAGCGAGTCACAAGCTCGCAAGATTTCTGTGAAGGGTCAGTTGACAGACATCAAAGATAGGTTGCTTCCGAGTGACTAAGAGAAAAATCGCAGCATTTCTAAGACTACAGCCGAATGAAAATATTAAACAGTAGTCTCGGGGACTACACCCACTGGGTGCACTCAGCATGCTCCCACTGGTTCTACCGACTCGGTCCGATCAGTCGACTGAAAGAGACAAAGAGGTTATGATCCTAAAACTATGGCACTATAGCTAACTGCCAGCAGTCAGCCATGGTCTCATCATGATCTACCAAAAAAAATAGGTTCTTCAGACCTTAGTCGACTGCCAGCAGTTGACCATGGTCTCGGGGACTACACCCAGTGGGTGCACTCAGCATGCCCCCACTGGTTCCAAGATTCCATTCGACATGGTCTGACTAGACCGAGTGAAGAAGTTAGAGTGAAGAAATTCAAAATACAAAGACTACAGCCGACTGCCAGCAGTCCACCATAGTCTCGGGGACTACACCCAGTGGGTGCACTCAGCGTGCCCCCACCAATCCAAAAATTCACTCGACACACCCAATGGGTGTACAGATACAAAGATCTTCGGAAAGAAAGTCTTCAGATAACATATCCTAACAGAACAAGCGGTAACCAACTAACCTGGACGTTGCTCTGAAGGACTGAGCTAGCATCATAGGCTGCTTGGCTGGCTTCCCAGATCGCCTTCACCTGCTCCATCATGATCCCCGCCTGGCGTATAGCCTCCTTAGCAGCGCCCGCTTGGTCCTCCGGGACGTGGTGTGTGGCAAAAAGGCAAAGCGGGTAAGCAGTCGACGACGAAGGTCGAGCACTCGTCAGCGGCACAACGAAGGACACGGAAGTCCGAGTGATGTTACCACCCTCCTGAACCAACGTCTTAGGCACTGATGCAATCTGAGTAGTCTTCCCAGCCGGCGCCTTTCTATTCCTCCTTGGCCTCAGCGGCGCCTCGTCATCATCATCAGGGAGATCAATGACATGAGGAGGAGCTACAAGAAAGATCCAAAGTTAAAAACAAAATTCCAATCGACCAAAAGTGAAACTACAAAGATCATACCAAGGTTGGAGGTGGCAGCGTCTTCCATTTCCTGGTCTTCGTTCTTGGCGGGAGGTCTCGGAGGTAGCAGCACTGCAGATTTCAGAAACCAGTCGGTTAGTCAATGAGTCGACCAAAAGTCTATCCATGCTAAACGAGAAAACACGAGTTCTGCTGTTACCCGTAAATGGTGGGAATGGTCACTCTCATCTCGGGCAAGGCCTTCGGCGGCTTTGACGACGCCGCTCGTGGATGCTTCGGCGCTTTTTCAGTCGGCGCCGGAGAAGCCGTCGAGGTGCTGACGACGCCTTATGACGCTTGATCGCTTTGCCACGCTCGCTCGTGGGGTCGTGGGTGAGCTTGGATCGCCTATTCGTGCGAGGAGGATCGACTTCCTCCTCCTCCTCTTCACTGGAGCCGTCGTCATCGTCTTCCCCCTCACCATCAGATTGCCACTCCTCCTCACTTTCGCCTCTGCTCGCCTCCTCCTCCTCGGCCTATTCTTGTGCCCCGTTGGGCATCGAGTACATCCCAGTAATGGCCTAGAAGACAACAAACAAGACAAAAGTCAGTCGACTGATTTTAAGCCAACAGAATGAAGAAAGCAGGATCACAGTCAGAGATGCAGAATTGGACCTGGTCTACTTCGTATGATTGGTCGAGTGGAGGAATCCTCCTGGCTCCTTGGGGGTTGTCTTTCTTCCCTGTGATGCTCGTCAGCCACCTCTCCAGCATGGCATCCTCGACCTCCTCCGGGTGGATCCGAGTGGTGTCCTCAGTGCCAGAATAAAGCCACATCGGATGGTCTCGAGCTTGAAGCGGCTGGATGCGTCGTCAGAGGAAGATCTCCAAGAGGTCCATGCCGGTCACCCCGTCACGGATAAGCTGGACAACACGTTCAACCAGCACCTTAAGATGCACCTTCTCTTCCGGGATCACCTTTAAAGAGGAAGGCTTCCTCACTCGGTCCATGGAAAAAGGAGGGAGTCCGGTCGGCGCTCACTGGCGTCGGCTGGTCTCTATGATAAACCAGTCATTGCCATCCACGGACCGAGTTGGGTAGGACCATGGCCGGAAAAGAACTTTTCCCCCTGATTTGAACCCCAAGACCCCCACACATCTAAATCACTTGTGTTCTCTCGTCACTCGGATTGGCCTTTTTCATCGTTTGGGAGCGACAAGTGAAAATGTGCTTGAAAAGACCCCAATGAGGCCGACAACCCAGGAAATTCTTGCAAAAAGACACGAAAGCGGCGAGGTACACGATGGTGTTGGGTGTGAAGTGGTGGAGTTGCGCCCCAAAGAAATTCAGAAACCCCGAAAGAAAGGGTGAGGCGGCAAAGAAAACGCACGGTCGACATGGGTGGCCAAGAGAACGCACTCACCCTCCTGGGGCTGCGACTCGGACTCCTTCCCCGGGAGCCACGCCGATCCATGGGGGATCAGTCCTCCATTGGCCAGGTCGTCAAGGTCTTCTTGACGAATCGTTGAGTGGATCCAGTCGCCCTGGATCTAGCCCTGCGGCAGGCCGGCCCTCGATGAAGATCCGCCCCGACTGGTCGCCCTTCCCTTCGCCTTCGCTGTTGCTTTCTTCGCCCGCTCCTGGGCCGCCGTCTTCTTCTTCACCATCATCGCCGGTGAGACGCGCATAGGGAAGCGACACTGAGACGGGAGTGAACGCGGCGGATAAGTCTGAGGAAGAGAGGAGGAAATGAGAACGCACTGTTAAGAAACCTCCGTCTGGCGCCTTATATGAGGTTACTTCCGAGTGACTGACTTGTAGGCCCGGACGATCCTCTCAAATCCCGCAACAGTCGCGCGCGATACGTGGCAAAAAATTTGGCGCGGAGATCGAGGCATCCCTGCCTTATCCATCAGATTACTGCGGCCTCCTCCGCCCCGCGCGCTTCCCGAAATTCGAATCCCGCTAAATCCGCAAGCTACAGAACAACTCGTCAGACGGAAGATTTCCTCCGCTCTATCATTCGGAGTTCTCCAAGTAAAGAAATTCACTCGACGGATACAAAGAATGGATCAAGGCGACTGAAAAAGAAGTTGGTGCCGTCACCTAAGTTCATTGATCCAGAACAAGACATACTCATAGCACGAAAATGGGTCGAAAGTACGTTCAACTCCTTCCCCACTCAAACCTCAATCCATTCGGGGGCTAACAATGAAGCTATGTACCTAGGGTAGGGTCATGGACCTGTCCAAGATACCCTCCCCAAGGACATATCTAGAAGAAACCACCTTTCAGTTGACTCGGAAGTGTTCCACTCAACGGACTCGAAGACACTCGACCATGAAGCCAACCACTCGACTGCCAGGAGACCTAAAGTTACTCTGCACGCAAATGGTCTGTCATTAAGTAGCTTTTATGGTCATCATAGCACTTTATTTGTGGTGTTACCAGTAACACCCGATCTTAATGTACCTTAAACCCTGCATAACTGAGGGCTGGAGGGGTCAGGCGGACTCTATATAAGCCACCCCCCTCCTCAGTGTAAAGGGTTCGCACCCCTGTAACTCATATACACATAATCCAGTCGACCACCTCCGGGCTCCGAGACGTAGGGTTGTTACTTCCTCTGAGAAGGGCCTGAACTCGTAAATCTCTTGCGTATACAACTACTCCATAGCTAGGATCTTGTGTCTCCATTACTACCCCCCTACACTACTGTCAGACTTAGAACCGCGACAGACGGCCTTGATGAAACAGGCTGGAATCATGTTGGACGGCCCGCCACCTTTTGACCAAGTCCAATAGGTCGGCCTTTTCACAGGAATGGGCCTTTGTTGGGCCGTGCCACATGTCGACATATCATAGGCGCCTTCGGTCGAATGAGTGGATGACATCTGTCCCAACGGTGAGCCGACACGTGTTTCCTCCAGCCAATGATGATTATACACGTGGAAAATCCCCATTGGTCGGGGCTATTAACGGGTTATCGGATCCAAAACCAGACCTGATTGCTTAACGGCGAGCCGTTACAGTGGATGGCACATGTCGGTCACCCTTGACGAAAGCACTTCTATGACACGTGATTTATCATCATGGAAGTGGACACTTCCATGATGATATTTTTGGTAATTTCATGGAACACTTCTACGACAGCACATGTATGACTATCTTGATTCTGTCATAAAATCGTCATGGATGTACATGCATGACAAAAAACATGACCTATTGTGACAAACACGTATCATCACGGAAGTGTATTTTTTGTAGTGACTGTATCGAGTAGTGAACGCGGTCTTAGGAATATCTTCCTTCTTGATTTTGAGTTGGTGATATCAGGTCCTCAAATCAATCTTGGAGAATACTTTTGCCTCACTCAGTTGATCAAACAAATCATCAATTCTCAGTAGTGGATATTTGTTTTTGATAGTGACATCATTCAACTGACGGTAATCCACACATTAGGAGACTACCATCCTTCTTGTCCACGAATATTGCGCGTGATCCCCATGGTGAAGAGCTTGGACGGATGTATCCTTTCTAAAGCATCTCATCAAGCTGTTTAATTAATTCCACTAACTCAGAAGAAGGCATCCAATAATACTTCTTGTATAACGCGCAAGGTCAATTACAAACTCAAGCTCTCGGTCTGGCGGCATTCCTGGTAATTTCTTAGGGAATACATCTGGAAACTCACTTACCACAGGAATTAATTCCAATTCTTTAGCTACAGCATTGAAGACCATGTCTTTATTGGGTATGCTTCTTCGAGCAAAGAGTTTTGTAGTTTGGCCTTCCTGACTTGTCATTGTGACTTCTCTGGTCGCATACTTGATACTGGGTCAACCAGTTCATTCCCAAAATAATATCTAACTTGGCAGATTCAATAACGATCAAGGATGTTGGGAAGCTTACTCCCTTGATACCAATTTCCAAATTGCGGCAAACCAGATTGCTTCTGAGCACAGATCCTGGGGATTGCACCAGCATACTTTTTCCCAAAATCGAGCAAGGAAACTTGTTTTGGGCAACAAAACTCCGCGAAATAAAAGAGTGGGAAGCCCTAGAGTCAACTAAAATTATTGCAGGTATGCTATTAACAGGAAACACACCAATGACGACTTGCGGGTCCTCTTGGGCTTCGTCCATGGAGAGGTGGTGAAATTGCCCTTGGATGATCTTCTCGAAAGGATATGGCCCCATGTGGTTGACTTGCGGCCTAAATGGAGCATTTGGCTTGTCGCTCTTGGGGAACTATCTAGCATAATGTCCAGTTTGCCCACAATTGAAGCATGAATTGTTGCGCTAACATTCTTCGCGTGCAGGACTAGTTATGAAATTCTTGACTTTAGTAGTGGTCTTGTTCATGTTCTGCCGCCAATTGGGCTTGTACTCAACCCGAGTCTGCTGCCAGGTGTCGGTGTCAAAACCGGCGGATCTCGGGTAGGGGGTCTCGAACTGTGCGTCTAAGGCTAATGGTAATAGGAGGCGGGGGACACAATGTTTACCCAGGTTCGGGCCCTCTCGATGGAGGTAATACCCTACTTCCTGCTTGATTGATCTTTATGATGTGAGTATTACAAGAGTTGATCTACCACGAGATCATAGAGGCTAAACCCTAGAAGCTAGCCTATGATTCTGATTGTTGTTGTCCTACGGACTAAACCCTCCGGTTTATATAGACACTGGTGGGTGCTAGGGTTACACAAAGTCGGTTACAGGGAAGGAAATCTACATATCTGAATTGCCAAGCTTGCCTTCCACGCAAAGGAGAGTCCCACCCGGACACGGGACGAAGTCTTCAATCTTGTATCTTCATAGTCCAACAGTCCGGCATAAGCATATAGTCCGGCTGTCCGAGGACCCCCTAATCATGGACTCCCTCAGTAACCCCTGAACCAGGCTTCAATGACGATGAGTCCGGCGCGCAGATTGTCTTCGGCATGGCAAGGCGGGTTCCTTCTCCGAATACTCCATAGAAGATTTTGAACACAAGAATCGTGTCTGACTCTACAAAACAAATTCCACGTACCACCGTAGAGAGCACAATATTCCACGAGTCCAATCTGCTGACAACTTTTACCTAGCGTGATATCACACTGCGGCCCGGTTATTATCAAAACCGTTTCCCCAACCTGGCACTACATCTTTTGCGAGGCGGTTTTATTGGCATGTCTTGTCGAAGCAGAGATCGTGTTCCCCTTATCACGAGATCCTCATCAATATGGGCATGGGTAACCCAACTGTGCCGTTAGTACGACTCCTCGGTTTAGGCAAGTTCCAAACGGCCACGCGTAGGACGCTTGATATTCATCCTCTTTATAAAGAGGTCAAGACCTGTCCTTTTCTTTCCACGCCCGATCCTTCCCTTCCCCTACCTCGAGTTCCAACACCCAAGGTTTAGTCTAAGCACTCCGGACCTTCAACCATGTCCGTATCCAACCTCAAGGCCGGTGGATGGCCTCTTCCGTCACAGAGGAGGACAACAAGAAGCTTAGGGAGGCTAGGTATCTGACCGCCGAAATCCTTCACAGGCTACCTGCTCAAGGGCAGGTTTCCCCACTCCCGAACCCAACGAGAGTGTCGTATTCATCTCCTACTTCCTCAGAGGGCTAGGCTTTAGTCTTGATCCCTTTGTTAGAGGGCCCATGTTCTATTATGAGCTAGTTTTCATGATCTAGCTCCAGATTCCTTCCTTCACATCTCGTCGTTTATCGTCGTGTGTGAGGCCTTCCTCTGCATTACCCTACACTTCAGCTTATGGCCCAAGACCTTCAATGTGAAGCCGAAGATGATCGACGAGCAACATGCGGAGTGCGGAGGTGCTATAATAAGCAAAGGTGCCGACGCCTTATGGCCAAAGGGTTCCTTCCCGGAGGTGTCCGACCTATGGCAACGGGAATGGTTTTACATCACAGCACCCCGAGGTACAAAGTGGGCAGCCGCCCCAGCCTTCCGCTCTGCCCCTCCGCCACAACTGGCATCATGGGTCAACAAGGGGATGGACTGGGGACCAGTTAATGACATGCTGACATTGAAAAGCCGCATCCGAGATCTCCTCAAGAGGGGTATCAGTCTCGTCAAAGTAATTCAAGTAATGTTAGTTCATCGGGTCCTGCCATGCCAACGTTGATCTCTCCGTATGTGGGAGTTCAACCCGGAAGGACCATGAACCATTCAACACTTCTTCAGCATGACGCTCGAAGGGATGCATCGGTTATTCTTCGGATCACGAGTAAAGTGTCCAGACACAACAGAGGATGCGGGTCTCAACTGCAACCGTCTAGATACCCAAGTAAGTAACTCCGTGACCGAACATGCTATCATTATATTTGTCACAACATTATTCTGAAAAATCACCCTTGGCCAGGATGGGATATGAAAGGCGGAGAGGATCAGGTGTCCGGCCCCTCTTCCCGAGGGCTCACCGGATCCTGTACTAACCAGGATGCTGGCTCGCGCACCTTATCAAGTGCCATCGGGGGAGAACGAGGGAAGGAATAGGGAAGCCAAATGCAGGCTTCATGCTGGAGGTACATTACGCATTCTAACCGGGGGAATTAGTGCCCTCGAGTTTGAGGATGATTGGGGAGGAGAATCTAGAATCCCCTCTCCCCACGGGAAGAAAAGGACCGCCCCTGAAGACTTGGAAACAGAAGTTTCCAAACGATGGAAGAAACCTTCCCCAGGGGGCCCTGCCCCGGAGGGCACCCTTACCGCACAGCACCCACAAGGGGGCTAGCTGTCAACCGAGCCGTAAGTGAACAAAGGCACTTTAGTAAGCATGCCCTGCTCTTTTCCTGAGAATAACAACCGGGACATATCTTTTGCAGTCCGGCTCATAGCCCTTCTCAACAATGTTCGTCCTCAGGGGATCTTCTTCCGGAGATGATGGAGAGTGATACGCCTCCCCCTGCTTCCCCGCCTCATGAGGCAGACGACCCTGAGGTGTCGTCCCAGAGGATCTCTCCTGATATGCAAAAGCCAGAGGGTAACTCTTCGGCCGCCCGAAGTCCGGAGTTCTCGGCTCCTAAGGAGACCAACAGGAAAATCCCGGGATTGTCCGGTGTACAACCGGACACATTGATGGGTCTTCTGGAGCAAGCGGCTATCTCAGAGGCACATCGTGCCTTAATGGGTACGGTGGTCGAGAGGATTTCATCCGCAAAAAGCGGGTTGAATGAAGCTTTTACGAGCCTGCTAAGAGGCTTTGAGGTACACAAAGTGATACATATATTTTTGACTGTACCGCACACGCAAGGTGTGCTTTGTATAGATAGTAGCCCCTGAGACTCTGGTTGCCGTCCAGACGAGGCGAGCAGAGGATCATAGTCTCAGGTAATGATAGCGCTGCTTTCGTGCACAGGCGGCTGCAGATCCGGTGGCTGACCAGACTACTGAATATGCCATTGAGGCGGCAACTTGATGTGGCGGATGCGGACATCACGCTTGTGAACAAGCGGCTTGACGAGGCACAGGGTATGTATATTCGGGTGGTCAGCAAATATTAAGAAGAGCATGATGCTAATATTTGTAGTATGCTTTGACTGCAGATGGAGCTGCCGCCATGGAGACCCTTCGGGCAGAACTTGCCCGAGCCAAGGAGCAAGCCAGGAGAAGTGATGCGGCCGCCCTGAAGGTAGCCGAAGAATTAAAAGCCGAATAGGTTGCTCATCGCCAAAGTGAGGATAAAATAGCCAACATTGCTATTGAGCTACAAAATGCCGCTAGCCAATATGTGCTTCTCGAAAGGGAAAACCAAACGAAAACGGATGACCTAGAGAAGGCCTTGCAAGCAGCAAAGGAAACTCGCTCTGAAATCAGAGCGGCGCGGGAGGAGCTTCGGCAAGACGGTCATATCGCGGCTGGGAGGCCCTTTTTATTGCGAAGGAAGTTCGGCAATCCAAAATATGCCCCTCTTGATCAATTGTGGAGTTCTGCAGACGCATACTTGGATTTACCAAAGAGTGCTGATGCGACGGAGTATTTCAAATATCGGAAAGATCATGAGGTGGAAAGATTGTTCTAGTCGCAGTTCAGTGCTCCAAAGCGTCCGCTGCTATTGAATGAGCAAATGGCCGAGTGGGCCGAGCTCCATAGGTTGTCCGGGCTTGCGATGAAGGCTGTCGTGGATCATCTATGGCCGAAAGAACCAAGTCCGGATAGTTATTTTGGTTTGGTGCAACAATTTCTTCGTGTTGTGCCGCATATCAACACCGTCAAGAGGTCGGCGTGCATAGAGGGTGCGCGGATGACTCTTGCCCGTGTTAAGACATATTGGGCGAAGATGGAGGCCACCGATATTGCAACAAGTGG
This sequence comes from Aegilops speltoides, assembly GCA_021437245.1. NCBI lineage: Eukaryota > Viridiplantae > Streptophyta > Magnoliopsida > Poales > Poaceae > Aegilops > Aegilops speltoides. The sequence goes on from CM038146.1 coordinate 143,224,831, forward strand.
CCCGCCCAGGGGTCCGGACTCGCCCGAGCAATATTTTGAAGAAGTCCTAGAAGGTGCCCATTTAATAGAGGCTCAGTGCTCAAAGAATACCATGTTCCAGTGACATGTATCTTGATTGTAAATACAATGCTTTTGATAATAAAGGCTATATTTATACTTTTGCCCGTAAAGTATTGTAGTGCCTCCTGTGCGGCCGTTTATGTATGTATATATATAACCTGAAAGTTTGCAGTTGTTGGCTTTAGCCCCCATGCATATAATGCGGGGGTGGTCGGCAAAGCGCGTAATCACACTTGATCCAACGTCTTGGTCCGTTATGGAGGCGGTAGCGTGGCGAACAAGGCAATCAGACTATATAGCTTTAACACTTTCACTTAGCCATAGGATTTTGACGGTGGGGCTACTATATAGCCCCTAGTATGTCCACGCTCATCCGAATACGGTGCATGTACATACGTGACCGGGAAACCAGTCCTTCGTTAATGCGAAGGAATCGCGAAGATTCCGCTGGGTCATCGAGTGGTTGACCAGTCTCTCACTTTATCATGACAGTCAGTTTTCGGCTTTCTCTACTGAGGTGCTCATCCAGATGAACCAGGGCACAATCACAGTAGTTCTGCCAGTGCCACCTTAGCCGATAGAGCGGAACGTAAGGTAGCAAAACACGAGAGCCGGGCAAACACAACTATTGACCAAAGACATGATTCGGAGCTGATGCATATAAGGCCAAACTCGCGACGCCGAACACTCCCGAAGGTATTCGGACTTTACAACATATACTAGGCTGAGTACCGCCATCGATAATGATCCCTGAATTTTCGGGTACGTGCATAAATTCGGCGTGACGAAAGAGCAGCTATGGTAAGGGCATAAATCCCCCAAACACATTGGATGCTTCCCTTGTATCGTCCATTTTAGATCAGCGAATAATAAGTTTGCCAATAACACCGGTGTCCCTCTTGGTTGTTTTAAGTACCAGGAGGGCGTGAGCCAACAAGAGACAATAAAAAAGGTTTACACAGGGTCTTAATCTAAAAGGAACCCTTAGGACGGGGCCCTGCTGCACGTCTGCGCCTTTATCTCCATTGTGCCGTATCTTGGAAGGGTATCGCACGGTAGTCATCTGTAAGAAAGAAAGAAAAACTCAGGTGAAAGAATCTTTTGTGACCGTGCGTAACGTCGGTTAAACTTAATGAACCGTGAAAATTCAATTTCTTGAGTGTAAATAGGATCCAGCCGAATTATGGATCTTTTTCGTGCGGGCAGCCCCCAGCACCACATATGGGGCATAGCCGTTAATGAAGCTCAGGTTTATCTGGGTTGCACAAATAGTGGTGCGCCGAACACGTCTAGCCGTGTCCGTGGTCTCGATGACCGATTAGTTACTTGGGTTGGAGAAGCCGTTCAGTGGTTCGGCTGCTAGAGCCACCACATATTCCTCCGCACGCAGGGAACGCTCTGTATTTCTGCTAATTGTGATGACGCCATGTGGACCGGGCATCTTAAGTTTAAGATAAGCGTAATGTGGTACTGCATTAAAATGAGCGAAGGTCATTCTTCCGAGTAGTGCATGATTGCCACTTCGGAACGGAGCGATGTCGAAGATTAGCTCTTCGCGTTGGAAGTTGTCGGGAGAACCGAATACAACCTCTAATGTTAGAGAGCCCGTGCAGCGGGCCTCTACGCCTGGTATTACTCCTTTAAAGGTAGTATTGCTTTGGCTGATTCTTGATGGGTCTATCCCCATCTTGCAGACAGTGTCCTGATATATCAGATTAAGACTACTGCCGCCGTCCGTGAGGACTCGGGTGAGATGGTATCCGTAAATTATTGGGTCGAGCACCAAGGCAGCCGAACCTCCACGCCGGATACTAGTCGGGTGATCCATGCGATCGAAAGTGATCTGGCAGGCCGACCATGGGTTGAATTTGGGGGTGACGGGCTCTACAGCATATATGTCTCGGAGTGCGCGCTTGCTCTTCCTCTTTAGTATGTGGGTTGCGTAAATCATGTTCACTATTTTGACCTCGGGTGGAATTTTTTCTGTCCCCCAGTGTTCGGCTAGCGAGGTTCGTCCTCGTCTTCACTTGGCGGCTCCCTCCCCTTGTGTTCGGCGTTTAGCTTGCCGGCCTGCTTGAAGACCCAGCATCCTCTGTTGGTCTGATTTGCAGGTTTCTCGGGGGTGCCATGAATCTGACATGACCTGTCTAGAATTTTGTTTAAGCTGGACGGTCCATCTCTGCTGCCTTTAAATGGCTTTTTCCGTTGACCGGGTCGAGAGCCCCTGAATCCGGCGTTTACCGTCGTGTTGTCTGGGCTGTCTTCATTATTTCGACGTTTGTTTTTATTGTGTCGTGGCTTCCCATTGCCGTCCTTGATTTCGGATGTACCTGGGTCGCTGGTGCCACTGCGGGTTGATACGTCTCCGTCGTATCTATAATTTATGATTGTTTCATGCCAATATTATTGAACTTTCATATACTTTTGTGAACTTTTTATACTATTTTTGGGACTAACATATTGATCCAGTGCCCAGTGCCAGTTCCTGTTTGTTGCATGTTTTATGTTTCGTAGAAACCCAATATCAAACGGAATCCAAATGGGATAAAAACGGACGGAGAATTATTTTGGAATATTTGGGATTTCCGGAGGAAGAATGAACGCGAAACGGTGCCCAAGGTGGCCACGAGACAGGGGGCGCGCCTGGCACCCTTGTGAGACACCCGTAAGGAGGTTGACGCTCTTCTTTTGCCGCAAGAAAGCTAATTTTATGAGAAAAATTTGGGCGAAAGATTCACCCCAATCGGAGTTACGGATCTCCGGATATAAAAGAAACAGTGAAGGGGAAGGATCTGGGAACGTAGAAACAGAGAGAGACAGAGAGATAGATCCAATCTCGGAGGGGCTCTCGCCCCTCCCACGCCATGGGAGCCAAGGACCAGAGGGGAAACCCTTCTCCCATCTAGGGAGAAGGTCAAGGAAGAATAAGAAGACGAAGGGGGCTCTCTCCCCCTTGCTTCCGGTGGCGCCGGAACGCCGCCGGGGGCCATCATCATCACCGCGATCTTCACCAACAACTTCACCGCCTTCATCACCAACTCCCCCCCTCTATGCAGCGGTGTAACCCCTCTTTTACCCACTGTAATCTCTACTTAAACATGGTGCTCAACGCTATATATTATTTTCCAATGATGTTGGCTATCCTATGATGTTTGAGTTGATCCGTTTTTGTCCTATGGGTTAATTAATGACCGTGATTGGTTTGAGTTGCATGTTTTATTATTGGTGCTGTCCTATGGTGCTCTCCGTATCGCGCAAGCGTGAGGGATCCCCGCTGTAGGGTTTGCAATATGTTCATGATTTGCTTATGGTGGGTGGCGTGAGTGAACAGAAGCACAGACCCGAGTAAGTAGGTTGTTTGCATATGGGATAAAGGGGACTTGATACTTTAATGCTATGGTTGGGTTTTACCTTAATGATCTTTAGTAGTTATGGATGCTTGCTATAGTTCCAATCATAAGTGCATATGATCCAAGAAGAGAAAGTATGTTAGCTTATGCCTCTCCGTCAAATAGAATTGCAATAGTGATTACCGGTGTCGGTGTCAAAACCGGCGGATCTCGGGTAGGGGGTCCCGAACTATGCGTCTAGGCGGACGGTAACAGGAGACGAGGGACACAATGTTTTTACCCAGGTTCAGGCCCTCTCGATGGAGGTAAAACCCTACGTCCTGCTTGATTAATATTGATGATATGGGTAGTACAAGAGTAGATCTACCACGAGATCAAGGAGGCTAAACCCTAGAAGCTAGCCTATGGTATGATTGTTGAGATGTATGTTGTCCTACGGACTAAAGCCCTCCGGTTTATATAGGCACCGGAGAGGGCTAGGGTTACACAGAGTCGGTTACAATGGTAGGAGATCTACATATCCGTATCGCCAAGCTTGCCTTCCACGCCAAGGAAAGTACCATCCGGACACGAGCCGAAGTCTTCAATCTTGTATCTTCGTAGTCTTGGAGTCCGGCGGATATTGATAGTCCGGCTATCCGGACACCCCCTAGTCCAGGACTCCCTCAGTAGCCCCTGAACTAGTCTTCAATGACGATAAGTCCGGCGTGCATAATGTTCGGCATTGCAAGGCGGGTTCCTTCCTTGAATAATCCAAAGAAGATCGTGAACACCAGGATAGTGTCCGGCTCTGCAAAATAAATTCCACATTCCACCGTAGAGAGAATAAAATGTACACTTAGCTCAATCTGCTGACGTATTATGTGGCGTGTCATCACACCGCAACCAAGCCTTTGTTTGAATCGTTTTTTACTATACCACCTCAAAGACGTTTAGCTTAAGCGGTTTCTTGGCACGTCTGTCGAGCGTAGATCGTGTTCCCCCTTATTCCGGGATTCTCATCAATACTTGCGTGGGTAACCCAACCGCGCCATTGATGGTGGCGCTCAGGAGATAAGCGAGTTTTACCAGGCCGGTGGGGGACGCATCGTTTTGTCCGCCTACATATAAGGGATAAGGATTCACCTTCTCACCTACGCCTTCTTCCTCCTTTGCTTATCCATCCCCGCGAACTCAAGCTCCAACGCCCAAGCTCGCGCATCTCGCCTCAACCTTCTCCGAATATGTCCAGAGCGGGAGGTAAATGGTTAGCCTCCACTGCTAAGGAGGAGGACATCACCAAGCTGCGCGACGCCGGATACCTTTCCAGCGATATCGCGCATCGGCTGCCCAACGAGGGGCAGCTCGTTCCTACCCCAGGGCCTCATGAGAGGGTCGTCTTCCTCCCCCACTTCCTCTGCGGACTGGGCTTTCCGCTCCATCCATTTGTTCGGGGGCTCATGTTTTACTACGGCCTGGATTTCCACGATCTGGCGCCGAACTTCATCCTCAACATCTCGGCGCTTATCGTGGTGTGCGAAACCTTCCTCTGCATCCAGCCCCACTTCGCCTGTGGCTCAAGACCTTCAACGTCAAGTCAAGGTTGTGAAGGGCACGCATAAGCGAATGCAGCGGCGCCATGTTGGGTAATTGCCCAACGCCCCTTGGCTAGAAGGGACCTTCATGGACTCCGTCAAGGGGTGGCAATCGGGGTGGTTCTATATCACCGAGCAAGAAGCCCACATGGGCGGCGGCCCCGAAGTTTAGATCTGGAATCCCCACACAGCTCACCTCACGGAAAGAGAAGGGCTTGCGGCAAGGCGATCCGTGGAGGTGACGGGACTCCGAGCCTGCATCAAGAAGATGGTGAGCAATAGGCTCCATCTTGTCGACGTGGTCCAGGTCATGCTCCTCCGGCGGATTCTCCCATGCCAAGAACGGGCATTCAATTTGTGGGAGTTCAATCCGGAACAGCACCAGGCGCTAAGCGGGCTCTTCGATACAACTTACATAGGCGCCTGGAGGGTGCTGTTCAAGGGCGCCGAAGCCCCCGCATCCGCGACCAAAGACCGCGGATTCAGCTCGCAGTCTCCGACTGATGAGGTAAGTGATTCGACCCCATTACGCGACACTTGTGGTAATTAGATTGACTCTAGTGAGGTTTTAATCTGCCTCTTCCTTTGACAGGAATGGATGGAGAAGGCCAAGCTGCTCATCAGCCCGGCTCCCATGCCAGAAGACCCAGTGGACGCCCGCCTAGCGGGGTTGCTGGTTCCGGCACCGCACGTGGTGCCGAGAAGAAGGCCAAGAAGGTGGCGCGGGGACTCAAAGAGTTCTCAGAATCAAAGGCGTCGACGACGATGAGGACTCCTCCTCAAGACGAGGAGGAGGAGTATTCTCCCGGAGGAGGAGAGAAGAAGAGGAAGGCTTCCCCAATCGGGAGGCCAAGGGTCCAAGAGGGGAGAACTATCCTCGGACAGTTCGCCAACATCAGCGTTGGCGAAGATGAGTGGCCTCCAAGGGCCAGGCGTCCGGCAGGATCGTAAGTATCCGAATCATTTATATGCCGTACTTTTCATGTCACGTAGTATCCCTCTAACGCCGCATTCTGTCCGTAGTCCGGCCAAGGATGATCTCCCCGACTCATCGAGCGGGTCATTGGCCTCGTCGGATGTGAATTCCATCCCGACTGCCTCTACCCCATGCGCCGATGAGGACGCCGAGGTGGAATCCCAGAGAGGGACCCATCAAGAGGAGGCTCCGGAGGCGCCGTCAGGCGACCTCCCGGACTTCGTGCCGGACTCTACATCGGAACCCGCAGTGGTTCCAGAGTCCGGCAAGCGGCCCCTTCGGAAGAAGGGCAAGACCGTGACGCCGGCGGCCTCCGTCCAACCGGAGGCGCCGGATAAGATGTTGGAGGCGCTTAAAGGCGCTTCCATCGAGGAAGAACACCGCACTGTCATGAGTGCGGTGATTGAGAAGGTTCAGCTCGCCAAAAGCGGGCTGACCGAAGCCTGCAGCAGCCTTTTAACAGGCTTTGAGGTAAGAAGTTAAAATTATGTAATGTAATACCGCATAGACAGTAGCCCCGATGCTTAGTTTGGTGTTCGGAAAGAAAAGCCGGACTGAGGATCTAACAAGATATACGCAGGGTTGCTAAAAATGTGTCAATATGGGTTTGCAGGCTGCGCTGCTGGCCTCTGCTGCTTTAACGGCGGAGGTCGACGTGCTGAAGAAGGACCTCGAGCGGTCCGAGCAAGAGCTCGGCCACGCGAAGAAGCAGCTCGAGGAGAAAGAAGGTGAGTAACACCTCTTTGAATAAGTACCTTACAGAAAAGGGTTTTGGTTGCAAACAAAATTAACAAGGATAATATGTGTATTGCAGGGGCCACTAACGAGGTGGCAGCCCTGAAGGATGCCGTGTCCGCGGCCGAACGCAATGCGGCCACGGAGCGGGCTGAGCGAGAAAAGCAAGAGGCTTGGTGGCGAAGTTCGGCAAGAGCTCCTGCTCTCATGGAAAAGCATGAGAGTTTGGAGCGTGACTCCAAGACTCGAGAGTCCGAGCTTGCCTCGGCTCTCGAAAGTGCCAAGTCCGCCAAGGCCGAGGCCCGTAAGGCCGTTCAGGAAGTTGAGGACATAAAGAAGATAGCGGCGGGTAAGGCATTTTTCATGCAAAGCAGGCATGTTAATGTGAACTACCCGACACTTACCCGAATTGAGCTCTGTAGGCGTTTGCAGATCTGCAGAGAGTGCGTCGATGCCGCCCAGATTCTATCGTGGTGAGGAGGGAGCTCGACGGAGAAGGTCTTTGGTCTCAAGATTCGAGGCCGCCATCCGGTGCCCCCAAGCGACCACTGAAGTAGCTGGTCGAACTCCATAAGGTAGCTGAGGAGGCCATGAAGGGCCTCATAGTCCGGCTGTGGCCTGGACAGGCCATGCCTGGAAGCTACTTTGGCCTAGTGCGGCGGTTGGTGGATGCATGCCCCAGGTTGGATGTAGTCAAGCGCTCCGCCTGTATTGAAGGCGCTCGGCGTGCCCTTGCCCGCATAAAGGTGCAATGGGGAAAATTGGATGCGGAGAAGCTTCTCACGGACCCACCGCCGCCGGGCAAGGAGTATCGCACGCCGGAGAAGTATTATAAAATTGTCCTAAAGGGAGCCTGCGATATTGCAGATGAGTGCTCCCGAGATGTAATTTTTGAGTCAACTCGCTGTATGTTTATCCTGTGCGCTGAAGACTTCGTTCATATGCGCCATGAGCAACGCTTGTTTAATTTAAAATATTACCTTCTGTGCGGCCGTGTATAAAATCTGAGAGATGGCAAGTCGTTGGCTTCAGCCCCCAAGCCGCAAGTGCTGGGGTGTTCGGTGATAAACTTGAGCACTCTTGTTCCCATTTTTGGGTCCATCTAGGGAGGCGCTCAACACGACGAACAAGGCAACCGGACTTATAGTGCTTGAACACTCTCACTTAGCCATAGAATTCTATAATTTTAAATTTGGTGAAGCCCCGGTATTCGAAGACCGAATCGAGGCGCTATCCACGCCTTCATCGGACATTATCCGAACTTCGCTCAAGCGGCGTGAGTCTTTAAGGACCGAAAGAACCTCTCGAGCAGTGACCAGTCTCTCGCCTTATCATGCCGGTCAGTTTTAGCTTTCATCGAGGCGTTAACCTGCTCAACCGGGCGCAATCGCAGTGGTTCTCCTAGTGCTACCTTAGCCGACGGAACGGAACGTAAGGCACCAAAACATGGGAGCCGGGCAAACCCAACTATTGACCCAAGACATGATTCGGAGCCGATTCATATAATGCTATAAGTTCGGGGTGCCGCACTTGTGAAAGTGTTCGGACTTAATCACACCATAATGTGGGGAACAGAGGCCCCTGGCGTATTCGGCCGTACCAAACTATACGGGTGCAAGATGTCATATAATGAACATATATAAAAGATAACGCAATTGCAATAAAAAGGTGCTGCATTATTTAGAAAAGAAAGTCTGATGGTAGATCGGACTGATACAAATTGTGCGGTAAGCAAGGGATTTGGACTAAATAAACATGTCCCCCTCCAGGGATGAGCTGCAGACTTGGTGTATATAATCGAATTTAATGCTCGTAATTGAGACCACCTGAATGTTCGTCGCGGCCGTCTTTAGTCCCTGACTGTTGTATCATGAGTTCGGCAAGTTCGCCACCGGACAGGGCTTCTGGTTGACAGAGTCCTGTTTACATAAAATAAGAAGAAAAAATAAAAAGGAAGGGGGGGCGCACTTGTGAGCCCCTGGTGTGGTCGAGCCGCACTCTGGGTCCATTGTGATCGTGCCCCTTTCCCTGCGCCCATGGTATCTCCAAAGCGTAATGATGTACGCGGAGTGTTATTCTTGCGATCATCCTTGGGCGAGGGTTGGGGCCGCATTGCTACGCGTGCTCTGTTCGCGCCAGGTGGTCTTGGTTGGCATTGCTTCGGGCGCGCTTTGATGTGTCCGGCCTTTTAACTGCCGGACTTGAGAATTGCCTTAGAAGGCTACTCTGTATTTCAGCCGCGAGAGCCGCTGTGTGTTCCTCCGTTCGGAGGGAGCGTTCCATATTCCCATTGACCGTGATGACTCCACGAGGGCCTGGCATCTTGAGCTTTAGGTATGCATAATGCGGCACCGCGTTGAATTTTGCAAATGCGGTTCGTCCGAGCAGAGCGTGATAGCCGCTGCGAAACGGGACTATGTCGAAGATTAACTCCTCGCTCGAAATTATCCGGGATCCAAGACCACTTCGGTGTGGTGAGCCTGCACAGTTGGCTTCCACTCCGGGATGACACCTTTAAAGGTTGTCTTTGTAGGTTTAATCCTTGATGGGTCTATGCCCATTTTGTGCACTGTATCCTGATAAAGCAGGTTCAGGCTGCTACCGCCGTCCATCAGGACTCTCGTGAGGTGGAACCCATCGACGATTGGGTCTAAAACCAATGCGGCGAATCCGCCATGGCGTATGCTGGTCGGATGGTCGCTTCGATCGAAGGTGATCGGGCAAGAGGACCATGGGTTGAACTTTGGGGCGACTGGCTCCATCGCATAGACGTCCCATAGTGCGCGCTTCCTCTCCCTCTTGGGTATATGGGTCGCGTATATCATATTCACCGTCCGCACTTGTGGGGGGAAACCCTTCTGTCCTCTATTGTTCGGCGGCCGGGTCTCTTCCTCGTCGTCGCTATTTAGCCCCTTGTCATTGTTTTCGGCAATTAACTTGCCGGCCTGCTTGAACACCCAACAATCTCTATTGGTGTGATTAGCTGGCTTTTCAGAGGTGCCATGTATCTGGCATGAGCGGTCGAGTATTCGGTCCAGATTGGACGGACCCGGAGTGGTTGTTTTAAATGGCTTCTTCACACGACGGGTTTAGAGCCTCGAATCCGGCATTGACTGCCGTATCCTTCTTATCGTCACCGCACGCGGCGCTTGTTTTGATTCGACGTGACTGCCGTTGTTGTCCTTAGTATCCGCCTGCCAGAATTTTTGCGGAGATTGTTGTTGTGGGCTAGCTACTGTCCTCTCCCGCACAAAAGCGGTCATTAACGATGTGAGGGCTGCCATGGATTTCGCTTTTCCTGCCCCGTGTGCGGGCTAGCCATTCGTCCGGATGTTATGTTTGAAGGCTGCAAGGGCCCTCGTGCATCCGGACAATCGACGATTTGATTTTTCTTTGTCAAGAATCGTGTCCGTAATTGCTCGCCAATTCGTCAGCTGCTGAATGATGTGGCTTAGGTCATCGGTGCGGTGGTCGCACATATGTGCCTTGGAAGTTATCAAGGAGCGGCCTCGTGTCTTCCCAACACCCAATTGACTCTGCGGGCAGGCTGTTAAGCCAATGCCGAGCTGGTCCTTTAAGCTTGAGTGGTAGGTACTTGATGGCGTGGAGATCGTCGCCGCGGGCCATATGGATGTGGAGAAGGTAGTCTTCGATCCACACCGCGGGGTCTGTTGTGCCATCGTAAGATTCGATGTTTACGGGTTTAAACCCTTCGGGGATCTGATGATCCATTACTTCATCAGTGAAGCATAACGGGTGTGCGGCGCCCCTGTATTGAGCGATATTGCGACGCAGCTCGAGAGAGCGCTGTCTGCTGTGTTCGGCCCGGCCAGGGTTATTGTATCCGGCACGACGGTGTTTGTCGTGGGTCGTAGGGCGCCCACGTGATCCATAGATGGATCTGGATTGCTTTGCTTTGTCCTCCAATATGTCTCGCAAGTCCGGTGCATTCCCTCTTGGCTTCGTACTTTTGGAGCGATGCCGGGGTATGGTCTTGGCTGGGGGCCTGGATGCCTCTCTGTCACGACCACGGGGTGGTCGGTCAGCCATATCGTGCGCTGGTGATGGAGGTATGTATGCTTCCTCCTCTAATCGGGGGAGCAGCTTGCGTCTTGGGTAACTTTTGGAGGGACGTTCGAGTTTATACGCTTCGGCCGCGAGGACCTCGGTCCATCGATCGGCCAGCAGGTCCTGATCAGCTTGAAGCTGCTGCTGCTTTTTCTTTAGGCTGTTTGCTGTGGCGATAAGCCTGTGCTTGAAGCGCTCTTGTTCGACGGGATCTCTGCAGTGCAGCGAATTCATCATCGTTGAGGCTTGCTTCGTCTTCGGAGGGAGGCATATAGTTATCATCCTCAACCCCTCCGTCTGCCGCCCTCTCGTGGGGCCTTACTTCTGCATCCTCCTGCGCTGAGTCTTGCTGGAGGGGATTGTCTTCGGCACTCTTTGGAGTGTTATTGTCTCCTATGCCGGAATCTCCATTCTTGCTTTGGCGGGATTTAGAGCGGCGCCGCTGACACCGGCGTTTGGGCTGCTTCTTTAAAGAGTCTGCCTCCGCTGCTTCTTCGCCATCCCCTTCTTTTGGGGTATCCACCATGTATACGTCATATGACGAGGTGGCCTTCCAGTGCCCTATAGGCGCTGGTTTTGTCGTCTCCGGCATCGCCGTCCATAGCGTCGATGCCGTCGAATCGAAGTCTAGCATGTCGGTTAAATCCTCGACAGTGGCTACAAAGTGGGTGGTGGGTGGGCTCTGAATTTCTTCGTCGTCCGAATCCCAACCATCCTGGCCATAGTCCGGCTAGGACTCTCCTGATAGCGAGAGATGCTTTAGTGAATTCAGGATATCGCCAAAAGGCGAGTGTTGGAAGATGTCCGCGGCAGTGAATTCCATAACCGGCGCCCAATCCAGATCAATTGGTGGGGGCGCGGGAGGTTCGGAGTCCGGCAAGGAGTCCGGTGCCTCGGGATCACGAGTTTCGCAAGGGACAAAATTGGTGTTCGGCTCCATCGCCGTAGATGTTGAAGCCCCCAGGGCGGTGTCTATCCATCGGCCCTCGATCGGGCGATCGGCTCGGGCTAATGGCGAAGCTGATTCGTGTCGCGCCACCAAGGCAATTGTTGGCGGCAGAGCTAGATCGTGCCCATCGTCACGCAGCAAAGACGCTGTTACGTGGCTCGAGTCCGTCGAGGATCAAGTCCCCGCGACATCGGCCGTGAAGTTTGCTTTTCAAATCGACCGACGGCTGGGCGAGCTTCGATCTGCTCCAGATGGCCAAGAGAATTGCCCGCATGCAAAGCCGCCCGAACACGAAGATCTGTCCGGGAGAAAAGTCTCACCCGACAGCATTGTTGGTTGAAGATGCCATCAAGCCTATCGGTGACGACACAGAGGAACTCTCAATGAAAGCACCAATGTCGGTGTCAAAACTAGCGGATCTCAGGTAGGGGGTCCCGAACTGTGCGTCTAGGCGGATGGTAACAGGAGACGAGGGACACAATGTTTTTACCCAGGTTCAGGCCCTCTCGATGGAGGTAAAACCCTACGTCCTGCTTGATTAATATTGAAGATATGGGTAGTACAAGAGTAGATCTACCATGAGATCAAGGAGCCTAAACCCTAGAAGCTAGCCTATGGTATGATTGTTGAGATGTATGTTGTCCTACGGACTAAAGCCCTCCGGTTTATATAGACACTGGAGAGGGCTAGGGTTACACAGAGTCGGTTACAATGGTAGGAGATCTACATATCCGTATCGCCAAGCTTGCCTTCCATGCCAAGGAAAGTACCATCCGGACACGAGCCGGAGTCTTCAATCTTGTATCTTCGTAGTCTTGGAGTCCGGTGGATATTGATAGTCCGGCTATCCTTACACCCCCTAGTCCAGGACTCCCTCAACCGGTCTAGTTATCGATTGCCTTGGGACAAATAACTTTCTTGTGACAAAAAGCTCTCTACTAAAACTAAATTAGTTGTGTCTTTATCTAAACAGCCCCTACTTTTTATTTACGTGTTCTTTATTATCTTGCAAACCTATCCAACAACACCTAGAAAGTACTTCTAGTTTCATACTTGTTCTAGGTAAAGCAAACGTCAAGCGTGCGTAGAATCATATCAGTGGCCGATAGGACTTGAGAGAGTATTTGTTATACCTTTAGCTCCTCGTTGGGTTCCACACTCTTACTTATCGAAAGAGGCTACAACTATCCCGTATACTTGCGGGTCATCATGGGCTAAATAACTGTCCTTGCCCGCCAAAAGTGGGCCATAAGGGTTGTTAGGGCTGCCATTGTCCTCGGCTTTTCTTGGCCGAGGTGTCTGGCGAGCCATTCGTCCCGGACACTGTGTTTGAAAGCCGCTAAGGCTTCGGCATCCAAGCAGTCAACGATTTGGTTCTTCTTGGTGTGAAATCTGTTCCAAAGTTTATGGGCTGACTCTCCGGGTTGTTGAATAATGTGACTCAAATCGTCTGCATCCGCAGGTCGGACATATATGTCCCTTGAAAATTAGCCCTGAAAGCGCCCTCGAGTTCCTCCCAACTTTCAATTGAATTTTTGGGGAGGCTTTTCAACCAGTGCCGAGCTAGTCCTTTCAACTTGAGGGGCAGGTATTTGATGGTGTGGAAATCATCTCCGCAAGCCATATGGATGTGAAGAATAAAGTCCTCAATCCAGACTGCAGGGTCTGTCGTTCCATCGTATGCCTCAATGTTTACGGGTTTAAATCCCTCTGGAAATTCATGACTCAGCACCTCATTGGTGAAGCACAGGGGGTGTGCGGAGCCCCTGTATTTGGATGTGTCGTGGCATGGGTATGATGGGTGTAGTGTTCGGTGTTGATTCTGAGCTGGTAGTTGATCAGTATAGACAGTTTGGTGGCCGTGATCTTCCGTAGGAACACGTTTCCTAGATCCATAGATGGACCTAGCCATACCAGCTCTTTTGTCCAGGTGCTCACGTAGATCGTGTGCTAACTTATGTGCGGCGTCATTAGCCGCTCTGTCTCGGCCACGGGGTGTGGTCGGTCCGGCAGATCGGCCGTATTGTTTTTCGGTGGGATGGAATCTATAGCCTCGTCATCGAATTCGGGCAGCAGCTTGCGCTTTGGGTAGGTCTTTGTGTGGCGATCACCATCATATTTTTCATCAGTGTCGAGCACTTTGTTCCATCTATGGTTGAGCGTATCCTGCGCGGCCTTAAGCCTTTGCTTCTGCTATTTCAAGCTCCTCATGGTGGCGATAAGCCTTTTGTGGAGGTTCTTTTGTTCCAAGTGCTTTTCTGGGATGATGCATGCATCGTCGTCCGGACTGCTCTCCTCTCCGGAGATAGGTTTATAAGTTTTGTCTTCGGCATCGCTGTGATCGGACAGTGGCCCCGGACTGTGTTCGCCGTCCCCTGGCTCATCCCACTCCATCGCTCGGTCTACGGGGTTGTCGTGATATTTAGCCTCGTCCGGGGTATTATTCTTTCTTGTGCTGGTATCAATGTTTTTGCTATGGCAGGCTTTAGAGCGGCGCCGCTGACGTCGACGCTTAGATTGCTTCTCAAGGGGATTATCCTCCGTTGCCTCATCACCATTGATTTCTTTGGGTGTGTTCACCATATATATATATATATATAGGTGGCTGTCTAGCGCCCTGTGGGTGGTGGTTCCTGTTCTTCTCCGACATCGTCGTCCATACCGTCGATGTCTTCGGAGTCGAAATCAAGCATGTCGGTTAAGTCGTCGAAAGTGGCTATTAAGTGGGTGGTGGATGGGTAACGAATTTCTTCGTCGTCCGCTTCCCACTCAAGCCGGACATAGTTCGGCCAAGAGTCTCCTGTCAGGGAGAGAGGTTTTAATAAGTTTAGCACGTCACCGAAGGGCGAGTGCTGAAAGATATGCGCGGCGGTAAACTCCATGATTGGTGCCCAATCAGGCTCGATGGGCACGGATGCACGCGGTTCGAAGCCTATGGCCGGAGACGAGTCCGAGGGTCCGATGACGTAGACCTCATTGGAGGCGAAGTCTGTGATCGGCTCTATTGCCGCTGAGTGTGCAGCCTCCATGGCAGGGTCCATCCACCCATCCTCGGATGGCACGATCTGCTCTAGATTTAGAGCCGGGGCAGCTGCAGGTGTGTTCTCCTGAACACTATCTGATGGCAGATCTAAGTCATGCTCATCGTGACTGTACAGCGCACCTGTCATGGGCTCGAATCCGTCGAAGATCAAGTCTCCGCGGACGTCGGTAGTGTAGTTCAGGCTTCCAAACCTGACCTTATGGCCAGGGGCGTAGCTATCGATCTGCTCCAGATGGCCAAGCGAGTTGGCCCATAGTGCGAAGCCGCCGAGTACGAATATCTGTCCGGGGAGGAAAACCTCACCCTGGATCGCATCGTTGCGGATGATTGAAGGAGCCATCAAGCCTTACCATGACGACACAGGTGTCAAAACCGGCGGATCTCGTATAGGGGGTCCCGAACTGTGCGTCTATGGCTAATGGTAACAGGAGGCGGGGGACACAATGTTTACCCAGGTTCGGGCACTGTCAATGGAGGTAATACCCTACTTCCTGCTTGAGTGATCTTGATGGTATGAGTATTACAAGAGTTGATCTACCACGAGATTGTAGAGGCTAAACCCTAGAAGCTAGCCTATGATTCTGATTGTTGTTGTCCTACGGACTAAACCCTCCGGTTTATATAGACACCGGAGGGGACTAGGGTTACACAGAGTTAGTTACAGAGAAGGAAATCTACATATCCGAATTGCCAAGCTTGCCTTCCACGCAAACGAGAGTCCCACCCGGACACGGGACGAAGTCTTCAATCTTGTATCTTCATAGTCCAGCAGTCCGGCATAAGCTTATAGTCCGGCTGTCCGAGGACCCACTAATCCTGGACTCCCTCACTAGGTACGAGCCTTCTGCACTGTTTGTCCATCCTTCTTAGGCTCGAATTTGCACTTGTGATCATTATTAGCGGGCCTGTTGTTGTGCATGAGCTTGTGTTCTCTTGCGACAATGAGGGATTTGTTCACCAGTGTCTGGAAACCCGGAAAGTTGAGCATACTAAGAGTGCATCCGAGGTGTTGATTCAATCCTCCAAGAAATCTGTCGATCTTCCTTTCTTCCATGGCCACATCATAGAAAAAATAACGGGCCAAATGGTTGAACTTATGCAGATACTCACTTGCTGACATGCTTCCTTGGGTGAGAGCAAGGAATCCCGCTGCTTTACCTTCATAATACCAGTGGGAATATGATATTTGTGGAAGTGGTCCTTGAATTTAGTCCATGTAATTTCTTCGTCCGCAGGCCACATGGCTTTAGCATTATCCCACCATATAGCGGCAGCTCCCTCAAGATAGTGTGTAGTGAATGGAACCTTGTCAGCTTCTTCAGTGCGAGCAACCTCAAGCTTCTTCTCAATAGTCCGCAACCAATCATTGGCTTCCAAAGGATCGATAACTTGACTGAAACTCGGGGGCTTGGTCCTCTGAAAATCTGACAACTTGGAGTGTTGACCATTCTAATTTCCATTATGCCCAACCATAGCCTGAACACTTCTCAACAACTCAATCAGATTGTTGTTTCTTCTTACTTCAAACATGCGCATAATCTCTTCAGTGGAGGGCGGATGTGGCAGTGGAGGCGATGGTGGAGAATACGGCTCGGGGCAATGTCATGTCTATCTTGCTGAGCGACGAATAGGGACATCCTCACAAGCGTGACTGCTACTGCCTCCCTGCGTCATCCTCTTGTTTGTTTTTTCCAATATAAAGCAACCGAGATGAGCAACATCCAAAACTGGGAAGAAAAGCCAGCGACAAACCCGAAAGAAGACGACAAAAACCAAGGCGAATGAAAAGAAGTTCCAACATAATTATACATAGACTCATACATGAAAAGTAAACATCACGACGGGTTTGACTATCCTCATACATGAAACTAAACATCATGACATGTACAACTACATCCATACATCAACCTCATGACGACTGCGGATACTCTAACGATCTAGTGCTCTGCTGGCTCTGCTGGGTCTGCTCCTGAGCCAGACTCAGATCCTGAATTGGTAGCCAAAACCTCTGGGTTAAAAGTGACACAACGACGCTGCCTCGAGGACTCTCCCTCAGGGGCAGGTGCGGGATAAGTCTGGAGCATAGGGGCTGCATGAGTAGCGGTAAGGGAAGCCCATGCAACAGGGGCACTGCAAGGAGTCACTGCCAAAGGGTTCGTGGTACCCTGAGTGTGTTGGGGAACGAAGCAGAAAATAAAATTTTTCTACGCATCACCAAGATCAATCTATGGAGTCATCTAGCAACGAGAGAGAGGAGTGCATCTACATACCCTTGTAGATCGCGAGCGGAAGCGTTCAAGAGAACGGGGTTGATGGAGTCATACTCATCGTGATCCAAATCATCGATGATCCTAGCGCCGAACGGACGGCACCTCCGCGTTCAACACACGTACGGTTGTGGAAGACATCTCCTCCTTCTTGATCCAGCAAGGGGAAGGGAGAGGTTGATGGAGATCCAGCAGCACGACGGCGTGGTGGTGGAAACAGCGGTGATCTCGGTAGGGCTTCGCCAAGCTCAGCGAGAGGGAGAGGTGTTACGGAGGGAGAGGGAGGCGCCAGGAGCAGGGGTGCGCAGCCCTCCCTCCCCCTCTTTATATAGGGGCCTCAGGCGCCGCCCCTAGAGACTGAATCTCAAGGGGGACGGCGGCCAAGGGGGGGACTTGCCCCCCAAGCCAAGTGGGGCGCCCCCCACCCCTCGGGTTTCCAACCCTAGGCGTAGGGGAGGCCCACGGGGGGCGCACCAGCCCACCAGGGGCTGGTTCCCTTCCCCACTTCAGCCCATGGGGCCCTCCGAGATAGGTGGCCCCACCGATAGACCCCCGGGACCCTTCCGGTGGTCCCGGCACAATACCGGTGACCCCCGAAACTTTCCCGATGGCCGAAACTGGACTTCCTATATACAAATCTTCACCTCCAGACCATTCCGGAACTCCTCGTGACGTCCGGGATCTCATTCGGGACTCCGAACAACTTGTGGGTTACCGCATACTAATATCTCTACAACCCTAGCGTCACCGAACCTTAAGTGTGTAGACCCTACGGGTTCGGGAGACACGCAGACATGACCGAGACGACTCTCTGGCCAATAACCAACAGCGGGATCTGGATACCCATGTTGGCTCCCACATGCTCCTCGATGATCTCATCAGATGAACCACGATGTCGAGGATTCAAGTAATCCCGTATACAATTCCCTTTGTCAATCGGTATGTTACTTGCCCGAGATTCGATCGTCGGTATCCCAATACCTCGTTCAATCTGATTACCAGCAAGTCACTTTACTCGTACCATAATGCATGATCCCATGACCAACCACTTGGTCACTTTGAGCTCATTATGATGATGCATTACCAAGTGGGCCCAGAGATACCTCTCCGTCATACGGAGTGACAAATCCCAGTCTCGATTCATGTCAACCCAACAGATGCTTTCGGAGATACCTGTAGTATACCTTTATAGCCACCTAGTTACGTTGTGACGTTTGGTACACCCAAAGCACTCTTAAGGTATCTGGGAGTTACACGATCTCATGGTCTAAGGAAACGATACTTGACATTAGAAAAGCTCTAGCAAACGAACTACACGATCTTGTGCTATGCTTAGGATTGGGTCTTGTCCATCACATCATTCTCCCAATGATGTGATCCCGTTATCAATGACATCCAATGTCCATGGTCAGGAAACCATAACCATCTATTGATAAACGAGCTAGTCAACTAGAGGCTTACTAGGGACATGTTGTGGTCTATGTATTCACACATGTATTATGATTTCCGGATAACACAATTATAGCATGAACAATAGACAATTATCATGAACAAGGAAATATAATAATAACCATTTTATTATTGCCTCTAGGGCATATTTCCAACAGAGTGGTCACCGGAGTAACAGAGGAAACAGAGGCGAACAAGATAAATCCGACAGAAGGTTGAGGGTTCCTATTCCGAGCAGCGGCAAGAGCTATACGGGCTCGGGTTAGCTCTCAGGCCAACTCATAGATCAAGAGATAAGTGGCGGTGATATAGCAAGAAAGGTGGCTAGAAGGACGATCGCACGCCGGATCAATGAAAGGGAAGCCGATACACCCGTTCTAATGCAGAGACGGGTAGAAGTAAAAACTTGGATGAGCCTGCATGCGAATCTCGTTGTGGTGCAAGTTTACAAAAGCCTCGAGTGCAGCGAACTGGATGGCCTGAGATGGCATGGAAGCGAAACCACCCTTAGAGGAACAAGTGTAAGCGCCGGAAGGGGAACTGTGGTGTAAACTGACCTCTGCGTAATACTCGTACAATGAGCCAGCAAGATGCTCTCTATACACCTGGTACACTGGATCAGTACCCTCTAGATAGAGTCGACGCCGCACGTTCTGAAGCAGATGCAGTGAGGTGAAGGGGGCTGGCTCGGACTGGTAAAAGAACAGAATAGGAGCCATCTACACTCACAATCATTAGATGGTTAGCAATAACAATAAATAAAATGCATGCAATGCAACAACAAATTGCTACTACTAGCGGCACTCCAAACTAAACTAACTACCGTTCAACTAGCAAATCGACGGTCTAGCGTGTCGTACAGTCAGCGAGGCTCCGACACCAACATTGTGGCACCTCGGCTCAGAGCAACCGGTTCACCTTGCATTGCCAGCCCAGAGATCAAGTCTTCTAGCAACACACAACAACTTGGTACAGAAAACAACCGCTTTATTGAAGCTAGCGGAAACATAGGTTCGATATTACATCAAGTAACGAGGCCAAGCGGCACACACGGTGTGGCTAAACAATATGTACATTATTTAATGAACATGAAGGGGCCTCGATCAAGATAACTACGCGGCAGCGGAATGACAATGAAGCGGAACTCCATAGCACAGGGACACCAATGTGGACACACTCGGGAAGCACACCGATCCGGTAAGACTTTCCTGAAATCTGGCATGACACGCCAGGTCAGTACATTGAATGTACTTGCAAGCTCACAACAAGCATAAGAATAATGGCAAACAATATCATGACAATTAATCAATTTAAATGCAATGCAATAACATACTACTGATGAAATGGAACAAACTTGTGCACCGAGTCCCTCGACTCTCTTACCAAATGGGTTACCTCGTAACCAACATCATCATACAGTGATCACTTCCGAATCACAAGCAAACCAACACTTTGGTTCCCATGATACCAACCATCTTTATGGTCACACAAACCTCATCAAATAATCAACACCAAGCATAAAAAATTAGTGTGCAAGATTACTTAATCATGTTGATCCATGGCGCGACTTACTCACGAGCTATGTCCATAACCGACGAGCGACTATCGATAGATTTAATAAACACTCTGTTGTAACGCCCCAAGACCGGAGCTTCAGTTGCCTTCCATATATTCCGGGTTTCGCCGTGTGTTTCATTTGTGCCTGCCTTTTATTTTTGCATTGCATCATGCCATCATCTCATAAATCTTTTGCAACTCAACTAAATAAATGGCATGGATCTTTGATCCATTTAAATCGAGGGAATTCACATGGTGATTCTCTTTAAAACATATCCTCTCGATATTTAGAGAGCTATAGTAAATATTCCATTTATTTGGAATTAACCATAACACACTTGCAAATATCCCATGCCTTTTTCCTTCTCAACTATTGGTCTCTAACTTTGTCATGTTTTGCTTCTTGCATCATGTTCATCATTTGATTATATTGCACTGCCATGCCCATCTTTGTCATGTTGCATCTGTGCCTCTTGTCATTTATTGCATCATAATCATCATGTGGGTTGCATTCTTCATATTGGTGTATTGTTGTGTGTGCATCAGTCCTTGTTGTCTCTTCTCTCAAGCCATGCACCATCACCTTCTCCTTCCTCTTCTTTTACTCCTTTATGCAAGTGCCATTTCTCCCTTCTCCATTAATGTTCAATCTTTGCCAATAAATCATGCTCCATGCCTTATACCTCTCTGTCAAATATCATCCATTTTGGAGTTGTTTTGGTTGGGTTCAAAAATTGCTCAAGTTTGAATTTAATTCAAACTTGTTTTATTTTTATACCTCTAAAAATTCCCAAAGCAATTTATTCAAATTCTACATAAATCCAGAATCCCACATATGTTTTTTTATCTCATCCTAATTCCTTGCCAAACTCCTTGCCTTTTCTTGCATTTCTGTTTGAAGAAATCGCTTAAAGGAAAAGAGCCCAGCTCCAGCAGCAGCAATGCAGCCCAGCTCCAGCAGCAGTAGCCCATCTCCACAGCCATCCAGCCCAAGCCCACCTCTGCTCCTTCTTCTACCTACGTGACCTCTGTACGACCAATTAGTAGCCATCAGATCGCCATGGCACCGCTCGATGGGCTGCCGTACAGCTCCCTAGCGCCCTATATACCACCCCTCGACGTCTGTGCCCTACCCTAGCTTCTCCTCCTCCCTTCAACGCCGCCAGAACCCCTCTCCTTCTCTAGTTGTTCTTCTTCCTCAAGAAAAGAGCACCCGAGAGAAGAAAACCGCCGGCGTCCGTCGTCGTCCTCGCGTCCGGTCTGCGCCAGGATCCTCTCCGGCATGTCCTCCTCCACCCCGTCTCCGTCCTCGACCGATTCTGATGGGTGGTTGAAATGGATCGCCTCCATGCCGTCGTCCACGTCCAGGTCCACGTCGTCTTCCCCTGCATCCTCTTCTTCAGGAGACCGAGCTCCTCTCCGGCGTGATCCGACAAGCAGCTGCCGTCTTCTTCGTCCGGAGCCTCGCGTGCCTCGCCGTAGTCTTCCTCGACTACGCACACGTCCACACGGTCCCGTAGCTCCTTCCACGACGTCCTCTACGTCGTCCTCTTCCTCCGGCTAATCCATCGCTGCCCCGATCAGCGCGCCTTCTCGCTGTCTTCGGTCTCCGACGACCTCGTACAACTCCAGCAGCACCCCCTCGGTGAGCAGTCGCTCCTCCCAGTCCCTCTCTTGTTCAATCCGTCGCCGTAGTCGTCTTCTCGAGCCGCCAACTCCATATCCGCCATGGCTGAGTTTCTGGAACTCACCTCGCTGCCCTTGCACACTCCCGCACGCGCGCTAACCCTCTCATTCAAGGCCAGACACGCGAAGACCGGCATCAGATGCGCAGTAGCCGCGGAACACCACCCGCGCGGCTTCGGTCGTCGTCTTCCCCATGTACGAGACGAGCTCCTGCTCGTGCACAAGTGCCTGCATGCACGCCACACCTGGAAGCAGCCTTCGCTCGCAAGCGCGCACCCTCACCTATTTCCGCACCCCCGCCGTTGTTCTGCTGCACCTGTAGCCGCTGCGTTGCTCGCCGTCGTCGCCGGCAAGTTGCTGTGCATCCATGGCTCCCAGACCGGGCCTTTGCCTGTTCAAGTAGAGTAGCGCCCCTCTCTGAACACAAGTATCACAGCTAGCGTAGTGGCTACTGCATATCGTGCCAACACAGGAGGTCCTGGGATCGAATCCCAGGGTGCCACCAATTCTTTTGCCCCTCTTTTGTTTATTTTTTTCCCCAGCGTGCACACATATGGCCTGTTGGGCCTGATCCACTCCTGGGCTGCTGCGGCCTGCTGCAATTCGGCCTGTGCATGTTTTTTTCCTGTTCCATGCATTTTAGCATTTATTCTTTATCATGCATATTTACAGGAGATTGCCATTATTTAAAATGCTCATGTTTAATTAACCGTGCATCATATGTAAATACTTTATATATGTAAAATGCTTAGAATTTTATTTAGTTTCACAATATGCTGCTTTCATCCATGTTTAAAATGATTAAACCTGCTGTTTGCATTAATTTGCATAAATAACATGCTAAAATGGTTTATTCCATAACTAAATAACCGTAGCTCGGTTTTAAATGTTCTTTATATGTAAATGGGGTAGAATTTTGCCTAGTTTAACATGGTGTACTTTATTTTGCTGTTTAACAACTTTAAATATGTTTTAGGGCAGAACAGTAGCAAATTCATAAATTGCATATGAGGATTTTCCGGAAATGTTTTTTGTTGTTCCGGCCTCATTTAAACTTGACTAAATAGTTAGTTTACTTTTGATTCACCCCTTGCCATGTTTAAAAACATTTAATATTGATGAGTAGCATAACTGAGAGATAACTAAATAATTGATGTGGTGTTTTGTCAATATGCAACTCGTTGCATACTGAGCTCCACTTAACTTGTAGTATTGTTTGTTGCACTTTGTCATGCCATGCCTCATTAAACCGGACATGCATCATACTTGGTTGTGCATCATGCCATGATTATGCGATGGTTGTTTACTATGTTGTTTGCTTCTTTCCGGTTTGCTTCTCTCGTTAGCTTCGGTTTCGTTTCGGAGTTGTGAGGATTCGTTCGACTACTCCCGTTCGTCTTCTTCATGGACTCTTTCTTCTTCCTAGCGGGATTTCAGGCAAGATGACCGCTACCCTGGATCTCACTACTATCATTGCTATGCTAGTTGCTTCGTTCTATCGCTATGCTGCGCTACCTATTACCTGTTTATCAAGCCATCCCATATTGCCATGAACCTCTAACTTTTGACACCTTTCCCATGCAAACCGTTGTTTGGCTATGTTACCGCTTTTGCTCAGCCCCTCTTATAGCATTGCTAGTTGCAGGTGAAGTTGAAGATTTCTCCATGGTGGACGGGGTTATGTTGGGATATCACAATATCTCTTATATTATTAATGCATCTATATACTTGGTAAAGGGTGGAAGGCTCGGCCTTATGCACGGTGTTTTGTTCCACTCTTGCCGCCCTAGTTTCCGTCATACGGTGTTATGTTCTGGATTTTGGGTTCCTTACGCGGTCGGGTGATTTATGGGACCCCCCTGACAGTTCGCTTTGAATAAAACTTGTCCAGCAAGGCCCAACATTGACTTTTACCATTTGCCTCACCACCACCTACTTTTCCCTTGGGAGTCGCTCTCTCGAGGGTCATCTTTATTATAGCCCCCCCGGGCCAGTGCTTGTCTAAGCATTGGTCCAAACCAGAGCCACTTGCGGTGCCGCCCCTAGGCAACTTGGGGTTTCGTCGGTTGCCGTACGTAGTGTTCATCCGGTGTTGCCCTGAGAACGAGATATGTGCAGCTCCTATCGGGATTGTCGGCGCATCGGCGGCTTTGCTGGTCTTGTTTTACCATTGTCGAAATGTCTTGATGTACCGGGATTCCGAGACTGATCGGGTCTTCCTGGGAGAAGGACTATTCCTTCGTTGATCGCGAGAGCTTGTCATGGGCTAAGTTGGGACACCCTGCAGGTATAAACTTTTGAGAGCCGTGCCCGCGGTTATGTGGCAGATGGGAATTTGTTAATGTCCGGTTGTAGATAACTTGACACTTGATCCGAATTAAAACGCATCAACCGAGTGTGTAGCCGTGATGGTCTCTTCTCGGCGGAGTCCGGGAAGTGAACACGGTTTCTGTGTTATGTTTGACGTAAGTAGGAGTTCAGGATCACCTCTTGATCATTGCTAGTTGACGACCGTTCCTTTGTTTCTCTTCTCGCTCTCTTTTGCGTATGTTAGCCACCATATATGCTTAGCCGCTGCTGCAACCTCACCACCTTACCCCTTCCTTTCCCATTAAGCTTTGCTAGTCTTGATACCCATGGTAATGGGATTGCTGAGTCCTCGTGGCTCACAGATACTTCCAAAACCAGTTTGCAGGTGCCTATGTTACCGCGGGTGGCGCAACCAAGCTCAAGGAGGAGCTCGATGAAGATCTTTCCCTTTGTGTTGTTTCGTTCTAGTTGATCAGTAGTGGAGCCCAGTTGGGGTCGATCGGGGACCTTTGTCGCATTTGGGGTTCTTCTTTTATTTTGGTTCCGTAGTCGGACCTTGATTGTATCTGGATGATGTAATGCTTTATTCATGTATTTGTGTGAAGTGGCGATTGTAAGCCAACTATGTAACTCTTTCCCTTATGTATTACATGGGTTGTGTGAAGATTACCTCACTTGCGACATTGCTTTCAATGCGGTTATGCCTCTAAGTCGTGCTTCGACACGTGGGAGATATAGCCGCATCGAGGGCTTTTCAAGTTGGTAATCAGAGCCTTCCTCGACCTTAGGAGCCCCACTGCTTGATCGTTTTTAGCGGCCGAGTTGTGTCTAGAAAAATGTTTTGAGTCATTTAGGATTATATATATCAGAGAGTTAGGAATTCTTTTTACTCCCCAGTCTCTTCATCGCTCTGGTGAGGACTCCTGACGTAGAAGTTTTGACTCTTCTCTCCTCAAATTTCACTAAATTTTTTTTAGGATCACGCGGGTATCTTGGAATCGTTCCGATGGTTTTATGATGAGAACATTGTCTTGGTGCCTCCTGTCAGGGGTTTAGTGGAAGTGTCCGGGGAGTTGAGCTCGAGGTGTTGTCGTCATAATTTTATCGTTGCAGTTCTCGAATACCTGAGTTTAGTACCGACATCGAAAATCTCTTTTATGCGCTTGTTGGTGAGATAACCCGATAACCCAAAGATCGAGGTGAGTACGGGAGTATTGCCATGACTCGTATAACGGATGCTTTTCGAAGGTTGAGGTACACGATTTCCGAAGGTTTCTTGGTTATGTGTTGACGGATGGATACAGCTGGATGTAGGGATTGTTAGTTTGGGTGAGATATATTGCTTCCCCTGTATCCCCAACACCAGATTGCATAACCAGAAAGTTTCGGGAGTTTATAGGTGGGAATTCAAGTAGCTCCTAGAATATCTTTTCGACAGATGCATGATATGAGATTGGGTAAATCTCTATCATATGTATTTGTTCCGGTGTATTTTGCAAGCCAGTCCTTTGTTTTTGTTTTATTTGTGGTATTCGAGTTGCTTCCAAGTCAAATGTTGAATCCATACCTTTCCTAAACGGTGTTCTCATATTGCTATGTGAATACTAATCCTTTTGGTCATCGAGAGTGTCATGACAATTCTTCTCTAATCGGCAGGATTCTCTCCAGGCTAATACTATCATTCTCCCCATCCGCAAGATCATTTCTAAGTTTTCTCAACGGTGTTTGTTTCATCCGTCCCAAGTTGCCTTTGTTTTCCCGCCCTCCCACCCTTTTTCTTCAAGGACACAGATTTCTTACCAAGTATCCTTTTATTTTTGTGAAGTTTCTCCATTATTTTTCGTCAATGTTCTTACCCGGTGGTTCTCAAGAAGATGTTCTACTAGTTCGTCATTCCTCATTCCTTTCTCTTCTCCGGTGGATTCAAGTCAAGTTTTGTTGATCATACCTTTTTCCTCATTTCAATGTCTTCTCATATCGGTGCACCTCATTATCATTCTACTTCTCGCTATTTGTTATTCTGGAGTGCTCAAGATATCTCGAAGATTCGTGTTTCCACTCTGCATTCGTTCAAGCTCTTTCAAGATTGGTATCTCATTCAAGTCATTTAATTCAACCGGTGCAATATCTCTTTAAATCATTTCAACGGTGTTTCTTTTTAGTGGGCCCTAACCCACAGGTCTTTTCCCAGGATCTTACCTGACTCTTCTAATTATTCCGGAGCTATTCCCAAATTCTTTTCAAAGTGTGACGTAAGAATGGATTCCATCAGTCACATGCCTTCTCCAAAATCCTTCAAATTCTTTTCATCTTTGGCTCAACCTTTCCTCTTTTAATTCTCCCGGAGTATCTCAACAATTCATGGTGGTTCTCATCATCATTCTCAACATTTGAAGACCGAAGAAGAGTTCCTCTTAAATCCTTACCAGTTCTTCCAAAGATTCATGGTTCTAGCTTCATGCCATCCTCATAATTGTTTTTGATTGTGACAATTCTTTTCACCCATCCAAAGTATTTCATGAGTTGTTTCCATTTCTTTCTTCTGAAGGCCATCATGTCGTAATTCTTTATTCTCAGCGTGTAGCTATCATTCTCCAAATCTTACCGGTGCATCGTTCAAGTTTACTCTAGTCAGCTCAGGATCTCTCTGTTCTATTGTTTCTAAATTCTGTCAAGTATCTTCATTCATTTTCCAATTCTTCCCGGTGAATTGTGCCTTTGCTACTTTCATTTTCAATTCTTACGGTCGTTCGTTCAAGATTTCACTTCCTTCATTATCTTGTCAATTCATTCTTTGTTTTCAAATCCTACCGGTGG
Organism: Aegilops speltoides; assembly: GCA_021437245.1. Lineage (NCBI taxonomy): Eukaryota > Viridiplantae > Streptophyta > Magnoliopsida > Poales > Poaceae > Aegilops > Aegilops speltoides. The sequence goes on from CM038146.1 coordinate 143,251,672, forward strand.
ATCGTTGAAGACTTTTCTCAAGTTTGCGCTATATCTCTCTTAATTCTTTCTACGAGAATAAGTAGTATGCCAAATCCGTTGCTTGTCATCAATTTAAATTGGTGAAGGATTTGCATAACGTAATTCTTATTATTGTTTCATCCAAGTGATCTAGTTTCTTCTTTCCATCGTGGTTCATCATGTCACATTTCTCGGTTCGAGATGTCTCATCTTTTCTTTTCCGGAGTTCCAAGTTTTCCGCATTATCTCGTCATGAAGCTCCATCTAAATCATCGCAAGCCTTCACCTTGTGTTTTCAACTTCTCTTTCTTTTCATCATCCTTCTATTACCGGAATTCTTCATGGAGGCTCTACATGGTGATTCCTCAAGGATTCTTTTCATTCTTCAATTGTTCTTCAAGATTTCTCTTGAAGTTATGACCCCCCAAGCTATACTCTAAAATAAACATGGTGTTCAACACATGTTTTGTTTTGAGGAGCTCAAGTATTCTTCATCTTGCATTCCAAAGCGCAATTCTTTCTACCTTATCTTTTGAGGTGGTGTTATGTCACTCTTGACAATTTACATCTTGTTTCATGATTCATATGTTGTCAAGAATGAGGTATTTTAAATCCATCAATCCCTTTGTTGGAGTTATCTTGGGTTATATTTCACCTAAAGCTTTCCCTAAGGATTGTTGCTATTCATGGTGTTTATAAATGGCCCAAGTTCTTCTTTATCCTCCCGGTGATATAGCTTTCTCGTCTCCTTGTTCGTATCAATGAAATTCTTTTCCCGTGCTTGGCAGGTTGTCACCTCATAGTTTTGAGATGTTTACATAAGCGCACAACAAGCTTGTGCTTCTCGTTGTTGATTTTCCAACAACTCCATTCGATTCTTCTTTGCAAGGATGCTTTCCAAGTTCACTTGTGGCAAAAGTTGTCATTTTCTTCTCCGTCCCTTTATCCCAACGGTCTAACTTCTATTCTTTCATTACGGAGGCATTGTGATGTTGTGCTCTTCACCCATCACCTCGTTTTGTGAGGATCGTGTTATTTTCTTGCTTATCCATTTAACCGGAGTGTTGTGTCATCTCTTCAAGTGCTTTTCATCTTATCAAGTTTTCCTTCTTCTTTCAGTCGGAGTGCTGCCCAAGTTATATCAATCTTACCCCTTCTCTATCTAGTTTTAACCGGAGTGGTTTCAATATCTATCTTATCACTAAACCTCTTGGTTCTCATCATATTCCTTGTTCCTCTTGTCCAACGAATTGTTTGCAATCTTGGTCATCTCCGCTGTTTCGTTTCTTTCAATTTATTCAACCTCTCAAGGCTCTTGGATTTCACTCATTGGTCAAAGAAGCAACTTAGTTTTACCTCTCCTCTTCCTCTTACTTTTCCCTCCGGTGCCATCCTAGATCTCGGGACGAGATCCTCTCGTAGTGGTGGAGTGTTGTAACGCCCCAAGACCGGATCTTCAGTTGCCTTCCATATATTCCGGGTTTCGCCGTGTGTTTCATTTGTGCCTGCCTTTTATTTTTGCATTGCATCATGCCATCATCTCATAAATCTTTTGCAACTCAACTAAATAAATGGCATGGATCTTTGATCCATTTAAATCGAGGGAATTCACATGGTGATTCTCTTTAAAACATATCCTCTCGATATTTAGAGAGCTATAGTAAATATTCCATTTATTTGGAATTAACCATAACACACTTGCAAATATCCCATGCCTTTTTCCTTCTCAACTATTGGTCTCTAACTTTGTCATATTTTGCTTCTTGCATCATGTTCATCATTTGATTATATTGCACTGCCATGCCCATCTTTTGTTGGAAATATGCCCTAGAGGCAATAATAAAAGTATTATTATATTTCCTTGTTCATGATAATTGTCTTTTATTCATGCTATAACTGTATTATCCGGAAATCGTAATACACGTGTGAATACATAGACCACAATATGTCCCTAGTGAGCCTCTAGTTGACTAGCTCGTTGTGATCAACAGATAGTCATGGTTTCCTGGCTATGGACATTGGATGTCGTTGATAACGGGATCACATCATTAGGAGAATGATGTGATGGACAAGACCCAATCCTAAGCATAGCACAAAGATCGTGTAGTTCGTTTGCTAGAGCTTTTCCAATGTCAAGTATCTCTTCCTTAGACCATGAGATCGTGTAACATCCAGATACCGTAGGAGTGCTTTGGGTGTATCAAACATCACAACGTAACTGGGTGACTATAAAGGTGCACTACAGGTATCTCCGAAAGTGTCTGTTGGGTTGACACGGATCGAGACTGGGATTTGTCACTCCGTGCAAACGGAGAGGTATCTCTGGGCCCACTCGATAGGACATCATCATAATGTGCACAATGTGATTAAGGGGTTGATCACGGGATGATGTGTTGCGGAACGAGTAAAGAGACTTGCGGTAACGAGATTGAACAAGGTATCGGTATACCGACGATCGAATCTCGGGCAAGTAAAATACCGCTAGATAAAGGGAATTGTATACGGATCGACCGAGTCCTTGACATCGTGGTTCATCCGATGAGATCATCGTGGAACATGTAGGAGCCAACATGGGTATCCAGATCCTGCTGTTGGTTATTGACCGGAGAACGTCTCGGTCATGTCTACATGTCTCCCGAACCCGTAGGGTCTACACTTAAGGTTCGATGACGCTAGGGTTATAAAGGAAGCTTGTATGTGGTTACCGAATGTTGTTGAGTCCGGATGAGATCCAGGACGTCACGAGGAGTTCCGGAATGGTCCGGAGGTAAAGATTTATATATGGGAAGTCCTGTTTTGGTCACGGAAAAGTTTGGGTTTTATCGGTAGCGCACGGGACCACCGGAGGGTCGGGGTCCACCAAGTGGGGCCACCTACCCCAGAGGGCTGCGTGGGCCATGTGTGGGAGGGAACCAGCCCAGGTGGGCTGGTGCGCCCCACAAGGGCCCAAGCGCGGGGGAGGTGGGAGGGCAAACCCTAGGGCAGATGGGCCCTAAGGCCCATGCTCCCCTGCGCCTCCTCTCCTCCCCTCGGCCGCCACCCCAGATGCCATCTGGAGGCTGGCCGCACCCCTTGGGGTGGGAAACCCTAAAGGGGGCGCAGCCCCTCTCTCCCCCTATAAATAGTGAGGCATAGGGCTGCCCAGAGAAGACACAGAATACACGTGATTCGATCTCTGCCTTTGGTTGCAGCCCCTCCTCTCTCCCAAGTACTCCTCCTCTCCCGTGGTGCTTAGCGAAGCCCTGCTGGATTGCCACACTCATCCACCACCACCACGCCGTTGTGCTGCTGCTGGATGGAGTCTTCCTCAACCTCTCCCTCTCTCCTTGCTGGATCAAGGCGTGGGAGACATCGTCGGGCTGTACGTGTGTTGAACGCGGAGGTGCCGTGCGTTCGGCACTTGATCATCGGTGATTTGAATCACGACGAGTACGACTCCATCAACCCCGTTCACTTGAACGCTTCCGCTTAGAAATCTACAAGGGTATGTAGATGCACTCTCTTTCCCCTCGTTGCTGGTTTCTCCATAGATAGATCTTGGTGACACATAGGAAAATTTTGAATTTCTGCTACGTTCCCCAACAGTGGCATCATGAGCTAGGTCTATTGCGTAGATTCTTTGCACGAGTAGAACACAAAGTAGTTGTGGGCGTTGATGTTGTTCAATATGCTTACCGTTACTAGTCCAATCTTGTTTCGACGGTATTGTGGGATGAAGCGGCCCGGACCGACCTTACACGTACTCTTTCGTGAGACAGGTTCCACCGATTGACATGCACCGTGCATAAGGTGGCTAGCGGGTGCCGTCTCCCACTTTAGTCGGAACGGATTCGATGAAAAGGGTCCTTATGAAGGGTAAATAGCAATTGGCATATCACGTTGTGGTTTTGCGTAGGTAAGAAACGTTTTGCTAGAAACCCATAGCAGCCACGTAAAACATGCAAACAATAATTAGAGGACGTCTAACTTGTTTTTGCAGGTATGCTATGTGATGTGATATGGCCAAGAAGAATGTGATGAATGATATGTGATGTATGAGATTGATCATGTTCTTGTAATAGGAATCACGACTTGCATGTCGATGAGTATGACAACCGGCTCGGAACGGATTCGATGAAAAGGGTCCTTATGAAGGGTAAATAGCATTGGTCACGTTGTTTTATAGGTAAGAATGGAACCTTGTCGTTCGGCGAGAAACCTCATAGCAGCCACGTAATAGTCCGCAACCAAACAATGGCTTCCAGAGGATCGCCTAACTTGATTGAAACTTCGGGGCTTGGTCCTCTGAAAATCGACAACTTGGAGTGTTGACCATTCTAATTTCCATTATGCCCAACCATAGTAGCAGCGACAAAAACCGAAGGCGAATGAATGCAAAGTTCCAACATAATTATAGATAGACGCCTACATGAAAAGAAACGTTTGCTAGAAACCCATAGCAGCCACGTGAAACATGCAAACAATAATTAGAGGACGCCTAACTTGTTTTGCAGTGGTATGCTATGTGATGTGATATGGCCAAGAAGAATGTGATGAATTGGTGGCCAAAACCTGCAGGTTAAAAGTGACACAAGGCGCTGCCTCGAGGACTCTCCCCACCGGGGGCAGGTCTAAGGATAAGTCAGGAGCATAGGGGCTGCATGAGTAGCGGTAAGGGAAGCCCATGCAACAGGGGGCACTTTTGAGAGTCACTGCCAAAGGGTTCGTGGTACCCCGAGGTGTGTTGAGAGCGAAGCAAGAAAATAAAATTTTCTCTCATCACCAAGATCAATCTATGGAGTCATCTAGCAGCGAGAGAGGTGCATCTACATACCCTTGTAGATCGCGGCGAGAAGCGTTCAAGAAGCAGGGTTGATGGAGTCATACTCATCGTGATCCAAATCATCGATGATCCTAGAAGCCGAGCGGACGGCACCTCCGCGTTCAACACACGTCACGGTTGTGGAAGACATCTCCTCCTTCTTGATCCAAGCAAGGGAAGGAGAGGTTGATGGAGATCGGCAACAGCAGCGGGGCGTGGTGGTGAAGCAGCCGGTGATCTGTGGGCCTCGCCAAGCTCAGCGAGAGGGAGAGGTGTTCACGGAGGGAGAGGGCGCCGGGAGCAGTGCAGCCTCCCCCCCTCTTTATATAGGGGCCTGGGCGCCCGGCCCCTAGAGACTGAATCTCAAGGGGCCAGGCGGCCAGGGGGACTTGCCCCAAGCCAGGTGGGCGCCCCCGCCTCGGGTTTCAACCCTAGGCGAGGGGAGGCCCACGGGGCGCACCAGCCCACCAGGGCTGGTTCCCTTCCCACTTCAGCCCATGGGGCCCTCCGAGATAGGTGGCCCCACCGATAGACCAGGACCCTTAGGTGGTCCAAGACACACTATGTGACCCCGAAACTTTCCGATGGCGAAGCTGGACTTCCTATATACAAATCTTCACCTCAGACCATTCCGGAACTCCTCGTGACGTCCAGGATCTCATTCGGGACTCGAACAACTTGTGGGTTACCGTGATACTAATATCTCTACAACCCTAAGCGTCACCGAACCTTAAGTGTGTAGACCCCTACGGGTTGGAGACACGCAGACATGACCGAGGCGACTCTCGCCAATAATGAAGGAGCCATAGGAGTTGTCTTGATTTATTGTATGACCTGCGTGTCATTGAACAACGCCATGTAATTACTTTACTTTATTGCTAACCGGTAGCCATAGTAGTAGAAGTAATAGTTGGCGAGAAAACTTCATGAAGACACGATGATGGAGATCATGGTGTCATGCCGGTGACGATGATGATCATGGAGCCCCGAAGATGGAGATCAAAAGGAGCAAAATGATATTGACCATATCATGTCACTATTTGATTGCATGTGATGTTTATCATGTTTATGCATCTTGTTTACTTAGGACGACGGTAGTAAATAAGATGATCCCTTACAAAATTTCAAGAAGTGTTCTCCCCGATGTGCACCGTTGCTACAGTTCGTCGCTTCTAAGCACCACGTGATGAGAGCCGCCAACTCCATATCCGCCATGGCTGAGTTTCGGAACTCACCTCGCTGCCCTTGCACACTCCCACGCCGCTTAAACCCTCATTCGCTACGCACACGCGAAGCACCGGCATCAGCACTGCATGCGAGCCGCGGAACACCACCCGCGGCGGCCGTCGTCTTCCCATGTGCGAGACGAGCTCCTGCCGTGCACAAGTCTGCGCACACGCCACACACCGAAGCAGCCTTCCGCCGCAAGCGCGCCACCCTCACCTATTTCCGCACTTCGCGTTGTTCCGCTTGCCAGCAGCTGCGTTGCTTCGCCGTCGTCGCCCGGCAAGTTCTTTGCAGGCATCCATGGCTCCCAGACCGGCCTTTGCCTGCTCAAGTAGAGTGGCGCCCTCTCGAACACAAGTATCACAGCTAAGACACGGGAGGTCACGGATCGAATCCCGGGGTGCCACCAATTCTTTTGCCCTCTTTTGTTTATTTTTTTCCCCGACCGTGCACATATGGCCTGTCGGGTGTGATGGATGTTGTAAAACAGACTTAGTTAACTTGACGAGCCTAGCATAACGAGAGATAACTAAATAATTGATGTGGTGTTTTGTCAATATGCAACTCGTTGCATCTTGAGCTCCACTTAACTTGTAGTATTGTTTGTTGCACTTTGTCATGCCATGCCTCATTAAACGGACATGCATCATACTTGGTTGTGCATCATGCCATGATTATCGATGGTTGTTTACTATGTTGTTTGCTTCTTTCGGTTTGCTTCTCTCGTTAGCTTCGGTTTCGTTTGGGTGTGATGGATTCGTTCGGTGTGATGGATTCTTACGTTCACATACAGCGATGTAGACAGATTTACAGCAAAAACACTTGGGGTTAACGTGTAAGATGGATTCTTACGCTCACATACAACGGTGTAAGACAGATTTACAGCAAAAACACTTGGGGTTAACTTGACGAGCCTAGCATGTGCGCGAGCCTAGCATGCGGACCTCGGAACACGGAGACCGAAAGGTCGAGCATGAGTTGTATAGTAGATCGATCAACATGATTACAGCAAAACACTTGGGGTTAACTCAGCGAGCCTAGCATGTGCGAGACATCCTCGAACACGGAGACCGAAAGGTCGAGCATGAGTTGTATAGTAGATACGATCAACATGAAGATGTTCACCGATGATGAACATGAAGATGTTCACCGATGATGACTAGTCCGTTCACTGATCGGACACGCCTTCTCCAAAATCCTTCAAATTCTTTTCATCTTTGGCTCAACCTTTCCTCTTTTAATTCTCCGGAGTATCTCAACAATTCATGGTGGTTCTCATCATCCGTCTCACTTGATGATCGGACACGGCCTAGATGATCGGACGCCTAGTTGACTTGGATCATGTAATCACTTAGATGACCGGAGGATGTCTATTCGAGTGGGAGTTCATAAGATGAACTTAATTATCCTGAACATAGTCAAAAGATCTTTGCAAATTATGTCATAAGCTCGCGCTTTAGTTCCTTGTCGCACTGCTTAGATATGTTCCTAGAGAAAATATAGTTGAAAGTTGACAAGATGGCGATTATGCGGACAAGAGAAAGCTTATGTCCTTAATGCACCGCTCGATGAGCTGAACCCCAAGCGTTGTTTGTGGATGTTGCGAACATCGGACATACGTTTTGATAACTACGTGATAGTTCAGTTAAGCGGTTTAGAGTTGAGGCAGCAAAGACGTTTTGAAACTTCGCGGAACATATGAGATGTTTGAGGGCTGAAATTGAGATTTCAGGCTCGTGCCCACGTCAAGAGGTATGAGACCTCGGCGATTTTCTTAGCCGAAAACTAAGGGAGGAAAGCTCAATCGTTGAGCTTGTGCTCGATTGTCTCGAGTACCACAATCACTTGAATCGAGTGGGAGTTAATCTTCCGGATGAGATAGTGATGTTTCTCCAAAGTCATTGCCACCAAGCTGCTAGAGCTTCATGATGAACTATAACATATCGAGGATAGATATGATGATCCTTGAGGTATTCACGATGTTTGACACCGAAAGTAGAAATCAAGAAGAAGCATCAATTGTTGATGGTTGGTGAAACCACTAGTTTCTAGAAGGGCAAGGGCAAGAAGGGATACTTCATGAAGCGGCAAATCAGCTGCTGCTCCAGTGAAGAAACCCAAGGTTGAACCCAAACCGAGACTAAGTGCTTACGTGATAAGGGAATAGTCACTAGGCGGAATTACCCTAGATACTTGGTAGATGAGAAGGTGGCAAGGTCGATAGAAGTATATTGGATATACATTATGTTAATGTGTACTTTACTAGTACTCCTAGTAGCACCGGGTATTAGATACGGTTCGGTTACTAAGTGTTAGTAACTCGAAATAAAAGCTACGGAATATCTGAGAGACTAGCTAAAGGTGAGTGACGATATATGTTGGAAATGTTTCCAAGGTTGATGTGATCAAGCATCGCACGCTCCCTCTACCATCGAGATTTGGTGTTTGCGTTGAGCATAGACATGATTGGATTATGTCTATCGCAATACGATTATTCATTTAAGGAGAATAATTGTTACTCTATTTATTTGAATAATACCTTCAATGGTCTTGCACCTAAAGGAATGGTTTATTGAATCTCGATCGTAGTGATACACATTTTCATGCCAAAAGGATATAAGATAGTAATGATAGTACCACTTACTTGTGGCACTGCCATGTAAGTCATATTGGTATAAAACGCATGAAGAAGCTCCATGTTGATGGATCTTTGGACTCACTCGTTTTTGAAAAGTTTGAGACATGCGAACCATGTCTATTGGTGCATACGCATGAAGAAACTCCATGCAGATGGATCGTTTGGACTCACTTGATTTTGAATCACTTGAGATATGCAAATCATACCACATGGGCAAGATGACTAAAAAGCCTTGTTTTTCAGTAAAATGGAACAAGATAGCAACTTGTTGGAAGTAACACATTTTGATGTGTGCAGTCCAATGAGTGCTGAGGCATGCAGTGAATATCGTTATGTTCTTACTTCACAGATGATTTGAGTAGATGTAGAGTATATTTACTTGATGAAACACAAGTCTGAATTATTGAATGGTTCAAGTAATTTCAGAGTGAAGTTGAAGATCATCGTGACAAGAGGATGAAATGTCTATGATATGATCATAGAGATGAGTATCTGAGTTACGAGCTTTGGCACACAATTAAGACATTGTGGAAATTGTTTCACAATTAATACCGCCTGGAACACCATAGTTTGATGGTGTGTCCGAACATCATAGTTGCACCCTATTGGATATGGTGCGTACCATGATGTCTCTTATTGAAATACCACTATCGTTTATGGGTTAGGCATTAGAGACAACCACATTCACTTTAAATAGGGCACCACGTAATTCCGTTGAGATGACACCATATGAACTATGGTTTAGAGAAACCTAAGCTGTCATTTCTTAAAAGTTTGGGGATGCGACGCTTATGTGAAAAAGTTTCAGGTTGATAAGCTCGAACCCAAAGCGGATAAAACACATCTTCATAGGACACCCAAAACAGTTGGGTATACCTCCTAATTCAGATCCGAAAGCAATAGGGATTGTTTCTTGAATCGGGTCCTTTCTCGAGGAAAAGTTTGTCTCGAAAAGTTGAGTGGGAGGATGGTGGAGACTTGATATGGTTGTTGAACCATCACTACAACTAGTGTGTAGCAGGGCACAGGAAGTTGTTCCTGTGGCACCTACACCAATTGAAGTAGAAGCTTATGATAGTGATCATGAAACTTCGGATCGAGTCACTACCGTACCTCGTAGGGTGACAAGGATGCGTACTGCTTCAGAGTGGTACAGTAATCTTGTCTTGAAGGTCATGTTTCTAGACAACAATGAACCTACGAGCTATGGAGAAGCAATGGTGGGCCCAAATTCCGACAAATGGTTAGAAGCCATGAAATCCGAGATAGGATCCATGTATCAGAACAAAGCATGGACTTTGGTGGTCTTGCCCGATGATCGGCAAGCCATTGAGACAAATGGATCTTTGAGAAGAAGACGGACGTGGACGGTGACGTCACCGACTATGAAGCTCGACTTGTGGCGAAGAGTTTTTCACAAGTTCAAAGAGTTGACTACGATGAGATTTTCTCATCCGTAGCAATGCTAAAGTCCGTCGGAATCATGTTAGCATTAGCTGCATTTATGAAATCTGGCAGATGGATGTCAAAATGAGTTTCCTTACCAGTTTTCGTAAGGAAAGGTTGTATATGATACAATCAGAAAAGTTTTGTCGATCCTAAGGATGCTAAAAGGTATGCTAGCTCCAGCGATCCTTCTAAGGACTGGAGTAAGCATCTCGGAGTTGGAATATGTACTTTGATAAGATGATCAAAGATTTTGGGTTTATACAAATTTATGAGAAACTTGTATTTCCAAAGAAGTGAGTGGGAGCACTATAGAATTTCGGTGAGTATATGTTATTGACATATTGTTGATCGAAATGATGTAGAATTTCTGGAAAGCATATAGGGTTATTTGAAAAATGTTTTTCAATGGAAAACCTGGATTAAGCTACTTGAACGTTGAGCATCAAGATCTATGAGGATAGATCAAAAACGCTTAATGGTACTTTCAAATGAGCATATACCTTAACATGATCTTGAAGGTGTTCAAGATGGATCAGTTAAAGAAGGAGTTCTTGCCTGAGATGTAAGGTATGAAGTTAAGACTTAAAGCTCGACCACGGCAGAAGAGAGAGAAAGGACGAAGGTCGTCCCCTATGCTTTATACATAGGCTCTACAGTATGCTATGCTGTGTACCGCACCGGAAGTGTGCCTTGCCATAGTCAAGGGGTACAAGAATGATCCAGGAATGGATCATTGGACAGCGGTCTAAATTGTACTTGTAGTAAATAAGGTGATAAAGAGTTTGGCGTAAAGGATTACGTCGATGCAAGCTTTAACGCCTATCCGAGTGACTCTGAGTAGCAAACCGGATATATATAGTGGAGCAACCATTTGGAATAGCTCCAAGAGGAGCGTGGAAGCAGCATTTACAGAATGACCTAGAGATTTGCGAAGTACATACGGATCTGAATGTTGCAGACCCGTTGACTAAAACCTCTCTCACAAGCAAAACATGATCAAACCCCAGAACTCATTGAGTCTTAATCACATGATGATGTGAACTAGTTTAATGACACTAGTAAACTCTTTGGATGTTGGTCACATGGCGATGTGACCTGTCAATGTTAATCACATGGCGATGTGAACTAGATTATTGACTCTAGTGCAAGTGGGAGACTGTTGGAAATATGCCCTAGAGGCAATAATAAAAGTATTATTATATTTCCTTGTTCATGATAATTGTCTTTTATTCATGCTATAAGCGTACTATCCGGAAATCGTAATACACGTGTGAATACATAGACCACAATATGTCCCTAGTGAGCCTCTAGTTGACTAGCTCGTTGTGATCAGCAGATAGTCATGGTTTCTGACTATGGACATTGGATGTCGTTGATAACGGGATCACATCATTAGGAGAATGATGTGATGGACAAGACAATCCTAAGCATAGCACAAAGATCGTGTAGTTCGTTTGCTAGAGCTTTTCCAATGTCAAGTATCTCTTCCTTAGACCATGAGATCGTGTAACTCCGGATACCGTAGGAGTGCTTTGGGTGTATCAAACATCACAACATAAGCGGGTGACTATAAAGGTGCACTACGGTATCTCCAAAAGTGTCTATTGGGTTGACACGGATCGAGGCTGGATTTGTCACTCCGTGCAAGCGGAGAGGTATCTCTGGGCCCACTCGGTAGGACATCATCATAATGTGCACAATGTGATTAAGGGGTTGATCACGGGATGATGTGTTGCGGAACGAGTAAAGAGACTTGCGATAACGAGATTGAACAAGGTATCGGTATACCGACGATCGAATCTCGGGCAAGTAAAATACCGCTAGATAAAGGGAATTGTATACGGGATCGACCGAGTCCTTGACATCGTGGTTCATCCGATGAGATCATCGTGGAACATGTAGGAGCCAACATGGGTATCGAGATCCGCTGTTGGTTATTGATGGGAGAACGTCTCGGTGATGTCTACATGTCTCCCGAACCCGTAGGGTCTACACTTAAGGTTCGATGGCGCTAGGGTTATAAAGGAAGCTTGTATGTGGTTACCGAATGTTGTTGAGTCCGGATGAGATCCGGGGCGTCACGAGGAGTTCGGAATGGTCCGGAGGTAAAGATTTATATATGGGAAGTCTGTTTTGGTCACCGGAAAAGTTTTGGGTTTTATCGGTAGCGTCTGGGACCACCGGAGGGTCCGGGGTCCACCAAGTGGGGCCACCTACCCCGAGAGGGCTGCGTGGGCCATGTGTGGGAGGAACCAGCCCGGGTGGGCTGGTGCGCCCCACAAGGGGCCCAAGGCAGGGGAGGTGGGAGGGCAAACCCTAGGGCGAGATGGGCCCTAAGGCCCATGCTCCTGCGCCTCCCTCTCCTCCCCTCCTGCCGCCACCCCAGATGCCATCTGGAGGCTGGCCGCACCCCTTGGGGTGGGAAACCCTAAAGGCGCAGCCCCTCTCCCCTATAAATAGTGAGGCATAGGGCTGCCCGGAGAAGACCACAGAATACACGTGATTCGATCTCGCCTTTGGTTGCAGCCTCTCCTCTCTCCCAAGTACTCCTCCTATCCCGTGGTGCTTAGCGAAGCCTGCTGGATTGCCACACTCATCCACCACCACCACGCCGTTGTGCTGCTGCTGGATGGAGTCTTCCTCAACCTCTCCTCTCTCCTTGCTGGATCAAGGCGTGGGAGACATCGTCGGGCTGTACGTGTGTTGAACGCGGAGGTGCCGTGCGTTCGACACTTGATCATCGGTGATTTGAATCACGACGAGTACGACTCCATCAACCCCGTTCACTTGAACGCTTCCGCTTAGCGATCTACAAGGGTATGTAGATGCACTCTCTTTCCCCTCGTTGCTGGTTTCTCCATAGATAGATCTTGGTGACACGTAGGAAAATTTTGAATTTCTGCTACATTCCCCAACATCTTTGTCATGTTGCATCTGTGCCTCTTGTCATTTATTGCATCATAATCATCATGTGGGTTGCATTCTTCATATTGGTGTATTGTTGTGTGTGCATCAGTCCTTGTTGTCTCTTCTCTCAAGCCATGCACCATCACCTTCTCCTTCCTCTTCTTTTACTCCTTTATGCAAGTGCCATTTCTCCCTTCTCCATTAATGTTCAATCTTTGCCAATAAATCATGCTCCATGCCTTATACCTCTCTGTCAAATATCATCCATTTTGGAGTTGTTTTGGTTGGGTTCAAAAATGGCTCAAGTTTGAATTTAATTCAAACTTGTTTTATTTTTATACCTCTAAAAATTCCCAAAGCAATTTATTCAAATTCTACATAAATCCAGAATCCCACATATGTTTTTTTATCTCATCCTAATTCCTTGCCAAACTCCTTGGCCTTTTCTTGCATTTCTGTTTGAAGAAATCGCTTAAAGGTAAAGAGCCCAGCTCCAGCAGCAGCAATGCAGCCCAGCTCCAGCAGCAGTAGCCCATCTCCACAGCCATACAGCCCAAGCCCACCTCTGCTCCTTCTTCTACCTACATGACCTCTGTACGACCAATCAGTAGCCATCGGATCGCCATGGCACCGCTCGATGGGCTGCCGTACAGCTCCCTAGCGCCCTATATACCACCCCTCGACGTCTGTGCCCTACCCTAGCTTCTCCTCCTACCTTCAACGCCGCCAGAACCCCTCTCCTTCTCTAGTTGTTCTTCTTCCTCAAGAAAAGAGCACCGAGAGAGAAAACGCCGGCGTCCGTCGTAAATCCTCGCGTCCGACGGCGCCAGATCCTCTCCGGCATGTCCTCCTCCACCCCGTCTCCGTCCTCGACCGATTCTGATGGGTGGTTGAACTGGATCGTCTCCATGCCGTCGTCCACGTCCAGGTCCACGTCGCCGTCGTCTTCCCCTGCATCCTCTTCTTCAGGAGACCGAGCTCCTCTCCGGCGTGATCCGACAAGCAGCTGCCGTCTTCTTCGTCCGGAGCCTCGCGTGCCTCGCCGTAGTCTTCCTCGACTACGCACACGTCCACACGGTCCCGTAGCTCCTTCCACAACGTCCTCTACATCGTCTTCTTCCTCCGGCTAATCCATCGCCGCCCCGATCAGCGCGCCTTCTCACCGTCTTCGGTCTCCGACGACCTCGTACAACTCCAGCAGCACCCCCTCGGTGAGCAGTCGCTCCTCCCAGTCCCTCTCTTGTTCAATCCGTCGCCGTAGTCGTCTTCTCGAGCCGCCAACTCCATATCCGCCATGGATGAGTTTCTGGAACTCACCTCGCTGCCCCTGCACACTCCCGCACGCGCTAAACCCTCTCTGTTCGCGCTCGCACACGCAAGACCGAAGCGCTGCATGCGCAGCAGCCGCGGAACACCACCCGCGCGGCTTCGGTCGTCATCTTCCCCATGTACGAGACGAGCTCCTGCTCGTGCACAAGTGCCTGCACGCACGCCACACCCGGAAGCAGCCTTCGCTCACAAGCGCGCACCCTCACCTATTTCCGCACCCCCGCCGTTGTTCTGCTGCACCTGTAGCCGCTGCGTTGCTCGCCGTCGTCGCCGGCAAGTTGCTATGCATCCATGGCTCCCAGACCGGGCATTTGCCTGTTCAAGTAGAGTAGCGCCCCTCTTTGAACACAAGTATCACAGCTAGCGCAGTGGCTACTGCATATCGTGCCAACACAGGAGGTCCTGGGATCGAATCCCAGGGTGCCCCCAATTCTTTTTCCCCTCTTTTGTTTATTTTTCCCCCCAGCGTGCACACATATGGCCTGTTGGGCCTGATCCATTCCTGGGCTGCTGCGGCCTGCTGCAATTCGGCCTGTGCATGTTTTATTCCTGTTCCATGCATTTTAGCATTTATTCTTTATCATGCATATTTACAGGAGATTGCCATTATTTAAAATGCTCATGTTTAATTAACCGTGCATCATATGTAAATACTTTATATATGTAAAATGCTTAGAATT
Source organism: Aegilops speltoides (assembly GCA_021437245.1). NCBI lineage: Eukaryota > Viridiplantae > Streptophyta > Magnoliopsida > Poales > Poaceae > Aegilops > Aegilops speltoides. Next base: position 143,266,703 of record CM038146.1, read on the forward strand.
TTATGTAGTTTCACAATATACTGCTTTCATCCATGTTTAAAATGATTAAACCTGCTGTTTGCATTAATTTGCATAAATAACATGCTAAAATGGTTTATTCCATAACTAAATAACCGTAGCTCGGTTTTAAATGTTCTTTATATGTAAATGGGGTAGAATTTTGCCTAGTTTAACATGGTGTACTTTATTTTGCTGTTTAACAACTTTAAAATATGTTTTAGGGCAGAACAGTAGCAAATTCATAAATTGCATTTGAGGATTTTCCGGAAATGTTGTTTGTTGTTCCGGCCTCATTTAAACTTGACTAAATAGTTAGTTTACTTTTGATTCACCCCTTGCCATGTTTAACAACATTTAATATTGATGAGTAGCATAAGCGAGAGATAACTAAATAATTGATGTGGTGTTTTGTCAATATGCAACTCGTTGCATACTGAGCTCCACTTAACTTGTAGTATTGTTTGTTGCACTTTGTCATGACATGCCTCATTAAACCGGACATGCATCATACTTGGTTGTTGTAACGCCCTCGATGCGGCTATATCTCCCACGTGTCGAAGCACGACTTAGAGGCATAACCGCATTGAAAGCAATGTCGCAAGTGAGGTAATCTTCGTACAATCCATGTAATACATAAGGGAAAGAGATACATAGTTGGCTTACAGTCGCCACTTCACACAATACATAAATAAACATCCATCATTCAGTTTACAATCAAGGTCCGACTACGGAACCAAAATAAAAGAAGACTACCCCAAATGCAACACAGATCCCCGATCGCTAAGCTGGCTCCACTACTAATCGTCTGAAATGGAACATAGTAACGACCAAGGGCCTCATCAAATTCCCACTTCATTTCGATTCGCCATCTGCTTTGGCATCACCGGTACTGCATCTGTTTTGGTAGAATCTATGAGCCACGGGACTCAGCAATCTCACACCGCGAGATCAAGACTATTTAAGCAAGGGAAGGCTGGTGTAACAAGGAGGAGCTGCGACAAGCGAGTAGCATATATGGTGGCTACATCGCAAAAGAGAGCGAGAAGAGAAGCAAAGCACGGTCATGAAGCTAGTAGTGATCGAAGTGATCCTAAGCAACCTCGTCAAACATAACTCCAACACGTGTTCACTTCCGGACTCACGAGAAGAGACCATCACGGTTACATACACGGTTGATGTATTTTAAATAAGGTCAACTTCGGTTTTCTACAACGGACATTAACAAATTCCCATCTGCCTCATAACCGTGGGCACGGCTTTGAAAGATAATACCTGCGGGGTGTCCCAACAGCCCATAACAAGCTCTCGCGATCAGCGAAGGAATAGACCTTCACCCAAGACACTCCGATCGGACTCGGTATCCGGTACATCAAGACATTTCGACAATGGTAAAACTAAACCAGCAAGACCACCCGACTGTGCCGACAAATCCCGATAGGAGCTGCACATATCTCGTTCTCGGGGCACACCGGATGAACACTACGTACGGCAACCGAAGATGCCCCAAGTTGCCTCGGTATGGCACCGCAAGTGGCTCTAGTTTGGACCAACACTCAGAGGAGCATTGGCCCGGGGGGGCTAAAATAAAGATGACCCTCGGGCTCGCGAAAACCCAAGGGAAAAAAAGGGTGTAGGTGGCAAATGGTAAAACCAAGGTTGGGCCTTCTTTGGAGGAGTTTTATTCAAAGCGAACTGTCAAGGGGTCCCATAAATCACCCGACCAGCGTAAGGAGCATAAAATCAAGGAACAAAACACGGTATAACGGAAACTAGGGTGGCAAGAGTGGAACAAAACACCAGGCATAAGGCCGAGCCTTCCACCCTTTACCAAGTATATAGATGCATTAATTAAAACAATAGATATTGTGATATCCCAAAATATCCGTGTTCCAACAAGGAACAAACTTCATCTTCACCTGCAACTATCAACGCTATAAGAGGGGCTGAGCAAAAGCGGTAACATAGCCAAACAACGGTTTGCTAGGACATGGGTGGTTAGAGGTTTGACATGGCAATATGGGTGACATGATATAGCAAGTGGTAGGTATCGCAGCATAGGCATAGCAAAAGAGCGAGCATCTAGCAAGCAAAGATAGAAGTGATTTCGAAGGTATGGTCATCTTGCTCGCAAGGTTCTCGAGCTGTCGAAGGCTTGATCCTCGAGGCGTTCTCAACAGGCTCCTCGTTCACGTACTCGTCTCCCGGCTCTACCCAAAGCAAGAACACAAGCAACGGAACCACAATCAAACAAGGAGCAATGCACAAGCAATATGATGCAATACATGACATGCGATGCGAGATGTGATATGCAATGCATATGTGTGCTCCGGAAGGAAAATGATGAACAAGGCATCATCTTGGCAAACCAAGTATGCCGCTGGAAAGATGAGATGATTTCGGGTGAAATTGATATAAAGATCACGGAATCGGATGCACGGTTTGCAAATGACAAGCAAAACAAGAATGGCGTAAATCTGCGTTTAACGTACCCGATGCTACTTAGCAAGCAACAAGAAACTATGCTACAGCACCCCAACATAAAAACAAAGCATATGGAAGCGATCTACAGGAGATGCTTAACAAAAGAGGAACACTGAGCTACGGCTCAATCACATCATAACATGTTCAAACAAGCATGGTGAAAGTGCTAAAAATATCAGGTTCACAGACTTAGTGAAAATACTAGCATGCCAGAAATTAACATCAGGAAGGCATGTTTAGAGCAAGCAAACAACATGCTACAGGAACTTATAATAGCAAAACAAGGCATGACATGATTCTACTCAAAGCATATATCAATAGTCCCTTAATGACCATAAGCCAAAAAGGACTCTAAGAAATGATGGCACCCATGTAAACATTGCAAGTTTTATTACAGATTTCAGACTTAGCAGAAAAACTGGGCATGGCAAAACCAGATAACGAGTAGGCATGTTCGTGAGCTCGATGCACTCACTACAGAGCATCTCATGATAAACTAAGCATACACCCATCAAGAATACATGGCATAGAAGCTATACATGGCAAGAACAACATCATAGCATACACGGATCAACTACAACGAACTCGTGAAAATTGAATCTCATGCAAACAATCTGCCAGGAAACATTTTCAAGCAAAAGTAGAGCACGAAAATGACATGTAGACTACTCCATAAAGGCCAACAAAGGCATGGATGGATAGAGCACATCCATATGTTCAAAACACCCTTACTGATCATGCTCAAAAAGGGCATGGATCTCTCTGTAACAACATGAACATATGGCATAAAAATAACAGCAGGACAAGACTTAGTGAAAACACTAAGTTCCTGAAATCAGCAACATCATCATCCCTACTTTGCATGCTTGTTCTAGTCACCACATAACTCACAAAAATACATGGCAAACACCCCTGGAAAGATGGCATGGCAATGTTCAACTCACATGTAGGACTCAAGTTCATAGGGTGCACACATAAATCATGGCAAAAATGACAAAAGAGCTCGTGCTGATAAGATTCTGGAACTAACGATCTGAAGCCCTCTTCCGACAGCCCTTCGGGCATCAAGATGAGCTCAAATGCAAATGATGCAATGGAAATAAATGATGTACTCTTCGAGGGGAACAATTTGACATATTATACGCCCAAAACGGAGCCACGGGTGCGGAGATGTGATGCGATGAAAATGCAAGAAAATGTTGGCAGAAAAGGGACTTAGTGGATTCGGGGGGGAGAAGAAAGTCAACCGTCGGGCGTTTCCAGATCGGATCTCGCCGGGGTCGGCGCTGGAGTTGGAGGAGAGGCAGGCGGGCGGATCTGGCGGATCTGGCATTGGCAATGGGCTGGCGGCGGGCGGCGATGGCTGGGCAGGGCAGGCGAGGCGGCGTGTGCATGGCCAGGCTGGAGGCGGGCAGGCGGCAGACGGCGGCCGGGCGGTGGCTGCTGGTGGCTGGAGGCGGCGCAGACGGGCGGCGAGGCGGAGGCGGCCGGCGGCGGAGGCGGCATGGCAATGGCTTGGGCAAGGCGGAGGGGGCGAACTGCTGCATGGGCCTCAGACGACCTCATGGTCTGCAGGGTCAGCAGCGATGGGGGGCGGGCTGCCCACGTGGTGGCCTTGATTCGCCCCGGCGCTGGCGGGCGTGTCCGGCGCCGGGCGGACGTGTCCGGCGCGTGGAGGAAGAGGGAGCTAGGGTTTCATCCGGATTTCGGGGGAAGGGTCATTAAATAGGCATAGAGGGAGCTAGGAGAGTCCAAATGGGGTGTAGTTTTCGCCCACACGATCGTGATCGAACGACCGAGGGCATGGAGGGGAGTTAGATGGGTTATTGGGCTGTTTTGGAGGGTTGTTGGGCTACAACTTAAAAGAGGCCTTTGCGAGAGTGCGGTTAACCGTTGGAGTACCAAACGAACTCCAAATGACCCGAAAGTTGACAGGTGGTCTACCGGTGATATACCAGGGCCACTTGGCAAGGCTCAGTCCATTCTGAGAATGTTCAACACCCGCACACGGAAAAATGTAAAAGGGGACGCCGGGGAACATAGGAGTGCCGGATTGCAAAAGCAGACAACGGGAAAATGCTCGGAATCATGAGGCGAACACGTATGCAAATGAGATGCACATGATGACATGATATGAGATGCATGACATGGACAAAATGCAAAACGAAAACAAAACCCAACCACGGAGGGAATATCATAGCACATGTCCGAAAATGGCAAGAGTTGGAGTTACAAATATGGAAAGTTACATCCGGGTGTTACAACACTCCACCACTACAAGAGGATCTCGTCCGAGATCTAGGACTGAAAGAACTCCGGATATTGAGCGGAGGTGATCCTCGCGCCCGGTGGCTTCTCGGTTGAAATGGTGTGACCACTTCACTTTCGAGAATTTGATTGACTTGTTGCGAGTCTTGCGCTCGGTTTCTTCAAGAATAACAGCGGGTGCTCATGATAAGAGATATCTTCTTGGAGGTCAATTTCTTCAAAGTTGATAGTGCGCTCAGGAATCTTGAAGCACTTGCGAGCTGTGACACGTGAAACACATCGTGCACGTTTGCAAAGTTGGATGGAAGCTCAAGTTGATAGGCGAGATCGCCTCTTTTGCCAATGATCTTGAAAGGACCCACGTATCTAGGGGCAAGCTTCCTTTGATACCGGGTTTACGAGTACCTTTCATTGGAGAGACGCGGAGGTAGACATGGTCTTCGATTTCAAAAGCCACATCACGGTGCTTGTCATCATAGTAGCCCTTCTGGCGCGATTGCGCGGCTTTAAGATTCTCACGAATGACTTTGCACATTTCTTCGGCTTCTGTGATCAAGTCGTTGCCAAGAAGTTGGCGTTCACTGTCTCGGTCCAATTGAGAGGATACGGCACTTTACGCCATAGAGAAGTTCGAATGGGGCCTTGCCGAACTTGCTTGGAAGCTGTTGTTGTAGGAGAACTTCGGCATATGGAAGACAATCTTCCCACTTCATGCCAAAGGAAATGACACAAGCCACGAGCATATCTTCAAGGATTTGATTTACTCGCTCGACTTGTCCACTTGTTTGAGGATGGAAAGCTGTCTTTGAAACGAATGTTGGTGCCCATGGCCTTACGAAAGGAGTCCCGAACTTAGAAGTGAAGATGCTTCCACGGTGCGAAGAGATCAATTGTGGAATACCGTGCAAGGAGACAATTTCGAGGTGTATAGCTCGCCAAACCGGTGAGCTGCTGTGATAGATTCTTTGACAGAAGAAAATGAGCCACTTTAGTAAGCTTGTCAATGACAACGAAGATAGCATCATTTCCACGCTTGGACTTAGGAAAACCAGTCACGAAGTCCATCTCGATATGATCAAACTTCCATTCTGGAATAGCAAGAGGTTGGAGGAGACCAGCCAGTCTTTGGTGTTCTGCTTTCACCCTTCTGCAAACATCACATTCATTCACGAATTGATCAATTTCTCGCTTCATTCAAGTCCACCAATATGACTGCTTGAGGTCATGGTACATCTTCGTACTTCCAGGATGAATGGATAGGAGGGAATTGTGTGCCTCATTCATGATGACTTTTCTCAGATCGCCTTTAGGAACCACAATACGGTCCTCGAAGAAAAGAGTATCTTTGTCATCCAAGCGATAGCACTTGTATTTGGAAATGCCCTTGTCAATACCACGTTTCACCTTCTTCACCATGGCATCCAGGAGTTGTGCCTCACGAATTTGATCTTCAAAGTAGGAGAGACTATGAGGTTGGCAAGAAAACCTTGAGGAACAACTTGAAGATTCAGCTATGGAAAGCTTCACAAAGATCCGGTTGGAAGGGCTTGAGAATTAGACTGTTGCAATAAGCCTTTTCGCTCGAGCATCTGCAATCACATTCGCCTTGCCAGAGTATATTCAATACTTGGATTGTACTCTTGAATCATTTCGACCCATCGAGTTTTCACGAGGTTGAGGTTTGGTTGAGTGAAGATATACTTGAGACTCTTGTGATCGGTGAAAATGTCCACTTTCCTTCCCAACAAGAGATGTCTCCATGTTATCAATGCATGGACAATCGCCGCCAACTCGAGATCGTGAGTGGGGTAGTTCTTTTCGTTGGGCTTCAAGCGGCGAGAGGTATAGGCCACAACCTTCTTCTCTTGCATTAACACAGCACCGAGACCTTGCAAGGAAGCATCACGAAAACTTGAATGGCTTGGATTCATCGGAGGAGTCAAGGCAGAGGCTGTAACTAGCTTTTCTTTGAGGGTGTTGAAAGCGACATCACACTCGGCGTCGGACATACTTGACATGCTTCGGAGGAGGTTGGAAAGAGGCTTTGCAATCTTGGAGAAGTTCTCAGCGAATCTTCGACAATAGCTTGCAAGACCGAGAAAATCTGCGAGCTGCTTGACATTACGAGGAGGTTCCCAATTCAGGCGAAGACACCTTCTCGGGATTAACAGCGATGCCCTTGGCGGAGATGATGTGACCAAGATAAAGAACTTCATCAAGCCGAACTCACATTTGGAAAACTTCGCATAGAATTGATGCTCTCGAGCTTGTCGAGCACCAATCGCAAATGTTTGGCATGATCACGCTTGTTCTGGAGAAGACCAAAATATCATCGAGATACACCAAGACGAAATCATTGGTGCGGGGTTGAAGATAAAGTTCATCATGCGAGAGAATGTTGGAGGAGCATTGACAAGGCGAAAGACATGACGGTATATTCATAAGAACCAAAGCTTGTTTCGAATCTTGTCTTGGGAATATCTTGTTCACGAATGCGAATCGATGATAACCCATACGGAGGTCAAGCTTGGAGAATACTTTAGCACCTTTGAGTTGCTCGAATAGCTCATTGATGTTGGGAAGTGGATACTTGTTCTTGATTGTCTTCTTGTTCAATGGGCGATAATCGGCGCAAAGTCGGTCCGTGCCATCCTTCTTACGGACAAAAGAACTCCACATCCCCATGGAGATGAACTTCGGTCGATCAAACCAGACGCTCTTGTTCATCGAGCTGCTTCTTCAATTCTTTCAGCTCCTTGGGTCCAAGCTTGTAAGGGCGGCTTGCAAACAGGTTGATGCGGGCTCAAGATCGATACTTGAATTCGATTGGCGATGAGGAGGCATACCGGAAGCTCTTACGGAAAGACATCTTGGTACTCACAAACAAGCTGGAATTTGAGAGATAGCATCAACTCGCCCTTCTCATTGAGAGAAAACAACCGAATGGTTTCATCACGGCGGCATAGATGATAACATCCTCGGAAGGGTGTGTCAATTGAATCACTGGCAGCACAATCAAGTTGAGCCTTGTGCTGAGAAAGCCAGTCCATCCCAAGAATTAGATCAATATCAGAGTCACCAAGAACAATTGGTTTAGCCAGAAATCTATAGTCGCCCATCTTGATAGAAACATCCGGGACACAATTATTAGATGTCATTTGCTTACCCGGGGACACAATCTTCAACGGGACAGGAATCTTTTCCGTCACAAACTCATGCTTGGCAACAAAAGGTCTTGAAATGAAAGAAAGCGATGCACTAGTATCAAATAAGACTTTTGCAGGAATAGAGTTAACTGGAAGGTTACCCATTATCACGTCTGACGAATCCTCTGCTTGAGCTGCATTCATCATATTCACCTTTGCATACTTTGGATTATGCTTGACCCTTTGCATTGCTTGAAGACCTCACGGAGGAGGAGGAGGAGGAAGGCGCCTTTGGTTATGGCATTTGTTCGCATAGTGACCCTTCTGCTGGCACTTGTTGAGTTACCTCTGAGGCGGACGGTGATAAGAAGCATTTGACCTTGGAGCTTGAGGTGAGACTTGTTACAGTAGCTTGGGTTGGGTGGGTGGGAAGATCCACGACCACCGAGTTCTTCTGGCGATAAGGCCGACGGAACGGAGGAGGAGGAAGGTAGAACTTTTGCTGCTTTGCTGCCACTTGAGAGGAAGAAGAAGACTGAATCTGCATCCTGATTCTCTTCTTTGAAGCCTCACACTTGAGCTGAGCACCTTCTAGCTTGAGGGCCATATTGTAGAATTGATCAAACCGAGTAGGCTCAAAAGAACAAGAGCTAACTGCAGATCCTCTCTAAGGCCACCTCGAAGGCGATAGATCATACTTTTCTCATCAGAGCGTCTTGTTTAGCGAAGCGAGCAAGTTTCTGAAACTGTATGTTGTATTCGTACATCGACATGTTTCCTTGCTTGAGATTGCGGAACTCCTCACGCTTGCTCTCAACAACTTTGGTAGGAATGTGGTGAGCTTTAAAGTCCCGGTAAATCAGTCCAAGTAATCACTCGACCACCTCTGGAATCCTTGTATTCTGGAACCAATCAGTTGCTCGATCCTTGAGCTGAAAAGACTTGAACTTGGCGTAGTCCTCAGTGCAGCATTGCTGCATTGAAATGCTTGTTGATATCCACGAGCCAATCATCGGCGTCTGTGGCCTCGGCACGATGGTGAAAGACTTTGGCTGATTTGCAAGGAATTGGTTGAGTGTAGGAAGCGGGGCTGATGGTAGAACTGCCCTTGACCTTGATTCCCTTGATTGCCTTGGCCTTGGTTACGCTCTTGCATCACTGGATCAACAAGCGGCGTTGGCGTTAGTGGTTGCCATCAAAGTTTGCCATGCCTCCGAGGCGGAGGTGGAGGTGGAGGTGGAGGGTTTGCGACTCCCATCACTGCGTTCCGGATTACGGCGCGTTGGTGGAGCCATCTGAAGAGGGTGACATCCGTTAGCATCTTGATAGACAGATAGACAAGTTGAATCAGCGGATAGAAATTGCAACATATAGTCTTCACAATAAACATTGAACAGGATGAGCGAATGAATTCCAAAGTAAACATCCGTCCATTAAGGTGAGAAGCCACTTGATAAGAGATTGATGAATGAAAATAAAAACAAGGTATGAATGGAACAAATAAGTGGTAAGGATTACCCAATCACAAACCAAATATCTGCGGAAGAAATGCTAGAGCTACTTGAATCCCACCTATAAACTCCGAAACTTTCCGGTTATGCAATCAGGTGTTGGGGATACAGGGGAAGCAATATATCTCACCCAAACTAACAATCCCTACATCCAGCTGTATCCATCCTTCAACACATAACCAAGAAACCTTCGGAAATCGTGTACCTCAACCTTGAAAAGCATCGGTTATCTGAGTCATGGCAATACTCTGTACTCACCACAGTACTGGGTTAGCGGGGTTATCTCACCAACGGACTGCATAAAAGAGATTTTCGATGTCGGCGTACTAAACTCAGGTATTCTAGAACTGCAACGATAAAATTATGACGACAACACCTCGGAGCTCAACTCCCCGGGACACCTCCACTAAAAAACCCTGGCGGCGGAGGCACCAAGACAATGTTGTCATCATAAAACCATCGAACGATTCTAAGATACCAGCGTGATCCTAAAATTTTTTTAGTGAAATTTAAGGAGAGGACAGTCAAAACTTCTCGTCGGGAGACCTCACAGAGCGACGAAGGACCGAGGAGTAAAAAATTCCTAACTCTCCGATATATATAATCCTAAATGACTCAAAACATTTTTCTAGACACAACTCGGCCACTAAAAGCGATCAAGCGGTGGGGCTCCTAAGGTCGGGCTGGCTCGATTACCAACTTAGCGCCCTCGATGCGGCTATATCTCCCACGTGTCGAAGCACGACTTAGAGGCATAACCGCATTGAAAGCAATGTCGCAAGTGAGGTAATCTTCGCACAATCCATGTAATACATAAGGAAAGAGATACATAGTTGGCTTACGACGCCACTTCACACAATACATAAATAAACATCCATCATTAGGTTTACAATCAAGGTCCGACTACGGAACCAAAATAAAAGAAGACTACCCCAAATGCAACACAGATCCCGATCGCCTAACTGGCTCCACTACTAATCGTTTGGAAATGGAACATAGTAACGACCAAGGGCCTCATCAAATTCCCACTTCAGCTCGGTTCGCCATCTGTATTTGGCATCACCGTACTGCATCTGTTTTGGTAGAATCATGAGCCACGGGACTCAAGCAATCTCACACCGCGAGATCAAGACTATTTAAGCAAGGGAAGGCTGGTGTAACAAGGAGGAGCTGCGCAAGCGAGTAGCATATATGGTGGCTACATCGCAAAAGAGAGTGAGAAGAGAAGCAAAGCACGGTCGTGAAGCTAGTAGTGATCAAGAAGTGATCCTAAGCAACCTCGTCAAACATAACTCCAACACCGTGTTCACTTCCGGACTCACGAGAAGAGACCATCACGGTTACATACACGGTTTATGTATTTTAAATAAGGTCAACTTGGGTTTTCTACAACCGGACATTAACAAATTCCCATCGCCTCATAACGCGGGCATGGCTTTGAAGATAATACCTGCAGGGTGTCCCAACAGCCCATAACAAGCTCTCGCGATCAGCGAAGAATAGACCTTCACCCAAGACACTCCGATCGGACTCGGTATCCCGGTACATCAAGACATTTCGACAATGGTAAAACTAAACCAGCAAGACCACCCGACTGTGCCGACAAATCCCGATAGGAGCTGCACATATCTCGTTCTCGGGGCACACCGGATGAACACTACGTACGACAACCGAAGATACCCCAAGTAGCCTCAGGGCGGCACCGCAAGTGGCTCTAGTTTGGACCAACACTCAGAGGAGCATTGGCCCGGGGGGGCTAAAATAAAGATGACCCTCGGGCTCGCGAAAACCCAAGGGAAAAAAAGGGTGTAGGTGGCAAATGGTAAACCAAGCTTGGGCCTTGCTGGAGGAGTTTTATTCAAAGCGAACTGTCAAGGGGGTCCCATAAATCACCCGACCGCGTAAGGAACGCAAAATCAAGGAACATAACACCGGTATAACGGAAACTAGGGTGGCAAGAGTGGAACAAAACACCAGGCATAAGGCCGAGCCTTCCACCCTTTACCAAGTATATAGATGCATTAATTAAAACAATAGATATTGTGATATCCCAAAATATCCGTGTTCCAACAAGGAACAAACTTCATCTTCACCTGCAACTATCAACGCTATAAGAGGGGCTGAGCAAAAGCGATAACATAGCCAAACAACGGTTTGCTAGGACATGGGTGGTTAGAGGTTTGACATGGCAATATGGGTGACATGATATAGCAAGTGGTAGGTATCGCAACATAGGCATAGCAAAAGAGCGAGCATCTAGCAAGCAAAGATAGAAGTGATTTCGAAGGTATGGTCATCTTGCCTGCAAGGTTCTCAGAGCTGTCGAAGGCTTGATCCTCGTAGGCGTTCTCAACAGGCTCCTCGTTCACGTACTCGTCTCCCGGTTCTACCCAAAGCAAGAACACAAGCAACGGAACCACAATCAAACAAGGAGCAATGCACAAGCAATATGATGCAATACATGACATGCGATGCGAGATGTGATATGCAATGCATATGTGTGCTCCGGAAGGAAAATGATGAACAAGGCATCATCTTGGCAAACCAAGTATGCCGCTGGAAAGATGAGATGATTTCGGGTGAAATCGATATAAAGATCACCGGAATCGGATGCACGGTTTGCAAATGACAAGCAAAACAAGAATGACGCAAATCTGCGTTTAACAGCCCGATGCTACTTAGCAAGCAACAAGAAACTATGCTACAGCACCCCAACATAAAAACAAAGCATATGGAAGCGATCTACAGGAGATGCTTAACAAAAGAGGATCACTGAGCTACGGCTCAATCACATCATAACATGTTCAAACAAGCATGGTGAAAGTGCTAAAAATATCAGGTTCACAGACTTAGTGAAAATATTAGCATGCCAGAAATTAACATCAGGAAGGCATGTTTAGAGCAAGCAAACAACATGCTACAGGAACTTATAATAGCAAAATAGGGCATGACATGATTCTACTCAAAGCATATATCAATAGTCCCTTACTGACCATAAGCCAAAAAGGACTCTAAGAAATGATGGCACCCATGTAAACATTGCAAGTTTTATTACAGATTTCAGACTTAGCAGAAAAACTGGGCATGGCAAAAACAGATAACGAGTAGGCATGTTCGTGAGCTCGATGCACTCACTACAGAGCATCTCATGATAAACTAAGCATACACCCATCAAGAAGACATGGCATAGAAGCTATACATGGCAAGAACAACATCATAGCATACGGATCAACTTCAACGACCTCGTGAAAATTGAATCTCATGCAAACAATCTGCCGGAAACATTTTCAAGCAAAAGTAGAGCACGAAAATGACATGCTAGACTACTCCATAAAGGCCAACAAAGGCATGGATGGATAGAGCACATCCATATGTTCAAAACACCCTTACTGATCATGCTCAAAAGGGCATGGATCTCTCTGTAACAACATGAACATATGGCATAAAAATAACAGCAGGACAAGACTTAGTGAAAACACTAAGTTCCTGAAATCAGCAACATCATCATCCCTACTTTGCATGCTTGTTCTAGTCACCACATAACTCACAAAAATACATGGCAAACACCCCTGGAAAGATGGCATGGCAATGTTCAACTCACATGTAGGACTCAAGTTCATAGGGTGCACACATAAATCATGGCAAAAATGACAAAAGAGCTCGTGCTGATAAGATTCTGGAACTAACGATCTAAAGCCCTCTTCCAACAGCATTTCGGGCATCAAGATGAGCTCAAATTCAAATGACTAAATGGAATGAAATGATGTACTCTTCGAGCCAAACAATTTGACATATTATACGCCCAAAATGGAGCCACGGGTGCGGAGATGTGATGCGATGAAAATGCAAGAAAATGTTGGCAGAAAAGGGACTTAGTGGATTCGGGGGGGGGGGAGAAGAAAGTCAACCGTCGGGCGTTTCCAGATCGGATCTCGCCGAGGTCGGCGCCGGAGTTGGAGGAGGAGGCGGCGGCCGGATCTGGGCAGAAGGGCGGCTGTGGCCTGTTGGTGTGTGGCATGGCGGCTATGCATGGGCGGCCGGAGGCGGGCAGGGCATGGGCATGCATGCATGTGGCTGGAGGCGGCGCAGACGGGCGGCGAGGCGGAGGCGGCGGCGGTGGCCTTGGCCCGGATGGGCGGGTGGTGAGGTGGCAGAACGGGGGGGCCCGTGACAGACCTCGCGGGCCAGGGGTCAGCAACAATGTGGGGCGCGGGCTGCCCGTGGCGGTGCGCGATTCGTTCGGCGGCGTGGCGGGACGTGTCGGCGCCGGGCGGACGTGTCCGGCGCGCGGAGGAAGAGGGAGCTAGGGTTTCATCCGGATTTCGGGGGAGGGGTCTTTAAATAGGCATAGAGGGAGCTAGGAGAGTCCAAATGGGGTGTAGTTTTTGACCACACGATCGTGATCGAGCGACCGAGGGCATGGAGGGAGTTAGATGGGTTATTGGGCTGTTTTGGAGGGTTGTTGGGCTACAACTTAAAAGAGGCCTTTCTTGAGAGTCGCGGTTAACCGTTGGAGTACTAAAGCGAACTCCAAATGACCCGAAACTTGACAGGTGGTCTACGGTGATATACCAGGGCCACTTGGCAAGGCTCGGTCCATTCGAGAATGTTCAGCACCGCACACGGAAAAATGTAAAGGGGACGCCGGGGAACATAGGAGTCTTGGGATTGCAAAAGCGGACATCGGGAAAATGCTCGGAATCATGAGACGAACACGTATGCAAATGAGATGCACATGATGACATGATATGAGATGCATGACATGGACAAAATGCAAAACGAAAACAAAACCCAACCACGGAGGGAATATCATAGCACATGTCCAAAAATGGCAAGAGTTGGAGTTACAAATATGGAAAGTTACATCCGGGGTGTTACAGTTGTGCATCATGCCATGATTATGCGATGGTTGTTTACTATGTTGTTTGCTTCTTTCCGGTTTGCTTCTCTCGTTAGCTTCGGTTTCGTTCCAGAGTTGTGAGGATTCGTTCAACTACTCCCGTTCGTCTTCTTCATGGACTCTTTCTTCTTCCTAGCGGGATTTCAGGCAAGATGACCGCTACCCTGGATCTCACTACTATCATTGCTATGCTAGTTGCTTCGTTCTATCGCTATGCTGCGCTACCTATTACCTGTTTATCAAGCCATCCCATATTGCCATGAACCTCTATCTTTTGACACCTTTCCCATGCAAACCGTTGTTTGGCTATCTTACTGCTTTTGCTCAGCCCCTCTTATAGTGTTGCTAGTTGCAGGTGAAGTTGAAGATTTTTCCATGGTGGACGGGGTTACGTTGGGATATCACAATATCTCTTATATTATTAATGCATCTATATACTTGGTAAAGGGTGGAAGGCTCGGCCTTATGCCTGGTGTTTTGTTCCACTCTTGCCGCCCTAGTTTCCGTCATACGGTGTTATGTTCCCGGATTTTGCGTTCCTTACGCGGTCGGGTGATTTATGGGACCCTCTGACAGTTCGCTTTGAATAAAACTTGTCCAGCAAGGCCCAACATTGACTTTTACCATTTGCCTCACCACCACCTACTTTTCCTTGGGAGTCGCTCTCTCGAGGTCATCTTTATTATAGCCCCCGAGCCAATGCTTGTCTAAGTGTTGGTCCAAACCAGAACCACTTGCGGTGCCGCCCTAAGCGACTTGGGGTTTAAATCGGTTGCCGTCGTAGTGTTCATCCGGTGTTGCCGAGAGCGAGATATGTGCAGCTCCTATCGGGATTGTCGGCGCATCGGGCGGCTTTGCTGGTCTTGTTTTACCATTGTCGAAATGTCTTGATGTACAAGGATTCGAGACTGATCGGGTCTTCCGGAGAAGGTCTATTCTTCGTTGATCGCGAGAGCTTGTCATGGGCTAATTTGGGACACCCTGCAGGTATAAACTTTCGAGAGCCGTGCCGCGGTTATGTGGCATATGGGAATTTGTTAATGTCCGGTTGTAGATAACTTGACACTTGATCCGAATTAAAACGCATCAACCGAGTGTGTAGCCGTGATGGTCTCTTCTCGCGGAGTCCGGAAGTGAACACGGTTTACGTGTTATGTTTGGCGTAAGTAGGAGTTCAGGATCACCTCTTGATCATTGCTAGTTTGACCGTTCCTTTGTTTCTCTTCTCGCTCTCTTTTGCGTATGTTAGCCACCATATATGCTTAGCGCTGCTGCAACCTCACCACCTTACCCCTTCCTTTCCCATTAAGCTTTGCTAGTCTTGATACCCATGGTAATGGGATTCTTTGAGTCCTCGTGGCTCACGGATACTTCAAAACCAGTTTGCGGTGCCTATGTTACCGGCGGTGGCGCAACCAAGCTCAAGGAGGAGCTCGATGAAGATCTTTCCCTTTGTGTTGTTTCGTTCTAGTTGATCGATAGTGGAGCCCGGTTGGGGTCGATCGGGGACCTTTATCGCATTTGGGGTTCTTCTTTTATTTTGGTTCCGTAGTCGGACCTTGATTGTATCTGGATGATGTAATGCTTTATTCATGTATTTGTGTGAAGTGGCAATTGTAAGCCAACTATGTAACTCTTTCCTTATGTATTACATGGGTTGTGTGAAGATTACCTCACTTGCGACATTGCTTTCAATGCGGTTATGCCTCTAAGTCGTGCTTCGACACGTGGGAGATATAGCCGCATCGAGGCGTTCAAGTTGGTAATCGAGCCTTCCCGACCTTAGGAGCCCCACCGCTTGATCGTTTTTAGCGGCGAGTTGTGTCTAGAAAAATGTTTTGAGTCATTTAGGATTATATATATCAGAGAGTTAGGAATTCTTTTTACTCCCCAGTCTCTTCATCGCTCTGGTGAGGACTCCTGACATAGAAGTTTTGACTCTTCTCTCCTCAAATTTCACTAAAAAAATTTTAGGATCACGCGGGTATCTTGGAATCGTTCCGATGGTTTTATGATGAGAACATTGTCTTGGTGCCTCTGTCGGGGTTTAGTGGAAGTGTCCCGGGAGTTGAGCTCGAGGTGTTGTCGTCATAATTTTATCGTTGCATTCTGGAATACGAGTTTAGTCGCCGACATCGAAAATCTCTTTTATGCAGTTGTTGGTGAGATAACCCGATAACCCGATCTTGAGGTGAGTACGGAGTATTGCCATGACTCATTATAACGGATGCTTTTGAAGGTTGAGGTACACGATTTCGAAGGTTTCTTGGTTATGTGTTGACGGATGGATATAGCTGGATGTAGGGATTGTTAGTTTGGGTGAGATATATTGCTTCCCTGTATCCCCAACACAGATTGCATAACCGAAAGTTTGGGAGTTTATAGGTGGGAATTCAAGTAGCTCCTAGAATATCTTTTCGACAGATGCATGATATGAGATTGGGTAAATCTCTATCATATGTATTTGTTCCAGCGTATTCTGCAAGCCAGTCCTTTGTTTTTGTTTTATTTGTGGTATTCGAGTTGCTTCCAAGTCAAATGTTGAATCCATACCTTTCCTAAATGGTGTTCTCATATTGCTATGTGAATACTAATCCTTTTGGTCATCGAGAGTGTCATGACAATTCTTCTCTAATCGGCGGGATTCTCTCCAGGCTAATACTATCATTCTCCCCATCCGCAAGATCATTTCTAAGTTTTCTCAACGGTGTTTGTTTCATCCGTCCCAAGTTGCCTTTGTTTTCCCACCCTCCCACCCTTTTTCTTCAAGGACACAGATTTCTTACCAAGTATCCTTTTATTTTTGTGAAGTTTCTCCATTCTTTTCTGTCAATGTTCTTACCCGATGGTTCTCAAGAAGATGTTCTACTAGTTCGTCATTCCTCATTCCTTTCTCTTCTCCGGTGGATTCAAGTCAAGTTTCCTCATTTCAATGTCTTCTCATACCGGTGCACCTCATTATCATTCTACTTCTCGCTATTTGTTATTCTGGAGTGCTCAAGATATCTCGAAGATTCGTGTTTCCACTCTGCATTCGTTCAAGCTCTTTCGAGATTGGTATCTCATTTAAGTCATTTAATTCAACCGGTGCAATATCTCTTTAAATCATTTCAACGGTGTTTCTTTTGAGTGGGCCCTAACCCACAGGTCTTTTCCCAGGTTCTTACCTGACTCTTCTAATTATTCGGGAGCTATTCCCAAATTCTTTTCAAAGTGTGACGTAAGAATGGATTCCATCAGTCACATGCCTTCTCCAAAATCTTTCAAATTCTTTTCATCTTTGGCTCAACCTTTCCTCTTTTAATTCTCCCGGAGTATCTCAACAATTCATGGTGGTTCTCATCATCATTCTCAACATTTGAAGACCGAAGAAGAGTTCCTCTTAAATCCTTACCAGTTCTTCCAAAGATTCATGGTTCTAGCTTCATGCCATCCTCATAATTGTTTTTGATTGTGACAATTCTTTTCACCCATCCAAAGTATTTCATGAGTTGTTTCCATTTCTTTCTTCCAAAGGCCATCATGTCATAATTCTTTATTCTCAGCGTGTAGCTATCATTCTCCAAATCTTACCGGTGCATCGTTCAAGTTTACTCTAGTCAGCTCAGGATCTCTTTGTTCTCTTGTTTCTAAATTCTGTCAAGTATCTTCATTCATTTTCCAGTTCTTCCCGGTGAATTGTGCCTTTGCTACTTTCATTTTCAATTCTTACGGTCATTCGTTCAAGATTTCACTTCCTTCATTATCTTATCAATTCATTCTTTGTTTTCAAATCCTACCGGTGGATCGTTGAAGACTTTTCTCAAGTTTGCGCTATATCTCTCTTAATTCTTTCTACGAGAATAAGTAGTATGCCAAATCCGTTGCTTGTCATCAATTGAAATTGGTGAAGGATTTGCATAACGTAATTCTTATTATTGTTTCATCCAAGTGATCTAGTTTCTTCTTTCCATCGTGGTTCATCATGTCACATTTCTCGGTTCGAGATGTCTCATCTTTTCTTTTCCGGAGTTCCAAGTTTTCCGCATTATCTCGTCATGAAGCTCCATCTAAATCATTGCAAGCCTTCACCTTGTGTTTTCAACTTCTCTTTCTTTTCATCATCCTTCTATTACCGGAGTTCTTCATGCAGGCTCTACATGGTGATTCGTCAAGGATTCTTTTCATTCTTCAATTGTTCTTCAAGATTTCTCTTGAAGTTATGATCCCCCAAGCTATACTCTAAAATAAACATGGTGTTCAACACATGTTTTGTTTTGAGGAGCTCAAGTATTCTTCATCTTGCATTCCAAAGCGCAATTCTTTCTACCTTATCTTTTGAGGTGGTGTTATGTCACTCTTGACAATTTACATCTTGTTTCATGATTCATATGTTCTCAAGAATGAGGTATTTTAAATCCATCAATCCCTTTGTTGGAGTTATCTTGGGTTATATTTCACCTAAAGATTTCCCTAAGGATTGTTTCTATTTATGGTGTTTATAAATGACCCAAGTTCTTCCTTATCCTCCCGGTGATATAGCTTTCTCGTCTCCTTGTTCGTATCAATGAAATTCTTTTCCCGTGCTTGGCAGGTTGTCACCTCATAGTTTTGAGATGTTTACATAAGCGCACAACAAGCTTGTGCTTCTCGTTGTTGATTTTCCAACAACTCCATTCGATTCTTCTTTGCAAGGATGCTTTCCAAGTTCACTTGTGGCAAAAGTTGTCATTTTCTTCTCCGTCCCTTTATCCCAACGGTCTAACTTCTATTCTTTCATTACGGAGGCATTGTGATGTTGTGCTCTTCACCCATCACCTCGTTTTGTGAGGATCGTGTTATTTTCTTGCTTATCCATTTAACCGGAGTGTTGTGTCATCTCTTCAAGTGCTTTTCATCTTATCAAGTTTTCCTTCTTCTTTCAGTCGGAGTGCTGCCCAAGTTATATCAATCTTACCCCTTCTCTATCTAGTTTTAACCGGAGTGGTTTCAATATCTATCTTATCACTAAACCTCTTGGTTCTCATCATATTCCTTGTTCCTCTTGTCCAACGAATTGTTTGCAATCTTGGTCATCTCCGTTGTTTCGTTTCCTTCAATTTGTTCAACCTCTCAAGGTTCTTGGATTTCACTCATTGGTCAAAGAAGCAACTTAGTTTTACCTCTCCTCTTCCTCTTACTTTTCCCTCCGGTGCCATCCTAGATCTCGGGACGAGATCCTCTCGTAGTGGTGGAGTGTTGTAACGCCCCAAGACCGGAGCTTCAGTTGCCTTCCATATATTCTGGGTTTCGCCGTGTGTTTCATTTGTGCCTGCCTTTTATTTTTGCATTGCATCATGCCATCATCTCATAAATCTTTTGCAACTCAACTAAATAAATGGCATGGATCTTTGATCCATTTAAATCGAGGGAATTCACATGGTGATTCTCTTTAAAACATATCCTCTTGATATTTAGAGAGCTATAGTAAATATTCCATTTATTTGGAATTAACCATAACACACTTGCAAATATCCCACGCCTTTTTCCTTCTCAACTATTGGTCTCTAACTTTGTCATATTTTGCTTCTTGCATCATGTTCATCATTTGATTATATTGCACTGCCATGCCCATCTTTGTCATGTTGCATCTGTGCCTCTTGTCATTTATTGCATCATAATCATCATGTGGGTTGCATTCTTCATATTGGTGTATTGTTGTGTGTGCATCAGTCCTTGTTGTCTCTTCTCTCAAGCCATGCACCATCACCTTCTCCTTCCTCTTCTTTTACTCCTTTATGCAAGTGCCATTTCTCCTTCTCCATTAATGTTCAATCTTTGCCAATAAATCATGCTCCATGCCTTATACCTCTCTGTCAAATATCATCCATTTTGGAGTTGTTTTGGTTGGGTTCAAAAATGGCTCAAGTTTGAATTTAATTCAAACTTGTTTTATTTTATACCTCTAAAATTCCCAAAGCAATTTATTCAAATTCTACATAAATCCAGAATCCCACATATGTTTTTTATCTCATCCTAATTCCTTGCCAAACTCCTTGCCTTTTCTTGCATTTACATTTGAAGAAATCGCTTAAAGGAAAAGAGCCCAGCTCCAGCAGCAGCAATGCAGCCCAGCTCCAGCAGCAGTAGCCCATCTCCACAGCCATCCAGCCCAAGCCCACCTCTGCTCCTTCTTCTACCTACGTGACCTCTGTACGACCAATTAGTAGCCATCAGATCGCCATGGCACCGCTCGATGGGCTGCCGTACAGCTCCCTAGCGCCCTATATACCACCCCTCGATGTCTGTGCCCTACCCTAGCTTCTCCTCCTCCCTTCAACGCCGCAGAACCCTCTCCTTCTCTAGTTGTTCTTCTTCCTCAAGAAAAGAGCACCCGAGAGAAGAAAACCGCCGGCGTCCGTCGTCGTCCTCGCGTCCGGTCTGCGCCAGGATCCTCTCCGGCATGTCCTCCTCCACCCCGTCTCCATCCTCGACCGATTCTGATGGGTGGTTGAACTGGATCGCCTCCATGCCGTCGTCCAGGTCCACGCCGCCGTCGTCTTCCCCTGCATCCTCTTCTTCAGGAGACCGAGCTCCTCTCCGGCGTGATCCGACAAGCAGCTGCCGTCTTCTTCGTCTGGAGCCTCGCGTGCCTCGCCGTAGTCTTCCTCGACTACGCACACGTCCACAGGTCCCGTAGCTCCTTCCACGATGTCCTCTACATCATCTTCTTCCTCTGGCTAATCCATCGCCGCCCCGATCAGCGCGCCTTCTCGCCGTCTTCGGTCTCCGACGACCTCGTACAACTCCAGCAGCACCCCCTCGGTGAGCAGTCGCTCCTCCCAGCCCCTCTCTTGTTCAATCCGTCAACGTAGTCATCTTCTCGAGCCGCCAACTCCATATCCGCCATGGCTGAGTTTCTAGAACTCACCTCGCTGCCCCTGCACACTCCCGCACGCGCTAAACCCTCTCTGTTCGCGCTCGCACACGCAAGACCAAAGCGCTGCATGCGCAGCAGCCGCGGAACACCACTCGCGCGGCTTCGGTCGTCATCTTCCCCATGTACGAGACGAGCTCCTGCTCGTGCACAAGTGCCTGCACGCACGCCACACTCGGAAGCAGCCTTCGCTCGCAAGCGTGCACCCTCACCTATTTCCGCACCCCCGCCGTTGTTCTGCTGCTGACCAGTAGCGCTGCGTTGTTTCGCCGTCGTCACCGGCAAGTTCTTTGTGCATCCATGGCTCCCAGACCGGGCCTTTGCTGTTCAAGTAGAGTGGCGCCCTCTCTGAACACAAGTATCACAGCTAGCGCAGTGGCTACTGCATATCGTGCCAACACAGGAGGTCCTGGGATCGAATCCCAGGGTGCCCCCAATTCTTTTGCCCCTCTTTTGTTTATTTTTTCCCCAGCGTGCACACATATGGCCTGTTGGGCCTGATCCACTCCTGGGCTCTTGCTGACTGCTGCAATTCGGCTTGTGCATGTTTTTTTCTGTTCCATGCATTTTAGCATTTATTCTTTATCATGCATATTCTGTGAGATTGCCATTGTTTAAAATGCTCATGTTTAATTAACCGTGCATCATATGTAAATACTTTATATATGTAAAATGCTTAGAATTTTATGTAGTTTCACAATATGCTGCTTTCATCCATGTTTAAAATGATTAAACCTGCTGTTTGCATTAATTTGCATAAATAACATGCTAAAATGGTTTATTCCATAACTAAATAACCGTAGCTCGGTTTTAAATGTTCTTTATATGTAAATGGGGTAGAATTTTGCCTAGTTTAACATGGTGTACTTTATTTTGCTGTTTAACAACTTTAAAATATGTTTTAGGGCAGAACAGTAGCAAATTCATAAATTGCATATGAGGATTTTCCGGAAATGTTGTTTGTTGTTCCGGCCTCATTTAAACTTGACTAAATAGTTAGTTTACTTTTGATTCACCCCTTGCCATGTTTAACAACATTTAATATTGATGAGTAGCATAACCGAGAGATAACTAAATAATTGATGTGGTGTTTTGTCAATATGCAACTCGTTGCATACTGAGCTCCACTTAACTTGTAGTATTGTTTGTTGCACTTTGTCATGCCATGCCTCATTAAACCGGACATGCATCATACTTGGTTGTGCATCATGCCATGAATATGCGATGGTTGTTTGCTATGTTGTTTGCTTCTTTCCGGTTTGCTTCTCTCGTTAGCTTCGGTTTTGTTCCGGAGTTGTGAGGATTCGTTCGACTACTCCCGTTTTTCTTCTTCATGGACTCTTTCTTCTTCCTAGCGGGATTTCAGGCAAGATGACCGCTACCCTGGATCTCACTACTATCATTGCTATTCTAGTTGCTTCGTTCTATCGCTATGCTGCACTACCTATTACCTGTTTATCAAGCCATCCCATATTGCCATGAACCTCTAACTTTTGACACCTTTCCCATGCAAACCGTTGTTTGGCTATGTTACCGCTTTTGCTCAGCCCCTCTTATAGCGTTGCTCGTTGCAGGTGAAGTTGAGGATTTCTCCATGGTGGACGGGGTTATGTTGGGATATCACAATATCTCTTATATTATTAATGCATCTATATACTTGGTAAAGGGTGGAAGGCTCGGCCTTATGCCTGGTGTTTTGTTCCACTCTTGCCGCCCTAGTTTCCGTCATACCGGTGTTATGTTCCCGGATTTTGCATTCCTTACGCGGTCGGGTGATTTATGGGACCCCCCTGACAGTTCGCTTTGAATAAAACTTGTCCAGCAAGGCCCAACATTGACTTTTACCATTTGCCTCACCACCACCTACTTTTCCCTTGGGAGTCGCTCTCTCGAGGGTCATCTTTATTATAGCCCCCCCAGGCCAATGCTTGTCTAAGTGTTGGTCCAAACCAGAGCCACTTGCGGTGCCGCCCCTAGGCAACTTGGGGTTTCGTCGGTTGTTGTCGACGTAGTGTTCATCCGGTGTTGCCCTGAGAACGAGATATGTGCAGCTCCTATCGGGATTGTCGGTGCATCGGGCGGCTTTGCTGGTCTTGTTTTACCATTGTCGAAATGTCTTGATGTACCGGGATTTCGAGAATGATCGGGTCTTCCTGGGAGAAGGTCTATTCCTTCGTTGATCGCGAGAGCTTGTCATGGGCTAAGTTGGGACACCCCTGCAGGGTATAAACTTTCGAGAGCCGTGCCCGCGGTTATGTGGCAGATGGGAATTTGTTAATGTCTGGTTGTAGATAACTTGACACTTGATCCGAATTAAAACGCATCAACCGAGTGTGTAGCCGTGATGGTCTCTTCTCGGAGTCCGGAAGTGAACACGGTTTCGTGTTATGTTTGACGTAAGTAGGAGTTCAGGATCACCTCTTGATCATTGCTAGTTGACGACCGTTCCTTTGTTTCTCTTCTCGCTCTCTTTTGCGTATATTAGCCACCATATATGCTTAGCCGCTGCTGCAACCTCACCACCTTACCCCTTCCTTTCCCATTAAGCTTTGCTAGTCTTGATACCCATGGTAATGGGATTCTTTGAGTCCTCGTGGCTCACATATACTTCAAAACCAGTTTGCGGTGCCTATGTTACCGGCGGTGGCGCAACCAAGCTCAAGGAGGAGCTCGATGAAGATCTTGCCCTTTGTGTTGTTTCGTTCTAGTTGATCGAAGAGTGGAGCCCGGTTGGGGTCGATCGGGGACCTTTATCGCATTTGGGGTTCTTCTTTTATTTTGGTTCCGTAGTCGGACCTTGATTGTATCTGGATGATGTAATGCTTTATTCATGTATTTGTGTGAAGTGGCGATTGTAAGCCAACTATGTAACTCTTTCCCTTATGTATTACATGGGTTGTGTGAAGATTACCTCACTTGCGACATTGCTTTCAATGCGGTTATGCCTCTAAGTCGTGCTTCGACACGTGGGAGATATAGCCGCATCGAGGGCGTTTCACTCTGTAGAGGTTAGCACATTGTACTCACATCACGGAACCCATGGCCTCGCACTCCCATTCGGGTGGACCAACGACATTCTGACAAAACCCTCCCATTGCCATGACACTCTCCCGGCCACTCCGACCAACTCCCCTCTAGGCTAAGTCATAGGTGGCCCCGTGTCTACCAAAGACATCAACGGCCACCGTCGTGGCAAAACTCAAACGGTCTCAAACGGGGACAAGGTACCATATAAAAAATGGGCACACAAGGTTATGTCTGCTTATCGGGCTAGGGTACCGCACACCCATAACCTTCCCGAGGTACCGACCAGAGGCATGACAACGAACCGAATAAAGGCCTTCCCATAAAGGCAAATGTGGTTGCACTGGGAAAAACTCGATTCAGTGGCACCATGACTCGATCAACATTATGTTCAAGTTGAATTAACATCAGGTTTAACTTGAAATGAAAAATAACTCGAGTCACAGTAAGCCATGAACATGCAACTATTCGACATGCATCACATCTCACTTTAAGTAAGTAGATCAACATCATCAAGTTTTCTACTTGCACTAGTCATCACTTAACTTCACTGATTTTAACTCACTGGTTTTCATCACTCATTATTTTAATTATGCCATTAACATATTAAGGTCAATAACTCACATATGAAAATAATACCGATCATAACCAAATTATAACCACACAATCAAAACTACTTCTACTGCCTCACACTAGTCCATGCATTCCAACACTACTGGAAACTAAGCATTTCAATCATGACAAAGTAACTATCATGAGCAATATTCATTTAAATAATTAAATGCATGAAATAACTCATATTCAAGGTGGGAAAAATCATAGGTATTGAAATTACACCATGAAAATGTTGGTGTGGCTTGCCTTAGTGCAGAGGAGGTTCACACTCCTCCTGGTTATCTTCAGGAGAAGCTTCTCCCTCTGAAAATATTTAAAAATAGCCAAAGAAAATATCAAGAATCATTTTGAAATTACCCGTAAATTCTCGCCAGTAGAGAAAAATCTCAAATTTGGTGTGTTGCTAAAGCGTTTCAATACAAACACAATGCAAAAACAATCAGTTCATTTGGACTTATGGTTTAAAAGTTATGGCTTGTTAAAGTTTCTGTCAAAATATATGAATTAAATCAAATAAAAGAAATCCAGGGGGTGATGTCGAAAGCGTATTCTAAGAATACGCCTCCACTCGAATGCTTCGGGCGCGAGTGGAGAGGTTGACAATGGGCCCCACCTATCAAGTGTGGAGAGAGAGAGAGAGAGAGAGAAACAGAGGGGTGGCGGTGCTCCGCCGGAGCTCACGCCGGTGAGGAGGGTTCGTCGGCTGATCTAAGAGGGATAGAAAGCAAGAGGGGGGTCACGGTGCACCTGCCTGTACCCGTGGCTCGTCTAGAGGTGACTGGAGTAGCTCGGAATCAGCCTCCCAAGCGGCGGCTGTGGTCGGGTCTCGCTGGAGATGAAGAAGACGGCGGAGGGAGGCGGTTCCAGGGGCTCCAACAGGGTCAGCAGGCACCAAAGGACCTCCAGGGAGTCACGGGAGAAGTCAATGGAGCTCGAGGAGTAGTGGAGAGGTGGGGGCAAGTAGAAGGGATCGCCAACGAGCTCGAGCTTGAGAACGGTGGCCCGAGACCTGCCCTGTCGGGCTGCGGCTTAGCTACTTCTTGTGGTGGATGGCGGAGTGGATGGATGAGCTCGGAGAGGCCAGGGGGCTCGGTATTTATAGGCGGAGAGGGTGAGGGTCTCGGCTCCACCGAAGCTCTCTATAAGACGGCGCACAACAATGAGAAGTGCAAGGGAGTGGTGGAGAGGGCTCGGCGATCACACGTCGACTGTCGAGCTTGCGGACGAGCATAGGAGCGCGGGCGTGGATGAAGACAGTTGCATGAGGCACACTATGGCTTTGGTCGCGTCGTGCCCATGCCCGCTGCGGCGGCTTCGGTGTTGGCGAGTGCCAGGGAGGGGTCAAGCATGAAGAGAGGAGGGTGGTGGTGCAGTGCAGCAGTCGTTGGTGAGCTCTGAGACGAGCACACGATGCCTAGAAGCACGGGAGCAGCGCAGAGCGCGTCGAACACGTGCCAGGGCCCGTGTCCTCACGCGGTCACCACACTAGCTCGGTCAAAACGATGCCCACGCGATGCCAAACCATGTCCAACGTCTTGCCCGTGCAGTGTTTGGTCTAAGTGAGGAGATGGCACACTGCCAGGCCGACCAGATTTAACAAGAGCTAACGAGCAAGTTTCTGGTCAGAAACTCTGGCACTATGTTTGGATAGGTTCTAGAAGGAGTTTAGGGCTAATTTCGTGGGGTTGAGGTTTTCTTAGGAAGGTAATGAAGCTCAAGAAAAATCAGCCTCATTAGATCAAGGAATAATGTACTTGCTGTAGAAACTGCATTTTGAGGCTAGAACAGAAATGATTTTCTGTAGCAAAAATATTCCAAATAAGTATGAAATATTTTTGCACGGGGAGGTGTGTCAAGGTTCAAATAATATTTGGAATTTTCTTAGATTTTTAGGATCAAGAAAAATGAGGGTTTCTTTGGAGCATATGTTGCTGAAATGATTTTAAGAGAAGAAAAAGAATATTTGCATTTATGAAAAATATTCCTTGGGCCATTTTGGGATTTTTCAGAGAGGAAATGATGATTATGAGAGGATGGGTCACTATCGTGAAAATCAGGGACATGCCCAACTGTTTAAGTCCAAGTGAGTTGATTCAAAAACTCCAACTTCAAAACCAAAGGCAAAGAAATCCGGAAAAAGAGAGAAGGCAAAAACTAGGCTGTCACAAAAATTTAGTGAAGGGATCATCTTATAATGCTACCGCTGTTCTAAGCAAAATTAGATGCATAAAGAATAAACATCGCATGCACTCAAAATATGTTATGCTTTTGATCTCCATCTCCAAAGCATCATCATGACCTCCATCATCACCGGCTCGACACCTTGATCTCCATCGTTGCATCGGGGTCGTCTCGCCAACCATTGCTTATACAACTACTACTAACACATAGCGATAAAGTAAAGCAATTACATGGCGCTTGCATTTCATACAATAAAGAGACAACCCCAAGGCTCCTGCCAGTTGTCGATATTACAAAACATGATCTATCATACATCAACATATATTACATCATATCTTGACCATATCACATCACAACATGCCCTGCAAAAACAAGTTAGATGTCCTCTACTTTGTTGTTGCAAGTTTTAAGTGGCCGCTACGGGCTTCTAGCAAGAACCGTTCTTACCTACGGCAAAATCCACAATGGTGATTTATCAAGTTTGCTGTTTTAACCTTCTTCAAGGACCGGCCATAGTTAAATTCGATTTAACTAAAGTAGGAGAAACAGACACCCGCCAGCCACCTTTATGCAAAACTAGTTGCATGTCAATCGGTGGAACTAATCTCATGTGCGTAGACATGTAAGATTGGTCTAGGCCGCTTCATCCGACAATACCGCCGAATCAAAATAAGACGTTGGTGGTAAGCAGTATGAACATCACCGCTCACAACTTCTGTGTGTTCTACTCGTGCATATCATCTACGCATAGACCTAGCTCATGATGCCACTGTTGGGAAACATTGGATGGAAAATAAAAAAATTATATGCACATGCAAGACCTATCCATGGAGATGCATAGCAACAAGGGGGAGAGTGTGTTTACGTACCCTCGTAGACTGAAAGCGGAAGCGTTTAGTAACGTGGTTGATGTAGTCGAACTTCTTCGCCATCCAACCGATCGAGTACCAAACATACGACACCCCCGCGTTGAGCATACGTTGAGCTCGGTGACGTCCTCGCCTTCCTGGTCCAGCAAGACGACGAAGTAGTGGAGGACTTCCGGCAGCACGACGGTGTGGTGATAGTTATGGTGATGCAATCTCCCTAGGGCTTTGATGTCTCCTAGAACTATGTCGGTATTTCCCCAAACAGGAAGGGATGATGCAGTATAGCGACGGTAGGTATTTCCCTCAGAGATGAGATCAAGGTTATCGAACCAGTAGGAGAACCTCCTCACACCACGTAAACAACACCTACACACAAATAACAAATACTCGCAACCCGACGTTTTAAAGGGGTTGTCAATCCCTTTCGGGTACGGCGCCTCAAGTATGCAAATAACATGAGGTAAAAAGTGGTAGATAGTATAAATAGATCGTGGAACAAATAAATTGAAGCAAGGTATTTTTGTATTTTTGGTTTAATAGATCAGAAAATAAATGCAAGAGAAAATAGATCGCAAAGGCAAATATGATGAAAAGAGACCCCGGGGGCCGTAGGTTTCACTAGTGGCTTCTCTCGAGAAAAATAGCAAACGGTGGGAAAACAATTACTGTTGGTGTAATTGATAGAACTTCAAATAATCATGACGATATCCAGGCAATGATCATTATATAGGCATCACGTCCAAGATTAGTAGACCGACTCCTGCCTGCATCTACTACTGTTACTCCAGACATCGACGGCTATCCAGCATGCATCTAGTGTATTAAGTTCATGAGAAAACAGAGTAATGCAATAAGAACGATGACATGATGTAGACGAGATCCGTTTATCTATTGCGGCAAACATAGATCTCATCTTGTTATCGGTAGTACCAACGATACATACGTGTCGGTTCCCCTTCTGTCGCTGGGATCAAGCACCGTAAGATCGAACCCACTACAAAGCACCTCTTCCCATTGCAAGATAAATAGATCAAGTTGGCCAAACAAACCCAAATATCAAAGAAGAAATACGAGGCTATAAGAAATCATGCATATAAGAGACCAAAGAAGACTCAAATAACTTTCATGGATAAAAACATAGATCTCATCATAAACTCGAAGTTCATCGGATCCCAACAAACACACCGCCAAAAGACTTACATCATATGGATCACCAAGAGACCATTGTATTGATAATCAAGAGAGAGAGAGAGAGAGAGAGAGAGAGAGAGAGAGAGAGAGGAAGCCATCTTGCTACTAACTACGGACCCGTAGGTCTACAAAAAACTACTCACGCATCATAGGAGAGGCACCAATGGAAGTGGTGAACCCCTCCATGATGGTGTCTAGATTGGATCTGGTGGTTCTGGACTCTGCGGCGGCTGGATCAATATTTCCTCAACTCCCGTAGGTTTTCTGGAATATTGTGGTATTTATAGAGCAAAGAGGCGGTTCGGGGGGCACCCGAGGTGGGCAACACCCACCTGGGCACGCCTGGGCCTCCTGGCGCGCCCTGGTGGGTGCTGCTCCCCTCGAGCAGCCCCTCAGGTGCTTCCTTGGCCCAATGGCCTTCTTTTGGCCCAAAAAACTCCTCCAGGAGTTGCTTGCATTTGGACTCCGTTTGATATTGATTTCCTGCGATGTAAAAAACATGCGGAAAATAGCAACTGGCACTACGCACTATGCCAATAGGTTAGTACCAAAAAATGATATAAAATGACTATAAAATGATTGTAAAACATCCAAGAATGATAATATAACAACATGGAACAATAAAAAATTATAGATACGTTGGAGACGTATCAGCATCCCCAAGCTTAATTCCTGCTCGTCCTCGAGTAGGTAAATGATAAAAACAGAACTTTTGATGTGGAATGTTGCCTAACATGTTCATCACATTCTTTTCTTTATAGCATGGACATATGGCCTTTTATATGATTCAGAACAATAGTCTAGTTTTTACATGAAGACTCTAATACTCAAGCATACCAACAAGCAACCATGTCTTTCAAAATATCAACACTAAAGCAAGTTATCCTTAGCCCATCATGCTCAATCATTGATCCATTCATGAAACACACTCGAACATTAGCTAGCCCCAATGCTCAAATACGATCATAGTGCCCCTTAGTTGGTGCTTTATAGGAGAATATGGAGACTCAAATTCAAAATAAAAATTTCATAAGTAAAAGAAGGCCCTTCGCGGAGGGAAGTAGTGATTTGTAGAGGTGCCTGAGCTCAAAGCTTAAATTGAGAGATAAAATTATTTTTGATAGGCATACTTTTCCTACCAACGAAAATGACTTGGAGCATCCCAACACTTTCCATGCTAGATACATCATAGGCGGTTCCCAAAATGCAAATAAAGTTTATTCCTTTTTCCACCATAACTTTCACTTTCCATGGCTAGCCGTATCCATGGGTGCCCTCCATACCAACACTTTCCAAGGAATTTATTATTTGACAAATAAGTAAATTCATTTATTCATTTCGGGGCTGGGCATCCCTAGTACCTTTGCCGTACTCTCGTGCAACACTACAAAAAAAAGACACATTCGTGACATTTTGGGTCGAACGAATTTTTTTCTGTCATACTTATGACACTTCTATGACGATAATTGTCACAAAACCCAGTATCATCATAGATGTGGTCGGCTCCTACTTCTATGACAAAAAATCATGACAGAAAATGGGCTTTTCATCCTGGGCGGGCCGGAGACGCAGCTGCATGACATTCTTTGGGCTGTCCATGACGGAAAAAACCATGGTAGAAGCGAGGGCGAGGAAAATTTTGGCGAGTTCCCGGTTACGATGGGTGGTCGGGGGCCGAGCGATGCGTGTTTCTCTCGTAGACGTACGCGTGTGCACGTGAGGCGTTGGGCTCTAACTGAACCCGAGCGAGGCGTTGGGATCTAACTAAACCCGAGCGATTGCACTACAGGCTACGCGTTACTGAACCCGAGCGATCGATCGATGGCTGTTAACTGAACCCGATCGAGTGATTCCTTCGCTACTGCTGCTAATTGAAGCCGAACGATGCTGCCTCTAGATGAATAGTGAGTGTTGCAGGGGGGTGGATGAACAGTGAGCGGTGGGGTGGATGAACAGGACCCCAATCGATCGAGCCAGTTGGGGTTGGATGAACAAGACCCCGTGGAGGGCTAGATGAACTTGACAACCTTGTGGAGGGATGGATGAACAGTAGACGGTGGAGGGGTGGTTGAACAGGAGCCCGTGGAGAGGGGTGGTTGAACAGTAGCCGGTGGAGTAGCGCGCGGTGGAGGCTAGATGAACAGGAGCCCGTGGATGAACAGTCGTAGGTGGAGGCTGGAGGAGGTCGACGGCGGATGAACAGTAGCTCGTGGAGGCTGGAGGAGGTCGATGGTTGAGTTGAACAGTATCCTGTGGAGTCCCATTTTGTGGTACGCCACACCCCTCCCGATGAACAGGACCCTCGTTTCGACCGTAGCGCTCCAACACAAGTCCGTTTCCTCCGTTTTGCGGTACGCCACAGCCCTCTCGATAAATAGGACCCCGTTCCGACCGTAAGAGGTCCAACACAAGTCTGTTTCCTCCATTTTGTGGTACGCCAAACCCCTCCCGATAAACAGGATCCTGTTTCGAATGTGGCCGGTCGAACACAAGGCCGTTTCCTCTGTTCTGCGGTACGCTAGGCCTTGTTTCCATCGCCTGTTCCGTCCAAGCCCTCCCGATGAACATGACGACGCATTCCATTCCGATCCAGCCGGTTGGCTCCCCATGAACACGATGGCGATGTTGTTTCTCCGTTCCGACCCAGCCATGTACACGAGCCATGGCTGTACGTATGCGCGATTAGGCATTCAAGACCTCACCCGTATGTACGTACATGGCTGTATTTTCTTTCTTGCACCCTGGCCGCTGTACGTACGTGTACATGCTACGTGCACGCCTCTACTATGACATGTGCGCACCTCTACATCGACAAGTATGTACGTACATGTTCGCGACCAGAATGACAACGCTACGTACGCTTCGACCAGGTGGGTCCCGACTGTCACGCACTTCCTTGCGTGTGAAGATGTAGCTGTTGGGTCCCAGCAGTCAGGGGGCTGAATCGTTTTTTTTGCCCGGACGCACTTCCTTGCGTGCGAAGATGTAGCTGGTGGGTCCCAGCAGTCAGGGGGGAAACATTTTTTTCGTGAAATACAGTGGCCCGTCCGGTGGGTCCCTACTGTCAGGTGAAGGAATCATTATTTTCCGCGTAATAAGGAGGCACTTCCTTGCTACGGCCGTGGACCCAGCTGTCAGCCTCTCCACGTACAGTCCATGTCTGATGGAAGTCGTTCCTTGACCACGTTGACCACGCCGCGCCGAGAGCCCCACAGCGGTGGACAATGGCGAGGGCTAGGAAGGGGACGACGTAGAGCTGGGGAAGACACGACAGTGGATGCCCACGCAGAGAGGAGTATGAGGGTTCACTAGTTCGGCTGTGGTGTGAGGCTGTCGTCGCCGCAAAATAACAGGGGGTGTGGGTGAGTGAAGGGATGGCCTGGCCAGCGGTGGGAGTAGTAGGGGGCAGCGAGGCCTCGGCGTCAGCACAGCCGGCCATGAGAGGCAGGAGTAGGCGGCACGACCGGCGCTGCTTTGGGCGGCTGGAGTAAGAAGACCAGAGGTTGAAGAAGCAGGACGGCCATTGGATGGACATCGTACGGTCACTGCAGACAGAATCATTTATATTGACTAAGTTTACAAAGCCCTTGGCACGCGTCAACTTAGTAGGCCCACAGGTCAGCTTCTAAAATGGTGCGCCCCAGATGTTAGCGGGAGGAATCATTTTTTGAGTGGGTGAAGCTAGAATATCCGAGATTGAAGAAGAAGCACGGCATCCATTGGATTGACATCCAACGGCCACTGCTGCTAGAACCGTGTGTTGACTATAAGTTGAAAAAGCCTTGCATACACGTCAACTCTTTCTTTTGAGGGGACGCGTCAACTTAGTAAGGCTACACATGTGTGGCATAGAACTTATAGCCCATTTGGGATTTGTAAGAATGCGCAGCCCATTTTTGAATTCTAATGGAATTTACTACAGCCCATTTATAGTTTGTTAAAAGTACAGCCCATTTCAACCAACCGTTCAAAACAGAATTCATTAAAATTTCCCACATTTTGATGGCATCCGAAATATTTTTATCCTAAAATTTCTAGTCAGATTAAATACAATTTCAATATAAATTTATATTACGTAAAAATCCAACAAAACATTGCGCTCGCAACAATTAATGAAATTAAAATTTTCAATATCCAAAAATAATATTTTATAAAGTAACTACGTGTTTGGTGCATTTTTTATAGTTACTGCCCAGTTTTTATAATTACATCCCATTTATTATTTCTTCAAGCCCATTTTCTTGTTAAGCCTAATGCATCCCTCCTAGGAAAGATTTGCAGCCCAGTGGGGTGGAGAATAACAACTTGACCTTGCCTGGGTATTCCTAAAAAAAGTATAGCTGGGCTAGCCATTTTCAGCTTGAAAAAATAATATCTGGGCTGGATATCTGGCCTGGGATAGATGGGCCATAGCCCGCCCAGTTAATACCTGCAGCGATGCTTTCGGTTTTGTTCAGAGGAGAAAAATTAATATCTGGGCTAAACATCGCTCAAGAAAAGCTCTACAGTGCTCACAGCTCAAAAACACAAATACTGCTCGAGCTGCTTGGTCCCAGCTGTTGGCCGCTTCTTGTGCAATTCTCTCATTTATTGACTACATAGGTTGACAATGGTGTGGGACGGTGATGTCAGGAAACCAGGAGGAAGCAAAAAAGTTATAGTTTTATATAATAAGGAGCACTTGCGTACGTGAGGCTATGGCCCTGGTGGGTCCCCGTTGTCATCCTCTCCAAGTAAAGTCACCTCCTCGCCCGCGCGCGCTTTTTGCCCGAAATAGTCAGCGCCGCCCGCCCCGCTTCCCGGTGCAGGCAATTGCTCTGCCTTCAAACAACACAAGTGACATCCGTCCGTCCATCTACCACCCACATTAATGATACGCGGTTGCCGAGGCGGCTACTCTAGCACCATACGTCCATCCCTCCGCCGCCTACCATTGCTATATAAACTGCTGCGCCGGCCATAGCCACAGTCATTCGCATCCATTACCTTTCTCCTGTCCACACCACTACTGCCCACCATGGCTTCCTCGTGCTCTAGCGCTCTTCGGGACGGGCGGATGACGGACCACAAGGAGATGGCAGCCATTGCTGCTGGCTGGCTGGCCGGCAGATAGTCGGGGGACGACGACGTCCCAATGGAGAACATGCTAGTCGATGATCCAGTGCCAACCCCCTCATCTGCGCCATCCTCGCCGATGCATTACACCATGACCATCGGCGAGGCCTGTGCCCAATATATGGACACGGTGAGGCAGAAGCGTGAGGAGCAGTTTCGGGAGGCGCAGGACGACGCCGCCTACAACCACCATCTCCTCCAGGAGCACCTGCAGGCGGAGGAGTAGATCACCGCGGAGCGGGCGGAGCAGGAGGCGCTGCTCGACTCATACCTCTCCTCCCGCGAGGGCTGCCTCGAGCGCTGGCTGTACCGCATGCGGGTGGCAGAGGCTGCGTTCGCCTACAAAGAGGGCGATGAAGCGGGCGAGGCACTGTTTGGCGAGACCGAGGACAAGTCAGAGGACAATGCCGGCTCCGATGAGTCCCCGCTCCGCTGGCGTCGACGAGGTCCTGCTCCGCCGAGTCCCCGTGGCACCAACAACGAGGCAGAGGACCCTGCCGGCTCCACATAGGCCCCGCCCCACCAACAACGAGGCAGAGGACATCGCCGGCTCAGCTGAGGCCCCACCCTGCCGGCAACGATGGGGAGGATTTCCACCGCTCCACCGAGGCGCCGCCCACCGGCAACAAGACAGGGGACATCACCGGCTCCGCCGAGGCCCCGCCCCACTGCCAACGAGGCCGCCCCACACAGAAAATGAGCAAGAGTAGAACCCAGTAGGTCGCCGCCGCTCGGGTCCAAGTAAGGCCGCCGCTGCTACCCTCCGGTTGAAGCCAAGCTAGGCGGGTTGACCATTGACGACCGGTTAGCTTCTTGGCGGCACCGTGGAGTCGGAGAGCTGTGTTGGAGAAGGACGCTGCTTCTACTTAACTGCTTGAGCAGTTGGCTGACTGACACATGGGCCCAACAAGCCACATGTCAGTTATGCAACTGCACCTGCAGTTAAGTCACTGAAGCTTCTGTTTGGCTCAGCCGGACACAGGTGGGTAGCTTCGGTTAATTAATTATACCTCCAGCGCACCCCTTTTTAGTTGAAGAATGTATGAAATGTAATGAAATCCGACATGTTTATATGAAATCCGACCGTGTATGAATGAATTAATTTCGATTAGTTCGAATTCTTGTATCACTGGCATTGGGTGAACATGCAAAACAATACGTGCTAGCATTATTCCCAGGGTGATAACCTCGTTTGGAGCAGTTTCACATGTATTGTCTGTAGTCAAAGTATCTCTACTTTGACCAATCTTATAAAAAAAGTATGCACTTTCACAATGAGCGAAGTAAAAAGGAACAGAAGGAGTACAAAGAGTTTGAGCAGCTTTTTAGCGTTTCTGTACATTGCAATCAAACACACAGGCCTGGCAATTCATAGAGAACATTCAAAAAAAAATCGATGATTATGCATCTCAGCGATTCACATGTCAGAGCCAACATTTACTTCACAACTAAAGAATAAAGAAAAAATTGATTGACGGTGCTGACACCAAAGGGCGTCCCATTCAAAAATATCAAACACACATCTTCTTGCTGAAATCAATGAGCAAAATTTGACAAGGTTGTCCCATTCCAAAATATCAAATGCCTACGATTGTGGAATGGGCAGGGTTTGCCATCAGTTCGGACATTGACATGGCACCTCGTGCTAAATAAACCAGCTGTTCTTTGTGCAGTTCCACCAAAATCAACCAAATTCGCGCTTACCTTGTATGATTTTGCCCTTATATGTTGCAACGCCTTGAACTTATCGGCACCTCCTTTCTTGTGGTGGAAATGAATGATTCGATGTATTCATGAACATTTTGTGCAGTTCCCATTGAAATCAAGCTGAGCACCCCTGTTTGCACAAATACAAAAAAAAGTGATTAGTATAAAGCAAAGTGTACTATGAATTGACAATTCAAACAGGCACCTACATGGTCCATGTAGAGCACACTTTTAGAAAAATGGAACTCACCAAAAAGAATCCTAGAACAACATTGTACTCGTGCATCACAACAAGAAAATGGAGATTTGTCAGTCCTTCTGAGCTGAAGTTAGTTTGGTCTTGTGGGGAGTAATGTAACCATCCTTCAACTGCTCCTTCTGATGAGAAGATAGACATGGATTCTTCATCCTGGCATAATTGGAACTACTCACTTCACGTACTCCATATTCTTCTTCAGAGGAGGAGGATCCTGTTGTGCAAAGACAAGAGGACAACTAAATGCTAGCATCCCTGTTTGCTCAAAAAAAAGGAAAGGAAATATTTAAAACAGCACAGATGAAGCACTTCTCAAGGACAATACTACTTTTTTCATGACAGTATCTAAACAGTAGCACAACACCAATAGAGATGACAAAGCTCAATCATATGGATGAAATCAGTGGGCGAGTACCAACCATTGTCAGGAGGCTTATTGTGTAGAGCATACAGATGAAGCACTTCTCGGGAACCATCTGTTGCTATCTACTGTGGTGGCCATGCTTACTATATACTCCTCGATTAGTTTAATGTTTCCAACATCTTCTTGTGCAGTTTCGCTAAAATATATGGTATCTTCAAAGAAGATCCCTGTTTGCACAAGTAGAGATAATTACGTATTACATTAAGAGTGGCATCAAATCAGTGGCAAAACAATTGCTCGTTCGAGCCATAGCAATAAATTAAGATGCAAAACTATATCATTACTTGTGTCATCATAGATCCAGTGCTTCATTACAGCACCGGGAGTTGATTTTTGTTTTTCTTCCGCTTGCTCTTCCCCTTCATCACTTGGTTCAATAACATACAAGCTTCGCCTTCAATGTAAGATTTGGCATGTCAATTCGGGAGCACGAGTATAGGACTAAACAATGACATTAATTTTCTGATGAAAGTGGCAAAATACAGGCCAACCGTTGTGAAATATCCTTATCTTACCTCAGTGGGATATTACGGTGCACATACAGATTGGAAGTCTTATCTCCATTTGTGCAGTTCACTAAAATCAAGCAACATTACCGTACAAGTAGCACAACATATGAAAGCACACTATAGAATCATGTGAAAGAAGGCTAGTACTGACCTCTCATGACGCAGAATTCAAAAAACTCACAAGAAGAAGATCCGAACCAAATTTGCCAACACGGATAGGAAGTAAGATCTCCTCTTGTGCAGTTCCACTAAGATCAAGCAATCAAGCAACGTTGTCGGTGTGACATTTTGGTTGAACTGCACAAAACACTCTTAAAACAAAAGTGTTTTGTGCAGTGCAACAAAAGGTCACAATGGCAACGAGGTGAAGTAGATAACCCTGTTTACACAGAGGTGCAAAGGAAACAACTAGTGGTCAATAACGGTGGATGACACAGAAGCCAACAAAAAGAAGCATCTACCTTATCTAAATGGGAAAGAAAGCAAGACAGTAGCATTTCTCAAACAGTGGCACTGATTAATATTAACATAGAGATTATATTAACAATAAAATTCGTTAAACATGTAGTTTTCTTTTAACTGTGGCATTGCATCAATTTTCCAGCGGCATTATTAGAGGGTGTTTGTTTACAGGGACATTTTGGTGTAGGGACTAAAAAAGTCCGTGTCAGTCCCATCTAAACCAAACAGGAGGGACTTTTAGGGACTAAAAGTGGGCATTTGGGACTAAAGAAAGAAGACCCCGAGGGAGAGTCTTTTAGGACTTTTTCCAACAGTTGCCCCAGCCACGCATCGCACCTTGTCTCTATTAGTTCATTACTAGGGGTAACATGGTCTTTTAGCATGTCATTTAATAACCTCTAGTCCATGTTTAGTCCCTAGAACCAAGCAAGTAGGGGCTAAGGAGTTTGTAACCAAACAAGGCCTTAGATTAACAACATCTAAAGAGTTGCATGGGACAGTGGGCGCACCAGCACCATTTGCATTACCGATGTACTATTGGGATGCACAGTCTGTTGCAAAAAAGAACAAACAACCAAGGAGCATAGTTGTGTTGGTCCTAGTTTTGTTATCTTTAGACACCTTTCCCTATGTGAGCGCAGCAAATCTAGTCCTGCTCAAACTCTATAGCTCTATAGCCTTGACCCCCAAAACAAAAGATCAGTTTGTTACAGATGTGCGTACTGTGTTTGTCATTGTTTTCCCTTTTCGACCAATGTAGGTGCTGGATAGCCAGTCCGTACTAGTACTTTCGCCCCTTCCTTTCCTCTTTGAACCACGTCCTAGATTTATGCTATACAACTTTCCCCACTACTTTCTCCCATTCCTTTCCTCTTTGAACCACGTCTTAGATTCATGCGATACAACTTTCCCCACTACTTTCCCCCTTCCTTTCCTTTTTGAACCACGTCCTAGATTCATGCGATACATCATTTCCCACTACTTTCCCCACTCATTTCCTCTTTGAACCATGTCCTAGATTCATGGTATACAACTTTCCCACTACTTTCCTGTTTGATCCAACACCTAGATTCGAGTGCAGAAGCAGAAAAAGCCCACATGCAACTAGAGCAATGCATGTGGAATAAGTAAATTATACCTTAAGGTTCTTGGGGCGTGGTTCGATGGGCGACTGGACGGCGGCGAAGAAGAAGGGGTCGGAAGCCCTCCCCTGCCGCCGCTGGGTGAAAGTGAACAACAGCGCCGGTAGTGGATTCCCTCCCTCGCTGACAGCGACAATGTTAAGCCTCCTTCCCTTCCCGGCGGACGGATCCTGCCGGCTCTTTGACCAGCAGTGAGGGGAGAGAGAGGCCAACAAAGTCTTGTTTAGATCTGGAGAGGGTGAGAGAGTGTGAACAGAGCAACTACAAGCACTGAGAGAGAGAGGCCAGCGAAGTATTGTTTAGATCTGGAGAGGGTGAGAGAGTGTGAAGAGAGCAACTACAAGCGCTGAGGCTCCAGCATGTATATATATACTGGAGAGAGTGTGTGAAGAGTGCAAACCCTAGAAAACAAGCGCCGAGGCTGCAGCTTATACGTGATGAGGTGATCATACGGTCACTACGAGATCGTATAGCTCTGTATCCATCCATTTTGACCAGTCAAAGAATCCTCCTAGAACAAATTATGCTCAAGTGTAGTTATCGAACCCGAGACCTCAAGTTTGATGAGCAAACAGGCTAACCAGCTACACAACCTCCCGTTATGTTCAATGAGAGGAAAATAACCTTTTATACATTCCTGCATTCGTGTGACAAGCATGCCGTGTTTTTTTGTGTGTGGGAGTCATTCGGATTTAAATCATAATCGTGTCATGTGGCTTTGGTGGTAAGACTATCCATAGTGGTGCAGAAATAATGCAGCCTTAGTCACCTTACCTCTCTCCATGTAGTACGTTGGGTCCCACCAGTCAGAGGGTAAAACAAACAACTTAATAAGAAAAATTAAAAGCGCCAGCGGTGTATCTTACCTCACACATCTCGCTACTACTCGGGAACACTGTCCAATTGATCCCTCTGTTTGCTCACGTACTATTTTAAGTGAATCCTTATTATAACATGCACACAATTTTGGGCACTTGTATTCGACCTAAGTTAGTGTGCCACCGTATCTCGTACTACTCCCTCCGTCTAGGTGTAATAAGTCACGTTAGAAGGTGCAGCGGGACCAAGGTGCAAGCTGATTGGAGGAGAAGGAGAAACTTGACCGGTCATTCCTCCAATCAAAGCCCTAATTTCTTTCTCTAAACGCAACAATTAATCCAAACAACTAAGAGATGCCGTTTTAGATACCATGCAGGGCCACGTATTAACTCGCATGCAAGACGACTTTGATTTCTTGACTGATCAACGTGTAGTTGCGCTCCATGCATTGGGTTTCCGGGGGAGATAACAAGGCAGAGTAAGGAGCGATTGGTTACATTGCTTAGGCTGGTCATAGTGGTGACTAACTGATACGTCTCCAATGTATCTACTTTTCCAAACACTTTTGCCCTTGTTTTGGACTCTAACTTGCATGATTTGAATGGAACTAACCCGGACTAACGCTGTTTTCAGTAGAACTGCCATGTGTTGTTTATTGTGCAGAAAACAGAAGTTCTCGGAATGACATGAAAATACACGGAAATAACTTTTGGAAAATATAAAAAATACTGGCAAAATAATCAAGGCCAGGGGGCCCACACCCTGTCCACGAGGGTGGGGCGCGCCCCCTCCCCTTGGGCGCGCCCCTTGTCTCGTGGGCCCCCTCGTGTGTCGGCGTGCAGGGCAGGGGTCCCAGACTTGCTCGCCACGGCTGCTGGCGTGGCTCAAGTGGGGGCCAGTGCAGCCCGGCTTCATCGGCTCAAGCTCAAGACCCTCGCGAGGCCAAGCCTCATGGCGGACGACAGGAAGCTTCCTCAGGAGCTGCCTCATCACGCAGGCTCGCGAGGAGGCGGAGAGATCAAGGCAGGGCACCTCACGAGGAGCCCGTGATGCAAGCCATGACAATCGAGACCAGGCGGGCGCCGGCCTATGCAGTGTCCTTGTTTCCCCTTCGGTGCAAAGGGGGCAAGCACAAGCCAAGGCATCAGGCAAAGGTTACCGTTTGGGTGCAACAAGACCAAGACCAGCAGACCGGCGGGATGGAGGTCATCGTGGAGCCCCGGACGGCGTCATCATCAGAGCCTTTGGCAGCCGAAGACCTACTTTAGTCAGGATAAGTGTACTAGATGTTCCCCTTCAAAATGGCCAATTGTTGGCGCCCTTCCCGCTCATTATTTGGGAAGAGGCCCATTGTCAGGACCCCGACTCAATGCCACATCGATCTAGCATGTAACACCTCATATCACTTTGCGGCCTCACACATGGTATCCCCACGGGTGTCGCCTTACCTTTGCCCGGGACTGTTTGCACCTTTTGGCACACATATATGATAGTGTCGCTAGCATCCATATGATAAGGAGCCGGGCTGACATGGCTAGTCGTAAACCCAAAGTGGCACAAACTTACGAGGACGAGCATCGATGACCCAAGCATCGAGCGTGTCATCATCGTGAGTGAATCCAGGCTAGCGGGACTCCGGTATTCATCGCGTGACATTTCCCGAAGGGACGAACCACGAGAGCGAAGAAGGACACATGCCGGCCAGCCTAAGTGTTCCGGAGCGGTAGCAAGCTACCATGGCTCGATTGGAAGCACTAGGAGACATTTCCGTAAGAGAGGCTACTGAGGATAAACAACTAGATAGTCAGATCCCACACATACCAAGCATTTCAATAACATACAAACAATATGCTCGATATGTGCAAATACAACATGGCATCACAATATGACTCTACAACTCAAGTATTATATTCAATAGGCTCCGAGGAGCGAGATATTACAAACATGGGTCTCATGACCCAACATTGAAACATACAAGTCAAAGCACATGTGGAAGCTTAACATGTCTGAGTACAGACAACTACAAATGAAAAAGGCTGAGAAGCCTGACTAACTACCAGATCCTGCCGAGGGCACAAGATCGTAGCTGAGGTAACAAGCTAAAGGT
This sequence comes from Aegilops speltoides, assembly GCA_021437245.1. NCBI lineage: Eukaryota > Viridiplantae > Streptophyta > Magnoliopsida > Poales > Poaceae > Aegilops > Aegilops speltoides. The sequence goes on from CM038146.1 coordinate 143,308,325, forward strand.
CGAAGTCCACACGGAACTACTAGTGAGACTGAAGTCTCTCTGCAAAAACATAAAATAGGCAAACGTGAGTACAAATGTACCCAGCAAGACTTACATTAGAACTAACTACATATGCATCGGTATCAATAAAGGAGTGGTGGAGTTTAACTGCAGCAAGCCAGCTTTGACTCTGTGGCTAACCTGAACTACGACTGCAAGCAACTCTTTTGAGGTGGCGCACACGAGTCCACATATTCACCATATCAATACACCACTATGGATCCGCTCCCGTCTCCCTACGAGAACGCCATCCATAGCACTCACGCTTATCTTGCGAGTTTTAGAGTATCCACTTTCACTTATCTATGAACTATTCAAGGGGTCCAAGTTTCCATATCCGGGGAATCCGGCTATTCGAATAGATAATGATAACCCTGCAGGGGTGTACTTCTTCACACACGCTCGCCACTTATCGCATACATACCGTCATGTACCTCGGCAACCTTCAAGCGGAAGCTTGGCGAGGGAGTCGGCCACGACCGACTAACCACACAAGTCTCTCGTCCGGGTTTATCGCCTATTCGGGTTCCATCCGCAAGGAGATCCGGCCGGGGTGTCGCTCACGGCCCCAAAAGATGTGTGCAGGGTTCCCAAGTCCACCATCCGGGTGCCACTTGGTACACCGGGCCACTGTGCCTAGTCTGTCCCAAGCCCACCTGTACCGGGTGCCACTTGGTAGACTACTAACACTACCTACAAACACCAGAAACTAGTTGCAACGCCTGGACAGAGATCAGGTTGATTAATAAGTTGAGAGGGGCCGAGTTACCGGAACCCAATGTGTGGTAGTAGCTATTCATGGATCACAAACACAGAACTCAGTTCCTGAGGACGGCTGCAATGAGACAACCCACCATGTACTCCTACATCGCCTCTCACCGCTACCTTTACCAAATCGTGTTCACACACTTAGCTCTCAACAGTGGGACATGTTCACACACCTCCGATTCATCTCCAATGAATCAGACCTGACTCAACTCTAAGTAGTAGCAGGCATGACAAACAAGCATGAATGAGTAGGCACATCAGGGCTCAAACAACTCCTACTCATGCTAGTGGGTTTCATCTATTTACTGTGGCAATGACAGGTCATGCAAAGGATAAAGGGGTTCAACTACCACAGCAAGTAGCAGATATATCGTTGTTGTCCTAATGCAATAAAAGAGAGCAGGAGCAAGAGAGTGGGATTGTATCGGAATGAACAAGGGGGTTTTGCTTGCCTGGCACTTCTGAAGATAACATAGCTCTTCATCGGTGTCATCGATCTCATCGTCGAAACCACGTCTATCGAGAGGGGTCAAACACCGGCGACTGAGAAAGAACACAATCAATGCAATGCTACGATATGATGCATGGTCATGACATGGAAATATGCTGTGATTTGAGCTAATGCATCTAGCTATGATTTAAATGAAGGTGGTTTGAACCCTCAGTTCAAATTCAAACTCCATATGTTATTATTCAAATGCCTTTATTTGATTTGTCCTAATCAGTAGTCATAAGTTGTTCTAACATGCATTAAAATGGTACAAATGGATAGGTTGTATTTTTCTGATCATTTTTCATATATAATTTATTTCATTTGGAGTTACGGTTTAGTTTCTATGAATTTTAGAAGTTTTGGGCATTTTCTGGAATTTCCTGAATTGTTTTTAACCCATAAAATGGTTAACTGCGTCAACATGACGTAGTTGTGACATAAGCAGGTCAATGGAACTGGTCCAGGTCAACCCTGACCAGCGGGACCCACGTATCATAGACACAGTGTTTAACAAAAATTAAACTAATCCTAATCTAAAGTCATTAGCAGGTGCGGGCCCACAGTCAGTGACACAGAGAGGTCATTACCTCTAATTAAAACACGGTTAGGCCGGCGTTAAGCTGTCGGCGAGGTCAGCAACGGCGGAACAGCTTGGGTTTCGCCCTCCGGCGACCAAACGCCGCGCGGAGAGGCTCTGTGGGTACCTGGCGCTCGCGCGCATCTAAAGGTGCAAGCGATGCGACCTAAAGTGGCCAGAAATGGCGCCGGCGGTGAGATATCGGCGGCCGGAGCTCTGAGGTAGCTGGCGTGGGCTGCAGCTCGCGTTGAGTGAACGGAGAGCACGAGCGGTAGCTACGGGCAGCGAAGCTCGACCACGTTCTCAGACGTGACGTTGGCCCACCGTAACGACGACGGCGGCAACCGCGGCGGCCGGAGCTTACGGCAGGACGGCGAGGTCAGCTAGCGGACAAGCACGACCAGGGAAGTAGGGGGGAAACAAAGACGAAGCTCACTGGGGGTCGATGCGCAGATCAGTGGGCTCGGAGTCGGCGAATCGACAGACGGCGTCCGACGGCCGTGCGTGGAGAAGACGGGTCGCTGGCGAGGCAGCAGGGCATCCGACGACGCGTGTCTCAACGGAGAGGTAGCAGGGAACTAGGCGGAGCCGATGGACTCTCTAGCAGGGTGAAACGACGACGGTGGCTGTGGTGGTAGTGGACGGCGGCGGCGGCCGTGCTCGGTGGCTGCGCGTGAAAGAACAGAGGCGGGGAAGAGCGCTCAAGGGAGAGAGAGAATGAGGACCAGGGCGTCGCGCTGGCGTGGAGAGAAAGCCCGAGGCCGTGCCACATGCTGGCAGGAGGTGGCGCCTTCATCCGAATATTGGCTTGCCGAAGAGGCGCAAGGTTGGAGACAACCTTGCCCCTGGTGGGCTGGACTGCAGCTGGGCCAGAACAGTGTTGGGCTACAGGTAGGCCAGGTGAATTTCTGCTCTTTTTTTTGTTCTGTTTTCTTTTATTAATATCTTTTGCCATTGTTTTGAATTTAAACAAATTCAAACAATGTCAAAAGCTCCTCTGAATATTTTTATTTTGCTATATGAACTTTTCCAAAAGCTCGTAAAACATATCAGGGGTATTTGAAATTGTATTCTAATTGTATGAATATAATTCAAATTCAAATAGCTATTAATTTAAATTCAAAGTCCCAAAAATAAATCCTTTTAAAATGTTCATTATTTTTGGTTTGGATCAAAACCCTTGCCAAAAATATTAAACATCTATGAAGAGCATTTTGGAAACAATGAATGAGATTTTAGGGTTTTTGCCCTACTTTTATTTAAATTCTGAGGCTTTCAAGATTCCTCAATTCAAGTTTCAGAAATTTAAACATGATGCAAGCAAGATGCAAACACTAGGCAGCACCAGAAGCTAGGGATGTGACAACTCACCCCCACTAAGCAAAAATCTCGTCTCGAGATTCAAGCGTAGGGTAAGATGAAGGGGGAATGCAAACTAACACAATCTTCACGATCCAGGTTGCACTTCAAATGAACGTTGATTCAATCACCATCTTTGCCTTGTCGTCTTGCTCTAAAAACTCCAGCCAACATGACAACGCGAGGAGAAGGAGACTCTGGAAGGATCGATCTTCTCGAAGATCGAACAACTTAGGATCAACTCACGGAATGAGACATAGCAACATCACTCGAGCTGAGACACGAAACACACATCTAGATGGATGGTGTGGAACAAATGACGAGGGTTCACTAGGTAGACAACAATTCCACGCTTAAAAGGGTGGTGAACGGTTGTCAACGTTGCGAGGAGGTGAGTTGCCATGATGCCACAGCGGGACATCCTGGAGGAGGGTGATTCGTAGATTATTACCTTAAGTGGCAAAAAGAATTACCTTTGAGTTAGCGACCATTGAAACTCTTTATACCAGCCTAAGGCAATTCTTGAGTGATCGTTTGGAGGGGTTCGGTAGAGTGGCATACCCGGATTAGAACGGATGATGTGGATTACCTTGTTGAAGACAACACAAGGGATGATTTTAGTAACTGGGGAGAAGCCCAACAGTAGAGAGTGAGTCCACTGTTTGAAAGGTTATAGCATAACCGAGGAAACTGAGAGAAATCCTAGTTAGTGCCGATGATAACACCTAGCGTTTGTGTGTGCTCTCAAGAACTTGAGCATTTCCATATTCATCAAGGTTTTACCAATTTTCGTGTCAAGGGTCTTGGCAACACATCATACTACCATGATGAATAACGACGGAGGATGCAGGTATAGAGAAGGACAACATTTTCTCAAATTTTACCTTGGCGACGCCAAGGAAACAAAATCTGGAGGATCGACCGAGAGACATTTAGCACTCCGCTTCTAATGTTCTCCTTGATGTGCTAGTGTATCCCATTCATAGATATGGTTTGATATCTAGAACATCAAGTAAAAGGTCGGACTTCGGGAGCACAAGAATCCACAAGGAGTAACTTCTAGAATAAGTCATGCGAGATCCTCATGGGTAGTGACCAAACGTCTTAATCAAGATACTACAATAATAGTACTTCCAGCTAGGTGCGTACACTTCACTTGAACCTATATCATAGTTCTTGGAAGAAGTTCCAACCATCATATTTGCCTGAGATTCAGATCTGGTTGGTAACAGAATATTTCAGACAACATGTCTGGAAAAGAAGGTTTGCAACACAAACCGGAGAAATAATGTTGCGAGATTATCAGGGAGTGAACTACGATAGCAAGATCCAAAACATGAGCTGGTTCTGCTACAACATGTGAACGTGTCGTCCGAGACAAGCATGACCACATAGTAGTCTTATAATAAAACACTACCGAGTTCTGGCTGGGAATCATCATCGAGGATATCAAAGTCCTTTCATAAGGCATGCTTTTAAGAAGAACTTCTTCTCCTTGAACAAGTCAATCAGTGGCTTGGCGTGCTACGGAATACATATGGAGTGGAGGTAATTAATCTACCAAACCATAGTATACCTTGCACATGCATGACTGACTTGGGACGATTCCAAACGAAGCAAAAACAATCTTTCTCGGATCCACGGCGACAACTTACATCAAGTGCACGTGAATTAAAGAAAGTCACTTCTTTCATCTAAACATATCCTTCATGAGATAGCACGAAGAAAATGCTAGCACAAGTTTCCAGCACTAGCTTAATGTCCAACAACATCATGGAGAAGATAAGGATGTTGTCGATGGGCTCAACAACAATTTATCAAGATTCCAATGGAGATGGAATTCCACAACTATGTGAACAAGGCGATAGTATTGGCTAGACCCAAAGAATATAATGGTGTATGCTCTAGGAAACAACCACGAGTAAGACAACATTACGAATATCGTTGGTTCTGATTGATTTGACGATAGCCCATACTCAAATCAAAGGTTTGGGGTAAGACAATAAATCCAACAATTGACCACGAGGATCAATCAATGAAGATATCATCTTTCTTCAACACACACACACACACACAAAGATATCCCTTTGGAATGAACTGAGTCGGACAAGCTTTCATCTTCCAACTCTCCAAGTTGTTGTTTAGCTTAACCAACCAGCTCAGGGGTATCCAACACGGATTCTTGGAGAAAGGGTGGTTTCAAAAACCAACTTGATCATGGGCTCAACATAGCGGTCAGGTGACATCCTGGTGATACCTCCGAGAAGACATTTGGAGAATCATGAACCACCGATATGTTACTAAGCTCGAGAACAATCTTGCTTTTCAGGGCAAGGCGATATGATCGAATAAGCAATTATTGACACTATCCTAACTCATTGATCGAAGAGTGCACCGGAAATAAGGACTAGGTAGCACGATTAATCTTAGAATGGTGATTCAAGAACCAACACGCTAAGAATGAAGTTATTGTCCTTTAGCTACCAAGCAACGGAGTTGCTAGGAGTATAGATTTCATGCATCACGATTCACTTGTCGACATTCCAGTTGCGACAACACGAAACCGAGGAATGAATAATGATGGCAAGAAGTATCACTACGTCAAGAATTCATAAGAGGTGGTGCAATTCTCATGACACTCTTGACATAAAGATGGTAAGACTCCAAGGTACAGCAGAGCAAAAGCTGGTTTGGCATTTGATCCGCGGAATACAATTGCTTTGACCCAATCCTAGAAATGGATGAGGTACTGGAGTTTGTTTCTCCTAGTCATTCTTGAATATAATGGCTTAACGGACCACAAGAGTAATAGACATCAATGAACGAATGCACGCATACTCTTGAATATCAATTGATAGATGAAGGTCGGAATATATCTTAAGGGGGAACAACTCAAAGGAACATACGATTTTCTGAGTTGTGGGTGCATAGATTAGCATGTCAAACGAGTTCAACATATTTCTTCCGGATAACCCGTGCAGAAAGGTAGAACTGGCAGATTCACAATATAGGATGGAGAACTCATCAAGAGCACTCTGGTTGTGATCTTTTGGTTCAAAAGAACTCCTGCCAAGAATGGTTCATGGTATTTGGAAGAATGATATACCACGGACCTCGAGAACTATCGCAAAGGTTACTAATATCCTAAAGGAACTAGCAACACTATCAACACGAGGTAAGTAGGGTGAATCTCGGGCTTCAAAACCCAGGGAGTAGAATACCTACTACTAAATTGCATCACGGGATGCTTTCGAGAATGAAGACCAAAATCATCACACTGGGAACACAAAACATGGCTAGATTTCCTGGCGATCCTCTAAGACACCTAGGGTCATAATACTAGCTCCAACATATATGTCGACGCAATAGAGTACCTCAACTCATCGATTAGTGTGCTTAATCTGGCCCAAAAGGACATCAGGAACGGGAGGAAGGGATTTGCAAATGCTTCAGACTATTTAGAAACCTGGGATGACTCGGACAGCATAACGCTTGTAAATGCTCAAAAAGATTTGAGACATTCACAAGGATTTGCATAGTCACTTAACAACATCATATCAAGGTTCTGGTTCAACTGAGAACATACTAAAAGTAGTAGAAACTGAATTGAGGCTTGAAACTATCAATTCTATAAGTCTATGGATTCGTAACACGTCATCCTAATAGATAGATGAGAAGGCCTAGTTCCTTAACCCCGTAGGAAGAGAAGGGGATGACTCAGATCAGAAGGCCATGAGGTATAAGGAGTAAAAAGAGCCTTACGTTCCATCCCACAATCAATTCCCTTATATAACTAAAGAATTTCTAGACTCAACTTCGACCAGTTTGGCTTGGTAATCCTACAGGTAGTCAAGCTCTGATACCAAAACTGTCAGGACCCCGACTCAATGCCACATCGATCTAGCATGTAACACCTCATATCACTTTGCGGCCTCACGCACGGTATCCCCACGGGTGTCGCCTTACCTTTGCCGGGACCGTTTGTGCCTTTTGGCACACGTATATGATAGTGTCGCTAGCATCCATATGATAAGGAGCCCGGGCTGACATGGCTAGTCGTAAACCCAAAGTGGCACAAACTTATAGGGACAGCATCCATGACCCAAAGATCGAGCGTGTCGGTCATATTGAGTGAATCCAGGCTATAGCACTGGGCTAGCAGGACTCCGGTATTCATCGTGTGACATTTCCCCGAAGGGACAGACACAGGAATGAAGAAGGACACATGCCGTCCAGCCTAAGTGTTCCGGAGCAGTAGCAAGCTACCATGGCTCAGTGGAAGCACTAGGAGACATTTCCCGGTAAGAGAGGCTACTAAGGATAAACAACTAGATAGTCAGATCCCACACATACCAAGCATTTCAATAACATACACACAATATGCTCGATATGTGCAAATACAACATGGCATCACAACATGACTCTACAACTCAAGTATTATATTCAATAGGCTCCGAGGAGCGAGATATTACAAACATGGGTCTCATGACCCAACATTCAGAGCATACAAGTCAAAGCACATGCGGAAGCTTAACATGTCTGAGTATAGACAACTACAAATGAAAAAGGCTGAGAAGCCTGACTAACTACCAGATCTTGCCGAGGGCACAAGATCGTAGCTGAGGTAACAAGCTAAACGTCGAAGTCCACACGGAACTACTAGTGAGACTGAAGTCTCTCTGCAAAAACATAAAATAGGCAAACGTGAGTACAAATGTACCCAGCAAGACTTACATTAGAACTAACTACATATGCATCGGTATCAATAAAGGAGTGGTGGAGTTTAACTGCAGCAAGCCAGCTTTGACTCTGTGGCTAACCTGAACTACGACTGCAAGCAACTCTTTTGAGGTGGCGCACACGAGTCCACATATTCACCATATCAATACACCACTATGGATCCGCTCCCGTCTTCCTACGAGAACGCCATCCATAGCACTCACGCTTATCTTGCGAGTTTTAGAGTATCCACTTTCACTTATCTATGAACTATGAAAGGGGTCCAAGTTTCCATATCCGAGGAATCCGGCTATTCGAATAGATAATGATAACCCTGCAGGGGTGTACTTCTTCACACACGCTCTCGCCACTTATCGCCCTGTACACGTCATGTACCTCGGCAACCTTCAAGCGGAAGCCGAGCGAGGGAGTCGGCCACGACCTGACTAACCACACAAGTCTCTCGTCCATGTTTATCGCCTATTCGGGTTCCATCCGCAAGGAGATTCTGCCGGGGTGTCGCTCACGGCCCCAAATGATGTGTGCAAGGTTCCCAATTCCACCAACCGGGTGCCACTTGGTACACCGGGCCACTGTGCCTAGTCTGTCCCAAGCCCACCTGTACCGGGTGCCACTTGGTAGACTACTAACACTACCTACAAACACCAGAAACTAGTTGCAACTCCTGGACAGAGATCAGGTTGATTAATAAGTCGAGAGGGGCCGATTTACCGGAACCCAATGTGTGGTAGTAGCTGTTCATGGATCACAAACACAGAACTCAGTTCCTGAGGACGGCTACAATGAGACAACCCACCATGTACTCCTACATGGCCTCTCACCACTACCTTTACCAAATCGTGTTCACACACTTAGCTCTCAACAGTAGGACATGTTCACACACCTCCGATTCATCTCCGATGAATTAGACCTGACTCAACTCTAAGCAGTAGCAGGAATGACAAACAAGCATGAATGAGTAGGCACATCAGGGCTCAAACAACTCCTACTCATGCTAGTGGGTTTCATCTATTTACTGTGGCAATGACAGGTCATGCAAAGGATAAAGGGGTTCAACTACCGCAGCAAGTAGCAGATGTATCGTTGTTGTCCTAATGCAGTAAAAGAGAGCAGGAGCGAGAGAGTGGGATTGTATCGGAATGAACAAGGGGGTTTTGCTTGCCTGGCACTTCTGAAGATAACATAGCTCTTCATCGGTGTCATCGATCTCATCGTCGAAACCACGTCTATTGAGAGGGGTCAAACACCGACAACTGAGAAAGAACACAATCAATGCAATGCTACAATATGATGCATGGTCATGACATGGAAATATGCTGTGATTTGAGCTAATGCATCTAGCTATGATTTAAATGAAGTTGGTTTGAACCCTAAGTTCAAATTCAAACTCCATATGTTATTATTCAAATGCCTTTATTTGATTTGTCCTAATCAGTAGTCATAAGTTGTTCTAACATGCATTAAAATGGTACAGATGGATAGGTTGTATTTTTCTGATCATTTTTCATATATAATTTATTTCATTTGGAGTTACGGTTTAATTTCTATGAATTTTAGAAGTTTTGGGCATTTTCTGGAATTTCCTGAATTGTTTTTAATCCAGAAAATGGTTAACTGCGTCAGCATGATGTAGTTGTGACATAAGCAGGTCAATGGAACTGGTCCAGGTCAACCCTGACCAGCGGGACCCATGTGTCATAGACACAGTGTTTAATAGAAATTAAACTAATCCTAATCTAAAGTCATTAGCAGGTGCGGGCCCACAGTTAGTGACACAGAGAGGTCATTACCTCTAATTAAAACACGGTTAGGCCGGCGTTAAGCCGCCGGCGAGGTCAGCAACGGTGGAACAGCTCGCGTTTCGCCCTCTGGCGACCAAACGCCGCGCGGAGAGGCTCTGTGGGTTCCTGGCGCTCGCGCGCATCTAAAGGTGCAAGCGATGCGACCTAAAGTGGCCAGAAATGGCGCCGGCGGTGAGATATCGCGGCCGAGCTCTGAGGTAGCCGGCGGCTGCAGCTCGCGTTCGAATGAACGGAGAGCATAGACGGTAGCTACGGGGCAGCAGAAGCTCGACCACGTTCTCAGACGTGACGTTGGCCCACCATAACGACGACGGCGGCGGCCCGCGGTGGCGGAGCTTCTGGCAGACAGCGAGGTCGGCTAAGCGGACGAAAGTGCGACCAGGAAGTAGGGGAAACAAAGACGAAGCTCATCGGGGTCGCGCGCAGATCGATGGGCTCGGGAGGCATCGGAGTCGGCGAATCGACAGAAGCGGCGTCCGCGCGGCCGTGCGTGGAGAAGACGGTGTTGGCGGCAGCGAGGGCATCCGACACGCGCGTGTCTCAACGGAGAGGTAGCAGGGAACTAGGCAGAGTCGATGGACTCTCTAGCAGGGAGAAACGACGGCGGTGGCTGCGGTGGTAGTGGATGGCGGCGGCGGCCGTCCTTGGTGGCTGCGCGTGAAAGAACAGAGGCGGGGAAGAGTGCTCAAGGGAGAGAGAGGATGAGGACCGAGGCGTGTGGCGTGGAGAAAGCCGAGGCCGTGCCACCGCTGAAGGGGAGGTGGCGCTTCGATCATGAATTGGCTGGCTTGCCGATGGCGCAAGGTTGGAGACAACCTTGCCCCTGGTGGGCTGGACTACAGCTGGGCCAGAACAGTGTTGGGCTACTGGTAGGCCAGGTGAGTTTCTGCTCTTTTTTTTGTTCTGTTTTCTTTTATTAATATCTTTTGCCATTGTTTTGAATTTAAACAAATTCAAACAATGTCAAAAGCTCCTCTGAATATTTTTATTTTGCTATATGGACTTTTCCGAAAGCTCGTAAAACATATCAGGGGTATTTGAAATTATATTCTAATTGTATGAATATAATTCAAATTCAAATAGCTATTAATTTAAATTCAAAGTCCCAAAAATAAATCCTTTTAAAATGTTCATTATTTTTGGTTTGGATCAAAACCCTTGCCAAAAATATTAAATATCTATGAAGAGCATTTTGGAAACAATGAATGAGATTTTAGGGTTTTTGCCCTACTTTTATTTAAATTCTGAGGCTTTCAAAATTCCTCAATTCAAGTTTCAGAAATTTAAACATGATACAAGCAAGATGCAAACACTAGGCAGCACCAAAAGCTAGAGATGTGACACCCATGGCCTCCCTATATAAATAGGACTAGCCACCACAGGGAAAAGGGATGGGATCTAGATTGCGCATAGACTAGAGAGAAGCGACTAAACTCACCCAAGCAGTTCATCGCACCAGCTCAAGAACAGCCCTCGCGAGGCTGTCCTCCCTTTGTATTGTTCATCATCAGCCCCTGAGGCAATCCACCACACCACACACTGGAGTAGGGTATTACACCACAATGGTGTCCTGAATCAGTATAAATATCGTGTCCCTTTTGTGTTCTTCTTTCTAGCCTAGATCCTTTGCGAGACTTCGAGACGTGAGCTGGTAGGGAAAAGATCTTCGCGCGCACCCCAGAGTTCGAACCTCAAGGGTCTGCCTGAACCCGAAATCCGACATTTGGCGCGCCAGGTAGGGGTGCGCCGGAATCCTTCTTCCGCCGCCTCGCGTTTTGTCCCCTCGCCGTCCTGATGTCAAGCGACCCGACTGCCAATGCTGACCACTGGGCGGTGTGGCCCGCCCATGCCGTGACGCCGGCCCAGGGCGACCTCAACCTTGCACCTCAGGAAGCTCGCACTCCGCAGGGCGCTGCGGGGCGCGGGGGACGCGGCCAAACGCCGCCTGCCCTCACACCGCGGTCAGCAGCAGCAAGAGCTTCTAACCACGCCGCGGCCACAACGCCGCACACCCGACGGGAGCAGGCGAACTCCAGGGCCGCGCTCACGGTGGCCCGAGAGCTGCTACGGTGCCGGCTGCTGGAGGGCGGCCGCGACGTGTTGCTGGAGCGAGTAGCCGAGCTCCTGGAGGCCGCCGCCTCGGGAGCACCTCCTTTCTGTGTCCAGCTACCAGCCCAGATATAGGGCGGGCCGTATGGCAGCCCCATACATGTCCACGCAACTCCGAGCGGACTTCGGGCCCTACTCAACGCCAACCCGGCCGTCAGCACCGGGCGCCAAGTCCCACCAGCCCCGTCTCTGGCCGATGAAGGAGCGCACGCCGTGACCTTCGGCCTCGGCGGACCACCACGCCATCACCCTCAAGACAACGCTCCAGGCCGAACTGTGTGGCATGTGGGGAACTACGACGAGAACCGTAGGAGGGGTGGCCCCAGAAGCTTATGTGCCCCACATGGTGGATCGAGAGTGTGCTCTGGAAGAGGACCATGGCTCGTTCCTTGGGCCAGGCTGGGGCGAGGAGACACCAGAAGCTGAGCTCTTTCAGGAGCCCCAAGAGGGCCTCGATGGTCGCGCCGGTGGCAGCAACTATCTGGTACCACTAATTCCTCAGGAGCAAGCTTATGCTAACCATGGGTCGCAGGAGGTACAGGTCGCCGCAGCAGATGGTTGCCCCAATGCTGCAGCCTCTTACCCCTCGGGAGGAGGGCACCGGGGGCTGCAGAAGAGGGGCCGAGATCCTCGTTCGTCCCCGTGGCGCTCGGCGCTAGGTGCTAGGCATTCTCAGGAGGTAGGCCCTCTACCGGGGAGGTGCCTCAGGGCCTTCCCCCGGCAGAGGACCCATGGTCATCGGGGGAACCGCTGGCGTCCGCTCTACCCCATTGGCGTCGTCCTTGGTCTCCGGCCGCCGTCAATGGCGGTAGAGTGTGGCGCAAGGCGGGCCCCTCGTCTGGCGATATGAAGCAAGGCCGGTACCTGTAAAGAAGGCTCAGTGCCTGTGAAGCTCGCCGCCCTGTGACACTCTCACGTAATAATGAGTGGGGCTGTACACGCCCCGGAGTCTCCGGAGAGCCGCCCTCGGGCCTCGGGGGCTCCCGCCCACGCCCAGTGGCAGCACTTAGCTCCGCGCTGGTGAGAAGACGTCGAAGACTAGACTAGGTGCCGGACACGGCTTCTTGGTTTTTGCCTTTTCCCCTGTTGACAAGTTCTTCGATTTGAATTAAGTTCAATTTGAGCTTGAGACTTGCGTGTGTCTGGGGAACAGGTGTTTAGTCTCATTCAAGCAATCTCTCGTGTTCTAGTTTCGGCTTTGCATCCAAAGTTAGCGTCAGCTGCCTCCCCTCGCGAGCCCCTCGCGAGCCGGGCCAGGCCAAGCACGTCTACAATCCGGACCGCTGTCGCCGCACCCTCTCTGGAGGTTCTCATCGCATGATCAATGGGATCATCCAGAAGACATTCAAGGCGCCACGGCCCCCACAGGCCCGCTCGGGACTCGTCGGGGTCAAAAGGTAAATAGGTCAGCTGACCCATCACTGGGCTAGTAGCTAAGCTCACATGCAGCGTTATGCTTACAAGGATATCGATCGCAAACCTTTACATGAGGGGCTCCCCCTCCCAAAATGCTCTTGCAGTCTTCAGGGCCGAGCCCGAACCTTCTTCATGCAGGGTAAACCGCGGTGACATACGATTTGTCAGACATATCACTCACCGCGTCTTCTGGGGCGCCTCCAGAGGCGTCGCTGGCGTGGCTGACATCATCACCACCACCGCTAACTCCTCCGTCCGCGCCAGGCTCATCCACAACTCCGCCATCGTCAGCGGCCACGATCACGCCGTCATCATCAGACGCAAAGGCCCTGACGACGGCGTCCACGTTGTCCTCCACCCATTGCGCCAGGTCGCCCCGGATGGCTATGGGCATAGGCGCGATGGCGGCATCAAAATCAAAGTGGGGGTCCCTGTCCTGCAGATAGCTGAAGACACGAGAGAAGACGCGCCCGAGCAAGGCTCGGCTCCTCTCCTCGACAAGCCAACTAGACCTCTCAGAGCGGTTCTCCAGAAGCGTCACCACGTCAGTAAAGTACTGGAGGTTGCCGGCGAAGTTGGTCTCATGCGGCACCTTGGCGGCAGCCTCGCAAATGTTTCCCAGGGCCGTGTTAGCCTGTTCCCTGAGCGTTCGGAGCATGGGGGCGTGCTCATGCTCCAGAATCCGCCACTGACGGATCTCGTCCTGATTCTGCCGTGCAACAGCCTCGGCACCATCAACCCTCTATCGGAGAAGAAGAAGCTCGGCGCGGGAAGAGGCCAGCTCCACCTGCGCTGCGCCTAGGGAGGCTGCGGAGGAGTCCGCACCCCGCGTCACTTCAGCCAGTTTGGCCCTGAAGGCCGCGGTCCTACCCTCAGCTTCGGCCCTGATCAACTCCAACCTCGCTTCGTATCCGCGCTCGAGGTCTGAGCGAGCTTCCGCCATGTGGCGGTCGACCTCTTCTTGGACTCGGGCTTCGCGCACAGCGACATCATCCTCCGCCTGAGTCACCAGGCTCTCCCTTGTCTCCAACCGCTCAATGTCAAGGTTGCGCTCGGCGGCCTCCAGCATCAGCGCCTCCTCGCGCTTCTGGAGCTCCGCCTGGTCGATGGAAGCCCCCTTCAGCTACGCAAGGGCCTCCTGGCGCAGTTCCAGTTCCTGCTCCAGAGAGTTTCTCTAGGCTTGGAGCTCCCACGCGCGCTCCTTCGCATCCCTGCGTCGTCGGTCTGCTTCTCGGGCCTCCTCGACGGCTTGGGAGAAGGCCTCTCACGAGGCTGCCAGCGACGCTTCAGCCTTCGCGTTGTCAAGGTCACGCTGATGACGCGCGAGGGCGACAGCTACCATCAGCTTGCGCCTCTCCTCATCAAGGCGCAGGCCCTCGGCCTCAAGGCGCGCATCCTCGCCAGCAAGCTCCGCGCCAATCCGGCTCACCGCATTCGCCGCCCATGGAGAAACTCTTGACGAAGGGCGCGGCGCTCCCGAGCATGCCTGAGCATGTCTTCCGCGTCACCCTCTGCCACTGGCGTATGCAGAGGGCCCTGAGGTGGCACACCCCCTCTCGGCGCGGGGCTGGGGGCTGGTGGCCCAGCAATCGCCGGACGGACCTCTCCAGGAGCCCGGCCTGGTACCGGTCCGTCCCCAGAAGAGGATCTCAAGACCGACTTCAGCCAATCACCACCCACGATCAAGGGAGGAGCACGGGGCAAGCTGGCTGTGCCCCAGGAGAACTCGTGAAGGGAGGACAGCAGGCGCGCAGGCTCGAGGTGCCCAGCAGGACGGGCCACTTCTCTGACTGGTCGAGTGGCAGGGGCACCGCTCGATCTCGGCGCGCCAAGGGTCAGCAGCAAGGACAAAGCTTGGGGGGATGGCTCCTTGGCCGTCTCCACGAACTCAGCAGGAAGGGCCCTGAAAGGCCACGGTCAGCTGCGAGAACAGAGAGGTAAAGGAGCAAAGAGAGAAGAGGACTTACTCGTCCATGGCAAAGTACTTCCTGCGCTTCAACAGGCGGCAAGGGCGATCGTCACCGCCCAAGGCCTCCTTACTCTTGCGGAGGGCCTCGAAGTCTATGCGAAACCGGCCTAAGCGCTCGGTGCAGGGGTCGGTCTGTGGCAAGGAAGAGGTGTCAAGGTGGTTAGCGCCAAGGGGACCGGCCTGGGGGACGCCACTAGGCGCCTGTAACGCCCCGGATTTGATGCACCAGGTGTCTGCCAGTTATTCGCCGCCATTGCCATGTCATTTGCTTGCGTGTTGCATTTTATCATGTCATCATGTGCATCTCATGTTGCATACGTGTTCGTCTCTTGCATCCGAGCATTTTCCCCGTTGTCCGTTTTGCAATCCGGCACTCCTATGTCCCCCGGCGTCCCCCTTTTGTCTATTGTTGGGAGTGGGTGTTAAACTTTCTCGGAATGGCCCGAGGTTTTCCAAGCGGCCTTGGTATTGCACTGGTAGACCGCCTGTCAAGTTTCGTGCCATTTGGAGGTCGTTTGGTACTCCAACGGTTAACCGGGTAACCGTAAAAGCCCTCTTTTGTTGCAGCCCAACACCCCTACCAAAGTGGCCCAAAACCCAGCAAACTCCCCTCTATGCTCTCGGTCGTTCGATCACGATCGCGTGGGCGAAAACCGCTCCTCATTTGGACTCTCCTAGCTCCCTCTACCTATAAATAGGCCCCTCTCCTCGAAATTTTCGTCCAAACCCTAGCCTTCTTCCTCCTCCCGCCGACGGACACGTCCGAACTGGGCCGGACATGTCCACCTGTCCCCGCGCTGCCGCCCACACCCAATCCCGCGCCGTCACGTGGCCCAGCCACCGCGCCCCGCCGCCCGCTGGAGCCCACGGCAGCCCGCCTGAAGCGTCCGCGCCCGCGCCCAAGCGCCCGCGCCGCCGCACGAGCCTCCGCCGCTGTCCTCCCCCCCCGCTTGTGCCGCCGTGCCGCGCGCCCCGACCCCTCCCTCCGCCGCGCCGCCCGGCAGCGCCCAGCCTCGCCGCCACCTCGCTGGGCGTGCCTCGAGCCGCCGCAGCCCCGCAACCGCCGCCGCCGTCGCGCCCGTCGGCCCGAGCTCCGGCCGCTCCTCGGGGTCCGCGCCCGGATCCGGCAAGATCCGGCCGGACCCGCCTCGGATCTGCCTCCCCGGCTTCGTCTCCCTCCTCTCCGGCCGTTCTCCGGCGAGACTCCGACGAGGTTGACTTTTCCCCCCCTGAAAATCCACCAAGTCCCGAGTGTTTTCAACATAATCATGCCATGTTCGACCTGCTGTAACTCTGCATATGTAGCTCCGTTTCGTGTGTGTAATATATCATATTGTTCGGCTCGACGAGTACTTCATTTCATTCCATTGCATCATTTTCATTTGAGCTCATCTTGATGCCCTAAATGCTGTTGGAAGAGTGCATGTTGATGTTAATCTGCTGAAACTGTTATAACATGCTCATTTGTCATTTTTGCCATGTTTGATGTGTGCATCCTATGAGGTTGATGTCTACATGTGTTTTGACCTATGCTATGCCATCTTTCTAGTGGTGTCAACCATGTATTTTTGTGATTTGTGTGCTGAGTGCATCGAGCTTGTTAAGTAGGGTACTTGCTGTTGCTGATTTCCTGACAGATTCTGTTATATTTTGTTGCTATGTAAACATGCTTCTACTAGTCATTTCGTGCATTATTTTGGAGATGTTCACTAAGGATGTTTTGTTCTACATGTCATGCTCTATCCATTCATGCCCTTGGTTGCAATTATAGCCTGCTGGGACATGTTGTTATCTTTCTCCAAAGTTGCTTGATAATGTTGCTATCAGCTTGTTAACGTTAAGTTCACTTGTTCCCATGTGTTTTGCTAGTGTTCCATGCATCCTATGAACTTGTTCTTGCCATGCTTAGCTTCATAAACATGCCTTCTTACAGTTGGTTGCCTTGCCATGCCATGTATTGCTCTGTGGTGAGTGGTTCAATCTCATGAACATGCCTACTTATTGTTGTTCCTGCCATGTATGAATCTGTAATATAACTTGCCATGTTTACATGGGTGCCATCATATTTTCTGTGCCTTCTTGGCTCATGGTCAGTAAGGGACTTTTGATCTATGCTTTTAGTAGTATCATGCCATGCCTTTGTTTGCCATGATATGTTCCTGTAACATGTTGTTTGATAGCTCTAAACATTGCAACCTGATGTTATTTCTGCTAAAGTCTGAAACTGTTATTATTTGCAATCTTTCCATGTCCTTTTGAGCATGTTCTTGTCTTTTCTGGAGATAGCTCAGTGTTCATGTTTTGTTGTGCTTTACCTGTACATCATGCCCATGCCTTTTGTTATTATGTTGAGATGTTGTAGCATGTTGTTTGATGCTTGCAATATGCCTAGTTGCTGTTATGGACAGATTGTTGCTATGACTTGTATAGAGTGTATGTGTTGAACCGTTGCTCCGTTTTGAGCGTGCTCTATATGAAACTTGCTTGATTTTGCATGTAGTTTCATATTATCATGTTGCATCCTTGTTTTGAGGTGTTTGCTTGATGTTTGTATGCATTTTGCATCAATGCCATGCTTAACTTGTTTTGCTCATATCTTCGAGGCCGTAGCTCCGAATCTAATGAACTTTATATGTAACTTGACTAGAATTTCGTGTAGATCATCTTGGTGCATCTTAACTTGTTATTTAACAACTTGAACATAAGGTTTGTTCAGATCTGGACCAATTTCGAAATTTGCATATGAGGACTTACCGGATTTGTTATATGTTGTTCTCGGCCTCATTTAAACTTGCCTTGATGTGTTGGTCTTGTATGCATCATCTTTTGCCATGAGTAGCTTCATGTAGCTTTGTCATGCATCATGCTTGTTGTGCATCATGTCTTGTTCATGTGTGGTGTGTTAACCATGTTGTGTGCTTCTTCTCGATAGTTCTCGTTTCGTTGCGATCGTGAGGATGCGTTCGTTTACGTGTGGTTCGTCTTCGTGGCTTCATCTTCTTCATGGACTCGTTCTTCTTCCTTGCAGGATTTCAGGTAAGATGACCGCTACCCTGGATCTCACTACTATCATTGCTATGCTAGTTGCTTCGTTCTATTGCTATGCTGCGTTACCTATCACTTGCTCATCAAGCCTCCCAAATTGCCATGAACCTCTAACCTTTGACACCATTCCTAGCAAACCATTGATTGGCTATGTTACCGCTTTGCTCAGCCCCTCTTATAGCATTGCTAGTTGCAGGTGAAGTTGAAGATTGCTCCATGGTGGACAGGGTTATGTTGGGATATCACAATATCTCTTATATTATTAATGCATCTATATATTTGGTAAAGGGTGGAAGGCTCGGCCTTATGCCTGGTGTTTTGTTCCACTCTTGCCGCCCTAGTTTCCGTCATACCGGTGTTATGTTCCCAGATTTTGCGTTCCTAACGCGGTCGGGTGATTTATGGGACCCCCCTGACAGTTCGCTTTGAATAAAACTTGTCCAGCAAGGCCCAACTTTGGTTTTACCATTTGCCTCACCACCACCTATACCCTTCCCTTGGGTCGGCCAACCCGAGGGTCATCTTTATTTTAGCCCCCCCGGGCCAATGCTTGTCTAAGTGTTGGTCCGAACCGAGTAGACTGCGGGGCCCCCTCGGGGCAACTCGAGGTCTGGTTTTACTCGTAGGATATCTCATCCGGTGTTGCCCTGAGAACGAGATATGTGCAGCTCCTATCGGGATTGTCGGCGCATCGGGCGGCTTTTCTGGTCTTGTTTTACCATTGTCGAAATGTCTTGTAAACCGGGATTCCGAGACTGATCGGGTCTTCCTGGGAGAAGGTCTATTCCTTCGTTGATCGCGAGAGCTTGTCATGGGCTAAGTTGGGACACCCCTGCAGGGTTTAAACTTTCGAGAGCGGTGCCTGCGGTTATGTGGCAGATGGGAATTTGTTAATGTCCAGTTGTAGATAACTTGACACCAGATCCGAATTAAAATGCATCAACCGCGTGTGTAGCCGTGATGGTCTATTCTCGGTGGAGTCCAGGAAGTGAACACGGTTTCTGTGTTATGTTTGACGTAAGTAGGAGTTCAGGATCACCTCTTGATCATTGCTAGTTGACGACCGTTCCGCTTGCTCTCTTCTCGCTCTTATTTGCATTGGTTAGCCACCATACTTGCTTAGCCGCTGCTGCAACCTCACCACTTTACCCCTTCCTTTCCCTTTAAGCTTTGCTAGTCTTGATACCCATGATAATGGGATTGCTGAGTCCTCGTGGCTCACAGATTACTACAACAACAGTTGCAGGTACAGGTTATGCGATGATCATGACGCGAGAGCGATGTTACTTGTTTTGGAGTTTCTTCTTCTGCTTCTTCGATCAGGGAATAGGTTCCAGGTCGGCAGCCTGGGCTAGCAGGGTGGATATTGTTTGAGTTTCTGTTTATGATTCATCCGTAGTCGGATGTTGTTCTTGTATGTTGTATTGTTATATTCATGTGACATTGTATGTATCGGATGTATCCCCACTATTATGTAATGTTGATGTAATGATATCCACCTTGCAAAAGCATCTTCAAGATGCGCTTCTATCCATGGTGGGACCTTCGAGTTCCTTTAGGATAGGGTCGCATCTTGGGCGTGACAGCGCTGCCTCATGAGGAACGACCGGGACCTCGGGAGCCCCAACCTCGGGAGCCATAGGCCGCAGCTCCTCGCCCGCCGCTGCTCCAGGACGGGCTTCAGGAGATGCCGCCTTTGGGGCTCCACGCGGCGTCAGCATCTCAACATCATCCCCTTCAGCTCCTGGCGGTTCTCGTCTCCCCGCTCCATCGCCTGAGACAGAGCCGCTTTGGGCAACCGGAAGGGCAACCACAATGACTGGGTTCTCGCAGGGCCCCGTGAGGCCAGCCGGGCACAGCCCCCACTCGTCGAAGCTGGGCATCTGCATCACAAAATCGGCCCTGCCCGAACAAAGATACAAGAGGGCACCATCATGTCGAAGGCTGCCTGGGGAAGGATCGCCAGTCAGGACCCTGAGCACCGTCCTCAGCGCTTCGGGCGCCAGGACCTCCTCCTGAAGCCGCATGCGGTCTTTGTGCCCCGCAAAGTCCCACATCCGGTGAGAGTGGCGCTAGAGAGGAGCAATGCGACGCTGGAGGTACTCCTTCACCATCTTGTGCACCGTCACGTTGAGCGCCCTCAAACTCTCGAAGCGGCGCCAGACGAAGGCGAGCCGGGGGCTCGCGAGCGTCTCATGACCCCGGCCTGAGTTGGGAACCGCAGGCAAGGTCGGGTGTGAGAGCAGGGGCTGGGCACCCTGACATCCACATACAGCCACCACTCTCTGAACCTGGCCTCAGAAGGAGGAAGGCTGAAATCGATCCCTGAAGCAGCCGTCTCTGGCACGGCGAGGAAGCTCACACACCTCGAGCATTGAGTGGGGTCGCTCAGGCGCAAGGAGAAGAAGTGGCGCAGCAGGGCAACTGAAGGAGGAATGCCCACCATTGCCTCACAAACAAAAGCAAATACAAACATGAGAGTAATGGACTCAGGCCCAAGGTGCATCATGTGGATCTCATAATGGGAGAGCACCGCATTGAAGAAAGCGGAAAAGGGGGGAACCAGACCCGCCCACAGGGCATCAGCAAAGAATCGGACCTCCATGACGACCCTATCAAAGGAGGCATGGGACGCAGGCCAAACCGTGGTCCGGCCGCACTCGTTGAAGTTGGTGGCAAGAGCAGAGCGGACCTTGTTCAAGGCTTCGGGATTGAGTATGATTGACCGATCGACGGCGGGGGCCGCCACCGGAGGCGAGCGGGGCGAATGCGCGGGCTTCTTCCCCTTTTCCTTCTTCGTTGGCGCCATGGCGATGGAAAGAGGGGAGAGCACGAGCCGGATTGGAGGCGGAGGTTCGAGCCCGAGGAAGAAGGAAGGACAGGAAGCGCGCGGACGGTGAAAGAGGAATAGTTGTGTGCAACCACGGGTCCGCCTAGTCGTGTAATGAGGCATCGTGGGGAAGCGGAGATGCCCACGTCCAATCAATCGCCATGCAGCGCCCAAGGCCACAGGCTGTTGGGGCCCGAGGCGCTTCGCACTTACCCCTTCGCTTCTCTACTAAGCCAAGTCCGGTCGCGCATTGGCCCCGGAGCTACTGTCGGCATTCCGGGAACGGGGGTCCCTAGACTTGCCTGCCTGCGGCCTGCGGCGTGGCTCAAGTGGGGGACAAGTGCAGCCCAGCTTCATCAGCTCAAGCTCAAGACCCTTGCGAGGGGCCAAGCCTCGTGGGGCAGATGATAGGAAGCTTCCTCAGGAGCAGCCTCATCAGGTAGGTCGCAAGGAGGCGGAGAGATCAAGGTAGGGTACCTAACGAGCAGCCCGTGACGCAAGCCATGACGATCGAGACCAGGCGGGCGCCGGCCAGCGCAGTGTCCTTGTTTCCCATTCGGTGCAAAGGGGGCAAGCACAGACCAAGGCATCAGGCAAAGGTTACCGTTTCGGTGCAACAAGACCAAGACCAACCGAGCGGCATGATGGAGGTCATCGTGGAGCCCAGGATAGCATCATCGTCAGAGCCTTTGGCAGCCGAAGACCAACTTTAGTCAGGATAAGTGTACTAGATGTTCCCCTTCAAAATGGCCAATTGTTGGCGCCCTTCCCGCTCATTATTTGGGAAGAGGCCCAGGGCCTCCCTCTATAAATAGGACTAGCCACCACAGGGCAAAGGGATGGGATCCAGATTGCGCATAGACTAGAGAGAAGCGACTGAACTCACCCAAGCAGTTCATCGCACCAGCTCAAGAACAACCCTCGCGAGGCTGTCCTCCCTTTGTATTGTTCATCATCAGCCCCTGAGGCAATCCACCACAACACACACTAGAGTACGGTATTACACCACAATGGTGGCTTGAACCAGTATAAATCTTGTGTCCCTTGTGTGTTCTTCTTTCTAGCCTAGATCCTTTGCGAGACTTCGAGACGTGAGCTGGTAGGGGAAAGATCTTCGCGCGCACCCCAGAGTTCGAACCTCAAGGGTCTACCGGAACCCGGAATCCGATATGTTGCTCCACCGACCTCAACTCCAACTCTATATATTCCCTTTCGTGGAGAAAAAAATCAGAGTGAAAGTTTCATCGTGTTTTACAATACGGAGCCACCGCCAAGCCCTAATCTCTCCCGGGAGGGCTGATCTGGAGTCCGTTCGGGGCTCCGGAGAGGGGGATTTGTCGCCGTTATCATCATCAACCATCCTCCATCACCAATTTCATGATGCTCACTGCCGTGCGTGAGTAATTCCATCGTAGGCTTGCTGGACAGTGATGGGTTGGATGAGATTTACCATGTAATCAAGTTAGTTTTGTTAGGGTTTGATCCCTAGTATAAACTATGTTCTGAGATTGATGTTGCTATGACTTTGCTATGCTTAATGCTTGTCACTAGGGCCCGAGTGCCATGATTTCAGATCTGAACCTATTATGTTTCATGAATATATGTGAGTTCTTGATCCTATCTTGCAAGTCTATAGTCACCTGTTACGTGTTATGATCCGACAACCCCAAAGTGACAATAATCGGGATACTTCTCGGTGATGACCGTAGTTTGAGGAGTTCATGTATTCACTATGTGTTAGTGCTTTGGTCCGGTACTCTATTAAAAGGAGGCCTTAATATCCCTTAGTTTCCACTAGGACACCGCTGCCACGGGAGGGTAGGACAAAAGATGTCATGCAAGTTCTTTTCCATAAGCACATATGACTATATTCGGAATACATGCCTACGTTACATTGATGAACTGGAGCTAGTTCTGTGTCACCCTATGTTATAACTATTACATGAGGAATCACATCCGACATAATTATCCATCACTGATCCAATGCCTACGACCTTTTCACATATTGTGCTTTGCTTATTTACTTTACCGTTGCTACTGTTACAATTACTACAAAACTGCTATCGTTACTTTTGCCACTGTTACCATTACTATCATACTACTTTGCTACTAAATACTTTGCTGCAGATACTAAGTTATCCAGGTGTGGTTGAATTGACAACTCAACTACTAATACTTGAAAATATTCTTTGGCACCCCTTGTGTCGAATCAATAAATTTGGGTTTAATACTCTACCCTCGAAAACTGTTGTGATCCCCTATACTTGTGGGTTATCAAGACTATTTTCTGGCGCCGTTGCCGGGGAGCATAGCTCTATTCTTTGAGTCACTTGGGATTTATATCTGCTGATCACTATGAGGAACTTGAAAGACGAAACAACTAAGATTTTTCCTCAACTACGTGGGGAGGTAAGGAACTGCCATCTAGCTCTGAACTAGATTCTCCTTCTGTTTTGAGTAAGCTTGCGACACCTAAACCTGGTACTGCTATGAATTCTAATATGTCGCATGTTATTGATGATGCCATTTCTGCTATGCATGATAATTATGATGAAACTACTTCTATGCTTGATACTACTTTGCCTTAGGTGAATTTCTAGATGAACAACTTGCTAGGGTTAGAGAGAACGAAATTATTGATGATAGTGATGATGAAGGTTCTCCCCCTAAGTATGAATTGCCTGTTGTTCCCGAGGGTTATGTTATGGATGAAGAAACTACTAGAGATATTTTTGCTTGCAATGATAGATCTGATCTTAAGAAGTTACTAGCTAAACTTAAACAGAAAACTCTGAATGCTAGAATGAAATATGATCCTGCTTTTGCTACTTCACCTATTTTTATTACTGATAAGGATTATGAATTCTCTGTTGATCCTGAAATAATTACTTTGGTTGAATCTGATCCTTTTTATGGCAATGAATCTGAAACTGTTGTGGCACATCTAACCAAGTTAAATGATATAGCCACCCTGTTTACTAATGATGAGAAGTCTCGCTATTATTATATCCTTAAGATATTTCCTTTCTCATTAAAGGGTGATGCTAAAACTTGGTTTAAATCTCTTGATCCTGGTTGTGTGTGCAGTCCCCAGGATATGATTTATTACTTCTCTGCTAAATATTTCCCTCCTCATAAGAAACAAGCTGTCTTGTGGGAAATATATAATTTTGTGCAGATCGAAGAAGAGAGTCCCCCACAAGCTTGGGGGAGGCTTCTTCGATTACTTAATGCTTTGCCTGATCATCCTCTTAAGAAAAATAAAATACATGATATCTTTTATAATGGACTAACCGATGCTTCCAAGGACCACTTGGATAGTTGTGCTGGTTGTGTTTTTAGGAAAAGAACAGTCGACCAAGCGGAATTGTTATTGAATAATATGTTGACCAATGAAAATAATTGGACTCTTCCTAAGCCAATTCCTGAGCCAATTGAGCCAACTCCTGAGCCTATTCCTAAACCAACTCCGGAGAAGAGGGGAGTTCTATTTCTAAGTCCTGAAGATATGCAAGAGGCAAAGAAATCAATGAAGAAAAAGGTATTAAAGCTGAAGATGTTAAGAATTTACCTCCCATTGAAGAAATACATGGTCTTAATATACCGCCTGTTGAAGAAACACTGTGCGTCTTGATAACCTGACACAGGTAGTAGAGGTAAATTCTCTCTATAGATATGGTAAAGTTGAAATCCCGTCTATTAAATTTCATAGTCAATGTTTAGATGAATTTGATGACTTTATGACTAGACAAGAAAGTTTTAATGCTTATGTTGGTAGAGAATTAAAGAGTAATGCTTTCATGATAGGATGCTTAAGTGATTATATGGCTAGATTTAAAGGTGAACTTAAACTCATTAGCAAATATGCTTCTATGGTTACCACTCAAGCTGAACAAGTACATAAAGCTCAAAGTGATTTGCTCGATGAATTAAATAATAAACATGATTTTGCTGTTAGAGTGACCACTAGAACTGGTAGAATGACTCAGGAACCTTTGTATCCTGAAGGCCACCCTAAGAGAATCAAGCAGGATTCTCAAAGAAATAATTTAGATGCACCTAGTCCTTCTAAAAAGAAGAAAAAGAAAAATGATAGGACTTTTGCATTCTTCTAGTGAACCTGTTGTAGACACACCTGAGAATCCCAATGATATTTATATTTCTGATGTTGAAACACAATCTGGTGATGAACATGAACCTAGTGATAATGCTAATGATAATGTTCATGTTGATGCTCAACCTAGCAATAATAATGAAGTAGAGATTGAACCTGTTGTTGATCTTGATAACCCACAATCAAAGAATCAATGTTATGATAAAAGAGATTTTGTTGCTAGGAAGCACGGTAAAGAAAGAGAACCATGACTTTTCCTCCTAAACTATCCAAGACAAAGGATGATGAGGATTTTGAGCGCTTTGCTGAAACAATTAGACCTATCTTCTTACGTATGCGCTTAACTGATATGCTTAAAGTGAATCCCTATGCTAAATATATGAAGGATATCATTACAAATAAAAGAAAGATATTGGAAGCTGAAATTTCCACCATGCTTGCTAATTATACTTTTAAGGGTGGAATACCAAAGCAACTTGGAGATCCAGGAGTACCAACTATACCATGCTCCATTAAATGAAACAATGTTAAAACTAATTTATGTGATCTTGTAGCCGGTGTTAGTGTTGTGCCTCTCTCTTTATATCGTAGGCTTGAATTGAATAAGTTGACACCTAGTGAAATATCTTTGCAAAGGGATGATAAATCAACTGCTATACCTGTCGGTATTTGTGAGGATGTGCCTGTTGTGGTTGCAAATGTCACTATCTTAACGGACTTTGTTATTCTTGATATTCCCGAGGACGATAGTATGTCGACTATCCTTGGTAGACCCTTTTTGAATACTGCAAGGGTTGTTATTGATTGCAACAAAGGCAATGTCACTTTTTATGTTAATGGTAATGAGCATACGGTACACTTTCTGAGGAAACAACCTCAAGTTCATAGCATCAATTCTATTGGAAAAATTCCAACTATCATTATTGGAGCTTTTGAATTTCCTCTCCCTACTATCAAGAAAAAGTATGGTATTCTTCCGTTGAGGTAACCTAGTGTTATTCGAAATTTCTCCGGTTCCATGTTATTCGGAATGAGTTTGTTTACAAGACTTGATCAACCTTGTTAGTGGATTCCTTTTGATGATCATGAGATGGACGAAATTAGAAGGCACAACCTTCTCTACCCTCTTTTTACTTTCTGTTATTTAGAATAAATAAAGCAAAAATAGTATTATCCGTCTGTTTTCTGAATTATCCATGCAATAAAAAATATCCCAAAAATAAAACTGCTCCAAATGCCCTGCAACTTTAGTATGATTTTTTATGAAATATTTGAGGATTTTAGGCACTTAGAACACAACAGGGGGCAAGCACCTGGCCACAAGGGTCCTGGGCGCGCCCCCTGCCTCATGGGCCCATGGTGGCCCCCTCCACTTATTCCTGCACCCACACACTCCATCTTCCTCCCAATAAAATCCCCATCCAGCTCAAGCACGAGTTCTAGCTCATTTTGCTGCGATTTTCGATCTCCTTGCTCAAAGCTCCATTCACAAAACTGCTTTGGGAGATTGTTGCTTCGTATGTGACTCCTCCATTGGTCCAATTAGTTTTTGTTCTAGTGCTTTATCATTGCAAATTTTTGCTGCCTAGGTGACCCTGTTCTTGAGCTTGCATGTCTAATTTATGAGGTCCTAAGTAATTCTAATGCATGATATAGGCTCTAGGCACTTGTGGGAGTAGTTGGTACCAATCTTTTTTTAGTTTGATTCACTTTTATTTTGAAGTTACTAAAAATTTCAGAAATTTTCAGAAAATGATGAGGAGATTATTGAGGGGCTCTTCTAGCCAAGGTTCCAAGAATAAACAAGCTAAGGAGAAAGAAAAGGCCAAGTATAATCTTCCTCGCGTAATGGAAGTACGGCCTTGTGAGTGGCCATGTGATAATTTCTTGAGCAGCTGGGATTTATGAAGACTTGTACTCTTTGGCTGAAAATGCGGGCCTCACCGACTTCCTCCACGACCGGATCAAACAGTATCTCTTACTTACCAATACTTTCGTGCAAAACTTTTACTATTATTCGAAGAATTCACCTCCTTCAGTATCTTTTCATTTATATGATGAGGCTAAGGAAATGTCATTACGTAATTTTTGCACGACTTGTAGAATACCCTTTGAGGGTAGCTTAGATGAACCACATCGTAAAGATGTGAAAGGTTTTATTGACACTATTACTGTAGGGGAATCGAGGAAGGGTTCCAATGCGAGAATCACTAGCATACATTTTCCTGTTTTACGCTACTTTGCCATATTTGCTAGTCGATGCTTAATTGGTCGTGGAAATAACTTCAGTGTTCCTGATATTATTATTATGCTCCATGCCTTATTCGGTGATAACACTTTTAGTATGGGTGCCGTTATTGCTAAACGGCTAAGCCTAAACCGTACAAAGGGCCCCATCTTTGGAGGTATCTATGCTGCACGCCTTGCTAAACATTTTGAGATACCTATTAGACATGATGAGAAAGAGGAGACACTGCTGTCTCTTACCTTTTTAGATTACAGGAGCATGGTAGCGCATGAGTTTATTGTTGACAACGATGATAAGATGCTTCTGTATATCCTGAGATTTAATAAGAAACACAATGAGATTATTACCCTACCTGCACCTTCTTTGTTTGATTTAACTGCAGGCCATTACCTTGCCTTGCTGAAGGCTATGTACGTGCATCGAGGCCAGACTTCAGCTCCAGAGCCCGAGCCGGAACCACCACTGGACCCTTATCGTCCATCCTATTATCAGTGGGACCCGGAGGAGATCGCCAGCCAGTGGTATCCAGATGACACTTGTCGGTGTCAAAACCGGCGGATCTTGCGTAGGGGGTCCCAAACTGTGCGTCTAGGCAGATGGTAACAGGAGACAAGGGACACGATGTTTTTACCCAGGTTCGGGCCCTCTCGATGGAGGTAAAACCCTACTCCTGCTTGAGTAATATTGATGATATGGGTAGTACAAGAGTAGATCTACCACGAGATCAGAGAGGCTAAACCCTAGAAGCTAGCCTATGGTATGATTGTTATTCGTCCTATGGACTAAAACCCTCCGGTTTATATAGACACCGGAGAGGGCTAGGGTTACACAGAGTCAGTTACAATGGTAGGAGATCTACATATCCGTATTGCCAAGCTTGCCTTCCACGCCAAGGAAAGTCCCTTAGGACACGGATGGAGTCTTCAATCTTGTATCTTCATAGTCTAGGAGTCCGCCAAAGATGATAGTTCGCTATCAGGACACCCCTAGTCCAGACTCCTCAAGAGCCCTCTGAACCAGGCTTCAATGACGACGAGTCCGGCCAAGATATTGTCTTCGGCATTGCAAGGCGGGTTCCTCCTCGGAATACTTCATAGAAGATTTTGAACACAAGAATAGTGTCCGGCTCTGTAGAATAAGTTCCACATACCACCGTAGAGAGAATAATACTTACACAAGTTCAATCTACCGACGTATTCCATGGCGTGACATCACACCACGGCCAGGCCATTATTCGAATCATTTTTACTGTTCCACCTCAACGCGTTTAGCGAATCGGTTTCCTTGGCACGTCTTGGCAAAGTAGAGATCGTGTCCCCTTTTTCCGAGATTCTCATCAATACGGGCGTGGGTAACCCAACCGCGCCATTGATTACGGCGCTTGGTAGATAAGCGAGTTTTACTAGGCTGGTGGGGACTCATAGTTTCGTCCGTCCATATAAGGGGATAAGGATCCACCTTTTTACCTACGCCTTCTTCCTCCTTTGCCTATCCATTTCCGCGTACTCGAGCTCCAGCGCCCAAGTCCGCACATCTCGCCTCAACCTTCCCCAGCCATGTCCGGAGCAGGAGGCAAGTGGATGGCCTCCTCCGTCATGGAGGGGCACATCAAAAGGCTGCGAAAGGACGGATACTTGTCCAGCGACATCGCGCATCGGCTCCCCGACAAGGGGTAGCTCATCCCCACCCCGGGCCCCATGAGAGGGTGGTATTCCTCACCCACTTCCTCCACGGACTAGGTTTTCCACTTCACCCATTTGTCCGGGGGCTCATGTTCTACTATGGCCTGGATTTCCACGATCTGGCCCCGAATTTCATCCTCAACATCTCGGCGTTCATTGTCGTGTGCGAGGCCTTCCTCTGCATCCAGCCCCACTTCGGCTTATGGCCGAAGACCTTCAATGTCAAGCCGAAGGTGATGGGCGGCCGCCAAGCGGAGTGCGAAGGCGCCATGGTGGGCAAGATGCCCAACGTCCTATGGCTCGAGGGCTCCTTTGTGGAGACCATAAAGGGGTGGCAATTGGGGTGGTTCTACATCACCGAGCCGCATGACCCTAAATGGGCAGCGGCCCCCGAATTCAGATCTGGCATCCCCACACGGCTCATCTCCTGGAAAGGGAAGGGCCTATCATGGGGTGATTCGGAGGAGCTGATCGGACTCCAATCCTGCGTCCAAACCTTGGTGAACAAGAAGCTCAAGCTTGTCAACATAGTCCAGGTCATGATCATCCGCCGGATCCTCCCGTGCCAGAGACGGGCCTTTAATTTGTGGGAGTTTGATCCGGCACAGCACCAAACCTTGAGCAGGATCTTCGACACTACCTACGAAGATGCCTGGAAGGTGCTGTTCAAGGGCGCTGAGGCTCCCGCATCCACTACCGAAGATCGTGGATTTAGCTCGCAGCATCAGGCCGGCGAGGTAAGCTATTTTGCCCTTTACAGGACGCCTATTTTCCATAGTTTGACTCTATGCGGGATCTAAACTCCCTTTACCTTTGACAGGCCTGGCAAAAGATGTCCGGGCAGGTTAACTGTCCGGCTCCCTTGCCAGAAGACCCAGCGGACGCCCACTTAACGGGGCTGCTGGCCCCGGCGCCTTACGTGGTGCCGGAGAAGAAGGCCAAGAAGAAGGCCACATGAACTCGGAGGAGTTCTCGGCGCCAGGTGTTGTCGGACTCATCGTCCGATGACTCCGAGGCAGACTCCTCCCGCGACGACGAGGAGGAGAGAAAAGAGGCCTCTCACCCAGCGGGGGGAGAGAAGAAAAGGAAGGCTTCCCCAACGAGGGAGGCCGAAGGGTCCAAGAAGGGAAGGACCCTCCCCCCGGACTACTCCTCCAACGCCGACGACAATGAAGAGGAGTGGCCACCAAGGACTAAGCCCCTGGCGACTTCGTAAGTGTCCGGATACCCGAATAACTCATGGTGTTTCATTTGTGGTATAAAATCTCTTAACGCCGAATATAACCCTGCAGCCCGCCCAAGGACGGGCTCGACACTTCAACGAGCGGCTCCCTGGCGCCATCGGACGTGGATAGCACTTCACGTCCGGCCGTCTCTCTCTCTCAAGGCCGCGGATGACGCCGAGGTGGGGTCCCAAAAGGGGCCCAGCCAGGAGGAGGAGGTTCCGGAGGTGCCGCAGGGCAACCTCCCGGACTTCAGGCACGAGGGGGATCAACCCCTAAAGGGTTCTGAGTTCGGCCCTGGGCCGGACTTCGCACCGGAACCTTTAGTGGTTCCAGAGTCCGGCGGGCGGCCCCTTCGTAAGAAGGGCGAGACTGTGACGCCGGTGACCTCCGTCCAACCGAAGGCGCCGGATAATTTGCTGGAGGCGCATAACGGCGCCTCCATCGACGAGGAGCACAGCACTGTTATGAGTGCGGTGATCTAGAAGGTTTAGTCCGCCAAGAGCGGGCTGACTGAGGCCTGTACCAGCCTTCTAACAGGCTTTGAGGTAATTAAGATATATAAAAATAGTACCACATAGACAGTAGCCCCTGATGCTCAGTTTGGTGTTCGGAAAGAAACGCCGAACTGAGGATCTAAAAAGATATACGCAGGAGTCTAACATAAGCATGTCAATATGGGAATCCAGGCTGTCTTGCTTGACCTCTGCGCCAAGACCGATCGCTGGAGGTCAATGTATTGAAGCAGAGCCTCGAGCGGTCCGAGAACGAGCTCGGCCGCGCCAAGAAGCAGCTCGAGGACAACGAAGGTAAGTAATACCTTATTAAAGTAATACCTTATAGAAAGGATTTGGTTGCAAAAAGTGACAGGAATAACGTAAGTATTGCAGGGACCACGAACGAGGTGGCGACCCTGAAGGAAGCGGTGTCTAAGGCCGAAAGTAATTTGGCCGCGGAACGCATCGAGCGAGAGAAGCAGGAGGCGCGGGTGGCAGAGGTGCGGCAAGAGCTCCAGGCTCTCGTGGAGAAACACGAGAGTTTGGAGCGTGACTCGAAGACTCGAGAGTCCGAGCTCGCCTCGGCTCTTGAGAGTGCCAAAGCTGCTAAGGCCGAAGCCTAAAAAGCCCTCCAGGAAATTGAGGCAATAAAGAAGATAGCGGCGGGTAAGACATTCTTCATGCAAAGCAAGCACGTGAAAGTGAATTACTTGTTACTTACCCGAATCCGGAGCTCTCCAGGAGCATTCGCAGATCTGCCCCGCAGTGTGTCCGACGCTGCCACATTCAATCGGGCCAAGGAAGGGAGCTCGATGGAGAAGGTATTCTGGTCTCAGTATGCTGAGGCCGGACACCCGGTGCCCTTGAGCGACCAGCTGAAGCAGTTGGTCGAGCTCCATAAAGTGGCCGAACAGGCCATGAAGGGCCTCATAGCTCATTTGTGGCGAAGGAGGCCATGCACAGGAGCTACTTGGCTGGTGCGGCAGCTGGTGGACCTTTGTCCATGGATTGAAGTCGTCAAGCGCTCCGTCTGCATCGAAGGTGCACGTAGGGCCCTTGCCCGTGCTAACGTGCACTGGGGCAAGATGCACGCTGAGAAGCTTGTGACGGATGCTCCACCGCTGGGCAGGGAGTATCGCAAGCCCGAGATGTATTATGAGAACGTCCTGAAGGGTGCCCGCCTTATAGCGGGTGAATGCTCCAAAGATGTAATTTTTGAGTAGACTCGCATTTGTTATCCTGTACGCTGAAAACTTTGTTCATATGCGCTAAGCAACTCTTGTTACTTTAAAATATTACCTTCTGTGTGTCCGTTTATCAAATTTGAGAGATGGCAAGTCGTTGGCTTCAGCCCCCATGCCACGAGTGCTGGGGTGTTCGGGATAAACTTGAGCGCTCTTGTTCCCATTTTTGGGTCCTTCGAGGGAGGCGCTCAACACAACGAACGAGGCAACTGGACTTATAATGCTTGAACACTCCCACTTAGCCATAGAATTCTATAATTTTAAATTTCAGCGAAGCCCCTAGTGTTCGGAAGACCGAATACGGGGCGCTATCCATGCCTAGGTCGGACAAAGCCGACTCCTCGCTCTAAGCGGCATAAGTCTTTAGGGACTCGAAAAAACCTCTCGAACAGCGACCGGCTCTCGCCCTATCATGACGGTCAGTTTGAGCTTTCTCCACTGAGGTGCTCAACCCAGCTCAACCGAGGCACAATCGCAGTGGTTCTCCCAGCGCTACCTTATCCGATATAACGGAACATAAGGTACCAAAACATGGGAGCCGGGCAAACCCAACTATTGACCCAAGACATGATTCAAAGCCGATGCATATAATGCTATAAGTTCGGGGTGCCGCACTTGTTAAAGTGTTCAGACTTATCACACCATATTTTGGGGTACTTAAGCCCTCGGTATTTGGCCGTATTTAAAGCGCATTTGGATGCAACATGTCATAAGTGAACATATATAGATAAAAAAGGAATGCAATAATAGGCAAAAAGCGATGCATTACTTATTCGAAAGATACTGCAATGAAAGCAGAACGATACAAATAGTGCGATAAGCAAGGGATGGGACTATTTTAACATGTCCCCCTCCAGGGGTAGGCTGCGGGATGGTATGTAAAATAGGTATAATGCTCGTAATAGAGACCACCTGGACACTCGACGTAGCTTTTCTGCTTCCCTGGTTGTTGCATCATGAGTTCGGCAATTCTTCTGCCGGATAGGGCTTCTGGAAAACGGAATCCTGAGAATAAGAAGAAAAAAAAAGAATGACACAATTGGGAGCCCCTGGTGCGGTTGAGCCGCTCTCCGGGCATGCCATGGTTGTGCCCCTACCCATATGCCCATGGTATCTCCAGAGCGTAGTTATGTACACGTGGTATTGGTCTCGCGATTTCGCGAGGGCTGGGGTTGGGGCCGCATTGCTACGCGTGCTCGGAACGTGCCAGGTGGTCTTGTTGTAGGTTACTCCGGGCGCGCTTGACGGTGTCCGGCCGCTTAACAGTCGGACTCGAGAATTGCCTTAAGAGGTTGCTTTGTATTTTTGCCGCGAGAGCCGCTGTATGCTCCTCCGTTCGGAGAGAGCGTTCGGTGTTTCCGTTGACCGTAATGACTCCTCGAGGGCCTGGCATCTTGAGCTTGAGGTATGCGTAGTGCGGCACCGCATTGAACTTTGCAAATGCGGTTCGTCCGAGCAGCGCATGATAGCCGCTGCGGAATGGGACTATGTCGAAGATTAACTCCTCGCTCGTGGTTATCCGGGATCCGAAGACCACTTCAAGTGTAATCGAGCCTGCATAGTTGGCCTCTACACCTGGTATGACGCCTTTGAAGGTCATATTTGTGGGTTTTATCCTTGAGGGTCTATGCCCATCTTGACCGTATCCCGATAAAGCAGGTTCAAGCTGCCGCCGCCGTCCATCGGGACTCTAGTGAGGTGAAATCCGCCGATGATTGGGTCTAGAACCAATGCGCGAATCCGCCATGGTGGATGCTAGTGGGTGGTCCTTTGATCAAAAGTGATCGGGCGGGAGGACCACGGGTTGAACTTTGGGGTGATCGCTCCATCACAGATACGCCCCTTTAGTGCACGCTTCGCTCCCTCTTGGGTATGTGGGTTGCGATATCATGTTTACCGTCCGCACTTGTGGGGGAACCTTCGTCCTCTATTGTTCGGCGGCGGGTCTCCTCCTCGCCATCGCTATGCAGCCCCTTGTCATCGCTGTAATTAACTTGCTCGCTCGCTTGAACACCCAACAATCCTCGTTGATGTGATTGACTGGCTTTTGGGTGCCGTGTATCCGCACGAGCGATCGAGTATTCGGTCCAAATTGACGGGCCCG
The DNA here is from genome assembly GCA_021437245.1 of Aegilops speltoides. NCBI lineage: Eukaryota > Viridiplantae > Streptophyta > Magnoliopsida > Poales > Poaceae > Aegilops > Aegilops speltoides. Next base: position 143,342,584 of record CM038146.1, read on the forward strand.
AGTATTTATTTTGAATGGCTTTTTCCACGACCGGTTTAGAGCCTCGAATCCGCATTCACCGTCAGATCCTCGAGATTGTCGCTATTAATGCGGCGCTTGTGCTTATTGCGACGCGACCTGCCGTTGGTGTCCTTGGTATCCGTATTACCAGGGTTTTTGGTCAGGTTATTACTGCAAGCTGGCCAGCTGTCCTCTCCTGCGCAGAAGCGGGTCATGAGTGATGTGAGGGCTGCCATGGATTTCGGCTTTTCCTGTCCTAGGTTCCGGGCAAGCCACTCGTCGCGGATGTTATGTTTGAAGGCTGCAAGGGCCTCTGCATCCGGACAGTCGACGATTTGATTTTTCTTGGTTAAGAATCGTGTCCAGAATTGTCTGGCCGATTCATCTGGCTGCTGAATTATGTGGCTTAGGTCATCTGCGTCTGGTGGTCGCACATATGTGCCCTGGAAGTTATCAAGGAATGCGGCTTCTAGGTCTTCCCAACAACCAATTGATTCTATTGGCAAGCCGTTGAGCCAATGCCGAGCTGGTCCTTTAAGCTTGAGTGGGAGGTATTTGATGGCGTGTAGATCATCACTGCGGGCCATGTGAATGTGGAGGAGATAGTCCTCGATCCAAACCGCAGGATCTGTTGTGCCATCGTATGATTCAATGTTTACGGGTTTGAAACCCTCGGGGATTTGATGATCCATTACTTCGTCTGTGAAGCATAGTGGGTGTGCGGCGCCTCTCTATTGGGCTATATCACGATGCAGCTCCAATGAGCTTTGTCTACTATGTTCGGCCCGGCCGGAGTTGCTGTATCCAGTGTGACGGTTATCATCACGTATCGTAGATCGATCTTGTTTGTCTTGCCTTCTCCTTCAATATGTCTCGCAAGTCTGGCGCATTCCCCCGTGGCTTTGTACTTTTCGAGCGATGCCGGGGTGCGGCTTTAGTGGAGGGCCTAGAGGCCTCTCTGTCGCGGCCACGAGTTTGCCGGTCGGCCGCGTCATGCGCTGGTGATGTAGGTTTGGGTGCTTCCTCCTCTAATTGGGGTAGCAGCCTGCGTTTTGGGTAGCTTTTGGAGGGGCGACCGAGTTTATACTCTTCGGCCGCAAGGACTTCAGTCCATCTGTCGGCTAGCAAGTCTTGGTCAGCTCTAAGCTGCTGCTACTTTTTCTTGAGGCTGCTTGCCGTAGCCATAAGCCTGCATTTGAAACGCTCTTGTTTGACGGGATCCTCAGGCACGACAAATTCATCGTCGTCGAGGCTTGCCTCGTCTTCGGAGGGAGGCATATAATTATCGTCCTCTACCTCTCTGTCTGCCGCTCTCTCATGAGGGCTGGCTTCTCCGTCCTCCTGCGCTGAATCCTGCTGGAGGGGGTTGTCTTCGGCACTGTCCGGGGTGTTATTTTCTCCGGTGCCGGAATCTCCATTTTTGCTGTGGTGGGATTTGGAGCGGTGTCGCTGATGCCGGCGCTTAGGCTGTTTCTTGGAGGGGTCGTCCTCCGTTGTTCCATCGCCATTCCCATCCTTTGGGATGTCCACCATGTAAATTTCGTATGACGAGGTGGCCTTCCAGTGCCATGTAGGCGCTGGTTCTTGGTCGTCTCTTGCATCGTCATCCATACCGTCGATGTCTTCGGAGTCGAAGTCTAGCATGTCGGTTAAGTCATCGATAGTGGCTACGAAGTGGGTGGTGGGTGGGCTTTGAATTTTTTCGTCGTCTGCCTCCCAACCGTCCTGACCATAATCTGGCCAGGGCTCTCCTGATAAAGAGAGACACTTTAGCAAATTCAGGATGTCGCCAAAGGGCGAGTGCTGAAAGATGTCCGCAGCGGTGAACTCCATCATCAGTGCCCAATCGGATTCGATTGGCAGGGCGCGGAAGGTTCAGAGTCCGAAGAGGAATCCGGCACCTTGGAGTCACGAGCTTCACTAAGGACAGGGTTAGTGTTCGGCTCTATCGCCGTAGAGGTAGCAGCCCTCGAGGCGGTGTCCAGCCACCCATCCTCGATCGGCGTAGTCGGCTTCGAGCTACGGGTCGGAGCGGACCCTTGTGCAGCCTCCAGGGCACTGTCCGGCAGCAGAGCTAGGTCATGCTCATCGTGACAGTGCGGCGCGCTTTGCGGTGGCTCGAACCCGTCGAAGATCAAGTCTCCGCGGACGTCAGGCGTATAGTTCAAACTTCCAAATCTGACCAGATGGCTAGGGGCGTAGCTTTCAATCTACTCCAGATCGCCAAGCGAGTTGGCCCACAGTGCAAAGCCGTCGAATACGAAGATCTGTCCGGGGAGGAAAGCCTCACCCTGGACCGCGTCGTTGTTGATGATCGAAGGAGCCATCGGGCCTAAAGGTGACGACATAGAGGAACTCTCAATGAAAGCACCAATGTCGTGTCAAACCGCGAATCTCGGTACGGGTCCGAAGTGCAGGCGTGCGTCTAGGCGGATGGTAACAGGAGACAAGGGACACTATGTTTTACCTGTGTTCAGCCCTCTCGATGGAGGTAAAACCCTACTCCCGCTTGATTAATATTGATGATATGGGTAGTACAATAGTAGATCTACCACGAGATCGAGAGGCTAAACCCTAGAAGCTAGCCTATGGTATGATTGTTGTTCGCCCCACGGACTAAAACCCTCCGGTTTATATAGACATCAAGAGGGCTAGGGTTACACAGAGTCGGTTACAATGGTAGGAGATCTACATATCCGTATTGCCAAGCTTGCCTTCCACGCCAAGGAAAGTCCCATCCGGACACGGGACGGAGTCTTCAATCTTGTATCTTCATAGTCTAGGAGTCCGGCCAAAGATGATAGTTCGGCTATCCGGCCACCCCCTAGTCCAGGACTCCCTCAACACTCCTCAGTACACCGGGGAGAGTAGCCGCGATCCTTGGGCATAGACCAACTTAGACCAAAAGCCTAAGCTTGGGGGAGTACGTATTTCTCACCGACTTTACATTCATGTTCACACACTATTCTAGTTGTTGGTGCTCATACTCTTTCATTGTATTATCCATGCTAGTTTAATTTATTTTTCTAGCTTTCTTCTTGTGTGTTTGATAAACCTTAAGAAAACCAAAAATAATTAGTTAGTTTAATTCCCATGCTTGTAGTAGTAATTAAAAAGAAAACCCAAAAAGATTTCTCATTCTTCTTTTGCTTGTAGGGAGCTTTCCTGTGTAAATAGTTTTATTTTCTTTTCTTTCCTTTGGGGGTCAAGAGGAGAAGACCATAATGAAATGTTTAGTGGCTCTCATATGCATGATTGTTGATTTAACTTAGAACCCATATTACCTTGTCTTCTCCCTTGAATTGAATGCTTGTAGATTCCAGCCTAGTCCAACGCACGTGCACTATTATTATTATACACACCGTTCAGTCGTGCAAGTGAAAGGCAATAATGACGATATATGATGGACTGATCGAGATGAGAGAAGCTGGCATGAACTCGAACTCTTTTGTTTATGTAAATATGATGAGTTCATTGTTCCTGATTCAGCCTATTATGAATAAACATGTTTGCAATGACAATTAGAGATTATAGTTGCTTATGCCATGCTTAACTAGCTAGGAGCTTATAATGGTTTACCATGCGTGCCAACATGCTATTAAAATGGTTGTGATGTGGTTTGATAGGGTGGTATCCTCCTTTGAATGATTCAAGTGACTTGACTTGGAACATGTTCACGCGTGTAGTTGAAACAAAATCAACATAGCCTTCACGATATCTATGTTCATGGTGGATTATATCCTACTCATGCTTGCACTCGGTGTTGATTAATTTTAATGCATGTTCATGAGTGTTGTCGCTCTCTCAGTTGGTCGCTTCCTAGTCTTTTGCTAGCCTTCACCTGTACTAAGCGGGAATACTGCTTGTGCATCCAAACTCCATAAACCTCAAAGTTATTCCATATGAGTCCACCATACCTTCCTATATGCGGTATTTACCTGCCATTCAAAGTAAATTTGTATGTGCCAAATTCCAAACCTTCAAATGAAATTTTGTTTTGTATGCTCGAGCAGCTCATGTTTCAACTAGGTCTGTCTGTATCTTCCATGCTAGGTGGGTTATTCTCAAGAGGCGTGGACTCTGCTCCTCATTCACGAGAGAATGGCTAGTAACCGGGATGCCCAGTCCCATGATCAAAAAGATCAAAGCAAATCGAAATAATTAAACAAAACTCCCTTAGGGATGTTGCTAGTTGGGGGCACTCATTGTTTCGAGCAAGCCATGGATTGATGCTTGTTGGTGGTGAGGGAGTATAAACTTTACCATTCTGTTTGGAAACCGCCTATAATGTATGTAGCATGGAAGATATCGAGATCTCATAGTTGTTGCGTTGACAGTGAAAGTATACCGCTCAAAATGTTATTCATCCCTATTTTAAAATTGATCTCTGGCACCTCTACAAATCCCTGCTTCCCTCTGCGAAGGGCCTATCTATTTACTTTTATGTTGAGTCATCACCTTCTTATTAAAAAGCACCCACTAGAAAGCACGCTCTCATTTGCATGCATTACTATTAGTTTATATTGGGTATGACTTGACTGGATCTCTTTTACCATGAATTACAATGTTTTAGTCAGTCCTTGATCTTTAAAGGTGCTCTGCATTTAAGTTTTGCGGTCTCAGAAAGGGCTAGCGAGATACCATCTTGCTATATCATATTATGATTGTTTTGAGAAAGTGTTGTCATCCGAGTTTTATTATTATTGCTCGCTAGCTGAGTATGCCATTGATATGAGTAAACATGAGACCTAGGTGTTATTCTGAATATGGTTAGTTCATAATCTTTGCTGAAAACTTGAATGCTGGCTTTACATATTTACAACAACAAGAGCAAACAGAGTTTGTAAAAGTTTGTCTTTATCACTTTTAGTTTATCAACTTTGCTTGAGGACAAGCAAAGGTCTAAGCTTGGGGGAGTTGATACGTCTCCAAAGTATCTACTTTTCCAAACACTTTTGCCCTTGTTTTGGACTCTAACCTGCATGATTTGAATGAAACTAACCCGGACTGATGTCGTTTTCAGCAGAACTGCCATGGCGTTGTTTATTGTGCAGAAAACAAAAGTTCTCGAAATGACCTGAAAATCCACGGAAGTAACTTTTGGAAAATATAAAAATACTGGCGAAAGAATCAAGGCCAGGGGGCCCACACCCTATCCACGAGGGTGGGGGCGCGCCCCCTCCCCCTGGGCACGCCCCCTTGTCTCGTGGGCCCTCTAGTGCTCCACCAACCTCAACTCCAACTCTATATATTCCGTTTCGCGGAGAAAAAAAATCAGAGAGGAAGTTTCATCGCGTTTTACGATATGGAGCCGCCGCCAAGCCCTAATCTCTCTCGGGAGGGCTGATCCGGAGTCTGTTCGGGGCTCCGAAGAGGGGGATTTGTCGCCGTCATCATCATCAACCATCCTCCATCACCAATTTCATGATGCTCACCGCCGTGCGTGAGTAATTCCATCGTAGGCTTGCTAGACGGTGATGGGTTGGATGAGATTTACCATGTAATCAAGTTAGTTTTATTAGGGTTTGATCCCTAGTATACACTATGTTCTGAGATTGATGTTGCTATGAGTTTGCTATGCTTAATGCTTGTCACTAGGGCCCGAGTGCCATGATTTCAGATCTGAACCTATTATGTTTTCATGAATATATGTAAGTTGTTGATCCTATCTTGCAAGTCTATAGTCACCTATTACGTGTTATGATCCGACAACCCCGAAGTGACAATAATCGGCATACTTCTCGGTGATGACCGTAGTTTGAGGAGTTCATGTATTCACGATGTGTTAATGCTTTGGTCCGGTACTCTATTAAAAGGAGGCCTTAATATCCCTTAGTTTCCACTAGGACCCCGCTGCCACGGGAGGGTAGGACAAAAGATGTCATGCAAGTTCTTTTCCATAAGCATGACTATATTCGGAATACATGCCTACATTACATTGATGAACTGGAGCTAGTTCTGTGTCACCCTATGTTATAATTGTTACATGAGGAATCGCATCTGACTTAATTATCCATCACTGATCCAATGCCTACGAGCTTTTCACATATTGTGCTTTGCTTATTTACTTTACCGTTGCTATTGTTACAATTACTACAAAACTGCTATAGTTACTTTTGCCACTGTTACTGGATTGAGAGTGCGAAGTTAATGGACGATGCCTAAACATTTTGGGAATATCTAATTTCCGTACCATGACTTAACACCTAGACAAAGGGAGTACTACTCCTCAGTCCAGGTTTGATGGAATATTCTTCACCTCTTCTCTTCTTGTGGCTTCTCACTCGCACGATTTTCCTATTCTATGAACCTGTGTCTGTGTGCGTGTGTGTGTGTGTTTAACAACATGTGTGTGTTAAAGAGAGCGACAGATTGACCTACTCCTACGGAGAGATGGTGTATAGTGTACGATTTTAGCCGTGAGAGTCGGTGCATCCTCTCGTTTCTAGGTGTCCGGTAGGGACAGGCGGACAGCTGCCACACCCGCTCCTGACCAGCCTGGCCCACCCAAAGCCCCTCCATCGCCCGCACGCACTTCCTGCCCGAAACGGTCAGCGCCGCGCCAAGAATCGGTGCCGCATTCATGCCTGGGAAGAGCGGACGCGACCTCTCACTGGCGCCTGCGTTGAAGGGAGAAGCAGATTCAAGAGTGATGGTTGCTTCGTCCGTCCAACTTACTGCTGGGTCTATGTGATTTGAGGGCTCATTGGTCAATATTACTGGGGTGGTAGGACTGCTGGATGTCCCACGCTTTCGGTGAAAGGAGGTAGTACTATATTACAATTTTCTCTATTCTTACAGCGGAGGAGTGCAAGAGCAGTGAAAACACACATGCTCAGTGATTACATGGCCCACTTCACACTATCACCATATTTTCTGGACACCGTGCGACACCTAACTCTTTACATAGTACTCCCTCCATTCCTAAATACTAGATGAGTCCCCGCACGTTGCCGCGGAACAGCCGTATATCTCTCTGCGTAAAATTATCGATTCCATAGAACTAAAAAAACTCTATAACCGCATGGAAAATATGGTAGCCAAACTAAAAAACTCCCATCATCATTTAGATCATCCCACATAAGAAAAAAAGATCAGCCAACTCCTACTGCATAATGGGATTATATTTTTCTTTTTGACATGTTAATGGGACCTAAAAGCTCACTTACATGCATGCTACCGGTGTATGCTTGCATGCACACATGTTGATGTGATTTAAAACCCACTCACATGCATGCCACGGTATTTCTTCATGCTTGCATGTGGCTTAGTGCGGAGCCTCTCAACATCTAGATCAGACGGCTATTATGGACTGATTTAGTTCATCTAATGGCTACATTAATTTTGATGATGTGGCTCAAGGAGAGGATAGAGAATTCCTAGTAGTGGGGGATAGCTATTAAGATATACTCCCTCCGTCTCATAATGTAAGACGTTTTTTTGACTCTAGTGTAGTGTCAAAAAATGTCTTACATTATGGGACGGAGGGAGTAGTAGATAAGTCTTTGTAGAGATTCCACTAGATGGACTACATACGGAACAAAATGAATGAATCTACACTTAAAATGCATCTATAAACATCCGCATGTGGTTCATGGTGAAATATTTACAATGACTTATATTTAGGAACGGAGGAAGTACTAGTATAGTACATACTATAATTTATCAGCGAGATAAATTTGTACAATGCTATGAAGCTTCCAGCTTCTGTTACATGTATCTTGCGTCCAAGGTTGCCCGTTGAAACATTTCATCAAATACAAAGGAGACAGATCATAGCAAATATGTACTTCCATTCCAAAATAAGTGTCTCAACTTTATGCAAACTTTAGTACAAAGTTGTACTACTACTAAAGTTGACAGTTATTTTGGAACAGAGGCAGCTAAAGAAAAAAACGATCTATGCAGTCCCTAGCCCTTGAACCGTAAACCCTAATCGGGCTTTAATTTGCTGACAATGTTCGAGCTTCCTAAGAAATGAAGTTTGTAACCTTTTGACCATCCGATCATTTTGTGTAGTTTCACCAAAATCGAGATGAGCATCCCTGTGGCAAAGAAATTGAAGAAGCGTGATTAGAGTATGATTACTGGGACTAGTCGATGAGACATGAACTAATCACAAATACAGTACGTAGAAGCTAGTAGAGGTATGTGCAGGGCAAAGAAGTAGAGAAATATCCACATGAAGTGATGTGGGCAGCTGGAGCAATGGTGCAAGCCGGCTGTAAAGGGAGTGGTACCTGAGGACATCGGGACGTAGCTCAACCTTGAGGAGGGCGGCGGGAGGCGGCAACTACCCACGTCGCGGCAGTGAGCAAGGAACGAAGGCAACCTCACCGACTTTGTGAGAGAGAACGGCTGGGATCCCTGATCGGGACGTGCCGACAGTGGGTTTTCACCGTCGACGACGGCGACCGCATCTACACTAAGCATCCACCCCTTCCCCCGGCGGACGTAATCTGCCGGTATGTTAGAGATGTGGCCACAGTCGTTTTGTGCAAGAGAGTGTGAAGAGAGCAACCCCAGCAAGCAACCATGTATGCTGGCTCGTCCTGACTATGTATATAGTGGAGCGGTTTCCTTTTTTCTCCATATGAACCTATCATATTGCGTACGTGCCACTAAAAAAACTTGATTTATAAATGACGCGGCACCTACTACTCATTTCTCCTATAACCTTGCGCTTGGCATCTCCAAAATTTTAACCTTGTGATTGGCTCTTTGCCTCTTCGGGAAGTCGAGCACTAATGGTACTGCAGTATATATCGTTCTGGCTATATGAGACCGAATGAATTGCTGCACGTCCACCATGTGGGCGAGGGTCGAGGGGCGAGGGAGAGTGTGTACTATTACGTCCATTTCAGGGGGGGTGTTTGTTTCCAAGGACTTTTCAGTGTAGGGACTAGAAAAAGTCCCTCTTAGAGACTTCTTACCAAATAGGAGGGACTACTAGGGACTAAAACTTGCTTTTTGGGACTTAATGAAGAAGACTCTCAAGGAGAGCCTTTTTGGGACTTTTCCAACAATGCCCCTCCCTGCACCCATTGCCCCGCCGCCCCATGGTGTTGTTTGGTTGTTATTTTTCTGTATACTAGGGGTAACACGGTCATTCAATAACATGTAGGGAGGGACAAGGGACTTTTTAGTCCCTGAAAACAAACAGGGAGGGACTTTTAAGGAGTAGGGACTTTTTAGTTGGGACTAGAAAAAGTCCTAGGACTTATGAACCAAACAAGGCCTCAATATAGACTACACACAAAGCAAAATGAGTGAATCTACACTCTAAAATACGTCTATATACATCAGTGTTTGGAGTATGTACTAGTAGTTCATATTGAAATCTACTAAAGGACATATATATTCCAAACAATATGATAATCTCTATAACCAAGGTAGTAGGGACGAGGAGTAAATGGAGGGAGTAGTAAATTTTTCTCCTCGTCCTGCGAGTCACCGCGCGCGTGGGCGAGGGAGCGGGCGTAAGGCGTACAGTATTAAGCAAGCTTCACCTCATCCTGCGAGCCGCCGTGCCCGTGGGTGGGGGAGACGGCCTACTAAGCAATCTTCTCCGCATTCTGCGAGTTGACGGGACACATCAAAAGTACTCCAGTGTATAGAGCCTTGCCTCTAAGGCAGGCCCCACATGGTTTGCCTCTTTTTTAACATAACGCGTCAAGTCGCAATTTGTTTGTTCACCCGTGGTATATGATCCTCCCTCCACCAAGTGGACAACCAGTACATGTGCTAAATTACCAGTGGGCTGCCTTTTCATACAGAAATGAGCTCCACCGTGTACCCGAGCGGGTGTGGTTGGGAAAGAGACGGGAGTACGTGCGCCATGCATGCACCTCTTCTCTTCGTGCATGTCCCCCACCTACGTGGGTGTGTGTGAGAGATACAAATCGCGTTTGTGAGTGTTTTTTGTTTTTTGGGGGGGGGTGGGGCCCGGGGGTTGATTTTGTGAATGTATTTGTGGGAATATGTGTCGATGACATCTCAAACGAAATTTTGCATGCAATGTGTGTGAAATGGAGGCATATCCATATCATTTTAGAGGGTTGGGCGATCCACGAGAAGAGAGGGAGGGTCATAGATATCGATAGAGTCGAAGAGAGGATCAAGTGGGTGGGTGCGAGATCGATAAAGAGAGCCATCGAAATTGTGTGTGTGTGTGTGTGCAGGTCAAAGATATAGGGCGACTGACGTACTAGAACGTCAGAGGGCACATGTCAAGTTTGTGTGTGGCAGGGAGACATGACTAGAGCGCTTGATGTATCAGTGTGTGTGGGGGGGGAGGGGGGAGGGGGAGGGGGAGGCAGAGGCCTAACTATAGAGGTAGAACGACTCGTATCTGTGTTGAGAAGGAGAGACCCAGCTATGTCTTGAGGGAGATTGGTCCACATCCATACATAACTGAAGGACGGGAAATAGGATGGGACAGAACAGAGAGAGGAGAGAGAGAGGGAGGGAGAGGGGTAGAGTGCTGGATGGGTGATGGAGTTGCTTCTCGAAGATGGTGGGAGAGGCCTACTAGACAAACTGAGGGTGGAACTGCAATATTATCAATAAGAGTGGGGATGTGTTTCTGTGTGTGCCTGTGCGTGATAGATCTGTCTGGGCGTATCCATGGATGATGAAGGGGAACCATGTGTTTGGTAAGCAAACCTAACTAGATCGGTAGATCAATTGTTGTTTGTCGGAGGAAGGGAGAGACATAACTAATGAGGTAGATCGATTGACGCATGGGGAAAACGAGTTATAAGGACCTAGCTAGCTATATGTATAGCGGGAGATTGGTCAGTGTACGTCCATTTGTTAGAGGAAAATAAGGCCCAGCGAGATGGATAGACAGAGAGAATGGAGCTAGGAGGTGGTGCGAGAGGCCCACCTACTAGCTAGATAGGGGAGGAGTGTGCGGTTGTGAGATCGATGAAAGGAGGGGCGAGAGTTTACACATGTGTGGGACCATATGAGAGACACGAGGCAAGGACACGTAAAGGAGGAGATTGAAGGTGCGTGTGTATGTTTTAGGCAGACATCACTACAGAGGTTTATCGATCAGTGTGTGTCGGAAAGGAGTTGTGGAGACTCTGGAGGAACGACCTAAAGAAAAAAAAAGAATGTGTGTGATGGACAGAATGCTGAGGGAGGGGGACGACGAGGAGGGCGTGTGCATGCACGAGAGAAAGTTAGTGGTAGCTACAAAGGTTAGAGGATTGTGTGGGTGTAAGAGACTAACAAAGATCATAATTTGATATGAAAGTGGATTCATATATTTGAATAGGAGATCATAGTGTTTTGAACATATGCATGCATGAATATAGCGGTGATACACGTGTTGTGGTTTTCCACATACCATAATGTGATAATGCATGGCGTTTGCAACTCACAGCTAAATGTCGAACAATCTAAACCATACTATACATGAAAAAATCTCACATTTTATTTGAATTTGTGATAATGTGTGGCGTTTGCAGCTTACAATTAAATATAGAACATTCTAAACAATACTATATATCGAACATTCTCACATTTTATTTGAATTTGTGGTAATGTGTGGTGTTTGCAACTCACATCTAAATACTTGTAGGCGTAGGGGGTGGGTGTCGGTGTCAAAACCGGTGGATCTCGGGTAGGGGTCCCGATTTGTGCGTCTAAGGCTAATGGTAACAGGAGGCAAGGGACACGATGTTTTACCCAGGGTCGGGCCCTCTCAATGGAGGTAATACCCTACTTCCTGCTTGATTGATCTTGATGATATGAGTATTACAAGAGAAGATCTACCACGAGATCGTAGGGGCTAAACCCTAGAAGCTAGCCTATGATGATTATGATTGTCCTCCTACGGACTAAACTCTCCGGTTTATATAGACACCGGAGGGGGCTAGGGTTACACAGAGTCGGTTACAAAGAAGGAGATCTAACATCCGAATCACCAAGCTTGTCTTCCACGCAAAGGAGAGTCACATCCGAACACGGGATGAAGTCTTGAGTCTTGTATCTTCATAGTCCAACAATTCGGCCAAAGTATATAGTCCGGCTGTCCGGATACCCCCTAATCTAGGACTCCCTCAGCGGGGCACCATACATAATGTGATAAACACATTATAAATATGAGACATGGTTTAGATTATGAAGATCTAGATAGAGCTAGAAATGTAATGTGATTTGAAATCAACATAAAGTGGATTCAAAAAATCGAGTTTGAGTTCATATAGTACACATAGTTCATATGTAACTCGAGACTAATCATGTGGTGTGTTGTGAAGATAATACACAAACGACGGTTTAACTTGGCAATAATGATGATTGTAGATCTTATGAAAATAGAGAAACGAATTCAAATGCTTTGACTTCACAACAATCATTACTGTAGATCTTATTCAAATAGAGAAACAAATTCAAATTTAGTTCATATTGAAGCGGCAGTATATACGTTTGGAATGCACTAAAACGTTCACTTGAGTAGTAGGTTGCATGCATTATACACGTAGCGGAATATTTTAATTGAACATATGATTAATTCAAAGTTTTGAATGACATTTGTAGTGCGAATTGATTTGGTACAGTACACGTTAGGCTTGTCCAGAAATTTCAACTTGCGCCTTGTTAGCCCGAAATATTTAAGATATATCTTTGTCTCATTGTGCTCCGACAACACCCTCCATCTCAACCCGCGCCTTGCTATTCCAAAATTACAACGCGCGCAAAAACTCCCACCTCCTGTGAAATCCCGACACGTGAAATTCCCGGGATACCCCTGAACCGAAAGAACCACCTCAAATCGGTGGGGGTACTTTCATAACTTACCCCACATTTCGGACAAGCACGTCCCTAAGCCCTGGTTCCCCACTCCCATCCCATCCGCCCACCCATTCGTACACCAAGGCCGGGAAAACACGCGAAGCCCCACACCCTCCTCCGTCCTCCACCCAGCCGGAGCCTCTTCCCCGACGACGTCGTCCACAGCAACACCTCGACATCCCTCATCCATCGTACCGAATGAGGATCCGTTGTCGATGTGGTTGTCCTGCCGGTTCATCCACCCCGACCTCCACCTCCAAGGAGCTGCCCCGACGTTCCCCTCGTCTTTCGCACCACCTCCATTCCCACACCGTCGTCTTCACCTGCACCACCGGAAGAGCATCATCATCACCATTTCCTTGGATGAAGCTACGGCCTAATCGGCGCTGTCGGTGTCTAAACCAGTGGATCTCGGGTAGGGGGTTCCAATCTGTGCGTCAAGGCTGATGGTAACAGGAAGCAAGGGACACAGATGTTTACCCAGGTTCGGGCCCTCTCGATGGAGGTAAAACCCTACTTCCTGCTTGATTAATATTGAAGATATGGGTAGTACAAGAGTAGATCTACCACGAGATCGTAGAGGCTAAACCCTAAGAGCTAGCCTATGATGGTATGATTGTAATTGTGATCGGCCTTCTAAGGACCAACCTCTCCGGTTTATATAGAAACCGGAGAGGGCTAGGGTTTACATGGAGTCGGTTACAAGGAAGGAAACACAATATCCGGATCGCCAAGCTTGCCTTCCACGCCAAGGAGAATCCCATCCAGACAAGGGTATCTTCACGCTTCAATAGTCCGGACATTGTACACAGTCCGGCTATCCGGATACCCCCTAATCCAGGACTCCCTTAGTAGCCCCTGAACCAGGCTTCAATGACGATGAGTCCGGTGCGCAGCATTGTCTTTGGCATTGCAAGGCGGGTTCCTTCTCCGAATACTCCAAAGTGGTCATCGAACACTTGAATCGTGTCCAGATCCATAAAATGATCTTTACACACCGCCATAGAGAGAATGATATTTCACAAATACAATCTGCTGACAACTTTTTCAGAAGACGTGACATGTTATTACGGTCGGATCATTATTTGAACCGTTTTCCCACAACCAGCCATAGCGCATATTGCAAGGCGGTTTCTTTGACATGTCTTGTCAGAGCAGAGATCGTGTCCCCTTATCACGGGATTCTCATCAATACGGGTATGGGTAATCCAACCACGCCATCAATCGCGGCGCTTGGGAAGCAAGCGATTCCCAACGGGCAAGTGGGGAGGCGCACCGCTTTCGTCGCCTCTATAAAGGGATAAGATTTTCACATTTTGACCCAGGCCTTCCTTCTCCCTGGACCACTCTTTCCCCCTCGAGCTCTAGCGCCCAAGCCCAAGTCTTCTCCGCACAGCTAAACATGTTCGAAACAGGAGGCAAGTGGGTGGCTTCCACCGTCAAGGAGAAGCACATCACAAATCTTCGGGCGGCCGGGTACTTGGCCGCAAACATAGCGCACCGGCTACCGGACGCCGGGCAGGTTATCCTGAGCCCAGGACCCCACGAGAGGGTCGTGTTCGTTGCCCACTTCATCCGTGGACTGGGATTTCCACTTCATCCCTTCGTCCACGGGCTCATGTTCTACTACGGGCTAGATTTCCATGATCTAGCCCCAAATTTCGTCCTCAACATCTCGGCATTCATCGTCGTATGAGAGGCCTTCCTCCGCATCTGGCCTCATTTTGGCCTATGGCTGCAAACCTTCTGCGTGAAGCCGAAGATTGTAAGCGGCAAGCAAGCGGAGTGCAGAGGGGCCATGGTGGGCAGGATGCCCAATGTCACCTGGCTGGACGGTTCCTTTGCGGAGACCGTAAAAGGGTGGCAATCGGGGTGGTTCTATATCACCGAGCCGCGCGACGCCAACTGGGCGACGGCCCCCGAGTTCCGATCCAGAGCCCCCATGCAGCTTACTTCCTGGGAAAAGAAGGGCATGTCCTGGGGCAAATCTACGGAGCTGACCGGACTCTAGACCTGCATCAAAAGCATGAGGGACAAGAACATCAAGCTTGTCAACGTGATCCAGGTCATGCTCGTTCGCCGGATTCTGCCATGCCAAAGGCGGGCATTCAATCTGTGGGAGTTCGTCCCGGCCGAACACCAGACGCTTAGGAAGCACTATGACATGACGCACAAAGGCGCATGGACGGTGTTGTTTAAGGCCTCCGAAGTACCTCCTCCCACATCCGAGGACCGCGGGCTTCACGCCGCGCGGCCTCCTAGTCAGGTGAGTTTTCAGACTACCTCCGGATTCGGCTCTTCTCAATATACTCATGGGAGAGCCTTAAGTAGTTATGCATATTTGTTCAGGATTATGTGGAGACAGCGGAGCAGATTTACTGTCTGGCTCCGCTGCCAGAAGGCCCAGCTGATGCTCTCCTGACAAAGATGCTGGTCCCAGCACCGTACAAGGTGCCGGAGAAGAAGGCCAAAAAGAAGGCCCCGGGGACCCGAAAGGGTCTCCGGTGTAAGGTTATGCCAGAAGCCTCGTCCGAAGACGATGAGGCACACTCCTCCCATGAAGGGGAGGAGGAGGAAGAATAAGAAGACGCCCCATTCGGAAAGGATGAGGGGCCCAGGGAGGCGGACCCGGGGGCCGAAAAAGGCCCTCGGCGTAAGGCCATCATACCCCTGTCGTCTGACGATGACGAGACGGATTCCTCCCGCGGAGGCGGGGGGAAGCAAGAAGAAACTCTACCTCCCCACACTGAGGAGGAGAAAAAGAGAAAAGTCGCCCCGAAGAGGGAGGCAGGGGCGTCCAAGAAGGGAAAGGTGTCCCTTCCGGACTATTCTGCCACGGCCGCTCACAGCGAGGAGGGGTGGCTGTCCAGGGGGAAGCCCCTAGTGCGATCGTAAGTGTCCGCACTTTATCATGACTTCATTCCATAGCTTTTTATAATGCCGAACATATATGCAGTCTGGCCAGGGCTCACCCTGAGGTATCTTCCTCAGGGTCCCTGAGCGATTCGGAGATGAATTCGCTTCCGATGGCCACTACTCCTCAGCCCGTGGATGACACAGAGGTGTTGTCCCGAAGGCTCCCAGAGCGGGGGGAGGTGTCTCTGGAGATGCCCCAAGATGGGATTCCAGGTGTCGGACACGCGGGGTTCAAGGTCCTCGTGGATCGTGTCGATGAGAGCTACAATAGGCCGGGCTCTCAGCCGAACACTGTCCCGGAACCTTCAATGGTTCCGAACTCAGGCGGACAGCCCCTCATTAGGGAGGGCGGGCCGTCTGCATCGAGGACTTCCGTTGCGCCCGACGCGCCGGATTGTCTGCTGGAGGCGCTCCGCGGCGCTTCCATGGATGAAGAGCACCGTACTCTTATGAGCGCGGTTATTCAGAAGGTTTCTTCCGCCAAGAGCAGACTAATCGAAGCATGCACCGGCCTCCTGACAGGTTTTGAGGTAAGCAATAAATGTGTGTGAAATTACCACCCGATAGGTTGTAGCCCCTGATACTCTGGTTGGTGTTCAGAAAGAAAAACCAAACGGAGGGTCAATAATAGTCCACAGGAGTCTAAAAATAAAAATTCATTTGACTAAGCAGGCTGTGCTGCTTGCCGCTGCTGCCCGCACGGCCGAGGTTGCCGAACTAAAACGGGACCTGGAGCAGACGCAGGGAGAGCTTGGCCTCACGAAGAGGCAGCTCGAAGAGAACAAGGGTAAGTGATTCCCCACTCTTATGTATTTGAGGATAGACAGAATTGGTTAGTCTAACGCCAAAGCGTCGTGACTGTGTGACATGGGCCACCGTTGAACTGGCATCCCTAAAGAAAGTGTTGTCCGAGGCCAAAGACAAGGCGGCCTTGGAATGCAAGGAGCGCGAAAAGCAAAGTGTTAGAGGGGTCGAGGTACAGCAAGAGCTCCGGGACCTCGGTAAGAAGTACGAGTCCGTGGAGCATGATCTGAAGATGAAAGAGGCCGAGCTTGCGAAGGACCTTGTGAGTGTAAAAGACGCCAAGGCCGAAGCCAAGAAGGCACAGCAGGAAATCCAGGAGGCCAAAAAGATAGCAGCGGGTAAGAAGTTCTTTATGCAAAGCAAACATGTGGAGGAGGCGTTTCTTTTACTTACTTGAATTCAGAGCCCTCCAGGGGCATTTGCAGATCTGCCACGCAACGTATCAGATGTTGCGGAGTTCTACCGTGCCTAGGCGGGGAGCTCAACGGAGAAGCTGTTCTGGTCCCAGTATGCTGGGGCCGAACACCCAATGCCTCTGAGTGACCAAATGAAGCAGTTGGTCGAACTCCACAGGGCGGCCGAACTGGCTATGAAAGGTTTCATAGTCCGGATGTGGCCTGGTGAGCTCCTGCCCACTAGCTACTTTGGCCTGATCCAGCAGATGGTGGATGCCTGTCCGCGGCTTGAAGTGATCAAGCGATCCATTTGCATTGAGGGTACCCGACGGGCCCTTGCCCGCGTCAAGGTGCATTGGGGCAAGCTGGATGCGGAGAAGCTGGTCAAGGACGGGCCGCCGGAGGGCAAGGCGCATCGCCATCCCGAGATGTACTATGATGGTGTTATGAAGGGTGCTCGTCTCGTGGCCGATGAATGTACCAAGGACACCATTTTAGAATGAATTCACTTCTGTCATGTTTGTAATTTAAAGACAAAGTTGCATGCGCTATGTAGCGCTTTTGTTATTTAAAATATTACCTTCTATGTGGGTGTTTATAAAATTCTGAAAGTAGGCCAGTTGTCGGCTTACGCCCCCACGTAACTAGTATTGGGGTGTTCGTGGAAAACCCGGACACTCTTTATCCAAATTTTTGGTCCCTAAGGAGGTGTCCGGCGCAGCGAACAAGGCAATCGAACTATGCGGCTTTATAACTTTCACTTAGCCATCGAAGTCTACAATTTCAAATTTCGGCGAA
This sequence comes from Aegilops speltoides, assembly GCA_021437245.1. Taxonomy (NCBI): domain Eukaryota; kingdom Viridiplantae; phylum Streptophyta; class Magnoliopsida; order Poales; family Poaceae; genus Aegilops; species Aegilops speltoides. Next base: position 143,360,301 of record CM038146.1, read on the forward strand.
GCCCCTAGAATTCGGAAGGCCGAATTGGGGCACTATACACGCCTAGATCGGACAAAGCCGATTTATCGCCTAAAGCGGAAAATCTTTAAGGATTTTAGGACCTCTCGAACAGCGACCAGTTCTCGCCACATCATGTCAGTCAGTTTTTGGCTTTCACTACTAAGGTGCTCGTCCGGAAGAACCGGACACAATCGCAGTAGTTCTCCCTGCGCTACCTTAGCCGATATAGTGGAACGTAAGGTACCAAAACAAGGGAGCCGGGCTATCCCAACTGTAGACCCAAGACATGATTCAGAGCTGATGCATATAGTGCTATAAGTTTCGGGTGCCGCATTGTTGAAAGTGTTCGGACTTGTATTGTCGTATTATGGGGCGCCATAAGAAGCCCCTGGCAAACTGACCGTACCAAAGTGTACGGATGCAATATCAAATAAACGTTTATGAGAAAAAATGCTCAAATAAGAATACTAAGTTGACGCTATATATGATCTCCCATTGATGAATAATACGTTTAAGCGTATGTTTAAAATGGATGCATTAAGCGGAGATTAATAGGACTATTTGACATGTCCTATCAAGGGGCAGGCTGTGTACAGATAGATAAAGCGGTATACCGATCGAAATAGATTCCACCTGGCATTTCCTTCAGGCACAACTCCCGTGCCTCCTCGGTTGTCTCTCCCATGTAAGTCCGCAATCCGCTCTTACGAGGATGCTGCGCTAAAGCGATGTCCCGAAAGGTAAAAGGGAAAGATTATGAAGGTATTTGGCGGTTACCCGCACTATTGATTGAGTCGTTGGTGCGCCTCCGCCTATGCCCATGGTATCTTGAGTGCATAATTGTGTACGCGTAGCACGAATGCTGCTTTCATGGGGCTTGAGCGGAGGCCGGATTGCTAATCACGCTCTTGGCGTTCCTGATGATCCTGTTGCAGGGCGCTCCGGACTCGCTTGATGGTGCTTGAGGTTGTCGTCACCGTATTGGTGGTTTGCCGGAGGAGGCCGCATTGTACTTCTGCTGTGAGGGCTGCAGTATGCTCTTCTATACGGAGAGAGCGGTCCATGTTTCCGTTGACTATTATGACCCCGCGCGGACCTGGCATCTTGAGCTTGAGGTATCTATAATGTGGAACCGCATTGAATCTAGCGAATGCGGTTCATCCGAGCAGTGCGTGGTAACCACTACGAAAAGGGACGATATCGAAGATTAACTCTTCGCTCCCGAAGTTGTCCGGGATCCAAGACCACTTCCATCGTTATAGAGCCCGCATAACGGGCCTCTTCTCCGTGAATTACACCTTTAAAGGTGGTTTTGGTGGGCTTGATCCTTGAAGGGTCAATGCCCATTTTTGCGATCAGATCCCGATAAAGCAGATTCGGGCTGCTGCCGCCGTCCATAAGGACTCGCGTGAGGTGGAATCCGTCAATGATTGGGTCTAAGACCAATGCGGCTGAGCCGCTGTGATGGATGCTAGTAGGATGATCCCTATGATCAAAGGTGATCGGACAAGCTGACCATGGGTTGAATTTGGGGGCAACTGGCTCCATCGCATAGACGTCCCATAGTGCCCGCTTTCGTTCCCGCTTGGGGATGTGAGTGGCATAGATCATGTTGACTGTTTTCACTTGGGGGGGGGGGGAATTTCTTTTGTCCCCCCATGTTCGGATGCCGGGCTCTTCGTCATCGTCACTGTGCAGCCCCTTGTCCTTGTTTTCGGCGTTTATTTTGCCGGCCTGTTTGAACACCCAGCAGTCTCTATTGGTGTGGTTGGCTGGCTTGTCCGGGGTGCCATGAATTTGGCCCGAGCGCTCCAGTATGCTGTCCAGACTAGACAGTCCCTGATTATTTCTTTTGAACGCCTTTTTCCGCTGACCGGACTTAGATCCGCTGAATCCGGCGTTGACTGCCGTGTCTTCAGTGTTGTCACCGTTATTCTGTCTCTTATGTTTGTTGCACCGTGGCTTGTCGTTAGTACAGCGGCCGTCCGGAGTGCCGGAATGTGGCATGGTGCCACTGCGAGCCAACCAGCTGTCCTCACCCACACAAAAGCGGGTCATTAATGTTGTCAGAGCTACCATGGACTTGGGTTTTTCCTGGCCGAGGTGTCGAGCAAGCCACTCGTCACGGATATTATGCTTAAAAGTCGCCAGGGCTTCGGCGTCCGGATAGTCGACTATTTGGTTCTTTTTAGTTAGGAACCGAGTCCAGAATTTCCTGGCTGACTCTCCGGGCTGTTGAGTAATGTGGCTCAGGTCATCAGCGTCTGGCTGTCGCACATATTTGCTGGGAGGCTGTTTAACCAGTGCCAGGCTGGTCCTTTTAGCTTAAGGGGAAGATACTTGATGGCGTGTACATCATCTCCGCGGACCATGTGAATGTGGAGAAGGAAATCTTCAATCCATACTGCGGGGTCTGTTGTGCCATCGTATGATTCAATGTTTACGGGTTTGAACCCTTCTAGGAATTCATGATCCATCACTTCGTCGGTGAAGCAGAGGGGGTGTGCAGCGCCTCTGTGCCGGGCTATGTGGCAACGCAGCTTGAATTGGTCTGGGTTGCTGTGTTCGTCCCGGCCGGACTTGTTGGTGATGTATCCGGCGCGGCGATCATCGTCGCGTGTTGGGGCGTGCCCCCGCGATCCGTAGATCGATCTTGGCTGTCTTGCTTTGTTTTCCAGAATATCTTGCAGGTCTTGCCTGTTGCCCTGGGTCATAGTGTATCGGCGTGGGGTTGCGGGCTGGTATTCGGGCTGATATCCCGTTTTGTCCCGTCCACGGGGTGGCTGGTCAGCCGTTTGGCGCTCGAGTCCATATTCCTCGGTTGCCAGGACTTCAATCCATCTGTCTATGAGCAGGTCTTGATCAGCTTGGAGTTGCTGCTGCTTCTTCTTCAGGCTCCTCGCAGTGGCTATAAGCTGACGCTTGAAGCACTCTTGCTCCACGGGATCCTCAGGCACGCCGAACTCGTCGTCGCCGAGGCTAATCTCGTCTTCGGAGGGGGGCATGTAGTTGTCCTCCTCCGAGTATCCGTCTGTCGCCTGTTCTTTTGGGCTGACCTGCTCATCTTCCTGTTCGGCCTACTCGAAGGCGGGCTGGTCAGGGTCATATTCCTCTTCGGCGCCATCCGGATTACTTTCGCCTCCGGGGCTGGTATTGCTGTGGCGGGGCTTGGAGTGGTGCCGATGACGCCCATGCTTTGCTTTTCTTCCTGAGGGGTTATCCTTCGTTGCCTCGTCGCCATTGGTTTCCTTCGGAGTGTCCACCATATATATATCGTATGAGGAGGTGGCCGTCCACCGCCCTTTGAGCGGTGGCTCCTGTAATTCTCCTGCATCGTCGTCCATACCGTCGATGTCTTCGGAGTCGAAGTCAAGCACGTCGGTTAAATCATCAATGGTGGCAATGAAGTGGGTGGTGGGTGGGCAATGAATTCCATCATCGTCCGCTTCCCACTCAAGCTGGACATAGTTCGGCCCAGAGCCTCCTAACAAAGAGAGAGACTTTAACGAGTTTAGCTTGTCGCCAAAGGGAGAGTGCTGAAAGATGTCCGCTGCGGTGAACTCCATTACCGGAGCCCAACCAGGCTCGGCAGGCTCGGGAACGTGCGGGCTGGAACCTACATCTGGATACAAATCTGGGGGTCCGGAGTCACAGGCTTCCTCAGAACTGAGGCCTGTGTTCGGCTCCATCGCCGATGAGGGTACGGCCTGCGGGGCGGGGTCCAGCCCTCCGCCCCAGGGCAACGCAACCTGCCACGGATTTAGATCCGAGGCTTCGCCGGGTGATATCCCAAGCATCGTCGACAATGGTCTAAGCCGTGCTCATCGTGGATCGCTCGATGCCCCGGCGCAGTCCGAATCCGTCAAGATCAGGTCTCCGCAAATATCCGCGTGTAGTTCAAGTTTCCGAACCTCGACCGTGGCCGGGCCATAGCCGCCGATCCGCTCCAGATGGCTGCTTAATTGGCTCAGAAAAGCGGCCGCCAACACGAAGATCTGTCCGGGGAGAAAACTCTCGCCCTGGGCCGTGTTGTTGATGATTGGAGGCGCCATCAAGCCCTATTGCGACGACACAGAGGAACTCTCAATGAAAGCACCAATGTCGGTGTCAAAACCGGCGGATCTCGGGTAGGGGGTCCCGATCTGTGCGCCAAGGCTGATGGTAACAGGAAGCAAGGGACACAGATGTTTACCCAGGTTCGGGCTGTCACGACCGGTTTTCCGGGTAATAAATTTCTAGAAAAGACCGTCGTGCTCATCAGCCCCAGGATTACTGTTAGCTGATGAGGCTCCAACTTGATACAAAAATTCCAAGCAAAAATACAAAATATGCAAGACAAGACCATTACGCCTGTGAGTACAACAAATGGTTTCTAGTGGTTGATGGCGAAGCGGTTTGTGGATCATCGGTGTCTATGGGACTCCAATTCCCACAGAACAGTGACCAGGTTAACTCCTATCTTCGCGAGGCTACTATCTCCATTGCTTAGGTTCCGGTTGTCATCGCGTCGCTCCTCTCCGTGCAAGAAAATCTGCCAAGACAATAGCGAGGGACAAGCCAGTGAGTACTTTGAATGTACTCGCAAACATTATGAACACAGGTATAATATAACAATGATGTGCTGAAAATATTTTATGCTCATGACGTCAATCACAAAAATAAATCTCGGATGCATGCAAGCACGTTATTTATGAATATGCAATAACATAGTAGCATTAAGATTTATGAAAATAAACAACAAGCAATGCCACGATCCAAGCGCCTTAGCGACACCACATAAAGGGCTTTAAAAGAAATGCCACGATCGAGGCGTCTGGCGACACCACATAAAGGGCTTTAAAATAAATGCCATATCAAGCGCCCGAGCGACACCACATAAAGGGCTTTAAAATAAACGCCATATCGGGCGCCCGAGCGACACCACATAAAGGGCTTTAAAATAAACAATCATAGTGAATATCCCGGAGGTAGAACCATCCCAGAGATACTCGATAATAACAATAATATCACGGTTAGTCAACAATAATAATAATCATAATTATCACAAGTCACAAGTAGTAGTTCCAGTTCTGGTTAACAGTTTCACCTCCGAAGACCGACACTAAGACCGACACTTGACCCATCCCAGACTGTAATCCTTAACCATGGACACGGCTATTCGAATAGGTTTAATCTCTGCAGAGGGTGTACTCTTTACCCACGAGTAACGGATTTCTTTAGTCCATCGGGGCTAATTCCGTCTATGGCCTTTTTGTTGAAAACACACCTAACTTGCACACACCAGCTTAACTCACACGTGTCTGGAATCACCCACGACACCAGTCAAGCAAACTCTAAGTGGGGACGCTACAACCTCGCGTAGCATGGGATCAAATTTATATCGCGGCGCCTAAGGGTGCCCCTCTCGGTCCCAACCGGAAACACCCATGCCCCCTGACCGGATGACTGGCTTTAATCCATGGTCATGGTACCCTCATACCTGGCTTTAATCCATGGTCATTGTACCCTCATCCCGGCCCCTTTGTACGGTGTGTGCTAGAAAGGGGTTGATAACTTACTGAACCGTACCCTACCTATGGCAGGGACAAGTGGTAGTACGAAACAAGTGTGGGGGTTACCGCAACAAGACTCGATCTATGGTTGACTCAGGAGGTTTAAGTATTCCCTGCATGATCAACATACGAATATATATCTCCACCAAGAGAGTCACTGCTCATTATACCTTACCATGCCATACCGGACATAACCGTCCCGACGGAGACCGACGACAAACTCATGCCTACCCCAGGCAGAGGTTTTCCTGGATTCCTTCCAGTATGCATGCAAGGCACATGAGGATGATTATCATCACAAGTGTGTCCATTTCCAACAGCATGGAAATCACTAATATGCACCCATGCATATGATCATATCACATGAAATAACAATCTTCTCCAAAGTGAGGTGATGTTATAAACGTGTCATCGAACACACAAAAATATTATGACGGGGTTCAGAATGCTTGCCTTCAATGAGTGGTAAGGCGGGGTGCACTCCAAAACTTGAAACATTTCTCCTCTCTTCAAAAATCCTATTTTAGCAATATAAAGAATTAACACACAAAATAAAAACAGCACCAAAAGTTGTTTTGAAATTTTTTCAAATAAATCTTAAAATAAACTAGACATTATTTGAGAGAGGTAGGAAAAAGAATTAATTCATTTGGAGTTATATTTAAAAAGATATAACCAGTCAAAGTTTAGTCAAAATCTGTTTTTTTATATAAAATAAAACAGAATAAACAGAAAACGATTCGAACTGACCACGTCGAAGGCATATTCGAAGAATACGTTTCCACTTATGTCTGCGTGGGTCGGCACTGGGTCACTGACAGTGGACCCGCCTGGCCCACTGGTCAGGTTTGACCAGTCCACGCGCGTGTTGCCTCTTCCGACCGAACAGAGGCGGAGCTCCGGCGATGTTCGCCGGCGAATGGCGGCACCGTTTGGGAAACGGAGATCATCTGCGGGTTCAGGGGATCGAGATGGTCACTCCGGTGGTCGATACGGTCTCTGGGGTGGACGGAGCTGCCGGCGGCGAGCTTCACAGCGGACGGTGGTCGTCGGGCAAAGTGGTTTTTCTCCCGCAGTGAGTCCCGATCGAAATCGAGCAGGGGGATGGATTCACGAGGGGGAGAGGAAGCTCCTGGTGAAGAGAGTGGAGAGGGGGAGGCTTTGGTGGCGTCGTAATGGTCGAGACAGCGGCGGCGGCTGGAGTTGCCGGAGATGAGGAAGACGGCCTCCTCGGGTCGATTGGCTGCCGTGGGGGAACTGGAGGAGTGTACTGAGGCCGCCTGCGAACGGAACGTGCTCGGGGGCCTCCTTAAATAGGCGCTCGGGGTCGGTTCCGACGGTGGCCGCGGATAAGGTCGCCGGCGACCGTCTTAGTGTTCTGCAGAGCGACGTGGCGGCGACGAGGGCTTGCGGACAAGGCTGCGGATGAGCTCGGGCTGTGCCAGGGGCCAGGTGGCGAGCAGGGGTGGCTTGGGCGGCGCTGAACGGAGCAGAGGCTGTCGGGCGGCCGTGGCGGCTAGCCCTTGGCTTGCCGGGGACGCGGCGAGGCTCTGCTTGGCGCGTTGCGGTGAGGGGGAGCACGTAGCGCGCAGGGGACCCGGCGTGCCGGCTGCGGTCGGTCACGGGATGGGGTGAGTGCGGGGCGTGACGCGGCGACTCGGGTGTTCGCGGGTGTTAACGCACGCCTGGCACGCCAGAGCACGCCTTTAACATGTTCGATGAAATGCCAGGGCAGTCTAGAGGCCACGGTTGAGGCTGGCAACAAACAGTTCTAGTCTAGGGTTAGTAATGGATCTAAGGGACATGGTGGATTGGTCGGGAGCTCAAGTCCACAGTGCAACCAAAGACTTATGTCAAAGCTGATCATGCCCGAAAGGTGTTTGACAAAATGCCAAGGGCACTTAGGCATTTCTTGGAGTGGCCAAATTCTCCAGATCAGTGTCTCCTTAGATGCAAGAGAGAGTGGTAAGGTTGGTTTGGCAAATGCAGAAACTTGTTAGTGCAAGTTTTGCAAAAACTCAATTCTGGACAGGAGACAAATGGCATCTCTGCATGGACAAAAATTCTCCCAATGGGTTCATGCTCTTGGACTTAAGGGTTTGGTAAGGTGTACTACAAGTAGGAAAAGTAATCACAGCAAAAGGAGCAAGTTAAAATATAGTTGTAGTACAAAACCTCAAGTTGGACCAGAATGGAAATGAGGATGATTCACCCAAATTTTCAAAGAACATAGCTGGGTTTTTGCATAAAGCTGAATAATAAGCTCCTACTGACATCCCATAATTTTGGTGGAGGCTAGAAAGAATTATTTAAAAGGGTTGTAGTGCAAAATTGCTCTCTGGACCAGAGAAGAAAATTGGGTGTAGAGCTCAAAGTATTCAATGAAAGAAATATCTTTTTGCACAAAAGTGATTTAAAAACATCACCTGACATCTCCAAATTTTGGTGGGATTTTTAGATAAATATATCAAATGGTTGTAGTTCAAATATGGCCATATAACCTTGAAAAGCCATTTTTCAAGAAAATAAAGATCAAGCAAATTAATCATGTAATTAGATCCACTAATAAAAGAAAAGTTTTTCTTGAGAGGTTAAACAAGTCCAATAACATATTTGAAAAGTCTTCTCTATGGGGAAAACTCCATAATAGCAAGGGAGAAAAAGTTTCAAAAAATCGAAAGGGAGCCCAGAAAATGAAAGTTTTAATTTCCTGGCAAAATTTTTATTAATAAAACAAGGTTAAAATTTTGGGGTGTCACACGGGCCCTCTCGATGGAGGTAAAACCCTACTTCCTGCTTGATTAATATTGAAGATATGGGTAGTACAAGAGTAGATCTACCACGAGATCGTAGAGGCTAAACCCTAAGAGCTAGCCTATGATGGTATGATTGTAATTGTGATTGGCCTTCTAAGGACCAACCTCTCCGGTTTATATAGACACCGGAGATTGCTAGGGTTTACATGGAGTCGGTTACAAGGAAGGAAACACAATATTCGCATCGCCAAGCTTGCCTTCCATGCCAAGGAGAGTCCCATCCGGACATGGGCCGAAGTCTTGAGTCTTGTATCTTCACGCTTCAATAGTCTGGACGTTGTACACAGTCCGGTTGTCCGGATACCCCTAATCCAGGAATCCCTCAGGCGCCACCAAAGAGGTTGTACACTAATCGCCGCATTTTCTTCTTGATTCGATCTCACGGTGTTGCCGGTGATCAGTCCCGAGCCAACACGGCGCGGCTCCATCCATGGCGGCGTCGCCGGCAACTTCCTCCACGGCGTTGCTCCCTCAGTGGTGACATTCATATCAGTAGGAGCTGTTGCTGCTTTAGCTCTCGCTCGCACTGCTGCTCTGCTCTTGCTCTCGGTCCCCTGCCTGGTCTGCTCTTGCTATTGCTCTTGCTCGCGCTGCTGCTCTCGCTCTTGCTCTTGCTTGCGATGCTGCTCGATGAAGCTTCTGACTTGGTGAATCAACTTTTGGGTCATCGATTTTGGGGGTCACCGGAGTTAAGGAAGAACCAGCTACTGGGAGGGGGGCTCACAGAGAGGTACCCCACTATCTATCTTAGGGTTCGTGGTGGGGCGATGGTGGGGCGGTGGCGTGGGGATCGCCGGAGAAAAGCTCGCACGGGGGCCCTAGAGGGACGGCCGGGCGGTGGCGGACCGTGGTGGGGAGTGTTTTGGCGGGCGGGCGGCAGACCGCCGCCAAGCGGCGGGGGCGGCTGTTTGGCCGGTGGGGGCTGGCGGCACGGGGTTGAAGACTGCAGGCCCTTGATTTCTTATCCAACGGCTGCAAAATCGACTGGCTGGAGATGAAAACGTCGGTCGATTGACGTAGCCTCACCTTGCCATCGTTCGGGCCGACAAGAAAATTCATTTTCGACAAAGAAAATTCAGTTTCGACAGTTAAATTCAGTTTCGACAGTTAAGTTCAGAGATGAGCGGTTGATGTATTTTACATCTAGCACTTTGTGGTTATGTATTTTACGTCATCTATTCGAGATGCCATTAGAATTCCACTCAGGTTAACGTTGTCTCTCTTGCCCTACTTGAGCCTCGGCTTCGTACAACTCACTAGAGCTGCTCCAACGACGAAACCCTCCATCACAGCGGAGCAGTACCTCGGGCTCCATCTCCAGACGCCTAAGATCTTCTTCCCCTCCTCCGACAGCCAAGTCAGCCGGAGCATCCTCACCGGCCAACCCAATCACGCTGAGATCGACATGGCTTTGCCAAAGAGGTTGTACACTTGTTGCATCTCTTTTTACTCTACATGTATATATATATATATATATATATATATATATATATATATATATATACCACTGAGCACATGTAGTAACGGGAAATACGATTATTTTATCCTACTATATGACAAGCAGTGAGGTACCAGGCAACTTAGCTATCTGTGATGGACTCTCTTGAATGCCATCATTATTTATCTCTACGCGTTTGAGCGGTGCATTTGTCGATGGCCCTGGGATTTGAGCTAGTAGGGAAGTGGCATGGGTCCAAAGTAACAGAAGTAGCACAAAAACATTTTTTTAGTGTAGGCTTTTCCTTGCTCAAGCCTGCCTACTAGAATTGCCGGTGTTTGAAAGGAAAAGTGAATGAAAAACATAGGAACTAGAAAGTTTCCTATGGTACTACTATTCATGAATTTGGTTCAAAGGAATGGAGCAAAGGAAAACTGTAGGATTTGTTCGTTTAGTGTCTCCTTGAAAGAAAAAATGTAGGAATTTTAATTTTCACTTGTCCTCCTTTTCAAATTCCTATTCATGAAGCACAAGACTAAGAGATTGTAGCATAATAGCATTATAACCATACATTTTCTTGTGGTTTGACTTAATCTCACCATGCTTCTTTCCATCCTGTGATCTTCCAGTTCTTGTGAATCAAACACCCAGATTGGCAGAAATCCTGTGTTTTTAAATTATCTATTTTGCACGTGCATTCCTATCCTATTCTTGTCTATTTCCTATCCTTGCATTGTTGGAATCCTCCAATTCAAACGAGCCCTTACAGAATTACTTCTCTTACAGATAGTTGTCAAAGAAAACCTTGCGTGGTTTGTCCCGCTCCTGCTGCACCGTCGTCCACCCAGCTCACCGCTCCAACGATGTAAGGGTCCGCACAAGCGAGGATCCGCCTCAGACTGTCTTTCGCCGCCTCAGAGCTTCTTCCCCGCCACCGGTAGCCATGAAAACTGCATTACCATCATCAACTGAGCAGATGACCTCGAGGACTACACGGGTCTGCAGAGAGGTCACACTCTTTCGTGTTCCGCCACGTTATGCATCGCTAATATTACATGCTACTTTATCGTCCTGTTCACCGATTAGACTCTGAGTCAGCTCCAAACTAATGGTCAAACTTGAGTTTTTAAATGGTTGTGGGGTACATATCGGGGCCGCAATCAATAGTATCTCTCTATTATCTGGTTAATCTCCGGTGTCTACTATCAGTTTCATGTTGGGTGGGAAACAAACAGTGAAGAAGCCATTATCTGTATTTTTTAACTAAAGCCATTATCTGCCTGCTATTATTGGTTTTGGGTCTATCCACAGGTTGCTACCATCACTCTAGATTTATGCATGCACTCCTTACATAATCTCACTATGTTTTATTCCTATGCATGACAGTTATTGTAAACAATGGAACTGAACATGTAGAGCAAAAGAGACAAGCCTTGCGTGGCAATAAAATTTCATGCAGACGTCGCTCCATGGTAGGCGCAAAGGCAGCCCCCCTCCACCCATTTCGGATTGTAATCGAGAGGAAGATATCTGTTCTAAGGGGGATTCAGAAGGAGAAGACCACTCCTATTTACCCCCTGAGGTCTTCGCTCTAACTTGGCATGCTGATGTTGGTTATATCATGCATATGGTGCCTTGCATTGCTTACTTTATACATCAAATATGTCATCTGCTTAGTTTAGACATCCTTTGTGCGAATGCCACCTGTTTAGTTTATTCATTGTTTATGTGAATTATGCAACGCCATCTTGTTTAGCCAGGCATCATATATGTGAATTTTACAATGACATCCTGCTTAGCCAATCATCTTATATGTAAATTATATCACTCCATCCTTTTTTTCATTACATATTACATTTGTCAACAATGTTAGTACATTCAACTGCTCTTCGTGTGCATCAGCTATTTGACACGGTGATGGAAAATTCTGGAGTGAAAACAAGGTCTTCAGAGCAGACTATGCTATCTAACAAAGTGCATATCTCGCTGGTTACGGATAGCTCCTCAGAGGAGGATTCAGAGACAGATGACCAGTCCTATCCCCGAGGTGTATGCTCTAACTTGGTAGGGTTATGTTGCTCATATCGTGTGTATGGTGTCTTGCATTGCTATGTCATTTGATTAGTTTAGACATGCTTTGTGTGAATGCCACATGTTCAGTGTCTAATTACCATATATGTGAATTATGCGTTGCCATCTTGTTGCAAGACATTATATATGTGAATTATGAAATGCTATTGTCACATCCCTAGCTTCTGGTGCTGCCTAGTGTTGCATCTTGCTTGCATCATGTTTAAATTTTTGAAACCTGAATTGAGGAAATTTGGAAGCCTCAAGATTTAATTTAAGAAGGGCAAAGAACCCTGGAAAATTGCATTCAGTGTTCCTCAAAATGTTCTTATTAACTGTTTAATATTTTTGGCAAGGTTTTTGCACCAAACCAAAAATAATGAACATTTGTGAGGAATATTTTGGGCACTGAATTTAAATCATTATTGTATTTGAATTTGGAATTATATTCATAATATATGGGATATATTTTCAAATAACTTTGAAATGTTTTATGTGCTGTTGGAAAAGTCCATCTAGCACCATAAAATTATTCAGAGTGTTTTGTCATTGTTTGAATTCATTTTGAATTCACAAGCAGTGGCAAAATAACTGGATAAAAAGAAAACAGAACAAAAATTAAAACAGAGCAGAAGACCTACCTGGCTTACCTGCAGCCCACTTGGTCGGCCCAGTTGGCCAGCCCAGCCCACCTGGCCCCTTCCCCTGTCGTCTTCCTCCTTGCCAAGAGGACGAGCGCGTGGCTGCAGCACGCCGGCACGCGCCCCGGCCATCTCCACCCTGCCTGCCTACGTCCCCGACGCCTGGACGCCTCCAATGTTGCTGGGCTACCCCTCTAGAACCCCCTCGCTCACTCTCTCGTCCCCATCCTCTCCTCTGCTCTCTTTCCCTCTTTGCCCGAGTGGAGCTCGTCGCCGCCACTCGCCGTAGACGCAGCCTCCGTGCTCCCCTCGCCTCCCCGACGTATCCACGAGCATCGCCGCACCTTCCTCATCCTCTCCATCCAGCTACGCCTCGCCGGAGGCCCTGCATCATCGCCCTCTTCGTCATCTTCGTCGCTGGCCGTCGGAGATCCCCCTCGCCACTCCGCTTGCTCGGGTGCTTCCCCGAGCTCGCTGAGACCATCGTCCGCCTCGCCGTAAGCCCCTCTACCGATTTCCCCTGCTGCCATGTTCATTAGCTCACCGTAGCCCTCGTTTCCGTCGAGGCCGAGACCTCACCGGCACCGGACTTGTCGCCGTCGTCGTTTTGGTTCTCCTCCGTCCAAACCGAGCGCGTCACTGCACTCAGTGCACTCCCAGGAGCCGAGCACACCCACCAGAACCTCATGCCGTGCTCCGTAGCCTCGTTTCCGTGCATGCCTGAACTCCGGCCGTCGCCTAAGAGCTCGCCGCTGTCAGCTCCGGCCACCCTAGCCGCTGCCGCTTGTTGCTTTGGATGCGCCTCACTCCCAGGAACCCGCAGGAGCAAACCGTGCATCGAATGGTGCTCCGTAGCGAGAAAACGGTGCACCTCCGCCCTCGGCAGTGGTCGTCGCCGGCGACACTCCGGCGTGCTGACGTGGCGTCATTATTAGGGGCTAATGACCCAGCTAATTAACCCTCTCACACTGACAGCTGGGTCCCACTTCCTAACTAAACACAGTTTATTATCTGTTAAAGTTTAACTAACCCCAATGGGCCCACGCGTCAGCTCTGAACAAGCTGACGTGGCCGTTGACTAGGTCCACATGTCAATGACCCTAACTAGCACCGTGACACTAACCAGTGGGACCCACTGGTCATGTTTGACCTGGACCGCCCCACTTGACCTGGTGATGTCACAGTGATGCAGTGCTGACGCAATAAGTCATTTTCTGGATTTATTTAACTCAGAAATTCCAGAAAATGCCCAAAACTTCTAAAATTCATAGAAAATCAACCGTAACTCCAAATGAATAAATTATATATGAAAAATGATCAAAAAAATCCAATCTATCCATCTGTACTTGTTTCATGCATGTTAAAGCAACTTAAACCTGATGTTTATATCAAAACATGATAATGCACTTTATAAATTCTTAGTTTGAGTTTGAACTTGAACCTTGGGTTTAAAATAACTCAAATCCATCTGGTTGTAGTTGCATTAGGCCAACACACTCATATTGCCATGTCATGAGCATGCATCATATTGTGCATTCCATTGATTGTGTTTCCTTCTCTGTTGCCGGCAATTGTCCCCTCTCAGTAGACGTGGTTCCGACGATGTGTTCGATGACACCGATGAAGAACTATACTATCTTCAGAAGTGCCAGGCAAGCAAAACCCCCTTGTTCATTCTGATACAATCCTATTCTCTCGCTCCTACTCTCTTTTACTGCATTAGGACAACAAGGATTCATCTGTTACTTGCTGCAGTAGCTGAACCCTTATCCTCTGCATGACCTGTCATTGCCACAGTAAATAGATGAAACCCACTAGCATGAGTAGGAGTTGTTTGAGCCCTGATGTGCCTACTCATTCATGCTTGTTTGTCATGCCTGCTACTACTTAGAGTTGAGTCAGGTCGGATTCATCGGGGATGAATCAGAGGTGTGTGAACATGTCCTACTGTGTGTGAGCTAAGTGTGTGGACATGATTTGGTAAAGGTAGTGGTGAGAGGCCATGTAGGAGTACATGGTGGGTTGTCTCATTGAAGCCGTCCTCAGGAACTGAGTTTTATGTTTGTGATCCATGAACAGCTACTACCACACATTGGGTTCCAGTAACTCGGCCCCTCTCGACTTATTAATCAACCTGATCTCTGTCCAGGAGTTGCAACTAGTTTCTGGTGTTTGTAGGTAGTGTTAGTAGTCTACCAAGTGGCACCCGGTACAGGTGGGCTTGGGACAGACTAGGCACAGTGACACGATGTACCAAGTGGCACCCGGATGGTGGGCTTGGGAACCCTGCTCACATCGTTTGGGGCCGTGAGCGACACCCTGACCGGATCTCCTTGCGGATGGAACCCGAATAGGCGATAAAACTGGACGAGAGACTTGTGTGGTTAGTCAGGTCGTGGCTGACTCCCTCGCCAGGCTTCCGCTTGAAGGCTGCCGAGATACACAAGGTGTACATGGCGGTAAGTGGCGAGAGCGTGTGTGAAGAAGTACACCCCTGCAGGGTTAACACTATCTATTTGAATAGCCGTGTCCATGTAAAGGACTTCGGGTTGCTCAGATAGTTCATAGACAAGTGAAAGTGGATACTCTAAAATACGCAAGATAAGCGTGAGTGCTATGGATGGCGTTCTCGTAGGAAGACGGGAGTGGATCCATAGTGGTGTATTTATATGGTGAATATGTGGACTCATGTGCGCCACCTCAAAGAGTTACATTGCAGTCGTAGTTCAAGATAGCCACCGAGTCAAAGATGGCTTGCTGCAGTCAAACTCCACCACCCCCCTTTGTTGATAATGATGCATATGTAGTTAGTTCTGATGTAAGTCTTGCTGGGTACATTTGTACTCACGTTTTCCTATTTTATGTTTTTGCAGAGACTTCCGTCTCACTAGTAGTTTCACGTGGACTTCGACGTTTAGCTTGTTACCTCAGCTACGATCATGTGCCCTCGGCGGGATCTGGTAGATAGTCAGGCTTCTCAGCCTTTTCCATTTATAGTTGTCTATTCTCAGACATGTTAAGCTGCGGTGTGTGCTTTGACTTGTATACTCTGAATGTTGGGTCATGCGACCCATGTTTGTAATATCTCGCTCCTCGGAGCCTAATGAATAAAATACTTGAGTTGTAGAGTCATGTTATGATGCCATGTTGTATTTGCACATATCGAGCATATTGTGTGTATGATATTGAAATGCTTGGTATGTGCGGGATCTAACTATCTAGTTGTTTATCCTTGGTAGCCTCTCTTACCGGGAAATGTCTCATAGTGCTTCCACTGAGCCTTGGTAGCTTGCTACTGCTATGGAACACTTAGGCTGACCGGCATGTGTCCTTCTTTGTTCCTGTGTCTGTCCCTTCGGGGAAATGTCACGCGGTGTATACCGGAGTCCTGTTAGCCTGCTACAGCCCGGTTTACCGGAGTCCTGCTAGCCCAGCTGCTACAGCCCGGATTCACTCGCTGATGACCGACATGTTCATTGCTGGGTCATGTATGCATGTCCCTGTAAGTTAGTGCCACTTTGGGTTTACGACTAGTCATGTCAGCCCGGGTTCTCTGTCATATGGATGCTAGCGACACTATCATATATGTGAGCCAAAAGGCGCAAACGGTCCCGGGCCTAGTAAGGCGACACTCGTGGGAATACCGTGCGTGAGGCCGCAAAGTGATATGAGGTGTTACATGCTAGATCGGTGTGGCATAGGATCGGGGTCCTGACAGCTATCTTCTTGCAAAGGCATTATATGTGAATTATGCAATGCCATGTTGTTTAGCCAATCATCATGTATGTGAATTATATCATGCTATCATTTTTTGTATTACGCGTTCCATTTGTCGACGACGTTTGTATATTCAACTACTCTTCCTGTGCATCAGCCATTTGAAGCGGTGATGGAAGTATCTGGAGTGAAAACAAGGTACTCAGAGCAGACAATGCTACCTGCTGAAGCAGACATCTTGCTGGTTATAGAGAGCTCCTCAGAGGAGGATTCAGAGACTGATGACTAGTCCTATTTCCCCCCTGAGGTCTATGCTCGAACTTGGCAGGGTTATATTACCCATGTCATGCATGTTGTCTTGCATTGCTTAGTTTTTACATCATATATGGATTGCCATCTGCTTACTTGCTTACTATATAAATCATATATTTGAATTATATCATGCCATCATGTTTACATAGTACATACACATCATCTATCTGAATTATGGCCCGGCAACCCATTTAATAAAGACATCATATAGTTATATCATCTCATCTTGTTTAGTGTTTACAGTCATCATATTTTGAATTATGGCATTTTATCCGTGAATGTATGTGAATTATGGCATGCCAACCTATTTAATAGACACATTATATAGTTATATCATGTCATCCGGTTTA
Organism: Aegilops speltoides; assembly: GCA_021437245.1. Taxonomy (NCBI): domain Eukaryota; kingdom Viridiplantae; phylum Streptophyta; class Magnoliopsida; order Poales; family Poaceae; genus Aegilops; species Aegilops speltoides. The sequence goes on from CM038146.1 coordinate 143,377,197, forward strand.
CATAGTCATCATATTTTGAACTATGTCTTTCCATCTTTTTTAGTTAGCCATCATAATGTGAAATTGTGTCATGCTATCCTGTTAAGTTAGCCATCATATATGTGAAATTGTGTCATGCTATCTTGTTTGGTTAGCCAACATAAATGTGAATTATTTCATGCCCTCTTTTATTCCCCACTATCCATTGCACCTGTCTATCATACAATGTCTATACTTTCAATTACTTTTCTTGTTTATCAGCCATTTGAATTGGAGAGGGTGATGGCAGTATCTAAGGGAATACCAACACGGTCTTGTAAAAGATAGTGCTACCATTGATGCAGATAGAACCATGGTTGTACTTTCCCAAGGACCAGATCCACCACACATAACCCTGACTCGCAGATTGTACCCTTACCCAGCTTGGACAAAGAACCAGCTACACCCCTTCTAACCCCAACCCCGCAGATAGTAACCCAGTTCCAGTTGACACAACACCGTCTCCAACACAGAGCACCCAAACACGAAAGCAGTTAGTAAGGAACTGCAGTGCCCAAAGCACGAGGACCACCACCGAATCCCAACTCAACGCTTAAAGGAGAAGAAGATTTTCTCGAGTCGAGGTTCTGTAGCTATGGTTCATACTCCTTTGCTCTTGCATTACTGTATTTACTCATACCAACTATTTTCAAATTTGAAGGATGGAATTGAAACTCCAATGGAGCAACAGGTATGTTTCAAACCTGTTTCTTTAACTGGTTTGCTGTTGTAACCTGCTCTATGTTGATTTCAGTTTCAATTGAATAAACAGTTATGTTTTCATGTCATGCACATTACAAGTGTTGTTATTGCTCTATAGTTTCCCACAGTTATATTCTGTATATTCTGCTTTGTCTTGAACAAATATTATTTGAACTGTGTCTCTATCTTGACTTGGCAACAAAAACTAGAATGATATAGACCATAAAGTGACCATGGTACATAGATATATGTTTGTTTCATGTCGTTATCCTGTCCACTTTACTACTGAACTCATTTACCAAAATGAGTTTCATATACAACATGGTAAACCTGTGATGTGTCTGCTTGTTTCTCTTTTAGAATGCGGACAAAATATTGGAGAACAATACCCCGTTATGCAATGGTAAAGGAAGTAATGCAGATAAGGTTCAAGATAGTGAGACGTCCCTGTTGGTCTCCAAGAAAGCTGATAAAAACTATCTTGACGATAGTGAGAGAACCCAAAAGTCATGTCTTGATGTAGTGTTCAAGTTATGGCCACATCGCTGGCACAAGCTCTTGAACTCATTTGCTGAATCAGTTCGTCTTCTTGATCTCAACTTCAAGTTGAAAGACATCGATCGATGTGATGTGACAGAAGTCAAGGACCGAGGAAGTCCTGCATAATTCAAATGCATACTTCACGGTGCAACAAACAAGTTACTGGAGGATTTAAGCGCTAAACAAGAGAAAGTTAATAAGCTTGCTAAGCATCTTCCCAGCATTATGGGTACCCAGGATATTGTTTCTTGAGATCTTCTAAAGTGGTTTCAGTTCTGCATTTGTTTTGCTGCGGTGTTTATTTGCGCTGGTCGCCAACTTTGACAACCAGTGTATATGATATGCTGCTTTGTTCCCTATATTTGCACTGGTGGCGAACTTTGATGCCCAGTGGATGTAATATGTGTAATACCCATGATAGCCTAGCGTAAGTTGCTTGCTTATTTATTTCCTTGTTCTCTTGTTTATTTGTTTGCTTGTAGTCAGTGCAGTTCTTTTTCCGCGGTTTACTAGTGGCCGCAATAACCTATTTTGAAAAACTAGGCCACAATAACCATGGGGTACATATTTACTGTAGTGACACTGGGCCTCCTACCGGCCGTAGAAACAGTGGGCCTTCTATGGGCCATAGAAACAATGGGCCTTCTACGGGCCGTAGACACAATGGGCCTTCTACGGACTGTAAACACAATGGGCTTCTACGGGCCCTATCAACAATGGGCCTTATATGGGTCGTATGATCGATTGGCCAAACATGGGCCAATAACAGACCGCATTATGGTCGTAAACGGGCTAGAGTTGGAACCATCCGTTCATGGGCTGAACATAATGGGCCATCGTTAATAGGCCGTATTTGATGATGCTATGAAAATGGCCCAACGTATTAACGGGCCACAAACGGACCGACTGTAACAACAGGCTGAATTTGGCCCACAAGCCGAAAATGACAGTAACGGGTCGTCAGTAACCGAATGTTGGAAATGAGCCCAGGAATAAATGGGCCCTGAGAAGGACAAAAAATAACATGGGCTGAAACGGCCCGATGGAATAATGGGTAGTTAATGGGTATAAAGTGATACACTATTCATTACAGGCCAGTTTCACCACGGGCCATTAATGGGCCAAGAGTTACAAAGGGCCTCATATGGGTCGAAAGACGTCATGGGCCATACATGGGCTGGAGGTTAAAACGGGCTGGAATCATATTGGACGGCCCATATGATGCTACTGGGCCTAATTCGGATAGATCGTAACGGGCCCTGGGTTAGCGGGCTGTAAATGGGCTATATGCGAACATGCCGTTAACAGGCTTTCAGTTAGCCAGCCCGCCACCTTTTGACCAAGTCAAACTGGCCGGCCTTTTCACAGGAATGGGCCTCTGTTGGGCCGTGCCACGTGTTGATGTATCATAGGTGCCTTCTGTCCAATGAGTGGATGACATCTGTCCCGACGGTGAGCCAACACGTGTTTCCTCCAGCCAATGATGATTTTACACGTGGAAAATCCCCATTGGTCGGGGCTGTTAACGGGTTATCGGATCCAAAACTGGCCCGATAGCTTAACAGTCTTCCATTGCGGTGGATGCCACGTGTTGGTCACCCTTGACGAAAGCACTTATATGACGCGCGATTTATCGTCATGGAAGTGAACACTTCCGTGATGATAATTTTGGTAATGTCATGGAACACTTCTACGACACCACAGTTATGGCTATCTTGATTCTGTCATAAAATCGTCATGGATGTACATGCATCACAGAAAATGTGACCTACTATGACAAACACGTATCATCACGGAAGTGTATTTTTTTGTAGTGCAATGACAAGTGAATAAACACTCATCGTGAGAATAACACATCTAGCATGGAAAATATTGGCTACCCTTTACCGCCTCGCGAGTAGTAGAGCACACAAAAGAGAAATTTATTTTGAACATTAGAGATGGCACATGCAAATTTGCTTAGAACGGCATGGAAATAACTCATATAGGTAGGTATAGTGGACTCATAAGGCAAAACTCGTTTAAAGGTTTTTGGATGCACAAGTAGTGATCATACTTAGTGCAAAATTAAGGCTAGCAAAAAGATTGAGAAGCGGCCAACCAAAAAGCAAAAAATCTCGTACCCAAGCATTAAGCATAAGTAACACCGAATAATGCACCATAAGTAGGATATAAATTTCATTGCAAAACTATTGACTTTTGTGCTTGCATAGGAATCACAAACCTTAACATCAATATTCTTACTAAAGCACAATTACTCATCAACATGACTCACATATCATATAGTCATATCTCAAAACCATTACTAAGAATCAATTTTATTTTGTCCAATGATCTTCATGATTTTTTATTATATCCTCCTTGGATATCTATCACTTTGGAACTATTTTCATATGTTGCTTTTGATAAGCTCAAACAAATATAAATGAAGAACATGAGCACAACTTTTTATTTCTCTCAAAATAATCTAAGTGAAGCAAGAGAGGATTTCTTAAAAATTTACTAACTCCCAAATAAATCTAAGTGAAGCATGAGAGCATTTCTTCAAAATTAACAAAGCACACCGTGCTCAAAAAGATATAAATAAAGTACTAGAGCAAATTCATGGCTCTAAAAATTTAAGTGAAGCATAGGAGCAAGCATAGCATAATCTCTCTCAAAAGGGTGTGTCCAGAAAGGATTCAACACTTAAAACACAAAGAAAAACAAGCAAAGACTCATATCATACAAGACGCTCTAAGCAAAACTCATATCATGTGACGAATAAAAATATAGTTTCAAGTAAAATACCGATGGTTGTTAGAAGAAAGCGGGGATGCCACTCGACGGCATCTCCAAGCTTAGTTGCTTGCTACTTCTTTGAATATTATATTGGGGTGCCACGGGCATCCCCAAGCTTAGCCTTTTGCTTATCCTTATTCCTTCATCCATCGTAAGATAACCCAAAACTTGAAAACTTCAATCACACAAAACTCAAACAAAACCTTCATGAGATTCGTTAGTATAAGAAACCAAACCACTACAATAAATACTGTAGAAAACCTATTCTTATTTTTTTGCATTATATCTACTGTATTCCAACTTTTCTATGGCAAAAACTCATCAAAGAAAACCATAGAGTCATCAAAACAAGCACACAACGCAAAGAAAACAGAATCTGTCAAAAACAGAACAGTCTGTAGAAATCTGAAAATTTCAAATACTTCTGTGACTCCAAAAATTATGAAATAAATTTTTGGACGTGAGTAATTTTTCTATTAATCCTCTGTAAAAATAATCAACTTAAAACCACTCTTCTGTAAAAAAATGAAAACGAATCTTGTGAGCACAAAAGTTTCTGTTTTTCAGCAAGATCAAATAAACTTTCATCCAAGTCTTGCCAAAGGCATTGCTTGGCACAAACACTAACTAAAACACAAAAAACACAATCATAACAGTAGAATAATTGTGCTAACACTCCAGAACATAAAGCAAAAAGAAAAAATAAATTTTATTCATTGGGTTGCCTCCCAACAAGCGCTATCGTTTTACTCCCCTAGCTAGGCATAACGCGTAGGATCTAAGTTTTGTCACCCTTATCCTTGTTTCCCTTGGAGGTATTTGTGTCGGGTGGTTTTGTAAATAAGACATAAAACACAATATCCATGGAAACCTTAGCACTATCAAGTTGCTTTTTATCATAACCCCTTTGATTTCCGGCAGTGATCCAAGAATAGTGTTGATTAAAATCATTAAAAACTTGTTGGATCATATCTAAAACGGGGACTTGCTTTTTAATATTCTCATCAAAGATTTGTCTATCTCCAAGAAAATGTCTTAAAGCATAATCACTGCTATAAAGAATTTCATCAATCACGGATTTTTCATGATTCATTCCATAAAAAAAAGATTTCCCTAGCTTCCCGTATTATGTAGTCAAATTCATTCATCAAAACAAGAGTGGCAAACTTTTTAGCTTTAGGATCTTTTATAACGGGCAACTCATAGAATAATCTTTGCAAGGTAGGATGAGTACAAAGAAATCAATTTTCAATTTTCAAGACAAGTGCCGAGATAGCTTCCGCATAAGTTTTAGTCCTTTTAAGTATAGGGATATCATCAAGACTTAATTTTCCGACACAATTGAAAAATTCTTGGATATGTTCTTTTCCCATAAAATTCCCTTGCCCCAAAACAAAATTTTTGGCATCCAGATTACCCATACACTCCACTTTAGGAGTTAGGCCATCATCTGTTTCTGCCATACCAAAGTCACTCATAGTGACAAGTTCAAGCAAATAAGAGATCTGACGAGAAAAAGGCGAAAAAAAAGAGGGCGAATAAAACAACAAATTTTTGTGAAGTGGGGGAGAGGAAAATGAGAGGCAAATGGCAAAAAATGTAAATTACAAGGAGATGAAATTTGTGATTAGGAACCTAGATGATGTTGAAGATCCTCCCCGGCAACGGTGCTAGAAATTGGCACATGGCCGGGAGACTATCTTGACTTGATCCTCCCCGGCAACGGCGCCAGAAATTCCTTTTGATGTCTACTAGAACTATGTCAATATTTCCCCAAAGAGGAAGGGATGATGTAGTATAGAGATGATAGGTATTTCCCTCAGTGATGAGACCAAGGTTATCGAACCAGTAGGAGAACCTCCTCACACCACGTAAACAGCACCTGCACACAAATAACAAATACTCGCAACCCGACGTGTTAAAGGGGTTGTCAATCCCTTTTGGGTACGACGCCTCAAGTAGGCAAATAACATGAGGTAAAAAGTGGTAGATATGATAAATAGATCGTGGAACAAACAAATTGCAACAAGGTATTTTTGTATTTTTGGTTTAATAGATTAGAAAATAAATGCAAGAGAAAATAGATCGCAAAGGCAAATATGATGAAAAGAGACGCGGGGGCCGTAGGTTTCACTAGTGGCTTCTCTCGAGAAAAAAAGCAAACGATGGGAAAACTATTACTATTGGGCAATTGATAGAACTTCAAATAATCATGATGATATCCAGGCAATGATCATTATATAGGCATCATGTCCAAGATTAGTAGACCAACTCCTGCCTGCATCTACTACTATTACTCCACACGTCTAATGCTATCTAGCATGCATCTAGTGTATTAAGTTCATGAGAAAACAGATTAATGCAATAAGAATGATGACATGATGTAGACGAGATCCGTTTATCTATTGCAGCAGATATAGATATCATCTTGTTATCCTTAGTAGCAACGATACATACGTGTCGGTTCCCATTCTGTCACTGGGATCAAGCATTGTAAGATCGAACCCACTACAAAGCACCTCTTCCCATTGCAAGATAAATAGATCAAGTTGGCCAAACAAAACCCAAATATAGGAGAAGAAATATGAGGCTATAAGCAATCATGCATATAAGAGATCAAAGAAGACTCAAATAACTTTCATGGATAAAAACATAGATTTGATCGTAAACTCAAAGTTCATCGGATCCCAACAAACACACCGCCAAAAGACTTACATCATATGGATCTCCAAGAGACCATTGAGTGATAATCAAGAGAGAGAGAGAGAGAGGAAGCCATCTAGCTACTAACTACGGACCCATAGGTCTACAAAGAACTACTCACACATCATAGGAGAGGCACCAATGGAAGTGGTGAACCCCTCCATGACAGTGTCTAGACTGGATCTAGTGGTTCTGGACTCTGCGGCGGCTGGAACAATATTTTGTTGACTCCCCTAGGGTTTCTGGAATATTGTGGTATTTATAGAGCAAAGAGGCGGTTCGGGGGGGCACCCGAGGTCGGCAGCACCCACTTGGGCGCGCCTGGGCCAACTGGCGCGCCCTGGTGGGTGCTGCTCCCCTCGAGCAGCCCCTCAGGTGCTTCCTTGTCCCACTTGCCTTCTTCTGGCCCAAAAAAAATCCTCCAGGAGTTGCGTTGCGTTTGGACTCTGTTTGATATTGATTTCCTGCGATTTAAAAAACATGCAGAAAACAACAACTGGCACTGGGCACTATGTCAATAGGTTAGTACCAAAAAATGATATAAAATGATTGTAAAACTTCCAAGAATGATAATATAACAGCATGGAACAATAAAAAATTGTAGATACATTGGAGACGTATCAGGCTTCGCCTAAGCACTACAAAAGTATGACCAAGGGACGAAACTGTGGAGGGGGGCATTGCACACGGCTAAGAGATTTTCGTCATTATGTGTGGCGCCCCCCACCCACATATATATATATATATAGGTGGGGGAAGAGAGGAGGCTGCTAGGAGGTGCCCCAAGTATGTCGAATCCTACTTGGGGTTCTCCCCAAGCCGCGCCCCCCCTTTCCTAATTAGGTGAGTGGGGAAAGGCACGGGAGGGTGCCCCCCCCCCCTTTCCTTTCTCACATGAGAAGGGTGAGGGAGTCCTGGACTAGGGGGTGTCCAGATAGCCGGACTATCATCATCGGCCGGACTCCAAGACTATGAAGATACAAGACTGAAGACTTCGTCCCGTGTCCGGATGGGACTTTCCTTGGCGTGGAAGGCAAGCTTGGCAATACGGATATGTAGATCTCCTACCATTGTAACCGACTCTGTGTAACCCTAGCCCTCTCCGGTGTCTATATAAACCGTAGGGTTTTAGTCCATAGGACGAACAACAATCATACCATAGGCTAGCTTTTAGGGTTTAGCCTCCTTGATCTCGTGGTAGATCTACTCTTGTACTACCCATATCATCAATATCAATCAAGCAGGAGTAGGGTTATACCTCCATCGAGAGGGCCCGAACCTGGGTAAAAACATCGTGTCCCTTGTCTCCTGTTACCATCCGCCTAGACGCACAGTTCGGGACCCCCTACCCGAGATCCGCCGGTTTTGACACCGACATTGGTGCTTTCATTGAGAGTTCCTCTGTGTCGTCACCGATAGGCTTGATGGCTCCTCCGATCATCATCAACAACGTGGTCCAGGGTGAGACTTTTCTCCCCGGACAGATCTTCGTATTCGGTGGCTTTGCACTGCGGACCAATTCGCTTGGCCATCTGGAGCAGATCAGCTTCGCCCCGCCATCGGTCGATTTGGAAGTCTAAACTTCACGGCTGACATCCGCGGAGACTTGATCTTCGATGGATTCGAGCCACAGCCGAGCGCGCCGCACTGTCTCGATGGGCATGATTTAGCTCTGCTGCCGGACAGTGCCCTGGAGGCCGCACATGAGTCCGCTCCGACCCTTAATTCGGAGCCGACCGCGCAGATCGAGGATGGATGGCTAGACACCACCTCGGGGGCTGCAACCTCTACGGCGATGGAGCCGAATACCGACCTTGTCCCTTGCGATGCTCGTGACTTCAAGGTGCCGGACTCCTCGCCGGACTCCGAACCTCCTGCGCCCCCTCCAATCGAATCCGATTGGGCGCCGATCATGGAGTTCACCACCACGGACATCTTTCAACACTCACCTTTTGGCGACATCCTGAATTCGCTAAAGTATCTCTCGCTATCAGGAGAGCCCTGGCCGAATTGCGGTCAGGATGGTTGGGATGCGGACGACGAAGAAATTCAAAGCCCACCCACCACCCACTTTGTAGCCACTGTCGACGATCTAACCGACATGCTAGACTACGACTCCGAAGACATCGACGGTATGGACGACGATGCCGGAGACGACCAAGAACCAGCGCCTATGGGGCACTGGAAGACCACCTCGTCATACGACATATATATGGTGGACATCCCAAAGGATGGGAATGGCGAGGAAGCAGCGGAGGAAGACTCCTCCAAGACACAGCCCAAGCGCCGGCGTCAGCGTCGCCGCTCTAAATCTGTAACACCCCGGATCCGATGCGCCAGGTGTCCGTCAGTTATTCGCCTTCGTTGCCATGTCATTTGCTTGCGTGTTGCATTTGCCATGTCATCATATGCATTTCATATCATGTCATCATGTGCATTTCATTTTGCATACGTGTTCGTCTCATGCATCCGAGCCTTTTCCCCGTTGTCCGTTTTTGCAATCCGGCGCTCCTATGTCATCCGCGTCCCCTCTTCTCTCTTTTCGTGTGCGGGTGTTAAACTTTCTCGGAATGGCCCGAGGTTTGCCAAGCGGCCTTGGTATACTACCGGTTGACCGCCTGTCAAGTTTCGTGCCATTTGGAGGTCGTTTGGTACTCCAACGGTTAACCGGGTAACCGCAAAGCCCTCTTTGTTTCAGCCCAACACCCTTCCAAAGTGGCCCTAAAACCCACCAAACTCCTCTCCATGCTCTCGGTCATTCGATCACGATCGGCGTGGCAAAACCGCTCCTCATTTGGACACTCCTAGCTCCCTCTACCTCTATATATAGACCTCCCCGTTTTCCCACAGAGCAAACCCTAAAATTCGTCCCCGCGCTCGCCGGACACGTCCGACCCGTCCGGACGCGTCCGCCGCCCAGCAGCCACGTCGCCCGGACCAATCCGGTGCCGACACGTCAGCTCCTCCGCCGTCCGCAGCCAACCGGCGCCCTCCACGTCACCGCCGCCACCTCACCCGCGCCTCCCTCTCTCCTCCTCCCCGGCCCAGCGCGCCTGCAGCCCGGCTCCCTTCTCCACCGACCTGGGCCGAGCCCAGCAAGGGTGAGCAGCCCCAGCGCCCCCTCCTTTTTTTTTCCTGTTGTGGCCCAGCAAGATTCGGCCCGTGGTTGTTTTTTTTCCGTCCTGCGAATTTTCCTATTATCCTGTGATTTACTGTTTTACAGAAAAACCCTTCATGATCATGCATTTAATAACTCTTAAACCGTGCATCGGATTAAAACAAACTTTATATGTAAAATGCTTAGTTTTTCATCTAGTTTAATAATATGCCACTTTCATCCATGTTTAAAATGTTTAAAATGATGTTTGCTTAAATTTGCTCAAATGCCATGTTAAATGATTTAATTCATAACTAAATAACCGTAACTCCGAATTTAATAAACTTTATATGTAAATGGGGTAGAAAAATGCCTAGTTTAACATGGTCCACTTTATTTTGATGTTTAACAACATTAAAATTGTGTTTAGGGCAGAACAGTACCGAATTCGAATATTGCTCATGAGGATTTTCGGATTTGTTGTTTGTTCTTCGGCCTCATTTAAACTTGCCTAGTTAGGTAGTTTTGTTATGCTTCACCCTTGCCATGTTAACCAACATTTAATCTTGTCTTGTTCATAACCGAGAGAGAACTAAATAATTGATGTGGTGTTTTGTCAATATGCAACTCGTTGCATATTGAGCTCCACTTAACTTGTAGTATTATTTGTTGCACTTTGCCATGCCATGCCTCATTAAACGGACATGCATCATACTTGCTTGCGCATCATGCCATGTTTATGTGATGGTTGTTTACTATGTTGTTTGTTTCTTTCCGGTTGCTTCTCTCGTTTAGCCGGTTTCGTTCGGAGTTGTGAGGATTCGTTCGACTTCGTCCGTTTGTCTTCTTCATGGACTCATTCTTCTTCCTTGCGGGATTTCAGGCAAGATGATCATACCCTCGAAATCACTACTATCTTTGCTATGCTAGTTTGTTCGCTCTTTTGCTATGCCAATGCTACGATGCCTACCATTTGCTTGTCAGCCTCCCTATTTGCCATGAACCTCTAACCTATGACACTACTCCTAGCAAACCGTTGTTTGGCTATGTTACCGCTTTGCTCAGCCCCTCTTATAGCGTTGTTAGTTGCAGGTGAAGATTGAAGATTGTTCCTTGTTGGAACATGGAGATGTTGTTCCTTGTTGGAACATGTTTACTTGTTGGGATATCACAATATATCTTATTTACTTAATGCATCTATATATTTGGTAAAGGGTGGAAGGCTCGGCCTTATGCCTGGTGTTTTGTTCCACTCTTGCCGCCCTAGTTTCCGTCATACCGGTGTTATGTTCCCGGATTTTGCGTCCCTAACGCGGTCGGGTGATTTATGGGACCCCCCTGACAGTTCGCTTTGAATAAAACTTGTCCAGCAAGGCCCAACATTGCCTTTTACCATTTGCCTCACCTAGCCCTTTTCTTCCCTTGGGTTTCCGGAGCCCGAGGGTCATCTTTATTTTAACCCCCGGCCGGTGCTCTTCAGTGTTGGTCCAACTTTGGCGATGTCCGGCGCCCCTGGCAAACTGTGGTCTATGCCAACCCGACGTCTGGCTCATCCGGTGTGCCACGAGAACGAGATATGTGCAGCTCCTATCGGGATTTGTCGGCACTGTGAGGAGGCTTTGCTGGTCTTGTTTTACCATTGTCGAAATGTCTTGATGTACGGGATACCGAGTCGATCGGAGTGTCTTGGGTGAAGGTCTATTCCTTCGATGATCGCGAGAGCTTGTCATGGGCTAAGTTGGGACACCCCTGCAGGGTATAAACTTTCGAGAGCCGTGCCCGCGGTTATGTGGCAGATGGGAATTTGTTAACGTCCGGTTGTAGAAAACCTGAAGTTGACCTTAATTAAAATACATCAACCGTGTGTGTTACCGTGATGGTCTCTTTCCGGCGGAGTCTGGGAAGTGAACACGGTGTTGGAGTTATGCTTGACGCAGGTTGCTATAGGATCACTTCTTGATCATACTTTTATCGACCGTGCTTTGCCTTCTCTTCTCGCTCTCATTTGCGTATGGTAGCCACCTTATATGCTAGTCGCTTGCTGCAGCTCCACCTCATGCCTTTACCTTTCCCATAAGCTTAAATAGTCTTGATCTCGTGGGTGCGAGATTGCTGAGTCCTCGTGGCTCACCAGATACTTCCAAAACCAGTTTGCGGTGCCTATGTTAATGAAAGCGGTGGCGCTTTCAAGCTCAAGGAGGAGCTCGATGAAGATCTTGCCCTTTGTGTTGTTCCGTTTTAGTTGATCAGTAGTGGAGCCCAGTTGGGGTCGATCAGGGTCCTTTGTCGCATTTGGGGTTCTTCTTTTATTTTGGTTCCGTAGTCGGACCTTGATTGTATCTGGATGATGTAATGCTTTATTCATGTAATTGTGTGAAGTGGCGATTGTAAGCCAACTATGTATCTTTTTCCTTATGTATTAAATGGATTGTGCGAAGATTACCTCACTTGCGACATTGCTTTCAATGCGGTTATGCCTCTAAGTCGTGCTTCGACACGTGGGAGATATAGCCGCATCGAGGGCGCTAAGTTGGTAATCGAGCCATCCCGACCTTAGGAGCCCCCAACGCTTGATCGTTTTAGTGGCCGAGTTGTGTCTAGAAAAAATGTTTTGAGTCATTTAGGATTATATATATCGGAGAGTTTAGGAATTCTTTTTACTCCCGGTCCTTCGACCTTACGGTGAGGTATCTGACGTAGAGTTTTGACTCTTCTCTTCTCAAATTTCACTAAAAATTTTTTAGGATCACGCTGGTATCTTAGAATCGTTCGATGGTTTTATGATGACAACATTGTCTTGGTTGCCTCCTGTCATTAGGGGTTGTGGCAGTGTCCCGGGAGTTGAGCTCCGAGGTGTTGTCGTCATAATTTTATCGTTGCAGATTCGGAATACCCGAGTTTAGTACGCCGACATCGAAAATCTCTTTTATGCAGTTGTTGGTGAGATAATCCCGCTAACCCAGTACTGAGGTGAGTACGGGAGTATTGCCATGACTGGTATAACGGATGCTTTTCGAAGGTTGAGGTAGACGATTTCGAAGGTTTCTTGGTTATGTGTTGACGGATGGATACAATTGGATGTAGGTATTGTTAGTTTGGGTGAGATATATTGCTCCCTGTATCCCCAACACCAGATTGCATAACCGAAAGTTTGGGAGTTTCATAGGTGGGAATTCAAGTAGCTCTTAGGATATCTTTCCGACGGATGTATGATATGAAATTGGGGTTCGACGTCTAGTGGTCCGCCTATTCACGGTTGATTTTACTGATGGTCTCGTTGTGTCTTAAAGAGTCCTTGGCTATGCCGACTGGGACGCTTCAGTATGTCATGTGCACTACCTTGTACATGATGGTGCTGTACGATTGAGCCCGTAGGCCCCACCACTAAAAACTTCGGACGAAATCTCTATCATATGTTTGTTCCGGCTTATTCTGCAAGCCAGTCCTTTGTTTTTGTTTTGAGTTGTGGTATTCGAGTTGCTTCAATGTCAAATGTTGAATCCATACCTTCCTAAACGGTGTTCTCATATTGCTATGTGAATACTAATCCTTTTGATCATTGAGGTTGTCATGTTAATTCTTTTCCAACCGGTGCGCTTCTCTTCGAGATGATCCCATCATTCTCCCCATTCGCAAGATAAATTCTAAGTTTTCTCAACGGTGTTTGTTTCATCCGTCTCCAAATTGCCTTTGTTTTCCCGCCCACCCACCCTTTTCTTCAAGGACACAGTTTTCTTAATCAAGTATCCATTTATTCATGCGAAGTTTCTCCATTCTTTTCCGTCAATGTTCGTACCCGGTGGTTCTCAAGAAGATGTTCTACTAGTTCGTCATTCCTCATTCGTTTTCTCTTCTCCGGTGGATTCAAGTCAAGTTTTGTTGATCATACCTTTTTCCTCATTTCAATGTCTTTTCATACCGGTGCACCTCATTATCATTCTACTTCTCGCTATTTGTTATTCCGGAGTGCTCAAGATATCTCGAAGATTCGTGTTTCCACTATGCATTCGTTCAAGCTCTTTCGAGATTGTTATCTCATTCAAGCCATTTAATTCAACCGGTGCAACATCTCTTTTAAATCTTTTCAACGGTGTTCTTTTGAGTGGGCCCTAACCCACAGGTCTTTTCTCAGGATCTTACCTGACTCTTCTATTTTCCAAGAGCTATCCCAAATTCTTCTCCAAGTTTGATGTAAGAATGAGTTATCATCAGTCAAATGCTTTTCTCCAAGATCTTTCAAATTCTTTTCATAGTTGGCTCAACCTCTTCGCTTTTGATTCTTCCGGTGTGCCTCAATAATTCTTGGTGGTGTTTCTCGTTGTCATTCTCATCATTTGAAGACCGAAGAAGATTTTCTCTTTAATCTTGCTCTATTCTCTTCAAGATTCATGGTGATAGCTTGTTGCCATCCTCTCATAATTGTTTTCGATTGTGAGAATCTTTTTCACCCATCCGGAGCATAGTTGTTTCCATTTCTTTCCTCCGAAGGCCATCATGTCATAATTCTTCATTCTCAGCGTGTAGCTATCGTTCTCTAAATCTTATCGGTGCATCGTTCAATAGCCTCTAATCAGTTCATGTTCTCTTCGTTCTCATGTATCTAAATCCCCTCAAGTATCTTCATTCGTTTTCCAATTCTTCCTGGTGAATTGTGCTTTTGCTATGTTCATTTTCAATTCTTACGGTGGTTCGTTTAAGATTTCACCTCTTTCGTTATCATTTAATTCATTCGTTCTTTCCAATCCTACCGGTGGTTCGTTGAAGACCTTCCCAAGCTTGCGCGTATCTATCTTAATCCTTTCTACGAGAATAAGTGGCATGCCAAATCCATTGTGGGTCATCAATTCAATTGGTGAAGGATACGCATAACATAATTCTTATTCTTGTTCATCCAAGTGATTAATTCTTTATTCCGGAGGCCCTTAAGATTCTCGGTTTCATTTGTTTTCATCTTCTCTTTTTCCCGGAGTTCCAAGCTCTAATTATCACGGAGATCCATCTAAATCATTGCAAGGTTTCACCTTGTGTTTTCAACTTCTCTTTCTTTCTATCATCCTTCTATTACCAGAGTTCTTCATTGAGGCTCTACATGGTGGTTCATCAAGGATTTAATTCCTTCTCAAAGTTTTCTTCCAGATTCCTTCCTAAGGAGCTCAAGCTTTCTTCATATGGTAATCCGGAGTGCAATTCTTTCTACCTTATTTTTTTGAGATGGTGTTATATCACTCTTGACAATTTCCTTCATGTTAAATGATTCATATGTTGTCAAGAATGAGGTATTTTAAATCCATCATTTCCTCTTCGTTCAAGAGATCTTTTCGACAAATCAACTTTTTCATTGGAGTTATCTTGGTATAGATTTCACCTAAAGCCTTCCCTAAGGAATGTTGCTATTTTGGTGCTTATTAATGACCCAAGTTATCTCTTTTCCATCTTGATGGAACAAGCGTTCATCTCTTCGTTATTCTCAAGCAATAGTTTCCGTTAGTGGCAGAATTTCACCTCAAGTTTTGAGATGTTTTCCATAAGCCCACTACAAACTTATTCTTTTCGTTGTTGATCTTGCAACAACTCTATTCTAACCTCCTTGCAAGGATGCCTTCCAAATTCAATTGTGGTAGAAGTTGGCATTTTTCTTCTCCGTTCTTTTATTCCAATGATCTATCTTCTATTCTTTCTTACGGAGGCATTGTGATGTTGCTCTTTTCACTCATCATCTCGAATTGTGAGCATCGTGCTCTTTTCATTCTTATCCATTTAACCGGAGTGTGGGGTCATCTCTTCAAGTGCTTTTCATCTTATCAAGTTTTCCTTCTTTCAGTCGGAGTGCTGCCCAAATTATATCATTCTTATTCCTTCTCTATCTTGTTTAACCGGAGTGGTTTCAAATTCTATCTTGTCCACTAAACTCCTCATTCATAGCTTTGCAACCTTCAAGTTCTCGTAATATTCCTTGTTCCTCTTTTCTAATGGATTGTTTGCAATCTCGTTCATCTCTGTTGTACTCTTTCTTTTAAATTGCTCAACCTCTCAAGGTTCGTGGTTTCACTTGTTCGTCAAAGAAGCAACTTAGTTTTACCGCTTATCTTCCTCTTCCGTTTTCCCTCCGGTGCCATCCTAGATCTCGGGACGAGATCCTCTCGTAGTGGTGGAGTGTTGTAACACCCCGGATCCGATGCGCCAGGTGTCCGTCAGTTATTCGCCTTCGTTGCCATGTCATTTGCTTGCGTGTTGCATTTGCCATGTCATCATATGCATTTCATATCATGTCATCATGTGCATTTCATTTTGCATACGTGTTCGTCTCATGCATCCGAGCCTTTTCCCCGTTGTCCGTTTTGCAATCCGGCGCTCCTATGTCATCCGGCGTCCCCTCTTCTCTCTTTTCGTGTGCGGGTGTTAAACTTTCTCGGAATGGTCCGAGGTTTGCCAAGCGGCCTTGGTATACTACCGGTAGACCGCCTGTCAAGTTTCGTGCCATTTGGAGGTCGTTTGGTACTCCAACGGTTAGCCGGGTAACCGCAAAGCCCTCTTTTGTTTCAGCCCAACACCCCTTCCAAAGTGGCCCAAAACCCACCAAACTCCTCTCCATGCTCTCGGTCGTTCGATCACGATCGCGTGGCCGAAAACCGTTCCTCATTTGGACACTCCTAGCTCCCTCTACCTCTATATATAGACCCTCCCCCGTTTTCCCACAGAGCAAACCCTAAAATTCGTCCCCGCGCTCGCCGGACACGTCCGACCCGTCCGGACGCGTCCGCCGCCCAGCAGCCACGTCGCCCGGACCAATCCGGTGCCGACACGTCAGCTCCTCCGCCGTCCGCAGCCAACCGGCGCCCTCCACGTCACCGCCGCCACCTCACCCGCGCCTCCCTCTCTCCTCCTCGGCCCGGTAGCGCTGTGCTGGCTCCCTTCTCCACCGACCTTGGCCGAGCCCAGAAGGGTGAGCAGCCCCAGCGCCCCCTCCTTTTTTTTTCCTGTTGTGGCCCAGCAAGATTCGGCCCGTGGTTGTTTTTTTTCCGTCCTGCGAATTTTCCTATTATCCTGTGATTTACTGTTTTACAGAAAAACCCTTCATGATCATGCATTTAATAACTCTTAAACCGTGCATCGGATTAAAACAAACTTTATATGTAAAATGCTTAGTTTTTCATCTAGTTTAATAATATGCCACTTTCATCCATGTTTAAAATGTTTAAAATGATGTTTGCTTAAATTTGCTCAAATGCCATGTTAAATGATTTAATTCATAACTAAATAACCGTAACTCCGAATTTAATAAACTTTATATGTAAATGGGGTAGAAAAATGCCTAGTTTAACATGGTCCACTTTATTTTGATGTTTAACAACATTAAAATTGTGTTTAGGGCAGAACAGTACCGAATTCGAATATTGCTCATGAGGATTTTCCGGATTTGTTGTTTGTTCTTCCGGCCTCATTTAAACTTGCCTAGTTAGGTAGTTTTGTTATGCTTCACCCCTTGCCATGTTAACCAACATTTAATCTTGTCTTGTTCATAACCGAGAGAGAACTAAATAATTGATGTGGTGTTTTGTCAATATGCAACTCGTTGCATATTGAGCTCCACTTAACTTGTAGTATTATTTGTTGCACTTTGCCATGCCATGCCTCATTAAACCGGACATGCATCATACTTGCTTGCGCATCATGCCATGTTTATGTGATGGTTGTTTACTATGTTGTTTGTTTCTTTCCGGGTTGCTTCTCTCGTTTAGCTTCGGTTTCGTTCCGGAGTTGTGAGGATTCGTTCGACTTCGTCCGTTTGTCTTCTTCATGGACTCATTCTTCTTCCTTGCGGGATTTCAGGCAAGATGATCATACCCTCGAAATCACTACTATCTTTGCTATGCTAGTTTGCTCGCTCTTTTGCTATGCCAATGCTACGATGCCTACTATTTGCTTGTCAGCCTCCCTATTTGCCATGAACCTCTAACCTATGACACTACTCCTAGCAAACCGTTGTTTGGCTATGTTACCGCTTTGCTCAGCCCCTCTTATAGCGTTGTTAGTTGCAGGTGAAGATTGAAGATTGTTCCTTGTTGGAACATGGAGATGTTGTTCCTTGTTGGAACATGTTTACTTGTTGGGATATCACAATATATCTTATTTACTTAATGCATCTATATATTTGGTAAAGGGTGGAAGGCTCGGCCTTATGCCAGTGTTTTGTTCCACTCTTGCCGCCCTAGTTTCCGTCATACGGTGTTATGTTCCCGGATTTTGCGTCCCTAACGCGGTCGGGTGATTTATAGGACCCCCGACAGTTCGCTTTGAATAAAACTTGTCCAAAGAAGGCCCAACATTGCCTTTTACCATTTGCCTCACCTAGCCCTTTTCTTCCCTTGGGTTTCGGAGCCCGAGGGTCATCTTTATTTAACCCCGGGCGGTGCTCCTTGAGTGTTGGTCCAACTCGAAGCGATGTCCGGCGCCCCTGGCAACCAGTGGTCTATGCCAACCCGACGTCTGGCTCATCCGGTGTGCCCCGAGAACGAGATATGTGCAGCTCCTATCGGGATTTGTCGGACTGCGGGAGGCTTTGCTGGTCTTGTTTTACCATTGTCGAAATGTCTTGATGTACCGGGATACCGAGTCTGATCGGAGTGTCTTGGGTGAAGGTCTATTCCTTCGATGATCGCGAGAGCTTGTCATGGGCTAAGTTGGGACACCCCTGCAGGGTATAAACTTTCGAGAGCCGTGCCCGCGGTTATGTGGCAGATGGGAATTTGTTAACGTCCGGTTGTAGAAAACCTGAAGTTGACCTTAATTAAAATACATCAACCGTGTGTGTTACCGTGATGGTCTCTTTCCGGCGGAGTCCGGGAAGTGAACACGGTGTTGGAGTTATGCTTGACGTAGGTTGCTATAGGATCACTTCTTGATCATACTTTTATCGACCGTGCTTTGCCTTCTCTTCTCGCTCTCATTTGCGTATGGTAGCCACCTTATATGCTAGTCGCTTGCTGCAGCTCCACCTCATGCCTTTACCTTTCCCATAAGCTTAAATAGTCTTGATCTCGTGGGTGCGAGATTGCTGAGTCCTCGTGGCTCACCAGATACTTCCAAAACCAGTTTGCAGGTGCCTATGTTACCGAGCAGGTGACGCTTTCAAGCTCAAGGAGGAGCTCGATGAAGATCTTGCCCTTTGTGTTGTTCCGTTTTAGTTGATCAGTAGTGGAGCCCAGTTGGGGTCGATCAGGGTCCTTTGTCGCATTTGGGGTTCTTCTTTTATTTTGGTTCCGTAGTCGGACCTTGATTGTATCTGGATGATGTAATGCTTTATTCATGTAATTGTGTGAAGTCGCGATTGTAAGCCAACTATGTATCTTTTTCCCTTATGTATTACATGGATTGTGCGAAGATTACCTCACTTGCGACATTGCTTTCAATGCGGTTATGCCTCTAAGTCGTGCTTCGACACGTGGGAGATATAGCCGCATCGAGGGCGTTACAAAATCCCGCCATAGCAAGAATGGAGATTCCGGCACCGGAGATAATAACACCCCAGAGAGTGCCGAAGAGAACCCCTCGGTGAGATTCGCACAGAGGGCGAAGAAGCCAGCCCTCATGAGAGAGCGGAGACAAAGAGGTAGAGGATGATAATTACATGCCTCCTCTCGAGGCGAGGCGAGCCTCAACGACAGCAATTCGTGCGTGCCCGAGGATCTGTCGAACAAGGCGTTTCAAGCGCAGGCTAATGGCCACGGCGAATAGCCTAAAGAAAAGCAGCAACGACTTAGAGCTGATCAAGACCTACTAGCCGACGGATGGATGAAGTCCTTGCGGCCAAAGAGTACGAACTCGAATGCCCCTCCAAAAGCTACCCCAAACGCAAGTTGCTCCCCCGATTAGAGGAGGAGGCATATAAACCTGCATCACTAGAGCGCAATACGGCTGACCGACCACCTCGTGGCCGCGACAGAGAGGCCTTTAGACCCTCCATTAGAACCGTACCCTAGCACCGCTCGAAGAGTACGAAGCCACGGGGGAATGCGCAGGACTTGCGAGGCATATTGGAGGATAAGGCAAGACAATCAAGATCGATCTACGGATCGGCGTGGGGCATACGATCTTGACGACGACGACCGTCGCGCGGATCTGACAACTTCAGCCGGGCCGAACACAATAGACAAAGCTCACTTGAGCTACGTCGTGATATAGCCCAATATAGAGGCGCCGCACACCCACTATGCTTCACAGATGAGGTAATGGATCATCAAATCCCGAAGGTTTAAACCCGTGAACATTGAATCCACGATGGCACAACAGACCCGCGGTTTGGATCGAAGACTATCTCCTTCATATCCACATGGCCCGTGGTGGCGATCTTCACGCCATCAAATATCTCCCACTCAAGCTTAAAGGACTAGCTCGGCATTGGCTTAACAGCTTGCCAACAGAATCAATTGGGTGTTGGGAAGACACGGAAGCCGCATTCGCTGGCAACTTCCAGGCACATATATGCGACCACGGACGCCGATGACCTAAGCCACATAATTCAGCGACCAGACGAATCGGCGGATATTACGGACATGGTTCTTAACAAAGAAAAATCAAATCGTCGACTGTCCGGATGCAGAGGCCCTCGCAGCCTTCAAACATAACATTCGCGACGAGTAGCTTGCCTGGCACCTAGGACAGGAAAAGCCAAAATCCATGGCAGCCCTCACATCACTTATGACCCGCTTCTGCGCGGGAGAGGACAGCTGGCTAGCCCGCAGTAACAACCTCGGCAAAAATTCTGGCAGTCCGGATACCAAGGACCGCAATGGCAGGTCGCGTCGCAACAAAAACAAACGCCGTGTTAGCGGCGATAACACTGAGGATACGGAAGTCAACGCCGGATTCAGAGGCTCTAAACCCGGTCAGCGGAAAAAGCCATTCAAAAGAACTACTCCGGGTCCGTCCAATTTGGACTGAATACTCGACCGCTCTTGCCAGATACATGGCACCCCCAAAAAACCAGCTAATCACACCAACAGGGATTGTTGGGTATTCAAGCAGGTAGGCAAGTTAATTGCCAAAAACAATGACAAGGGGCTGCATAGCAAGGACGAGGAAGAGACCCGGCCGCCGAACAATAGAGGACAGAAGGGTTTCCCCCCACAAGTGCGGACGGTGAACATGATATACGCAACTCACATACCCAAGAGGGAGCGAGCGTGCACTCGAGGGGCGTATCTGTGATGGAGCGGTCGCCCAGTTCAACCCATGGTCCTCTGCCCGATCACTTTTGATCGAAGGACCACCCACTAGTATCTCGCCACGGTGGATTCGCGCATTGGTTTTAGACCCAATCGTCGATGGACTTCACCTCACTAGAGTCTGATGGGCGGCGGCAGCAGCTGAACTGCTTTATCGGGATACGGTC
Organism: Aegilops speltoides; assembly: GCA_021437245.1. Lineage (NCBI taxonomy): Eukaryota > Viridiplantae > Streptophyta > Magnoliopsida > Poales > Poaceae > Aegilops > Aegilops speltoides. The sequence goes on from CM038146.1 coordinate 143,398,430, forward strand.
GCGCAAGATGGGCATAGACCCTCAAGGATAAAACCAACAAAGACGACATTCAAAGGCGTCATACCGGTGTAGAGGCCAATTATGCAGCTCGGTCACACTTGAAGTGGTCTTCGGATCCCGGATAACTTCCGGCGAGGAGTTAATCTTGACATAGTTCCATTCGCGATGGCGATCATGCTCTGCTTTCGGACGAACGCGATCGCAAAGTTCAACGCGGTGCCGCTTTTCGCATACCTCGGATGCGGGCCCTCGAGTCATCACGGTCGATGGAAACATGAGCGCTCCCTCGAGCGGAGGAACATCTGATGGCTCTGGCGGAAATGCGAACAGCCTCTTAAGGCAATTCTCGAGTCCGGCCGTTAAACGACCGGATACGGCTAAGCGCGCCCAGAGTAACCTACAACAAGACCACCTGGCACGATCCGAGCACGCGTAGCAATGCGGCCCCAACCCCCGCACTCGCAAAATTGCAAGACTGGTCCTTCGCGTACATCATTACGCTCTGGAGATACCATGGGCATAGGGGGAGGGGCACGACCACGATAGGCCCAGAGTGCGGCTCAACCACACCAGGGGCTCCCAAGTGTGTCATCCTTTTTTTCTCTCTCTTTCTTTCTTATCCACAGGACCCCATTTACTAGAAGCCCTGTCCGGCAGTAGATCGGCCGAACTCACGATGCAACAGCCAGGGAAGGAGAAAGGCTACGACGAACACTCAGGTGGTCTCCATTACAAGCATTAAATCTGTTTTATACACCATTCCGCAGCCTACCCCTGGAGGGGGACATGTTTAATAGTCCCATCCCTTGCTTACCGCACTATTTGTATCGTCTTGCATTCATGGCAGTATTTCTGGAATAAACAATGCATCGCTTTATGCTTATAATTGCATTCCTTTCTTGTACATATGTTCATTTATGACATGTTCCATCCGTACACTCTGGTACGGCCAAATACACCAGGGGCTTAAGTTCCCCACGTTATGCTCTGATAAGTCCGAACACTTTCACAAGTGCGGCACCCCAAACTTATAGCATTATATGCATCGGCTCCGAATCATGTCTTGGGTCAATAGTTGGGTTTGCCCGGCTCCCATGTTTTGGTACCTTACGTTCCGTTGTATCGGCTAAGGTAGCACTGGGAGAACCACTGCGATTGCGCCCCGATTGAGCTGGGCGAGCACCTCAGTGGAGAAAGCTAAAACTGACCGTCATGATACGGCGAGAGCTGGTAGCTGTTCAAGAGGTTTTTTCGAGTCCTTAAAGACTTATGCCGCTTAGAGCGAGGAACCGGCTTTGTCCGGCCCAGGCGTGGATAGCGCCCCGAACTCGGTCTTCCAAACACTAGGGGCTTCATCGAAATTTAAAATTATAGAATTCTATGGCTAAGTGAGAGTGTTCAAGCATTATAAGTTTGGTTGCCTTGTTTGTTGTGTTGTGCGCCTCCCTAGATGGACCCAAATATGGGAAGAAGAGCGCTCAAGTTTATCCCGAACACCCCAGCACTAGTGGCATGGGGGCTAAAGCCGATGACTTGCCATCTCTCAGATCTGATAAACGGCCGCACAGAAGGTAATATTTTAAATTAACAAGCGTTGCTTAGCGCATATAAACAAAGTTTTCAGCGCACAAGATAACAAAATGCGAGTCTACTCAAATATTACATCTTTGGAGCACTCACCGCAATCATGCGGGCACCCTTGAGACACTCTTATAATACATTTGGTGTGCGATACTCCTTGCCCGCCGGTGGCGCGTCCGTCTAAGCTTCTCGGCGTCCATCCTGCCCTTGATGCACCTTTGCGCGGGCAAGGGCCGACAGGCACCTTCAATGCGGGAGTGCTTGGCGACTTCAACCCAGGACACGCATCCACCAGCGCCGCACCAGGCGAAGTAGCTCCGAGCATGGCCTCCCGGCCACAGCCCAACTATGAGGCCCTTCATGGCCTGTTCGGCCACCTTGTGAAGCTCGACCAGCTACTTCACTGGTCGCTAAAACACGGATGTCGGCCTCAGCATCTTGAGACCAAAGACCTTCTCCATCGAGCTCCCCTCCTCGGCCGGTAGAAAGCGGCGTCGGACATCTCATGAGGCAGATCTGTGAAGCAGCTCTGGAGAGCTCCGGTCGGGTAAGTAATAGGTAATTCACATTCACATGATTGCTTTGCATGAAAAATGCCTTACCGCGCTATTTTCTTCAAATCTTGACTTCAGGAGGGCCTTGTGGGCAAACCGTCCTTAGCGGCTTTGGCACTCTCAAGAGCGGCTTAGCTCGGACTCTCGAGTCTTGAGTCACGCTCCAAACTCTCGTGCTTTTCCACGAGCACAGGAGCTCTTGCTGTACCGCCGCCACCGCGCCTCCTGCTTCTCTCGCTCGGCTCATTCGGCCACATTGCATTGACGCGGACACACGCCTTCGTGGTCGCCACCTCGTTTGTGGCCCTGTAGTACCCATATTATCCTTGTTATTTCTCTTGCAACCAAATCCTTTTACATAAGGTACAAAGTGTCTGGTGTTACTCACCTTCCTTGTCCTCGAGCTGCTTCTTGGCATGGCTAAGCTCGCTCTCGGACCGCTCGAGGCTCTGCTTGAAAGCATTGACCTCCGCAGTCAGTGCGACAGAGGTCAGCAGCGCAGCCTGCAATCCCATATTGACATATTTTTGAGAACTCCTACGTATATATTTTTAGATCCTCAGTCCGGCTTTTCTTTCCGAACACCAAACCGAGCATCAGGGGCTACTGTCTATGCGGTATTCTATTACATATCTTAAAATTCTTACCTCAAAGCCTGTTAGAAGGCTGCTGCAGGCTTCGATCAGCCCGCTCTTGGCGAGCTAAACCTTCTGAATCACCGCACTCATGACAGTGTGGTGTTCTTCTTCAATGGAAGCGCAGTTGAGCGCTTCCAGCAAGTTATCCGGCGCCTCCGGTTGGACAGAGGCCGCCGGTGTCACGGCCTTGCCCTTCTTACGAAAGGGCTGCTCGCGGACCGGAACCCTTGCAGTTCGGTGCGAGTCGGTCAGAGTGCAGGAGGTTGCCTTGCGGCACCTCTGGGGCCTCCTCCTCCTGGCGGGTCCCTTCCCTGGATCCCAACTCGGCGTTGTCAGCGTCACGGGGGGTGGAGGCGGTCGGAAGAGAATCCATATCCGACGTGCCCAAGGCTGCTCGACGAAGCGGGAAGATCGTCCTTGGCCGGACTACAGGTTGTATGCGGCATTAGAAAGACACCGTGTGGCAAAAAGGAAAATCATAAATTATCCAGGAGTCCGGATATTTACGATCTCGCCAGGGGCTTGGCCCTTGAGGGCCACTCCTCGTTGCCGTCGCCAACATTGGCGGAGCAGTCCGGGAAGGTCCTTCCTTCTTGGACCCTTTGGCCTCCCTCGTCGGGGAGGCCTTCCTCTTCTCTCCCTGCTGGGAGAGGCCTCTTCTTCTCCTCCTCGTCTTGAGGAGGAGTGCGCCTCGAGTCATCGGACGATGAGTCCGATATCACTGACGCCGAGAACTCCTTGGGTTCCGTGGCCTTCTTCTTGGCCTTCTTCTCCGGCACCACGTAAAGTGTCGGGACCAGCAGCTCTGTCGGGCAGGCGTCCGCTGGGTCTTCGGAAGGGGCGGACGGTTAACCTATCCGGACGTCTTCTGCCAGTCCTGTTAAAGGCATGGGGAGTTTAGATCCCGCATAGAGTCAAATTATGAAAAGCAAATGTCCCATAAAGGATAATGTAGCTTACCTCGCCAGCCGGACGCTGCGTGCTGAATCCGCGATCTTCGGTTGCGGATGCGGGAGCTTCAGCGCCCTTGAACAGCACCCTCCAGGCCGCTTCGTATGTCGTGTCGAAGAGCCCGCTCAGAGTCCGGTGTTGTGCCGGATCAAACTCCCACAAATTGAAGTTCCATTGCTGGCAGGGGAGGATCCTGCGGATGAGCATGATCTGGATCACGTTGACAAGCTTGAGCTTCTTGTTCACCAGGGTCTGGAGACAGGACTGGAGTCTGGTTAGCTCTTCCGAACTACCCCAAAGCAAGCCCTTCTATTTCCAGGAGGTAAGATGCATGGGGATGACAGATCTGAATTTGGGGGCCGCTGCCCATTTAGGGTCACGCGGCTCGGTGATGTAGAACCACCCCGATTGCCACCCTTTGATGGATTCCACGAAGGCACCCTCAAGCCAAGTATCGTTGGGAATTTTTCCCACCATGGCGCCTCCGCACTCCGCTTGGCTGCCCTTCACAACCTTCGGCTTGACATTGAAGGTCTTTAACCACAAGCCGGAGTGGGGCTGGATGCAGAGGAAGGCCTCGCACACAACGATAAACGCCAAGATGTTGAGGATGAAGTTTGGGGCCAGATCATGGAAGTCTAGGCCGTAGTAGTACATGAGCCCCCGGACAAAGGGGTGAAGTGGGAAGCCCAGTCCGCAAAGGAAGGGGGAAGAAATACGACCCTCTCATGGGGCCTGGGGGTGGGGATGAGCTGCCCCTCGTCGGGCAGCCGGTGCGTGATGTCGTTAGACAGATATCCGTCGCTGCGCAGCTTCTCGATGTGCCCCTCCGTAACGGAGGAGGCCATCCACTTGCCTCCCGCTCCGGACATGACTGGAGAAGGTTGAGGTGAGATGTGAGGACTTGGGCGCTGGAGCTCGAGTGCGCGGAGATGGATAAGCAAAGGAGGAAGAAGGCGAAGGTAAAGGAGGTGGATCCTTATCCCCTTATATATGGGCGGATGAAACTATGCGTCCCTACTAGCCTGGTAAAACTCGCTTATCTCCCAAGCGCCACAATCAATGGCGCGGTTGGGTTACCCATGTCCGTATTGATGGGAATCCCGGAATAAGGGAACATGATCTCTGCCGACAAGGCGTGCCAAGGAAACCGCCGCTAAACGCGCTGAGGTGGTATAATAAAAACGATTCGTAAGGGCTTGGTAGTGGTGTGACGTCATGCCACAAAATACGTCAGCAGATGGAACTTGTGTGAATATTATTCTCTCTACGGTGGTACATGGAATTTATTTTGCAGAGTCGGACACTATCCTGGCATTCACAATCTTCTATGGCTTATTCAGAGGAGGAACCTGCCTTGCAATGCCGAAGACAATATGCGCGTCGGAATCGTCGTCATTGAAGCCTGGTTCGGGGGACTCTTGAGGAGTCTGGGATGGGGTGTCGGATAGCGGACTATCATCATCGGCGGACTCCAAGACTATGAAGATACAAGATTGAAGACTTCGTCCCGTGTCCGGATCGGACTTTCCTTGGCGTGGAAGGCAAGCTTGGCAATACGGATATGCAGATCTCCTACCATTGTAACCGACTCTGTGTAACCCTAGCCCTCTCCGGTGTCTATATAAACCGGAGGGTTTTAGTCCATAGGACGAACAACAATCATACAATAGGCTAGCTTTTAGGGTTTAGCCTCCTTGATCTCGTGGTAGATCTACTCTTGTACTACCCATATCATCAATATCAATCAAGCAGGAGTAGGGTTTTACCTCCATCAAGAGGGCCCGAACCTGGGTAAAAACACTGTGTCCCTTGTCTCCTGTTACCATCCGCCTAGACGCATAGTTCGGGACCCCCTACCCGAGATCCGCCGGTTTTGACACCGACAAAGGGGAAGGCAGGAGGGGCTAGCCCTTCCCCTTTCCTTCCCTAGGGCCGGCGGCCAGGGAGAGGAGCGCGCCAACCCCCTTGTGGGCTGTTCTGTCCTCCTTGGCCCATTAGGCCCATACACCTACCTAGGGTGTCCGGAATCCCTTCCGGAGACCCGGTGCACCCCGAAACTCTTCCGGTGTGTGAATATCGTCATCCTATATATAAATCTTTACCTGAGGACAATTCTAGAGCTCCTCGTCATGTGTGTGGTCTCATACGAGACTCCGAACAACATTCGGTCACCAAATCATATAACTCATATAACACTATATCATCAACGAACGTTGAGCATGCGGACCATACTGGTCCGAGAACTATGTCGACATGACTGAGACACCTCTCCGGTCAATAACCAATAGTGGAACATGGATGCCCATATTGGTTCCTACATATTCCATGAAGATCTTTATCGGTCGAACCTTATGACAACATACGTAATTCCCTTTGTCCATCGGTATGTTACTTGCCCGAGATTCGATGGTCGGTATCTTCATACCTAGTTCAATCTCGCTACCGACAAGTCTCTTTACTCGTTCTGTAATACATCATCTTGCAACTAACTCCTTAGTCACTTTTCTTACAAGGCTTCTGATGATGTGTATTACCGAGAGGGCCCAGAGATACCTCTCCGATACTCGGAGTGACAAATCCTAATCTTGATCTATGCCAACTCAATAAAAAACTTCGGAGATACCTATAGAGCATCTTTATGATCACCCAGTTACATTGTGACGTTTGATAGCACACAAGATATTTCTCCGGTATCTGGGAGTTGCATAATCTCATAGTTTAAGGAATATGTATTTGTCATCAAGAAAACAATAGCAATAAACTGAACGATCAATATGCTAAGCTAAGGAATGGGTCTTATCCATCACATCATTCTCCTAATGATGTGATCCTGTTATCAAATAACAACACATGTCTATGGTTAGGAAACCTTAACCATCTTTGATCAACGAGCTAGTCTAGTAGTGGCTTACTAGGGACACGGTATTTGTATATGTATTCACACATGTATTTAAGTTTTCGATCAATACAATTCTAGCATTAATAATAAACCTTTATCATGAATAAGGAAACATAAAATAACAATTTTATTATTGCCTCTAGGGCATATTTCCTACAAGATCTTGCGTGTACGTAGATTTTTTTTGTTTCCATGCAACGTTACCCAATAGTGGTATCAGAGCCAGGTCTACACATAGATGATATGCATGAGTAGAACACAAAGGAGTTGTGGGCGGTGATGTTCATGTTGCTTACCACCAATGTCTTATTTTTATTCGGTGGTATTGTGGGATGAAGTGGCTCGGACCAACCTTACATGTCCATGCACATGAGACCAGTTCCACCGACTAACATGCAACTTGTTTTGCATAAAGGTGGCTGGCGGGTGTCTGTTTCTCCCACTTTAGTTGAATAACGTTGAATCTTATTTGACTATGGCTATCCTTGCAGAAGGTTAAATAGCAACATGATAATCACCGTTGTGGTTTTGTGATGACCCACAAGTATAGGGGATCAATCATAGTCCTTTTGATAAGTAAGAGTGTCGAACCCAACGAGGAGCAGAAGGAAATGACAAGTGATTTCCAGCAACGTAATTCCCGCAAGCACTAAAATTGTTGGTAACGAGTAGTTTGATAGTAAGATAATTTGTAACGAGAAAGAAATGGTAACGGTAAATAATGTGCAGCAAGGTAGTCTTCTTCATAAAAGAACCAGTGCAAGAAGTATCGAGCATGGATTAATCATCACGAGAAAGTCGAGGATAAAAATTCTGACCGATAATTTGTCTCGAGAGGTCATGATTGGGGCATGAATGTAACATTGACTTAAGCCTCCCCCAAGCTAGAGCGATGCTTTCTCCTTCACGAGGCCAAAAATTATATATATATATATATATAATTCCGATCATGATGAACTAGATGCACAGGATACATTTTTCTGGTGAAATTCCAATTTCAGTTGATTCCGGCTCCAAGATCCAATATCATTACATAGCCTATACCATGTCAACGCTTTTCCCTTCAAAGATAAAGGGAAAAGCTTCTTCTTAAATTCATCTTTGGGTAAACCTGCAAGCTTAAATAATCCACAAATTTCATCTACATCTATCAGATGCATATCGGGATGCTCAGTTTCGTCTCCTGCATAAGGATTAGCTAGCAGTTGTTCTATCATACCCGAAGGAATTTCATAACCAATATTTTTAGTAGGTGCAGTAGGTTGACGGGAACCTAATTGTGATTCTGGCCGAGGTGAAGATACCCCAAACAAACCCCTCAAAGGATTGTTTTCCATAGTGACAAGTGACAATAAATTTCAGCACGTAATATAAATTTTTCCTTACCGATTTACACTTACCAAGAGCGCTTCACTCCCCGGAAACGGCGCCAGAAAGGAGTATTGATGAACCACAAGTATAGGGGATAAATCTTAGTCCTTTTGATAAGTAAGAGTGTCGAACCCAATGAGGCGCAAAAGGAAATGACAGGTGGTTTTCAGCAAGGTAATTCCTGCAAGCACTGAAATTGTCGGTAACGAGTAGTTTAATAGTAAGATAATTTGTAACGAGCAAGTAATAGTAATGGTAAATAAAGTGCAGCAAGGTAGCCCAATCCTTTTGTGGCAAAGGACAGGCCAAAATGGTCTCTTATAATAAGCAAAGCATTCTTGAGGGCAAACGGGAATTTCATCTAGCCACTTTCATCATGTTGGTTTGATTTGCGTTCACTACTTTGATAATTTAGATGTGGGTGGACTGTAGGCTTCCAGGTAATAGGGGTACCCATACCTGCCTTCCTGAGGCCCATGGCATGGCTCTCTTGACGACCTGGTACGGCCCAGTGACAAGACCCCCAGTATAAGACCCTCGCGAGGTGAGCGACACCAAGACCTCTAGAGGAGTGGCCTCCCCAGGTTGCCTCCCGAGGAGCGTAGATTTCTATGTAGGTACCCAGCCTCCCAGGGCTGCGATGACATGAGCCATGATGACCAAGGCTAGGCGGGCTCCAGTGGGCACAGAGGAGGCAGTTTCCTCTTTGGTGCAAAGGGGGCAAGGACAGGCATGGGTTCCCGAGGAGCCCTCCAAAGGTTTTTGGTCCAGTGCAACAAGACCAAGACCATGAGCTCGGCAGGGCGGATTTCATCACTGATCCCACCGCTACGTCATGACCAGAAGCTTTGCAGGCGAAGACAACCTTTTGCCAGGATAAGATGTACTACTTGTCCCCTTTCCAATTGGTTGTTATGGGATCCCTTCACGCCTAAGTTTTGAGGGAAGAGGACCTACGCCACTGTAAATAGAGGTTAGCCACCACCATAGAGGGACAGAGGATCCTTTACACCCTCACCACCATATCCCTCACGAGGTTGTTCATCCACTGTATTTGTTCGTCCTCAGTCCCTTGTGAGGCCAATCCACCACAAAGCAGGAGTAGGGTTTTACACCGCAAGGTGGCCCTAACCTGGGTAAACTGATGTGCTCATCTTCTTCCCCGCTCGCGCGTATCCAGCAAAGCTAGGCTGTAGGGAGGTGAGCTAGAGGCAGGAGAGGTCGAGATCTTCACACATGCCCCAGAGTTCGAACCTTCTTGGGTCTATGGAGCCCTGAATCCAACAGTTGGCGCACCAGGTAGGGGCGTGTCGAGGTTTCACTTCTCCGTTGATCACGCTCCGCTCTCACCCTGCTACCTCCATGGTGGACGCTGCTTCACCGACTTGTTTGCCTGTGGCTTATGGAGACACCGCGGGCTTCCTAGGCTTCGCCTTCGGCCTGCGTTGGGTGCAGTGGCCGGCGAAGTTCAGGCCGGTGCTACCTCCATGGTATGACGGCACGGGTGATCCCAAGGAGTTCCTCCGGCTGTACGCGTAGGCTATCCGTGCGGCCGGAGGCGACGATAAAGCCTTGGCCAACTGGCTCCCTCTGGCTCTCGTAGAGGCACCATGCTCCTGGCTCTGTGACCTCCCGGAGGCCTCGGTGTCCACCTGGGAGGAGCTCTACGGTCTTCTCATCGCGCGTTTCATGATCCCCAAACCTCACGCGGTCGCGTGTATCCTCGGTGGGTCACAGGCGCCCGCGTCTGGGCCCCATGTCAAGCAGCTCCTTCGGCAAGTAGGCGTTCCCCGGTAGCGGCCGGAAGCCTCGCACAGTCGCCCTAGGCCAGAGACTGACATCACCTTCGACTCCAGGGACCATCCCGGGACTATGACTGCCGTCGGCACGCTCCCTATGTTGTGTACGCCCACGATCAGTAACGTGGCGGTCACTCGCACCCTCATCGACGGTGGCGCCGGCCTCAACATACTCTCCATAGAGGCCTTTGACACGCTCTAGGTGCCCTATGACCAGCTCGCGCCTGCCAAGCCCTTCTCGGGGTGACCAAAGGCTCCACCACTCCCCTCGGGCATGTATGCCTCCCTGTCACCTTCGGCACTCGCGACAACTACCACACCGAGTTGATCGACTTTGACATGGCCCGCATCGGCCTCTCGTACAACGTCATTTTGGGGTATCCGTACCTCGCCAAGTTCATGGTGGCTACGCATCCAACCTACAACGTCATCAAGATGCCTGGGAGTAGCGGCATCATTTTCGAAGTCGGGGACACCAAGGACGCACCGCAAGCCCTCAAGTCCGTCTATAAGGCCTCAGTGGCCTTGCGCCCCCGCGTAGCAGGTGCCGCCGAGTCCCTGGAGGCTGCACCCACGAAGAAGAAGCAATTGTTCTCTTAGGACCGAGCCGAGAGGAAGCGGGTACCTGTCAACGACGGGGACTCAGGCCCCACCTTCATCATAGGCGCCGGCCTCCCCCAGAGCAGGAAGAGGCGTTGGCCAGCTTCCTCAGGGCAAACAAGGGCGTGTTTGCATGGGAAGCATCGGATTTGGTTGGTGTCCCACGGGATGTGATCGAGCACCACTTGATGGTGTGCTCCAACACACGCCCGGTGAAGCAGAAGGCACAACGGCAAGCCTCGGAGAAACATGCATTCATCGTCCAAAAGGTCCACAAGCTGCAAGAAGCTGGCGTCATTCGGCAAGTGCAGCATCCGGAGTGGCCGGCTAACCCAGTCATCATCACCAAGAAGGGCAGGAAGGAGTGCATGTGCGTCAACTTCACGAGTCTCAACAAGGCATGCCCTCAGGACCCCTTTCCGCTCCCGCGCATTGACCAACTCATGGACTCCACCGCCGAGTGCGATATGTTGTGCTTCTTGGATGCCTTCTCAGGCTATCACCAGATCAAGATGGCAGAAAAGGATGTCGAGAAGACAACCTTCCTCTCCCCTTGTGGCGTGTATTGTTACACATGCATGCCCTTCGGGCTGCGGAACGCTGGCGCGACCTTCCAGCAACTGATGCACATCGCTCTGGGGCTGCAGCTATGGAAGAACGCAGAGGCATAAATCAAGGACATCATGGTCAAGTCACGAGAGGTGAGAACCCTGATCAAGGAACTGGAGGAGATGTCCGCCAGCCTGCGTCGGGTAAACCTGAGGCTTAACCCAGAAAAGCGTGTGTTCGGGGTTCCGTCCGGTAAACTGCTTGGTTTCCTCGTATCGCATCGCGGGATCAAGGCTAACCCCGAGAAGATCAAGGCAATTGACAGGATGAGCCCGCCACATACCCTCAAGGAGATGCAGAAGCTCGCGGGCTGCGTAACCTCCTTGGGGTGCTTCATCTCCAATCTTGGCGACCGCACCCTCCCATTCTTCAAGCTGATGAAGAGGAAGGGCCCCTTTGAATGGACTCCGAAGGCTGAGGCAGCTTTACAAGACCTCAAGAGGTACCTCACGGGCCCACCCATAATAGTGGCGCCCTGTCCTCTTGAGCCTCTGGTGATCTAGTAGGCCACCACACCCCACTCAGCCAGTGCAGCGCTCATGGCAGTCAGGGAGGAGCGCGCAGGTGCGGGTACGTGATGAAGTGTCCCGCGTAAGGTCGCGCCACCACCACCTCGGGATGGCACTCCTGAGGCCTCCACTACTCCACTGGACAGCGAGGCTCCCAAGGCCCCCTCGTCCCAAGTAGAGCGGGACGTCATCAACGCCTCGCCCTTCGTCGAGCACCCAGTCTACTTCGTCAGCACGGTGCTGCGAGATGCGCACGTTACCCCATGCCGTAGAAGCTCCTGCTCGCACTCCTCGTCGCCTCCAGGAAGCTGCATGACTACTTCCAGGGCCACCCATCAAGGTCATCTCCGCATACCCCCTGGAGAAGGTGTTCCGCAGCCCCAATGCTGCGGGAAGGGTTGCAGAGTGCAACATCGAGCTATAGGCCTTCCAGCTAGAATTCAGCACCACTAGGTTCATCAAGGGCACGACCGTCGCTGACTTCGTGGTGGAATGGACGGATGCCCCGACCGGGGGATGGGCGAAGGCCAATCCCTCGCACCTGGCAAAGAGGCGCCCGATGGCTGGGTCATGTACTTTGAGGGTGCTTTCGCGCGGCAGGGCGCGGGGGCTCGAGTCATACTCATCTCGCCGACCAAGGACAAGTTGTACTACACTGTGTAGCTCTGCTTCCAGCATGGCAAGAAGGTCTCCAACAACATCATAGAATACGAGGGCCTGATCACTGGCCTCAAGGCCGCTGCTGTCCTAGGGGTCAAGTGTCTCACCATCAAGGGCGACTCTCAGCTTCTCGTCAACTTCTCCAACAAGGAATACAAGCCCAAAGACGAGCACATGGAGGCATATTTAGAAGAGGTACGCAAAATTGAAAAATGCTTCTTGGGCTTGGAATTGCAGCACGTCTTGCACGTCACAAACAAGGAAGCGGACAACATTGCCAAGAGGGCATCCCGCCGCGAGCTCTAAAAGCCTGGCGTCTTCGAGGAAAGGCTCTTCAAGCCGTCAGCAGCACCCCCTGTCGGGCGCCCAGCGTTGCTTCGGGAGAAGCCGCCTCAGGCACCCCGGCCTGCGGTTCAACCTCTAGAGCCCACCTACTCCTAGCCCTGGAACCTCATGAAGGCTACTAGACTGAGGAGTTCAAGGCATACCTACTCCACGGCACCCTACCGGAGAAGGAGGAAGATGCGGAACGTGTGGCTCATCAGGCCATCGCTTATTGCTTGTAGGACGACATGCTCTACCAAAGGCACCCCAACAACGTCTCACTACAATGCATATCCCAGGAGAAAGGGAGCGAGTTGTTGGCCGACATCCACAGCAGAGATTGCGGACACCATTCTTCATCACACACCCTCATGGGCAAGGTGTTCCGCAGCGGGTTCTACTGTCCCACGGCACTCAACCACGCCACCGAGCTGGTGCAATCCTGCGAGGCCTACCAATTCCACGCCAAGTAGATTCACTAGCCTACGCAAGGTCTCCATACCATCCCGCTCTCATGGCCCTTCGCTGTCTGGGGGATGGATATCCTGGGCCTGTTCCCCCGAGCAGTCGGTGGGTACTGCTACCTCTATGTCGCCATCGACAAGTTCACCAAGTGGGCAGAGGTGGAGCCCGTACGTACTATCCCTGCTGGTTCGGCTGTCAAGTTCATCAAGGGCCTCATGAGTCGTTTCAGGGTCCCCAACCGTATCATTACTGACAATGGCTCTTAGTTTACAAGCAATCTCTTCAGGACATATTGTGCTAACCTTGGAATGCAAATATGCTACGCTTAGGTGGCATACCCACGGAGCAACGGCCAGGCTGAACGCGCCAACATAGAGGTCCTGAGGGGCCTCAAGACAAGGAGCTTCAAGAAGAAACTTGAGGCCTGCGGTAGGGGTTGGCTCAGTGAGCTTCAGTCCGTGTTGTGGTCCATCCACACCATCGTGACTAAACCCACCGGCGAGACCCCATTCTTCCTCGTCTACAGGGCTGAGGCGGTCCTCCCACACGAGGTCAAGCATTGCTCCCCGCGGGTCTTGGTGTTTAACGAGTCATGCCAGGACGCCTCGCGAGGGACAGATCTTGTGCTCGGGAAGGAGGCCTGCCACCAAGCCTCACTCCCCGCGCCGAGGTACCAGCAGGCGCTGCAGCAGTACCACTACCGCAACATCCGCTCCAGGACCCTTGAGATGGGAGACCTCGTCCTAAGGCGGGTGCTCTCCAGGGAGGGGCTCCACAAGCTCTCGCCCATGTTGGAGGGCCCGTTCAGGGTCGCCCGCATCTCCAGGCCTGGCGCCACACGCCTGGAGACGCAGAACAAGATCCCCATCCAAAATACCTGGAACATCCAACATCTCCAGAAGTTCTACCCCTGACACTCTCACATAATATTGAGTGGGGTTTTACATGCCTCGGAGTCTCCTGAGCATTGCCCTGGGGCCTCACGGGGGCTCCCACCCACGCCCAAGTGGAAGCCCCATGCTCCACGCTGGCGGACGATGCAGTCTTTCAGCGACTATGACCAAGCCTAGTGGAAGCCCCATGCTCCATGCTAGCGGGAAGACTAGAAGACTAGTGTAGGCGCTGGACGCGGTTGTTCTTTTGCTAGCTTTTGTAACCAATTTGCCACTTTTTGAAGTGAAATTTGAAGTTCTCACGTCTTTATTTGAAGGGATGGGAATTTTTTTCCTTGCATCGTTTGTTCTTTCAAGTCTTGTTTTAAGGAGAGCGGCAGTTGCCCGTCGCTCTTTCCCGCGCGTCTCGTGAGCGGGGGCTGGACATAGTGTGTATGCCTAGGCCCGCCCATGAGCACACCACACCAAGACATTGACGTCCTAATCCTTGCTTGACGCTCTCAAGCGAGCAACGGGCACGTTTGTCCTATGTCCTCCTGAGCCTTCATCTCCTGGCCTCGCCGGGCATCGCGGCCTGGTGTACCAGCGATGATCGACCTTCACTCGGGGGCTCTAGCGTAAAACGATCACCGGGAGAAGGATGCCCAAATGCAACCATAGTCTGGCTCACCATCAAGGGACCTTGCTTAAGTCCTTCATGGGGCGCAGGGCCTGATGAAAGCATCTCCAGAGGCCCTAACCTCCCCGGGGGCCTCGCGAGGTGCAAGCACCTTCCAAGGCTCCGGAGCCGCATGATCCCCAAAAGAAGCCCCCCAGCAAGGTCTCCAAGCTGCTACGGTGGCCCAGCTGCATCATGAGGAGATGGGAGGCATGCTACATGGGAGTCCACCACAAATACACCAAGCTAAATTATCCTAATTGCCATCAGCAGGAACCTGTCGATTGGTAGCAACACAAATGCTAGGATACGAAATAAAAACACTAACATAATGGAGCGAGCGTCATGGTCCATTACACGCCCCGACGGGGCCCTCTATGTTTCTTGATGCAGGAAAAAGAAAACAAAAGCAAAAGGTGGCCCCACGACCACTGCAGCTCCTGAGGCATGGCCCCAGCGATGCCTGCGCTCGGTCAAAGTCCTCCTCCTGCTTCACCGGAGCGCGATGGCGGGGCGGCTTGACGTCCTCCCGAGCGGTGGCGCGGCGACGCGGCTGTTCACCACCCTCCCTGGTCCAGGCATGGCGATGTGGTGGCTCGTCGTACTCATCGTCGCTCGTGCTTCCCCCGGAAGAGGAGCTGCTGCTGCTGGAGGTGCCACGGCCGTTGCCAAGGGCAAGTTCACCGTCGAGGATGCCACCGCCCCGCCGGCCGTCATCGTCGGAGGGGTCGTTGTCGTTATTATCGTCGTCCTCTGGGCAGCACCCCAAGCATCTGTCGTCCTCCCAGAAGACACTGACGAAGAGCGTCGTCGCCCCGTCGTGCCTGAAGTGGAGGGTGCGCCTCCCCTGCAGGCCGCGGGCATGGGCAAACACCTGCCACCCCCCGTTTAGAAACACGTAACCTATGGGGTGACCTCGACCTCCACCCATGAGGCCTTGCTGCAGCAGCCGTGGGCCTGCAGCCAGAGGCCGCCAAAAGGCCCTCCGACCAGCAACGCGGGAGCTGGAACCAGGAGGCTGCCGGCCTCTACGCCCACACAACGAACTCCTGGGCGGCGGCGGCCAGGTGAGAACACGGGCGGGGTGGCCGAGCAGCCGCCGCAAGCCTTCCCCCTTGGTCGTTGTCGCCCTGGCCGCCACAGCCTCCAGCGCAGGAGGGGGCCTTTCCATGACTGCCGAAGGTTGCACCGACCTTCACAGGGGTGCGCCAACGCCCCCGGGGAACCACCGCCGGCGTTGTGGTGTACTTGCGGGGACATCCGCGGCCCCTCTTGGGCGGCGGCGAGCCAAGTCCCTCCATGGGGGCTTTTCCCTTCTTGGCAATAGAAAACCTCCTCACTGGCGCCTTGACTGCGAAACGATAGTTCGGATAAGAGGAGCAAGAAGTAGGGGCGAGCGAGAACATGAAGATGGACCGGAGGCTGTGCCCCTCTCTCCCTCCTATAGGTGGTCGAAGGCTAACCGGTGCCCCTCCACGTTCCGAGTAATGATGGCCCTGCTGCATGCACCAGGCAATTGTCAAGTCGGGGCGGTTCCCGAGGCGGCATGGGGAAGTGGAGGCGTCCATGCTCCGTCGGGTGCCACGCATCAAACCTGGCCCATAGGCAATCTAGGGCCCGCGGCGCTTCGCACTTGCCCTTTGGCTACGCCTCGAAGCCAGCCTGAGCGCGCCTTGGACCCAGGGCTACTATCGGTGTCCTGGGAATGGGGGCACCCAGACCTGCCTGCCTGCGGCCCACGGTGTGGCTCTCTCGACGGCTTGGTACGGCCCAACGACAAGACCCCCAATACAAGACCCTCGCGAGGGCCTCCCCCCGGCCTCGCGAGGCGGGCGACACCAAGACCTCTAGAGGAGTGGCCTCCCCAAGTTGCCTCCCAAGGAGCGGAGATTTCTATGCAGGTACCCAGCCCCCCGAGGCTGCAATGACGTGAGGCATGATGACCAAGGCCGGGCGGGCGCCAGCGGGCGCAGAGGAGGTAGTTTCCTCTTTGGTGCAAAGGGGGCAAGGACAGGCGTGGGTTCTCGAGGAGCCCTCCAAAGGTTTCCGTTACAGTGCAATAAGAACAAGACCACGAGCTCAGCAAGGCAGATGTCATCACCGAGCCCACCGCTGCATCACGACCAGAAGCTTTGCGGGCGAAGACCACCTTTTGTCAGGATAAGATGTACTACTTGTCCCCTTTTGAATTGGCAGTTGTGGGATCCATTCCCGCCTAAGTTTTGAGGGAAGAGGACCGACGCCACTATAAATAGAGGTTAGCCACCACCATAGAGGGAGACAGGATCGTTTCCACCCTCACCACCATAGCCCTTGCGAGGCTGTTCATCCACTGTATTTGTTCATCCTCAGCCCCCCATGAGGCTAATCCACCACAAAGCAGGAGTAGGGTTTTACACTGCAAGGTGGCCCGAACCTGAGTAAACTGATGTGTTCGTCTTCTTCCCCGCTCGCGCATAGCCAACAAGGCTAGGCTGTAGGGAGGCGAGCTAGAGGCTAGAGAGGTCGAGATCTTCACAAACGCCCCAGAGTTCTAACCTTCTTGGGTCTGTGGAGCCCGGAATCCGACATGGATCGGTGCTTGGGTGCTGTTCTTAGTTGAACAAACCCCCCACTTATGATTAACCCCCTCACAAGCATCCTCAACTACGAGAAAAGTATTAAGATAAAATCTAACCATAGCATTAAACATATGGATCCAAATCAGTCCCTAACGAAGTAACCCATAAACTAGGGTTTAAGCTTCTGTCACTCTAGCAACCTATCATCTAATAACTACTCCACAATGCATTCCCTAAGGCCCAAAGATGGTGACGTGCCATGTATTCGATGTTCACATGACACCACCAAGGGAATCTCAACATACATATTATCAAAATATCGAACACATATCAAATTCAGATGATCACAAACAACATGACTTCTCCCATGGACTCAAGAACAAAGGTAACTACTCACAAATGATATGCATGCTCAGAATCAGAGGGGTATTAAATACCATAGTAGATCTGAACATATAATCTTCAACCAAATAAACCATATAATAATCAACTAAAAGATGTAATCAACACTACTAGTCACCCATAGGAACCAATCTGAGGTTCTGGTACAAAGATTGAACACAAGAGATGAACTAGGGTTTGAGATGAGATGGTTGTTGAAGATGTTGATGAAGATTGGCCTCCAAAGATGAGAGGGTTGTTGGTGATGACGATGGCTTCGATTTCCCCCTCCGGGATGGAAGTTCCCCACGCGGAATCACTCCGCCGGAGTGCAAAAGTGCTCCTGCCCAAGTTCCGCCTCGAGACGGCTGCGCTTTGTCCTGAAATTCCTCTCCTTATTTTTCCTAGGTCAAAAGACCTTATGTACTGGAAGATGCGCACCGAAGGTGGGCTGGGCTGGCCACAACCCACCAGGGCGCGCCTGGGGGGCCTGGCATGCCCTGGTGTCTTGTGGTCACCACGCGGCCCCCCTCTGGTAATTATTTGCTCCAGTATTTTTTATATATTCCAAAATAATTCTCCGTAAATTTTCAGCTCATTTGGAGATGTGCAGAATAGGTATCTCTCCCTCTTTGTGTAAACCTTGCATATTATGAGAGATAAGGCACTAGAATTACTCCATAAAGCGTTATTAAGCATAAAACAATATAAATAACAGTAGGAAAACATGATGCAAAATGGACGTATCATTTTGCATAGGTAAGAACGGTTCTTGCTAGTCGCCCGTAGCATCCACGTAAAACTTGCAACAACAAAGGAGAGGACATCTAACTTGTTTTTGCAGGGTATGTTGCGATGTGATATGGTCAAGACGTGATATGATATATGTTGATTTATGAGATGATCATATTTTGTAATAAGTTCACGACTTGCATGTCGATGAGTATGACAACCAGTAGGAATCTTAGGGTTATTTTTAATTATTGTATGACTTGCGTGTCAATCACTAAGTGCCATGTAATTGCTTTACTTTATCGCTATGCGTTAGCAATAGTCGTAGAAGAAATAGTTGGTGAGATGAGCCCGACGCAACGATGGAGATCAAGGTGTCGCGCCGGTGATGATGGGGATTGAGGGAGTCCTGGACTAAGGGGTGTCCGGATAGCCAAACTATCATCGTTGGCCGGACTCCAAGACTATGAAGATACAAGATTGAAGACTTCGTCCTGTGTCCGGATGGGACTTTCCTTGGCGTGGAAGGCAAGCTTGGCAATACGGATATGTAGATCTCCTACCATTGTAACCGACTTTGTGTAACCCTAGCCCTCTCCGATGTCTATATAAACCGGAGGGTTTTAGTCCATAGGACGAACAACAACCATACCATAGGCTAGCTTCTAGGGTTTAGCCTCCTTGATCGTGGTAGATCCACTCTTGTACTACCCATATCATCAATATCAATCAAGCAGGAGTAGGGTTTTACCTCCATCGAGAGGGCCCAAACCTGGGTAAAAACATCGTGTCCCTTGTCTCCTGTTACCATCCGCCTAGACGCACCGTTTGGGACCCCCTACCTGAGATCCGCCGGTTTTGAGACCGACATTGGTGCTTTAATTGAGAGTTCCTCTGTACCGTCGCAATCAGGAAGGATGCCTCTTCCCGTCTTTAAAGACGGTACCATTGCCAAAGGAGCTTTGGCCACCGGCCAAACTATCCGGCTAGGTGGTTTTCTTATGACCGCCTGTTCGGCCGCCGCTCCGACAATGACCTCTCGGGTCATCAAAAGCGATCTTCACATCAACTCGGAACTCGCCGAGCAGCTAGATCCAATGGAGCTCTCCTCCGTAAACGAGCTCTTGGATTGCATCGCCGCCCTGGGAGTCGCTACAGACTACGATCAGATTGGGCTTAAAACCGATCTGAGAGAGATCAACTCTCCCCAGGCTACCCACCATGTTGCTGTGGTAGAGGAACAGCGCGGCGACTCTTCTTCTATATTAAAGACCAGTTATGTCCGGATTCCTGATCCCTCCTTACCGGATTCCCGTGGAGGGACGGACATCAGTCAAGTACTGAACCTAAAGTCAGGCAGCGGACCAGATTCGTTGGACAACATCCAGCAATCCAAGCTTCCAAATTCGGAAACTTTTCGGCCCTTGAGCCTCAGATTGGGCAGGGTTCCTAATTTAATTCCACCCGCCCACCCAAACACAAGCGATCTATCTCAAATACGGCAAGAGCCCGCTGAAACAGTACATCATTACTGGGCCAGATTCCTCCTGGTTATGGACGGGATAAAGGACTTCCGTGAGGAAAGCGCAATCTCAATTTTCTGCAACAATTGCACGGACAAGGGAATCATGAACGTCATAAGTCGTCGTGAAATTACACGCTTCGCCGACCTGGCGTCCATAGTACGAAAGTACTGTGCGATGGAGAGTGCCTGGAAAACCAAAACCAAGTTTTGGGACAATCCGGCTCCGAACACAACCCTAGTCCCAAATAAAAGGGTGCATCATGCTCAAGCACCTAGAACCAAAACCAAAAAGCAAAAAACCCCTAAAGGGCACGGAACCATACTGGAGGGATGACTCAGTGGACCCTGTAAAATCCATAGTACAGAGGGCGCCACTCCAACACATAGCCTTCGAGCATGTTGGATACTGCGGCAGGTGGCCAAAAGTGGCGAAGAGCTTCTAGCCCCAGAGAACCAGCCCAACAGTACCAGTACAGTATTAACAGTCTTCAAGACTTTCGCATCAAATAATATGCGGAAACAAACACTTCGCAGCCTCGCCGAAGTCTACCAAGTAGCAACAATAAATCCATGAAGCGACACGGCTATCACCTTCAACGCCAGCGACGAACCTAAATTCCGAACAGCCCGAGCACCAGCCGCATTGGTCCTCAGTCCAATAGTGGACGGCTTTCGTCTTACTAAGGTACTCATGGATGGCGGCAGCGGATTAAACCTCATCTACAAGGAAACCCTTCGAAAAATGGAAATAGACTGGAGCCGCATTGAGCGAAGCAGCACAACCTTTAGAGGAATAATCCATAGTCAGGAAGCACGCTGCATAGGAAAAATTACGCTGGATGTGGTGTTCGGCTCGCCGAACAATTACAGGTCCGAGGAGGTCGCGTTCCAAGTGGCCCCATTCAGCAGGGGATATCACGCTTTATTAGGGCGAGAGGCATTCATAATTTTTCAAGCTATACCCCATTACGGGTACATGAAGCTTAAAATGCCCGGGCCCAATGGAATCATCACTCTTGTCAGTGATCCAGACATAGCACTCCGCGCCAAAAATAAGACAGCCGCACTAGCCCTAGAGGCACTATCTGAAGCCCTAGCGGCAGAAGAACTCACTGCGCTGCGCTCCACGGTGAACAGGGACGATGTGATACTCGATAAGAGATCCAAGTCCACTTTTTTTAAGCCAGCGGACGAAATAGTCAAATTCCAAGTCCATCCCACGAACCCCACAAAGACGGCCTCCATTGGGGCAACAATTAAACCCTGATGTAGACGCCGCACTACGAGAATTCCTTCGGGAAAATTGGGACATCTTTGCCTGGCACCCTTCAGATATGCCAGGAATTCCACGCAGGTTGGCAGAACACAGCCTAAACATCCTAAAAGGATTCAAGCCAGTCAAACAGGCTCTTCGGCGATTTTCCAAACCCAAAAGACAGGCAATGGGAGAGGAGCTAGCCAAACCATTAGAAGCCGGATTCATCAGAGACATAAAACATCCGGACTGGCTAGCAAACCTGGTAATGGTACCAAAAAAGGACAAATCCTGGTGCCTATGTGTCGATTTTAAAGACCTTAACAAGGCTTGTCCAAAGGATCCTTTCCCCCTTCCCCGCATCGATCAAATCATCAATGCTACCGCAGGGCACGATTCATTGTGCTTCCTCGACGCATACTCCAGCTACCATCAAATCAAGATGGCGGAGACAGACCAAGCCGCAACGGCATTCATTACTCCAAACGGACCATTCTGCTTCAACACAATGCCCTTCGGGCTTGAAAACGCCGGCGCAACATATCAGCGCATGATTCAGACATGTCTGGCAACCCAGATCGGCAAAACAGTGGAGGCATACGTAGACGATGTGGTCGTCAAGACTAAACACGTCGAAACTCTAGTAGACGATTTGAGGCTCACATTCGACAACCTCCGAGCATATGACATTAAGCTCAACCCGAAAAATGCGTTTGGCGCATCACCGGAAAGCTCTTGGGCTTCATTGTATCGAAGAGAGGAATTGAAGCAAACCCAGCCAAGGTCCGAGCTCATCACGCTTGGATATCCCAAAAGACCTCAAACAAATACAAAAATTGACTGGATGCGTGGCGGCTCTAAGCCGCTTCATCTCCCGCTTGGGAGAAAAGGCATTGCCCCTTTATCGTCTCCTCTGGCGCACCGAACACTTCGAATGGACGGATGCTGCCACGGCCGGACTCGAAGAAATAAAGGCCATATTGGCAACAAATCCGGTCCTGGCTGCGCCCAACTTGGGCGAACCAATGTTATTATACATTGCGGCAACACATCAGGTTGTAAGCGCGGTGCTCGTCGTCGAACGAGAAACAGAAGGACACAAATTCCCTCTTCAAAAACCAGTGTACTACGTATCCACTGTCTTAACTCCATGCAAGTCCCGGTATCCACATTATCAAAAGATAGCGTACGCGGTGTTCATGGCATCCCGGAAGCTGTGACACTACTTTAAAGAGTGTTCGATAACAGTAGCCTCTGAAGTACCTCTGAACGACATTATAAACAACCGTGACGCAATGGGCAGGATTGCAAAATGGGCCATTGAGCTCCTACCATTCGACATAACCTATAACCATAGCGAGCTATAAAGTCACAAGTTTTGGCCGACTTCATCGCTGAATGGACCGAAGCCGAACTCCCTAAAGAGTACGGCGCATACTCCAATTGGATCATGCACTTCGACGACTCCAAAATGTTGGCCGGCTTGGGGGCTGGCGTCGTCTTGACGTCCCCAACCGGAGACACAGTCCAATATGTACTTCAGATAATGTACACGGACTCCAACAATGCAGCCGAATATGAGGCCCTTCTACACGGTCTCCGGATGGCAATCTCCATGGGCATTCAACGCCTAGAGGTCCGCGGGGATTCAAACCTCGCAATATCCTAAGTAAATGGAGACTTTGACGCCAAGGATCCGAAAATGGCAGCCTACCGTAACGCCGTCTTAAAAATGTGAGCTCGGTTCGAAGGACTCGAATTCCACCATGTAGCCCCGGATAATAACCAGGCGGCCGACAAGTTGGCACGCATCGGCGCAAAGCGCGACGCCGTCCCTCCAAACATCTTACTGGACCGGCTTTTTAAGCCATCCGTATTATGGGAAGAGGAGTCCAGAAACAACAACCCGGAACCAACCGCACCGCCCAACATCGAACATTCTGACACAATCGGCGGCTCAGCCAATGAAATAACACCTTCAGCCCACGAAATAATGGCAGTCATTGCCCCGTGGACGAAACCATTCCTAGCCTACTTAATTAGGCAGGAACTTCCCGAAGACCAAAACGAGGCCCGCTGCATAGTACGGCGATCTAAAGCCTACAAGGTCCATGAGGGAGAGCGTTATAAGAAAAGCACAGCCGGAGTCCTTCAAAGGTGCATCTCCAAAGAGGAACGGCGAAATCTTCTGGCTGAAATTCACGCCGGACTCGGGGGCACCACGTCGCAGCCCGGGCCCTAGTAGGCAAGGCCTTCCGTACAGGATTTTATTGGCCGACGGCCCGGGCAGATGCTCAGGACTTAGTCCAACGATGCGTCGGTTGCCAGCTCTTTGCTAATCAAAGCCACATGCCACCCACCGCCCTCAAAACTATACCCATCACCGGCCGTTCACGGTCCGGGGCTTGACATGGTTGGACCCTTAAAGGGGAACCCACAAGCAAAAATACCTTTTGGTCATGGTGGAAAAATTCACCAAATGGATAGAGGCCAAGCCAGTTAAAATGGACGAATCCGGACCTGTGATAGACTTCATATCTGGGGTAGTACACCATTATGGCGTCCCCCACAGCATCATCACTGATAACGGCACGAACTTCACGGCTGACGAGGTTAAACTCTGGTGCAAAAATATGGGCATCAAGCTCGACTACGCTTTAGTCTATCACCCTCAAACTAACGGTCAAGTCGAACGAGCAAATGGTCTAATCATGAGTGGCATCAAACCAGGTTAGTGTGGTCCCTCATGGAATCTAAAACGCACTGGGTGGAGGAGCTCGACTCCGTACTCTAGGGGCTGCGGACCACGCCAAACCGCACTACCGGATTCACACCATTTTTTATGTTGTATGGCGCAAAGGTAGTTTTGCCCTGCGATATAATTCATGACTCACCTCGCGTGCGCATGTACGAAGAAAGAGAATCCGAGTTGGATCGGCAGGACAGTTTGGACGCCTTAGAAGAGGAGCGCGACGTGGCAAAAGCTCGTTCCGCATTCCATCAACAGCAGGCTCGAAGATATCAAAGCAGAGAAGCATGGGCCAAAACTTACAATGTTGGCGAACTAGTTCTACGCCTGCCGGACAAGAAAAAGGACAAACTCAAGCCCAAATGGGAAGGTCCCTTCATCATCGACCAAGTCCTGACCGGTGGAGCATACCGTCTGCGAAACACATCGGACAACCGACTCGAGCCGAACCCATGGAACGCAGCCCGTCTCCGAAGATTCTACGCCTAGCGCCGGACTCAGAGTTCGTCTCCGTCTTCCGTCCACATTTTCTACTTTAGCTGTCCTTTCTTTCTCTCTTTTTTCCTCCCTTTTTTGTACAACCTTTGAGGGCCGATCTGCGCATTGTTCGCACACACTTGATGTGTTGCTCGCACTCATTATACCTGGGGGCTTCTTTAACAGAAGCTTATTTATACGGGCTTCATGCCCAACACATGTGTCACACTTCCGCATGTACCTTTTATTCACCATTATATGCATCGATATGACTTAAATTTTGGCCAAGCTGGGTTGCCTGGCTCCTGTGCTTACCCCTACGTCCCCGATTGTTCGGCTAGGAGGTAAAGGGAGCACCTCTGTGATTGTTACTGCCGGGTCAACCGGATGTGTACCTCAGACTGGGTGAAGCCGAAAGCTAGCTTTCTTAAGGGAATATTCGGTCGGTGACTTGAAAGATGATTTCTTACTTATTTATTTATCTGCCCCCAGATGCTTTTCTGCTCTTTTCGCAGTCCGGACATGCACTTTAGGGCATGCCTCCCAGGGAAAGGAACTCCTAACGGAACTATTCTCCCTAGAAGATGTTTCTTACTAACCATGTAATATAACATAACTAGTTGGGCACTTGTCTGATAAACCACTAATGACCCCTACGACTGGTCTCCATGCATGCCCCGGTTTTTACATAACCGTGAGGGTATTCGGACACACTCCGGACTTTTGGGTCCCGAGGTTGAAGCGAAAAGGTCCGCAAAGACAAACGATCTACAATCCGGCTAGAAGGCATTTTACATGTCATTTTAAATTACATCACAAATTGATCGATTGTACTCCTCTTCTATCCCATCTAACAGGCTGTCTAGTTTACAGTCCGTTAGAATACTTAGCGCCAACTCTACTTGGCCGTACATTAAGCTCACAGGATCTCCTTCCCATCGGGCCCCACAGTCCGACCTCGCCATGTGGTTTGATCAGCCTTCGCATCGCTGCGTCTTCACCATGGCCCAGGCCTCCCTGGCGCCTTGACGGCAGGCCGATATCTTCCATAGACGGAAGCGCTGCCGTGCTCCCTGAAGCTTCTCCGCAAGCCCTCCAAGACCCTCGGGTAGGGAGACAGACGGCCATAAGGCCTGGGCGACGCCGCTCATCACCTGCCGAACACGTTCATGCAGTTGCAGCAGCTCAGGAAGTAGGTCACCCGTTGAACCGGGCATTTCCTCCGCAGGACAACCTGTGAGCACACCTACAGACACATTTCTGTCAATCGACTTCCTCGCCCAACTCTTCTTTTCAAAAGAGTTTGCTCAAGCACTTACAGTAAATGCCGCGATGAGGCCGCCGATTCTCCTTCACGGAGTCAGACAGCTGGACCCGAACATCTTTTAGTTCTTCGCCCAGCTGGGTGTTGGCATCTTGGAGTTTGTTCCTCTCCTGCTGCACCCTCATAAGCACCTTCTCGCCGGCCTTCAGCTGGCGCAGTAGATGTTGCTTGTCCGGATCTAGTCCGGCACCATCTGCAATATCATTGTCAGACTTCTACACACGCCGCACTTCATAAACTACTTATCTTTTCGAAGTATGTATTACCAGAGGGGGTCTCTGTGGCTCCCCCTGCAGCGGCTAGTGCGGCCTCAAGTTGGGCCTTGCACCCTTGAAGCTCCTGGGATAGGTGGGTATTCTTCTCCGTAAGATCCTGCATAACAAATGATCCTTAAATCAGTTATTCTAACTATTTTAAGTCTTGGGGGCTACTGGCATATATAACTATTAAAATTCCTCACCCGTATGTCTTTCACATACTGCTCCGTGGCTCTGGTTAGACCATCTCGAGCAGCACGGAGGTGCGCGTCTCCCGCATTAAAGGCATTCAACGCCTCCGGGGAGAAACATGCGTCACGAAGAACTGTCCGCGGCGCTTATGATTCATGGCGCTCTCCACCTCGACACTGGTGGCGGACAGCTCTGTCGGCATCCTCCATTGAGGAGCATCGCTCACGCCTTGTGTTCGCCTCCCCTCCGCATCAGCGTTGGAGCCTGGCTGGCGGAGGCTTGATTGGCAACCTCTCCGGACATAGTCCGGCGAGCGCTCTTTCTCCTGGAAAAATCATGAGCGTTAATATACCTCCCAGGAACCTTTCCTTTAAACACGGTGGTGCGTCATACCATTGCGGCAACGTTTTGATTCATGCCGCACTCCTCCTCCGCCTGCTGGGCCGAACTGACCCTTGTTGGTCAGCCGCCACGGGTTCGGCTTCCCGCCTTAAAGGCACCTCCTGTGGAGCACCGTTGGTATACGGTGGTCAGAAATAAGCATGGATAAGCAATGATGTCAGGACTCCGGTCACAGTTACCTGGGAAGCCGGAGATAAACCGGGGTAGTCGGCCGTAATGGCGACCAAAGCATTGTCCACGCTAAGTTGGTGGAACACCCCATCGATCAGCTCCACCTTTATGTCCGGATCCTCTTCGGAGGCCGGATCAAGGGATCGTCCCGGATCCTCGGGCTGTGGAGTCAGGCTGTGTATGCCCTCTACATCCCGGCGCAGCTCCTGCGTCGAAATCATGAACTGAGACACTTAACTTTGGGAATATGGATCGGATAGATAAACGTCGCTTACCCAGCTCCGAGGGTTATTCATGGAGAATCCATTCAATGGACTCGCGCGGAGGAAGTCCTCTTTCTCCCCCTTGTACAAGCCGGACAGGATCTTCACCAGATCGGCAACCGATCCCGGCCCCTTGCCGCCATGACGGGTGGCGTCATCCTCCCCGTTGAAATCCCACATGGGGTGGCCCCTATATTGGAGCGGTTGCACCCCTTGCATGATGCACGTGGCCATGACTCCAATCATGGTCAATCCAGAATGAGCCAGTAACCTTATCCGGCCCATCAGATATTGGACGCCCCTATCATTCTCCCGTTGAGGGCTCCACGGGCGCCAGCTCAGGCGTTTCTTCAGAGGAGCGTAGCTGAACTCCGGGAGGCCGATCCGAACTGGGTCCGGCAGTGGGGCGTCTTCCATATAAAACCATTCCGAAGGCCAGTCTTCTGACGCCTTCTTCGAGGTTCCGGATAGATATCCGGTCCCGGCGATGCGCCATATTTTGGCTCCGCCCACTTGATATATCGACCCCTCGTGAGAACAGGGTACGAGGCAAAACAATCTCTTCCACAGCGCAAAATGGGCCTCGATGCCCAAGAACAGCTCGCAAAGGGCTACAAAGCCCGCGATGTGCAAGATGGAGGCAGGTGTAAGGTGGTGAAGCTGGAGTCCATAGAACTCCAGGAGCCCCCGGAGAAACAGATGTATGGGAAATCCAAGTCCCCTTATTAGATAAGGGAAAAAGCATACCCGCTCTCCTTTGGAGGGATTGGGGACGCTCTCTGCCTGCTTCCCACCCTTGTAGGTGGCGGTCCGCTTGAACCGAACCATGAAGGCTGGGGAAGGTATCCTCGCTTGAGCGTCACTAGCTCGCTATGCGGGATGAACATCTCCTCCAATCTCCTGGCTGAGGGCTGGGAGCGCGAGAGGAGGAGCCGCGTCGACTGTCCATGATGGAGTGGATTTTTGTCAGAGGCGCTTCGATGAGTACTCACGGAAGGAGGATGGTGTGATTCGGATCTAGATCCTCGCTTCTCTTATAGGCAGCTTATTCACGCAGCTAGGGGTAAAACGTAAAAATACCCTGGCTTTTCGCATTCATACGACACGTGGAAGAGGGCCATTATTGGACGTGGAAGCCAAGGAGCGCAACATTATAAGGAAGCCGGACACTATTCGGCAAGCACATGGAATTTGGAGGAGAACCCGGCTTGCAAAGCCGAAGACAATATATGCGTCGGACTCATCGTCATTGAAGCCTCGTTCGGGGGCTACTGAGGGAGTCCTGGACTAAGGGGTGTCCGGATAGCCGAACTATCATCATTGGCCGGACTCCAAGACTATGAAGATACAAGATTAAAGACTTTGTCCCGTGTCCGGATGGGACTTTCCTTGGCGTGGAAGGCAAGCTTGGCAATACGGATATGTAGATCTCCTACCATTGTAACTGACTCTGTGTAACCCTAGCTCTCTCCGGTGTCTATATAAACTGGAGGGTTTTAGTCCATAGGACGAACAACAATCATACCATAGGCTAGCTTCTAGGGTTTAGCCTCCTTGATCTCGTGGTAGATCCACTCTTGTACTACCCATATTATCAATATCAATCAAGCAGGAGTAGGGTTTTACCTCCATCGAGAGGGCCCAAACCTGGGTAAAAACATTGTGTCCCTTGTCTCCTGTTACCATCCGCCTAGACGCACAGTTCGGGACCCCCTACCCGAGATCCGCCGGTTTTGACACCGACAGGGATCATGTCATTCCTTTGTAGATGGAGATCAAAAGCACAAGATGATGATGGCCATATCATGTCACCTATTTTGATTGCATGTGGTGTTTATCCTTTATGCATCTTATTTTTCTTATAAAGACGGTAGCATTATAAGATGATCCCTTCACTTAATTTTAATGTAAAAGTGTTCTCCCTGAGTATGCACCGTTGCTAAAGTTCGTCGTTTTGAAGCACCTCGTGATGATCGGGTGTGATAGACTCTACGTTCACATATAACGGGTGTAAGCCAGTTTTGCACTTGCAGAATACTTGGGTTGTACTTGATGAGCCTAGCATGTACAAACATGATATCGGAACACTGGAGACCGAAAGGTCAAATGTGAGTTATATAGTAGGTATGATCAACATGAAGATGTTCACCATTGAAGACTACCCCATCTCACGTGATGATCGGACATGGGTTAGTTGATTTAGATCATGTATCACTTAGACAACTTGAGGGATGTTGATTTAAGTGGGAGTTCATTAGTAATTTGATTAATTGAACTAAATTTATCATGAACTTAGTCCTTATAGACTTTGCAAAGCTATGTTATAGATCAATGGCCCATGCTAGCATTCCCTTGAGTTTTAATGTGTTCCTAGAGAAAGCTAAGTTGAAAGATGATGGTAGCAACTACACAGACTGGGTCCGTAGCTTGTGGATTATCCTCATTGTTGCACAGAAGAATTATGTCCTTGATGAAACACTAGGTGACAGACCTACTGCAGGAGCTGATGAGACGTTATGAACGTCTGGCAGGCTTGATCTGATGACTACTCGATAGTTCAGTGTGCCATGCTTTATGGCTTAGAACCGAGACTTCAAAGGTGTTTTGAACACCATAGAGCATATGAGATATTCCAAGAGCTGAAGTTAATATTTCGAGCAAATGCCCGCGTTGAGAGATATGAATTCTCTGGCAAGTGCTTTAGTTGTAAGATGGAGGAGAACGGTTCTGTCAGTGAACACATACTCAGAATGTCTGGGTACCACAACCACTTGACTCTGTTGGGAATTGATCTTCCAGCTGAGAGTGTTATTGACAAAGTTCTTCAGTCACTGCCACCAAGCTACAAAGGCTTTGTGATGAACTATAATTTGCAAGGGATGGAGAAAACAACTCCTGAGCTCTTCGTGATGCTTAAGGTCGTGGAGGTAGAAATCAAGAAAGAGCATCAAGTGTTAATGGTTAACAAGACCACCAGTTTTAAGAAAAAGGGCAAGGGAAAGAAAGGGAACTTCAAGAAGACCGGCAAGCAAGTTGTCGCTCCCGTGAAGAAGCCCAAAGCTAGACCCAAGCCTGAGACCTTCTACTGCAAGGGTAATGGTCACTGGAAACGGAACTACGCCAAAACTAGGCAGATAAGAAAGATGGCAAGGTGAACAAAGGTATATTTGATATAAATGTTATTGATGTGTTCCTTACTAATGCTCGTGGTAGCGCCTGGGTATTTATACTGGTTCAATTACTCTTATTTGCAACTCAAAACAGGAGCTGCGGAATAAACGAAGATTGGCTAAGGATAGGTGACGATGCTCGTCGGGAATGGTTCCAAGGTTGATGTGATCACCGTCGGCACACTACCTCTACATATACCTTCGGGATTAGTTTTAGACCTCGATAATTGTTATTTGGTGCTAGTGTTGAGCATGAACATTATATATGGATCTTTTTTTGCGAGATGGTTATTCATTTAAGTCAGAGAATAATAGTTGTTGTATTTATATGAGTAACATGTTTTATGGTCATGCACCATTAGTGAATGGTCTATATTGTTGAATCTCAATCGCAGTGATACGCATATTCATAATATTGATGCCAAAAGATGCAAAGTTGATAATGATAGTGCAACATACTTGTGGCACTGCCGTTTAGGTCATATTGGTGTAAATCGCATGAAGAAACTCCATATGGATGGACTTTTGGAATCACTTGATTATGAATCATTTGATGCTTGCGAACCATGCCTTGTGGGTAAGATGACTAAAACTCTGTTCTCCGGAACAATAGAGCGAGCTAATGACTTATTGGAAATAATACATACTGATGTATGCAGTCCTATGAGTATTGAAGCACACGGCGGGTATCGTTATTTTCTACCTTCATAGATGATTCGAGTAGGTATGGGTATATCTACTTGATGAGACACAAGTCTAAACATTTGAAAAGTTCAAGGAATTTCAAGGTGAAGTGGAGAATCATCATTACAAGAAAATAAAGTTTCTACGATCTGATCACGGAGGTGAATATTTGAGTTAAGAGTTTCGCCTTCATTTAAAACAATGTGGAATAGTTACACAACTCACGCCACTTGGAACACAACAGCGTAATGGTGTGTTCGAATGTTGTAACCATACTTTATTAGATATGGTGCGTTCTATGATGACTCTATCGACTTGCCACTATTGTTTTGGGGTTATGCATTAGAGACAGCCGCATTCACGTTAAATAGGGCACCATCTAAATCCGTTGAGACGACACCGTATGAACTATGGTTTGGCAAGAAACCTAAGCTGTCGTTTCTTAAAGTTTGGGGATGCGACGCTTAGGTTAAAAGGCTTCTTCAGCCTGACAAGCTCGAACCCAAAGCGGAGAATTGCATCTTCATAGGATACCCTAAGGAAACTATTGGGTATACCTTCTACCATAGATCCGAAGGCAAGATCTTTCTTGCTGAGAATGGATCCTTTCTACAGAAGGAGTTTCTCTCGAAAGAACTGAGTGGGAGAAAAGTAGAACTTGATGAGGTAGTTATATCTTCTCTCGAATTGGAAAATAGCACATTAAAGAAAACCGTTCTCGTGATGCCTACACCAATCAGAGAGGAAGCAAGTGATGATGATCATGAAACTTCAGATCAGGTTACTATTGTACCTCATAGGTTGACCAGAACATGTTCCGCACCAGAGTCGTATGGTAATCCTGTCCTAGAAGTCATGTTGTTGGATAATGGCAAACCTACAAACTATGAAGAAGCTATGATGAGCCCAGACGACAAATGGCTTGAGGCCATGAAATCTGAGATAGGATCCACGTATGAGAATAAAGTGTGGACTTTGGTGGACTTGCCCAATGATCGGCAAGCCATCGAGAATAAATGGATCTTCAAGAGGAAGACGTACACTGATGATAATATCACTGCCTACAAAGCTCAACTTGTCCCAAAAGGTTTTCAACAAGTTCAAGTGGTTGACTACGATGATACTTTCTCACCCGTAGCGATCCTTAAGTCCGTCAGAATCATGTTAGCAATTGCCGCATTTTATGATTATGAACTCTGGCAAATGGACGTCAAAACTGTATTCATTAACGGGTTTCTTAAATAAGAGTTGTATGTGATGCAACCAGAAGGTTTTGTCGATCCTAAGGGTGCTAACAAAGTGTGCAAGCTCCAGCGATCCATCTATGGACTGGTGCAAGCATCTCAGACTTGGAATATATGCTTTGATGAAGTGATCAAAGCATTTGGTTTTATACAGACTTACGGAGAAGCATGTATTTACAACAAAGTGAGTGGGATCTCTGTAGCATTTCTAATATTATATGTGGATGACATATTGCTGATTGGAAATGATATAGAATTTCTGGATAGCGTAAAAGGATATTTGAATAAGAATTTTTCAATGGAAGACCTCGATGAAGCTGCTTACATATTGGGCATCAGGATCTATCAGGGTAGATCGAGACACCTGATAAGACTTTCACAGAGCACATACCTTGACAAGATTTTGAAGGAGTTCAAAATGGACCGGTCAAAGAAGGAGTTCTTTCCAGCATTGTAAGGTGTGAAGTTGAGTAAGACTCAAATCTTGACCATAGTAGAAGAAA
Organism: Aegilops speltoides; assembly: GCA_021437245.1. Lineage (NCBI taxonomy): Eukaryota > Viridiplantae > Streptophyta > Magnoliopsida > Poales > Poaceae > Aegilops > Aegilops speltoides. Next base: position 143,430,834 of record CM038146.1, read on the forward strand.
GAGAAAGGATGAAGGTCGTTCCCTATGCCTCTATAATGTATGCCATGCTGTGTACCATACTTGACGAGTCTGGCAAGGGGGTGCAAGAGTGATCCAGGAGTGGATCACTTGACAAGGGTCAAGATTATCCTTGAGTACCTAAAGAGGACTAAGGAAATGTTTCTCGGTTATGGAGGTGATAAAAAGTTCGTCGTAAAGGGTTACGTCGGTGCAAGCTTTGACACCGATCCGGATGACTCTAAGTCGCAAACCGGATACGTATAGTGGAGCAGTCATTTGAAATAGCTCCAAGTGTAGTGTGATAGCAGAATCTACATTATAACATAGAGATTTGCAAAGTACACACGGATCTGAATGTTGCAGACCCATTGACTAAAACCTCTCTCACAAGCAAAACATGATCAAACCCCAGAACTCATTGGGTGTTAATCACATGGCGATGTGAACTAGATTATTGACTCTAGTGCAAGTGGGAGACTATTGGAAATATACCCTAGAGGCAATAATAAAATGTTTATTATCATATTTCCCATTCATGATAAAAGTTTATTATTCATTCTAGAATTGTATTGGTCGGAAACTTAAATAGATGTGTGAATACATAAAGTACATTGTGTCCCTAGGATGCCTCTACTAGACTAGCTCGTTGATCAAAGATGGTTAAGGTTTCCTGACCATAGACATGAGTTGTAATTTGATAACGGTATCAGATCATTAGGAGAATGATGTGATGGCCTAGACCCAACCGTAAGCTTAGCATAAGATCGTTTAAGTTATTTGCTATAGCTTTCTTCATGTCAAGTATCTATTCCTTCAACCATGAGATCATGCAACTCCCGGATACCGGAGGAATACCTTGTGTGCTATCAAACGTCACTTCGTAACTGGGTGATGATAAAGGTTCTCTACATGTATCTCCGATGGTGTCTGTTGGGTCGGCATGGATCAAGACTGGGATTTGTCACTCCGTTGGACAGAGAGGTATCTCTGGGCCCTCTCGGTAAGACAACATCAGAAGCTTGCAAGCAATGTGACTAAGGAGTTAGTCATGGGATCTTGTATTACAAAACGAGTAAAGTGACTTGCAAGTAACGAGATTGAACTAGGTATGACATACTGACGATCGGATCTCGGGCAAGTAACATACCGACGGACAAAGGGAACTGCATACGGGATTAACTGAATCCTTGACATCGTGGTTCAACTGATAAAAGATCTTCGTGGAATATGTAGGAACCAATATGGGCATCCAGATCCCGCTATTGGTTATTGATCAGAGAGGTGTCTCGGTCATGACTACATGATTCCCGAACCCGGAGAGTTGCATGCTTAATGTTCGTTGATGATAGAGTAATGTTGGGATATTTGATGATTGGTAGCCGAATGTTGTACGGAGTCCCGGATGAGATCCCGAACGTGATGAAGAGTCTTGGAATGTTCAAGAGGTAAAGATTTATATGTGGAAAGTTGTTTCCAGGGTTCCGGAAAAGTTTCAGTTTTTTCGGTATTGTACTAGGAAGCTTCCAGAAGGTTTTGGAAACTTCCAGAGGAATTCGGAAGTCCACCAAGGATTCCACCATGTCCCAAGGGTCAGCATGGGCTGATGGGAGGCGCACTGGCCTTATTGCACCAGGCGCACACAAGTCCCTCAAAGGCCCATGTAGTTGAGAAAGGTGGAAATTAGTCCACTTTTGTATGGAAGGGAAGGAGGAGGACTAGGATTCCACCTCCTCCCCCTGGCTGCGCCCTATGGTTTGCAGGGGTTGTTCCCCACGCCCCTCCACCTATATATAAAGGGGAGGGGCGCCCCAAGAGGATACACAAAGCCCTTGGCGCCCCTCTCTCTCCCGTTACTCCGTAGTTCCACCACCTCGTCTCGGCGATGCTTAGCAAAGCATTGCCGGTGCTCCGCCACCACCATCACCACCACGCCGTCGTGTTGGTTGTGATCCCATCTACTTCTCCTCTCTCTCTCTCTGTCTCTCTTGTTGGATCAAGAAGAAGGAGCCTTCATCGAGCCGCATGTGTGCTAAACTCGGAGGTGCCGTCCGTTCGACACTAGATTGGTTGGATCATGATTGGATCACGAAGAGTACGACTACATCAACCGCGCTATATACACTTCTGCTTAGCGATCTACAAGGGTATGTAGATGCTCTTCCCCTCTCGTAGCTATGCATCTCCATGGATAGATCTTGAGTGTGCGTAGAATATTTTTTGTTTTCCATGCATGCACGTTACCCAACAAAAAGTTCATCGAATTTGAAAAGAAGTTCCATCAATTTAAAGAAAAAGGTTCATGAATTCGAACAAAATCATTGAACCAGGAAGAAAAAAAACAGAAACAAAAAACGTAAAAGGAAAAAGGAAAAGGAAACAAGAAATATTAAAACAAGGAAAGAGATGTAAGTTGATAAATCATGTATGGTGGCGTGATGGTTACTAAAGCATAGCTCAATGCAGAGGTCGCTGGTTCCATCCCCCATGGGGCTGCTTTTGTGTTTAAAAAGCAAAGATGGGCCGGTAGAGCGCAGGAGCGCTTCAGGCCCTCGTTTGCAAAGTGCACATTAACGGGCGCGTGAAGTGCCAAATAGGAAGCGTCGCACCGGTTTGCATCTTTGCGTGTAATCGGCGCTACAAGTGTCGAATAGGATTCACGAAAGGCCATAGACTAAGACCAGGCCGGGCCTGGGGAAACAAAATGGGTTGAACACGTAGCCTCACGCCCTAAGAAAAAATACTACACGTTGCTCTGTTGTGTTGGGATAAGGAACTCGTCTAGAACTGTTTTCATCAATATGATGTGCAAGCGATCCTTGGCATCCCCATTTCTGAGCACATATACAATTTTTTTAGCTTGGCACTTTGACAACAAGGGCCTTTTTTCTGTCAAGTCAGCTTACAAAGTTCATGTTGATATGCTGAAGAGGGAAGTGAGTAGACAGGGAGGACAAAGTTCTATGATTGATGAGAGCCACTCTGAGATTTTTTCTGCCCTTTGGAAAGTTAATTGCCCGCCGAGAGTTCACCATTTCTTTCGAAGGTTTGCGTATAATAGTCACCCAATGTATATGAATATTAGTAGAAAAAGTGTTGACCTGGATACAAGATGCACAGTTTGTGGGAAGTTTTTTGAGGATGGTGGCCACTTGTTTTTCAAGTGTAAGTATGTCAGGCAGCAATGGCGAGCACTTCTCATGGAAGATGTTCGAGTCCATTTAGCCCAGTTCAACAATCCAAAAGCTATTATTTAGGCCATTCTAAAACTGACCGAGGAAAAGAAACTTTTGACAATTGCACTTCTTTGGTAATGTGGACTGAATGTAATCGAGGTAACCATGGTGAGAAATGAATGGAGGTTGATGCTTCCCAATATACTGGTCGCAAGCATGCAAGTGAGTGAATTGAGCTCCTTGGTCAAAAAACAGGGGTGCAAACTCCCGCCCCAGCTGCCTGGAGAGCACCTCCCGCAGGAAAATGTCCAGATTAATGTGAATGTGACATTTTATGTATAGTCTAGACATGGCGGTTAGGGTGTGACCTGCTGGGATTCTGAGTCATAGATCCAGTTCATGGCGGTTGGTTCAGTGAATGAGCTAGATGATGCCTTACATGCAGAGACTTTGGCTCTATCCCATGCAATTATTGTGGCCGATCATCTTGGGTGGGTCCGATGTCCGTTTGAAACTGACAGTCTCATTCTTCAAAAAGCTGTTACCTCGTGCTCTTGACTTTTCATCACTGGGTCGCCTGTTCTGCGACACCAAGTTTAAACTGAATACCCAATTTATTCAATCTAAGGTTGTACATGCTGAACGTAGTTGCAATAAGTCAGCGCAGGTGCTGGCGGATATCGGTGCAAGGTTTTTTTTAGATAAAAGGCATACGCCCGACTTTATAAATAAAGCCACCAGGCAGAGTCACAGAGCAAGCATCAAGCCAACAAAGTATCACAGCAACAACTAACATAGTACGGATACATGGCTACCTAGCTAATCATGGCACGCGGGCCAGCAACAGAACCAGAAGGGAGGGGAGACTAAGCCATCATCCGGGATCATCGCAACAGGGAAGAAGCCGTAGACCGCATCTTGGATAACATAACATCAAAAGCCTCGAGGTCCGCCTCCTTAATCAATAATCTCCACTGCTTGAAGAAGACACTAGATTTAAATAAGCAGCTCACGGGGTTAGCCGGAAAGATATGTTCAATAGTAGACTTGTTTCTAGTAGTCCACATCGACCAACAAATCGCCGCAAACCCAACCCAGAACACCCTTTTAGCCATCCCGGATAAAACACTAGCCAAACGCCGCAGGTCCTCGAAGGAAGAGGGGTTCCAATCAACGTGAAGCCAATGCCGAATACAACTCCAAAGAAACTTGGCCAAAGAGCAGTGAAAGAAGATATGCTCAGTATTTTCAATGGCCCCACATAAAACGCATCAATCAGAGCCTTCGCCGTTCCTTTTCCGGATTTGATCAGCCGCGGGAAGCTTCCCACGGAAAGCTTGCCACAAGAAGATTTTGATCTTAGGAGGGATAAGGGCCTTCCAAATGAATTTGGACGTAGGGGAGCCGGATATAAGTTTAGCGTAGGCAGACTTAACCGAAAAGCGACCTGAAGAGGAGTGAGGCCAGACAACCGTATCTTCTTCGTCCGAGAGCACTGGGAAGGAGGCAGTAAGACGATGCCAGTCTTCCAACTCTTCTGGAGAAAGAGATCTATGAAGGGCTAGGTTCCAATTAATAACCGAGAGCTCAAAGATAGAGATCTCCGGATCAGAGCAGTAAGAAAATAAGGCCGGGAACGCCACCGCGAGGGTGGAGTCCTATGGGTGCAAGGTTAGCTGTTGGTGAAGCGTATTTGTGAGTTGATAATTTTCCTGTTGATGTAACCCGTGTTGTAACCCGCGATTCTGCCGTGTCTTAGATGGAATACAAGTGTTCCATTTCAGAAGAAAAAATGGAAGGTAAATATTCGAGGATTGATTAGTATTTTTATTCCTTCCTTATTTTACCTTCAATATTTAAGTGCGCTATAATCTCTTCCATAATTACCCGCAAAGGAAACCTCTTTCCTAATTTGTAGACGTAAATAAATTCCTAATAGGCCTGCACAATCATACCCTTTTTTTTTTTGCGGGAATTTTAATATATATTACCTCAACAGGAGGTAATAGTAATGTTAACCATTGAATCACACAAAAATGATGGCTCGCATGGATTTGAACCATTTTAAAAAAGCTCGCCTTAGAAAGGCCAATCCCTATATTTCGAAAGGGAGCGGAGGGCATAACAAATTGCAAAGTATAAATCGGATTATAGGAACCATGGCTGACCGACGGTCCAATAGAAGGTCTCTGTATACTGGAGTATATAAGGGAGTATATAACATTTTAAATTTGACGTGTTTGCTGATCAAAGGCGGTCCGAAAAGTTACGCACAAAATGCTATACTTATACTCGAACGAGGAGAAACTTAAGCCGATGCACCACGAATCCTTATAAGGCAACCCTGGCGACCCTTTCCAGCCAAACACGCATTGCTTGACGGAGCAGCCTCCCCACCACCGCCGCCGCAACACGAAGAAAGCAAAAGCAGAGCCGAGCTACAGACTACAGCTAGCCAACCCGCACTACGCACGGACCGGAGAAGAGCAAACACAATGATCGCCGCTTTTGTACTACTCGTGCTCTGCACGCTGGCCCCCGCCGCCCTCTCCGTCCCTCCCCGCCCGCCGGTGCGCTGCGGCGGCGACGGCGATGGCGATGCGGGCTGCGTGCTCTCCAACGCGTACGGCGCGTGGTCGAGCGACCGCGCCGACTGCCCCGTCGCGGCCGTCTCGTACCCGGCGTCCGAGCGGGACGTGGTCGCGGCCGTCGCGCGCGCCAGCGCGGGCGGCATGCGGGTCAAGGCCGTCAGCGGCTTCGCGCACACCATCCCGAAGCTGGCCTGCCCCGGCGGGAACGGCAGCGCGGCGTCTCTGCTGATCAGCACGGCGAGGTACGCCGGCGTGGAGGTGGACGCGGCGGCGCGGACGGCGACCGCGGACGCCGGCGCCCCGCTGCGGGCCGTGATCGACGCGGCGGAGGCGAGCGGGCTGAGCCTGCCCGCGTCGCCCTACTGGGAGGGGGTGAGCGTCGGCGGGGCCGTGAGCACGGGGTCCCACGGCAGCTCGTGGTGGGGCCGGGGCGGCGCCCTGCACGACCATGTCGTGGGGCTCAGCCTCGTCGTGCCCGCCGGAGCGGCCGACGGATGGGCCAGGGTGGTGCCGCTCGCCAAAGGTGACGCGCTCTTTCCAGCCGCGCTCGTCTCGCTCGGCCTGCTCGGGGTCATTTCCAAGGTTAGTACTGAACTACTGATCACTACTGTACTCTGCCCTAGATGTGGAGTTCAGAAAAAGACCAAGAATGATTGTCAAGCGTGCGCCGTAGTTCAGACTTCATGCATGGACTACATTTTGTTGTACTTGTCCCACTAGCCTGTCGGTAAAATCTGACATGCAGTACGATTTGTACTCTGGCGTTCTATTTCGTACAGCTAGTAGTAGTACTATGGAAAATCTCATGTATGCGCTGACTTGTTTTATTTAGCTGAAAGCCCTGATTCTGAGCTTTTGGTACTTAGAAACATATGATGTACTGGCATAGACACACAATGACAGAAGACAAAAACAGATATAATATGTGGCATATGTTTTGTTAAGTGTGTTAAAACGGATGAAGAATCTCTTAGATGGGGGCAAATCCTGTAAACAAAATGTCAGAAGAGAGTTGGAACATGAAAGATGTAACATAATAAATCAACTCAAGTATACTGTTTTTTCTCAGAAAACAATATGGATTCTTTGATTGCAATTTTGGTCCTGTGAGAGTTGGAATGACCTGTGTAACGCATACTAGTCCAAGTGGCCCTGGAAGGCCGTACTAACTCTTCGATTTGCAATTGAGTGCGGCCAACCACTAATGCTTTCTTGACTAGATGAAGCATGAAACATCACCAGATCTAGATCCTGATCCAGGTAACATGTTGTTAATACACTGTTGCCTATTGCCGCCGAAATGTTGAGTGGCAAACGCTTTGCTGTCGCTATGAATGCAGTGCAAAAACTTTCAGCAGAAAAACAATGTAACACGACAACTCTGAAAAGACAGGAAAAATGCATGCTTGCACGCATTGTCAACCTGATGAAGAGATCACATGTTCAGATGCAAGTTTTGTTTTACACATGTTTCATCATGTCCAACTCCCATCTGATACATGGAATGATGGAAGATATACTGCTGGTGCGCAACTGCAGGTCACTCTGGCGCTGGAGCCGAGGTTCAAGAGAAGCGTGACCTACGACTACAGGGACGACTCCACCTTCCAGGACGACTTCGCGGACCACGCCGCGCGCCACGAGTTCGCCGACATCGCCTGGTACCCGTCCCAGCACCAGGCCGTGTACAGGCTCGACGACCGCGCGCCGCTCAACGCCACCGGCGACGGGGTCAACGACTTCATCGGCTTCCGCTCCACGCTCATCGCGGTCTCTCAGGGGGTCAGGGCGCTGGAGACCGCGCTGGAGGGGTCGAGGAACGTCAAGGGCAAGTGCGCGATGGCCACGGCGGAGATCGCGGCGAAGCGGCTGATCGGCAACGGGCTGCGCCGAAAGGACGGGCAGCTGTTCACCGGCTACCCCGTCGTGGGGTTCCAGGGCAAGATGCAGACGTCGGGCTCCTGCGCGCACTCGCCGGCCTCCAGCCCGCTCACGGCGTGCGCGTGGGACCCCAGGTTCAAGGGGCTCTTCTTCTACGAGAGCACGGCCATGTTCTCGCCGGCGCGGTTCCGGTCCTTCATCCTCGACGTGAAGAAGCTGCGCGACCTCAACCCGGACAGCATGTGCGGCGTGGACGTCTACAACGGCCTCCTGGTCCGGTTCGTGCGGAGGTCGGAGGCGTGGCTGGGGCAGCCGGAGGACTCAGTGGTGGTGGACTTCAACTACTACCGCGCGGCGGACCCGTCGGCGGCGCGGTTGAGCCAGGACGTGTGGGAGGAGGTGGAGCAGCTGGCGTTCGTAAAGCACGGGGCGCGCCCGCACTGGGCCAAGAACAGGATGGTGGCCTTCCGGGGCGTGCAGGGGAAGTACCCGGGATGGGCCAGGTTCGCCGCGGCCAAGCGGCAGCTGGACCCGCGGGGACTGTTCGACAGCCCGTGGTCCGACGACGTCGTCGGCGGCAAGGAGCTCAGTAAGGACGACGGGTGCGCGCTGGACGGGCGGTGCGTCTGCTCTGAGGACAGACACTGCAGCCCGGGGCAAGGGTACTACTGCAGAACGGGGCTTGTGTTTACAGAGGCCAGGGTATGCAGATACTCTGCCTCGCAGCTTGTATAGGACATGCACCCTCTGTTCCTGAAAACAGAGATAGTGCTATATACCACTTCTGAAAACAGAGTATATCTTTCTAAGTTGCCTGAGTTTTAAATTTGGGTCACTCGATTTCTTGGCCGTTGATTCTGCTATGAGATTTGTGCTGTGTTTTATAACGGGGCTGCTGTATGAGCTGTTTTTTTTTCGAGAGAGTGCTCGTTCGGCAGCCCCGCAGAGGTCACCTGGGTGGGCTCAGAACGTCCCACTTACATGCTTTCAACCACCGCCACATGTCACGCATTGAATGATGCCTTCTTTTTTTCTCTGCACGCATTTTGGGCTTTTAGATGGGTTTTTTCTGGTTTTTCATCGGTCTTTCAGCTTTTGAAAAAAACATTTTGCACAAAAAAACACATTTTTTTCATTTGTTTCCGCGAAAGGCACAACCATTTTGGCTTTTTCGTTTCTTTTTTTGTCAAAACCTATCAACATGGATCTAGTTTTGAAGATTTCAACGCGAGAAATCCAACAGTGAAAACGGTTTGAGATTTAGACACATGATTTAAGAGATAAACATTTTGAATAAACGAATCTACGAAAAAAATAAAAACTTACAAGTTGCGATAAATGGTGCACATGTAGTGAACCACTTGTCGCAATCTGGAGAAGTGGGGTGACCTTTGCAAAGAGTGTTACTTAATTAATGATTTCGTTTTTTAGGGGTGTTCTATGAGCTGGTTTGCGCTGCTTTTTTTTTTATTAACCACATATTTGGGCCAGTCGATTTGCTACTCGGCTAAGATTTGTGCCACCCAGTCCATCGCTCCTTCCCTGTGTTTTGTTTTTTTTTCGTTCTTATGCATTTCTCCTTTTCCTTTCTTGTTTTTCTTTATTAGTTTTTTATTTCGTAGCAATTTTTGGGATGTTGGGTGAGTGTAAACACGAAAATGTTACATCGACGGGCTTGTTACAGGGTCTCAACGGACTCTTCCAACAAACTAAACTTGTCTCCCTGATTTTTAGGAGGATGGGCCCCTCTCCCCCCTTAGTCCAATCACAGTTTGCCAACTCAAAAACACCCCATAGAATAGCCGTAAAGTTCCGTTGATGTAGCATTGCTCATACACACAAATACTATTCATTATGTTGTACCGTGTGCTTTTCTCTCTCCCACCCCTCCTTTACATCGTGCCGAGCGCGCCTGGCTCACAGTGTTGTTTAAAAGCCCGGCCCGATTCGGCCTAGATGAAAAATGTATGTTTCTCTTTTTTATCTACTAGCAAAAAGGCTTGTGCGTTGCAACAGGGAAAAAATACCACACCCTCTTAATTTATAAAAAATGGTCTATAATCTGCGAATTTGTAGCTACGGCCCAACAAAGATGGTCCTAACCTATAAAAGTGCAGTTTAAGATTCTACGAGTGTTCTATTTCAACACGGCTTGCATGTAGATTTAAGCCAAACAAAGTAACAGGCAAGTGATCATGCATTTATTCATGTCATGTTCGGAATGAGATGTTGTTACGGGTGAGTAAAGAAAAACGACAAAAACAAATGATGACACATTAGCGCACTACAGAGACATGTGTGCATCAATGGCAGTTTTCAGTTTAAGAATCACCAACCTAGGGTAACTCTTGAGCATTTTTTTTCACATGCATATTTCTTAAATACATGAAGAAAAAGATACATGATTTTTTAACCATAAAAAGGGATTTTTTTTTCTTCTTCTGGAAAATAACATTTTTGTATGGTCTAGTGTGGACGCGGGTACTTGCACCCCTATTTCATCACTATTTCTTGCCATACATGTCATAGGTATTGGTCCCTGTTTCATCACTATTTATATCTTATCAAACTTGTCTTCTATTTTATTTTTTGCCATGCATGCCTCTTTTTACTTTTTTTCATGCATGCCCTCTCTTGTTATAGGAGAATAGCACAACACATCTCATATTTATCGGATCTCCTCTATATTTTCTCTTTTATTTCTTTTATTTATAGCGGACATCCCATCTTCATTGGGTCCTTCTTTTATTTCTTGTCATGCATGTCCTTATTTATTGGGTGTCTCTAGCAAATTTATCTTCAACTTCATGTCCAATCCTGATTATGTTCGTCCCCAATCGAATCAGTACCAGTATGAAAAAAAGGCGGATAATGCATTGTTGATTAACATTGCAGCCTAGATAGTATTTTTTTTTAATTGTTAACAGGTAGAATAACATCATATCCAGATTCTGTATATTTTTCTAATCAAATTCTATATATAACATGTTAAATTTGGAGTTACGGTTTAGAAGATATGAGTATTTTTAAAAACATTTGATATGTGGCGCGGGTTTAATGTTACAAAAAATAGGGGTTTTCTATAAAATAGCAAAACGGACCAAAATACCTATTTCTTCTATTAGTAGGTATAGATTCCTAAAGTTTCCAAAATTCATATCTCACTCATTTTAAATCCAAATCTAGTGAAACTTTTTTCTAAAAATAATTCAACAAGCTTTCCCCAATGACACTACTTTTCTAAAATTTGGGGTTTCCTGTATATTTGCCTATTTTCCTTTTTTTGGCGATTAGTATTACTCGGAAACAGATCTGTACCGGAAATAAGGTTCGTTGCGGTTGGAAATATTGTATTTTTGTATGGAAGCAAATTGCATGAGTAAGCAAATTGCACGAGGCCTAGTTAAATAGATGTACCGTAATTTATGGGAGTAGTTATCAGGAAACAAATTATTAGTGCAATATTCTCCATGCAAACTAACTACTTACTCTGATCATGCATAGGGTTTTCGTAGCGCTTGCGTTTCCTACCCCTCCCCACTTCTATATAAGGGCGTCACCCACATCGGCCATTCGCCATTCCCATCACGACCACCGTCACGTACGCGAGTCCTACCTTTTGGGCGAGAGCGAGCACGCGGTTGATCGTTCCGGCAAGATGCAGATCTTCGTGAAGACCCTGACGGGGAAGACCATCACCCTCGAGGTCGAGAGCAGCGACACCATCGACAATGTCAAGGCCAAAATCCAGGACAAGGAAGGTAGGTCGATTTGCCCTTTGCTTCGTCTCCCGGCTGATCGATGTGCCGGCCACGATCATGGCCGCCATTTCCCCGGCTGCGTTTACTAAATTCATATGCTTTGCGCTGAACACTAGTACATATTTGTCGCGAGTGCAGGGATCCCGCCGGTGCAGCAGCGGCCGATCTTCGCCGGGAAGCAGCTGGACGAGGGCCGCACGCTGGCCGACTACAACGTCCAGAAGGAGTCGACGCTCCACCTGGTGCTGCGCCTCCGTGGCGGCAGCCGCGGCGGCCGCCCCACCTCTATCCCGCCCAACCTCCTGCAGCTCGCGCTCAAGCACAACGAGAAGAGGATGGTCTGCCGCAAGTGCGTATACGGTCGACCATTGCCGTGCAATCGCATGCTTATATACGTGCGCACGACTGATTCTGTTGCTGTGTTTTCTTGGTTGCAGGTGCTATGCGCGCCTTCCCCCCAGGGCTACCAACTGCCGCAAGAAGAAGTGCGGCCACACCAATGAGGTGAGCTAGCGTAGTCTAATCAGTTTATCATGTGTGTTCATGCCTTGATCTGATGTACTGTATTAATTTTTCAGCTGAGGCCCAAGAAGAAGTTTGTTTGAGCAGGGAGCGAGCGAGCAATTCTGTTTCGTCGGCTGTCCTTTCGTTGGGCGTCGTCCGGCATGGACCAGCTGAATAAATCGTCTTAGCATCGTGTCTGTGCCAGAGTTTGAAGTTGAGTCGATCGTTAGTCTCATAGTTCATCGCAATGTAAAATGTCAGCCCCGATATTTTAATCCTTCGCAACATGGTTTTCCTTCTTTTTCTTCTCAGTTTTATCATTCACCTTCTGGCGCAATCGGCCTGCTACAACAAAATCCTTCATCCCTTTATGATAGTCACCTATTAATCTATTTGAAACTTGATGAATTATATGATAGAGCCTTGTATGGCATGCAATTTTATATTGTTTAACTTGATAATGGAGTTACTGACCAGGAACGGTTGCACAGAACCCGAATAACCCCCCCCCACACACACACACACAAATAACGATAGGTTCCGAATAAGATCTAATGCAAATTCTAAAGGACGCAGATAACCGTCACACGTGTGGCATAATGGCCACCCGACCACACGACCCTGTGTGGCATACCCGCAGGAAGCCCACATGATGTTGTGTGGGCGAACATTAGACTCCCCACATGTGTCCGGAAGGCGGTTGGACCGAACGAATCGTTCAGGACGATCGCTCTCCCCGCCCGCACGATTTCATGCAATGCGATCGCTGCCACCACCCGAACGTCCATCATATCGGCCCTACAGGCCTTTTCTATACTGGGCCCTACAAGCTTAGTAAAGAAAAGGAAGCCCAGGTTTTTTTCTGCAACAAAAAAAGCCTATGATGCCATCCAACAACTTTAAAAGTAGGAAAAACTATGTGAATTTCCAGAAAAGTTGCCACTACATTTACGACTTGCCATCATGTTATTTTTTACAAAAATGGCAGGGTGTAACATATTAAATTGTCATGGCAAAAAGAAAATATGTTTCGGAAAATGACATGAACAAAAATGTTCTATAGATCATCATCCATACACTATAAGTTCCATGATGCATAGGATAGGCTATATTTGCCATGGGCCACGACAACTTTGTTGAAAAATGTTCTATATATCATGATACATAGAATAAAAAATGCATAGACTTTCATGGCATGATAACAAATAAAAACACTGTTTTGCTGTGATAATAAAGCTCAGATTTACCATCCTGTAAAACGGAAAGATGAATTTGACGTAATACATAAGAGTGACAAACAAACTAGTACTAAAAAATCCCAATGGTTCAAACCGAAAAAATGCCACCCGTACCATGGGGGCACAAAAATTGCCATGGTCAAAATATATGTTTTTATATTAAAAATGAACTAAAAAGGAAAAGTTCATGGCAATTTGCATCTGTATCATGGGGGCAGAAAAAATGGATTAATTTTTTTTATGTTTTTCCGTGCCAATCAAACAACACAAAAAAAGATTAAAATTGCCATGGCAAATGCATATACAATTTTACCGTGGGATTTTTGTCAAAACTGCCATGCTTATATATGATTTCTTTGCCATTATTGTGAAATAATAAAAAAAAGATATCAAAAATTGCCATGGCAAAAACATGTTCCATGGTATTTTATCAAAACTTGCCATCTGTGTAATTAAATTGCTTTGTATATAAAACAACACGAAAAGAAAGATCGAAATTGCAATGGCAAAAGCGTATTCTAATTTGCCATGAAATATTTAATCAAACTTGCCATGCTAATATAAAGAAATTACCATGAATGTGAAATAATACAAAAATGATCAATAGTTACCATGGCAAAAGCATGATCAAAATTGCCAAGGTATTTTCCCAAAATTGCCATGATTGTGAAACAAAAAAAATCAAAAGCCATGGCAAAAGCATGTTCAAAAGTAACCATGCTATTTTATCAAAACTTGCCATCTTTGTGTAATTAAATTGCCGTGTATGTGAAACAACAAGAAAATAAGATCAAAATTGCCATGGCAATACATATTCTAATATGCGATGGATTTTTTTAATCGAATTTGGAATGCCGATATAAATAAATTTGCACTATTGTGAAATATTACAAAAATGATGAATAGTTGCCATGGCATTTTACCAAATTTTTCCACATTTGGTGTCATTAATTTGCCGTGTAATGGAAATAACACAAAAAATTGTCAAATTTGCCATAGAAAGAAATGTATATTCGAATGCCATGGCAAAATGCATGTCCAAATTTTTTGTGGGTTTTTTTTATCAAATTTTCTATGCTTATGTAAAAACAGTTGCCATGAATGTGAAATTATACAAAAAATGATCAAAAATTGCGATGGCAAAAAGCATGTTCAAACTTGCCATGGCGTTTAACCAAGACTTGACATCTTCTTTGGTATTAAGTTGCCGTGTATGTGAAACAACACAAAAAATCACCATGAACATGGCAACATATTAAACTACATTTGCCATGCTCTCACAGAACTCAAATTGCCATGTTGCAAAGAAAAACATGGCAACACGTCATATATTTACATGGCAACACAACCTTTTGTTAGTTCCGTGGTAACACATCATGGAAAATCTAAAAAGTTGAGTTGCCATGGCAACTAAAAACGAAAAAGTTTGGCATTTTGATAAAAACAACACGGCAAATTTGAATGTGTATTTGCCATGGCAATATTTTCCATCATTTCTTTGTGCTATTTTTATCCGTGGCAAATTTCTTAAACATTTTCCATGGCAAATTGTTCTAAATTTATGTCATGGCAAATTGTTCTAAATTTAATGGCAAATCTGTTTTTTTTTCAGGACCAACACTCTAGCTAGCCATGGCAAATCTGTAGCTTTTTTCACATGACAAACACTCTAGTTAGCTCAAAGGTAAATTTGCCATGGCAACTATACCATCGGGATGAGGGTAAATGTGCCACCTGAACTAACTTGCCTCTTCAAAAATTAAGATGGCAAAAATGGTAGAGGCATACTAGAAAAGCCATAGGAGAGATGGCAAACGTACTGAATGTGCTGGCCCATACATGCAATGGTGGAGCTCGCCGTAGAAAAGCGACGCATAAGAATCGCTCCAACTTGGGCATGTGATACGCTAGACGGCGTCGCACAGCAGCGCCATGAGCGGCGGGAGCTCGCCTCGAGCTTGCAGCTCGACCACCAGCTGCCACTGGCCGGACGCATCAGCACCCGCCACATCTAGAAGCGGCCGCTGGCGAGGAGGTTGCAAAACTCGCGGCAGACACATGCGCGCCCACGGCCGGGCCCATTAGCACCTGTCGCATCTGGAAGCGCCCCGTCGTCTCGAGGCCGCCGCGCCCGAAGAGAGCCAGCCTGGAGATAGCGGTGGTGACCTCCACCCGCCGGCCCACCCCCTCGATGGAGACGTCGTCACCTGCTCCGTCGTCCGCGCCATGGCTATCGCCTCCCCTTGCATCGGTGTCTCCATGACCTAGCCGCCGTAGCCCCCTTCCCGCGCGGGATCTAGAGAAGTTTGCCGTGTTTTCGAATTTTCCAGAATTTAACAAGTAAATTTGACATGGCAATGTAGGTACTAAATTTCTCATGGCAGGTGAAAACTATATGTTGCCATGGCAATGAAAAGTGTAGAATCTGCCATGGATGTGTAGTTATATTTGCCATGTCAACAAAGATAGAATTGCCATTACAAATATAAAAACAACAAAATTCGAAGAACCTCCCATGAGAGCATTACAAAGGAAAGCTGAAATTTGCCATGTTCGGAAAACATGAATGCGATGGACTTCATAAGATCACAATGCACAAGAAAAACACATAAACACATGGCAAGAAAACAACACTTATATGACAAATGGCACGGACGACTGTATGATCCTCTCCATTAAGATCTGAATTGCCATGGCAGCTACTATGTCCCATCCAATACTAAAAACATGAAAAAAAATACGAATTGAAAATTACATGGCAACTATGGATTGAACATGGGAGGATTAATATCGAAAACTATCACAAAACATTATAGTGAAAAAATGAAAACAAAAAACTGATCATCAATCGACAATGATCACCGCACTAAAATATTGGGCACCTTGGCACATGTAGTTCATTTATGAAACAAACATATCTTCTGAATGCTAAAACAAGGTAAGGTATAATGAAGGTTTAGCTAAGTGAATTACGATGTGGCTCACAACACAAACTGTACGATGCTGAAAAACAGCACAAGTACTCTAACAGTCAAAATCTGGCAACTCCGGCCACGGTCGCCGGCCACGAATTAAAGGGCACAACGCCTCTGTATATCGATATTGAGGGAAGGAAGCAGAGGTGACACGTAGCTCACCTTGGGGATGTGCTGGTGAGCACGGAGGAGTCCAGGGAAGCAGGACGACGGCAGGAACTAGAGGAGAGCATCAGTGGCGAGCCCGCCTCCACAACGTCGGCCCGCCTCACATGCGCGACTCCATCCTTTCGTTGGTGGAACTCCTCTCTGTAGTGGCCCGCCTCAGCTCCGCTGACACCAACCATGGGAACGGCTACGCGGGGGAGGTTAAGATGCCGGGCACGCTGTGCGCTTCCACGCCCTCGAGCAATCCACCGCGTGCGTCTTCACATCATCGTCGATGCGCGCTGCGCCACCCCCGCCATTGCCGACCCCGTGCTGGATGCGGGGGCTGGTTGGAGGGGATTGGCACCCTCGTCGTCGCCTGGTTGCAAGGGTTGGCGCCGCCGGCGCCCGTTGCCTGCTCTGCCAGAAGCATCCCCTGCTCCATCGGCTCCTCGTCCGTGACGCGGTGCCGAATCGAGGTGGAGCTACGCGCGCTCGATGCGGGGACAACGAGACCCGACCTCACCCGCCAACCTCGGCGACGACGGCAGGTCGACGCCGACAGCCTGTCTTTAGATCCGGCGACGAAAAGGGGGAGAAGACAGTGAGGAGTATTGGGGAAGGGGCCGCTGGGGTGGGGGTGAAGGGGAATTGTACCATCGCGGTTGCCGGCAAGGACGCCGGCCACCTCACAGAGCCAGAATCCTCTCTCTCAATCGTCGGGATCCCCTCTCTTCGTCTGCTCACTTGCTCCGTGTGGGAAGGGGGGAGGTCAACGGGAAGGGTGGGAGTGAGCGAGCAAGGAGAGGATAGCGTTCGGGCGAGGACCCAAACAGCCCGCACGACCGCTACTGCTGATGTGGTTGTGCGCCCTGCTTTAAGATTGATGCAACGCATCTAACAGCAGAGAGGGCGTTCGGGCGAAGTGGTCTCAGCCCACATGTGTGGGCGTTAATATTTTCGGTTCTAAATGGGGAAATCTAAGTTTGAGCGTTTGTTTCTTAAGTCTTACACATCAAAGTATGTCTGTCGAGAAAATCCATATAAGGAGACTGCTACATGAAGAAACCTTCCACTTCATGAATTGATAAATTTGCTTTTTTATAATTTTTCTTGCAATGGATAATTGGACTAGTTACCCCAATGTGTAAAAAAATGTGCAGTAACCTGGACTGTAAACGATACCCAGTGCATTGCTGCCGGAATTACTTGAAATTATGTTAATGGGATATGGTTGCATGAACATTTCTTGGATTAATAATACTAAAGGTTGAGACAAAAACTCATGAAATTTATTGTTTTTAATAGTATTTTTGGAGTAAAGTAAATAATTCCACTTAGGGGGTCTCATTAGCCCTACATGAAATAGTCAATAAATCCCAAGGCGGTTAAAGAAAACGAACCTAGAAGGAGAATCGAAGCAGAGGGTAACGAGTGCAAGATCATGCCCTAACTGTCCAATTGAAAGTCATCCCGGTCTCCTAAAATGTGTTTTGAGATCAGCATTGTCACTAAGCAATGGTGTATTTGTTCGGAGGGCGGATGCGAAGAGCGGATCAAGATGATAAGACACAAGACAATGGATTTCCCCACATTAGGGCCCTTTGAGTGGAGATAAGACCTTACTCCTACCTTTGATGGTTGTATTGCTCGAGTGCTTAGATAATGACATGACTGAATAGAGGTAAAAACAAGCTCAAATAACTGAGACATAGATATCAATTGCCTAGATAGAAGAATGACTAAGTAGCAGTACATATAGCAAAGTGGAAAGCTACCTTTAGAAAAACAATGGCAATGACAAAGCTGAACTAGCATGCACAACGGAAATGCAAAGTACTTCCGAACAATCACAGACAAAGAAGACGGGGAGAAGATCTTCGAGCACATGCAAATTATAAAAGTAAATGAGATTGAACAAATAGAACTCGTAAGCTCGACGAAGACAAAGATTTGCTCGAGCGGTTCGAGTTGATGGCACAACTCTGTGTCCTGTTGGAGGGGCTGAGATTTAACTCAAAAAAAGTCTTCACCCTATTCTCCTTGAGTTAAAGTCACTTAAACTCCACCCGACCTTCACATACTTGTTCTTTGGCAGTTCACATCACTCTTGGACGCTCAAAATAGACACCTAACCGTCTAGTGGATGCACACTCCACACGAGTAAAAAAAGGTTAAGTTAAACTTCGATCGAGTCCTTTAATGATGCTCAATCATTTAGCACTTTTTAGGCTCTCGGTTTCTTCTCTCTTAGGATTCTCAAAATCTCATCGGGAGGATGATCAGCCAACCATCTGAGTTTCAAGTGGGATGGCTATTTATAGCCAAGAGACATCATGGGGGGCTGATATGACTGTTGGAGGCACTGGCCCAGCAAAGTACACGCGACATGTTACGAAACGACCGGATTTCCAATGCAGCCAATAGACTAACTAATGTAACAAGTAATCAAACTCCTATGGGAGGAATTTTCACCTTGTCTCAAAGAACTTCATCTCACACACCAAAGAGAAACAAACTACATCAAAGAGATTTCAAAGTTTTCACTCAAAGAAATAGGTTTGGATCGAGCATACACAGAAGACCTAAATCTCAACTTTCACTTAGACTCACCTTAATATATATTACAGTTTGCCCTATGACTCAATAATAATAAAATGAAAGACAAAGTCTTCTATGGCTTCATTTTTCTTGCTGCCAGTTAATTGTTCCTCAAATAGGCATTCTGGATATGTTCATTGTCACCACAAATTTTTAGGGGTCATAACTCTCATGTTAAACCAAATGTTGAGGGGATTTCACTTGTCTATACTCACAAACACATTAATTAGTTTCCTAACTGCTATGGCATTAATCATCCAAAACCCTCTAGGAGGGAGGCACTAGACACACTTACAGGGTAGATGCGGCACTCTATAGGAAGGGTCGGACCATCTGAGGCAGTCAAACCATCGAAGTAGTCGGAACACCCGAGGTGACTCTGAGGGGTGTCCGGCATGCACGAGAAAGTCTGGGGCAAATAGAGACCAGTGGAATTAATTTTTTGGCTCAAAATCCAAGGAAGGAAAGAAAAATTGGTCTAACTCCATTCAATGGAAGGTAGGTCAACTAGTTTTGCATGAGATGTATGGATCAAAAATCCAACGAATCGCTCAAAATTGACTTTGGGGTCTTTGGGGAAATTTTTGAACTTGGGAAAGAAAAATCAAAGCAAGGCTAGCAAATGGAGGGAGGGCAGTTCAAATTCAGGGAAACCTTGCTCATGTTACCAAATGATACGTGGCAAGCCGTTTGGGGCGATCTTCATGATTTGGAGGTGCATTTGAGGAAGAACACAAAGAACACAGGGAAAGAAACGCAAGGGAAACATGAACATATCAACATACAAGATGCAATACAAGATACATGTAGATCATAAGAGATAGAGGGAGTAAGATATGATTTCCCCCAAGTCCTAAGACAAGGAGGGCTTGAATTCCATGGTGGAATATTCACTTGTAGGTTCCTTTGTACTCCGCGGAGTCTTTGATACGTCTCCAACGTATCTATAATTTTGATTGTTCCATGCTATTATATTACCCGTTTTGGATGTTTATGGGCTTTACTTTACACATTTATATCATTTTTGGGACTAACCTACTAACCGGAGGCCCAGCCCGTATTGCTGTTTTTTTTGCCTATTTTAGTGTTTCAAAGAAAAGTAATATCAAACGGAGTCCAAACAGAATGAAACCTTTGGGAGCGTGATTTTTGGAACGAACGTGATCCAGAGGACTTGGAGTGCAAGTCAAGAAGCAGTCGAGGCGGCCACGAGGGTGGAGGGCGCGCCCACCCCTACAGGGCGCGCCTCCCTATCTCATGGGCCCCTCGGGCGGCCACCGACCTACTTCTTCTTCCTATATATACCCACGTACCACGAGAACATCAGAGCGACCACGAAAAACTATTTCCACCGCCGTAACCTTCTGTATCCGCGATATCCCATCTTGGAGCCTTCGCCGGCGCTCCGCCGGAGGGGGAATCGACCATGGAGGGCTTCTACATCAACACCATAGCCCCTCCAATGAGTTGTGAGTAGTTTACCATAGACCTTCGGGTCCATAGTTATTAGCTAGATGGCTTCTTCTCTCTTTTTGGATCTCAATACCATGTTCTCCTTGATCTTCTTGGAGATCTATTCGATGTAACTCTTTTAGCAGTGTGTTTGTCGAGATCCAATGAATTGTGGGTTTATAATCAAGTTTATCTATGAGAAATATTTGAATCTCCTCTGTATTCCTTTATGTGCGATTAAGTTATCTTTGCAAGTCTCTTCGAATTATCAGTTTGGTTTGGCCTACTGATACGTTTACAATGTATCTATAACTTTTGATTGCTCCATGCTACTTTATCTACTGTTTTGGACTATATTGGGCTTTATTTTCCACTTTTATATTATTTTTGGGACTAACCTATTAACCGGAGGCCTAGCCTGAATTGTTGTTTTTGCCTATTTGGTGTTTTGAAGAAACGGAATATCAAACGGAGTCCAAACGGAATGAAACCTTCGGGAACGTGATTTTCTCACCAAACGTGATCCAGGAGACTTGGACCCTACTCCAAGAAGTAACAGAGGCGGTCACGAGGGTGGGGGGCACCCCCCTAGGGCGCGCCCCCCTGCCTCGTGGGCCCCCTATTGCTGCACCGACGTACTCCTTCCTCCTATATATACCTACGTACCCCCAAACGATCAAAGTAGGAGCCAAAACCTAATTCCACCGTCGCAACCTTCTGTATCCACGAGATCCCATCTTGGGGCCTGTTCCGGAGCTCCACCGGAGGGGGCATCCATCACGGAGGGCTTCTACATCAACACCATAGCCCCTCCGATGAAGTGTGAGTAGTTTACTTCAGACCTTCGGGTCCATAGCTAGTAGCTAGATGGCTTCTTCTCTCTTTTTGGATCTCAATACAATGTTCTCCCCCTCTCTCGTGGAGATCTATTTGATGTAATCTTCTTTTTGCGGTGTGTTTGTTGAGACCGATGAATTGTGGGTTTATGATCCAGCTTATCTATGAATAATATTTGAATCTTCTCTGAATTCTTTTATGTATGATTGAGTTATCTTTGCAAGTCTCTTCGAATTATCCGTTTGGTTTGGCCAACTAGATTGGTAGTTCTTGCAATGGGAGAAGTGCTTAACTTTGGGTTCAATCTTGCGGTGTCCTTTCCCAGTGACAGAAGGGGCAGCAAGGCACGTATTGTATTGTTGCCATTGAGGATAACAAGATGGGGTTTTTACCATATTGCATGAATTTATATCTCTACATCATGTCATCTTGCTTAAGGCGTTACTCTGTTTTTAACTTGATACTCTAGATGCATGCTGGATAGCGGTCGATGAGTGGAGTAATAGTAGTAGATGCAGAATCGTTTCGGTCTACTTGTCTTGGATGTGATGCCTATATACATGATCATACCTAGATATACTCATAATTATGCTTAATTCTATCAATTGCTCAACAGTAATTTGTTCACCCACCGTAGAATATCTATGCTCTTGAGAGAAGCCACTAGTGAAACCTATGGCCCCCGGGTCTATTCTCATCATACCAATCTCCATTACTTTATTACTTACTTTGTTTTTACTTTGCCTTTTACTTTTCACTTTGCATCTACATACCAGAAATACCAAAAATATTATTTATCATCTCTATCAGATCTCACTCTCGTAAGTGACCGTTAAGGGATTGACAACCCCTAATCGCGTTGGTTGCGAGGAGCTATCGTTTTGTGTAGGTACAAGGGACTTGTGTGTGGTCTCCTACAGGATTGATACCTTGGTTCTCAAAAACTGAGGGAAATACTTACGCTACTTTGCTGCATCATCCTCTCCTCTTCGGAGAAATCCAACGCAGTGCTCAAGAGGTAGCACCTACTAGATTGATCTTTCTTGCAATGGGAGAAGTGCTTAGCTTTGGGTTCAATCTTGCGGTATCCTTTCCCAGTGACAGCAGGGGCAGCAAGGCACGCATTGTATTGTTGCCATCGAGGATAAAAAGATGGGATTTATATCATATTGCATGAGTTTATCCCTCTACATCATGTCATCTTTCTTAATTTGTTACTCTGTTCTTTATGAACTTAATACTCTAGATGCATGCTGGATAGCGGTCGATGTGTGGAGTAATAGTAATAGATGCAGGCAGGAGTCGGTCTACTTGTCACGGACGTGATGCCTACATACATGATCATGCCTAGATAATCTCATAATTATTCGCTTTTCTATCAATTGCTTGACAGTAATTTGTTCACCCACCGTAATACTTATGCTATCTTGAGAGAAGCCACTAGTGAAACCTATGGCCCCCGGGTCTATCTCTTATCATATAAGCTTTCAATCTACTTTTGTTTGCATCTTTACTTTTCCAATCTATATCATAAAATACCAAAAATATATTTATCTTATCATATTATCTCTATCAGATCTCACTTTCGCAAGTGGCCGTGAAGGGATTGACAACCCCTTTATTGTGTTGGTTGCAAGTTCTTTGTTTGTTTGTGTAGGTGCCTGGGACTTTTGAGGAGCCTCCTCTGGATTGATACCTTGGTTCTCAAAACTAAGGAAATACTTACGCTACTATTGCTGCATCACCCTTTCCTCTTCAAGGAAAACCAACGCAAGCTCAAGACGTAGCAAGAAGGATTTCTGGCGCCGTTGCCGGGGAGGTCTTCGCTCAAGTCAAGACATACCAAGTACCCATCACAAACCCATCTCCCTCGCATTTACATTATTTGCAATTTGCCTCTCGTTTTCCTCTCCCCCACTTCACCCTTGCCGTTTTATTTGCCCTCTCTTTCCCAATCTCCTCTCTCTCTTTCGTTTGCCTTTTTCTGTTTGCTTGTGTGTTGGATTACTTATCGCCATGGCGCAAGATAATACCAAACTGCGTGATTTCTCCAATACCGATAATAATGATTTCCTTAGTACTCCGATTGCTCCTCTTAATGATGTTGAGTCTTGTGAAATCAATACTGCTTTGCTGAATCTTGTTATGAAAGATAAATTCGCCGGTCTTCCTAGTGAAGATGCCGCTACCCATCTAAACAACTTTGTTGATTTGTGTGATATGCGAAAGAAGAAAGATACGGATAATGATATTGTTAAATTGAAGTTATTTCCCTTTTCACTTAGAGATCTTGCTAAAGTTTGGTTTTCGTCTTTGCCTAAAAATAGTATCGATTCTTGGAACAAGTGCAAAGATGCTTTTATCTCTAAATATTTTCCTCCCGCTAAGATCATCACTCTTAGGAATGATATTATGAATTTTAAACAACTTGATCATGAGCATGTTGCCCAATCTTGGGAAAGAATGAAATTGATGATTCGCAATTGCCCTACTCATGGTTTGAATTTATGGATGATCATACAAAAAATTTATGCTGGATTGAATTTTGCTTCTAGAAATCTTTTAGATTCGGCCGCGGGAGGCACGTTTATGGAAATCACTTTAGGAGATGCTACAAGACTCCTTGATAATATTATGGCTAATTATTCTCAATGGCACACCGAAAGATCTACTAGTAAAAAAGTGCATGCTATAGAAGAAATTAATGTTTTGAGTGGAAAGATGGATGAACTTATGAAATTATTTGCTACTAAGTGTGCTCCTCTTGATCCCAATGATATGCTCTTGTCTACTTTTATTGAGAATAATAATGAATCTATGGATGTGAATTTTGTTGGTAGGAATAGTTTTGGAAACAATGCTTATAGAGGAAACTTTAATCCTAGACCATTCCCAAGTAATTCCTCTAATAATTACCTACAATAATTCTTATAGTAATTTTAGTAAGATGCCCTCTGATTTTGAGAATGGTGTGAAAGAATTTATGATCTCTCAAAAGAATTTTAATGTCTTGCTTGAAGAAAAATTGCTCAAAGTTGATGATTTGGCTAGGAACGCTGATAGACTTTCGCTTGATGTTGATTCTCTAAAACTTAGATCTACTCCTCCTAAGCATGATATAATTAAGTCTCTCAAAGCTATGAGAATTTCCATTGATGAGTGCAAAGAAAGAATCGCTAGATTGCGTGCTAAGAAAGATTGCTTTGTAAAGGCGTGTTCTTCTAGTTTCCATGAAAATAATGATCAAGATCTTAAAGTTATTGATGTGTCCCCCATTAGATCTTTGTT
This sequence comes from Aegilops speltoides, assembly GCA_021437245.1. Classification (NCBI taxonomy): domain Eukaryota; kingdom Viridiplantae; phylum Streptophyta; class Magnoliopsida; order Poales; family Poaceae; genus Aegilops; species Aegilops speltoides. The sequence goes on from CM038146.1 coordinate 143,455,282, forward strand.
TTGCAATATGAATCTTAATAATAATGGGACTGGAGATGAGTCAACTTTAGTTAAAAGGCGTCACAATAATTCAGGGTTTTTAGATCTTGATGCTAAATTTGGTAAAAAGTGGGATTGGAGAGGTCAAGACTTTAAATAGCATTGAACCCACTATCTTGGATTTCAAGGAATTTAATTATGATAATTGTTCTTTAGAAGATTGTATTTCCTTGTTGCAATCCGTTGTGAATTCTTCTCATGCTTATAGTCAAAATAAAGCTTTTACCAAACATATTGTTGATGCCTTGATGCAATCTTATGATGAAAAACTTAATTTGGAAGTTTCTATACCTAGAAAACTTAATGATGAGTGGGAACCTACTATAATGATTAAAATTAAAGATCATGAGTATTATGCTTTGTGTGATTTGGGTGCTAGTGTTTCCACGATTCCGAAAACTTTATGTGATATTCTAGGTTTTCATGATCTTGATGATTGCTCTTTAAATTTGCACCTTGCGGATTCCACCATTAAAAAGCCAATGGGAAGGATCAATGATGTTCTCACTGTTGCAAATAGAAATTTGGTGCCCGTAGATTTTATCATTCTTGATATAGATTGCAATCTTTCTTGCCCTATTATTCTTGGTAGACCTTTCCTTCGAACGATTGGCGCGATTATTGGTATGAAGGAAGGGAATATTAGATTCCAATTTCCATTAAGGAAAGGCATGGAGCACTTTCCAAGAAATAAAGTTAAATTACCTTATGAATCTATCATGCGGGCTACTTATGAATTGAGTGCCAAAGATGTCACTACTTAGATCTATCCTCGCTTTTATGCCTAGCTAGGGGCGTTAAACGATAGCGCTGGTTGGGAGGCAACCCAATTTTATTTGTGTTGTTTGTTTTTGTTTCTATTTAGTAATAAATTTCGCATCTACCTTCTGTTTAGATGTGTTTTTATGTTTTAATTAGTGTTTGTGCCAAGTAGAACCTATAGGATAACCTATGGTGATAGTTAATTTGATTCTGCTGAAAAACAGAAACTTTGCACGCACGAAATTAGTTTTGTTAAATCACAGAAACGTGCTTTTGCGTTGATTCTTTTTTTGTAGATCAATAGACAAATTTCCCAGGACTTCCTATTTTGGTTGGATTTTTAGAGTTACATAAGTATTCGAGGGTTACAGATTGCTACAGACTGTTCTGTTTTTGACAGATTGTGTTTTTCGTGTGTTGTTTGCTTATTTTGATGCATCTATGGCTAGTATTAAGTGGTACGAACCATAGAGAACTTGAAATACAGTAGGTTTAACACAAAAATAAATAAAGAATGAGTTCATTATAGTACCTTATGTGGTGGATTTGCTTCTTTCACTAACGGAGCTTATGAGATTTCCTGTTGAGTTTTGTAATGTGAAGTTTCCAAGTTTTGGGTAAAGATTTGATGGACTATGGAATAAGTAGTGGCAAAAGCCTAAGCTTGGGGATGCCCATGGCACCCCCAGATATTCAAGAATAGCCAAAAGCCTAAGCTTGGGGATGCCCCGGGAAGGCATCCCCTCTTTCGTCTTCGTTTATCGGTAACTTTACTTGGAGCTATATTTTTATTCGCCACATGATATGTGTTTTGCTTGGAGCGTCTTGTAAGATATTAGTCTTTGCTTTTTTCCCACAATCATCCTTGCTGTACATACCTTTTGGGAGAAGCCCACTTGATTGGAATTTATTAGAATACTATATGTGCTTCACTTATATCTTTTGAGCTAGACAGTTTTTGCTCTAGTGCTTCACTTATATCTTTTAGAGCACGGTGGTGGCTTGATTGTGAAGAAATGTTGATCTCTCATGCTTCACTTATATTATTTTGAGAGTCTTTTAGAACAGCATGGTATTTGCTATGGTTATAAAATTGGTCCTAGAATGGTAGGCATCCAAGTTGGGTATAATAAAAACTATCATAGGAAGTGAATTGGATACTATGATCAATTTAGTACTTGATAATTGTTTTGAGATATGGAGGTAGTGATATTAAAAGTTATGCTAGTTGGGTGATTATGAATTTAAAGAATTCTTGTGTTGAAGTTTGTGAATCCCGTAGCATGCACGTATGGTGAACCGCTTTGTGATGAAGTTGGAGCACAATTTTATTTATGATTGTCTTCCTTATGAGTGTCGGTCGGGGATGAGCGATGGTCTTTTCCTACCAATCTATCCCCCTAGGAGCATGCGCGTAATACTTTGTTTTTGATAACTTGTAGATTTTTGCAATAAGTATATGAGTTCTTTTGACTAACGTTGAGTCCATGGATTATACACACTCTCACCTTCCACCATTGCTAGCCTCTCTTGCACCGTGCAACTTTCGCCGGTACCTTACACCTACCATATACCTTCCTCAAAACAGCCACCATACCTACCTATTATGGCGTTTCCATAGCCATTCCGAGATATATTGGCATGCAACTTTCCACCATTCCGTTTATATGACATGCATCATCATTGTCATATTGTTCGTTGCATGATCACGTAGTTGACATCGTATTTGTGGCAATGCCACCTTCATAATTTTCATACATGTCGCTCTTCATTTATTGCATATCCCGGTACACCACCGGAGGCATTCATATAGAGTCATATCTTGTTCTAAGTATTGAGTTGTAATTCTTGAGTTGTAAGTAAATAAAAGTGTGATGATCTTCATTATTAGAGCATTGTCCCAGTGAGGAAAGGATGATGGAGACTATGATTCTCCCACAAGTCGGGATGAGACTACGGACTAAAAAAATATATAAAAAAAAAGAAACGTCAAAAAGAATGCCAAAGAAAAAAAAAGAAAAAAGAAAAGAAAAAAAAGAAAAAGAAAAAAATAAGAGAAAAAGAGAGAAGGGACAATGCTACTATCCTTTTTACCACACTTGTGCTTCAAAGTAGCACCATGATCTTCATGATAGAGAGTCTCCTATGTTGTCACTTTCATATACTAGTGGGAATTTTTCATTATAGAACTTGGCTTGTATATTCCAATGATGGGCTTCCTCAAAGTGCTCTAGGTCTTCATGAGCAAGCGAGTTGGATGCACACCCACTTAGTTTCTTTTGTTGAGCTTTCATACATTTATAGCTCTAGTGCATCTATTGCATGGCAATTCCTACTCACTCACATTGATATCTATTAATGGGCATGTCCATAGCCCGTTGATACGCCTAGTTGATGCGAGACTATCTTATCCTTTTTTGTCTTCTCCACAACTACCATTCTATTCCACATGTAGTGTTATGTCCATGGCTCACGCTCATGTATTGCGTGAAAGTTGAAAAAGTTTGAGATTACTAAAGTATGAAACAATTGCTTGGTTTGTCATCAGGGTTGTGCATGATTAAATACTTTGTGTGATGAAGATAGAGCAACAGCCAGACTATATGATTTTGTAGGGATAACTTTCTTTGGCCATGTTATTTTGAGAAGACATGATTGGTTGATTAAGTATGCTTGAAGTATTACTATTTCTTATGTCAATATGAACTTTTATTTTGAATCATTTGGATCTGAACATTCATGCCACAATAAAGAAAATTACATTGAGAAATATGCTAGGTGGCATTCCACATCAAAAATTATGTTTTTACCATTTACCTACTCAAGGACGAGCAGGAATTAAGCTTGGGGATGCTTGATACGTCTCCAACGTATCTATAATTTTTGATTGTTCCATGCTCTTATATTACCCGTTTTGGATGTTTATGGGCTTTACTTTACACATTCATATCATTTTTGGGACTAACCTACTAACCGGAGGCCCAGCCCGTATTGATGATTTTTTGCCTATTTCAGTGTTTCAAAGAAAAGGAATATCAAACGGAGTCCAAACGGAATGAATACTTCGGGAGTGTGATTTTTGGAACGAACGTGATCCAGAGGACTTGGAGTGCAAGTCAAGAAGCAGTCGAGGTGGCCACGAGGGTGGAGGGTGAGGAAATATGCCCTAGAGGCAATAATAAAGTTATTATTTATTTCCTTATATCATGATAAATGTTTATTATTCATGCTAGAATTGTTTTAACCGGAAACATAATACATGTGTGAATACATAGACAAACAGAGTGTCACTAGTATGCCTCTACTTGACTAGCTCATGAATCAAAGATGGTTAAGTTTCCTAACCATAGACATGAGTTGTCATTTGATTAATGGGATCACATCATTAGTAGAATGATGTGATTGACTTGACCCATTCCGTTAGCTTAGCACTTGATCGTTTAGTATGTTGCTATTGCTTTCTTCATGACTTATACAAAGTTCCTATAACTATGAGATTATGCAACTCCCGTTTACCGGAGGAACACTTTGTGTGCTACCAAACGTCACAACGTAACTGGGTGATTATAAAGAAGCTCTACAGGTGTCTCCGAAGGTACATGTTGGGTTGGCGTATTTCGAGATTAGGATTTGTCACTCCGAATATCGGAGAGGTATCTCTGGGCCCACTCGGTAATGCACATCACTATAAGCCTTGCAAGCATTGTAACTAATGAGTTAGTTGCGGGATGATGTATTACGGAACGAGTAAAGAGACTTGCCGGTAACGAGATTGAGCTAGGTATTGAGATACCGACGATCGAATCTCGGGTAAGTAACATACCGATGACAAAGGGAACAACGTATGTTGTTATGCAGTTTGACCGATAAAGATCTTCGTAGAATATGTAGGAGCTAATATGAGCATCCAGGTTCCGCTATTGGTTATTGATCGGAGACGTGTCTTGGTCATGTCTACATTGTTCTCGAACCAGTAGGGTCCGCACGCTTAAGGTTTTGTAACGCCCCAAGACCGGAGCTTCAGATGCCTTCCAGCTACTCCGAGTTTTGTCGTGTGATTTGTTTTATTTTTGCATTGCATCATGTCATCATGCCATCTTGTGTTGCATCTGGGTCATATCAAGTATAGCTTCGTGCTTGCCATGTTGCATTTTGTCATTCATGTTGTTTCCATGAGCATCTTGTGCGTACCCTTGTCACCTCTTCAAACCATTGCACCTTCACTTCTCCTTCCTTCCCTTTTCTTACGTTCTTGCAAGTGCCACTTTGCCTCCACCAAAAATGCTCATCTTTTTCCCAAAAATTCTAACACCGTGTACCTAGCCTCTCTGCCAAATTTCATCTCTTTTGGAATTGTTTTGGTTAAGGTTTAAAATGGTTCAAGTTTGAATTTAATTCAAACTTGAATTATTTTACGTCCTTTATAAATCTCCAAACTAATTTTATTAAATAGTGGGCATGCTCAGGATCATGAGAATATTTTTATATTTCTCTAACTCCTCTTCTTTTCCCCCCTCTGGTTTTCCTTTTGTTTTCTGTCTGAAGAAAAACGAAAAAGGAAGCAGAGCAGCCCTGCAGCCCAGCAGCCACACCAACCGCGCCGGCCTCTAAGGCCCATCTGCGGCATGACCAGCCGCCCATTTGCTCACCAAGGCCACAACACCACCGACCTAACCCTAGCTCGACCCTCATCTCTCCCCTCGTTCCCCTCCCTGCGCGTCACCACGCACGAGCAGAGCTCGCTCGACCCCATCGCCCACCTCCTGCGCCGGATCCCATCTCTCTCGCTCTTCTCTCGATCTCCATCTCCCCCACGCCCGATCCCTTCGCCTCCTCCACCCTGAGACCTCCAGCGCCGCCACCTCTCATCTCTACCGACCCGCCGGCGTGCCCCCCTCGCCTTGAAGCCCCGTGCGCGGCCACCGGAGCCGTTACCGGCTGCCACCCCGCCGCCTGCTGTTCCCCGCGCGTTCGTCGCCTCGCAGCCGCCGCAAGCCAGCGCTGCCGCCCGCCGAGCTCTCCTGCTCCGGCCCTCCTCTGCATCGAGGACGAGCCAGGCGCCTCGTTTTGGCTGGATCGGGTCAAGCCGTCGCTTTGAATCCCGGCGACCCCAGATCACCGTCTTCCGCGCCCGGCCTCCTCCCGTTCCCTTGCCGCGCCGCGCCTCCTTCCTCTCCGCCTCCCCAAGCCGCTCAGCCCCGCCGCCGCTCTCGCATGTGTGTGCCCCCATGAACCGCTCCTTTCGCCGCCATGGCCTCGCGCCTCCCCGTCGATCACCAGGGTCCTCCCCTGCTGCCGCCTTGGTCCCTGCCGGGGCTCCTCTGCCCATCATAGACAGGAGCTGGAGCTCCTTGCCGCATCGTCGTCGTGCCCCGTCGCTCGCCTGACCGCGACCACCACCTACACTTGCTGCTCCGCCCGCACGCGTGCCTCACGCGTTGACTACGACTTGCTCCTTGCTGCTGCCTTTTTGTGGTTGCCAGACCCAGAGCCACAGACGTCTCCGGATCGCCAAGTCCAGGGACGCCATGTTCCACTATTGTCGACCCTCAAGTTCACAAGTACCCTACGGTTACACCAAGTTTGAGTACATGGACCGCCAAGTTCCGCTCTGAACGCCAAGTACAACTACAAACCCGAAGTTGACCTTAATTAAAATACATCAACCGCGTGTGTTACCGTGATGGTCTCTTTTCGGCGGAGTCCGGGAAGTGAACACGGTGTTGGAGTTATGCTTGACGTAGGTTGTTATAGGATCACTTCTTGATCATACTTTTATCGACCGTGCTTTGCCTTCTCTTCTCGCTCTCTTTTGCGATTGTAGCCACCATATACGCTAGTCGCTTGCTGCAGCTCCACCTCATGCCTTTACCTTACCTATAAGCTTAAATAGTCTTGATCTCGTGGGTGCGAGATTGCTGAGTCCTCATGACTCACGGATACTTCAAAACCAGTTTGCGGTGCCTATGTTAATGAAAGCGGTGGCGCAATCAAGCTCAAGGAGGAGCTCGATGAAGATCTTGCCCTTTGTATTGTTTCGTTCTAGTTGATCAGTAGTGGAGCCCAGTTGGGGTCGATCGAGGACCTTTGTCGCATTTGGGGTTCTTCTTTTATTTTGGTTCCGTAGTCGGACCTTGATTGTATCTGGATGATGTAATGCTTTATTCATGTAATTGTGTGAAGTGGCGATTGTAAGCCAACTATGTATCTTTCCCTTATGTAGTACATGGTTTGTGCGAAGATTACCTCACTTGCGACATTGCTTTCAATGCGGTTATGCCTCTAAGTCGTGCTTCGACACGTGGGAGATATAGCCGCATCGAGGGTGTTACAAGTTGGTAATCAGAGCCATCCCCGACCTTAGGAGCCCCCACTGCTTGATCATTTTTAGTGGCCGAGTTGTGTCTAGAAAAATGTTTTGAGTCATTTAGGATTATATATATCGGAGAGTTTAGGAATTCTTTTTACTCCCCAGTCCCTTCGACCTTCTGGTGAGGTATCCTGACGTAGAGTTTTGACTCTTCTCTTCTTAAATTTCACTAAAAAATTTTTAGGATCACGCGGGTATCTTAGAATCGTTCCGATGGTTTTATGATGACAACATTGTCTTGGTTGCCTCCTGACATTTAGGGGTTGTGGCAGTGTCCCGGGGAGTTGAGCTCCGAGGTGTTGTCGTCATAATTTTATCGTTGCAGATTCGGAATACCGAGTTTAATACGCCGACATCGAAAATCTCTTTTATGCAGTTGTTGGTGAGATAACCCCGCTAACCCGATCTTGAGGTGAGTACGGAGTATTGCCATGACTTCGTATAACGTATGCTTTTGAAGGTTGAGGTAGACGATTTCGAAGATTTCTTGGTTATGTGTTGACGGATGGATACAACTGGATGTAGGGATTGTTAGTTTGGGTGAGATATATTGCTCCCCTGTATCCCCAACACCAGATTGCATAACCAGAAAGTTTCGAGAGTTTCATAGGTGGGATTCAAGTAGCTCTTAGGATATCTTTCCGACGGATGTATGATATGAAATTGGGGTTCGACGTCTAGTGGTCCGCCTATTCACGGTTGGTTTTACTGATGGTCTCGTTGTGTCTTAAAGAGTCCTTGGCTATGCCGACTGGGACGCTTCAGTATGTCATGTGCACTACCTTGTACATGATGGTGCTGTACGATTGAGCCCGTGTAGGCCCCACCACGAAAACTTCGGACGAAATCTCTATCATATGTTTGTTCCGGCTTATTCTGCAAGCCAGTCCTTTGCTTTTGTTTTGAGTTGTGGTATTCGAGTTGCTTCAAAGTCAAATGGTGAATCCATACCTTTCCTAAACGGTGTTCTCATATTGCTATGTGAATACTAATCCTTTTTGATCATTGAGGTTGTCGTGTTAATTCCTTTCCAACCGGTGTGCTTCTCTTCAAGTGGATCCCATCATTTTTTCCAACCCGCAAGATCAAATCTAAGTTTTCTCAACGGTGTTTGTTTCATCCGTCTCCAAGTTGCCTTTGTTTTTCCCGCCCTCCCACCCTTTTTCTTCAAGGACACATATTTTCATAATCAAGTATCCATTTGTTCATGTGAAGTTTCTCCATTCTTTTCCGTCAATGTTCTTACCCGGTGGTTCTCAAGAAGATGTTCTACTAGTTCATCATCCTCCGTTCTCTTTTCTTCTCCGTGGATTCAAGTCAAGTTTTGTTGATCATACCTTTTCCTCATTTCAATGTCTTCTCATATCGGTGCACCTCATTATCATTCTTCTTCTCGCTATTTGTTATTCGGAGTGCTCAAGATATCTCAAGATTCGTGTTTCCACTCTGCAATCGTTCAAGCCCTTTCGAGATTGTTATCTCATTCAAGTCATTTAATTCAACCGTGCAACATCTCTTTTAAATCTTTTCAACGGTGTTCTTTTGAGTGGGCCCTAACCCACGGTCTTTTCGAGGATCTTACGACTCTTCTATTTTCCCGAGCTATCCTAAATTCTTCTCCAAGTTTGGCGAAGAATGAGTATCATCAGTCAAATGCTTTTCTCCAAGATCTTTCAAATTCTTTTCATAGTTGGCTCAACCTCTTCGCTTTTGATTCTTCCGGTGTGCCTCAATAATTCTTGGTGGTGTTTCTCGTTGTCATTCTCATCATTTGAAGACCGAAGAAGAGTTTCTCTTTAATCTTGCTCCATTCTCTTCAAGATTCATGGTTCTAGCTTGTTGCCATCCTCTCATAATTGTTTTCGATTGTGAGAATTCTTTTCACCCATCCGGAGCATTTCATGAGTTGTTTCCATTTCTTTCCTCCGAAGGCCATCATTTCTGAATACTACTCATTCTCAGCTTTCAGCTCTCGTTCTTGAATTCTTACCGGTGAATCGTTCAAATATCCTCTAATCAGTTCATGTTCTCTTCATTCTCATGTATCTAAATCCCCTCAAGTAGCTTCATTCGTTTTCCTATTCTTCCGGTGAATTGTGCCTTTGCTACTCTCTTTTTCAATTCTTACGGTGGTTCTTTCAAGATATCTCTTCCTTGCTCACCATATCAAATATTCATTTGTTGTTCCAATCCTACCGGTGGTTCGTTGAAGACCTTCTCAAGTTTTGATATATCTCTTTTAATCCTTTCTACGAGAATAAGTAGTATGCCAAATCCGTTGATTGTCATCAATTTAATTGGTGAAGGATAAGCATAACACAATTCTTATTCTTGTTCATCCAAGTGATTAATTCTTTATTCCGGAGGCCTTTAAAATTCTCGGTTTCATTTGTTTCATCTTCTCTTTTCCCGGAGTTCCAAGCTCAAATTATCACGGAGATCCAGCTAAATCATCGCAAGGCTTCACCTTGTGTTTTCAATTTCTCTTTCTTTTCATTCCTTTTATTACCGGAGTTCTTCATGGAGGCTCTACATGGTGATTCGTCAAGGATTCTTTTCATTCTTCAATTGTTCTTCAAGATTTCTCTTGAAGTTAAGATCCACCAAGCTATACTCAAAAATAAACATGGTGCTCAACACATGTTTTGTTTTGAGGAGTTCAAGTATTCTTCATCATGCATCCGAAGTGCAATTCTTTCTACCTTATCTTTTGAGGTGGTGTTAGGTCATTCTTGATAATTTCCCTTCGCGTTTCATGATTCACAAGTTTTCAAGAGTGACATATTTAAATCCATCTTTTTCTCTTTGTTCAAGAGATCTTTTCAACCGTCAATCTCTTCATTGGAGTTATCTTGGTATAGATTACACCTAAAGCCTTCCCTAAGGAATGTTGCTATTTGTGGTGCTTATCAATGATCCAAGTTATATCTCTATCATCTTGGTGAAGCAGTTTTCATCTCTTCATTGATCTCAAGCAAGCAATTGATTTTGATAGTGGCAGAATTTCACCTCAAGTTTTGAGATGTTTACATAAGCCCACAACAAGCTTGTGCTTCTTGTTGTTGATTTTGCAACAACTCCGTTCAATTCTTCTTTGCAAAGATGTTTTCCAAGCTAATTTATGGCAGAAGTTGGCATTTTCTCCTACATTCTGTTATTCCTATGATTTAACTTCTATTCTTTCGTTACGGAGGCATTGTGATGTTGTGCTCTTCACCCATCACCTCATTTTGTGAGGATCGTGTTCTTTTCTGGCTTATCCATTTAACCGGAGTGTTGTATCATCTCTTCAATATCTTTTCATCTCATCAAGTTTTCTTCTCTTTTCTACCAGAGTGCTGTCCAAATTCTGTCATTCTTGTTCCTTGGCTATCTCATTATACCAATGTGGCCATATTCTTTTCGTTCGTGAAGCTCTTATTTCCATGTCTTTCAGCCTTCAAGTTCTCGTAATACTACTTGTTCATCTTTTCCAACGGATTGTTTGCAATCTCGTTCATCTCTGTTGTTACTCTTTCTTTTAAATTGCTCAACCTCTCAAGGTTCGTGGTTTCACTCGTTCGTCAAAGAAGCAACTTAGTTTTACCTCTTCTCTTCCTCTTCCGTTTTTTCCCTCCGGTGCCATCCTAGATCTCGGGACGAGATCCTCTCGTAGTGGTGGAGTGTTGTAACGCCCCAAGACCGGAGCTTCAGATGCCTTCCAGCTACTCCGAGTTTTGTCGTGTGATTTGTTTTATTTTTGCATTGCATCATGTCATCATGCCATCTTGTGTTGCATCTGGGTCATATCAAGTATAGCTTCGTGCTTGCCATGTTGCATTTTGTCATTCATGTTGTTTCCATGAGCATCTTGTGCGTACCCTTGTCACCTCTTCAAACCATTGCACCTTCACTTCTCCTTCCTTCCCTTTTCTTACGTTCTTGCAAGTGCCACTTTGCCTCCACCAAAAATGCTCATCTTTTTCCCAAAAATTCTAACACCGTGTACCTAGCCTCTCTGCCAAATTTCATCTCTTTTGGAATTGTTTTGGTTAAGGTTTAAAATGGTTCAAGTTTGAATTTAATTCAAACTTGAATTATTTTACGTCCTTTATAAATCTCCAAACTAATTTTATTAAATAGTGGGCATGCTCAGGATCATGAGAATATTTTTATATTTCTCTAACTCCTCTTCTTTTCCCCCCTCTGGTTTTCCTTTTGTTTTCTGTCTCAAGAAAAACGAAAAAGGAAGCAGAGCAGCCCTGCAGCCCAGCAGCCACACCAACCGCGCCGGCCTCTAAGGCCCATCTGCGGCATGACCAGCCGCCCATTTGCTCACCAAGGCCACAACACCACCGACCTAACCCTAGCTCGACCCTCATCTCTCCCCTCGTTCCCCTCCCTGCGTCACCACGCACGAGCAGAGCTCGCTCGACCCCATCGCCCACCTCCTGCGCCGGATCCCATCTCTCTCGCTCTTCTCTCGATCTCCATCTCCCCCACGCCCGATCCCTTCGCCTCCTCCACCCTGAGACCTCCAGCGCCGCCACCTCTCATCTCTACTGACCCCGCGGCGTGCCCCCTCGCCTTGAAGCCCGTGCGCGCCACGGAGCCGTTACGGCTGCCACCCGCCCTTTCTTTGTTCCCCAGCGTTAAATCGCCTCGCAGCCGCCGCAAGAAGCCAGCAGCCGCCCGCCCGAGCTCTCTGCTCGGCCCTCCTCTGATCGAGGACGAGCCAGCGCCTCGTTTTGGCGGATCGGGTCGAGCCGTCGCTTTGAATCCCGGCGACCCCAGATCGCCGTCTTTCCGCCCGGCCTCCTCCGTTCCCTTGCCGCGCCGCCTCCTTCCTCTCCGCCTCCCCAAGCCGCTCAGCCCGCCCGCTCTCGCATGTGTGTGCCCCCATGAACCGCTCCTTTCGCCGCCATGGCCTCGCGCCTCCCCGTCGATCACCAGGGTCCTCCCCTGCTGCCGCCTTGGTCCCTGCCGGGGCTCCTCTGCCCATCATAGACAGGAGCTGGAGCTCCTTGCCGCATCGTCGTCGTGCCCCGTCGCTCGCCTGACCGCGACCACCACCTACACTTGCTGCTCCGCCCGCACGCGTGCCTCACGCGTTGACTGCGACTTGCTCCTTGCTGCTGCCTTTTTGTGGTTGCCAGACCCAGAGCCACAGACGTCTCCGGATCGCCCAGTCCAGGGACGCCATGTTCCACTATTGTCGACCCTCAAGTTCACAAGTACCCTACGGTTACACCAAGTTTGAGTACATGGACCGCCAAGTTCCGCTCTGAACGCCAAGTACAACTACAAACCCGAAGTTGACCTTAATTAAAATACATCAACCGCGTGTGTTACCGTGATGGTCTCTTTCCGGCGGAGTCCGGGAAGTGAACACGGTGTTGGAGTTATGCTTGACGTAGGTTGTTATAGGATCACTTCTTGATCATACTTTTATCGACCGTGCTTTGCCTTCTCTTCTCGCTCTCTTTTGCGATTGTAGCCACCATATACGCTAGTCGCTTGCTGCAGCTCCACCTCATGCCTTTACCTTACCTATAAGCTTAAATAGTCTTGATCTCGTGGGTGCGAGATTGCTGAGTCCTCATGACTCACCAGATACTTCCAAAACCAGTTTGCAGGTGCCTATGTTACCGAAAGGTGTGCATAATCAAGCTCAAGGAGGAGCTCGATGAAGATCTTGCCCTTTGTATTGTTTCGTTCTAGTTGATCAAGAGTGGAGCCCAGTTGGGGTCGATCGAGGACCTTTGTCGCATTTGGGGTTCTTCTTTTATTTTGGTTCCGTAGTCGGACCTTGATTGTATCTGGATGATGTAATGCTTTATTCATGTAATTGTGTGAAGTGGCGATTGTAAGCCAACTATGTATCTTTCCCTTATGTAGTACATGGTTTGTGCGAAGATTACCTCACTTGCGACATTGCTTTCAATGCGGTTATGCCTCTAAGTCGTGCTTCGACACGTGGGAGATATAGCCGCATCGAGGGTGTTACAGGTTTTGATGACAGTTTTATTATGAGTTTATGAGTTTTGATGTACCGAACGAGTTCGGAGTCCCGGATGAGATCGGGGACATGACGAGGAGTCTCGAAATGGTTGAGACATAAAGATCGATATATTGGACGACTATATTCGGACTTCGGAAAGGTTCCGAGTGATTCGGTATTTTCGAGTCTTGGAGAGTTACGGAATTCGCCGGGAGAAGTATTGGGCCTTATTGGGCCATACGGGAAAGAGAGAGGGGCTGCCTAGGGCAGGCCGTGCGCCCCCAAGGCCTAGTCCGAATTGGACTAGGGGGAGGGGTTGCGCCCCCTCCTTCCTTCCCTTCTCTCTTGCCTTTCCTTCTCTCCTACTCCTACTACATGGAAGGGCTCCTAGTTCTACTAGGAAAGGGGGAATCCTACTCCCGGTGGGAGTAGGACTCCCCTAGGGCGCGCCATAGAGAGGGCCGGCCCTCCCCCTCCTCCACTCCTTTATATACGGGGGCAGGGGGGCACCCCATAGAGACACAAGTTGATCTTCGTGATTGTTCCTTAGCCGTGTGCGGTGCCCCCCTCCACCATATTCCACCTCGGTCATATCGTTGCGGTGCTTAGGCGAAGCCCTGCGTCGGTAGAACATCATCATCGTCACCACGCCGTCGTGCTGACGGAACTCATCCCCGACACCCTGCTGGATCGGAGTCCGGGGATCGTTATCGAGCTGAACGTGTGCTGAACTCGGAGGTGCCGTATGTTCGGTACTTGGATCAGTCGGATCGTGAATACGTACGACTACATCAACCGCGTTGTTCTAACGCTTCCGCTTTCGGTCTATGAGGGTACGTGGACAACACTCTCCCCTCTCGTTGCTATGCATCACCATGATCCTTGCGTGTGCGTAGGAAATTTTTTAAAATTACTACGTTCCCCAAGAGTGGCATCCGAGCCTAGGTTTTATGCGTTGATATTATATGCACGAGTTGAACACAAGTGAGTTGTGGGCGATACAAGTCATACTGCTTACCAGCATGTCATACTTTGGTTCGGCGGTATTGTTGGATGAAGCGGCCCGGACCGACATTACGCGTACGCTTACATGAGACTGGTTTTACCGCCGTGCTTTGCACACAGGTGACTAGCGGGTGTCTATTTCTCCAACTTTAGTTGAACCGACTGTGGCAACGCCCGGTCCTTGCGAAGGTTAAAACAACACTAACTTGACGAACTATCGTTGTGGTTTTGGTGCGTAGGTAAGAACAGTTCTTGCTCAGCCCGTAGCAGCCACGTAAAATTTGCAACAACAAAGTAGAGGACGTCTAACTTATTTTTGCAGGGCATGTTGTGATGTGATATTGTCAAGACGTGATGCTATATTTTATTGTATGAGATGATCATGTTTTATAACCGAAGTTATCGGCAACTGGCAGGAGCCATATGGTTGTCGCTTTATTGTATGCAATGCAAACGCCTTGTAATTGCTTTACTTTATCACTAAGCAGTAGCGATAGTCGTAGAAGCAATAGATGGCGTAACGACAACGATTCTACGATGGAGATCAAGGTGTTGCGCCGGTGACGATGGTGATCACGACGGTGCTTCGGAGATGGAGCTCACAAGCACAAGATGATGATGATGGCCATATCATATCACTTATATTGATTGCATGTGATGTTTATTCTTTATGCATCTTATTTTGCTTTGATTGACGGTAGCATTTTAAGATGATCTCTCACTAATTATCAAGAAGTGTTCTCCCTGAGTATGCACCGTTGCGAAAGTTCTTCGTGCTGAGACACCACGTGATGATCGGGTGTGATAGGCTCTACGTTCAAATATAATGGGTGCAAAACAGTTGCACACACGGAATACTCAGCTTAAACTTGACGAGCCTAGCATATACAGATATGGCCTCGGAACACAGAGACCGAAAGGTCGAACGTGAATCATATTGTAGATATGATCAACATAGTTATGTTCACCATTGAAAACTACTCCATCTCACGTGATGATCGGACATGGTTTAGTTGATTTGGATCACGTGATCACTTAGATGACTAGAGAGATGTCTGTCTAAGTGGGAGTTCTTAAGTAATATGATTAATTGAACTTAAATTTATCATGAACTTAGTCCTGGTAGTATTTTGCAAATTATGTTGTAGATCAATAGCTTGCATTGTTGCTTTCATATGTTTATTTTGATATGTTCCTAGAGAAAATTGTGTTGAAAGATGTTAGTAGCAATGATGCGGATTGGATCCGTGATCTGAGGTTTATCCTCATTGCTGCACAGAAGAATTATGTCCTTAATGCACCGCTAGGTGACAGACCTATTGCAGGAGTAGATGCAGACGTTATGAATGTTTGGCTAGCTCAAAATGATGACTACTTGATAGTTTAGTGCACCATCCTTAACGGCTTAGAATCGGGACTTCAAAGACGTTTTGAACGTCATGGACCATATGAGATGTTCCAGGAGTTGAAATTAATATTTCCAGCAAATACCCGAGTTGAGAGATATGAAGTATCCAACAAGTTCTATAGCTAAAAAATGGAGGAGAATCGCTCAACTAGTGAGCATGTACTCAGATTGTCTGGGTACTTCAATCGCTTGAATCAAGTGGGAGTTAATCTTCCAGATAAGATAGTGATTGACAGAATTCTCTAGTCACCATCACTAAGTTACTAGAACTTCGTGATGAACTATAGTATACAAGGCATGACGAAAACGATTCCCGAGCTCTTCATGATGTTGAAATCGACGAAGGTAGAAATCAAGAAAGAGCATCAAGTGTTGATGATTGACAAGACCACTAGTTTCAAGAAAAGGGCAAAGGAAAGAAAGGAAACTTCAAGTAGAATGGCAAACAAGTTGTCACTCCGTGAAGAAGACCAAAGCTGGACCAAAGCTGAAACCGAGTGCTTACATCGCAAAGGAAATGGTCCCGAAGCGGAAATGCCCTGAATGTTTGGTGGGTAAGAAGGATGGCAAAGTGAACAAGGGTATATTTGATATCTGAGTTATTGATGTGTGCCTTACTAGTGTTTATAGTAGCCCCTGAGTATTTGATACTTGTTCGGTTCTTTGTGATTAGTAACTCAAACAGAGTTCTGAGAATAAACAGAGACTAGTTGAAGGGAAGTGACGATGAGTGTTGGAAGTAGTTCCAAGATTGATATGATCATCATCACACACTCCCTATATTTTCGAGATTAGTGTTAAACCTAAATAAATGTTATTTGGTGTTTGCGTTGAGCATAAATATGATAAGATCATGTTTATTGCGATACGATTATTCATCTAAGATAGAGAATAAATTGTTATTCTGTTTACATGAATAAAACCTTCTATGGTCATACACCCAATGGTGATGGTTTATTGAATCTTGATCATAGTGATACACATATTCATAATGATTGATGCCAAAAGATGCAAAGTTAATAATGATAGTGCAACTTATTTGTGGCACTGCCGTTTGGGTTATATCGGTGTAAAGTGCATGAAGAAACTCCATAAAGATGGATTTTCGGAATCACTTGGTTATGAATCATTTGATGCTTGCGAACCGTGCCTTTTTGGCAAGATGACTAAAACTCCATTCTCCAGAACAATGGAACAAGCTACTAACTTGTTGGAAATAATACATACCGATGTATGTGGTCCAATGAGTGTTGATGCTCGTGGCGGGTATCGTTATTTTCTGACCTTCACAGATGATTTGAGCAGATATGCGGATATCTACTTAATGAAGCACAAGTCTGAAACATTTGAAAAGTTCAAAGAATTTCAGAGTGAAGTGGAGAATCATCGTAGCAAGAAAATAAAGTTTCTACAATCTGATCGTAGAGAAGAATATTTGAGTTACGAGTTTGGCCTTCATTTTAAACAATATGGAATAGTTTCACAGTTCACGCCACATGGAACACCACAACGTAATGGTGTGTCCGAACATCATAAACCGCACTTTATTGAATATGGTGCGATCTATGATGTATCTTACCGATTTACCACTATCGTTTTGGGGTTATGCATTAAAGACAACTGCATTCACTTTAAATAGAGCACCATCTAAATCCGTTGAGATGACACCGTATGAACTATGGTTTAGCAGTAAACCTAAGCTGTCGTTTCTTAAAGTTTGGAGTTGTGATGCTTATGTGAAAAAGGTTTCAACCTGATAAGATCGAACCCAAATCGGAGAAGTGCGTCTTCATAGAATACCCAAAGGAAACTGTTGGGTACACCTTCTATCACAGATCCGAATGCAAAAACATTTGTTGCTAAGAATGGATCCTTTCTAGAGAAGGAGTTTCTCTCGAAAGAAGTAAGTGGGAGGAAAGTAGAGCTTGATAAGGTAATTTGTACCTTCTCCCGAATTGGAAAGTAGTTCATCACAGAAATCAGTTCCAGTGATTCCTACACCAATTAGTGAGGAAGCTAATGATGATGATCATGAAACTTCAGATTAAGTTACTACAAAACCTTGTAGGTCTTCCAAAGTCTGATCCGCACTGAGTGGTACAGTAATCCTGTTCTGGAAGTCATGTTACTAGACCATGATGAACCTACGAACTATGAGGAAACGATGATGAGCCCAGATTCCGCAAAATGGTTTGAGGCCATGAAATCTGAGATAGGATCCATGTATAAGAACAAAGTGTGGACTTTGGTGGACTTGCCCGATGATCTTCAAGCCATAGAAAATAAATGGATCTTTAAGAGGAAGACGGACGTTGATAGTAGTGTTACTATCTACAAAGCTCGACTTGTCGCAAAAAGGTTTTAGACAAATTCAAGGTGTTAACTACAATGAGATTTTCAACTGTAGCGATGCTTAAGTCTGTCCGAATCATGTTAGTAATTGCCGCATTTTATGATTATGAAATTTGGCAAATGGATGTCAAAACTGCATTCTTGAATGGATTTCTGGAAGAAGAGTTGTATATGATGCAACCAGAAGGTTTTTTCGATCTGAAAGATGCTAACAAAAGTGTGCAAGCTCTAGTGATCCATTTATGGACTGGTGCAAGCCTCTCGGAGTTGGAATAAACGCTTTGATAGTGTGATCAACACATATGGTTTTATACAGACTTTTGGAGAAGCATGTATTTACAAGAAAGTGAGTGGGAGCTCTGTAGCATTTCTGATATTATATGTGTACGACATATTATTAATTGGAAATGATATAGAATTTCTGGATAGCATAAAAGGATTCTTGAATAAAAGTTTTTCAATGAAATACCTCGGTGAAGCTGCTTACATATTGAGCATCAAAATCTTTTGAGATAGATCAAGACGCTTGATAAGTTTTTCAATAAGTACATACCTTGTCAAGATTTTGAAGTAGTTCAAAATGGAACAGTCAAAGAAAGAGTTCTTGCCTGTGTTGCAAAAGGTGTGAAATTGAGTAAGACTCAAATCTCGACCATGGCAGAAAATAGAAAAGAGAATGAAAGTCATTCCCTATGCCTCAGTCATAGGTTCTATAAAGTATGCTATGCTATGTACCAGACCTATTGTATACCTTGTTCTGAATTTGGCAAGGGAGTACAATACTGATCTAGGAGTAGATCACTGGACATTGGTCAAGAATATCCTTAGTGGGGACTAAGGAAATATTTCTCGATTATGGACGTGATAAAAGATCCCGTCGTAAAGAGTTACATCGGTGCAAGCTTTTACACCGATCCAGATGACTCTAAGTCTCAATCTGGATACATATTGAAAGTGGGAGCAATTAGCTAGAGTAGCTCCATGCAGAACATTGTAGACATAGAATATTTGCAAACTACGTACGGCTCTGAATGTGACAGACCCGATGACTAAGCTTCTCTCATGAGCAAAACGTGATCACACCTTAGTACTCTTTGGGTGTTAATCACATAGCGATGTGAACTAGATTATTGACTCTAGTAAACCCTTTGGATGCTGGTCACATGACGATGTGAACTATGGGTGTTAATCATATACAGATATGAATATTGGTGTTAAATCACATGGCGATGTGAACTAGATTATTGACTCCAGTGCAAGTGGGAGACTGAAGGAAATATGCCCTAGAGGCAATAATAAAGTTATTATTTATTTCCTTATATCATGATAAATGTTTATTATTCATGCTAGAATTGTTTTAACCGGAAACATAATACATGTGTGAATACATAGACAAACAGAGTGTCACTAGTATGCCTCTACTTGACTAGCTCGTGAATCAAAGATGGTTAAGTTTCCTAACCATAGACATGAGTTGTCATTTGATTAACGGGATCACATCATTAGTAGAATGATGTGATTGACTTGACCCATTCCGTTAGCTTAGCACTTGATCGTTTAGTATGTTGCTATTGCTTTCTTCATGACTTATACAAAGTTCCTATAACTATGAGATTATGCAACTCTTGTTTACCGGAGGAACACTTTGTGTGCTACCAAACGTCACAACATAACTGGGTGATTATAAAGGAGCTCTACAGGTGTCTCCGAAGGTACATGTTGGGTTGGCGTATTTCGAGATTAGGATTTGTCACTCCGATTGTCGGAGAGGTATCTCTGGGCCCACTCGGTAATGCACATCACTATAAGCCTTGCAAGCATTGTAACTAATGAGTTAGTTGTGGGATGATGTATTACGGAACGAGTAAAGAGACTTGCCGGTAATGAGATTGAGCTAGGTATTGAGATACCGACGATCGAATCTCGGGTAAGTAACATACCGATGACAAAGGGAACAACGTATGTTGTTATGCGGTTTGACCGATAAAGATCTTCGTAGAATATGTAGGAGCCAATATGAGCATCCAGGTTCCGCTATTGGTTATTGATCGGAGACGTGTCTTGGTCATGTCTACATTGTTCTCGAACCAGTAGGGTCTGCACGCTTAAGGTTTTGATGACAGTTTTATTATGAGTTTATGAGTTTTGATGTACCGAAGGAGTTCGGAGTCCCGGATGAGATCGGGGACATGACGAGGAGTCTCGAAATGGTCGAGACATAAAGATCGATATATTGGACGACTATATTCGGACTTCGGAAAGGTTCCGAGTGATTCGGGTACTTTTCGGAGTACTAGAGAGTTACGGGAATTTGCCGGGAGAAGTATTGGGCCTTATTAGGCCATACGGGAAAGAGAGAGGGGCTGCCTAGGGCAGGCCGCGCGCCCCCCAAGGCCTAGTCCGAATTGGACTAGGGGGAGGGGTTGCGCCCCCTCCTTCCTTCCCTTCCCTCTTGCCTTTCCTTCTCTCCTACTCCTACTACATGGAAGGGCTCCTAGTTCTACTAGGAAAGGGGGAATCCTACTCCCGGTGGGAGTAGGACTCCCCTAGGGCGCGCCATAGAGAGGGCCGGCCCTCCCCCTCCTCCACTCCTTTATATACGGGGGCAGGGGGCACCCCATAGAGACACAAGTTGATCTTCGTGATCGTTCCTTAGCCGTGTGCGGTGCCCCCCTCCACCATATTCCACCTCGGTCATATAGTTGCGGTGCTTAGGCGAAGCCCTGCGTCGGTAGAACATCATCATCGTCACCACACCGTCATGCTGACGGAACTCATCCCCGACACCCTGCCGGATCGGAGTCCGGGGATCGTCATCGAGCTGAACGTGTGCTGAACTCGGAGGTGCCGTACGTTCGGTACTTGGAGCGGTCGGATCGTGAAGACGTACAACTACATCAACCGCATTGTTCTAACGCTTCCGCTTTCGGTCTACGAGGGTACGTGGACAGCACTCTCCCCTCTCGTTGATATCCATCACCATGATCCTTGCGTGTGCGTAGAAATTTTTTGAAATTACTACGTTCCCCAACAAAGGGCGCGCCCACACCTACAGGGCGCGCCCCCTATCTTTTGGGCCCCTCGAGCAGCCACCGACCTACTTCTTCCTCCTATATATACCCACGTACCCCGAGAACATCAGAGCGACCACGGAAAACTATTTCCACCACCGTAACCTTCTGTATCCGCGAGATCCCATCTTGGAGCCTTCGTCGGTGCTCCGTCGGAGGGGGAATCGACCATGGAGGGCTTCTACATCAACACCATAGCCCCTCCGATGAGTTGTGAGTAGTTTACCACAGACCTTCGGGTCCATAGTTATTAGCTAGATGACTTCTTCTCTCTTTTTAGATCTCAATACCATGTTCTCCTCGATCTTCTTGGAGATCTATTTGATGTAACTCTTTTTGCGGTGTGTTTGTCGAGATCCGATGAATTGTGGGTTTATGATCAAGTTTATCTATGAGAAATATTTGAATCTCCTCTGAATTCTTTTATGTGTGATTAAGTTATCTTTGCAAGTCTCTTCGAATTATCAATTTGGTTTGGCCTACTAGATTGATCTTTCTTGCAATGGGAGAAGTGCTTAGCTTTGGGTTCAATCTTGCGGTGTCCTTTCTCAGTGACAGCAGGGGCAGCAAGGCACGTATTGTATTGTTGCCATCGAGGATAAAAAGATGGGTCTTATATCATATTGCATGAGTTTATCCATCTACATCATGTCATCTTTTTTAATGCGTTACTCTGTTCTTTATGAACTTAATACTCTAGATGCATGCTAGATAGCGGTCGATGTGTGGAGTAATAATAGTAGATGCAGGCAGGAGTCGGTCTACTTGTCACGGACGTGATGCCTATATACATGATCATGCCTAGATAATCTCATAATTATTCGCTTTTCTATCAATTACTCGACAGTAATTTGTTCACCCACCGTAATACTTATGCTATCTTGAGAGAAGCCACTAGTGAAACCTATGGCCCCCGGGTCTATCTCTTATCATATAAGCTTTCAATCTACTTTTATTTGCATCTTTACTTTTCCAATCTATATCATAATCTACCAAAAATATATTTATCTTATCATATTATCTCTATCATATCTCACTTTCGCAAGTGGCCGTGAAGGGATTGACAACCCCTCTATTGCGTTGGTTGCGAGTTCTTTGTTTGTTTGTGTAGGTGCGTGGTACTTTTGAGGAGCCTCCTACTGGATTGATACCTTGGTTCTCAAAAACTGAGGGAAATACTATTGCTGCATCACCGTTTCCTCTTCAAGGAAAACCAATGCAATATCAAGACGTAGCAGTCTTCAGCTCACAAGGTGGTCTTGTTCTCCATGAGGAGCAACCCCCAATGGAGTAACCCACTAGGAGAGGCAGATGAGCTAAGCTCTATATATCAACATGAATTCTAGTCTTGGCTAACCCTACATCTAGGAGGAAGAAATATATATATCCATCCACGAAGGAGTAAGTGAGGAAGGTAAAGATAGATGAGTTGGGCCCGTACATGTGTGTGTAGGACTGTAGGTAGGTCGAATAGTCCGAGTAGGATCGGACGGTTCGGGCGGTCGGAACATCCGGGTCATATCCGGGGCATGTACGACTAGGTTCATGGGCATTGCAGTAAGGTCGGACATGTGTCAGAGGATTCTCGGAGGGTGTGGTGTGTTGGAGGTTATGGGCAATGTCCGAGGGGGTCCGGAAGGGTTGTAATAGAGCTGGACCATCCAAGGTATTTCCAACTTGACTGTTCTCCTTCGGGCACCGCCTTCGTGCTCCATGCCTTCGTCCTCGCGGTTTCTTCTTCACCTCCATGCTTCCCTTTTGGATGTTGTAGCCATTCTATTGTGCTTGACTTTCTTTAGGCATGTGTGATGTCTGACTCAATCAAATCTGAAGGTGCCCCAAGGCACACTGACAAGTAGTATACCATCTCCGAGAAAACCAAGTATACATCGGTAAGGAGAAGACTACACTTTATATGTATGATGTGAAAGATGTGTGTGTCTCTTGACGATTGGGCATTTGACATGGTAATTACTCTAGGATGCTCCACGTCACTAAAGTGGTGTAATTACTAAGCCGTCAATGATACAAATGGCAAAAACTGATAGTGAATCGGAGTGTGCATAACATTTTATCTTTATATATTTTTTCTATCCCAAATATATGCATGTAGATGCCCATGTGGTTAGGCTATGAGTGTATACACTATTTGAAAAGAAAAAAGGGAAAGCAGGTGCTTGCGCTATCAAGCTTGATATGGCAAAGGCATATGACAGGGTAGAGTGGTCCTATCTCCGAGCAGCTCAGTTAAAACTTGGGTTTGTAGATAAGTGGGTTGAAAGAGTGATTGCTTGCGTGGAGACAATATCCTTCTCTGTTTGTGTGAATGGGGCGTTTTCAGACTCTTTCAAACCCTCGAAAAGTATACGCCAAGGCGACCCAATTTCACCTTAATTGTTTCTTCGATGTGTAGAAGGTTTAACTTGTTTGCTAAAGTCATATGGTTTTGCTAATTTACCAAAAGGAATCAGATTTGGTATCCATGCCCCTTGGGTCTCCCACCTGCTTTTTGCGGATTACTGTCTAATTAATCTTTACTCAGGCAACAAGTGAAGGTGTAGCCAGACTTAATGAGATTCTAGAAACATACAGAGAAGGTTCAGGACAGATGGTGAATAAAGCTAAGTCAGCCATATTTTTTAGTGCAAATTGCACTGAAGAGATGAAGGCAACAACACATAATAGTTCAGGGATTGAAGTAGAAGCATTGATTGAAAAGTATCTTGGGCTGTCCAGAGCTATTGGTCGCTCACCAGAGAGTCAATTTGAGCACATTGTCATGCAGATCAAGAAGCTGGTTAATGGGTGGGCTCCAAAACTGATGAGTAGTGCAGCACGAGAAGTTCTAATCAAGTTCACATGCCAAGCAATCCCTACCTATTCAATGGGATGCTTTAGACTATCCAAGGAGACCTGCAAAAAGATCACAAGTATTGTAGCAATATTCTAGGGGTTGATAAGAAGAAAAACAAAATGCATTGGAAAAAGTGGCAGGACATAGCTATCCCAAAATGTGAGGGAGGAATGTGCTTTAGAGATTTTGGCCCATTTAATCAAGCCATGTTGGCTAAACAAGGGTGGAGGCTATTGACTAATCCTGGCTCATTTTGTGCAAAGGTGCTCAAAGGTCGATACTACCATGATTCAGATTTCTTGGCAGCAACAAAAAAGAGGAACTCTTCTCATACTTCGAGGGCAATACTACATGGGAGAGAATGTCTGAAACTAGGGCTGATTAAACGTATTGGGGATGGAGTGAGTATTAAGATCTGGGAGGACCCTTGGATACCCTCCAATCACGGCTATGGTCCAATTATTCGGTTACCAGGGGTTGCATGCACCAAGGTGGAGGAGCTTATTGATCATGAGAATAAAATAGTTGGGATCTTAATGTCTTGGAAGCAAACTTTGTAGCACTTGATGTGCAGGCCATTGCTAATATGCCCATAGGTAATTGGGGTGAAGATTGTTGGGCCTGGGAGTTGGAGAGAAATGGTAAGTTTTCCGTTCGATCGGCGTATAAAATTCTGAGCACAAGCACGAGACATTCCTATGAACCGTCTTCGTCAGGAACAGCAGGAAATGCCTTATGGAACATACTATGGAAGATATCGGTACCACCAAGAGTTAGGAATTTTTGGTGGAGAGTTATCAAAGGATTTGTGCCCTGTAAATCTGTCCTGCTTACTCGACACATAGAAAAGACCCCATTCTGCGGCCTATGTGGCAAGGAGGAAACTATAACCCATGCCATGTTCCAATGCACTTGGGTGAGACTCTTCTGGAAGGAGATGAAGACCATGATGTAGATAAAAATCTCAGTGTTACATCCGCAATCGTGGGCTTCAGATTTGATTGAAGGAAAAATGGGATCAGACCATTTTGTATGCATGGTATTGTATGGCTGCTGGGCGGTACAGTCTGAAAGGAATGCTCGTACTCATGGTGATAAGGGAAGATCAGTTCAAGCTTTTGTTCGATGGGCTCTTGATAATGTTGTTTTCCTTAGAACAGCAGGGGAAACTACTCAACCTGTGGTAACCAGGGAGGAAGCTCGCTGGCAAGCACCGGAACAAGGGACTCTAAAAATCAATGTGGACGCGGCATTTCTTGAGCAGGCAGGGTGCGGAAGTACAGGGCTGGTGGTACGAGATTCAGAGGGCAACCTAATTAGAGCGCAGGCCTTGTGGTATTGTTTCGCATCAAGTGCTTAAACAATGGAGCTATACGCTATTTGGGACGGGATTCAACTAGCCAGAGACATGGGTTACTCACGGATATGTGTTGAAAGTGATGCTCAAGAGATGGTTAGGATGTGCAACTCTGAACTTTCAGAGAGAGCAGCGAATGCAGCTGTTTGCCATGAAATCAAAGAGCTTTTAGGAGGATTTATGAGTTGTGTTCTGGTGTTTGTGCAAAGGGAAGCCAATGAAGCAGCCCATCAGTGTGCAAAGGCAAGCTACAGAAGAGAGGAGGAGATGTTTGTGGATAAATTATATGCCTCCTTTCTTAGCTAATTATATTCAGCTCTCGTGTAATCCTTCTAATTGAGTAATAAAGCTCTTGATTTGCAAAAAAAAAGATGCCCATGTGGTTATTATGTTAGGAGGATGTCGCACCCAATAACTAATGAGCGAACGTTTCCTCTACATACTTCCTGTTTCATTAAAAGAAAGGCCTTAGTAGTTGCTACGCTCAAAGCCAGAAGTCACATCGGCTAAACTTAGAGCCAAAAATCACACTTTGAGTACTACATTCATCTGGATTTATTAGTCTTTCATCATATTTTGGACCGAAGTTGGATCATACATTTAAACTAGTAAAATGTTAACGCATGTCATAAAGAACTATATTGTTTGGTTCCTATTTAAATCTAGTTTTTAATTACATTATTTTTATATGTGTAAATTACAATTTATTAGTTAAAATATGACCTAATATACGAGAGTGACTAGTAAATCAGGACGAAGGTAGTACCTCACAATGGACGCATGACAGGGACAAGGACATCAGGGACATCAAACAGAACGTGCGGAAGGAGCAAGCACGGAGTGCCAGCCTACTCTCTTCACACCTGCTATTTGATCTTGCATACGATTTTTATACTTCGATTTACTCAGAGGATCCCATTCGAGCTCATTTATATACGTTTAAGGGGGCGCCGATCGAGCGACCAAAACCATGAAATGCAAATAAACTGATTAAGTAACCGCACGTATCACGTACTCAGTACGCCATGTTGTAATATTTATACTTACAACGTACATTGTTGCCTAGCTAGTTTATGAGTGACATTAATCAAGTGAACAATAAGCAGCTGAGAGATACACTCATACACGGCGCCACGCTACTAGCTGGTCCAACGGGGATGTCATTGGCTTCATGTCCGTGACCGTGCGGCATCATCCACCATACTGCCACATTTGCTTTCATATTTTTTTCATGGAAACAGAAACGAATGCAGAAACTCTGAAAACAAATACGAAATTAAATACTATCGAAAACAAAAGTGGAGCGAATATAACACAGACACGAAGACGGAAGCCGGGCGTCCATCAAACTAAAGGCCCCTTAAACCATAGACAGAGAAACAAGGAAACCAACAAAGAAGTTTAACTGATAAGATGATTACTAAATATTACTCCCTCCGTTCCTAAATACTTGTCTTTCTACACTCTAAAACAAGTGACTACATACGGAGTAAAATGAGTGAATCTACACTCTAAAATATGTTTACATACATCCGTATGTGTTAGTCATTTGAAATGTCTAGAAAGACAAATATTTAGGAACGGAGGGAGTATAATATAGGAGGGGCGTTTTGGCTCCTAGGAGCACATGCTCCCGGGTGAACACTAACGCGAAAAAAAATAGTAAATGTTTTCAAAAAATTCTGATTTTTTTTGTGGATGGTCGTATTAGTGCCGCAAGCATGCTTGACAATTTTCATGCGAGACGGAGCAGCAATGTTCTGTCAGGAAAAAAAACTAATTTGGGGGTAATATTTGGTGCTCAATTTTATTTTATTTTGCACAGGCCAAAATGCTTAATCTTTTTGCCTCAAAATTTGCAGGTAGCATGGATGTGACTTAGAAAACATGAAAATTTTGTCTTGATTTTTTTGACATTTCAAAATTTATTTTTGGGCCCGGGAGCACGTGCTCCCGGGAGCCAAATTGAATTTCCGGATATATCATGGTTATATAAGAGGATATGCCAGCGATGGCGGCGTGCTCAATTAGGGATTCTGCTAATGTGCTCATGTTCTTTTTTTTAGAGATAAATGCTCATGCTCTATGTAATAGTAGTATTGTAGAAGTTGGGCCATCTGGGCCATTCTGCTCATTGTATGTAAGGCCTAATAGTGTGTTTTTTGGGCTACAAAATATCCATGTGCTCATATTCAAAACCGAAAGTTCCGCTTGTTCCATCGGGAAAAAGTCATTTCGTTTTCAATTTTGTTTCCGCATAGAAAATTTTGTTTCCACTTCCATTTTCCTCTTCGTTGTTTTATTTTTCCTCCAAAAAGCGGAAAGATTCCGCTCCATTTTCATCCCTATTCAGGGCAATAACTAGCTCGACTACTGCGTCCCTCGCCCGATGGTGCTCTGACCGTTAGTTCGATTCCCCCACAAACGTACTATTTTTTTAATTATTGTAGAAAGCCTGGCCCAAGCAAGCCCGGGAACCCCCAGAAAACTATTTTTTCCAACAACTATTTTTGCCAAAAAAGTAGCACCATTTCGAATAGTAGAAAATCTTGGAAAATCAAAAATATAATATGGATGAACTGATTAAGAAAGTCAAAGAAACGCATATATATAGATACAGATACAGATAGAGATACGAATACAGATACAGATACGGATAGATATAGATATTTATTACTGGTTGTTGCCTAGTTTATGAATGACAATAACCAAGTGAACAATGTAAAGCAGCCGAGAGATACACGGCGACGGCGCCTCACT
Source organism: Aegilops speltoides (assembly GCA_021437245.1). Taxonomy (NCBI): domain Eukaryota; kingdom Viridiplantae; phylum Streptophyta; class Magnoliopsida; order Poales; family Poaceae; genus Aegilops; species Aegilops speltoides. Next base: position 143,483,240 of record CM038146.1, read on the forward strand.
GCTAGCTGGTCCAACGGGGATGTCACTGGCTTCATGTCCGTGCGGCACCATCCACCGTCAAACAAGTCCAATCATTTATTTTATTATATCAGCATCTGCATGTTATAGTTTGTCCCGCCCTCCTTCACTTTGCACCGCCAACTGGAGTAGATCATTAGCCCCTTCAATTCCATCGTCCCTTGCAAGGCTCCAACGTTGGGCAATGGCCTCCCAGGCGTGCAGCCTCCCGATCCACACCGCGCCCTCCCCCAACGCCAAGCCCCTGGACGACGACGACCTCCGCCTGCGCAGACGCCGCCGCCGCTGCCGTTGCATCTGCGCCCTGGTCACCCTCGGCGTGCTCCTGCTGCTGGGCGTGACCCTCCTGGTCCTCTTCCTCACCGTGCTCCGCGTGCGCGACCCCAGCACGCGCGTGCTCTCCGCCCGCTTCGTCGGCCCCGTCCCCAGCCTCGCCCAGCCCAACTTCACCGTGCAGCTCACCGCGGCCGTGCACAATCCCAACAGGGTCTCCTTCTCCTACGCCTCCGGCACCGCCGAGCTCTGGTACCGGGGCACCCACGTCGGGGACGCCCAGGTCGACCCCGGCCGCATCCCTGGCAGGGGGGACGAGACCGTGCAGCTGGACATGACGGTGCTCACCGCCAGCTTCACCAAGGACATGGCGCAGCTGCTCAAGGACATCGAGGCCGGGACGCTGCCGCTGGACGCGAGCTCGAGGATCCAGGGGAGGGTGGCCATCTTCGGCGTGTTCAAGCTCAGCGTGGTGGCCTACTCCGACTGCCACGTAGTCGTCGGATTCCCGAGCATGGACATCCGAGGCCAGGAGTGCCACGACCACGCTAAGCTCTGATCGGCCGGCTTGGCTGTCTGTTCGTTTTGTGGAGAGCGTGATCAATGGTTTGGGAGTTATGGGAGTTCTCTATAGCGTTGATTAATTGTCGTTATGTCTTGGTCTCATCGTATGCAGAACAAAAAGATTGTTGTTATGCCTTGGTCTCATCGTGTACAAAAGGATCGTGTTTGTTTAAGTCAAGCGTTTGAAAACCACCAGGCATCGAAGCAATCTTTTTACAACCACAATAGCTATATGTAAGTTGACTGAATTTGCAATTTGGATAAGTCTGATTTTGTGAGAAGAGTAAATGGTTGAAGGAGGAAAAAAGCTGAACGAAGAAAAAAAGAAGCACGGGTGTTGGATCTTGTACACCCCACGTTATGAAAACGACCAGCACCAACATGATGCAAATGGTGGAGGGAAAGTAACAAAAAAAAAAAAACTGCTCCACAAACCCAGGTTGATGGCTTAGATCGCTTTCCACGAGAATACAATGGTCAGAAAACATGTGCACGGGGGCTGATCTAACAAGGCGAGTAGTTGGCGAATGTCCAATCTTGTTGTGTTAGTTTCCAAATAATTATATACTCCCTTGTAAACTAATACTAAGATTTAGTGATCTAAATGACTTTATATTAATTTGCCGAGGAAGCACTTTTTCTTAATACTAGGTCCTCGTAGATTTTCGTTTCTCTACGTCATGATGGCTTCCCATTGACGTTGGTTGGGCAGAACCAAGATAAAATATTAAACGGCTAGCACCAGTGACATATATACATAAGAAAAACTCTCTTGATTAGGGCATCTTCGACAGCAGTCCCCAAACCCCTCTCATATGTCCAGTCAGACACTATCTAGACAAACATTGACCCAACTGGCCTTTTCAGACTTCCACTATTTGTTTGCATGGCCGGACCGTTTCAAACCCTGTTCGGACATGTCCGCCATGTTGAACCCGACATGTCGGCACCACCCAATCTCACGAAATCGACATTCCCTGATTTCTTCCTCATCTCCTCCTCTCTCATGTCCAGCCTACGCCACTCGGAGCACCCCCCCCCCTCCCCACCCAGAAAAAACTTGCTCGTTGTCCTTGGTCCTGACCCCACCAGAAGCATGTTCCCTGACATGATCGATGTCACAGACGCCACCCTTATATGTCCTGGTCCGGCCGGCCGACTCCACCATACACCTGACACACCAAGTGTTTGACCAAATGTTCGAATAGATTTTAGCACTTTTTGTTGCAAATTTATAGGGACACCCGATGGACTCAAATGATGAGTTTATTTACATATGAGTTTTACGATTCGTCGTCATCAGACAGAGTTGATGATGACTACAAGTTGTTGATCTTGATGATGATGAGCATCCTCAAAGAAATGGAGAAGGAAGAGGGGCCATGTTCTCAACTTCAACGGTTTGACGACCGGGGGGGATAAGTGTTACCTAGAATAAGACAAAGGGCATGTTGATCTCTACAACGACTATTTCAAAGCTAACCCCATATATCATGCAAGGGCTTTCTTTCGGCGTTGCTGCCGGATGCGCAAGCATGTGTTCTTGCACATGGTGGAGGGTGTGAAAGAAAATGATAGTTACTTCACGATGAAGAATGATTGCACTAGAGTGATTGTATGCTCTCCTCTCCAGAAATGTGTTGCTGCTATGAGGATTCTTGCATATGGCACAACTACAGATGTCGTTGATGTGTATGTCCGTATGGTAGAGTGCACATGTATTGAATCAATGGTCAGATTTGCCACCGCGATGGTGGAGGTGTTTGGACCGGAGTACTTGAGAGAATGAAATGATGAGAATACAAAAAAGCTTTTGGCACTTCGAGAAGTAAGAGGCTTTCCTGGTATGTTTGGTTGGAAGCAGTGACATTAGAAGACTTGTGGATTTGGCACCCTTTCTTTGACATGCCGATATCTCACAACGACATCAGCGTGCTTCAGCGATCTCCTTTGTTTAAAATACTTTGTGATGGGCAGGCTTAGGAGTGAAGTACACCATCAATGGGCACAACTACACCATAGGGTACTATCTTGCCAATCATATCTATTCTCAATACGCCGCCTCTGAGGAGTGCAACGATTCGGTGCCCAGGCTCATCTACACCCGGTCAGAAAAAAATTCAAAACAAATATTAGAAAATTTCAAAAAATTCCAAATGTTTTCCCCATGGAAGACAATTTATTGCGTGAGGTTCTCTCCAAATATTAGCTCATTTGGACATCTGAGTAGCTCTCAGCAAAAAAAAAAACAAATTGGGTCAAAACAGTACATGAATAGTAAACTGTTTTACAGACCCTGATTTGTCTTTTTTTCGAGAGTTGCTCAGTTGTCCAAATGATTTGAAAATTGGGGTGGACCTCACGCATCAAATTGTCTACTATGGGAAAAAAATTGGAATTTTTTGAATTTTTCTAGTATTTGTTTCGATTTTTTTATTCAACACGGATGCAGATGAGCCCGGGTTCAAAAAAGGATTTCCAGTCTCTGAGCCCCAACATAACAAAAAAACTCACTTTGTTGCAATGCAAGGAGGTGTTAGGAAGGATGTGGAGAGGGCATTTTGAGTGCTCCAACCTTGTTAGGATATTCTTTATGGACCTGCAAATACGTGGGATCCCGAGACATTGTGGGAGATGATGACTTGCTATTTTATCTTGCATGGCATGATTTTGGAGGATGAGGGTGATGGTATATGCAATGTTGATTTTGAAAAGTCTGGAGAACATGTACACCTCCTAGAACAACAGGCTGAGCATGTTGCACATTTTCTGAAGATGCACCGGCAAATTCAGATCGAGAAATGCATCAACAATTACTCAATGATCCTCTGGATCATTCGTGGATACATCATAGAAAACATTATATTTGTGACTTTTTGAATTTTATGTCTAAACTATGTGCTTAGAATAATATTTAAGTTTTAATTATGTATTTTAAAATTTAAGCTATTTATTTCTATGTTCAGTCTAAATCTTTGTAGTATCTAACAAATTTGGTTGAAAAATGGAAAAGGCAATAAAAAAGAGGGGGGGGGGAGGGTAGGGGACAAATGGTGGAGAGGGTCGTTGGAGAAGAAGGCAGATGGGGCTCAAACCCCTGTCTACATACATGTCCATACTTCTGAATTCGCTCCCTCTGACCTGCCATTCGTCCGGATTTCCCGCAGCTCCCTTCCCCTCCCCCTCGAACCCTAAACTTACCTCACCCAACGGCATATCTCCGAAGACAACCGGTGGACGAGAAGATCGACTACTTCATCAACGCAAGTACCCACTTCTCTGAGTAGGGCGTTTTGGTGCCCAGGTTCATCTGCACCCGATTAGAAAAAAATCGTAAAAAATTCAAAACAAAATCAAAAAGTTCCAAAAAAATTGTACGGTAGACAATTTGATGCGTGAGGCCCGCTCCAAATTTCAAGTCATTTGGACATCGGAGCAGCTCTCGACAAAAAAGACAAATCAGACCAAAACTGTACATGAACAATAAACACTTTTACATACCCCTAATTTGTCTTTTTTACTGAGAGCTCGTCAGATGTCCAAATGATTTGAAAATTGGAGCGGACCTCACGCATCAAATTGTCTACCACACAGAGAAAAAAAATGGAATTTTTCTAGTATTTGTTTTGATTTTTTCGTCAGCTCGGGTGCAGATGAGCTCGGGTGCAGAGATGGATTTTCGCTTCTCTGTTCCCTCCTTTAACCAACGGGTGCCAAAATAGCAGCCAAACGACATATGACATTCATTTCATTTCACAGATCCACAGCCAAACAAGAAAATTGGACCTGGGTGCCAAACGAGCTGTGAGCCATAGGAGGAGGGGGCAGCTTCTGAGAGAAGCTGTCGTAAAATCAAGCAAGAACTGGCCCTTTTATTCCCTTCTGGAGGGTTCATCTCCTAGCAGCAATCAAGTCCCAAATCCCAATGGATCATTCATGTACAAGACGATAATTCGAAACTTGCAGCTACATCGTACAGCGCAATCCGGCATCAACTGTTGAATGTACATAATAATAGTACGATGATAAGCCACATGGGTTGGACAAACTACAAGAATGTCTGCATATATGCCCATGGCATGTGGTTTTAAACATTCAGCCCCCGATCACGCTTTAGCCTGAACCACCTGTGCCTTTAAGCACCTCGTGCACCGCAGAAAAATCTAGGTCGCCAAGTCCCAAGCTTCTTGCTTTCTTGAATGCCTGCGATCCAGTGCGTAATCACGTGTTTATTAGCTTTGTTGTAATGTTTTGAAGGGTAGGGGGGACGGGGGCATACCTCATTGGCAGCAGCAGCGACTGGCATGGAGACGGCATTTTCATCTCCCAACGACAGAGCCAACCTCATATCCTTCTGCTGATGTTTCAGGGGAAATGCTGGATTGTAGCTGCCCTGCAGCATTGAAGGCCCTTTCATCTTGAACATCGGATTTGCGATTGCACCAAGATCCTGCAGGTCAAAACATAACCATGGTTGTTTGATTTGGTAGTGAAGGAAGTAACAGAAGGGGTGTTGCATAACCAAGCACAGTACCAGGACATCAAGAAGCGTCTGGGGGCTCAAGCCACTTTTGTCAGCCAAACAGAGTCCCTCAGAAAAAGCATTCATCATACTGCAGCAAAAAAGAAATGTCACTGATGCATTATTGCAGTCGACGGATTTACGTCCCCAAAAGGCAGAGGAGATGATGTGGCAGCAACTAAAAGAGCTCATAGATTTCTGGATGTTGAACAAACCTAGCAAAAATGAAAAGCTCATTTAGACGACAAAGCTGTAAAACCCTATTTGCAATGGAGCAGGTTTTAGATTCGTACTAAGCTTGCTGGCTATGAATATAAAGATTTTCAGTAGATTTGCCATTCTGCATAGACTGAGGTGCGAATTCACAGGGCAAAACAGTAACCATATCTACTGCACTGAACTACTAACAGATAAGTTTACAAAAGTATCAGCGGTCAAGCTTCTCAGTGGTATTCTGCATACTGATGTTTCAGATACCCTGGATATGATACTATCATAGAGAACGGTTAATATACGATGTGAAAATGCAATGCTGCTTGCAGTTACTACACTTGAATGTTTTGCTGGTGTGTACAAAGAAAGTCACCTTCCCATGATCATGTTGACCACCAGTTTCATCTTTGCTCCATTTCCCATCTCCCCCAGAAAGAACGACTTCTTCCCAAGTACATCAAATGCAGGGACCATATCATCATATAGTGCCTGAAACATTCAAGGAGTGGATCCAATTAAGCAAACATGAAATCCTAGGGGGAGTTTAATTGCATTATGCATGGTAGATATAGCACTACCAATTTACACCCTAACGGTTAAAAGAATCACAAGGATGCAAATTGGTGGAATTACCCAGATTAAGTATCAATTTTGAATCCACACTCAATGTTCGATGTACTAGATACTATATCTATACCATATCTCCTAGCACTTTGTAATTTTATGGTGATTGATATCTCCACCCTACTAACTTTAATAGCTCTTCTGTTCTCTGGCAAGTACTTCGAAACTACAAAGAGTCACTGACACTGCTATACTATTATGTCAACACTTGGCGGGGAGGGGGGGACCAAACAGGCACACATAGGCAAGAAATTATTACGGGCACTAGAAGGGTTAAATATTGCCAAGAGTTTCACTGTTTTTTGCTACAAGAAATAACAAGGAAAATATTATGATCATTATACCAAAATCACCACCAGCAATCAACCGAACGAAGAGAGCTGGAGATATTGAACCATCCAAAACCAGTAATACAAAGACCAAAATATGGCGGAAAATGTTTCTAGTAAAAATCTTTGTTTTAAGCACAATTTTGTGAGTGAATTACCTTGTCGCCTGCAGCAAGAATGACCAATTGGCCATCTTCAGCTGGCTTCTTGCTCCCTGAAACTGGAGCTTCAACAAAAGCTCCGCCCTTTTGTTTAACCGCCTGCAAAACATTTTATCAAGGAAAGTTCATTGCACTAAACACTAATGATTTTACTAATGAAAGTAGCCAATCTAGTCATTGATATAATAGATATATGCCTATTATGTGACTCGTCGGTTTCCTCTTTAAACACGTCGACACAAACATTGGAGATATTCTTTTAGTCCAGCATATTCTACCTGTGGTCAGCTACAGTATATTTATCTCTGGTGAACTCTACTCACAAGTAGATACAATAAAATGTAACCCAACTATATGAAACATAACCTAACCCTCTGAACATGCCATCAATGATGCAAAAGGCGAGTAATGGGGTTCACAACAGCTTAATCAATCAACTTGAGATTAGCACCCAATTCAGGAACTCGGGATTGAGAACCAAAAGAACACAACCTCACCCTTTTCTAGTGTGTGATAACGATGCCCAGCCAAAGAACGTAACCAATCTAATCATTGCGATGACGAAAATAAAGGGGGGGGGGGATTTTCTCAAAATTGATGCAATAAAAAGGGCAAAAGGAAAACCATGTTAATTGGAGAAGAAGGGAATAAATTCATAAATATGCTAGAAATATATTAGGTTGATACTGTCAACAAACAAGGACTAAGATTTAGCATTTGCTAGAAACACAAATTTAGGCAAATGCAATATGTGTGACTTGTATTCATCTATTTGTTCTTCACCATACATTATGAGAGTGTACAATTCGTTATATCAAGCCAACTATTGATCTAGGAATGCATCGACTCCTACATCTCTTCTCACTTATGCTTCACTATTTGGGAATTCATCTATTTGCGCTTCACTATTCCATCGTCTCCTACACCTCTTCTCACTTATGCATATGCCGATTGGGTTCGCTGTCCTACTCCTTAAGCTTGCTGCTCAACACGTCGATTCTGCGTATGCTTGGGCGATGATATCATCTCTTGGTCTTCCAAATAAGAACGTCACGAGTCCAAGTCTATTGTGTAAGCCAAGTATCATGCCACAATTCACGATGTCGCTGAAACATGTTGGTTATGCCAACTGCTGCAGGAGCTACATCATCCACTCGCATATTGTACATTGTTTACTGAGACAAAACCAACATAGAATAATTGTTCATCAACTCAGTGAAGCACCAACGGATCAAGCACATTGAGGTTGATGTTTGTATTCTACTCAAAAAAGGTGGCTATATTAACTAATTCTAAGCATGCTGACATGTTCACCAACGGGTTCACACTAGTGTTGACCGAGTTCTGTTCCAGTCTCAACATCCAGGAACCAGCAGCTGTGGCTGCAACTACAGGAGCATGCAGTCGACACGCTGCTCGCCTCATGGGTATGATCAGACTAGTTAGAATCCACATCCTCATTGTATTGCTGTTGGTTATCATTCCACATATAAATCACCCTCCCTGCCTCATTTATAGTATAATTGATATGCCTATTATGTGACTCAGTTTCCTCTTTTAATATGTCGACCTACCTGTGTCCAGCTACAGAATTTTCATCTCTGGTGAACTTTATTCACAAGTAGATACAAAATGTAACTTAACTATCTGAAACATAAGTTAACCCTCTGAACATGCCATCAATGACGCAGAAGGCGAGTAATGAATTCACAGCAACTTAATCAACTTAACCTTATTTCAAAAACAAAAAAAACTTAACCCTCTGAGCACCCAATTCAGGAGCTCAGGATTGAAAACCAAAAAAGCACAGCCTCACCCTTTTCTAGTACTCCCTCCGTCCGAAATTACTTGTCATCAAAATGGATGAAAATGGATGTATCTAGAACTAAAATACATCTAGATACATCCATTTCAATGACAAGTATTTCCGGACGGAGGGAGTATGTGATAACAATACCCAGCCAATCGAACTTCCGACAGTGCACGGTGGAAAACAGAAATGACACCTGACTGTTACAAAAGCCATAAGCAAGAAGATACCTCGCTTATCTTGCAAGAAGTTGCAGCATCGACAGTGGACATGTCCACGTAGCCCTTGCCCTCTCCGATTTGCTCGAGCACGCCATCCTTGTCGAAGACCACCTAGATGAATTCGGCAGGCAAAGAAATGGGGATATCAGCGCCAACGGCATCCGCAACGCTGTAATAAGAACAAAAGGGTTCCCGGCGTCTCTTAACAGATAGCGCGGCGCTGGGATCGGAGAGCATGGCGATGGTGTACTTGCACTTAGCGACGACGGACGCCGGCGTGTGCTCGACGGCGGCACCCATCGCGACGAGCTCGTCGCACTGCCAACAAAAATCGCCACAGGTTCTCGGGATTATAATCGGATAAAAACAAAAGGGGGCAGAGCATGGCATATGAATCCATCGATCGATCGATCGATCTGCCAAACCAAAGACGGGTGGATCGGCGAATCGGGGGGCGTCGCGTACCTTGGAGAGGGTCCGGTTCCAGACGGTGACGCGGAAGCCGTGGCGGAGGAGGTTGGCCGCCATTGCCTTGCCCATGATGCCCAGCCCCAGGAAACCCACCTCCATCGCGGCCTCCCTCTCTTTGCTGCCGCTCTGCTTCGTCTTCCTAGCACGCGGAAGCCGTGGCGGCGGAGGTTGGCTCCTCTTCTCTCTCTGTCGTCCCCTCTGCACGCGCACCCGCAGCCGCCGCTAGCGACACACACTTGTGCTCCTCCAGTCCAGTGGGCAGCCGTAGGCTCCTGCTCCTCGCCGATCCCCTCGATTTTATTTTTTAATTCTATTTATCCTTGTCGTTCGCGTTATCCAAGAGTTTCTGGTGCGCTGGGCATCTCCATCCAGCAGATTTCTTAATAAAACTCTCCCACCTCAATAATAGTTTTCAGATTACTACGGATGGATTCTTTTGCAGGTCCCAAATAAAACTCTTCCAATATTTATTTTTCTCTGCGTGAACAAACGTTTATGAATATACTTACACATCATTGTCATAAGTCAAACATCCATTTTTTTGCGACATATAAGTCAGACATCCATACTGCTCAAGTTCAAAATTTAAAGGCAAATTCAAAATCAAACATGACAAATAAACAGATCAAACATAGAGCACCACTCATTCTCATTTTCGCTCCCGCTAGGCCAGCACTAGTTGAGCACAGCAACGATCCACTAATCCTACAGATCCACCACTAATTCGTTGCTACCACTTCGTCATCGCCAAAATACGTGAGCGCGATATATATGTCGTTTTCTCCCCTGTTGCCGCCGTCAACCGCTCGTACAAGCCGGAGGGTCACCGACAAACGCTCTTCTCCGTTGGCGTCCCACGCCATGCCTGCTGCCTTTCCCATGTTGGCCTTCAACGTCGCCCCACGCCGCTATCACACCCATGCAACTGTCCACCTCTCCCTAAGCGCGGTTTGTGATTAGCAGCCCATCGATCCTTCGCTCAATCGAGGTCGCACACTGCCGCCACCTATCCCTCCACATCACGCCCTGGGGTTGTTGGTTGCTGATGCTGACGCCATCTGCCGCCCCCGAATCCACGCGTTGTTGTTGGCTGCTGACGCTGGCGCCATCTGCCACCGTTGAATCCGTGTGTTGTGGTGCATTGTTGTTGGTTGCCAACGCTGGCGCCATTTGCTGCCCTCAAATACTTTCCCTTGAAGTTACCTTCTGAAAGGGTCGATATGGTGGACTAGAGGGGGGTGAATAGGTAACTATCAATTTTTAACTTTTCTTCACAAATTAGGTTTAGCAACAAATAAGTAGTCTAGATGTGTAACTAGGTGAACAACCTATATGATGCAAACAACCACAACAACAAGTGCAAGCAAATGATACAACACAATATAAACTTGCACAAAGTAAAGGGAAGAGATAACCACAAGTGGAGCCGGTGGAGACGAGAATGTGTTACCGAAGTTCCTTCCCTTTGGGGGAAGTACGTCTCCGTTGGAGCGGTGTGGAGGCACAATGCTCCCCAAGAAGCCACTAGGGCCATCGTATTCTCCTCACGCCCTCACACAATGCGAGATACCGTGATTCCACTAGTGGTGCCCTTGAAGGCGACGACCAAACCTTTACAAACAAGGTTGGGGCAATCTCCACAACTTGATTGGAGGCTCCCAACGATACCATGGAGCTTCACCACAATGGAATGTGGCTCCGAGGTGATCTCAACCGTCTAGGGTGCTCAAACACCCAAGAGTAACAAGATCCGCAATGGAATAGTGGGGGGGGGAATCAAATTTCTCTTGGTGGAAGTGTAGATCCGGGCCTTCTCGGGAGAGAGATCGGGCGAAAATGAGCTTTGGAGCAACAATGGAGTTTGGGGGAAAAGAGGTAAGTCAACTTGGAGAAGAAGACCTCCTTTTATAGTGGGGGAACCAATCCAACCGTTACCCCCTCTTCAGCCCGCACAGAGCGGTACTACTGCTTAGTGGAGCGGTACTACTGCTGGTAGCAGCGGTACTACCGCGACCACCAGCGGGACTACCGCGGAGACTGAGAGCAGCGGCATAAGAGGGAGAACGGGAGAGAGAAAGAGGGTTTCGGCAACACTAGTAGTGGTGCTAGCCACGGTACTACCGCTCACAGGCGGTACTACCGCTGCTACTGCCGCTACTACTGCCACACAACCCGACATGAGAAGAGACGTCCTCGAATCGAGGCGGTAGCGGTGCCGAACCAGGACGGTACTGCCGCCGATGCACCCAAGCGGTAATACCGCTGTAGGATAGCAGTACTGCCGCTTGAGGACCATGGGCGGTACTACCGCTGTCTCTTCACAATCTCCGCTTCCGTCGAAACAACAAACTCCAAGGAGAGGAAAGGAGCTGGGGGGGTGCAAAAATGAAGTGTACGTGTTGATTCCACCCTAGTCTTTCCAATGTGGACCCCCTCTTGATAGTACGGTGTCTCCTACGACTCAAGTCCACCAAAACCAAAACGAAAGAGACTACACCGTCTTCACTTTAAGCTCTGAGGGGAAAGAATCGTCTCGTGCCAATGAATGAGTCTCTGAAATATTCAACGCACATGATTAGTCCACAAAAGCATTGTCATCAATCACCAAAACTACTTAGAGAGAGACATGCCCTAACAATCTCCCCCTTTCTGGTGGATTGTTGACAACACGGGATTTGCACAAAGGAATAACATGAGAATAAGCGGGAATCCCAAAAACTACAAAATATAGACGAGCTCCCCTAAATGTGTGCACTTAATTAGAGGTGCCTTTGGAATGCAAAGTACATACATTAGGATCAACACTCCCCCTATATTTTATGGTCTGACAACATTTGCATCAAAGATGAGACATATATGAGCTAGGATGCAATAGGGTAGCAGTGAGCAAAGTATAAAAATAGGAGGTAAGCATGCAACTCACATACTACCAAAGTACTCGACATACATACATAATAATAGGATAGGGTAGCATATGTTTCACACCATATGGGCACAAGCCAAACCAAAGCAAAAGTCGAGAAAAGAGTTCGAGAGAAAGAAAGACAAGGCAAATGAGACACACTCGCAACTCGACAAATCCCTAAACTCTCTCCCCCTTTGGCATCGAGACACCAAAAGGGCAAAGAGTGATGCTACGACCACAGGTGATAGCACAACCGACAATCTCCATCATCACATCCCTGTGTGATCGTCCGCTCCTCCGTCATCGGTAGGGGGCTGCTCGGTGTGTGAGTCTGTCCAAGTGTAGTGCAGCTGAACCCACTCCTCCTCATCGGTGATCTTGCCCTCAGAACCGCTGGCAACTGTTGCACCAAACTAACGCATGAGCTCTTTGTGGCAGCTCCTGGCCTTCTTCTCAGACACATGAACCATATACTGTCCATGAGACTCTATGCAGAAAAGTTTCTTCATCTTGCGCTTGAGCTTCTTTGCCCATCAGGGCTCCGCTCCAGAGGGCACATAGTCCTCATCATCGCCAGCATCAGCCTCTGCCTCAACCTTGTCAGCTCCTGACGGAATCCCAGACTTCGGAACCGAAGTGCCCTAGTTCTCCTTCTTCCTCAGACGCTTAATCTTATGAGGGATCAACTCGCCAGTCTCCACCACGACACCAGGATAAGTGTGTTCCCAAGCCTTCTCAAGAAGCAACATGAGAAAAGGAGGATAGATGGGGCACTTGCACTTAGAGATAGCGGATACAAGCTCAGACCACATGACATGAGAGATATCCAAGGAATCTCCAGTGTTTTCTTCCTTCTCATGCTGACAGAAGAGTAACATGTCCACGAGAAACGAGTGAACCATATCCAAGTTCCCAATGTGAGGGAAAAGAGTCTCCCTTAAGATGCGATGAAGCATGTCCAGAAAGGCAGGCAGCTCGTAAGTTTCCTTCTGCGTCTCGGGGTTAATCTTCAAAGTGCAGTAAGGCCAGAGAGATTGCTTGTGATTAGAAGTTGCATTCCAATGAGGACAAAATCCAACCGGGTTCTCAAGTCCTTGATCTTCAATCCCAAATAATTCCATGAGCGCCTTCCATTAGACAGGCAGAAGTTTGCCATTTGTCATCCACGTCAAGGTCCTTTCTGCATCAGTGCCAAGATGGACCGTGCCATAAAATGAGGCACCAAATCCGCATCAAAGTCCTTATTGAACTCCATGATCCTGAGAATGTTCAACTGAGTGCACATCTGAAGAGCTTCACCAAAGTTGGTAGGATCCTTCTCCATATAAGCAATGTCGATGGAGCGGACATCAACATAGAGGTTCTTCTTTGCTTTGATCACATCATAGAAGATAGCATACTGAAAACGGTTCCAGAACGGGCGGTTGACCAGAGTGGGTTCTTGATCTTCCACATACAGCTTGCGCCGACACCTTTCCCAGAACTCCTTGGCAGTCATCTCTATCATAGACTTGGCCCTAGGCTTGGGCTTGTTCACAATAGTCTTCTTGGGCTGAGAAGGAGGAGGAACACTTTAGGAAGCAGCCCTGACTCAGAAGTGCGATAGCGCTTTGAACTGGTACGCCCGAGGTTGACACGACGGACAGGTTGCTTTGAAGGGTCATCACCTGGAACCAAACACATGAACACAAGAAACAACACGAGAGAACGAGAATAAGCCACCAGAAAAAGAAGCAACAAGGATAAAAATTTGGTAAGAGTATGGAGGAAGTTGACATCCAGCGGTAGTACTGTGATCTAGAAGCGGTAGTACCGCTCCAGGGGAGCGGTAGTACCGCTCTAGGCGGGGGACGGCGGTTTTCCTACTGTCGTGGCCAAATCCGGTACTACCGGGATGCCAAATTTAAAAATAAACCTATGATACGTCTCCAACGTATCTATAATTTATGAAGTATTCATGCCATTATATTATCATTCTTGGATGTTTTACAATCATTTTATAGCAACTTTATATCATTTTTTGGGACTAACCTATTGACCCAGTGCCAGTTGCTGTTTTTTTGCTTGTTTTTTACATCGCAGGAAATCAATATCAAACGGAGTCCAAACACCGCGAAACTCCTTGGGGAATTTTTATGGACTAGAACACCCAGGATGGGCCAGAGCATCACACAGGGGTGCCCGAGAGGCACAACCCACTGGCGCGCTGGGCCCCTCAGCGCGCCAGTGGGTTGTGCCCACCTCGGCGCCCCCCTCGGACCGCCTCTTCGCCCTATAAATTCTGAAATATTCCAAAACCCTTTGGGGTAGCCCTAGATCAGAAGTTCTGCCGCCGCAAGGCCTATGTATCCACAAGATCCAATCTAGACCCTGTTCCGACACCCTGCCATATAGGGGAATCATCTCCGGTGGCCATCTTCATCATCCCGGCGGCCACCACGATGAGGAGGGAGTAGTCCACCCTCGGGGCTGAGGGTTTGTACCAGTAGCTATGTGTTTAATCTCTCTCTCTCTCTCTCTCTCTCTCTCTCGTGTTCTTGAGAAGCACAATCTTGATGTATCGCGGGCTTTGTTAATATAATCGTATCATATGGTGTTTTCCCCTCTCTATCTTGTTGTGATGAATTGAGTTTTTCCCTTTGAGATTTCGTTATTATTGGGTTGAATACTTTTATGGATTTGAGAACACTTGATATATGTGTTGCAATAGAATGCTCGTGGTGACAATGGGGTATCGTATTGATTCACTTGATATATGTTTTGGCACTCAACTCGCGGATTCCCGAGGTGACATTGGGGTAATCTATGCATAGGGGTTGATGCATGTTCTTGTCTTTGTTTCTCTGGTAGATATCTTGAGGCACTCTTTGAAGTTCTTTGTGTTGGATTGAGTATTATGAATATGAATTTGCTTTGGTGTTATTTTAGTACAAACTCTAGGATAGATTGAACGGAAAGAATAGTTTTGTGTTATTTTAGTACGAACTCTTGAATAGATCGAATGGAAAGAATAGCTTTGAGGTGGTTTCGTACCCTACAAACAATTTATTCTTATGTTCTCCGCTAGATAGGAACTTCGGAGTGATTCTTCATCTCACTTTGAGGGATGGTTATATCATCCAATTATATTAGCACTGTTGAGAGATTGCACTAGCGAAAGTACGGGCCCTAGCCCTTGTTTCTAAGCATTGCAATACCGTTTGTGTGCCCGTTTACTATTTGCTACCTTGCTGTATTTATTTATTCAGATTACAAAAATATATTTCTACCATCCATATTACACTTTTATCACCATCTCTTCGCCGAACTAGCGCACCTATACAATTTGCCATTGTATTGGGTGTGTTGGGGACACGAGAGATTTCTTGTATTTGGTTGTAGGGTCATTTGAGAGAGGCCATCGTCATCCTACACCTATCATGGATTTATAAACCTTAGGTCATCCACTTGAGGGAAAATTGCTACTGTCCTACAAAACTCTGCGCTTGGAGGCCCAACACGTGTCTACAAGAATAAAGTTGCGTAGTAGACATCAAGCTCTTTTCTGGCGCCGTTGCCGGGGAGGTGAGTGCATGAAGGTATATCTTTAGATCTTGCAACTGAATCTTTTAGTTTCTTGTTTCATCACTAGTTTGGTTTATAAAAGAAAACTACATAAAAATGGAATTGAGGTTGCATCATATTATTGATCATCTTTATAATATCTTTCTTGAAAATGATGGTTTGGAAAATTGTGCTCAATTGATAGAAGAAGAATTTAATAAAATGATTGGCATGGATGATGATCATGATTGTAATGTTGTTAGCATGAACTCTTTGAATATCCATGATGCTAATGATATGCAAATCCACAAGCTTGGGGGTGCTATGTTAGATGATATTTTTAGTCCCCAAAGTTTTGACGAGCAAGTTTATTATGATGAAAGCATGCCTCCTATCTTTGATGGTTATGGTGATGACATGTATGCTATATTGAATAATGATAACCATGAAACTTGTCATCATGATTTTAATTTTCAATCACATGATAGCTACTTTGTTGAGTTTACTCCCACTATTATGAATGAGAAGAAACTTGCTTATGTGGAGAGTAATAAAATTTCTATGCTTATGCATCATGAAAAAAGTGCTTTATGTGATAGTTATATTGTTGAATTTCTTCATGATGCTACTGAAAATTATTATGAGAGAGGAACATATGCTTTTAGATATCTTAATAATATCAAGTTTCCTCTCTATGTGTTGAAAGTTTTGAAGTTATGCATGTTTTGCCTTCCTATGCTAGTTGATTCTTGTTACCATGAATTATTTTCTCACAAAATCCCTATGCATAGGAAGTGGGTTAGGCTTAAATTTGATTGCCATGTGATTCATGATGCTCTTTGTCATGTTTCAATTCTTATCTTTTATGCGAGCACCATTGAAATCATCATGTCTAGCTAAAAGGCATTAAAGAAAAGTGCTTGTTGGGAGGAAACCCAACACTTTTACCTACTGTTTTTGTGTGTTCACATGATTATGCTACTGTAGTAATCATGTTTTATTGCTTTTGTTTCAATAAAGTGCCAAGTAAATCCTTTGGGATCATGTTGGGTGATAGTTGATTTGATCTTGCTGAAAAACAGAAACTCTAGCGCTCACGAAAACAGCTCTCATTTTTAACAGAAGTGTGCTTTTGAGTTGATTCTTTGTGAAGAAGGTTAATATAAAAATTTCTCACGTGGTCATATTTGTTTCGTAATTTTTGGAGTAGCAGAAGTATGGTTTTAGTACAGATTACTACAGACTGTTCTGTTTTTGGCAGATTCTGTTTTTAATGCCTAGTTTGCTTGTTTCCTAGTTTCTATGGCTTATATTGCTCAATATAAATTGTGGAAATGATATGCTCCAGTAGGAATTGTGTGTAAGAAATTATGAATCTTGTCTTTGACAATACCAAATTGAAATGGTTTGCTCTTTATCATACTAACGTATCTCACAAAGTTCCGTTAAGTTTTGTGTGATTGAAGTTTTCAAGTTTTGGATGAGATGTCGATATGAGGAGAATAATGAGTGACAAGATCCTAAGCTTGGGGATTCCCAAGGCACCCCCTGTTGGGGAACGTAGTAATTTCAAAAAATTTCCTACGCACACGCAAGATCATGGTGATGAATAGCAACGAGAGGGGAGAGTGTTGTCTACGTACCCTCGTAGACCCGAAGCGGAAGCGATCACAACGTAGAGGAAGTAGTCGTATGTTCTCCTCGCGATCCGACCGATCCCGGCGCCGTTACTCCGACGCCCCCGAGTTCTTGACACACGTACAGCTCGATGACGTCCCTCGTACTCCGATCCAGCCGAGTGTCGAGGGAGAGTTCCGTCAAGACGACGGCGTGCAGGACGATCTTGATGTTTCACGGCGCAGGGCTTCGCCTAAGCTTCGCGACGGTATAACCGAGGTGGAATATGGTAGAGGGGGGCACCGCACACGGCTAAGGAACGATCCGTAGATCTAACTTGTGTCCTAGGGTGCCCCCCTGCCCCCGTATATAAAGGAGGGAAGGGGAGGTGCGGCCGGCCCAAGGGCTGCGGAGGAGTCCTACTCCCACCGGAGTAGGACTCCCCTTCCTAGTTGGAATAGGATTGGGGAGGGAAAGAGGAAAGGGGTGGCGCCGCCCCCCCTCCTTGTCCTATTCGGACTGGGGGGGGAGGGGGCGCGCCACCCCTGGCCGCCCCTCCTCTTCTCCTCGAGGCCCACCGAGGCCCATTTACCCCGGGGTTCCGGTAACCTCCGGTACTCAGTAAATTCTGTTTTCACCGGAACCATTCGAACTCCAAACATAGGCTTCCAATATATCAATCTTTATGTCTCGACCATTTCGAGACTCCTCGTCATGTCCGTGATCACATCCGGGACTCGAACTTCTTCGGTACATCAAAATACATAAACTCATAATAACATCGCCATCGAAACCTTAAGCGTGCGGACCCTACGGTTCGAGAACAATGTAGACATGACCTAGAACTATTCTCGGTCAATAACCAACAGCGGGACCTGGATGCCCATATTGGTTCCTACATATTCTACGAAGATCTTTATCGGTCGGACCGCATAACAACATACGTTGTTCCCTTTGTCATCGGTATGTTACTTGCCGAGATTCGATCGTCGGTATCCAATACCTAGTTCAATCTCGTTACCGGCAAGTCTCTTTACTCGTTCGTAATACATCATCTTACAGCTAACTCATTAGTTGTAATGCTTGCAAGGCTTCGATGATGTGTATTACGAGAGGGCCAGAGATACCTCTCCGACAATCGGAGTGACAAAACCTAATCTCGAAATACGCCAACCCAACATCGCCTTTGGAGACACCTGTAGTAGTCCTTTATAATCACCCGATTCGTTGTGACGTTTGGTAGCACCAAAGTGTTCCTCCGTAAGCGGAGTTGCATAATCTCATAGTTACAGGAACATGTATAAGTCATGAAGGAAGCAATAGCAACATACTAAACGATCGTGTGCTAAGCTAACGGAATGGGTCATGTCAATCAGATCATTCAACTAATGATGTGACCTTGTTAATCAAATAACAACCCTTTGTTCATGGTTAGGAAACATAACCATCTTTGATTAACAAGCTAGTCTAGTAGAGGCATACTAGTGACACTCTGTTTGTTTATACATTCACACATGTATTATGTTTCCGGTTAATACAATTCTAGCATGAATGATAAACATTTATCATGAAATGAGGAAATATATAATAACTTTATTATTGCCTCTAGGGCATATTTCCTTCACCCCCAAGGTAATACTCAAGTAAGATCCAAGCAACTAAGCTTGGGGATGCCCCGGAAGGCATCCCCTCTTTTGTCTCCAACATTATCGGTAACCTCACTTGGAGCTATGTTTTCATTCGTCACGTGATATGTGTTTTTCTTAGAGCATCAATTTATTTTGTTAGGATTTGCTTGATGTTATTTAGAATAATGTTTTGCATCTTTTATTTCAATAAAAATGTCAAGTATAGCCTTTAACATGCTTATTTTAAAAGTCTACTTGTTGCTGTTTCAAAACAGAAAGTTTATCGTTGTTGCAAAAATTCCCTAGAAAAGTCAGAATATGATAAATTGTTGATTTTTTTTGCAAAATAAGCTCTGATAAGTTTCCTACATTTTGGTATTTCTCTCATAATTTTTGGAGTTAGGGAAGTATGATGAATCTTGCATTCATTACAGACTGTACTGTTTTGCCAGATTTTTTTTTGAAAGGAGGACTGCAGGGCTTACACCCCACATCATTTTATTAAAACCAAGAACAGCAAGTACAAAACCTAGAAAGGTTCCATAAGAAATGGAACAAAACAGAAGAAGAAGATAAAAGAAAACTATGTACAATCTAACCTAGAAGAGACAGAAAAAAGTATCTATACATGTCACCTCTCAAGGAGGAAGAAAATCAATCCATTTAAGCAGTGCCTCCCTGTGTTTTGACTTGATTCTATGAGCCAACAGGGAAATGTCATGGACAAAACCATTTCTCCACTGTCTGAAGGTTGGTCTGATGAACCTGAAATCTTTATCATTTCTGACTTTCCAGATGTTCCACCAAGTAAGAAATACCACTTCAGAAAAGAATGGTTTATTGAACTCCTTCCTAGCATGTCCTGCAATCTGAACCATATCCTGGTTGTTGGGCCATGAAATCTGTAGGTAGTTCCAGACTCTCATGCTGAAGTTACACTGAAAGAACAGATGATTCCTGTCTTCAAGAGTTCCTGTAGGGCAAAGCACACATTCAGGTCCATCATTGATCTTCCACTTCCTGCGCTGAATCATATCCTTGGTGTTGACTCTGTCCATAATGACAAGCCAAGCAAACATTTTGATGGTCATAGTGCAGCATGACTTCCATATCCAACCTAGCAATGGGTTAGTTGGAATAGGCTCATGAACCAGATCATAATATTTCTTAGCTGTGTATCCAGATTTCTTTCCATGTTTCCAAAACCAGCAATCCTTAGCATTAGCATCCAAGGAGACATGAGATAAAATTCCAGACAGTTGGTTTAGCTCCTTATAAGCCATTTCAGATAATGGCAGGGAGAACATGGTATGTAACTCACCTAATTCCATTACTTCCAGAACAGAGGAATTCTTTTGTATGCAAAAAGAATATAGCCTGGGGAATCTATCCTGAAGTGGGGTGCAAGAATTATCCACTTCCCAGGAGTCTGACCAGAATAGTAAGGAGTCACCTTTTCCAACCCATACTGAAGACATAGCTCTGAATTTGTCCATTAGCTTACATATGTCCCTCCACCAAAAAGACCCACACATAGCAGTGTCATGTGGAACTCTCTGATAGCAGTGTCATGTTTTGCCAGATTGCTATCATGTTTGCATTGTTTGCATATGTTTGCTTGTTTAATTATTCTGTTTGAGGATAGGACTATTAAATATGCAGAGGCATTTAGTATGCAATGTTGAATAATAATTTTATTAATTTTCTATAGTAGGGAATGATAAGGTTTTGCATTGATTTATACTAACTTATCTCACGAGTTCTTGTTGAGATTTAGGAAAACCGTGATATGAGAAGAATTAAGGAGACACAAAAGCTCAAGCTTGGGGATTCCCAAGGCACCCCAAGTTAATATTCCAAGAAGTCTCAAGCATCTAAGCTTGGGGATGCCCCGGTAGGCCTCACCTTTCTTCATCAACAATTATCGGTTAATATCAGTTGAGCCTAAGTTTTTGCTTGTTCACATGAGTTGTGCTATTATTGGAATGTTATTTTGTTTTGTTTTGCTTGCTGTTTTAATAAAATACTTAGACCTGAAAGTTTTTAAATAAAATATAGTCCTCAAATAGGAGGCTAGGTAAGCGGCATTCACATCCCGTCAACGAAGCTCTTTTCTATGGAATTGCTCTAGTGCTTCACTTATATATTTTTTAGCATGGTGTACTTTAGTATTTTTGAAGAAATTCTATCTTGCTTCACTTAAATTAATTTGAGAGAAATAAATATTATGCTCATGATCTTCATTTATATCTTTTTGGAGTAGCTTGTCATTTACTCTTGTGCTTCACTTATATCCTATGAGTAAATTGTTGAATAAATTGAATATCATGAAATTACATGTTCATATCATGCTTCAGATTGGGTTTAGGAAGTGAAAGCTTTTGAAGCTTAACAATCACAATATTGGTCATACAAGCAATTCCCAAATAATTAGTATAAGGAAGAGAACTTTCACATGCAAATGCACTATCCTAGAAATCTTTTGTGATTGTGAGGCCCCATCAAAATATTATATGCCAAAATTGTTGACGTTGGACAAGGAAGACAACATAATGATTTATGTTTGTTCATATTCGCATAGAAGTTATATTGTCATAGATCCTTCAACATGTGGTGCTTGCCCCCTATCTTTGCTAGCCAAAAATGTCGCACCAAGTAGAGATACTACTTGTGCATCCAAAAACCCTTAAACCCAAATCTTGTTTTGAGAGTCCACCATACATACCTAAGGATTGAGCAAGATCCTTCAAGTAAGTTGTCATCGGTGCAATAAGGCAATAAACATTGCTTCTAAAAGTGTTAGATCATTTAGTGTAAGAGAAAATTGAGCATTGTACGAACTTGTGATGGCAAAGAATAAAAGCGACAGACTGCATAATAAAGATTGCTATCATAAGGGGAAATACAACGAGACGTTCTTTTGCACTAAGGGGTTGAGCATACAAACAAATAAGCGCATGGCAACCTCTGCTTCTCTCTGTGAAGGGCCTATCTTTTACTTTTATGTATTTACTTTTATGCAAAGAGTCAATGTTTTTCTCTTTATTCCTTTTTATTTTTCTCCTTTAGCAAGCATCATGTGGTGAGGACAAATCTAGGCACATATATCCAGTTGAATATGGGTAGCATGAGTTATTATTGTTGACATCACCCAAAGGTGAATACATTGGGAGGAAAAATTATAAGCCCCTATCTTTCTATGTGTCCGGTTGAAACGTTTTGCTCATGTGTATGTGGTGAGTGTTAGCAATCATATAAGACTATATGATGGTTGAGTATGTGGAGCTCTTACTTAGACTCTTTTGAATAAGTTGAATTGCAACTGCTTGGTGACTGAGAACATAGGTTGTTGAGTTTCAGGAGAATTCATTGTTTGGACCTTAACATGTGAATTGGTTGCTACTATAACATGAGAAGTTTTATAAGAAAGAATTGTTGTTATGATGCTAGGAAAAGTGATTAAAATTATCATTGATCAAACATATGCACTTTGCTAGCATTCACACTTCATAAATTATTTATTTTATCATTTATCTACTCGAGGACGAGTAGGAATTAAGCTTGGGGATGTTGATACGTCTCCAACATATCTATAATTTATGAAGTATTCATGCCATTATATTATCATTCTTGGATCTTTTACAATCATTTTATAGCAACTTTATATCATTTTTTGGGACTAACCTATTGATCCAGTGCCAAGTGCCAGTTGCTGTTTTTTGCTTGTTTTTTACATCGCAGGAAATCAATATCAAACGGAGTCCAAACACCACGAAACTCCTTGGAGAATTTTTATGGACTAGAACACCCAGGATGGGCCAGAGCAGCACCTGGGGGTTCCCCGAGGGGGGCACAACCCACCAGGGCGCGCCTGGGCCCCCAGGCATGCCCAGGTGGGTTGTGCCCACCTTGGTGGCCCCCCCGGACCGCCTCTTCGCCCTATAACTTCTGAAATATACCAAAACCCTTCGGGGTAACCCTAGATCAGAAGTTCCGCCGCTGCAAGGCCTCTGTATCCACAAGATCCAATCTAGACCCTGTTCCGGTACCCTGCCAGACGGGGGAATCATCTTCGGTGGCCATCTTCATCATCCCGGCGGCCACCACGATGAGGAGGGAGTAGTCCACCCTCGGGGCTGAGGGTTTGTACCAGTAGCTATGTGTTAAATCTCTCTCTCTCTCTCTCTCTCTCTCTCTCTCTCGTGTTCTTGAGATGCACAATCTTATGTATCACGGGCTTTGTTAATATAGTTGGATCATATGGTGTTTTCCCCTCTCTATCTTGTTGTGATGAATTGAGTTTTTCATTGTTCTTGGATTGAATACTTTTATGGATTTGAGAACACTTGATATATGTCTTGCAATTGAATGCTCGTGGTGATAATGGGGTATCGTATATATTCACTTGATATATGTTTTGGCACTCAACTCGCGGATTCCCGAGATGACATTCGGGTAATCTATGCATAGGTGTTGGTGCATGTTCTTGTCTTTGTTTCTCTGGTAGAAAAAATCTTGGGGCACCCTTTGGTGTTCTTTGTGTTGGATTGAGTATCATGAATATGAATTTGCTTTGGTGTTATTTTAGTATGAACTCTAGGATAGATTGAATGAAAAGATTGTGTTATTTTAGTACGAACTCTTGAATAGATCGAACAGAAAGAATAGCTTTGAGGTGGTTTTGTACCCTACAAACAATTTATTCTTATGTTCCCCGCTAGATAGGAACTTTGGAGTGATTCTTCATCGCACTTTGAGGGATGGTTATATGATCCAATTATATTAGCATTGTTGAGAGATTGCACTAGCGAAAGTACGGACCCTAGGCCTTGTTTCTAAGCATTGCAATACCGTTTGTGTGCCCGTTTACTATTTGCTAGCTTGCTGTATTTATTTATTCAGATTACAAAAATATATTTATACCATCCATATTACACTTTTATCATCATCTCTTCGCCGAACTAGTGCACCTATACAATTTGCCATTGTATTGGGTGTGTTGGGGACACAAGAGATTTCTGGTATTTGGTTGTAGGGTCGTTTGCGAGAGACCATCTTCATCCTACACCTCTCACGGATTTATAAACCTTAGGTCATCCACTTGAGGGAAAATTGCTACTATCCTACAAAACTCTGAGTTTGGAGGCCCAACACGTGTCTACAAGAATAAAGTTGCGTAGTAGACATCAACCTACCAAACATCAATCCAAATAGTCTAATAACCTTCACCATCCTACTCAAGCCTCAATTTAGCCAAAAATCGATGAATGCAAAGCCTATTGACCCTAAAGATTAGATCTGAAACCTAGAAGCAAAGAGAAAGGGATCGGGGGCAATACCAACATCCATGGATAGAGGAAGGGGTGGGGATTGGTCCACCGGAGGAAAAGGTGAAAGATGCCCCGGAGGAGGCGGCCCACCGGCGCCCTCCCGCAGCGAGTTCGTCGCTGGCGCACGAAGAAGACGAGAGGGTCGAGTGAATAGGTATGGGGGAGAAAGAAACTCCCCCTGCCCCAACATAACCCCCCAGTCCCGCCCCGCAGCGGTAGTACCGCTCAAGCGGGCGGTAGTACCACTTGATGTCCATCAATGGTAGTACTGCGCGCCTCCAGTGGTAGTACCGCCCATCCAACAACTCGAAGACTAGACAGAAAGCAGGCTTAGCTCAAGCAAGGATAACACATGAAGAGGCGAGGGAGCAACCACAAAGGCAGAAAAACACCCACGGGAGAACAAGAAACCCACACAACTCTCAAAGAGAGGGTGGTGGCCGAGGCCACCTATGTTTGAGTCAAGTAGTATGCACCACGAAGATTTTAACCTTGGGCCCATGACCAAAACTCATCTTTGAAGCACAAGTACCATAAAAAATGACTAATGTGAAAGACGTGATCAATTTATGCATAATGGGGGGAGGAAGAGTTCATTGAGAGAACAATACTCCTCTATGTCCATGCCTACATCTAGAACAAGATATAATGATGAGTGCGGTGGGGTGTGCCTAGATTCAAGCCACATTGCTCGAATCAATGATATTTAGCTCATGCCTTAACTCGCGAAATCTTGCTTCCACTACTAGGAAAAAGCCTAGCAGTAGCGCGCATATTAGGTGTATCAGTAATGCGGGGCACCGCGCTACTGATACGACGCTACATCTAACATGTATCAGTAGCGCGTGCTTACCCACGCTACTGCTATACATGTCTAGCAGCAGCGGGCTTTCGGACAACGCGCTACTGCTAATATCTGCAGTGCTTTAATTTGGGGCGCGCTACTGGTAAGGGCACGCTGCCGCTAACTCTACTCCCCTCGCTACTGTTAGTTTTATTAGTTTTTTTTTGCATATTTGTTTTGTATTTGAATAGGCTTTATACAATAATCTTTAGCATCATACACATACAAATGTAATCATAGCATCAAAGCATGTCATCATCATAATCATCATCCAACACAAAGTGGTCTCTCGTTATCATCTCGAAAATAGCAATACAAGTTCTTGCAACTACATCGTCATCCATCTAAACAATGATATACGCAAGAAGAGCTATCACTATGAGTGAGAGCGGAAATATGCAGTACATGAGTTCGTATCCCTCTCTCGCACTAGCGTGAACCTAAACTAACTACTGGCTATCGCTCGGAAACTGGAAACCTGTACAGCTGGGCCTGACACTCCGGCTACTCATCGTATACTCCTGGCGTAGAACTTCTTCGCCATCGATGATCTATGCACCTGCATCGTCACATGAGTCGATGATATGCAACATATATAGTTGAGCAACAGAAAGAGACAGACTTGACAAAAATAGAAGCAACATATCATAAGCATAAATAACAAAGTTCATCGTAGCCAAGATGACCTAACTAGAGTGATCTTTGCTAGTCGAAGAGGACGGTTTAATTACATCACAAATAAAGTTTCGTCGTGCATAACTCAAAGTTTTGTCATACATAAAGTATGGACTAAACGGACACATTGTCATATATCGACAATCACAACATGTCATGCCATCCATCCAAGTCAGGGAGATAGTCCCCGAGCTTAGTGAAAGGCTTCGGGTCGAGACGCTGAGTGGCTACGCGTGTTCGGACGTCTTCCCGCGACATTTTCCCTTCCTCGTAGAACAACCCTATTTTTTCGAGGACCTCCTTCATGATGATTTGGGCAAGTTCGCGCTGGATGTGATAGAACTTAGCTCGAAGCCGATGATCCTTGATATCTCCTACGTTCCTTGCCCATTGCAGAATATGGGCATCCCCAGATGTAGGTGACATGCGAAGGTTCTGCTGATCCAGTCTGTACTCCGGCATGTGGTGTAGGACATAGAATCCATCAGTAAGAGTATCACTCGGTTGCTGGATGCAGCAGAAGTTGGTCTTATGGCTGAAGGTGGGCCTGCCGCTCCTCTTCTTCTTGTCCTTGATCTCTCCACCCCGTACGTCATAGAAAAAGATAGCACTGTCAAGAATACACTTGATGTGGGTGTAATCCTTTTTGTTCATGTTCTTAGATGAGTCCAAGTAAAGAGTGTGGGAGTATCGGGGGTAAAGGATGATGAGGACGGCACGCCTGTGGCTGCGGAAAATAAGTACACCTCAAATTAATTAGCCTCCATCATGCAAATGAATGATTGAAATCGAAGTAGGATATCCGCGCGGATGACTTACCGGGGATGATAAGGCATGAGAATCGTCTCCTTGTCCTTATTGGTGACCATGAAATCGACGATGTAGTCCCTCGTGTATTCACGGTGCTTTGCGCAGACTGCCAAGAAGCTCTCGTGCATGAAGTACGGGTCAGCGACACAGATATAAGGTATCTGCTCAATCTCAATGATGTTGTTCATGTACAAGGCATAAAGGCGGACAAATGTAAAATCCAGCTTCTTCAAGTGAAACATGTCGAAGATGTAATCGAATCAAAGGGAGCACTTCTCTGCAAGGAATGAGTGGACGCACAACCTTTTCCGTGGCACATTAACCATGTAGAGTGGGTATCCTGGATTTTCCAAGGCGATTAGGCTTTTCTCTCTCTGCAGCACATCGTCATGAAGTCTCCTTAGATCGCCATGTATGGCCTATACTGATGCCTCAGGTAGGATTGGTTCACCGGGGATATGGTATTTCGCTGCACCGCGGACAGGTATACGGTCTTGAACCCGAGGTTGCGGAGGCGGCTGGATCATAGCAACAGCTTTATTGCTACCTTTCCTCGCTCTCTTCCGATGCTTCTTTTATGGAGGTGGAAGGTCATCTACAGTATGTTCAGGCTCCAGAGGCGGCAATTCAGGCACCGACTCATGACGCTAAACCTTGAGTACTCATACTGCTGAGCCATCAATCCTCCATCATCAATGGCACCAGTATTGAGATACTGTTGAGTGTCATCGTCATCCTCATCCTCATCTATGGCAACGTCATCAGCGACTAATGGAGCCTCTTCCCCATCGAGCCTGCTATCACCCAGCACGATAGGCGACGCTAATTGGGTAGGTGGGGTGCTGATGTTCATACCTTGCAGAGGCTGCGTGGTCGTGGGTGTGCTCCCGGCCGCCTCCAGACAAAGCAGACTCTTTGGCCAAAACAGGACCCACGTGTTGCAATCGCCAAGCCGCCGTGGGGTCTCATCGTCATCTCCCCCTAGTACTGGAGGAACCAAATTCTCGTGGCCCGGTTTGACACTGGCCACAAGAACCTTTAAGACGTCAGGGGGGATCGGCCGGCTGTGAACAGTTGTTCCTTCGGCTTCACTATCGTCGCCTTCCCCACGTCCACCTTCTGGCCGTTGATGTCATACAATATGGTGCATGGGGCATCGACCTGCAAAGACATGTCTGTGATGTGAGACATCCGAAAGGTAACGAAAATGGGAGATTATACATTTATTGAAGAGGGCCGGTGTGACAGGTACCGTGAGGGCGTCGAGCTTAGCTAAAGAGAAGAACCATCGAGCACGTCCGAGACGGAGGATGGGCTGCTATGAGCAGGTGTGGAAGCCGGTGCAGTAGCAGGTGCTGGTGCAAGTGCTGGTGTAACGCTAGTCGAGCTACTCCCAAAGAAGTCGGCAAGGGGAAAACCTGCTGCATCTTTATCTGGATTTCGCTTACTCCAACCGACGATAGCCGGAACCAAGATTTCCAGCTCCCGTTTTAAGGCAGCTACCGCTGTTGCGACTGTCTTAGCTGAATTCTTCTCAACCGCAATCTCAACCTTCTTGTCGATGCTTTCTTCAGTTAACTTCCGTCTTTCCTTTCTCTCCTCCATGGTCTCACCATAGTACTTCTTCCATGTGGCGTTGTCTCCAACACCGTGCACGCGTCCATACAACGGCCGAGTGTCCACCGGGAGTTGTTTCAATATGTTCAACGCCCGGTTGAATGGGGTGTCCCACTTGGGCCTCGCCAACGCCTCAGACGGTGAGTCGCTTTCGACCGCAATCCTGTGCTGCTCTCTCTGCAAAAGGAACAATGATCATTTACAAATATGACTAAACATGCAGTCGAATTGATCAGAAACTAAAATTACTAGCAGTCTCATGAACCCATCGTGACCGGGTATGTCTCGAAAACCTTCTTGACTGGGTCCCAACGGTACCGGGCCCTGAGGACGTCACGCTCCTGCGGGACAGTGAAATCCTCCAAGGGGTTTGGGATGCCCAGACTTTCACATTCCGCATCCTCCTTGGCCCATATGGACCTCTTCCCCGCGTAACCACGGCTTCCGAGGTGGTGGCTCCCCATGTTCCTCTTTTGAAGCCCCTTCATGTACTTCGACTTTTCTTTGGCATCTTCGGCATCGCAAGCCGCCTTGAATATTTGAAACTGCTCTTCCATGATTGTCGAATTATCCTTTACAATCTCGGAGAAGGGTTCCTTTTTGTCGATGATCCTTGCTTTCACCCTTACTTTCTAGGCAGCCAACGCGTCGCTAAATTTGGTCATGGTGCGTTTGTTCATCTTCTTCATTGTCGGGTCTTTTTGTGGATCAGGATATTGGATTTCATCCCGGCCCAGGAACAAGAATATCTGGTGCAGCAGGGTTAGGAGGGAGTGCTTCATATTTGGTATCTTCTTTAGTTTCTCATCATTGATGGTGGCGCATGCCCGTACAGTGCAGCCTATTTGATTGCCGTAGTAGGAGCGCACTTCCATAGGCAGTTTTGGCTCAAAATTGCCTTTGTCCACCTCCATGACCACTTGTCTACTAGTGAGGAGTTGGTTTGGGTGTCGACATCTCCTCTTCGGTTTTGGTTCTATGGCTTTGCCAGTCTCGGTGCCGGTCTCTATGCCGGTCTTGGTCTCAACACCAGTCTTGGTACCGGTATCGATGTCGGTACCGGATGTGACAGGCGGTAGGCCTGGCAACAACAACCGTTGATCATTGGCAAGGTTCAAATATTAGTCTGCCGCCTGGTAGACGTCGTCGCAATCACCAAAACCATGTCCTTCATCGTTGCTAGCCAAGTTTCCTACGATTAAATCTAGTCAATTAATTCTAGACCTAATAAAATGAATAATGACATTAAAAAGGCCTATGTTTTGCAGGAACATTGATTCCTTCCCGGTGCAGCAAATCCCGGGCAGTCGATATTTCCTAGTTTGTAGCACAAGTCATCCCGAAATTCACGTAAAATTTCGGCATAACCTTTGCTAAAAAGTGGACAAATCGAGCACCTAAAATTTGCCGGAACGGAAATGAATCAAAATTCCGGCAAAACATAGGCCACTGAACTTCATTCCATGGAAACAACAAAAGGCCACTTGGGCACAGTCGAGGAATTTTCATATATCATGACCACCTCAATGTTTCACACTTCAACAAAATCTACACAAATTTCAAATTATGAACCCTAGAACTCAATTCAAATTATGTCCTACTGCCCTAACCCTACTGCGCTAGTACTTATGCATCTACATGTACTAACTAATTAGATGAATCCTAGCTAGCTACTTAAGCATCTACAGCTACTTAAGCACCCATTGATGAACCCTAGGAATTATACAACTACTTAAGCATACATTGGGTGCAGAACAACTATATATACAACCCTATAATATATTTAGTTAACTTCTTAAGCATAAACAAGTTTGTCCTAAAAATAATATCTAGTTAAGTACTTAAGCATATACAGGTTTGTCCTAAAAAATCAGTTAACTACTAATTCCATTCATTTAACTTCACCTAATTAACCTAGTAAAACCCTACTTCCCTAACTAAAAACATCTAATTAACATCTACTAGTACCACTACTGCCCTAACCTAATTTACATGTACTTAGTTACCTAACCTATTTAGTTAACCAAATTAACCTAAATTAACATCTACTTAGTTACCTAACCTAATTAACATCTACTTGGTTACTAACCTACTTCCCTAACTAAAAAACATCTAATTAACAGTACCACTACTGCCCTAACCTAATTAACATCTACTTAGTTACCTAACCTAGTTGGTTAACCAAATTAGTTAACCAAACATCTAAAAAACATCTAATTAACCTAGTTAGTAAACCAAATTAACCTAGTTACTAAACCAAATTAACCTAACTAGTCCACTTAGTTACCTAACCTAGTTAGTTTACCTAAATTAACCTACCTAGTTCACTTAGTTAATCTAATGAACTAAATTCACCTAAGTTAGTTAACCTAGAGGGAGGGGTGTGGGGCTTACAAAGAGGATGGACGACGAGGGAGCAGGGGCGGTGAGGAGCGGACGAGGGTGGCAGGGGCGACGAGGAAGCAGGGGCGGCGAGGGAGCAGGGGCTCCGGTGATGGCGATGGACGCTCTGGAGGCGATGGGGCAGGGGCAACGAGGGAGCAGGGGCAGCGAGGAGCAAAGGAGGGTGGCTCATGCTGCTGGCTCGTGGCAGCGATAGCGTCTTGGCTCGATGGCGGCGATGGCGGCGACGGAGGCAGGACGACGAGGGAGCGCAGGGGCGGCGAGGGAGAGGTTGGGGTTCTGGCAAGAAGATTGGTGAATTGGGGGAGGAGGGAAGCCCGCGAAGCGGTAAGTCAAACATAGTAGTAGCGGTTTTACACAACATGCACTCTTAGCTATATCCTTTTTCGCAGAAACGCGCTACGGCTACAGATAAGGTAGCTATAGCGCGTGTTGGGGGAACGCGCTATAGCTAAAGTAGCTACAGCACTTTTGTTGAAAAGCGCTGCTGCTATTGCTTTCATTTTTTTCTTTTTCTTTAATTTTCCTTTTCTTCTTTCCTTTCTTTTCCTTTTGTTAGTTGCAGCACTGTCGCCCTAAAATGCGCTGCTAATATTTTCTTAGCAGTAGTGCGGTCATTAGAAGCGCACTGCTTCTATACCAAGCCTGGCAGCAACCGTTCTGGTCGTCACAGTAGCAATGCGTTTTGTGGTGAACACGCTAGCTACTGCTA
This sequence comes from Aegilops speltoides, assembly GCA_021437245.1. Taxonomy (NCBI): domain Eukaryota; kingdom Viridiplantae; phylum Streptophyta; class Magnoliopsida; order Poales; family Poaceae; genus Aegilops; species Aegilops speltoides. The sequence goes on from CM038146.1 coordinate 143,514,530, forward strand.
TCTTTATGGTAGTAGCGCACTGCCCTGACACGCGCTACTGCTATGTAGCAGTAGCGCTTCACTTCAACGAGCGCTACTGATAAGTGTCTATGTATAAGCTTTTTCCTAATAGTTTTCATCTAGAGGCTTCGTGAAAATATCTGCTAGTTGCTCTTAAGTGTTGACGTAGATGATATCAATATCTCCCCGCTTGATGTGATCTCAAATAAAATGGTGGCGAATCTCAATATGCTTAGTCTTGCTATGTTGCACCAGATTGTGAGAAATCTTGATTGCACTTTCATTGTCACATAGAAGAGGCACTTTTTCACAAGTGACACCATAATCCTTTAAAGTTTGCTTCATCCATAGCAATTGTGCACAACAACTTGCGGCGGCTACATACTCGGCCTCGGTGGATGAGAGAGATATACAATTTTGCTTCTTTGAAGACCAACTCACCAAAGAGCGACCAAGGAATTGGCACCCTCCGGAAGTTGACTTCTGTTGGGGAACGTAGTAATTTCAAAAAAATTCCTACGCACACGCAAGATCATGGTGATGCATAGCAACGAGAAGGGGAGTGTATCTTCATACCCTTGAAGATCGCTAAGCGGAAGTGTTTATCAACGCGGTTGATGTAGTACGTCTTCACGATCCGACCGATCCAAGTACCGAACGCATGGCACCTCCGAGTTCTGCACATGTTCAGCTCGATGATGTCCTCGCCTTCTCGATCCAGCAAGACGGGCGAAGTAGTAGATGAGTTCCGGCAGCACGACGGCGTGGTGAAGAATAATCTCCGCAGGGCTTCGCCTAAGCACTACGGAAACTATGACGGAGGACAAACTAGAGGGGACGGGGTTACCGGCACACAACTTGGTGTTTCTTGATGTGTCTTTGGTGCTAGCCCTGCCCCTCTATTTATATGTTGAGCCTTGGGGTCGAAACTTGGAGTAAAAGCCTCCACAAAGTCGGTTTCACCCGAAAGGCAAGAGTCCTTCTCGGACTCCAGGGCCAGATGCCAGGGTTCTCGGCGTCTGGACCCAGACATCAGGGACCCTGGCGTATGGCCCTGGACTCCGCAGAACTTCCTTTTGCGCTTTCCAAAAACCTTGTGGGCTTTCCCCTTTGGCCCAAATAACGTGTTCTCGTACCCAAACATTTCGGGAAACATCCGGAACCCCTTCCGATGAATTTCGGAACCCTTCCGGAGATCAAACACTATTATCCTATATATCAAACTTTATCTCCGGACCATTCTGGAGTTCCTCGTCATGTCCATGATCTCATCCGGGACTCCGAACAACATTCGGTTACCAACATGCATAACTCATATAATACTATATAAATCAGCTAAAGCGTTAAGCGTGCGGACCCTACGGGTTCGAGAACTATGTAGACATGACCGAGACACGTTTCCGGTCAATAACCAATAGCGGGACCTGGATGCCCATATTGGCTCCCACATATTCTACGAAGATCTTTATCGGTCAAACCGCATAACAACATACGTTGTTCCCTTTGTCATCGGTATGCTACTTACCCGAGATTCGATCGTCGGTATCCAATACCTAGTTCAATCTCGTTACCGGCAAGTCTCTTTACTCGTTACGTAATGCATCATTCCGTAACTAACTCATTAGCTACATTGCTTGCAAGGCTTATAGTGATGTGCATTACCGAGAGGGCCTAGAGATACCTCTCCGACAATCGGAGTGACAAAACCTAATCTCGAAATACGCCAACCCAACATGTACCTTTGGAGACACCTGTAGAGCTCCTTTATAATCACCCAGTTACATTGTGACGTTTGGTAGCACACAAAGTGTTCCTCCGGTAAACAGGTTGCATAATCTCATAGTTACCGGAACATGTATAAGTCATGAAGAAAGCAATAGCAACATACTAAACGATCAAGTGCTAGGCTAACAGAATGGGTCATGTCAATCACATCATTCTCCTAATGATGTGATCCCGTTAATCAAATGACAACACATGTCTATGGTTAGGAAACATAACCATCTTTGATTAATGAGCTAGTCAAGTAGAGGCATACTAGTGACATTATGTTTGTCTATGTATTCACACATGTATCATGTTTCCGGTTAATACAATTCTAGCATGAATAATAAACATTTACCATGATATAAGGAAATAAATAATAACTTTATTATTGCCTCTAGGGCATATTTCCTTCAGTCTCCCACTTGCACTAGAGTCAATAATCTAGTTCACATCGCCATGTGATTTAACACCAATATTCATATTTATATGATTAACACCCATAGTTCACATCGTCATGTGACCAACACCCAAAGGGTTTACTAGAGTCAATAATCTAGTTCACATCGCTATGTGATTAACACCCAAAGAGTACTAAGGTGTGATCATGTTTTGCTCGTGAGAGAAGCTTAGTCAACGGGTCTGTCATAATTAGAGCCGTATGTACTTTGCAAATATTCTATGTCTACAATGTTCTGCACGGAGCTACTCTAGCTAATTGCTCCCACTTTCAATATGTATCCAGATTGAGACTTAGAGTCATCTGGATTGGTGTAAAAGCTTGCACCGATGTAACTCTTTACGATGGGCTCTTTTATCACTTCCATAATCGAGAAATATTTCCTTAGTCCTCACTAAGGATATTCTTGACCAATGTCCAGTGATCTACTCCTAGATCACTATTGTATTCCCTTACCAAATTCAGAGCAAGGTATACAATAGGTCTGGTACATAGCATAGCATACTTTATAGAACACGTGGTGAGGCATAGGGAATGACTTTCATTCTCTTTTCTATTTTCTGCCGTGGTCGGGATTTGAGTCTTACTCAATTTCACACCTTTGCAACACAGGCAAGAACTCTTTCTTTGACTGTTCCATTTTGAACTATTTCAAAATCTTGACAAGATATGTACTTATTGAAAAACTTATCAAGTGTCTTGATCTATCTCAATAGATCTTGATGCTCAATATGTAAGTAGCTTTATTGAGGTCTTTCTTTTAAAGAACTCCTTTCAAATACTCCTTTATGCTTTGCAGAAAAATTCTACATCATTTCTGATCAACAATATGTTACTCACATATATATTTATCAGAAAGGCGGTAGTTCTCCCACTCACTTTATTGTAAATACAAGCTTCACCGCAAGTCTGTATAAAACTATATGCTTTGATCAACTTATCAAAGCGTATATTCCAACTCTGAGATGCTTGCACTAGTCCATAGATGGATCGCTGGAGCTTGCACATTTTGTTAGCACCTTTAGGATTGACAAAACCTTCTGGTTGCATCATATACAACTCTTCTTTAAGAAAACCATTAAGGAATACAGTTTTGACATCCATTTGCCAGATTTCATAAAATGTGGCAATTGCTAACATGATTCGGATAGACTTAAGCATCGCTACAGTTGAGAAAATCTCATTGTAGTCAACACCTTGAACTTGTCGAAAACCTTTTGGCGATAAGTCGAGCTTTGTAGATAGTAACACTACTATCAGCATCTGTCTTCCTCTTGAAGATCCATTCATACAATATGGCTTGCCGATCATCAGGCAAATCCACCAAAGTCCATACTTTGTTCTCATACATGGATCCCAACTAAGATTTCATGGCCTCAAGCCATTTCACGGAATCTGGGCTCATCATCGCTTCCTCATAGTTCGTAGGTTTATCATGGTCTACTAACATGACTTCCAGAACAGGATTACCGTACCACTCTGGTGCGGACTGTACTTTTGGAAGACCTACGAGGTTTTTGTAGTAACTTGATCTGAAGTTTCATGATCATCATCATTAGCTTCCTCACTAATTGGTGTAGGAATCCTTTGGAACTGATTTACGTGATGAACTACTTTCCAATTCGGAGAAGGTACAAATTACATTATCAAGCTCTTACTTTCCTCCCACTCACTTATTTCGAGAGAAACTCCTTCTCTAGAAAGGATCCATTCTTAGCAATGAATGTTTTGCCTTCGGATCTGTGATAGAAGGAGTACCCAACAGTTTCCTTTGGGTATTCTATGAAGACGCACTTCTCCGATTTGGGTTCGAGCTTATCAGGTTGAAAAACTTTTTTCATATAAGCATCACAACTCCAAACTTTGAGAAACGACAGCTTAGGTTTACTGTTAAACCATAGTTCATACGGTGTCGTCTCAACGGATTTAGATGGTGCCCTATTAAACGTGAATGCAGCTGTCTCTAATGCATAACCCCAAAACAATAGTGGTAAACTGATAAGAGATATCATAGATCACACCATATTTAGTAAAGTACGATTACGGCATTCGGACACACCATTACATTGTGGTGTTCCAGGTGTCATGAGTTTGTGAAACTATTCCACATTGTTTTAATTGAATACCAAACTCGTAACTCAAATATTTGTCTCTGCGATCAAATCACAGAAACTTTATTTTCTTGTTATGATGATTCTCCACTTCACTCTGAAATTCTTTGAACTTTTCAAATGTTTCAGACTTGTGCTTCATTAAGTAGATATACTCATATCTGCTCCAATCATCTTTGTGAAGGTCAGAAAATAACGATACCTGCCACGAGCATCAATACTCATTGGATCACATACATCAGTATGTATTATTTCCAACAAGTCAGTAGCTTGTTCTATTGTTCTGAAGAACGGAGTTTTAGTCATCTTGCCCAAAAGGCACGGTTCGCAAGAATCAAATGATTCATAACCAAGTGATTCCGAAAATCCATCTTTTGGAGTTTCTTCATGCGCTTTACACCGATATGACCCAAACGACAGTGCCACAAATAAGTTGCACTATCATTATTAACTTTGCATCTTTTGGCATCAACATTATGAATATGTGTATCACTATGATCAAGATTCAATAAACCATCACCATTGGGTGTATAACCATAGAAGGTTTTATTCATGTAAACAGAATAACAATTTATTCTCTATCTTAGATGAATAATCATATCGCAATAAACATGATCTTATCATATTTATGCTCAACGCAAACACCAAATAACATTTATTTAGGTTTAACACTAATCTCGAAAATATAGGGAGTGTGTGATGATGATCATATCAATCTTGGAACTACTTCCAACACGCATCGTCACTTCCTCTTCAACTAGTCTCTGTTTATTCTGTAACTCCTGTTTCGAGTTACTAATCTTAGCAACCGAACAAGTATCAAATACCCAGGGGCTACTATAAACACTAGTAAGGCACACATCAATGACCTGTATATCAGATATACCCTTGTTCACTTCGCCATCCTTCTTATCCACCAAATATTCAGGGCATTTCCGCTTCCAGTGACCATTTCCTTTGTAGTGTATGCACTCAGTTTCAGGCTTTGGTCCAGCTTTGGTATTCTTCACACGAGTGACAACTTGTTTGCCATTCTACTTGAAGTTTCCCTTTCTTTCCCTTTGCCCTTTTCTTGAAACTAGTGGTCTTGTCAATCATCAACACTTGATGCTCTTTCTTGATTTCTACCTTTGTCGATTTCAACATCACGAAGAGCTCGGGAATTGTTTTTGTCATCCCTTGCATACTATAGTTCATCACGAAGTTCTAGTAACTTAGTGATGGTGATTAGAGAATTCTATCAATCACTATCTTATCTGGAAGATTAACTCCCACTTGATTAAGGCGATTGAAGTACCCAGACAATCTGAGCACATGCTCACTAGTTGAGCGATTCTCCTCCATCTTTTAGCTATAGAACTTGTTGGAGACTTCATATCTCTCAACTCGGGTATTTGCTTGAAATATTAACTTCAATTCCTGGAACATCTCATATGGTCCATGACTTTCAAAACGTCTTTGAAGTCCCGATTCTAAGCCGTTAAGCATGGTGCACTAAACTATCAAGTGGTCATCATATTGAGCTAGCCAGGCGTTCATAACGTGCGCATCCGCTTCTCTGCAATAGGTCTGTCACCTAGCGGTGCATCAAGGACATAATTCTTCTGTGCAGCAATGAGGATAAACCTCAGATCACGGATCCAATCCGCATCATTGCTACTAACATTTTTCAACACAATTTTCTCTAGGAACATATCAAAATAAACATATGAAAGCAACAACTCGAGCTATTGATCTACAACATAATTTGCAAAATACTACCAGGACTAAGTTCATCATAAATTTAAGTTCAATTAATCATATTACTAAAGAACTCCCATTTAGATAGACATCCCTCTAATCCTCTAAGTGATTAAGTGATCCATATCAACTACACCATGTCTGATCGTCACGTGAGATGGAGTAGTTTCAACGGTGAACATCAATATGTTGATCATATCTACTATATGATTCATGCTCGACCTTTCGGTCTCCGTGTTCCGAGGCCATATACATTATATGCTAGGCTCGTCAAGTTTAACTTTGAGTATTCGCGTGTGCAACTATTTTGCACCCATTGTATTTGAGCGTAGAGCCTATCACACCCGATCATCACGTGGTGTCTCAGCACGAAGAACTTTCGCAACGGTGCATACTCAGGGAGAACACTTCTTGATAATTTAGTGAGAGATCATCTTAAAATGCTACCGTCAATCAAAGCAAGATAAGATGCATAAAGGATAAACATCACATGCAATCAATATAAGTGATATGATATGGCCATCATCATCTTGTGCTTGTGATCTCCATCTCCAAAGCACCATCGTGATCACCATCGTCACCGGCGTGACACCTTGATCTCCATCGTAGCATCGTTGTCGTTATGCCATCTATTGCTTCTACGACTATCGCTACCTCTTAGTGATAAAGTAAAGCAATTATAGGGCGTTTGCATTTCATACAATAAGCGACAACCATATGGCTCTGCCGATTGCCGATAACCGGCTACAAAACATGATCATCTCATACAATAAAATATAGCATCACGTCTTGACCATATCACATCACAACATGCCTGCAAAAACAAGTTAGGCGTCCTCTACTTTGTTGTTGCAAATTTTACGTGGCTGCTACGGGCTTAGCAAGAACCGTTCTTACCTACGCATCAAAACCACAGCGATAGTTCGTCAAGTTAGTGCTGTTTTAACCTTCGCAAGGACGGGCGTAGCCACACTCGATTCAGCTAAAGTGAGAGAGCAGACACCGCCAGCCACCTTTAAGCACGAGTGCTCGTAGCAGTGAAACCAGTCTCGCGTAAGCGTCTGGCGTAATGTCGGTCCGGGCGCTTCATCTCACAATACCGCCGAACCAAAGTATGACATGCTGGTAAGCAATATGACTTGTATCGCCCACAACTCACTTGTGTTCTACTCATGCATATGACATCTACGCATAAAACCAGGCTCGGATGCCACTGTTGGGGAACGTACTAATTTCAAAAAATTTCCTACGCACACGCAAGATCATGGTGATGCATAGCAACAAGAAGGGAAGTGTATCTTCATACCCTTGAAGATCGCTAAGCGGACGCGTTATCAACGCGGTTGATGTAGTCGTACGTCTTCACGATCCGACTGATCCAAGTATCGAACGCACGGCACCTCCGAGTTCTGCACACGTTCAGCTCGATGACGTCCTCGCCATCTCGATCCAGCAAGACGGGCGAAGTAGTAGATGAGTTCCGGCAGCACGACGGCGTGGCGACGGTATTGGTGAAGAACAATCTCCGCAGGGCTTCGCCTAAGCACTACGGAAACTATGACGGAGGATAAACTAGAGGGGACGGGGTTGCCGGCACACGACTTGGTGTTTCTTGATGTGTCTTTGGTGCTAGCCCTGCCCATCTATTTATATGTTGAGCCTTGGGGTCGAAACTTGGAGTAAAAGCCTCCACAAAGTCGGTTTCACCCGAAGGCAAGAGTCCTTCTCGGACTCAGGGCGAACGCCGAGGTTCGGCGTCGGACCTGCACATCGAGGACCTCGGCGTCGGCCCTGGACTCATAAAACTTCCTTTGCGCTTTCAAAAACCTTGTGGGCTTTCCCTTTGGCCCAAATAACGTGTTCTCGTACCCAAACATTTCGGGAAACATCCAGAACCCCTTCCAGTGAATTCCGGAACCCTTCCGGAGATCAAACACTATTATCCCATATATCAAACTTTATCTCCGGACCATTCCGAAGTTCCTCGTCATGTCCATGATCTCATCCGGGACTCCGAACAACATTCGGTTACCAACATGCATAACTCATATAATACTATATCATCAATGAAACGTTAAGCGTGCGGACCCTACGGGTTCGAGAACTATGTAGACATGACCGAGACACGTTTCCGGTCAATAACCAATAGCGGGACCTGGATGCCCATATTGGCTCCCACATATTCTACGAAGATCTTTATTGGTCAAACTGTATAACAACATACGTTGTTCCCTTTGTCATCGGTATGTTACTTACCCGAGATTCGATCGTCGGTATCCAATACCTAGTTCAATCTCGTTATCGGCAAGTCTCCTTACTCGTTACGTAATGCATCATTCCGTGACTAACTCATTAGCTACATTGCTTGCAAGGCTTATAGTGATGTGCATTACCGAGAGGGCCTAGAGATACCTCTCCGACAATCGGAGTGACAAAACCTAATCTCGAAATACGCCAACCCAACATGTACCTTTGGAGACACCTATAGAGCTCCTTTATAATCACCCAGTTACGTTGCGACGTTTGGTAGCACACAAAGTGTTCCTCTGGTAAACGGGAGTTGCATAATCTCATAGTTACAGGAACATGTATAAGTCATGAAGAAAGCAATAACAACATACTAAACGATCAAGTGCTAGGCTAACGGAATGGGTCATGTCAATCACATCATTCTCCTAATGATGTGATCCCGTTAATCAAATGACAACACATGTCTATGGTTAGGAAACATAACCATCTTTGATTAATGAGCTAGTCAAGTAGAGGCATACTAGTGACGTTATGTTTGTCTATGTATTCACACATGTATCATGCTTCCGGTTAATACAATTCTAGCATGAATAATAAACATTTATCATGATATAAGGAAATAAATAATAACTTTATTATTGCCTCTAGGGCATATTTCCTTCAACTTCCTATCCACACAATCTCCCTCCCAATCCGAATCCGACTAACCAATGAGATCAAAGCTTGCTCCTTTGGGGTACCATAAGCCAAAGTTTGGGGTATGAGCCAAATATCAGAAAATTTGCTTGACCGCCACATAGTGGCTTTCCTTAGGTGCGGCTTGAAACCATGCACAAATTCCCACACTCAACATGTTATCCAGTCTAGATGCACAAAGGTAAAGCAAGGATCCAATCATGGAACGATATACCTTTTGATCCACCGCTTTACCATTGGGATCACTGTCAAGCTTCCATTTGGTGGGCATTGTAAACCTGACCGGTTTGACATCATCTAGCTTGAATTTCTTGAGCATGTCTTGGGTGTACTTGGCTTGGTTGATGAAAGTTCCTTCTCTTGTTTGCTTGATTTCAAACCCGATAAAGAACTTCAACTCTCCCGTCATAGACATCATAAAATTCTCGGTCATTAGTGCAGCAAACTCATCATTAAAAGATCTGTTAGGAGAACCAAAGATAATGTCATCAACATGTAGTTGGCATATGAACAAATACCCTTTGACCCTCTTAGTAAAAAGAGTGGGATCGATTTCCCAATTTCAAACCCACGGTCTTGCAACAACTCGGTAAGGTGCTCATACCACGCACCCGGGGCTTGCTTAAGGCCATAGAGAGCCTTTTTGAGTTTGTATACATGAGTGAGGAATTTGGGATCCTTGAATCCTGGAGGTTGTTTGATATATACCAACTCATTCAAAGGACCATTAAGAAATGCACTCTTCACATCCATTTGTTGTAATTTAAAGTCATGATGAGAATCATAGGCAATCAACATGCAAATGGATTCAAGACGAGCAACAGAGGCAAAGGTTTCACCATAGTCAATACCCTCGACTTGGGAGTAGCCTTGTGCCACCAACCTTGCTTGTTTCGAACAACCACACCATTTGCATCTTGCTTGTTCGTGAAGACCCATTTAGTTCCAATGACATTATGTTCCTCTGATGGCCTTGGTAATAAGTCCCAGACTTGATTGCGCTCGAAGTCGTTGAGTTCATCATGCATTGCTTCAAGCCAATCCTCATCATCAAGTGCCTCATGTACCTTTTGGGGTTCAACACACGAAACAAACGCGTGATGCTCACACAAGTTTGACAATTGTTTGTGAGTAGTTACCCCTTTTCTCAAGTTTCCAAGCACATTCTCTATGACATGTTGTTGATGTTTTAGCTTGGAAGCCACTTTAGGGCACGACACTCCAAAAGTTCCTCAATGGGCATTTGAGGATCATCTTGCACATCTTGATCACCGTCTTGAGTTTGCTCTTGATCTTGAGCACCGTCTTGAGCTTCCTCTTGACCTTGAGTTGGCTATTGATCTTGCACATCTTGAGCACCATTTGAGCTTCTTGACCTTGAATGCGCTGGGAGGCATGAACTTGACCTTGGGCATCATTTGGCACATCACCCCCTCCATGGGGTTGATCTTGCCCTTGATCTTGTTCATTAGATTGAGGTCCTTCATTTTGTTCTTTGGAAGCGTGTGGGCCTAGTGTAGGTGATGGCTCCACTTGAGTAGAGCATTGTCCTTCTATTTCAGCCACAAGGGGTTCCTCAATGGGGAGTATTTGACCAATCCCCATTCTTCTTATGGCTTCAGGAGGAATTCCATCACCTACATCACAAATACCACTTTGCTCCACTTGGGAGCTGTTATTCTCATCAAATTCTACATTACACGTCTCCTCAATGAGTCCGGTGGACTTGTTGAGGACACGGTAAGCATAAGAGTTTGTAGCATAACCAACAAATATGCCCTCTTGAGCTCTAGGTTCGAACTTAGACAAATGAACACCTTTCTTGAGAATGAAACACTTACAACCGAACACACGGAAGTACTTGAGATTGGGCTTGTTGCCGGTAAGTATCTCATATGGAGTCTTGTTCAAGCCTTTGCAGAGGTAGAGCCTATTGTATGCATGGCATGTAGCGTTGATGGCTTCGGCCCAAAAGTTGTACGGAGACTTGAATTCTGCCATCATGGTCCTTGCCGCATCCATCAACGTCCGGTTCTTCCTCTCCGCCACACCATTTTGTTGAGGGGTATAGGGTGCGGCATATTGGTGCTTGATCCCCTTGTCACTAAGAAACTCATCCAAGGCGTAGTTCTTGAACTCGGTGTCGTTGTCACTTCTAATCATCAAGATCTTTGCATTGTGTTGACGTTGAGCTTCATTTGCAAATTTGATGATGGTTTGTTGAGTCTCACTCTTCCTCTTGAAGAAGTATACCCATGTATATATTGAATAGTCATCCACAATAACCAAGGACTACTTTCTTTCACCAAGACTATCAAAGGATGGAGGTCCAAAGAGATCCATGTGAAGGAGCTCCAAGGGCCACTGAGGGAGTCCTGGACTAGGGGGTGTCCGGACAGCCGGACTATCATCGTCCGCCGGACTCCAAGACTACGAAGATACAAGGTTGAAGACTCCGTCCTGTGTCCGGATGGGACTTTCCTTGGCGTGGAAGGCAAGCTTGGCGATACAGATATGTAGATCTCCTACCATTGTAACCGACTTTGTGTAACCCTAGCCTCCTCCGGTGTCTATATAAACCGGAGGGCTTTAGTCCGTAGGACAACATACATTACAACAATCATACCATAGGCTAGCTTTAGGGTTTAGCCTCCTTGATCTCGTGGTAGATCCACTCTTGTACTACCCATATCATCAATATTAATCAAGCAGGACGTAGGGTTTTACCTCCATCGAGAGGGCCGAACACAGGTAAAAACATTGTGTCCCTCGTCTCCTGTTACCATCCGCCTAGACGCACGATTCAGGACCCCCTACCGAGATCCACGGTTTGACACCGACATTGGTGCTTTCATTGAGAGTTCCTCTGTGTCGTCACCGATAGGCCCGATGGCATCTTCAACCAACAATGCTGTCCAGGATGAGACTTTTCTCCCCGGACAGATTTTCGTGTTCGGCGGCTTCGCACTGCGGGCCAATTCGCTTGGCCATCTGGAGCAGATCAAAAGCTACGCCCTGGCGTCGGTCGATTCGAAGTCTAAACTTCACGGCCGATGTCCGCGGAGACTTGATCTTCGACGGACTCGAGCTACAGCCAAGCGCGCCGCACTGTGATGATGGGCATGATCTAGCTCTGCCGTCGGACAGTGCCTTGGTGGCCGCACATGAATTTGCTTCGGCCTTTAGTCCAGAGCCTATCACCCAGATCGAGGATCGGTGGATGGACACCACCTCGGGGGCTTCAACTTCCACGGCGATGGAGCCGAATGTTAATCTTGTCCCTCGCGAAAATCGTGATTCCGAGGTGCCGGACTCCTTGCCAGACTCCGAACCTCCCACGCCCCTACCAATCAATTCGGATTGGGCGCCGATTATGGAATTCACCGCCGCGGACATCTTCCAACAGTCGCCCTTTGGCGACATCCTAAATTCGCTAAAGCATCTCTCGTTATCGGAGAGTCTGGCGGACTATGGCGGGATGGTTGGGGTACTGGACGGCGAAGAAATTGAGCCCACCCACCACCCACTTTGTAGCCACTGTCGACGATCTAACCGACATGCTAGACTACGACTCCGAAGACATCGACGGTATCGACGACGATGCCGGAGACGAACAAGAAATAACGCCTATAGGGCACGGGAGGACCACCTCGTCATATGACACATACATGGTGGATACCCCAAAAGAGAGCGATAACGAGGACCAACGGGCCGCGGCAGAAGATAACCCCGCCGATAAACAACTAAAACGGCGGCGCAGACGCCGCCCTAAGTCCCGCCTCGACAACAACAACGCTCCTAAGGACCCCGCAATATAGCAGGGCACACAAGCAGACGACGAACACGCAGATAGGCAACCGTCCGAACAGGACGAGTCAGATAATAAGTCCAGGCCCGGCGAAAACGACAGTCCGGATGATCTCATGCCGGACACACCGCCGGAGAGTAAAAACCTTCGGAAAAGACTCGTCAACACCGCAAGAAGCTTGAAGAAGGAAAAGCGGAAGCTCAGAACAGCGGAAGACACACTCAGAATGAGTTGGGGCAAAGTGCTCAAAACCGCGTATAAATACGGCAACAACCACCAATCAAAGAGCTACCCGAAGCGCAAGCTGCTACCAGAATTCGACGAGGAGGCCATAGAGCCTCCACCGCCAAAAAATAAAGAGGCTGCCTGGTTGGATAGACGGCCAGATGATAGGCCAAATTCTAAAAGCGGCGTCACACATAAACCAACTAATGAACCTGGAAAGACAGATGGCCCAGCCAGGTCCATTTACGGACCAAAGAAGAAGGCCCCAGGAAGCATGGCAACACGTCAAGTGTCCGAAGATAATGGCACACCCAAATACAGGGGTGCCGCACACCCACTATGTTTCACCGATGAGGTCTGGACCATGAATTCCAGCAGGATTCAAACCCATAAACATAGAGGCCTACGATGGAACAATGCAGACCACAGTGCGGATAGAAGATTATATACTACATATACACATGGCCAGAGGAGATGATCTCCACGCCATAAAATACCTACCCCTCAAGCTCAAAGGGCCAGCCCGCCATTGGCTTAAAAGCCTCCCAGAAAACACTGTGGGAAGTTGGGAAGAGCTCGAGGACGCGTTTAGAGCAAATTTTCAAGGGACTTATGTCCGCCCTCCGGATGCAGATGATCTAAGTCATATAACTCAACAGCCCGGAGAGTCAGCGCGCAAATTCTGGAACAGGTTTCTCACCAAAAAGAACCAAGTAGTCGACTGTCCGGATGCTGAAGCCTTAGCAGCTTTCAAACACAATGTCCGAGACGAATGGCTTGCCAGACACCTCGGCCAAGAGAAACCGAGGACAATGTCCGCGCTAACAAGCCTCATGACCCGCTTCTGTGCGGGAGAAGATAGCTGGCTAGCAGGATGCAGCACCAACGACCCAAGTACATCCGAGATAAGAGATGGAAACGGAGAATCACGGCGTAGAAAAGAGCAGCGTCGCTATAAAGAGAAAAGCCCAAAGAGCACGATAGTCAACACCGGATTCAAATGCTCGCGGCCAAACAACAAAACACCGCCTCGCAAGGACGACGGCGATGAGCTGTCCAACTTAAACAAGATTTTGGGTCGGATATGTCAAATCCACAGTACCCCCAGAAGGCCTGCAAACCACACCCATAGGGATTGTTGGGTTTTCAAACAGTCCGGCCGACTAAACGCCGAACACAAGGGGCTCGGCGCGTCAGCGAAGGCGATAAACCCCACCAGTGAGCACGGAAAACAAAAGACTTTCCCACAAGAGGTCAAAGCGGTAAATTCACTTCATGTGATAATACGGAAAAATAGCGCGACACTTTCTAAAAAGAGCCTCGCGGTCCAACCCTAGAACCATAGAGATTGGATATCAAAACCAATCACTTTCGACCACTTGGACTATTCGAGCGTTGAAGCGTGGGGACGGACTGCCTCGATATTGAATCCGTAATCAACGGACTACAATTTACTAAAGTCCTAATGGACGGAGGCAGCGATTTAAACCTGCTGTATTCAAACACAATCCGCAAGATGGGGATAGACCCTACTAAAATTCGACACAGCCGCACTTCCTTCAAAGGGTGATGCTGACCCTTATGCCAAGTGCACGGGCTCCCTATTACTAGAAGTCGTGTTGGATCACCGAACAACTTTCGCGTGAAAAACTAATTTTTCATATCGTCCCATTTAAAAGTGGATATCAAGCACTCTTGGGACGAAAGGCTTTTGTCCGTTTCAACGCCATACCGCATTACGCGTCTCTTACACTCAAGATGCCCGGTCCTCGAGGCATCATTTTAGTGCGAGGGTCACTTGAAGACCCCGGACACGGATAGACGAGTCCGACATTGGTCGGCTAGGGGCTCCCTAGCCACACAACCCTTGACAAGGGGCTGCGCGCGCAAAGAATCGCGAGTTCATACGAACCCCGCTTTACTCATTTATGTTTCTTCTTTCACACATACCTTTTTCGCACGAATTATTTTCAAACTAAGCGTTCCTCTCTCTTTACAGATGAACAACATGCATACCCGTCCAGGATAACGCCACAACGGAGACACAGGCGCAGACGTGCAGCAGGGACCCGTTGCGAGGATTCTTTTCAGATTAAGACCCTGCGTAAACCTTTTTTACTGTCTCTTGTTGTTATTTTCCCTTGGTTTCTTCCTATAACCAAAGCGGAGCATGACGTTTTGGCATCGGCCGCGTCGGAGGACCATGCCCGTACCTGGACACTAGGGGCTTAGGGCGTCGTTCTGTCCATTATTATAAAGACCGAACACCTTAGGGAGTGTTCGGCGTCTCGAGTTAGGCATTATATGCATCAGCTCCGAATCATGTCTTTGGTCAAATGTTGGGTTTGACCGGCTCCTGTATTTTGCTGCCTTACGTTCCGTATCATCGGCTAACGCGGCACCGGAGAACTCTGCGATTGTGCCCCGGTTAATTTGGCGAGCACCTCGATGAAAGCCGGCGTGTCATGATATAGCGAGACTGGTCAACCACTCGATCGACTACGGAATGTTTAGAATTCCCGCTTTGACGAAGGACCATTTACGGTCAGCACACGCGCCCGAACTCGGAGAAGTGCGGTGCCCTCGGGGCTATATCGTAGCCCCACCCTCGAAAATCCACGGCTAAGTGAAAGTGATAAAGCATTATAGTCCGGATTGCCTCGTTTGCTACGCTACCACCTCCTTAACGGGACCGGACGTCGGATTAAGTGTGAAAAGCGCTATTTTGCGAACACCCCGCACCTTGTGCGTGGGGCTGAAGCAAGACGCAATCTTCGGGTTATACAAATGTATACGTAAGCGGCCGCATAGGAGAAGTTTTACTACTTGGGACGCACAAGTATAAAAAGCGTTATAGCATAATCATCGTTTTACAAGCTAAAGCGTTCATTTGAACGTGACATTTTTGAGCACTGCGACTCTATTACCTGGCGCCACACATAACTTCCCGAAATAGTGCTCGGCGGGGCCGCTTCCATCCGAACCTCGGGCGGCAATAGCGGTGGCATCCATCTCTGTCCAATGTGTCTTCACACGGGCAAGAGCCATCCGCGCGCCTTCGATGCAGGCCGACCGCTTCATCTCCTTGATATGCGGCACCGCTCCAAGAAATTGCTGCAGTAAGCCGAAGTAGATCGTTGCCTTGGGCCTCTCTGGCCAGACATGAGCCACGATGTCAGTCATGGCAAGTCCGGACAATCTATTCAGCTCGGCCCATTCGGCCAACCGGTCGGTCAACGGAAGTGAACGATCCGGACTATGGAATTGAGACCAAAATAGCTCTTCCGTCCTGTGATCCTCCTGGCCCCGAAAGTGCTCAACGGCATCAGCCGCACTTGACGCTAAGTCCATATACGGATCCTCCGGACTCCACAGCTGGCTAAATTGAGCATACTTTTGATCCATAAACCGACGACGCAGCAGGAAGGGCTTGCCAGCCACGATATCCCCGGCCTGGCGCAGCTCTTCCTTCATGGCCCGCATTGCAGAACGGGCATCCTTGGCCTCGGCGGTGGCCTTCCTCAGGTCTTCCCGCTCCGATAAGTGCTCCTTTTCAAGAGCCCCATTGCGGTCGGCAGCATCTTTTAATTTTACGGCCAATTCGGCCATCTCTTCCCTGCTTAGGCAGCGTGCAGCCTTTTCGGCTTTCAACTCCTCGGCCGCCATTAAGGCAGCCGCGTCACTCCTTCGGGCTTGCTCCTTCGCTTGGGCAAGTTCGGCCCGAAGGCTCTCCATAGCAGCAGCACCGTCTGTACCACATATAATTTATCAGAGGAGGGCTTTGACCCCCTCAATAAATCAACTGCGGAGAACTCATTTACCTTGCGACTCGTCAAGTCGCCGGTTGACAAGTGCGATGTCCGCATCCGCCTCGTCAAGTTGCCGCATTATCTCGGCAACTCCACCAGTCCGGCTAGCCCTCGGACTATCCGCCACCTGCATAGGAACGGCGGAATTCATTACTTACGATTTTGATCCTTGGCACGCTGTCGTTTTCGACAACCTACCGAGTCTCAGGGGCTACTATCTACACAGCGTGCACTTTTATGTGCAAAACTGTCAAAAAAAGGGGTGCGTCATTCTCGTGTACCTCAAATCCCGCTAGCAAACTCATGGCGGCGGCGCGCAATCCACTCTCGGCGGACAAAATCCTTCCAACCATCATACGCATCAACGTACGGTGATCTTCTGAGATGGACGCCCTCTCAAGCAGATTCTTCAGTTCTCCCGGCTGGATACTAGCGGGCGCCGAACTCTTCGGCCCCTCCGGACTCGGGGATACCCTCCGTGATGATATTTCAGGCTCAAATCGCCTTATTTGTGGCGCAGTGAGCGGAGGCGTTCGCTCTCCATCATCTCTGGAAGAAGGTCCCCCAAAGACGAACTCATCTGAGAAGGCTGCAAATCCGAACTGCAAGACAAAAGTTTCGGTTACCCACAGAAGCACAAATGGAGGTATTTTCCTACTAATGAAACCCCCTTTTTCATACTCACGGCTCGTTGGAGGGCTGATCATTTGGCGATGACTGTACGTCCGGATTCTCCCCGGACGTCGGACCCCCCAAGTGAAGATCTCTTCCCCCGTTTAGGGGCTTTGGCCTCCGGATCTTCGGAGGCGGTCCTCTTCTCCCCCCTGGAAGGAGGGGTTTTTGATTCCCCCCTCCTCAGACGCCCCTGTGGGCAAAATAACAGCTCCTCTATTTTCCCCATCGTTCCCTTCTACGAGCGTGACCTCCAACATTCTGACCAGCACGGGCTCCAGTGCGGTCTCTGGGAGGGGAGCCGGACACCTTATCAGCTTCGATCGCGCTACCCACTCCTGAAAAGAATAATGGGTGAGGAGGCGAACTCTAGAAAAGCAGATAAACAGAACGTCCGGACTCGAGCTATTTACCCGAGCATCCGGCGATTGCGGCTTAGGCCTGCGTCCTCGGTCAATTCGGACACGCTACTGCGGTCCGAAGAACAACTTGTACATCTCCACGGGTGTCGCACCCATGAAGTGTTGGAGAATTCGAGGTCCCTCGGGTTGAATTCCCATAGGCGGAGAGGACGGCGCTTGCGAGGCGAAGACGCTGATTAGCATAACTCTGCACCATCGCAACTAGATTGATCTCCCTCGCTTTGGAGGTCTCGAATCCGCCCGCAATAAGTGCGTCTTGGACGACCCCCAATTGAGCCCTTGGTTGACCCACAACCGGTTGGCGTGGAGGTCCAGGCGGAATGAAGGCGGCGGCTTTTGGTTGCTGCCTTCGGAGCGGTGATATAGAACCACTCCTGCTGCCACATCCGAGTTCCTCTTGGAAGGAACCCTCGGGCCATGGGGCGTGGCCTTCTGCTTATGGCCGCCCGCCACACTCCGCAGCGCCCCGATCATCTTGGCTCCACCTTAAAGGTTTTCAGCCACAGGCGAAGTGGGGAGGACGCGGAGAAAGGCCTCATGAGCGATAATGAATGCGGAGATATGGAGGATGGACTCGAGCCAAGTCGTGGAAATCCAGCCCGTAGTAGAACATGAGCCCTCTCACGAAGGGGTCCGTCGGAAGCCTAAACCCGGCGGAGGTGGGATCTGAAGACAACGTGCTCACGGGCTCGGGCGGGCACGGCCTGCCCTTCGGCGGGCAACCTATCACGAAATCTCGTGGGGATGTACTTGGCCTCACGCAGCTTTAACACGTCCTCCTCCGTGGCGGAGGAGGCATCCACCGACCATGGAGGTCGGGCGGACATGGTTGAGAATCCGGCGCTTCGAATCCGGGGCTCGGGTGCTGGAACTAGGAGCGAGAAGGAGATTCGATGCGAGATTGAAGAAAAGGCGGTCCTTGGTCCTCTTATAAAGGGAAAAATACCAAGGGTCGTCTCCGTGACCGTTCGATTCACCTTCGATGGAGGAGGCATGGCGGCAGGCACGGTTGGGTTACCCACGCACGTATTGATGAGAATCCGGAATAAGGGGAACACGAGCTCGCTTCGACAAGGCGTGCCAAGGAAAGCGCCGCTGAGCGTCTTTGAGGTGGTATAGTAAAAAACGATTCAAACAAAGGCTTGGTAGCGGTGTGATGTCACGCCGCATAATACGTCAGCAGATTGGACTGGTGTACATTTTATTCTCTCTACGGTGGAATGTGGAATTTGTTCTGCAGAGCCGGACACTATCCTGGTGTTCATGATCTTCTCTGGATTATTCAAGGGAGGAACCCGCCTTGCAATGCCGAACATTATGCGCGCCGGACTTATCGTCATTGAAGCCTAGTTCAGGGGCTACTGAGGGAGTCCTGGACTAGGGGGTGTCCGGACAGCCAGACTATCATCGTCCGCCGGACTCCAAGACTACGAAGATACAAGATTGAAGACTCCGTCCCGTGTCCGGATGGGACTTTCCTTGGCGTGGAAGGCAAGCTTGGCGATACGGATATGTAGATCTCCTACCATTGTAACCGACTCTGTGTAACCCTAGCCTCCTCCGGTGTCTATATAAACCAGAGGGCTTTAGTCCGTAGGACAACATACATTACAACAATCATACCATAGGCTAGCTTTAGGGTTTAGCCTCCTTGATCTCGTGGTAGATCCACTCTTGTACTACCCATATCATCAATATTAATCAAGCAGGACATAGGGTTTTACCTCCATCGAGAGGGCCCGAACCTGGGTAAAAACATCGTGTCCCTCGTCTCCTGTTACCATCCGCCTAGACGCACAGTTCGGGACCCCCTACCCGAGATCCGCCGGTTTTGACACCGACAGCCACTTTGAATATATGATAGTTGTGGGACGGTGAGCCATTTCATGAATCTTTCCTTCAATACAAGCACTGCAAGCACGTTATTTGGCAAAACTCACATTTGTTAGTCCACGGACATGATCCCCTTCGAGGACTTTGCAAAGATCTCATATTGGCATGGGCTAGTCGGTGATGCCAAAGCCAACCCACATCAACTTTAGCCATTAGGCAAGTCGCGATCTTAGTGGGACACTCCAAAAAGTTCACCACATAGAGACCATTCTCGACATGCCCAACAAAGGCTACTTTAAGAGTCTTGCTCCACAAAAAGTCCACGGTATCAAGATCAAAGAATGTTGCAAATCCTGTAAGTGCAAGTTGACGAAAGAAAAGTAAATTGTATGCAAGAGACTCAACAAGCATGACTTTCTCAATAGTTAAATCTTGAGAGATGACCACCTTGCCAAGTCCCAACACCTTAGAAGTTGAGGCATCACCAAATTGGACATGGGTGGGCATAGATGGAATTGGATGCACATCTACCACCAAGTCCTTGCTCTCGGTCATATGATTTGTTGCTCCACTATCAAGCAACCATGACACTCCATCGGAAGCAAACTCCTACAAGAGATCAATGCTTGGATTTAGGTACCCGTTCTTGAATGGGACCTTTGAGGTTAGTGACAAGGGTCTTAGGAACCCAAATAGACCATTCAATGTACTCATAATAAGAACCAACAAATTTAGCATAGACATGTCCATCATGAGCACGGCATAAAACATAAGAGGGGTTAAAGTCACCGACTTTGTTGGTAGGAGTGGTTTTTGTTGGGGAACGCAGTAATTTCAAAAAAAATCCTACGATCATGCAAGATCTATCTAGGCAATGCATAGCAACGAGAGGGGAGAGTGTGTCCACGTACCCTCCTAGACCGAAAGCGGAAGTGTTTCAGTAACGCGGTTGATGTAGTCGAACTTCTTCACGATCCAACCGATCAAGTACCAAACGTACGGCACCTTCGTATTTAGCACACGTTCAGCTCGATGACGTCCCTCGTGCTCTTGATCTAGTTGAGGACGAGGGTGAGTTCTGTCAGCATGATGGTGTGGCGATGGTGATGATGATGCTACCAGTGCAGGGCTTTGCCTAAGCACTACAATGGTATGATCGAGGTGTGTAACTGTGGAGGGGGGCACCTCACACGGTTAAGAGAAACTTGTATGTTCTAGCGTGCCCCCTGCCCCCGTATATGAAGGAGCAAGGGGGAGGCCGGCCGGCCCCTGTAGGTGCGCTTGGGAGAGAGGAATCCTACTAGGACTCCAGGTCCTAGTAGGAGTCAACCTTCCGGGAGAGGGGGGAGGAAGGAGAGGGAGAGGGAGTAGGAAAGGGGGGCGCCGCCCCCCCTTCCCTAGTCCAATTCGGACCCAAGGGGGAGGGGCACGCGTCCTGGCCTGGCTGCCCCTCTCTCTCCACTAAGGCCGAATGTGGCCCATTAGTTCCCCGGGGGGGGGGGTCCGATAACCCCTCCGGCACTCCGGTTTTATTCGAAACTTTCCGGAACACTTCTGGTGTCCGAATATAGCCGTCCAATATATAAATCTTTATGTCTCGACCATTTCGAGACTCCTCGTCACATCCGTGATCTCATCTGGGACTCCAAACAAACTTTGGTCATCAAAAACGCATAACTCATAATACATATCGTCATCGAAAATTAAGCGTGCGGACCCTACGGGTTCGTGAACTATGTAGACATGATCGAGACACATCTCCAGTCAATAACCAATAGCGGAACCTGGATGCTCATATTGGCTCCTACGTATTCTATGAAGATCTTTATTGGTCAAACCGCATAACAACATACGTTGTTCCCTTTGTCATTGGTATGTTACTTGCCCGAGATTCGATCATCGGTATCATCATACCTAGTTCAATCTCGTTACTGGCAAGTCTCTTTACTCGTTCCGTAATACTTCATCCCGCAACTAACTCATTAGTCACAATGCTTGCAAGGCTTATAGTGATGAGCATTACCAAGAGGGCCCAGAGATACCTCTCCGAAACACGGAGTGACAAATCCTAATCTTGATCTATGCCAACCCAACAAACATCTTTGGAGACACGTGTAGAGCACCTTTATAATCACCCTTTTACGTTTTGACATTTGGTAGCACACAAAGTGTTCCTCTGGTATTCGGGAGTTGCATAATCTCATAGTCTGAGGAACATGGATAAGTCATGAAGAAAGCAGTAGCAATGAAACTGTAACGATCATAATGCTAAGCTAACGGATGGGTCATGTCCATCACATCATTCTCCTAATGATGTGATCCCGTTCATCAAATGACAACACATGTCTATGGTAGGGAAACATAACCATCTTTGATTAACGAGCTAGTCAAGTAGAGGCATATGATATGTCTCCAACGTATCTACTTTTCCAAACACTTTTGCCCTTGTTTTGGACTCTAATTTGCATGATTTAAATGAAACTAACCCGGACTGACGCTGTTTTCAGCAGAACTGCCATGGTGTTGTTTATTGTGCAGAAAACAAAAGTTCTCGGAATGACCTGAAAATCCATGGAGATAACTTTTGGAAAATATAAAAAATACTGGCGAAAGAATCAAGGCCAGAGGGCCCACACCCTGTCCACGAGGGTGGAGGCGCGCCCCCTCCCCCTGGGCGCGCCCCCCTGTCTCGTGGGCCCCCTGATGCTCCACCGACCTCAACTCCAACTCCATATATTCTGTTTTGTGGAGAAAAAAATCAGAGAGAAAGTTTCATCACGTTTTACTGTTCGGAGCCGCCGCCAAGCCCTAATCTCTCTCGGGAGGGCTGATCCGGAGTCCGTTCGGGGCTCCGGAGAGGGGGATTCGTCGCCGTCGTCATCATCAACCATCCTCCATCACCAATTTCATGATGCTCACCGCCGTGCGTGAGTAATTCCATAGTAGGCTTGCTGGACGGTGATGGGTTGGATGAGATTTACCATGTAATCAAGTTAGTTTTGGTAGGGTTTGATCCCTAGTATCCACTATGTTCTGAGATTGATGTTGCTATGACTTTGCTATGCTTAATGCTTGTCACTAGGGCCCGAGTGCCATGATTTCAGATCTAAACCTATTATGTTTTCATGAATATATGTGAGTTCTTGATCCTATCTTGCAAGTCTATAGTCACCTATTATGTGTTATGATCCGACACCCCCAAAGTGACAATAATCGGGATACTTTGATGACCGTAGTTTGAGTTCATGAATTCACTTTGTGCTAATGCTTTGTTCCGGTTCTCTATTAAAAGGAGGCCTTAATATCCCTTAGTTTTCATTAGGACCCCGCTGCCACGGGAGGGTAGGATTAAAGATGTCATGCAAGTTCTTTTCCATAAGCACGTATGACTATATTCGGAATACATGCCTACATTACATTGATGAACTGGAGCTAGTTCTGTGTCACCCTGTGTTATACCTATTACATGAGGAATTGCATCCGACATAATTATCCATCACTGATCCAATGCCCACGAGCTTTTCACATATTGTGCTTCGCTTATTTACTTTTCCGTTGCTACTATTACAATTACTACAAAACTGCTATGTTTACTTTTGCCATTGTTACCATTACTATCATACTACTTTGCTACTAAATACTTTGTTGCAGATACTAAGTTATCCAGGTGTGGTTGAATTGACAACTCAACTGCTAATACTTAAGAATATTCTTTGGCTCCCCTTGTGTTGAATCAATAAATTTGGGTTGAATACTCTACCCTCGAAAGCTATTGCGATCCCCTACACTTGTGGATTATCAAGACTAATTTCCGGCGCCGTTGCCGGGGAGCATAGCTCTATTCTTTGAGTCACTTGGGATTTATATCTGCTGATCACTATGAAGAACTTGAAAGACGCAAGAACTAAGATTTTTTTCCCTCAACTACGAGGGGAGGTAAGGAACTGCCATCTAGCTCTTCACTATATTCTCCGTCTGTTTTGTGTAAGCTTGCGACACCTAAGCCTTCTACTGCTATGAATTCTGATATGTCGCATGTTATTGATGATGCCACTTCTGCTATGCATGATACTTATGATGAAACTACTTTTGTGTTTGATACTACTGTGCCATTAGGTGAATATCTTGATGAACAACTTGCTAGGGTTAGAGAGAATGAAATTATTGATGATAGTGATGATGAAGGTTCTCCCCCTAATTATGAATTGCCTGTTGTTCCTAAGGGTTATGTTATGGATGAAGAAGCTTCTAGAGCTATTTTTGCTTGCAATGATAGATATGATCTTAAGAAGTTATTAGCTAAATGGAAGCAGCAATCTCTTAATGCTAGAATGAAACCTGACCCCGCTTTTGCTACTTCACCTATCTATGTTACTGATAAGGACTATGAATTCTCTGTTGATCCTGAGATAATTACTTTGGTGCAATCTGATCCTTTTTATGGCTATGAATCTGAAACTGTTGTGGCACATCTTACCAAGTTAAATGATATAGCCACCCTGTTTACTAATGATGAGAAGTCTTGCTATTATTATATCCTTAAGATATTTCCATTCTCATTAAAGGGTGATGCTAAAACTTGGTATACGTCTCTTGATCCTGGTTGTGTGCGTAGTCCCCAGGATATGATTTATTACTTCTAAATATTTCCCTGCTCATAAGAAACAAGCTGTCTTGCGGGAAATATATAATTTTGTGCAAATCAAAGAAGAGAGTCTCCCACAAGCTTGGGGGAGGCTTCTCCAATTACTGATACGTCTCCAATAAATAAGTATCTATAATTTATGAAGCATTCATGCTATATTACTATGTGTTTTGAATGATTACAGGCTTTATTATACACTTTTATATTACTTTTGGCACTAACCTGTTAACCGGAGGCCCAGCCCATATTCTTTGCTTTTATTACTGTTTGATATTTCAAGAAAAGGAATATCAAACGGAGTCCAAACGGAATGAAACCTTCGCAACGTGATTTTTGGAAGATTATCATCACGGAGACTTGGAGGTCAAGTCGGAAGATACCGAGGAGCCCAGAGATAGGGGCGCCCCCTACTGTAGCGCCCTGCCTCGTGGACCCCTCGAGCACCCCCAACCGACTTCTTTTGCCTATATAACCCTACGTACCCTAAAACCATAAAAAATCAAGATAGATCGGGAGTTCCACCGCCGCAAGCTTCTGTAGCCACCAAAAGCCTCTCGAGCCTGTTCAAGCACCACGGGGGGGAACCCATCACCGTGGCCATCTTCATCATCCGGTGCTCTCCATGACAAGGAGGAGTAGTTCACCCCGGGCTGAGGGTATGTACCAGAGAGCTATGTGTTTGATCTCTCTCTCTCTCTCTCTCTCTCTCTCGTGTTCTCTTATGGCACGATCTTGATGTATCGCGAGCTTTGCTATTATAGTTGGATCTTATGATGTTTCTCCCCTGTCAGGACGTCGACTCAATGCCACATCGATCTAGCATGTAACACCTCATATCACTTTGTGGCCTCACGCATGGTATTCCCACGGGTGTCGCCTTACCTTTGCCCGGGACTGTTTGCGCCTTTTGGCACACGTATATGATAGTGTTGCTAGCATCCATATGATAAGGAGCCCGGGCTAACATGGCTAGTCGTAAACTCAAAGTGGCACAAACTTACAGGACAGCATCCATGACCCAAAGATCGAACGTGTCGGTCATCAGCGAGTGGATCCAGGCTGTAGCACTGGGCTAGCAGGACTCCGGTGAACCGGGCTGTAGCAATCTAACAGGACTCCGGTATTCATCGCATGACATTTCCTCGAAGGGACAGACACAGGAACGAAGAAGGACACATGCCGGCCAGCCTAAGTGTTCCGGAGCAGTAGCAAGCTACCATGGCTCAGTGGAAGCACTAGGAGACATTTCCCGGTAAGAGAGGCTACCAAGGATAAACAACTAGGTTGTCAGATCCCACACATACCAAGCATTTCAATAACATACACACAATATGCTCGATATGTGCAAATACAACATGGCATCACAACATGACTCTACGACTCAAGTATTTTATTCAATAGGCTCCGAGGAGCGAGATATTACAAACATGGGTCTCATGACCCAACATTCAGAGCATACAAGTCAAAGCACAAGCGGAAGCTCAACATGTCTGAGTACAGACATCTACAAATGAAAAAGGCTGAGAAGCCTGACTATCTACTAGATCCTGCCGAGGGCACAAGATCGTAGCTGAGGTAACAAGCTAAACGTCGAAGTCCACGCGGAACTACTAGTGAGATGGCAGTCTCTCTGCAAAAACATAAAATAGGCAAACGTGAGTACAAATGTACCCAGCAAGACTTACATCAGAACTATCTACATATGCTTCATTATCAACAAAGGGGATGGTGTGGTGTAACTGCAGCAAGCCAGCTTTGACTCGGTGGCTATCCTGAACTACGACTGCTAGTAACTCTTTTGAGGTGGCGCACACGAGTCCACATATTCACCATATCAATACACCACTATGGATCCGCTCCCGTCTCCCTACGAGAATGCCATCCATAGCACTCACGCTTATCTTGCGCATTTTAAAGTATCCACTTTCACTTGTCTATGAACTATACAGGCAACCCAGAAGTCCTTTTCCGCGGACACGGCTATTCGAATAGATCATATTAACCCTGCAGGGGTGTACTTCTTCACACACGCTCTCGCCACTTACCGCCATGTACACCTCGTGTATCTCGGCAACCTTCAAGCGGAAGCATAGCGAGGGAGTCGACCACGACCTGACTAACCACACAAGTCTCTCGTCCAGGTTTATCGCCTATTCGGGTTCCATCCGCAAGGAGATCCGGCCGGGGTGTCGCCACGGCCCCAAACGATGTGTGCAGGGTTCCCAAGCCCACCATCCGGTGCTACTTGGTACACCGGCCATCAGGTTTAATCTCGTCCCAAGCCCACCTGCACGGGTGCCACTTGGTAGACTACTAACACTACCTACAAACACCGAAACTAGTTGCGACTCACGGACAGAGATCAAGTTGATTAATAAGTGAGAGGGGCGAGTTACGGAACCCAATGTGTGGTAGTGGCGATCATGGATCACAAACACAGAACTCAGTTCTCGAGGACGGCTGCAATGAGACAACCCACCATGTACTCCTACATGGCCTCTCACCGCTACCTTTACCAAATCGTGTTCACACACTTAGCTCACACTCGAGAGGACATGTTTACACACCTCCAATTCATCCCGATGAGTCGACTGACTCAACTCTAAGCGAGTGAGCATGACAAACAAACATGAATGAGTAGGCACATCGAGGCTCAAACAACTCGTACTCATGCTAGTGGGTTTCATCTATTTACTGTGGCAATGACAGGTCATGCAGAGGATAAGGGGTTCAACTACTGCAGCAAGTAACAGATGAATCGTTGTTGTCCTAATGTAGTAATAGAGAGCAGGAGCGAGAGAGTGGGATTGTATCGGAATGAACAAGGGTTTTTTGCTTGCCTGGCACTTCTGAAGATAGTATATCTCTTCATCGGTGTCATCGATCTCATCGTCAGAACCACGTCTATCGAGAGGGGACAAACACCGGCAAACAAGGAAGAACACAATCAATGCAATGCACAATATGATGCATGATCATGACATGGAAATATGCTGTGATTTGAGCTAATGCAACTAGCAACAGATTAAATGAAGTTGGTTTGAATACAAGATTCTAATTCAAACTCCATATGTGATTATTCAAATGCCATTTAATTGATTTGACCTAAACAGTGAACAAAAGTTGTTATAACATGCATGAAAATGGTACAGATGGATAGATTGGATTTTTCGGATCATTTTTCATATATAATTTATTTCATTTGGAGTTACGGTTGAATTTCTATGATTTTTAGAAGTGTGTGGTATTTTCTGGAATTTCCTGTATAAAAATAAATCCAGAAAATACTTATTGCATCAGCATTGCGTCACTATGACGTCAAGAATCAACGAGGCGGTCCAGTCAAACTCGACTAGTGGGACCCATGGTCGATCCTACAGTGTTTGCAGGTGGTCGGCGGTGGGGTTAAGTCAACAACCACGTCGGCAAGTCAAGATCGGCGTGTGGGGTCGGTCAACGCTGACGACGTCTTCGGGTCAAACTGACCTGTGGGGCCCATGTGGTTAGTTTAATCTAAACAAAAGCTAAACCAGAGTTAATTAAGCAGCGGGGCCCACATGTCTGTGAGTTTGCGATCATTAGCTTAATACTAATTAGTTGTTAGGCCGGCGTTTAGCCGCCGGCGACGAGCAGAGGCGGCGGCGAGGCTCGGGTTTCGCCCAGACTACGGTTTGAGCCGCGGTTGGGCTCTACGGCTAGCTGGAGATCGCGCGCATCTATCGGTGGCAGTGGGAGGGCGCGAGGTGGCCGGAGTTGAGCACGGCGTCATCCTCGGCGGTGGCCAGAGTTCGGTGGTTGCGGCTGGGGTGGCTAGCACATGCGGGCGAGCAAGGAGAGCAGTGACGCGGCAACTAAGGTGCCCCAGGAGCACGGCGGATAGCAGCAGGGCTCGAGGAAGGCTCGGCAACAGCAGTTCCAGTAGCCATGGCGGACGGTGAGCTATGGCCATGGCGGCGCAGCTAGCTAGGGGATGGACCAGAGAGGGAGAGGTGAGGGGAAACACGTCGGGGCTCACAGAGAGGTCGAAGATTAAACCAGCGGCTCGGGGGAGGCTCTGGAGACGACGGAGCAACGATGGCGATCTCAAACGGCCGCGGCTGAAGATGACGGTGGCGAGGTCGAAGCAGGGCGCCCCCGGTTGCGTGGCTTGACGTAGACGAAGCAGGCGACGGGGCGGAGCACTAGAACACATCAAAGAGGTGAGGGGGAGGCTGTGGACGCGTCGGATGGCGATGGCGGCGGCGATGGCGCTCGGCCGTGGGGGATGACATGAGCCAGGGGAGGGGAGAGGGAGCAGCGAGTGAGGGAGAGTGGATAGGGGTCCAGAGTGACAGCGAGGAAAGGATCGGGGCTCCCAGGTGGAAGCAGGAGGTGGCCGAAGCCCCACGCGCGCGCGCCACACCTCTCCTCCGCCTCTTGGTGAAGGAAGAAGCAGGCATGCCCACAATGGGCTGGCCAGCAGTGTTGGGCCGTCGAGGTGGGCTTCGTGGCCTTGAGTAAGTTTCGTGTAAGTGCTTTCCTTTTATTTATTTCTGTTTTCTATTTTTGCAATTTGTTTTAATTTAGTTTATAAACCAAATCATTTTTATAAATCCTGAAAATATTTGTGGGCAGTAACTGAATTGTTTCAGAGGCCCTCAGTAAGTTTCAGAATATTTGGAGCTACCAAATAT
The DNA here is from genome assembly GCA_021437245.1 of Aegilops speltoides. NCBI lineage: Eukaryota > Viridiplantae > Streptophyta > Magnoliopsida > Poales > Poaceae > Aegilops > Aegilops speltoides. The sequence goes on from CM038146.1 coordinate 143,543,638, forward strand.
TTATAGGAATTAATAGCTCTAATTCAAATACAGTATGAGTTAATTCAAAAATCCATTAATGACCCAGAAAAGTGTGCACCATTTTTGGCAGAGGTTCTAACCCAGGGCAAAAATGATGAACATTTTAGAAGGGCATTTCAGGTTCATCGAAAATGATTTTATGTTGAACCTATTTGATTTGATCTGGTGGTAGGGTTTGATCAGTCCCCATTTCAATTTCAAAAGAATTTAAACATGATGCATCACCAAGGGCTAGCACTAGTGCATTGCCAGAAGCTAGGGATGTGACATCCCCCTCTACTCTCTTGTGATGATATGAGTTTCCCTCTTGAAGTTATCTTATCGGATTGAGTCTTTATTTGAGAACACTTGATGTATGTCTTGCCGTGTTTATCTGTGGTGACAATGGGATATCACGTGCCACTTGATGTATGTTTTGGTGAACAACTTGCGGGTTCCGCCCATGAACCTATGCATAGGGGTTGGCACATGTTTTCTTGACTCTCCTGTAGAAACTTTGGGGCACTCTTTGAAGTACTTTGTGCTGGTTGGATGAATCTGAGATTGTGTGATGCATATCATATAATCATGCCCACGGATACTTGAGGTGACAATGGAGTATCTAGGTGACATTAGGGTTTTGGTTGATTTGTGTCTTAAGGTGTTATTCTAGTACGAACTCTTGAATAGATCGATCCGAAAGAATAACTTTGTAACGCCCTCGATGCGGCTATATCTCCCACGTGTCGAAGCACGACTTAGAGGCATAACCGCATTGAAAGCAATGTCGCAAGTGAGGTAATCTTCGCACAATCCATGTAATACATAAGGGAAAAGATACGTAGTTGGCTTACAATCGCCACTTCACACAATTACATGAATCAAGCATTACATCATCCAGATACAATCAAGGTCCGACTACGGAACCAAAATAAAAGAAGAACCCCAAATCGCATAAAGGTCCACGATCGACCCTAACCTGGGCTCCACTCTCGATCAACTAGAACGAAACAACACAAAGAACAAGATCTTCATCGAGCTCCTCCTTGAGCTTGGTTGCAGCACACCTTTCGGTAAAATAGGCACCGCAAACTGGTTTTGAAGTATCCGTGAGCCACGGGACTCAAAGCAATCTCGCACCCACGAGATCAAGACTATTTAAGCTTATGGGTAAGGTAAAGGCATGAGGTGGAGCTGCAGCAAGCGACTAGCATAAATGGAGGCTAACATACGCAAATGAGAGCGAGAAGAGAAGGCAAAGCACGGTCGATAAGAGTATGATCAAGAAGTGATCCTATAGCAACCTACGTCAAGCATAACTCCAACACCGTGTTCACTTCCCGGACTCCGCCGGAAAGAGACCATCACGGTTACACACACGGTTGATGTATTTTAATTAAGGTCAACTTCAGGTTGTCTACAACCGGACATTAACAAATTCCCATCTGCCACATAACCGCGGGCACGGCTCTCGAAAGTTTATACCCTGCAGGGGTGTCCCAACTTAGCCCATGACAAGCTCTCGCGATCATCGAAGGAATAGACCTTCACCCAAGACACTCCGATCGACTCGGTATCCGGTACATCAAGACATTTCGACAATGGTAAAACAAGACCAGCAAAGCCGCCCGAATGTGCCGACAAATCGATAGGAGCTGCACATATCTCGTTCTCGGGCACACCGGATTGTCCAAACTTCGGTAGGCCAGCCCAGAGTTGCCCTGGTGGCCACCGGCGGTCGACGGTTTGGACCAACACTCAACGAGCACCGCCCCGGGGTAAATAAAGATGACCCTCGGGCTCCGAAACCCAAGGGAAAAAAGGCTAGGTGAGGCAAATGGTAAAAGGCAATGTTGGGCCTTCTTTGGACAAGTTTTATTCAAAGCGAACTGTCGGGGGTCCCATAAATCACCCGACCGCGTAAGGAACGCAAAATCCGGGAACATAACACCGGTATGACGGAAACTAGGGCGGCAAGAGTGGAACAAAACACGGGCATAAGGCCGAGCCTTCCACCCTTTACCAAATATATAGATGCATTAATAATATAAGAGATATTGTGATATCCCAACAAATAAACATGTTCCAACAAGGAACAACATCTCCATGTTCCAACAAGGAACAAACTTCAATCTTCACCGCAACTAACAACGCTATAAGAGGGCTGAGCAAAGCGGTAACATAGCCAAACAACGGTTTGCTAGGAGTGGTGTCAAAGGTTAGAGGTTTGACATGGCAATTTGGGAGGCTGACAAGCAAATGGTAGGCATCGTAGCATTGGCATAGCAAAAGAGCGAGCAAACTAGCATAGCAAAGATAGTAGTGATTTAGAGGGTATGATCATCTTGCCTGAAATCCCGCAAGGAAGAAGAACGATTCCATGAAGAAGACAAATGGACGAAGTCGAACGGATCCTCACAACTCCGGAACGGAACCGAGGCTAACGAAAGAAACAACCCGGAAAGAAACAAACAACATAGTAAACAACCATCACATAAACGTGGCATGATGCGCAAACAAGTATGATGCATGTCCGGTTTAATGAGGCATGGCATGGCATGGCAAAGTGCACAAGCAATCCTACAAATTAAGTGGAGCTCAATATGCAACGGTGCATATTGATGAAACACCACATGCAATTATTTAGTTCTCTCTTGTTTAAGCTAATCATCAATATTAAATGTTGTTAAACATGGCAAGGGGTGAAGCATAACAAAACTACCTAACTAGGCAAGTTTAAATGAGGCCGGAAACAACGAACAACAAGTCCGGAAAATCCCCATGTGCATATTTTAAGGTTTGGTACTGTTCTGCCCTAAACACAATTTTAGAGTTGTTAAACATGCAAGATGAGTGTACCATGTTAAACTAGGCAAAATTCTACCCCATATACATATAAAGTTTATTAAAATCGGAGTTACGGTTAAATAGTTATGAATTAAATCATTTTAGCATGGCATTTGAGCAAAATTAAATAAACAGCAAGTTAAACATTTTAAACATGGATGAAAGTTGGATATTATGAAACTAGATGAAAAACTAGTCATTTTACATATATAAAGTTTTTTACATATGATGCACGGTTGTGGAGTAATTAAATGCATGAAGATGGAGGGCCAATCTGTAAAACTGGCATCTCTGGAAAATAGCTAAAATCACGGATCTGTAAAAAAAACAGATCGGGCGAAATCTCTTTGGACCTGGGCTAAAAAAAAAAAACAAAGAAGGGCGCTGGGGTGTGGCCTCACCCAGTGGGCCTGGCCCGATTCGGTGGAGGAGGCCGGTTGCTGGGCCGGGGCGCGCTGGGCCGTGGCCCACGTAGACGAGGTCAACGGCGCCGGTGGAGGCCGACTGGATCGGGCGCCTCCCGATCCCCGGCGGCGGCGACGCATCGGGATTCCGACGAGGACGGAGGAGGCCAACGGCGCGGCGAAGAGACGGTGAGGCGGCGCGGCGAGGCAGAGCTCACCAGCGAGCGGATCCGGCAGCCGGAGAGCGCGGAGGGCGGCGGGCGCTAAGGTCGGCGGCGGCGCGGCCAGGAGGCGGCAGCGAAGACGATGAGGGCAACGGGAGGCGCGAGGGGCGAGGGCGTGGCTGGCGCTGCGGCGGCGAAGCGTGTTCGGCGACGCGGCCGGGCGGAGGCGGCGCGGCGTGCCGGAGGTCGCCGGCGGCGACGGGCAAGCAGAGGAGCCGGCGAAGGGAGTAGCCAGACGCAGCGCTGATGGCTGCGGGCGGCGCTGGGCGGGCCGCAGGACAGGTGGCGGACGGGGATTGGGTTCGGGCGGCGGTGACGATGACGTGGCACGATATGATTGGACGGAGGGACGTGGCGGCTGGACATGTCCGGCCGTCGGCGGACGCGTCCGGCGGCGGAGAGAGGGGAGTTTTAGGGTTTCATCCGTGAAAATTTCGGGGGAGGTGCAAATATATAAGTAGAGGGAGCTAGGAGAGTCCAAATGAGGAGCGGTTTTCGGCCACGCGATCGTGATCGAACGACCGAGAGCATGGAGGGGAGTTAGATGGGTTTTTGGGCCACTTTGGAAGGGGTGTTGGGCTGCAAACAAAAGAGGCCTCTGCGGTTACCCGGTTAACCGTTGGGGTATCAAACGACCTCCAAATGGCACGAAACTTGACAGGCGGTCTACCGGTGCTATACCAAGGCCGCTTGGCAAACCTCGGGCCATTCCGGGAAAGTTTAACACCCGCTCACAACAGAAGAGAAGAAGGGGACGCCGGGTGACATAGGAGTGCCGGATTGCAAAACGGACAACGGGGAAAATGCTCGGATGCATGAGACGAACATGTATGCAAAATGAAATGCACATGATGACATGATAAAATGCAAATGATGACATGGTGAAATGCAACACGCAAGCAATGACATGCCAACAACGGCAAATAACTGGCAGACACCTGGCGCATCGGATCCGGGGCGTTACAACACTCCACCACTATGAGAGGATCTCGTCCCGAGATCTAGAATGGCACCGGAGAGAAACGGAAGAGGAAGAGAGGAGGTAAAACAAAGTTGCTTCTTTGAGAAATGAGTGAAACCACGAACCTTGAGAGGTTGATTAATTTAAAAGAAAGAGTACAACAAAGAAACAAACACCGTTGAGAAGAAATGATAATTGGTCTTGCTGATGTTGAAGTGATCGGATCCACTTGAAAAGAAACACGCCGGTTGGAAAGAGTTGACATGACAATCTCGATTGTCGAGAAGGATTGGTATTCACATCGGAGTATGAGAACACCATTTCGGAAAGGTATGGAATCAACACTTGACTTCGAAGCAACTCGAATACCACAACTCAAAACAAAAACAAAGGATTGGCTTGCAAAATAAGCCGGAACAAACATATGATAGAGATTTCGTCCGAAGTTTTCGTGGTGGGGCCTACACGGGCTCAATCGTACAGCACCATCATGTACAAGGCAGTGCACATGACATCTGAAGCGCCCCCCAGTCGGCATAGCCAAGGACTCTTTAAGACACAACGAGACCATCAGAAACCAACCGTGAATAGGCGGACCACTAGACGCCGAACCCCAATTTCATATCATACATCTGTCGGAAAGATATGCTAAGAGCTACTTGAATTCCCACCTATAAAACTCCCGAAACTTTCTGGTTATGCAATCTGGTGTTGGGGATACAGGGGAGCAATATATCTCACACAAACTAACAATCCCTACATCCAGCTGTATCCATCCGTCAACACATAACCAAGAAACCTTCGAGATCGTCTACCTCAACCTTGAAAAGCATCCGTTATACTGAGTCATGGCAATACTCCGTACTCACCTCAAGATTGGGTTAGCGGGTTATCTCACCAACCGACCGCATAAAAGAGATTTTCGATGTCGGCGTCTAACTCGGTATTCCAGAATCGCAACGATAAAATTATGACGACAACACCTCGGAGCTCAACTCCCCGACACCGCCACAACCCCTAAATGTCGAGGCACCAAGAACAATGTTGTCATCATAAAACCATCGAACGATTCTAAGATACCAGCGTGATCCTAAAAAAAATTTAGTGAAATTTTAGAAGAGAAGAGTCAAAACTCTACGTCGGGATACCTCACCGGAAGGTCGAAGGACCGGGAGTAAAAGAATTCCTAAACTCTCGATATATATAATCCTAAATGACTCAAAACATTTTTTAGACACAACTCGCCACTAAAAACGATCAAGCGGTGGGGGCTCCTAAGGTCGGGATGGCTCGATTACCAACTTGTAGCGCCTCGATGCGGCTATATCTCCCACGTGTCGAAGCACGACTTAGAGGCATAACCGCATTGAAAGCAATGTCGCAAGTGAGGTAATCTTCGCACAATCCATGTAATACATAAGGGAAAAGATACGTAGTTGGCTTACAATCGCCACTTCACACAATTACATGAATCAAGCATTACATCATCCAGATACAATCAAGGTCCGACTACGGAACCAAAATAAAAGAAGAACCCCAAATGCGACAAAAGGTCCACGATCGACCCCAACTGGGCTCCACTACTGATCAACTAGAACGAAACAACACAAAGAACAAGATCTTCATCGAGCTCCTCCTTGAGCTTGGTTGCAGCACCTGCTCGGTAAAATAGGCACCTGCAAACTGGTTTTGGAAGTATCCGTGAGCCACGGGACTCAAACAATCTCGCACTCCACGAGATCAAGACTATTTAAGCTTATGGGTAAGGTAAAGGCATGAGGTGGAGCTGCAGCAAGCGACTAGCATAAATGGAGGCTAACATACGCAAATGAGAGCGAGAAGAGAAGGCAAAGCACGGTCGATAAGAGTATGATCAAGAAGTGATCCTATAGCAACCTACGTCAAGCATAACTCCAACACCGTGTTCACTTCCCGGACTCCGCCGGAAAGAGACCATCACGGTTACACACACGGTTGATGTATTTTAATTAAGGTCAACTTCAGGTTGTCTACAACGGACATTAACAAATTCCCATCTGCCACATAACCGCGGGCACGGCTCTCGAAAGTTTATACCCTGCAGGGGTGTCCCAACTTAGCCCATGACAAGCTCTCGCGATCATCGAAGGAATAGACCTTCACCCAAGACACTCCGATCAGACTCGGTATCCCGGTACATCAAGACATTTCGACAATGGTAAAACAAGACCAGCAAAGCCGCCCGAATGTGCCGACAAATCCCGATAGGAGCTGCACATATCTCGTTCTCGTGGCACACCGGATTGTCCAAACTTCCGGTAGGCCAGCCCAGAGTTGCCTTCGGTAGCCACCGGCGGCCGACGGTTTGGACCAACACTCACAACGAGCACCGCCGGGGGGTAATAAAGATGACCCTCGGCCCGAAACCCAAGGGAAAAAGGCTAGGTGAGGCAAATGGTAAAAGGCAATGTTGGGCCTTGCTGGACAAGTTTTATTCAAAGCGAACTGTCAGGGGGGTCCCATAAATCACCCGACCGCGTAAGGAACGCAAAATCCGGGAACATAACACTGGTATGACGGAAACTAGGGCGGCAAGAGTGGAACAAAACACCAGGCATAAGGCCGAGCCTTCCACCCTTTACCAAATATATAGATGCATTAATAATATAAGAGATATTGTGATATCCCAACAAATAAACATGTTCCAACAAGGAACAACATCTCCATGTTCCAACAAGGAACAAACTTCAATCTTCACCTGCAACTAACAACGCTATAAGAGGGGCTGAGCAAAGCGGTAACATAGCCAAACAACGGTTTGCTAGGAGTGGTGTCAAAGTTTAGAGGTTTGACATGGCAATTTGGGAGGCTGACAAGCAAATGGTAGGCATCGTAGCATTGGCATAGCAAAAGAGCGAGCAAACTAGCATAGCAAAGATAGTAGTGATTTCGAGGGTATGATCATCTTGCCTGAAATCCCGCAAGGAAGAAGAACGATTCCATGAAGAAGACAAACGGACGAAGTCGAACGGATCCTCACAACTCCGGAACGGAACCGAGGCTAACGAGAGAAACAACCCGGAAAGAAACAAACAACATAGTAAACAACCATCACATAAACGTGGCATGATGCGCAAACAAGTATGATGCATGTCCGGTTTAATGAGGCATGGCATGGCATGGCAAAGTGCACAAGCAATCCTACAAATTAAGTGGAGCTCAATATGCAACGGTGCATATTGATGAAACACCACATGCAATTATTTAGTTCTCTCTTGTTTAAGCTAATCATCAATATTAAATGTTGTTAAACATGGCAAGGGGTGAAGCATAACAAAACTACCTAACTAGGCAAGTTTAAATGAGGCCGGAAACAACGAACAACAAGTCCGGAAAATCCCCATGTGCATATTTTAAGGTTTGGTACTGTTCTGCCCTAAACACAATTTTAGAGTTGTTAAACATGCAAGATGAGTGTACCATGTTAAACTAGGCAAAATTCTACCCCATATACATATAAAGTTTATTAAAATCGGAGTTACGGTTAAATAGTTATGAATTAAATCATTTTAGCATGGCATTTGAGCAAAATTAAATAAACAGCAAGTTAAACATTTTAAACATGGATGAAAGTTGGATATTATGAAACTAGATGAAAAACTAGTCATTTTACATATATAAAGTTTTTACATATGATGCACGGTTGTGGAGTAATTAAATGCATGAAGATGGAGGCCAATCAGAAACTGGCATCTCGAAAATAGCTAAAATCACGGATCGTAAAAAAACAGATCGGGCGAAATCAAATTGGGGACTGGGCTAACAGCTAACAAAAAAAAACAAAGAAGGGCGCTGGGTGTGGCTCACCAGTGGGCCTGGCCCGATTCGTGGAGGAGGCGGTTCTTTGGCCGGGCGCTGGCCGGGCCCACGAGACGAGGTCAACGGCGCCGGTGGAGGCCGACTGGATCGGGCGCCTCCCGATCCCCGGCGGCGGCGACGCATCGGGATTCCGACGAGGACGGAGGAGGCCAACGGCGCGGCGAAGAGACGGTGAGGCGGCGCGGCGAGGCAGAGCTCACCAGCGAGCGGATCCGGCAGCCGGAGAGCGCGGAGGCGGCGGGCGCTAAGGTTGGCGGGCGCGCGCGCGGCGGCGGCGAAGACGATGAGGGCAACGGGAGGCGCGAGGGGCGAGGGCGTGGCTGGCGCTGCGGCGGCGAAGCGTGTTCGGCGACGCTGGGCCGGGCGGAGGCGGCGCTGGCGAAGCAGTGAGGTCGCCGGCGGCGACGGGCGCGGCAGGAGCCGGCGAAGGGAGCAGCCAGACGCAGCGCGCTGGAGGCCTGGGCGGCGCGGGGCGGGCCGCAGATGTGGCGGACGGGATTGGGTTCGGGCGGCGGTGACGATGACGTGGCACGATATGATTGGACGGAGGGACGGGCGGCTGGATATGTCCGCCGTCGGCGGACACGGCCCGGCCGGCGGAGAGAGGGAGTTTTAGGGTTTCATCCGTGAAAATTTCGGGGGAGGTGCAAATATATAGGTAGAGGGAGCTAGGAGAGTCCAAATGAGGAGCGGTTTTCGGCCACGCGATCATGATCGAACGACCGAGAGCATGGAGGGGAGTTAGATGGGTTTTTGGGCCAGTTTGGAAGGGGTGTTGGGCTGCAAACAAAAGAGGCCTCTGCGGTTACCCGGTTAACCGTTGGGGTATCAAACGACCTCCAAATGGCACGAAACTTGACAGCGGTTCACCGGTGTTATACCAAGGCCGCTGGCAAACCTCGGCCATTCCGGAAAGTTTAACACCCGCCACAACAGAAGAGAAGAAGGGACGCCGGTGACATAGGAGTGCCGGATTGCAAAACGGACAACGGGAAAATGCTCGGATGCATGAGACGAACATGTATGCAAAATGAAATGCACATGATGACATGATAAAATGCAAATGATGACATGGTGAAATGCAACACGCAAGCAATGACATGCCAACAACGGCAAATAACTGGCAGACACCTGGCGCATCGGATCCGGGGCGTTACAAACTTTGAGGTGGTTTTGTACCCTACCATAATCTCTACGTTTGTTCTCCGCTATTAGTGGCTTTGGAGTGACTCTTTGTTGCATGTCGAGGGATTGTTATATGATCTATCTATGTTATTATTGTTGAGAGAACTTGCACTGGTGAAAGTATGAACCCTAGGCCTTGTTTCCTATCATTGCAATACCGTTTACGCTCACTTTTATCATTAGTTACCTTGCTGTTTTTATATTTTTAGATTACAATTACCCATATCTATTATCCATATTGCACTTGTATCACCATCTCTTCACCGAACTAGTGCACCTATACAATTTACCATTGTATTGGGTGTGTTGGGGACACAAGAGACTCTTTGTTATTTGGTTGCGGGGTTTCTTGAGAGAGACCATCTTCATCCTACGCCTCCTACGGATTGATAAACCTTAGGTCATCCACTTGAGGGAAATTTGCTACTGTCCTACAAACCTGTGCACTTGCAGGCCCAACAACGTCTACAAGAAGAAGGTTGTGTAGTAGACATCAATTACTTAATGCTTTGCCTGATCATCCTCTTAAGAAAAATGAAATACTTGATATCTTTTATAATGGACTAACCGATGCTTCCAAGGACTACTTGGATAGTTGTGCCGGTTGTGTTTTCAGGGAAAGAACAGTCAACCAAGCTGAATTACTATTGAATAATATGTTGACTGATGAAAATAATTGGACTCTTCCTGAGCCAATTGAGCCAACTCCTGAGCCTATTACTAAACCAACTCCGAAGAAGAGGGGAGTTCTATTTCTCAGTCCTGAAGATATGCAAGAGGCAAAGAAATCTATGAAAGAAAAAGGTATTAAAGCTGAAGATGTTAAGAATTTACCTCCTATTGAAGAAATACATGGTCTTAATATACCGCTTGTTGAAGAACCACATTGTCTTGATAACCCGACACAGGTAGTAAAGGTAAATTCTCTCTATAGATATGATAAAGTTGAAATCCCGTCTACTAAATTTCATAGCCCATGCTTAGATGAATTTGATGACTTTATGGCTAGACAAGAAAGTTTTAATGCTTATGTTGGTAGAGAATTAAAGAATAATGCTTTCGAGATAGGACGCTTGAGTGATTATATGGCTAGAGTTAAAGGTGAACTTAAACACATTAGCAAATATGCTTCTATGGTTACCACTCAAGCTGAGAAAGTACTTAAAGCTCAAAGTGATTTGCTCGATGAATTAAATAATAAGCATGATTTTGCTGTTAGAGTGGCTACTAGATCTGGTAGAATGATTCAGGAACCTTTGTATCCTGAAGGCCACCCTAAGAGAATCGAGCAAGATTCTTAGAGAAATAATTTAGAGGCACCTAGTTCTTCTAAAAAGAAGAAAAAGAAAAATGATAGGACTTTGCATGCTTCTAGTGAACCTGTTGTAGACACACCTGAGAATCCCAATGATATTTCTATTTCTGATGCTGAAACACAATCAGGTGATGAACATGAACCTCGTGATAATGTTAATGATAATGTTCATGATGATGCTCAACCTAGTAATAACAATGATGTAGAGATTGGACCTGTTGTTGATCTTGATAATCCACAATCAAAGAATCAACGTTATGATAAGAGAGACTTTGTCGCTAGGAAGCATGGTAGAGAGAGAGATCCATGGGTTCAGAAACCGATGCCCTTTCCTCCTAAACCATCCAAGACAATGAGGATTTTGAACGCTTTGCTGAAATGATTAAACCTATTTTCTTACGCATGCACTTAACTGATATGCTTAAATTAAATCCTTATGCTAAATATATGAAGGATATCATTACAAATAAAAGAAAGATACCAGAAGCTGAAATTTCCACCATGCTTGCTAATTATACTTTTAAGGGTGGAATACCAAAGAAATTTGGAGATCCAGGGGTACCAACTATACCATGCTCCATTAAAAGAAACTATGTTAAAACCGCTTTATGTGATCTTGGAGCCGGTGTTAGTGTTATGCCTCTTTCTTTATATCGTAGACTTGAATTGAATAAGTTGACACCTACTGAAATATCTTTGCAAATGGCTGATAAATCAACCTGCTATATTGCCGATATTTGTGAGGATGTGCCTGTTGTGGTTGCAAATGTCACTATCTTAACGGACTTTGTTATTCTTGATATTCCCGAGGACGATAGTATGTCAATTATCCTTGGTAGACCCTTTTTGAATACTGCAGGGGCTGTTATTGATTGCAACAAAGGCAATGTCAATTTTCATGTTAATGGTAATGGCATACGATAAACTTTCCGAGGAAACAACCTCAACTTCACAGCATCAATTCTATTGGAAAAGTTCCAACTATAATTGTTGGAGGTTTTGAATTTCCTCTTTCTACTGTCAAGAAAAAGTATGATATTCTAATTGTTGGGGATGTTCATATTCCCGTTGAGGTAACCTAGTATTATTCGAAATTTCTCCGGTTCCGTGTTATTCGGAATGAGTTTGTTAACAAGACTTGATCAACCTTGTTAGTGGATTCATTTAGATGATCATGAGATGGATGGAACTAGAGGGCACAACCTTCTGTACCCTCTTTTTACTTTCTATTATTTAGAATAAATGAAGCAAAAATAGTATTATCTGTCTGTTTTCTGAAATATCCGTGCAATAAAAAATATCCCGAAAATAAAAGTGCTCCAAATGCCCTAAAAATTTAGTGTGTTTTTCATAGATTATTTGAGGATTTTAGGCACTGAGAACACAGCAAGGGGCCAAGCACCTGGCCACGAGGGTGGAGGGCGCGCCCACTCCCCCTGGGCGCCCCCCTATCTCGTGGGCCCATGGTGGCCCCCTCCACTTATTCCTGCACCCACACACTCCATCTTCCTCCCAAAAAAATCCCCATCCAGCTCAAGCACGAGTTCTAGCTCATTTTGCTATGATTTTCGATCTCCTTGCTCAAAGCTCTATTCACAAAACTGCTTTGGGAGATTGTTGCTTGGTATATAACTCCTCCAGTGGTCCAATTAGTTTTTGTTCTAGTGCTTTATTCATTGCAAATTTTTGCTGCATAGGTGACCCTGTTCTTGAGCTTGCATGTCAAATTTATGAGGTCCCAAGTAATTCTAATGCATGATATAGGCTCTAGGCACTTGTGGGAGTAGTTGCTATCAATCTTATTTAGTTTGATTCACTTTTATTTTGAAGTTACTAAAATTTCAGAATTTTTCAGAGGAAAAAATATGTCCAGGAGAATGTACCAGTGGTTCCTCAACTAAGAGAGGACCTAGGCGTGCTATGCGTGAGCAAGACGATGAACCACCAAGGGAAGCCGAAGTGCGGGCCTGCGAGTGGCCATCAGGAGAGTTCATGGTCAATGCAGGCATTAAGGATGAATTTGACGCATATGTGCGTAATGCTAATCTTGAAGACTTCATACAAGGCAAAACGAAGATATGTTGTTACCAGGGAGGAGGCAACCGAACACGAGGGGAGAGCGGAGGCAGCTCGTCAACATGTCGCAGCTCAGGATGCATTGGCTGCTGCATCTCAGTACGACCCCAGTTATAACTTTGGATTTCAGCCAGGCTATCCTTGGCATTAGACCAACTTAGGCCAAAAGCCTAAGCTTGGGGGAGTACGTATTTCTCACCGACTTTACATTCATGTTCACACACTATTCTAGTTGTCGGTGCTCATACTCTTTCATTGTATTATCCATGCTAGTTTAATTTTCTTTTTTCTAGCCTTCTTCTTGTGTGTTTGATAAACCTTAAGAAAACCAAAAAAAGTTAGTTAGTTTAATTTCCATGCTTGTAGAAGTAATCAAAATGAAAACCCAAAAAGATTTCCCGTTCTTCTTTTACTTGTTGGGACCTTTCCCGTGTAAATAGTTTTATTTTCTTTTCTTTCCTTTGGGGGTCGAGAGGAGAAGACCATAATGAGAATGTTTAGTGGCTCTTATATGCGTGATTGTTGATTTAACTTAGAGCCCATATTACTTTGTCTCCTCTCTTGAATTGAATGCTTGCAGATTCCATCTTAGTCCAATGCACGTGCACTATTATTATTATACACACCGTTCGGTCGTGCTAGTGAAAGGCAATAATGACGATATAAGATGGACTGCTTGAGAGAAGAAAAGCTGGTATGAACTCGACCTCTCTTGTTTTTGTAAATATGATGACTTCATCATTTCTGATTCAACTTATTATGAATAAACATGTTTGCAATGACATTTAGAGATTATAGTTGCTTATGCCATGCTTAATTAGCTAGGAGCTTGTAATGGTTTACCTTTGCTACCTCTTGAGCACTGCGTTGGATTTCCCCGAAGAGGAGAGGATGATGCAGCAAAGTAGTGTAAGTATTTCCCTTAGTTTTTGAGAACCAAGGTATCAATCCAGTAGGAGACCACGCACAAGTCCCTCGTACCTACACAAAACGATAGCTACTCGCAACCAACGCGATTAGGGGTTGTCAATCCCTTCACGGTCACTTACGAGAGTGAGATCTAATAAAGATGATAAATAATATTTTTGGTATTTTTGATAGATAGATGCAAAGTGAAAAGTAAAATGCAAAGTAAAAACAAAGCAAGTAATAAAGCGATAGAGATTGATATGATGAGAATAGACCCGGGGCCATAGGTTTCACTAGTGGCTTCTCTCAAGAGCATAGATATTCTACGGTGGGTGAACAAATTACTGTTGAGCAATTGGCAGAATTGAGCATAGCTATGAGTATATCTAGGTAATGATCATGTATATAGGCATCACATCCGAGACAAGTAGATCGAAACGATTCTGCATCTACTACTATTACTCCACTCATCGACCGCTATCCAGCATGCATCTAGAGTATTAAGTTAAAAACAGAGTAACGCCTTAAGCAAGATGACATGATGTAGAGGGATAAATTCATGCAATATGATAAAAAAAACCATCTTGTTATCCTCGATGGCAACAATACAATACGTTCTTGCTGCCCCTTCTGTCACTGGGAAAGGACACGGCAAGATTGAACCCAAAGCTAAGCACTTCTCCCATTGCAAGAACTACCAATCTAGTTGGCCAAACCAAAAAGGATAATTCGAAGAGACTTGCAAAGATAACTCAATCATACATAAAAGAATTCAGAGAAGATTCAAATATTTTCCATAGATAATACTGGATCATAAACCCACAATTCATCGGTCTCAACAAACACACCACAAAAAGAAGATTACATCGAATAGATCTCCACGAGAGAGGGGAGAACATTGTATTGAGATCTAAAAGAGAGAAGAAGCCATCTAGCTACTAGCTATGGACCCAAGGTCTCAAGTAAACTACTCACACTTCATCGGAGGGGCTATGGTGTTGATGTAGAAGCCCTCCATGGTGGATGCCCCCTCGTGAGCTCCTAACAGGCCCCAAGATGGGATCTCGTGGATACAGAAGGTTGCGGCGGTGGAATTAGGTTTTTGGCTCCTGTTCTGATCGTTTGGGGATACGTAGGTATATATAGGAGGAAGGAATACATCGGTGGAGCAGCAGGGGGCCCACGAGGTAGGGGGGCGCGCCCTCCACCCTCGTGACCGCCTCTTTTGTTCCTTGGAGTAGGGTCCAAGTCTCCTGGATCACATTTGGTGAGAAAATCACGTTCCCGAAGGTTTCATTCCGTTTGGACTCCGTTTGATATTCTGTTTCTTTGAAACACTGAAATAGGCAAAAAAACAGCAATTCTGGGCTGGGCCTCCGGTTAATAGGTTAGTCCCAAAAATAATATAAAAGTGGAAAATAAAGCCCAATATAGTCCAAAACAGTAGATAAAGTAGCATGGAGCAATCAAAATTATAGATACGTTGGAGCGATCGATCGCATCCCCAAGCTTAATTCTCGCTCGTCCTCGAGTAGGTAAATGATAAAAAGAATTTTTGATGTGGAGTGATACTTTGGCATAATTTCAATGTAAATCTTCTTAATTGTGATATGAATATTCAGATCCGAAAGATTCAAGACAAAAGTTCATATTGACACAAAAAGTAATAATACTTCAAGCATACTAATCAAAGCAATCATGTCTTCTCAAAATAGCATGGCAAAAGAAAGTTCATCCCTACAAAATCATATAGTTAGGCTATGCTTCATTTTCGTCACACAAAGATGTTCCCAACTTCTATACCCCCGATGACAAGCCAAGCAATTGTTTCATACTTAAATAATCTCAAACATTTTCAATCTTCATGGAATACATGAGCGTGAGCCATGGATATAGCACTATGGGTGGAATAGAATATGATGATGGGGATTGTGTGGAGAAGACAAAAAAAGAGAAAGTCTCACATTGACGAGGATAATCAACGGGCTATGGAGATGCCCATCAATTGATGTCAACATGAGGAGTAGGGATTGCCATGCAACGGATGCACTAGAGCTATGAATGCTCAACAAAAGAAAACTAGTGGGTGTGCATCCAACTTGCTTGCTCATGAAGACCTAGGGCATTTGAGGAAGCCCATCGTAGGAATATACAAGCCAAGTTTTATAATGAAAAATTCCCACTAGTATAAAAAGACAACTTATGAGACTCACTATATGAAGAACAAGGTGCTACTTTGAAGCACAATATATGAGACTCACTACATGAAGGACAAGGTGCTACTTTGAAGCACAAGTGTGGAAAAAGAGATAGTAGCATTGCACTTTTTATTTATTTCCTTTTTCCCTTTTTTTGGGCCTTTCTCTTTTTCTTTTGGCCTTTTTTTGGGGCAATGCTCTAATAATGATCATCATCACACTTCTATTGATTACAACATAAGGATTACAACTCGAAACTTAGAACAAGATATGGCTCTATATGAATGCCTCCGGCGGTGTACCGGGATGGTGCAATGAATCAAGAGTGACATGTTTGAAAAATAATGCATGGTGGCCTTGCCACAAATATGATGTCAACTACATGATCATGCAATGGCAATATGACAAAAGTAATGTATGTCATGATGAAGATGATGGAAGTTGCATGGCAATATATCTCGGAATGGCTATGGAAATGCCATGTAGGTATGGTGGCTGTTGTGAGGAAGATAAAAGGAGGTTTATGTGTGATAGAGCGTATCATATCACGGGGTTTGGATGCACCGGCGAAGTTTGCACCAACTCTCAAGGTGAGAAAGGGCAATGCACGGTATCAAAGAGGCTAGCAAAGGCGGAAAGGTGAGAGTGCGTATAATCCATGGACTCAACATTAGTAAAAAGAACTCATATACATATTGCAAAAATTTAGAAGCCATCAAAAATCAAGTACTATGTGCATGCTCCTAGGGGGATAGATTGGTAGGAAAAGACCATCGCTCGTCCCCGACCGCCACTCATAAGGATGCACAAGCCAGGTACACTTCATGTTTCAAATTTGTTACACAACTTTAACCATACGTCCATGCTATGGGACTTGCAAACTTCAACACAAGCATTCTTTGAATTCATAATTACCCAACTAGCACGACTTT
This sequence comes from Aegilops speltoides, assembly GCA_021437245.1. NCBI lineage: Eukaryota > Viridiplantae > Streptophyta > Magnoliopsida > Poales > Poaceae > Aegilops > Aegilops speltoides. The sequence continues at coordinate 143,560,547 of CM038146.1, forward strand.
GATACTATCACCTCCATATCTCAAAACAATTATCAAGCATCAAACTTATCTTAGTATTCAACGCACTCAAAAGAAAGTTTCACATATCTTGAACACCAAGTATATTAACATTAAGCAAATTACCATGCTATTAACGACTCTCAAAATATTCTAAGTGAAGCATGAGAGATCAACAGTTTCTTTAAAACAAATCCACCACCGTGCTCTAAACGATCTAAGTGAAGCACTAGAGCAAAAATTATCACGCTCAAAAGATATAAGTGAAGCACTATGAGCAAAACTATCAAGCTCAAAAGATATAAGTGAAGCACATAGAGTATTCTAACAAATTCCAATTCATGTATGGCTATCTCAAAAGGTGTGTACAGCAAGGATGATTGTGGTAGACTAACAGGCAAAGACGCAAATAATACAAGACGCTCCAAGCAAAACACATATCATGTGGTGAATAAAAATATAGCTCCAAGTAAATTACCGATGGAAGTGGACGAAAGAGGGGATGCCTTCCGGGGCATCCCCAAGCTTTGAATTTTTCGTGTCCTTGAATTATCTTGGGGGTGCCATGGGGCATCCCCAAGCTTAGGCTCTTGCCATTCCTTGTTCCATAATCCATCAAAAGAATTCACCCAAAACTTGAAAACTTCACAACACAAAACTCAACAGAAATCTCGTGAGCTCCGTTAGAGAAAGAAAACAAAAGACTACTTCAAGGTACTATAATGAACTCATTATTTATTTATATTGTTGTTAAACCTACTTTATTCCAACTTCTCTATGGATTATAAACTATTTTATTAGCCATAGATTCATCAAAATAAGCAAACAACACACGCAAAACAGAATCTGTGAAAAAAAGAACAGTCTGTAGCAATCTGTAACTAACGCAAACTTCTGGAACTCTAAAAATTCTACCAAAATAGGAAGACCTGGAAAATTTGTTTATTGAATATCAGCAAAAAAAATAAATGCAAAAACACGTTCCTGTGATCTAACAAAATTATATTCGTGCGTGCAAAGTTTCTGTTTTTCAGCAGAATCAAATCAACTATCATCGTAGGTTATCCTATAGGTTCTACTTGGCACAAACACTAATTAAAACATAAAACCACATTAAAACAGAGTCTAGATGGATTATTTATTCCTAAACAGAAGAAAAAACAAAAAAACACAAAATAAAATTGGGTTGCCTCCCAACAAGCGCTATCGTTTAACGCCCCTAGCTAGGCATAAAAGCAAGGATAGATCTAGGTATTGCCATCTTTGGTAGGTAATCCATAAGTGGCTCTCATAATAGATTCATATGGTAATTTGATTTTCTTTCTAGGAAAGTGTTCCTTCCTTCATATCAATAATTGCACCGATCGTTCTAAGGAAAGGCCTACCAAGAATAATAGGACATGAAGGATTGCAATCTATATCAAGAACGATAAAATCTACGGGCACATAATTCCTATTGGCAACAATAAGAACATCATTAATTCTTCCCATAGGCTTTCTAATAGTGGAATCCGCAAGATGCAAGTTTAGAGAGCAATCATCAAAGTCACAGAAATCTAGCAAATCACAAAAAGTTTTTGGAATAGTAGAGACACTAGCACCCAAATCACACAAAGCATGAAACTCATAATCTTTAATTTTAATTTTGATAGTAGGTTCCCACTCATCATAGAGTTTCCTAGGGATAGAAACTTTCAACTCAAGTTTTTCTTCATAAGATTGCATCAAAGCATCAACAATGTGTTCGGTAAAGGCCTTATTTTGACTATAAGCATGAGGAGAATCTAGCACGGATTGCAACAAGGAAATACAACCAATCAAAGTGCAATTTTCATAATTAAATTCCTTGAGATCCAAAATAGTGGGTTTAGCAACAAATAGGTTTTTATTTCTTTCAATCCCACTTTCATCAATTTCATCATCAAGATCTAGAAACTCCGAATTCTTAAAACACCTTCTAGGTAAAGGAAGATCATATTCAGTTTCATCAAGATTCATATTGCAAAACAAGGATTTAATGGGGGACACATCAATAACTTTTAGATCTTCATCTTGATTTTCATAGGAATTGGAAGAACACGCTTTAATAAAGGCATCTTTGGAAGCACGCATCCTAGCGGTTCTTTCCTTGCACTCATCAATGGAAATTCTCATGGCTTTGAGAGACTCATTGATATCATGCTTAGGAGGAATAGATCTAAGCTTTAAAGAATCAATTTCAAGAGAAATTCTATCAACGTTTCTAGCCGAATCATCAACTTTAAGCAATTTCTCTTCAAGCAAAGCATTAAAATTCTTTTGTGAATTCATAAACTCTTTAACACTACTCTCAAATCCAGAGGGCATCTTATTAAAATTTCCATAAGAGTTGTTGTAGGAATTTCCATAATTATTAGAAGGATTACTAGGATAAGGCCTAGGATTAAAATTCCCTCTATAAGCGTTGTTTCCAAAACTATTCCTACCAACAAAATTCACATCCATAGATTCATTATTATTCTCAAGCAAAGTAGATAAAGGCATATCATTGGGATCAAGAGGAGTATTTTTAGGAGAAAACATCTTCATAAGTTCATCCATCTTTTCACTCAAAACATTGATTTCTTCTATAGCATGCACTTTTTTACTAGAAGATCTTTCGGTGTGCCATTGAGAATAATTAGCCATAATATTATCGAGTAATTTTGTAGCATCTCCTAACGTAATTTCCATAAATGTGCCTCCCGTGGCCGAATCTAAAAGATTTCTAGAAGCAAAATTCAATCCGGCATAAAAAATTTGTATGATCATCCATAAATTCAAACCATGAGTAGGGAAATTGTGAAGCATCAATTTCATTCTTTCCCAAGATTGGGCAACATGCTCATGATCAAGTTGTTTAAAATTCATAATATCATTCCTAAGAGTGATGATCTTAGCGGGAGGAAAATACTTAGAGATAAAAGCATCTTTGCACTTGTTCCAAGAATCAATACTATTTTTAGGCAATGACGAAAACCAAACTTTAGCACGATCTCTAAGTGAAAACAGAAATAACTTCAATTTGACAATATTGTTATCCGTATCTTTCTTCTTTTGCATATCACACAAATCAATAAAATTGTTTAGATGAGTAGCGGCATCTTCACTAGGAAGGCCGGCGAATTGATCTTTCATAACAAGATTCAACAAAGCAGTATTGATTTCACAAGACTCATCATTATTAAGAGGAGCAATCGGAGTACTAAGGAAATCATTACTATTGGTATTCGAGAAGTCACACAATTTCGTATTATCTTGCGCCATGGCAACAAGTAATCCAACACACAAGCAAACAGAAAGGCAACGGGAAAAAGGCAAACGGGAAATAGAGGAGGAGATTAGGAAAGAGAGGGCGAATAAAACGGCAAGGGTGAAGTGGGGGAGAGGAAAACGAGAGGCAAATGGCAAATAATGTAATGCGAGAGATAGGGATTGTGATGGGTACTTGGTTTTGTTGACTTGCTTGCGTGAGCCTCCCCGACAACGGCGCCAGAGATTCTTCTTGCTACCTCTTCAGCACTGTGTTGGATTTCCCCAAAGAGGAGAGGATGATGCAGCAAAGTAGCGTAAGTATTTCCCTCAGTTTTTGAGAACCAAGGTACCAATCCAAGAGGAGACCACGACAAGTCCCTCGTACCTACACAAAACGATAGCTACCGCAACCAACGCGATTAGGGGTTGTCAATCCTTCACGGTCACTTACGAGAGTGAGATCGATAGAGATGATAAATAATATTTTGGTATTTTTGATAGATAGATGCAAAGTGAAAAGTAAAAGGCAAAGTAAAAACAAAGCAAGTAATAAAGCGATAGAGATTGATATGATGAGAATAGACCCGGGGGCCATAGGTTCCACTAGTGGCTTCTCTCAAGAGCATAGATATTCTACGGTGGGTGAAAAAATTACTGTTGAGCAATTGGCAGAATTGAGCATAGCTATGAGTATATCTAGGTAATTATCATGTATATAGGCATCACATCCGAGACAAGTAGATCGAAACGATTCTGCATCTACTACTATTACTCCACTCATCGACCGCTATCCAAAGATGCATCTAGAGTATTAAGTTAAAACAGAGTAACGCCTTAAGCAAGATGACATGATGTAGAGGATAAATTCATGCAATATGATAAAACCCCATCTTGTTATCCTCGATGGCAACAATACAATACGTTCTTGCTGCCTTATACATCACTTTGGGAAAGGACACGCAAGATTGAACCCAAAGCTAAGCACTTCTCCCATTGCAAGAACTACCAATCTAGTTGGCCAAACCAAAAAGGATAATTCGAAGAGACTTGCAAAGATAACTCAATCATACATAAAAGAATTTAGAGAAGATTCAAATATTTTCCATAGATAATACTGGATCATAAACCCACAATTCATCGGTCTCAACAAACACACCGCAAAAAGAAGATTACATTGAATAGATCTCCACGAGAGAGGGGGAGAACATTGTATTGAGATCCAAAAAGAGAGAAGAAGCCATCTAGCTACTAGCTATGGACCCGAAGATCTGAAGTAAACTAATCACACTTCATCGGAGGGGCTATGGTGTTGATGTAGAAGCCCTCCGTGGTGGATGCCTTCCCGTGGAGCTCGAACAGGCCCCAAGATGGGATCTCGTGGATACAGAAGGTTCGGCGGTGGAATTAGGTTTTTGGCTCCTGTTCTGATCGTTTGGGGATACGTAGGTATATATAGGAGGAAGGAGTACGTCGGTGGAGCAGCATGGGGCCTGTCGGCATTCTGGGAATGGGGGTCCCCAGACTTGCCTGCCCGCGGCCTGCGGCGTGGCTCAAAGGAGGCCCAGCACAGCCCGTCTCCATCAACGCAAGCTCAAGACCCTCGCGAGGGGCCAAGCCTCGCGGGGCGGAAGACAAGGAGCTTCCTCAGGCACGACCTCGTCAGGCTGGCTCACGAGGAGGCGGAGAGTTCAAGGCGGGGTACCTCACGAGGTGCCCATGACGCAAGCCATGACGACCAAGGGTGCCAGTCGGGCGCCAGCCCGTGCGGTGCCCTCCTTTCCTCTTTGGTGCAAAGGGAGCAAGCGCATGCGAGAGCATCAAGCAAAGGCATCCATTTCGGTGCAACAAGACCAAGACCAGCCCAACGGCGGGAAGGAAGTCATTGTGGCGCCCAAGCCGGCGTCACCACCAGAGCCTTTGACAGGCGAGGACCAACTTTAGTCAGGATAACTTTACCCGCTGTTCCCCTTCAAAATGGCCAATTGTTGGCACCCTTCCCGCTCAAATATTTGGGAAGAGGCCCAGGGCCTTTGCCTATAAATAGGACTAGCCACCCCCAGGGTAGAGGCAATCTGGACCTGACCTAGCAATCGGGATCCTCACCAAGAAACCAGTAGATAGAGCGATTGAACTCCTCCCAGCAGTTCGTCGCACCAACCAAGAACAGACCCTCGCGAGGCTGTTCTGCCTTGTATTGTTCATCATCAAGCCCAAGAGGCAAACCACCACCACACACTGGAGTAGGGTATTACACCACGATGGTGGACTGAACCAGTATAAATTTTGTGTCTCTTGTGCTGTTCAGTTTGGTAGTTTAGGTCCTAGCGATTCGGCTAGGAGCGAGCCGGTAGAGGGTTGAATCTCCGCGCGCACCCCACTGTTCGAACCTCAAGGGTCTTCCGGATCCCGAAATCCGACATTTGGCGTGCGAGGTAGGGGTGCGCCGAAATTTGCCTTCCGTCATCTCGTTCTTCTCCGACCACCGCATCCATCTCTGACGCTCGTCGGGCTCGCGCCAAGCGCCGAGCCACCTTTGCTTCCAATGTCGCCCAGACGACTCCCGTCAGCGGGCGCCCTCGTCGTTCCCCGTCACCTCCCGTCAACACCGCCGGCCCGGTGGGGAACAAGCAGCAAGCATCGTCCCAGCATCCATCCATGAGGCGGACGGCCGACCGCCACGCCTCGCCACCCCGCTGGCTGGTTTTCGCCACGCGCTTCGCGCGACCATGGAGGCCCGAGCTGCGCTCATCGCGGCAAACGAGCTCCTGCGCTACCGCCCCATCGATGACGTCTACGAAGAATGGCTCGACCGAGTCGCCGAGCTCGTTCGCGCCGCCGGAGGCGCCCAGCCGCCCTCCTTCTCATTGCACCGCACCGCCTCAAGGGCAATGAAGCTCCTTGGGCGCCTTAGCCGCCTCCTCCTCAAGAAGGCGCCCTGGCCCCAAGGCGCGTGGGCCTCAGGTGGAACCCGCTCCGTCAGCGCCAGTAGCAAGAGCAGAGCTGCCAAGAAGTCCTCGCCTCGAGAAGCCGCCCGAGCGCTCCTTGCTCCAAAGACGTCAAGACCAGCTCGCCCCACCACCACGACGCATGGGGACCCGCAGGACCAAGCTCTCCGTCGCCCAAGGCCCCCTGTTGCCACGACGGGCTGCCGCGCCTTTACCTCCGAGCTGCGCAGTGTCGCGTGGCCCGGCAAGTTCAAGCCAGACTTGCCTCCCCGCTATGACAGCACAGCTGACCCTACAGAGTTCCTCCACCTCTACGAGTTGGGCATCGAGGCTACCAACGAAGATGAAAAGGTCATGGCGAACTGGTTTCCCATGGCGCTCAAGGACAGAGCCCGCACCTGGCTCTTGAATCTGGCCCCAGGCACGATCTCCTCCTGGGACAAGATGCGCACCCGCTTCATCGCCAACTTCCAGGGTACTCGCGACCGGCCACCCGCCATGAGCGACATGCGCCAGATCAAGCAAGAACTGTGGGAAACCTGCGTAGTACATCCAGCGCTTCAACAACGCGCGCCTCAAGATCCCCAGGGTGACGGAGGAGGCCATCATCTCAGCCTTCTCCGATGGCGTGCGCGACGTCAAGATGAAAGACGAGCTGGCGATGCATGAAGACCTGTGCACCTCCTTGGAGCTGTTCAACTTGGCGACCAAGTGCGCCAGGGCTGAGGAGGGGCGCCACTTCCTCCTCGAGCTGCCTGCCGCGGACCTCGAAGGGAAGAAGCCCAAGGCCAAGGACGTGAAGCGCAATGGAGCTGCCGTACTCGCGGCCGAGCCAGACACCAAGCGGGGCAGAGATCAGCCCGAATCCTCCAAGGGCAGTCGGTACTACGTGTACCACGACCTCCACACCCACAACACCAATGAATGCCAAGAGCTCCGGGCTGTGCGTGAAGGAAGGGTCGACAGACATCCCGACCGCAGCGACCGGGGCTACGGCCGAGGAGGAGGAAGGAATGTAGGATGTTGGGAAGACCACGGCCCGCGCCAAGGGTGGCGCGATCAACCTTGCAAGGATCGCTGGCAGGACCCGCCTCGCGAGGGAGGCTGGAGGGATCAGCCTCGCGAGGATCGCCCGCAAGGGAACGCAGGCCTCCCTCCGCTGCCGCCGCAGCCAAGGAGAAATGAAGACCGTCATCAGGACGAGGGGGCTGGGGGCTTCCAGGAACCACGCGCAATCGCCTGCATCCTGGGCGGAGCTCAAGCCCCAGCCTCTCAGCGCATCTTCAAGCAGTTCGCCCGCTGGCGAATGCAGTCCTCCCAAGCTCGAGGCCACGCGCCCTCTCAGGTGGTCGGCATGCGCCATCACGTTTAGCTCAGCGGATCAGCTCAAGTGCGCGGCCACAGCCGGAGTCCTCCCGATGCTTTGTTCCCCAATCATCAGCAACGTGCTAGTCACGAAGACCCTCATCGACGGCGGGGCAGGGCTCAACGTCCTGTCCGTGGAAACATTCAACAATCTTCAAGTGCCCTACAGTCAGCTTCAGCCAACCAAGCCTTTCTCCGGAGTCACCGACGGCTCCACGGTCCCGATAGGGCAGGTCCGCCTTCCTATCACCTTCGGGGCACGCGACAACTACCACACTGAGCTCATCGACTTTGATGTCGCCCACATTCGCCTGTCGTACAATGCCATCCTTGGGTACCCGGCGCTGGCCAAGTTCATGGCCGTAACCCACCACGGCTACAACGTCCTCAAGATGCCAGGAAGCGGCGGGGTCATCACGGTGCCCTGCGAAGAGAGAGATGCAGTGTGCTCCCTGGAGCGAACCTTTCAGGCCGCATCGCTGGAACACCCAGACCGCGGCAGCAGGAGGCCTCCCGAGGCCGCCCCCAAGAAGAAGAAGACATCGTCCGGCCCGGCCCCTCAGGAGGCAGGCCCCTCAGGGCTCGCGCCTGCTCATGGGGAGCCTCCTTCCATCGCATAGGGAAGCGAACCCAACGCCCTCCTCAGGCAGGGCTCGGGGGCTCTCCCCTGGAGGGCCGCCGACCTCGCCAAGGTCACGAGCGAGGCGCTTGGGCACCACGTGGAGGCGTGCTTCGAAGCATGTTTCCCTCAAGAAGGAGCAAGGCAAGGAGGGCCGAACCCTCAGGAGTTCGTCAGTAAGGCAATTCGGGAGTTACATGAGTCAAGGGTCATGAGAGGCAGCCGCCGCCTACCCGCCGTGGCCCCCCATCCAGGCGAGGATGGTGGGCTGCGCGTCTGCATCGACATACCGGGGCTCAACCGAGCCGCGTCTCAAGAGCGTCTCTGGCCCTCGCGAGTGGGACGTTGCGAGGGTCCGCCCCACAGCTACGTGCGCATGCCTTACGGCTTGCCAAACGCGGCTGCTGCGCACCAGCGCCTCATGAGGGCCATCTTGAGGCTCAAGAGGTCAGCGTGCTGCAGCCCCGGGCGGAGATGGAGATGGCCCGCGAGGAGCCGCCAGCGCCTCCGAAGCCTCCCGAGTCCCCTGGGCCTGGGAGCTCGTGAGGATCGGCTCCCGCAGCCCACCGAGTCTGCTACACCAACACCCCTTCGTCCCCAACATCATCAGGTGACATCTTTTAAGTTCAATTTCTGGCTGGGAGCGCCCTTAGGGCCGCATTATTCCCAGGCTGCGTGGGTCCGTCCCTGCGGCATGTATCCCTTTTATTTCATGTCCTTAGCTTACCTTATTGGGGGCGCCCCTCAGGCTGCATCATCCCCAAGCCGCTCGGGCCTGACCCAACGGCATGTACCCTTCTTGCGTTTATCTTAGGGCTATGCTTTCGATCCACCATGCATGTTATTTGGTGCCTTTTTGCCCTGGGTGTCGGAATCTTGGGCGTTAAAGGGGGGGTGCCTGAGCATCGCGACTCAGGGCTCCTACCGGCTCTCCGGCCCTCACCCTCTGGTCTTGTCCATGGCATCGCGACCTGGCATGCCAGTGACGGCTGAGACCAGCCCGAGAGCCGGGACCCGAGGATGTAGAGTTTCGACATCTAACCCAGCTTATGCGTTAAATGGGGGTGCTCGAGCATCGCGACTCAGGGCTCCTACCGGCTCTCCGGCCCTCACCCTCTGGTCTTGTCCATGGCATCATGATCTGGTATGCCAGCGACGGCTGAGACCAGCCCGAGAGCCGGGACCCGAGGACGTAGAGTTTTGACATCTAACCCATCTTGCACGTTAAAGGGGGGGTGCCTGAGCATCGCGACTCAGGGCTCCTACCGGCACTCTGGCCCTCACCCTCCGGTCTTGTCCATGGCATTGCGACCTGGCATGCCAGCGACGGCTGAGACCAGCCCGAGAGCTGAGACCAAGACGAGAGCACCGCATCCGCCAAATTTGCAGGAACACACTCGAAGATAAGGCCCAGAGCCAGGCGCAACCCGCCTTGAGGTAGGGCCACGTGAGTCCCGCACTGGCTCACGGGTGCCCAGATACACCTCGTCAAGCCCTACCGTGCCAGCCACGTGTCAGGGTGGGGCTGTATACACCCCGGGGGCTCCTCTCGGAGGGGAGCCCCCTCCCACGTACCAGTGGAAGCACCATGCTCCGCGCTGGCTGACGACACTACCGAGGAGCGGCTATGCCCGTATGCATACGGAAGCGCTATGCTCCACGCTGGTGATAAACAACTGAGGGTGGCCTCCGGGCCGCATCAACCTCAGGGAGCCCGGAGCTCAGTGTCTGGTCTTGTCGCAACGCCTCCCCTCGGGAGTGCCACGCGAAGGGGCTGGGCACGGGGGCTGTGCCTGGGTCTCGCCTAGACGCACGCCACCTGGCCAGCCCCCCCCGGGCCTGGTTCGTCGCACGTCCTTCCCCGAGCGGAGCCAAGGTACGAAGGCTGTTTGAGCGTCAAGGGGAACTCCTGAGCATCGCGACTCAGGAGCCTAACTGGTCACGTAGCTCCTCACTCCTTAGTTCCGAAAGGCTAACAGCGGTTGAGGTATGCGCAGGGCCGGGCTCTGCAGACGTAGAACGGCAGATCCACACGCATCTCACCTCCCTAAGGAGTCACCCCCACGTCTCACCTCCCTACTTGCTATTCGAGTGCCAAGGGGGACTCCTGAGCATCGCGACTCAGAGCCTAACTTGTCACGTAGCCCCTCACTCCTTGGTCCCGCCCCTGGTTTCGGTCGGGGCCAATGGCGGCCGAGATCTGCAATGGCTCTGCGGCGAGAACATAAGCAAGTAGGAAGGAATAATGCAAATTTCAGGGAATTCAAAAGCAAATATTACAGTCCATGCTATTATCACAGCATCAAACATAAGTTTTAACGCCTCCCTGAGGCATGGTACATGCGCAGGAATTAAAAGCAGGACGGGAGCCACGATGGAGTCACTTGCGGCGGGGGAGCTGCGGGAGCAGGTTCGCCTTGTGGAGCAGCAGGGCTAGCAGCGCTCCGCTTCGCTTGTCATCAAGGCCCGAACTTCCCAGCAGAGCCTCTCAGACGACCCTTCACGGCCTCAAGAATAAGAATGGCACGCTCGCCGCTCCGGCTCCAGCCCAGCTGTCAAGGTCGATGTTGGGGTCACGAAGATAGATGTGGGTGAAGACCCACGTCAGGGCTGCAGAAGACAAGACGCGTGCCTCGGCCTCAGCCGTAGGGCCAAGGCCAAGGGTGACGTCTTGAAGGGCGCGAACCAAGAAGGGAAGCAGCTTGGCGGGGCCATTCTCCTCGCCGGCCAGCGGGCTCTCAAGGCCGCTGTCATAAAGTGTCTTCAGCGAAGTGCGAGCCTTCTCTTCCATATGCGCGAAAGCCACGCGATCCTCGACGAGAACTCGGGCCTTGCCGTCCAGCTCAACCTTCCTCGCCTCCAGCTCTTGCTCCAGCGCGCCTAGGCAGCCACGGCGCCTCTTGAGCTTGGCCTCCAGGTCCTTGACGGCCGCCTCACGAGCCTTCATGCTTTCCTCCTGCTCTTGGCGAAGGCGGGCCTTCTCAGCAAGCTGGTTCTGCAGGCCCTTCAGCTCGCTCTCCAGCGTCTCACAGTGACCTTGGACGCTAGCTGCCTCCCCCAGGGCAACATCGCGGGCAACCTTCGCCTCAAGGACGGCCTGCTTCTCCTCGTCGCAAGCCGTCGAGGCCTGGACCAGCGCCGCCCGTATCGAAGCATCGGAGCGAATCCAGCCAGAAGCCAGCTCCAAGCGCCCGGTCACTAGACGAGGGTCGGCGCCCAGAAGATCCTGCCGCAGACGGTCCAGTCCGGCAACGGCGCAATCCAGAACAGTATTTGGGGAAGCAGCAGTCGGTGGAGTAGGAGGAGAAGACGGCAGCGTGACCACAGTACCCTGAGGCGGAACTAGCTGCGCCACGACGGCAGTGGAGGCAGCGTCAAGCAAGGGCACCTCGAGTCGCTGGGTCAAGGGGCTGAGCTTCGCCCAGAAGCTCTCTGCCTTGCGAGGATGCCTGGGCAGGAGAGGCCTGCGCGTCAAAGTCACCTTCTTTCTCGGGCAGAGGCACTGCCACGGATGGGCCCTCAGGAGCTCCCTTCGGCTTCTTTGCCGCGGGCGCCAGCCTGGCCGGAAGATACGAGCATCAAGTCTCGGCAACAGAACAATAATCAAGACAGGAATCGAGCACTTACAGGTTGTCGCAGGTGGGCTCAAGCAGCCTCCGGCCGTACTTAAAGCCCGAGAGCCGGCTGCAAGGGTCAGCTTCAAGGGGCTCGGGAGCAGGAGGCGCGCCTGCGGATCGCCTCGGGGCCGGGGCAGACCCGCGGGGGATCAGCCCAGTCCGGTCCTTCTTCGGGATCGGAGGCAGGCTCCCGCCGCCCTGCTCATCCTCATCCTCGTCGTCGTTACTCTGGGGGAGGCGGAGAGTATGGGACCTGCGCCGAAGGGGAGGAGCCCTTGACTCCGCCTCTGAGTCAACCCCCTCTTCTCGCTCCCCTTCTTCCTTCTCTTCGCCTGAGTCATCGGAGGACACGTCCACCAGGTCCTCTGGAGCCTCCGCGGGCATGGGCCCGTCCCCGTTGAAGACGGGCATGGACCCCACTACCTGCTCCCAATCCTCACGAAGGAACAGGGGCGTAGGGGCGCCCTCTAGCCTCACCACGTCACCCCCAACCAAGGACTGGAGGACCGCAGCCAGATCCTCGTCGTCCAAGACCACGGGGCTCGGGTGAGGCCTCCACATCGAAGCTTAGCATCGACGAGCGGAGCCACCGATGCTCCAGAACTCCTCAAGAAGCGACAAGACTTGCAGTCAGCTTCGCCGCCGCCACGCTAACCAGCCTCAGATCTGTGTCCATCTTCTCCAACACTAGCTTCGCGCGGGGATCCAGAAGCTCCACTCGGGACCAGTCGTCGAAGCTCGCGGGGTGCTCCATGGGCAGGATCAGCCGAGGATGGATGCGCCCAGCATCCACCAAGACCCACTTGCTCCTGAAGCCCTCAATCCTCTTCCCAGGGTTCGAAATGGTGATGGAGCCGCCAGACGCGATTTAAGCTTCAAGACGCCTGAGGCGGAACCACGGGAGGTCCGGAGGGAGAAGTAGTGGCGTAGCAAGGCCACCGAGGGTTTCACCCCTACGTGAGCCTCACAATAGTAGGCGAAGATCGCCAGAAGAAGGACGGAGTTGGGATGGAGGTGCAGAGCTTGAATATTGTAGTGGCGGAGGACAGAGAAGAAGAACTCAGAAAAGGGAGGCACCAGACCGGCGACGATGGCGCTCACGAAGAGCGGATAGAAGGTGCTCCCTCGGCCTTCAGGGACGATAGAGCCGGCCTTGAATGCCTTCGTCCCGTCGATGCCCTGCGCCGCCGCCATCTGGCGCACCCGGGCAAGGCTCGCCTCTGACACATTTGGCGAGTCCAAGGCAGGCGAGTACCAAGCTCCCGCCGGGGCTTGGCGAGGCGCCATGGCAGGCTAGGGCGCGCAGACGGAGTAGATCTGAAGACTTCGGAAGCAGGGAGGAGAGGCGCAAGAAAGGGGATCTGAGCGGTAATTGGAGGAAGTAAAGGAGGCAAGGGAGATGCTGCTCCTTTATCAATTCGCGCGGTTGCAGAGGCGCCCACGTCCAATCAACCGCCACGCGGCGCGCAAGGCCGCAGGCTGTGAGGGCCCGCGATGCTTCGCACTTGCCCTTTCGCCTCTCTACTCGGCCAAGTTTGGGTGTGCCTTGGGCCCGGGGCTACTGTCGGCGTTCTGGGAACGGGGGTCCCCAGACTTGCCTGCCGGCGGCCTGCGGCGTGGCTCAAAGGAGGCCTAGCACAGCCCATCTCCATCAACTCAAGCTCAAGACCCTCGCGAGGGGCCAAGCCTCACGGGGCGGACGACAAGGAGCTTCCTCAGGCACGGCCTCGTCAGGCTGGCTCACGAGGAGGCGGAGAGTTCAAGGTGGGGTACCTCACGAGGTGCCCATGACGCAAGCCATGACGACCAAGGGCGCCAGTCAGGCGCCAGCCCGCGCGGTGCCCTCCTTTCCTTTTTGGTGCAAAGGGAGAAAGCGCAGGCAAGAGCATCAAGCAAAGGCATCCATTTCGGTGCAACAAGACCAAGACCAGCCCAACGGCCGGAAGGAAGTCATTGTGGAGCCCAAGCCGGCGTCACCACGAGAGCCTTTGACAGGCGAGGACCAACTTTAGTTAGGATAACTTTACCCGCTGTTCCCCTTCAAAATGGCCAATTGTTGGCGCCCTTCCTGCTCAAATATTTGGGAAGAGGCCCAGGGCCTTTGCCTATAAATAGGACTAGCCACCCCCAGGGTAGAGACAATCTGGACCTGACCTAGCAATCGGGATCCTCACCAAGAAACCAGTAGATAGAGCGATTGAACTCCTCCCAGCAGTTCGTCAAGACCAGCCAAGAATGCCTCGCGAGGCTGTTTCGCCTTGTATTGTTCATCATCAAGCCCAAGAGGCAATCCACCACACCACACACTGGAGTAGGGTATTACACCACAATGGTGGCCTGAACTAGTATAAATCTTGTGTCTCTTGTGCTGTTCAGTTTGGTAGTTTAGGTCCTAGCGATTCGGCGAGGAGCGAGCCGGTAGAGGGTTGAATCTCCGCGCGCACCCCAGTGTTCGAACCTCAAGGGTCTGCCGGAACCTGAAATCCGACAGGGCCCACGAGGTAGGGGGCGCGCCCAGGGGGCGCCCTCCACCCTTGTGACCGCCTCTTTTGTTCGTTGGAGCAGGGTCCAAGTCTCCTGGATCACGTTTGGTGAGAAAATCACGTTCCCGAAGGTTTCATTCCGTTTGGACTCCGTTTGATATTCTGTTTCTTCGAAACACTGAAATAGGCAAAAAACAACAATTCTGGGCTGGGCCTCCGGTTAATAGGTTAGTCCCAAAAATAATATAAAAGTGGAAAATAAAGCCTAATATAGTCCAAAACAGTAGATAAAGTAGCATGGAGCAATAAAAAATTATAGATACGTTGGAGACGTATCAACCTTGCGTGCCAACATGCTATTAAAATGGTTGTGATGTGGTATGATGGGATGGTATCCTCCTTTCAATGAATTGAGTGACTCGACTTGGCACATGTTCACGCATGTAGTTCAAACAAATCAACATAGCCTTCACGATATTTATGTTCATGGTGGATTATATCCTACTCATGCTTGCACTTGGTGTAAATTAATTTTAATGCATGTTCATGACTGTTGTAGCTCTCTCAGTTGGTCGCTTCCCAGTCTTTTGCTAGCCTTCACCTGTACTAAGCGGGAATACTGCTTGTGCATCCAAACTCCATAAACCCCAAAGTTATTCCATATGAGTCCACCATACCTTCCTATATGCGGTATCTACCTGTCGTTCCAAGTAAATTTGTATGTGCCAAACTCCAAACCTTCAAATGAAATTCTGTTTTGTATGCTCGAGCAACTCATGTTTCAACTATGGTTGTCTATATCTTCCATGCTAGGTGGGTTATTCTCAAGAGGAGTGGACTCCGCTCCTCATTCACGAGAAAATGGCTGGTAACCAGGATGCCCTATCCCATGATCAAAAAGATCAAAGCAAATCAAAATAATTAAACAAAACTCCCCCAGGGCTGTTGCTAGTTGGAGGCACTCGTTGTTTCAAGCAAGCCATGGATTGATGATTGTGTGGTGGTGGGGGAGTATAAACTTTTACCATTCTATTTGGGAACCGCCTATAATGTATGTAGCATGGAAGATATTGCCATCTCATAGTTGTTGCATTGACAGTGAAAGTATACCGCTCAAAATGCTATTCATCTCTATTTTAAAATCGAGCTCTGGCACCTCTACAAATCCCTGCTTCCCTCTGCGAAGGGCCTATCTATTTACTTTTATGTTGAGTCATCACCTTCTTATTAAAAAGCACCTGTTGGAGAGCACACTGTCATTTGCATTCATTACTATTAATTTATATTGGGTATGACTTGACTGGATCTCTTTTACGATGAATTACAATGTTTAGTCAGTCCTTGATCTTTAAAGGTTCTCTGCATTTATGTTTTGCGGACTCAGAAAGGGCTAGCGAGATACCATCTTGTTATATCATATTATGATTGTTTTGAGAAAGTGTGTCATCCGAGATTTATTATTATTGCTCGCTAGTTGATTATGCCATTGATATGAGTAAACATGAGACCTAAGTGTTATTGTGAATATGGTTAGTTCATAATCTTTGCTGAAAACTTGAATGCTGGCTTTACATATTTACAACAACAAGAGCAAACAGAGTTTGTAAAAGTTTTTCTTTATCACTTTCAGTTTATCAACTGAATTGCTCGAGGACAAGCAAAGGTTTAAGCTTGGGGGAGTTGATACGTCTCCAACGTATCTACTTTTTCAAACACTTTTGCCCTTGTTTTGGACTCTAATTTGCATGATTTGAATGAAACTAACCCGGACTGACGCTGTTTTCAGTAGAACTGCCATGGTGTTGTTTATTGTGCAGAAAACAAAAGTTCTCGGAATGACCTGAAAATCTACGGAGATAACTTTTGGAAAATATAAAAAATACTGGCGAAAGAATCAAGGCCAGGGGGCCCACACCCTGTCCATGAGGGTGGGGGGCGCGCCCCCTCCCCCTGGGCGCGCCCCTGTCTCGTGGGCCTCCTGATGCTCCACCGACCTCAACTGCAACTCCATATATTCCGTCTCGCGGAGAAAAAAATTAGAAAGAAAGTTTCATCACGTTTTGCGATACGGAGCCGCTGCCAAGCCCTAATCTATCTCGAGAGGGCTGATCTGGAGTCCGTTCGGGGCTCCAGAGAGGGGGATTCGTCACCGTCATCATCATCAACCATCCTCCATCACCAATTTCATGATGCTCACCGCCGTGCGTGAGTAATTCCATCGTAGGCTTGCTGGATGGTGATGGGTTGGATGAGATTTACCATGTAATCAAGTTAGTTTTGTTAGGGTTTGATCCCTAGTACCAACTATGTTCTGAGATTGATGTTGCTATGACTTTGCTATGCTTAATGCTTGTCACTAGGGCTCGAGTGCCATGATTTTAGATCTGAACCTATTATGTTTTCATCAATATATGTGAGTTCTTGATCCTATCTTGCAAGACTATAGTCACCTATTATGTGTTATGATCCGACAACCCCGAAGTGACAATAATCGGGATACTTCTCAGTGATGACCATAGTTTGAGGAGTTCATGTATTCACTTTGTGCTAATGCTTTGTTCCGGTTCTCTATTAAAAGGAGGCCTTAATATCCCTTAGTTTCCATTAGGACCCCACTGCCACGGGAGGGTAGGACAAAAGATGTCATGCAAGTTCTTTTCCATAAGCATGTATGATTATATTCGGAATACATGCCTACATTACATTGATGAATTGGAGCTAGTTCTGTGTCACCCTATGTTATAACTATTACATGAGGAATCGCATCCGACATAATTATCCATCACTGATCCAATGCCTACGAGCTTTTCACATATTGTGCTTCGCTTATTTACTTTTCCGTTGCTACTGTTACAATTACTACAAAAGTGCTATCTTTACTTTTGCCACTGTTACCATTACTATCATACTACTTTGCTACTAAATACTTTGCTGCAGATACTAAGTTATCCAGGTGTGGTTGAATTGACAACTCAACTGCTAATACTTAAGAATATTCTTTGGCTCCCCTTGTGTCGGGTTGAATACGCTACCCTCAAATGCTGTTGCGATCCCCTACACTTGGGGGTTATCAGCATACTAGGGACAATATGTTTTGTCTATGTATTCACACATGTACTAAGTTTCCGGTTAATACAGTTCTAGCATAAATAATAAACATTTATCATGATATAAAGAAATAAATAATAACTTTATTATTGCCTCTAGGTCATATTTCCTTCAGTCTCCCACTTGCACTAGAGTCAATAATCTAGTTCACATCGCCATGTGATTTAACATCAATAGTTCACATCTGTATGTGATTAACACCCATAGTTCACATCGCCATGTGACCAACAACCAAAGGGTTTACTAGAGTCAATAATCTAGTTCACATTGCTCTGTGATTAACACCCAAAGAATATTAAGGTGTGATCATGTTTTGCTTATGAGAGAAGTTTAGTCAATGGGTTTATCTCATTCAGAGCCGTATATGTATTTTGCAAATATTCTATGTCTACAATGCTCTGCATAGAGATACTCTAGCTAATTGCTCCCACTTTCAATATGTATCCAGATTGAGACTTAGAGTCATCTGGATCGGTGTAAAAGCTTGCATCGACGTAACTTGATACGTCTCCAACGTATCTATAATTTTTTATTGCTCCATGCTACTTTATCTACTGTTTTGGACTATATTGGGCTTTATTTTCCGCTTTTATATTATTTTTGGGACTAACCTATTAACCGGAGGCCCAACCCAGAATTGCTGTTTTTTTGCCTATTTCAGTATTTCAAAGAAAAACGGAATATCAAACAGAGTCCAAACGGAATAAAACCTTCGGGAACGTGATTTTCTCACCGAACGTGATCTAGGAGACTTGGACCCTACTCCACGACGTAACAGAGGCGGTCACGAGGGTGGGGGCCCCCCCTAGGGTGCGCCCCCCTGCCTCGTGGCCACCCTGTTGCTCCACCGACGTACTCTTCCTCCTATATATACCTATGTATCCCCAGACGATCAGAACAGGAGCCAAAAACCTAATTCCACCGCCACAACCTTCTGTATCCACGAGATCCCATCTTGGGGCCTGTTCTGGAGCTCCGCCGGAGGGAGCATCCACCACAGAGGGCTTCTACATGAACACCATAGCCCCTCCGATGAAGTGTGAGTAGTTTACTTCAGACCTTCGGGTCCATAGCTAGTAGCTAGATGGCTTCTTCTCTCTTTTTGGATCTCGATAAGATGTTCACCCCCTCTCTCATGGAGATCTATTCGATGTAATCTTCTTTTTGCGATGTGTTAGTTGAGACCGATTAATTGTGGGTTTATGATCCAGCTTATCTATGAACAATATTTGAATCTTCTCTGAATTCTTTTATGTATGATTGAGTTATCTTTGCAAGTCTCTTCGAATTATCCTTTTGGTTTGGCCAACTAGATTGGTAGTTCTTGCAATGGGAGAAGTGCTTAGCTTTGGGTTCAATCTTGTGGTGTCCTTTCCCAAAGGATGTAGGGCAGCAAGGCACGATTGTATTGTTGCCATCGAGGATAACAAGATGGTTTTTTATCATATTGCATGAATTTATCCTCTACATCATGTCATCTTGCTTAAGGCATTACTCTGTTTTTAACTTAATACTCTAGATGCATGCTGGATAGCGGTCGATGAGTGGAGTAATAGTAGTAGATGCAGAATCGTTTCGATCTGCTTGTCTTGGATGTGATGCCTATATACATGATCATTACCTAGATATGCTCATAACAATGCTCAATTCTGTCAATTGCTCAACAGTAATGTAACGCCCCGGATTCGATGCGCCAGGTGTCTGCCAGTTATTCGCCGTCGTTGCCATGTCATTTGCTTGCGTGTTGCATTTTGCCATGTCATCATCTGCATTTCATATCATGTCATCATGTGCATCTCATCTTGCATACGTGTTCGTCTCATGCATCCGAGCATTTTCCCCGTTGTTCGTTTTGCAATCCAGCACTCCTATGTCCTCCGGCGTCCCCTTTTGCCTCTTTTCGTGTGCGGGTGTTAAACTTTCTCGGAATGGCCCGAGGTTTGCCAAGCGGCCTTGGTATAGCACCGGTAGACCGCCTGTCAAGTTTCGTGCCATTTGGAGGTCGTTTGATACTCCAACGGTTAACCGGGTAACCGTAAAAGCCCCTTTCTCTTTGCAGCCCAACACCCCTTCCACAGTGGCCCAAAGCCCCACAAACTCCCCTCCATGCTCTCGGTCGTTCGATCACAATCGTGTGGGCGAAAACCGCTCCTCATTTGGACTCTCCTAGCTCCCTCTACCTATATAAAGGCCCTCCCCTTCCATTTTCGCGGACGAAACCCAAGCCCCGCTCCCCTCGCGCGCCGGACATGTCCAACCCCGCCGGACATGTCCAGCTTCCACGTCGCCCGAGCCAATCACGGCCCGCCACGTCACCCCGCCGCCGCCGCCAGCCAACCAGCCACCGCCACGTCTCCGCGTCCGTCCGCAGCGCCTCTGCTGCCTGGGGAAGGCAGGCGGCCCCCCCAGCCCGATCCGCTCGCAGCCGCAGGCCGCGCGCCTTGCCGCCCATGTTGGCGGGCCGCCGCCGCCGCCGCCGCGGCACCTCGCCGCTACTGCGACCCGCCGCCGTGGACCGTCTCCCTCGCCGCCACTGCCTCACCGCGCCGCCTCGGAGCTCCGCCGCCGCTTCAGACCCGCTGGCGCCTCCCGCCGTCCTCGTGGCGCGCCCGCTGCGCCGCCGCCGGTAGCCGCCGCCGCCGCTGCGGCGCGCCTGCCCGCCGCTGGAGCCGCCGCCCCAGCGCCTCCCGCCGGTCGCGTCGCCGCCACCCGGCCTCGCCTCGCCGCCGGCCTCCCCGCTCGCCGGAGCGCCGGCCAGATCCGATCCGGGGAGTGGGACGAGATCCACCACTCCCCCGATCCAAACGGCCTCCCGGCGCCCGGATCCCTCCGTCCCGGATCTTCCCCGTCCCATTTTTCGCGAGGGTATAACTTGTCACGCCCATTATGCGACCCTATCCAAAAGGAACTCGAAGGTCCCACAAAGGATAGACCCGCATATTGAGACGCTTTTGCAAGGTGGATATCATTACATCAACATTACATAATAGATGGGGATACATACAAAACATACAATGTCACCTGAATACAACAACACAACATACAAGAACAACATCCGACTATGGATGAATCATAAACAGAAACTCAAACAATATCCACCCTGCTAGCCCAGGCTGCCGACCTGGAACCTATCCCCTGATCGAAGAAGCAGAAGAAGGATCTCAACGCAAGCAAGCATCGCTCTCGCGTCATGATCATTGCATAACCTGTACCTGCAACTGTTGTTGTAGTAATCTGTGAGCCATAAGGACTCAGCAATCCCATTACCATGGGTATCAAGACTAGCAAAGCTTAATGGGAAAGGAAGGGGTAAAGTGGTGACGTTGCAGCAGCGACTAAGCATATATGGTGGCTAACATACGCAAATGAGAGCAAGAAGAGAAACAAAGGAATGGTCGTGAAGCTAGCAATGATCAAGAGGTGATCCTGAACACCTACTTACGTCAAACATAACACAGAAACCGTGTTCACTTCCCGGACTCCACCGAGAAGAGACCATCACGGCTACACACGCGGTTGATGCGTTTTAATTCGGATCTGGTGTCAAGTTATCTACAACCAGACATTAACAAATTCCCATCTGCCACATAACCGCGGGCACGGCTCTCGAAAGTTTAAACCCTGCAGGGGTGTCCCAACTTAGCCCATGACAAGCTCTCACGATCAACGAAGGAATAGACCTTCTCCCAGGAAGACCCGATCAGTCTCGGAATCCCGGTTTACAAGACATTTCGACAATGGTAAAACAAGACCAGCAAAGCCGCCGATGCGCCAACAATCCCGATAGGAGCTGCACATATCTCGTTCTCAGGGCAACACCGGATGAGATATCCTACGAGTAAAACCAGACCTCGAGTTGCCCCGAGGGGGCCCCGCAGTCTACTCGGTTCGGACCAACACTTAGACAAGCACTGGCCCGGGGGGGCTAAAATAAAGATGACCCTCGAGAGAGCGACTCCCAAGGGAAAAAGTAGGTGGTGGTGAGGCAAATGGTAAAACCAAGGTTGGGCCTTGCTGGACAAGTTTTATTCAAAGCGAACTGTCAGGGGGGTCCCATAAATCACCCGACCGCGTTAGGAACGCAAAAATCCGGGAACATAACACTAGTATGATGGAAACTAGGGCGGCAAGAGTGGAACAAAACACTAGGCATAAGGCCGAGCCTTCCACCCTTTACCAAATATATAGATGCATTAATAATATAAGAGATATTGTGATATCCCAACATAACCCTGTCCACCATGGAGAAATCTTCAACTTCACCTGCAACTAGCAACGCTATAAGAGGGGCTGAGCAAAGCGGTAACATATCCAAACAACGGTTTGCTAGGAATGGTGTCAAAGGTTAGAGGTTCATGGCAATTTGGGAGGCTTGAAGAGTAAATGATGGGTAACGCAGCATAGCGATAGAACGAAGCAACTAGCATAGCAATGATAGTAGTGAGATCCAGGGTAGCGGTCATCTTGCCTGAAATCCCGCTAGGAAGAAGAACGAGTCCATGAAGAAGATGAAGCCACGAAGACGAACCACACATAGACGAACGCATCCTCACGATCGCAACAAAACGGGAACTATCGAGAAGAAGCACACAACATAGTAAACACACCACACATAGACAAGACATGATGCAAAACAAGCATGATGCATGACCAAGCTACATGAAGCTACTCATGGCAAGAGATGATGCAAACAAGAACAACACATCAAGGCAAGTTTAAATGAGGCCGGGAACAACATATAACAATTCCGGTAAGTCATCATATGCAAATTTCGAAATTGGTCCAGATCTGAATAAACCTTATGTTCAAGTTGTTAAACAGCAAGTTAAGATGCACCAAGATGATCTACAGGAAATTCTAGTCAAGTTACATATAAAGTTCATTAGATTCGGAGCTACGGCCTAGAAGATATGAGCAAATCAAGTTAAGCATGGCATTGATGCAAAATGCACCCAAGCATCAAGCAAACATACCAAAACAAGTATGCAACATGATAATATGAAGCTACATGCAAAAACAAGCAAGTTTCGTATAAAGAACACTCAAAACGGAGCAACGGTTCAACACATACACTCTATACAAGTCATAGCAACAATCTGTCCGAAATAGCAACTAGGCATCTTACAAGCATCAAAACAATATGCTACAGCACCCCAACATAATAACAAAAGGCATGGGCATGAAGTACAGGTAAAGCATAACAAAACATGAACACTGAGCTAACTCCAGGAATCACTAGAACATGCTCAAAAGACATGGAAAGATTGCAAATAATAACAGTTTCAGACTTTAGCAGAAATAACATCACGTTGCAATGTTTAGAGCTATCAAACAACATGTTACAGGAACTTATCATGGTAAAAAAAGGCATGACATGATACTTATAAATGCATAGATCAAAAGACCCTTAATGACCATGAGCCAAAAATGATCAGAAGATATGATGGCACCCATGTAAACATGGCAAGTTATATTACAGATTCATACATGGCAGGAACAATAATAAGTAGGCATGTTGGTGAGCTTGAACCACTCACCACAGAGCAATACATGGCATGGCAAGGCAACCAACAGCAAGAAGACATGATTATGAAGCTAAGCATGGCAAGAACAAGTTCATAGGGTGCATGGATCACTAGGAAACAATCATGGAAACATTGAACTTAATGTTAACAGGCTGACAGCAACATCATTTAGCAAACTTTAGAGCAAGATAACAACATGTTCCAGCAGGCTATAATTGCAACCAGTGGCATGAATGGATAGAGCATGACATGTAGATCAAAACATGTTTATAGAACATCTCCAGGTTATGCATAGAATGATTACTAGAAGCATGTTAACATAGCAACAAACTATAACAGAATCTGTCTAGCAAAACAGCAACATCATGTACACTACTTAACAAGCTCGATTCACTCACCACAAGTCATTACATGACAATATAAGCATAGCATCATCAAGAAGGCATGTTTGTGTAACAAACCAAGTCAAAAACAAGTCCATAGCATGCAAGGATCAAATATAGCAACCTTGGCCAAATTGAATAACATGTAAACAATCTGCCAGGAAACATTTTGAAGCAAAAGTAGAGCACTCAAATGACATGCTAGACTACTCCATAATTGCAACCAAGGGCAGGGATGGATAGACAACAACCATATGTTCAAAACACCCTTACTAAAGTATCTCAAAATATGCATGGATCTCTTTGTAGCAACAAGTTTACATGGCATCAAATTAACAGCAGAACAGGGACTAAAATCAGCAATATCACGAAGCCTAGTTTGCATGCTTGTGCTAGTCACCACATTGATCACAAAAATATATGGCATACACCCCTGGAAAGATGGCATGGCATTGATCAAAACACATGAAGACATCAACCTCATAGGATGCACACATCAATCATGGCAAAAATGACAAATGAGCAAGTTATAACAGTTACAGCAGATTAACATCAACATGCACTCTTCCAACAGCATTTCGGGCACCAAGATGAGCTCAAATGAAAATGATGCAATGGAATGAAATGAAGTACCCGTCAAGACGAACCATTTGACATATTACAAGCACGAAATGGAGCTACGGATGCAAAGGTGCGATGCGATGAAGATGGTATGATAATGTGCAAATACTGGGACTTAGTGGAATTATACCCTCGCGAAAAATGGGACGGGGAAGATCTGGGACGGAGGGACCCGGGCGTGGGGAGGCCGTTTGGATCGGGGGAGTGGTGGATCTCGTCCCACTCCCCGGATCGGATCTGGCCGGGCCCGGCGAAGGGAGGCTGGCGGCGCAGGCGAGGCCGGTGGCGGTAACGGTGTCCGGCGGAGGCGCTGGGCGGCTCGGCGGGCGGGCAGGCGCGCTGGCGCCTTGAAAGCGCAGCGGCCACGTGCGAAGGCCGGCGGCGTGGCGCGCCGGGCGAGGACGGCGGAAAGCGTCGGCGGGTCTCGGGGCGGTGGAGCTCGAGGCGGTGCGGTGAGGCCGCGGCGACGACGGGAGACGGTCCCACGCGCGGGTCGCAGAAGCGGGCGAGGTGCCGCGTGGCGGGCGGCGGCGCTCCGGCCAGCAAGGGCGGCGCGGCGTGGCGGCGGGCGGCGAAAGCGATCGGGCCGGCGGGTTTCGCCGAACCCGGCGGGCCAGCGGAGGCGCGCGGGCGGACGCGAGAGACGCGGCGGCGGCTGGTTGGCTGGCGGCGGCGGGGTGACGTGGCGGGCCGTGATTGGCTCGGGCGACGTGGAAGCTGGACATGTCCGGCGGGGTTGGACATGTCCGGCGCGCGAGGGGAGCGGGCTAGGGTTTCGTCCACGAAAATGGAAGGGGAGGGCCTTTATATAGGTAGAGGGAGCTAGCAGAGTCCAAATGAGGAGCGGTTTTCGCCCACACGATCGTGATCGAACGACTGAGAGCATGGAGGGGAGTTTGTTGGGCTTTGGGCCACTGTGGAAGGGGTGTTGGGCTGCAAAGAGAAAGGGGCTTTTACGGTTGCCCGGTTAACCGTTGGAGTATCAACGACCTCCAAATGGCACGAAACTTGACAGGCGGTCTACCGGTGCTATACCAAGGCCGCTTGGCAAACCTCGGGCCATTCCGAGAAAGTTTAACACCCGCACACGAAAAGAGGCAAAAGGGGACGCCGGTGGACATAGGAGTGCCGGATTGCAAAACGGACAACGGGGAAAATGCTCGGATGCATGAGACGAACATGTATGCAAGATGAGATGCACATGATGACATGATATGAAATGCAGATGATGACATGGCAAAATGCAACACGCAAGCAAATGACATGGCAACGACGGCGAATAACTGGCAGACACCTGGCGCATCGAATCCGGGGCGTTACAACACTCCTCCACTAACAAGAGATCTCATCCCGAGATCTTAGGACCGAGACGGAAGGGAAAAGGAATGAGGTGAAACAAGAACTCAAGTGAAGAAGCAATGAATCGAGAGCACTCGAGAAGAAGAGATGAACGACGAGAATGACGAGAATCAAAAGCTCAACGAACAAGATAGATCCTGAAATCACTCGTTCTAACCAGAGTGGTTAGAATGAGAAAAGAAAGGGATAAGACTGAAAGGATTTAGACAGCACTTCGGATGAAAAAGGAAGGATTAGAACAAGAACTTGAGAGGATGTATTGATACTTGATGAACTCTTGAAGAATGAATTAAATCATGAAGAACCACCATGAAGAACTCCGGTAAACAAACGGATGATGAGATAGAAATGAAGGATGAAAGAATAAGACGAGCCTTGCGGTGATTTAGATGGAGGTTCCGACGAAATGGTCGAGGAAATTTGAACTCCGGAAAAGAAAAGATGAAAACACTTGGAACTAGAATTTATTCATCAAGAACAAACTCCGAAGGAAGGGATTACTCACTTTGAGGAAATAAGAAAACGATTTATTGTATGCTTATCCTTCATCAAATTAAATTGATGACAAGCAATGGATTTTACATACTACTTATTCTTGTTGAAAAAGGATTAAGGGGAAATATAGCACAAAACTTGAGAAAGTCTTCATGAACCACCGGTAGGATTCGAAAGAACAAATGGATTAAAATGATAATCAAGGAAGAAGAATCTGAAAGAACCACCGTGAGAATTCAAAAAAGACTAATGAATGAGACTTAATCACCGGTAAGAATTAGGAGAACAAATATGCTTGAGGGGATTTAGATGCAAAGAACAAAGAGATCATGTGTTAATTAAAGAACACTTGAACGAAGCACCGAGATAATATTGAGACGACTGAAGCTGAAAACTTAGAATGAAGAAATCTTCCGAAAAGATGACCTCCGGATGATCGAGAGAGAAAGCAACTCCTGAAATGCTCCGGATGGATGAAAAGAATTTGCATGACTTGAAACAATTTGATAGGATAACATCGAGCTAGCACCGCGAATCTCCGGGAGAACGGGCAGATTTAGAGGAAAAAACTCTTCTTCGGTCTTCAAATGACGACGAGAAAAACCACCAAAATTACTGAGGTACTTCGGGAGAATGGAAAGCGAAGGGGGTTGAGCCAACAATGAAAATGATTTGAAATCGATCTTGGAAAAGGCATGTGACTGTTGAAATTCATTCTTACATCACACTTGAAAAGAATTGAAAATAACTCCGGGGGAATTAGGAGAGTCAGGTAAGATCCTGGGAAAAGACCTGTGGGTTAGGGCCCACTAAAAGAAAACACCATTGGAAAAGATTGTTGAAGAGATAGGTGATGCGCAGGAACAATTGAAATATTTGGATGAGGTGACAATCTCGAATTAATTGGAATACAGACGAATCTCCTGAAATATCTTGAACTCCGGAAGGATTGAATGGCGAGAGGCGAACGAGCAAGGAAAACACTTGAGCCGACGGAAAAGAATATAATCACTACCGAAAAACTTGAATTGAATCCACCGGAAAAGAAAGAGATGAAGAATGATGAACCAGACGAGAATTCATCGGTTGAAACAATTGACGAAAGACTGAAGAGGCTCTGCACGAATGAAATTGATGGTCGAAAGAGACTCAAACTCTGGGAAGAAGAGGGTGGGAGGGCAGGAAAAACACAGGCAACTGGAAGGGGAAATCGACAAATGACTTTGGGATGAAACACCGGTTGAAATCATTGAGGAAAGAAAGCAAAGACTTCGCACGAGTAGGATGATACCCGATTACGGACTCCGGTCCCGAGAAGAAAAGGGTGGGTGGGTGGGAAAACAAAGACAACTTCGGACAGGGAAAAACAACGACGTCGAAGGAAGAACTGAGGATTGATCTCGCGAAAGACAAAGTGGTTCGAGTCGACTTGACGAGAATTGCACCGGATAAAAGAGTTGAGAACCAACGAATGAAAAACTAACCGCGTGAACCTAAAGAAAAATTTGAATGGGAAGAGGGGTAATTCAAAACACCTACGTCAAGATTCCTCACCAGAGCGACGAAGGGGATGAGGAGTAAAAAGAATTCCTACTCTCCGATATAACTAGACTCAGAAATCAATTTTCTTCTAGACTCAACAACGGCCAAACTACACGATCAATCAAGGGGGGCTCCTAGGGTCGGTCGAGGCTCTGATACCAACTTGTCACGCCCAATATGCGGGTCTATCCTTGGTGGGACCTTCGAGTTCCCTTTGGATAGGGTCGCATATTGGGCATGACAAGTAATTTGTTCACCCACCGTAGAATATCTATGCTCTTGAGAGAAGCCACTAGTGAAGCCTATGGCCCCGGGGTCTATTCCCATCATATCAATCTCTATTGCTTTATTACTTGCTTTGTTTTTACTTTGCCTTTTACTTTTCACTTTGCATTATCTATCAAAAATACCAAAAATATTATTTATCTTCTCTATCAGATCTCACTCTCGTAAGTGACCGTGAAGGGATTGACAACCCCTAATCGCGTTGGTTGCGAGGAGCTATCATTTTGTGTAGGTACGAGGGACTTGTGCGTGGTCTCCTACTGGATTGATACCTTGGTTCTCAAAAACTGAGGGAAATACTTACGCTACTTTGCTGCATCATCCTCTCCTCTTCGGGGAAATCCAACGCAGTGCTCAAGAGGTAGCAAGAAGAATTTCTAGCGCCGTTGCTGGGGAGGCTCACGCAAGCAAGTCAACCATACCAAGTACCCATCACAATCCCCATCACTCGCATTACATTATTTGCCATTTGCCTCTCGTTTTCCTCTCCCCCACTTCACCCTTGCCGTTTTATTCGCCCTCTCTTTCCCAATCTCCTCCTCTCTTTCCCGTTTGCCTTTTTCCGTTGCCTTTTTGTTTGCTTGTGTGTTGGATTACTTGTTGCCATGGCGCAGGATAATACCAAATTGTGTGACTTCTCGAATACCAATAATAATGATTTCCTTAGTACTCCAATTGCTCCTCTTAATAATGATGAGTCTTGTGAAATCAATACCGCTTTGCTGAATCTTGTTATGAAAGATCAATTCGCCGGCCTTCCTAGTGAAGATGCCGCTACTCATCTAAACAATTTTGTTGATTTGTGTGATATGCAAAAGCAGAAAGATACGGATAACAATAATGTCAAATTGAAGTTATTTCTGTTTTCACTTAGAGATCGTGCTAAAGTTTGGTTTTCGTCTTTGCCTAAAAATAGTATTGATTCTTGGAACAAGTGCAAAGATGCTTTTATCTCTAAGTATTTTCCTCCCGCTAAGATCATCACTCTTAGGAACGATATTATGAATTTTAAACAACTTGATCATGAGCATGTTTCCCAATCTTGGGAAAGAATGAAATTGATGCTTCGCAATTGCCCTACTCATGGTTTGAATTTATGGATGATCATACAAAATTTTTATGCCGGATTGAATTTTGCTTCTAGAAATCTTTTAGATTCGGCCGCGGGAGGCACGTTTATGGAAATTACGTTAGGAGATTCTACAAAATTGCTTGATAATATTATGGCTAATTATTCTCAATGGCACACCGAAAGATCTTCTAGTAAAAAAGTGCATGCTATAGAAGAAATCAATGTTTTGAGTGAAAAGATGGATGAACTTATGAAGAATTTTGCTCCTAAAAATACCCTTCTTGATCCCAATGATATGCCTTTGTCTACTTTGCTTGAGAATAATAATGAATCTATGGATGTGAATTTTGTTGGTAGGAATTGTTTTGGAAACAACGCGTATAGAGGGAAGTAATCCTAGGCCTTATCCTAGTAACTGTTCTAATAATTATGGAAATTCCTATAACAACTCTTATGGAAATTTTAATAAGATGCCCTCTGAATTTGAGAGTAGTGTTAAAGAGTTTATGAATTCACAAAAGAATTTTAATGCTTTGCTTGAAGAGAAATTGCTTAAAGTTGATGATTTGGCTAGGAACGTTGATAGAATTTCTCTTGAAATTCATTCTTTAAAGCTTAGATCTATTCCTCCTAAGCATGATATCAATGAGTCTCTCAAAGCCATGAGAATTTCCATTGATGAGTGCAAGGAAAGAACCGCTAGGATGCGTGCTTCGAAAGATGCCTTTATTAAAGTGTGTTCTTCCAATTCCTATGAAAATCAAGATGAAGATCTATTGATGTGTCCCCTATCAAATCTTTGTTTTGCAATATGAATCTTGATGAAACTGAATATGATCTTCCTTTACCTAGAAGACGTTTTAAGAATTCGGAGTTTCTAGATCTTGATGATGAAATTGATGAAAGTGGGATTGAAAGAAATAAAAACCTAGATGTTGTTAAACCCACTATTTTGGATCTCAAGGAATTTAACTATGAAAATTGCTCTTTGATTGGTTGTATTTCCTTCTTGCAATCCGTGCTAGATTCTCCTCCTGCTTATAGTCAAAATAAGGCCTTTACCGAACACATTGTTCATGCCTTGATGCAATCTTATGAAGAAAAACTTGAGTTGAAAGTTTCTATCCCTAGAAAACTCTATGATGAGTGGGAACCTACTATTAAAATTAAAATTAAAGATTATGAGTTTCATGCTTTGTGTGATTTGGGTGCTAGTGTCTCTACTATTCCCAAAACTTTGTGTGATTTGCTAGATTTCCGTGACTTTGATGATTGCTCTCTAAACTTGCATCTTGCGGATTCCACTATTAAAAAACCTATTGGATGAATTAATTATGTTCTTATTGTTGCAAATAGGAATTATGTGCCCGTATATTTTATCGTTCTTGATATAGATTGTAATCCTTCATGTCCTATTATTCTTGGTAGGCCTTTCCTTAGAACGATTGGTGCAATTATTGATATGAAGGAGGGAATATTATATTCAATTCCCTTAAAGAAGGGCATGGAACACTTCCCTAGAAATAAAATATAATTACCATATGAATCTATCATGAGAGCCACTTATGGATTGCCTACCAAAGATGGCAATACCTAGATCTATCCTTGCTTTTATGCCTAGCTAGGGGCGTTAAAGGATAGCGCTTGTTGGGAGGCAACCCAATTTTATTTTGTGTTTTTTGTTTTTGCTTCTGTTTAGGAATAAATAATCCATCTAGCTTCTGTTTGGATGTGGTTTTATCTTTTAATTAGTGTTTGTGCCAAGTAGAACCTATAGGATAACCTACGATGATAGTTGATTTGATTCTGCTGAAAAACAGAAATTTTGCACGCACGAATATAATTTTGTTAAATCACAGGCTCGTGCTTTTGCATTGATTATTTTTTATGATGTTAAATAAACAAATTTTCCAGGACTTCCTATTTTGGTAGGATTTTTAGAGTTCCAGAAGTTTGCGTTAGTTACAGATTTCTACAGACTGTTCTGTTTTTGACAGATTCTGTTTTACGTGTGTTGTTTGCTTATTTTGATGAATCTATGGCTAATAAAATAGTTTATAATCCATAGAGAAGTTGGAATACAGTAGGTTTAACACCAATATAAATAAATAATGAGTTCATTACAGTACTTTGAAGTAGTCTTTTGTTTTCTTTCTCTAACGGTGCTCATGAAATTTCTATTGAGTTTTGTGTTGTGAAGTTTTCAAGTTTTGGGTGAATTCTTTTGATGGATTATGGAACAAGGAGTGGCAAGAGCCTAAGCTTGGGAATGCCCATGGAACCCCCAAGATAATCCAAGGACACCAAAAATTCAAAGCTTGGGGATGCCCCGGAAGGCATCCCCTCTTTCGTCCACTTCCATCAGTAATTTACTTGGAGCTATATTTTTATTCACCACATGATATGTGTTTTGCTTGGAGCGTCTTGTGTTATTTGCGTCTTTGCTTGTTAGTTTACCACAATCATCCTTGCTGTACACACCTTTTGAGAGAGCCATATATGAATTGGAATTTGATAGAATACTCTATGTGCTTCACTTATATCGTTTGAGCTTGATAGTTTTGCTCATAGTGCTTCACTTATATCTTTTGAGCGTGATAATTTTTGCTCTAGTACTTCACTTAGATCTTTTGGAGCACGGTGCTGGATTTGTTTTAAAGAAACTATTGATCTCTCATGCTTCACTTAGATTATTTTGAGAGTCGTTAATAGCATGGTTTGCTTAATGTTAATATACTTGGTGTTCAAGATATGTGAAACTTTCTTTTGAGTGAATTGAATACTAAGATAAGTTTGATGCTTGATATTTGTTTTGAGATATGGAGGTGATAATATCAAAGTCGTGCTAGTTGAGTAATTATGAATTCAAAGAATGCTTGTGTTGAAGTTTGCAAGTCCCGTAGCATGCACGTATGGTTAAAGTTGTGTAACAAATTCGAAACATGAAGTGTACCTGGCTTGTG
Source organism: Aegilops speltoides (assembly GCA_021437245.1). Classification (NCBI taxonomy): domain Eukaryota; kingdom Viridiplantae; phylum Streptophyta; class Magnoliopsida; order Poales; family Poaceae; genus Aegilops; species Aegilops speltoides. The sequence goes on from CM038146.1 coordinate 143,592,199, forward strand.
CATCCTTACGAGTGGCGGTCGGGGACGAGCGATGGTCTTTTCCTACCAATCTATCCCCCTAGGAGCATGCGCGTAGCACTTGATTTTTGATGACTTCTAAATTTTTGCAATAAGTATATGAGTTCTTTTTACTAATGTTGAGTCCATGGATTATACGCACTCTCACCTTTCCACCTTTGATAGCCTCTTTGGTACCGTGCATTGCCCTTTCTCACCTTGAGAGTTGGTGCAAACTTCGCCAGTGCATCCAAACCCCATTATGATATGCTCTATCACACATAAAACTCCTTATATCTTCCTCAAAACAGCCACCATACCTACCTATCATGGCCTTTCCATAGCCATTCCGAGATATATTGCCATGCAACTTCCATCATCATATTCATGACATACATTACTTTTGTCATATTGCCATTGCATGATCATGTAGTCGACATCGTATTTGTGGAAGAGCCACCATGCATTATTTTTCATACATGTCACTCTTGATTCATTGCACCATCCCGGTACACCGCCGGAGACATTCATATAGAGTCATATCTTGTTCTAACTTTCGAGTTGTAATCCTTATGTTGTAATCAATAGAAGTGTGATGATCATCATTGTGAGAGCGTTGCCCAAAAAGAAAAAAAGAAAAAAGGGAGAAAGGCCAAAAAAAAGAAAGGCCCAAAAAAAGAGAGAAAAAGAAAAAAAAGAAGAAAAAAAGAGAAAAAAAGGGGGCAATGCTACTATCTCTTTTTCAACATTTGTGCTTTAAAGTAGCACCTTGATCTTCATGTAGTGAGTCTCATATATTGTGCTTCAAAGTAGCACCTTGTTCTTCATGTAGTGAGTCTCATAAGTTGTCTTTTTATACTAGTGGGAATTTTTCATTATAGAACTTGGCTTGTATATTCCTACGATGGGCTTCCTCAAATGCCCTAAGTCTTCATGAGCAAGCGAGTTGGATGCACACCCACTAGTTTTGTTTTGTTGAGCATTCATAGCTCTAGTGCATCCGTTGCATGGCAATCCCTGGTCCTCATGTTGACATCAATTGATGGGCATCTCCATAGCCCGTTGATTGTCCTCGTCAATGTGAGACTTTCTCCTTTTTTGTCTTCTCCACACAATCCCCATCATCATATTCTATTCCACCCATAGTGCTATATCCATGGCTCACGCTCATGTATTGCGTGAAGATTGAAAAAGTTTGAGATTATTTAAGTATGAAACAATTGCTTGGCTTGTCATCGGGGGTATAGAAGTTGGGAACATCTTTGTGTGACGAAAATGAAGCATAGCCTAACTACATGATTTTGTAGGGATGAACTTTCTTTTGCCATGTTATTTTGAGAAGACATGATTGCTTTGATTAGTATGCTTGAAGTATTATTATTTTTATGTCAATATGAACTTTTGTCTTGAACCTTTCGGATCTAAATATTCATATCACAATTAAGAAGATTTACATTGAAATTATGCCAAAGTATCACTCCGCATCAAAAATTCTCTTTTTATCATTTACCTACTCAAGGACGAGCAGGAATTAAGCTTGGGGATGCCTGATACATCTCCAACGTATCTATAATTTTTGATTGCTCCATGCTACTTTATCTACTGTTTTGGACTATATTGGGCTTTATTTTCCACTTTTATATTATTTTTGGGACTAACCTATTAACCAGAGGCCCAGCCCAGAATTGCTGTTTTTTGCCTATTTCAGTATTCCGAAGAAATGGAATATCAAACGGAGTCCAAACGGAATAAAACCTTCGGGAACGTGATTTTCTCACCGAACGTGATCCATGAGACTTGGACCCTACTCCAAGACGTAACAGAGGCGGTCACAAGGGTGGGGGGCGCCCCCCCTAGAGCGCGCCCCTGCCTCGTGGCCCCCCTGTTGCTCCACCGACGTACTCCTTCCTCCTATATATACCTACGTATCCCCAAACGATCAGAACAGGAGCCAAAAACCTAATTCCACCACCGCAACCTTCTGTATCCTTGAGATCCCATCTTGGGGCATGTTCCGGAGCTCCGCCGGAGGGGGCATCCACCACGGAGGGCTTCTACATCAACACCATAGCCCTTCCGATGAAGTGTGAGTAGTTTACTTCAGACCTTCGGGTCCATAGCTAGTAGCTAGATGGCTTCTTCTCTCTTTTCGGATCTCAATACAATGTTCTCCCCCTCTCTCGTGGAGATCTATTCGATGTAATCTTCTTTTTGCGGTGTGTTTGTTGAGACCGTTGAATTGTGGGTTTATGATCCAGCTTATCTATGAACAATATTTGAATCTTCTCTGAATTCTTTTATGTATGATTGAGTTATCTTTGCAAGTCTCTTCGAATTATCCTTTTGGTTTGGCCAACTAGATTGGTAGTTCTTGCAATGGGAGAAGTGCTTAGCTTTGGGTTCGATCTTGCGGTGTCCTTTCCAAGTGACATAAGGGGCAGCAAGGCACGTATTGTATTGTTTCCATCGAGGATAACAAGATGGTTTTTTTTACCATATTGCATGAATTTATCCCTCTACATCATGTCATCTTGCTTAAGGCATTACTCTGTTTTTAACTTAATACTCTAGATGCATGCTGGATAGCGGTCGATGAGTGGAGTAATAGTAGTAGATGCAGAATTGTTTCGATCTACTTGTCTTGGACGTGATGCCTATATACATGATCATTACCTAGCTATGCTCATAACTATGCTCAATTCTGTCAATTGCTCAATAGTAATTTGTTCACCCACCGTAGAATATCTATGCTCTTGAGAGAAGCCACTAGTGAAACCTATGGCCCCCGGGTCTATTCTCATCATATCAATCTCTATCGCTTTATTACTTGCTTTGTTTTTACTTTGCCTTTTACTTTTCACTTTGCATCTATCTATCAAAAATACCAAAAATATTATTTATCTTCTCTATCAGATCTCACTCTCGTAAGTGACCGTGAAGGGATTGACATCCCCTAATCGCGTTGGTTGCGAGGAGCTATCGTTTTGTGTAGGTACGAGGGACTTGTGCTTGGTCTCCTACTGGATTGATTCATTGGTTCTCAAAAACTGAGGGAAATACTTACGCTACTTTGCTGCATCATCCTCTCCTCTTCGGGGAAATCCAACGCAGTGCTCAAGAGGTAGCATAACTCTTTACGATGAACTCTTTATCACCCGCATCACCGAGAAACATTTACTTTGTCCTCACTAAGGATAATTTTGACCGCTGTCCAGTGATCTACTCTTAGATCACTATTGTACCCCCTTGCCAAACTCATTGCAAGGTACACAATAGGTCTTGTACACAGCACAACATACTTTATAAAACCTATGACTGTGGCATAGGGAATGACTTTCATTCTCTTTCTATCTTCTGCCCTAGTCGGACTTTGAGTCTTACTCAACTTTACACCTTGTAATACAGACAAGAACTCCTTATTTGACTGTTCCATTTTGAACTCTTTCAAAAACTTGTCAAGGTATTTACTCATTGAAAAATCTTATCAAGCGTCTTGATCTATCTCTATAGATCTTGATGCCCAATATGTAAGCAGCTTCAGCGAGGTCTTTCATTTAAAAACTCTTATTCAAGTATCCCTTTATGCTATCCAGAAATTCTATATCATTTCCAATCAACAATATGCCATCCACATATAATATTAGAAATGCTACAGAGCTCCCACTCAATTTCTTGTAAATACAGGCTTCTCCAAAAGTCTGTATAAAACCATATGCTTTGATCACACTATCAAAGCATTTATTCCAACTCTGAGAGGTTTGCACCAGTCCATAAATGGATCGCTGGAGCTTGCGCACTTTGTTAGCACCCTTTAGATCGACAAAACCTTCTGGTTGCATCATATACAACTCTTCTTCCAGAAATCCATTAAGAAATGTAGTTTTGACATCCATCTGCCAAATTTTATAATCATAAAATACAGCAATTGCTAACATGATTCGGACACACTTAACCATCGCTACGGGTGAGAAAGTCTCATCGTAGTCAACTCCTTGAACTTGTTGAAACCTTTTGAGACAAGTCGAGCTTTGTAGATAGTAACACTACTATCAGCGTCTGTCTTCCTCTTCAAGATCCATTTATTCTTAATGGCTTGCCGATCATCGGGCAAGTCCACCAGAGTCCACACTTTGTCCTCATACATGGATCCTATCTCAGATTTCATGGCCTCAAGCCATTTCGCGAATCTGGGCTCATCATCGCTTCTTCATAGTTCGTAGGTTCATCATGGTCTAGTAACATGAGTTATAGAATAGGATTACCGTACAAATCTGGTGCGGATCATAATCTGGTTGACCTATGAGGTTCGGTAGTAACTTGATCTGAAGTTTCATGATCATCATCATTAGCTTCCTCACTAATTGGTGTAGGAATCACTGGAACTAATATCTGTGATGAACTACTTTCCAATAAGGGAGAAGGTACAATTACCTCATCAAGTTCTACTTTCCTCCCACTCACTTTTTTCGAGAGAAAACCCCTTCTCTAGAAAGGATCCATTCTTAGCAAACTTCCCTTCGGTTTTGTGATAGAAGGTGTACCCAACAGTTTCATTTGGGTATCCTATGAAGAAACATTTCTCCTATTTGGGTTCGAACTTATCAGGTAGAAGCTTTTTCACATAAGCATCGCAGCCCCAAACTTTAAAAAACAACAACTTTGGTTTCTTGCCAAACCACAGTTCATAAGGCGTCGTCTCAACGGATTTCCATGGTGCCCTGTTTAACGTAAATGCAGTTGTCTCTAATGCATAACCCCAAAACGATAGTGGTAAATCGGTAAGAGACATCATATATCGCACCATATCCAATAAAGTGAGGTTACGATGTTCAGACACACCATTACGCTGTGGTATTCCAGGTGGCGTGAGTTGTGAAACTATTCCACATTGTTTTAAATGAAGGCCAAACTCGTAACTTAAATATTCTCCTCCACGATCAGATCGTAGAAACGTTATTTTCTTGTTACGATGATTCTCCACTTCACTCTGAAATTCTTTGAACTTTTCACATGTTTCAGACTTGTATTTAATTAAGTAGATATACCCATATCTGCTCAAATCATCTGTGCAGGCCAGAAAATAACGATACTCGCCACGAGCATTAACACTCATTGGACCACATACATCAGTATGTATTATTTCCAATAAGTCACTAGCTCGTTCCATTATTCCGGAGAATTAAGTTTTAGTCATCTTGCCCAAGGCACAGTTCGCAAGCATCAAATGATTCATAATCAAGTGATTCCAATAGTCCATCTTTATGGAGTTTCTTTATGAGAAATGGGTGTACCCGAAAATGCATCCTACTACCGGGTGTAGCTACACCCATTTCTCATATACTAATATGTGGTAGTATATATACTACTTTATCATTTTTAGTATGTTCATATACTATATCTAAGATACTCCAAAGCGAGTTATGTGAAAAATTTGCATGTGAGCCCATGTTTTTATCATATTTGTGAAAATACGTACATATTTGTACGTAAAAAGAAGTATGCTAAAAAATATAGTACATACTACCTAAAAATAGTATATATACTACCTAAATATTCTTACATACTACATAGTATGCATACATACACTGCGGTATGGTAGATACTACCTAAAACGTACAAAATAAAAATGGGTGTAACTACACCCGGTAGTAGAAAAAAATTGTCATATACATGGTAAACTAAGCTTGAGCGCATTTCTTCTTAGCGTACGCACCAGCCGGCCAGTACACGCTAACTAGCCGGAAGGGCAAGCACTCATGAAAATTCCATGGTAACGATTTATGACCAATACTAGTCCACACGCTTTGCCAGTTCCCGGTCCTCCGTGAAAAACAACTACTACATTTTGGTCCACGCGTACATAGCAGTAATATGTTTACCATGCCGCAGGATTGAAGCATATGTAATTCGTTCCTTGGTAAAACAATTTATTTTATTACCATCCACTCCATTCTTTTTACTGCTAACAACTAATGAGTATGTAGTAATCCGTTACTGCATAATAAAATGGAGTAATGCGTTACCCAAGCAGGGGCGTGTATTCTTTAAGAAAAAAGCACGTGCAGTAATGTGTTACTACATAGCAGACTAGTTTTACTACATTTACCATGCGCTCCAGGATTGAAGCATCTCTAATTTGTTTGTTGGTAAAAAAAAATTGTGTCATTATTACCATCCACTGCATCCTTTTTAGTGCTAACAATTAGTAGCATGTACCAATTCGTTATTACATAATAGAATGGATTTACTATGTGTACGAGGGCAAGGTAGCGAACCATCTCATTGCTTCCTAAAGAAATCTAGTACATTACCATCTCTTCTATCTATATTACCGCAAAAAATTAGTGACCTACGAATCGGGACATCGCAGATGATGCATGGTAACCAAATTAAATCCATTACTTTTTATTACACACACTTTTACCCTCAAATGCGCATACTCATGGTGCGACCCGCCCACCTAATTAGGCCGGAGCGTAGGCTAAGGCATTCTACGTGCTCGCTTACAATAGCGTAGCCGTATATATATGTCAAATATACCTTTGTTCACTTTGCCATCCTTCTTATCCGCCAAATATTTGAGGCACTTCCACTTTCAGTGACAATTTCCTTTACAGTAGAAGCACTTAGTTTTAGGCTTAGGTCCACTTTGGGCTTCTTCACGGGAGTGATAACTTGCTTGCCATTCTTCTTGAAGTTCCCTTTCTTTCCCTTTGCCCTTTTTTTAAACTAGTGGTATTGTTTAATCATCAACACTTGATGCTCTTTCATGATTTCTACCTTCGTCGATTTCAGCATCACGAAGAGATCGGGAATCGTTTTCGTCATCCCTTGCATACTATAGTTCATCATGATGTTCCAGTAACTTGGTGATGGTGACTACAGAACTCTGTCAATCACTATCTTATCTGGAAGATTAACTCCCACTTGATTAAAGTGATTGTAGTACCCAGACATTCTGAGCACATGCTCACTAATTGAGCAATTCTCCTCCATCCTTTAGGCAAAGTACTTGTCAGAGGTCTCATACCTCTTGACATAGGCATGAGTCTGAAATACCAATTTCAGCTCTTGGAACATCTCATATGCTCCGTGATGTTTCAAAAACGTTTTTGAAGTCCCGGTTCTAACCCGTAAAGCATGGTGCACTAAACTATCAAGTAATCATCATATTGAGCTAGCCAAACGTTCATAACGTCTGCATCTGCTCCTGCAATAGGTCTGTCACCTAGCGGTGCATCATGGACATAATTCTTCTGTGCAGCAATGAGGATACACCTCAGATCATGGACCCAGTCCGCATCATTGCTACTATCATATTTCAACTTAGTTTTCTCTAGGAACATATAAAAACATAGGGAAGCTATAACGCAAGCTATTGATCTACAACATAATTTGCAAAATACTACCAGGACTAAGTTCATGATAAATTAAAGTTCAATTAATCATATTACTAAAGAACTCCCACTTAGATAGACATCCCTCTAATGCTCTAAGTGATTACGTGATCCATATCAACTACACCATGTCCGATCGTCACGTGAGATGGAGTAGTTTCAACGGTGAACATCAATATGTTGATCATATCTACTATATGATTCATGCTCGACCTTTCGGTCTCCAATGTTCCGAGGCCGTATCTGCATATGCTAGGCTCGTCAAGTTTAACCCGAGTATTCTACGTGTGCAAATCTGGCTTGCACCCGTTGTATGTGAACACAGAGCTTATCACACTCGATCATCACGTGGTGTTTTGGCACGAAGAACTGTCGCAATGGTGCATACTCAGGGAGAACACTTATACCTTGAAATTTAGTAAGGGATCATCTTATAGTGCTACTGTCGTACTAAGCAAAATAAGATGCATAAAAGATAAACATCACATGCAATCAAAATATGTGACATGATTGGCCATCATCATCTTGTGCTCATGATCTTCATCACCGAAGCATCATCATGATCTCCATCATCACCGGTGCGACACCTTGATCTCCATCATAGCATCGTTGTCGTCTCACCAACTATTGCTTCTATGACTATCGCTACCGCTTATAAAGTAAAACAATTATATGGCGATTGCATTGCATACAATAAAGCGACAACCATATGGCTCCTGCTAGTTGCCGATAACTCTGTTACAAAACATGATCATCTCATACAACAATTTATATCACATCATGTCTTGACCATATCACATCACAGCAAGCCCTGCAAAAACAAGTTAGACGTCCTCTACTTTGTTGTTGCAAATTTTACGTGGCAGCTACGGGCTTCTAGCAAGAACTGCTCTTACCTACGCATCAAAACCACAATGATTTTTTGTCAAGTGTGATGTTTTAACCTTCAACAAGGACCGGCCCTAGTTAAACTCGATTCAAGTAAAGCTGGAGAAACAGACACCCGCCAGCCACCTATGTGCAAAAGCACGTCGGTACAACCAGTCTCACGAACACGGTCATGTAATGTCGGTCCGGGCCGCTTCATCCAACAATACCGCCGTATCAAAGTAAGACATTGGTGGTAAGCAGTATGACTATTATTTCCCACAACTCTTTGTGTTCTACTCGTGCATATAACATCTATGCATAGACCTAGCTCGGATGCCACTGTTGGGGAATGCAGTAATTTCAAAAAAAAAACTACAGTCACGCAAGATCTATCTAGGTGATGCATAGCAACGAGAGGGGAGAGTGTGTCCACGTACCCTTGTAGACCAAAAGTGAAAGTGTTTCAATAATGCGGTTGATGTATTCGAACTTCTTCGCGATCCAACCGATCAAGTACCGAACATACTGCACCTCCGCATTCAGCACACGTTCAGCTCGATGACGTCCCTCGTGCTCTTGATCCATTTGAGGACGAGGGTGAGTTCTATCGGCACGACGGTGTGGCGACGGTGATGATGATGCTACCAGCGCAGGGCTTCGCCTAAGCACTACGATGGTATGATCGAGGTGTGTAACTGTGTAGGGGGCACCTTACACGGTTAAGAGAAACTTGTGTGTTCTAGGGTTCCCCCTGCCCCCGTATATAAAGGAGCAAGCGGGAGGCCTGCCGGCCCCTGTAGGTGCGCCGGGGAGAGAGGAGTCCTACTAGGACTCCAAGTCCTAGTAGGAGTCCACCTTCCGGGAGAGGGGGAAGGAAGGAGAGGGAAGGGAGTAGGAAAGGGGGGCGCCGCCCCTTCCCTAGTCCAATTCGGACCCAAGGGGGAGGGGCGCGCGGGCTGTCCTGGCCGCCCCTCTCTCTCTCCACTAAGGCCCAATGTGGCCCATTAGTTCCCCGGGGACTCCGGTTTTATCCGAAACTTTCCGGAACACTTCTGGTGTCCGAATATAGCCGTCCAATATATCATTCTTTATGTCTAGACATTTCGAGACTCCTCGTCACGTCCGTGATCTCATCCGGGACTCCAAACAAACTTCGGTCATCTAAAACACATAACTCATAATACATATCGTCATCGGACGTTAAGTGTGCGGACCCTACGGGTTCGAGAACTATGTAGACATGACCGAGACACATCTCCAGTCAATAACCAATAGCGGAACCTGGATGCTCCTATTCTATGAACATCTTTATCGGTCAGACCACATAACAACATACGTTGCTCCCTTTGTCATCGGTATGTTACTTGCCCGAGATTCGATCGTCGGTATCATCATACCTAGTTCAATCTCGCATCTTGGCAAATCTCTTTACTCGTTAAGTAATACTTCATCTCGCAACTAACTCATTAGTCACAATGCTTGCAAGGCTTATAGTGATGAGCATTACCGAGAGGGCCCAGAGATACCTCTCCGAAACACAGAGTGACAAATCCTAATCTCGATCTATGCCAACCCAACAAACACCTTAGGAGACACCTGTAAAGCACCTTTATAATCACCCTTTTACGTTGTGATGTTTGGTAGCACATAAACTATTCCTCCGGTATTCTGGAGTTGCATAATCTCATAGTCTGGGGAACATGTATAAGTCATGAAGAAACCAGTAGCAATGAAACTGTAACGATCATAATGCTAAGCTAACGGATGGTATAAGTGTGTTTTTGGTGTACCGGCTGGCAAGCTCTTGGGTTTTTTGGTGTCCAACCGGGGCATTGAGGCTAATCCGGAAAAGATCAAGGCTATCACATCTCTGGCTAAACAGGCATGTATCAATGATGTTCAACGTCTGGCGGGTCGTATTGCGGCTTTGAGCCGGTTTATCAGCAGGTTGGGAGAAAAGGCGATACCTCTGTATCAGATGTTGAAGAAAACAGACAGTTTTGTCTGGAGCGATGCTGCTAATGCGGTGTTTGAAGACTTGAAGAAGCAGTTGGCTGAACCGCCGATTCTTGCTGCTCCAGTTGATAAGGAGCCACTACTGTTATATGTGGCTGCTAATTCCCGAGCTGTCAATGTCGCCATTGTGGTGGAGCGCAAAGAGGCTGGGAAGGAATACCCGGTTCAAAGGCCGGTTTACTATATCAGCGAAGTGCTCATTGAGTCCAAGCAAAGATATCTACATTGGCAGAAGCTGGTGTATGGGGTTTTTATGGCAAGTCGGAAGCTTAAACAATACTTTCAAGGTCATCCCATCACAGTGGTCAGTTCTGCTCCTTTGGGGGATATAATCCAGAACAGGGAAGCAACTGGCCGGGTTGCTAAGTGGGCCATTGAGCTTGGACCACATGGTTTGAAGTATATGCCTCGAACAGCAATCAAATCCCAGGCCCTTGTGGATTTCATCAATGATTGGACAGAGTTGCAGATACCGAAGGACAAACCGGACAGTACATACTGGACTATTCACTTTGACGGGTCCAGGCAATTGGAGGGCTCGGGGGCTGGAGTTGCCTTACTTCCCCTCGAGGTGATGGAATTCATTATGTTCTTTGCTCAATGTTCCCTTGTACTAACAATGCAGCTGAGTATGAAGCTTTACTCCATGGTCTTCGAGTGGCTAAGGAGATGAACTTAAGCCGCGTACGATCGTTGGAGACTCGACACTGTAGCCCAGCAAGTTTGTGTGCTTGGGATTCCAAGGATCCACTCATGGCGGCTTACCGATGAGAGGTGGATATTGTTGCTGGTCACTTTAAGGGTTATCAGGTAGAGCACATTGATCGGCGCAAAAACGAAGCAGCTGATGCTTTAAGCCGTCTGGGATCTCAGCATAAACCGGTGCGACCCAATACCTTTTTGGATGTCTTGCATAACCCGTCGGTTCAACTGCCTACAGAGGAGGATCTCGCTATTCCTGATCCGGAGGCACAGTTGGTGGCCGCTTTACATATCATTCTGGATTGGACGGTTCCATACTTGGCATATATGAACCGGGGCGAGTTACCAGATGATGAAATTTTGGCCAGGCAGATAGTCCGGCGGTCCAAGTCCATGGTTATTCACAATGGCGAGTTAGACCATTGCAGTGTTTCTGGTGCATTCCAACGCTGTGTTTCTCCTGAAGAAGGCCGTGATATTTTACGCGAGATCCATGAAGGAGACTGTGGTCATCACGCCGGTTCAAAATCCTTGGTTGCTAAAGCTTTTCATCATGGCTTCTATTGGCTGACGGCTCAAGCTGATGCTGAGGACTTGGTAAGGCGGTGCGACGGCTGTCAGAAATTCTCACGACAAGCTCATGTTCCGACTCAGGAGCTACGGATGATTCCTATCACCTGGCCGTTTGCCACTTGGGGGCTTGACATGGTAGGGCCTTTCAAGCGATCCAAAGATAAGAAGATGCACCTGTTGGTGGCAGTTGACAAGTTTACTAAATGGGTTGAAGCGGAGCCAGTAAGCAAGTGTGACGCAGCCACGGCGGTTCAGTTCATCAAAAAGGTGATCTTCCATTTCGGTTTTCCACATAGCATTATCACAGATAATGGCACGAACCTCTCTAAAGGCGAGATGGAGGACTTTTGTCAACAAGAGCACATCCGGCTTGATGTGGCATCTGTGGCTCACCCCCAATCTAATGGTCATGCTGAGCGAGCTAATCAGGAAATTTTGAAGGGTATAAAGCCCCGGCTTATGGTCCCTTTGAAGCGGACACCGGGTTGTTGGGTGGAAGAACTACCATCTGTGTTATGGAGCATCAACACCACCCCAAACCGATCTATCTGTTATACGCCTTTCATGGTTTACAGAGCAGAGGCGGTACTCCCCAGTGATATTCGTCATGACTCGCCTCGGGATGCCAATTATGTTGAAGCGAACAACGAGCAAGCACGTCAAGACGCACTGGACTTGTTAGATGAAAAACGGGACATGGCATTGGCTCGTTCGGCGCTTTATCAGCAAGACCTGCGGCATTATGACAGCCGCCGGGTTAGGACAAGAACCTTTCAAGAAGGCGACTTAGTGCTCCGGCTCATCCAGGATCAGACCGATATGCACAAGTTATCCCCACCTTGGGAAGGACCCTTTGTGGTCAGCAAGAATCTACACAACGGATCATACTACCTCATCGACGTTCGCGAGCACAAAGACTCAAACAAATCGGAGGAGGAGACCCATCGGCCATGGAATATCGCTCTTCTACGGCCTTACTACACCTGAGCCATAGGCTCTCACTATGTACATATTTTGACAATGTATATATTATGCTCAATATAATAAACCGGCATCCTTGCTTCAAGCAGGGCCTCTGCCGTTTCTTCCAATATTTATTGGTTACAAGGGGGCTTCTGCTTATAAAGCGATGACCCGTTTTTGTCCATTAAACCGGCTATCATGCCATCATACAGCTTGGGAGCTTCACACCCAAGGGGCCAAAGAGAGTTCTGTTGCTCAAAGCACGACTCAAGCATAGGCACCCATTGAGCACAACTCACAAAGTTACTTGGGGGCTCTTTGTGTAAAGTAACAAAGAGTTTGAAAGGACCCTTGTAATTGGGTATCGACCCACGACTTGGAAGCCTGGTATATTCACCTAAAACCCCGGGTTAACCCACCTTCATCAAGTAAGCTACTCCTATCCAGGTAATCCTGGCACGACCTGCCGAACGTTTGACAAGTTACTCTCATTGAGACCCTGACTTGTCAAAGTTAAAACGACGATTGGTTAGTTGGAGACCCATCCTAAAAGGCTTTGTCAAATGGTTTAACTCAGCGGCCTGGCAGCCCACGAAAAGCCTCGAATTTGGGCTTGGCAGCCCTCGAAAAGCCTCGACTACAAGTTTTATTTGCTTTTGTTTTTACAAGTTTTATCTTTATTGATCAACTTTTAAAATAAACCGGAGTTTCTCGACCCGGCCAGACTATATGTCTTCATCTCAACCCGGTGTTTTTTAACCCGGTGTGGCTTACTGTCATGGTTCTAAGTCTGACAGTAGAGTAGGGGGGGTAGGAATGGAGAGGCAAGATCCTAGCTATGGAGTAGTTGTATACGCAAGAGATTTCTGAGTTCAGCCCTTCTGAGGAAGTAACAGCCCCTCGTCTCGGAGCCCGGAGGCGGTCGACTGGATTATGTGTGTATGAGTTACAGGGGTGCGACCCTTTACACTGAGGAGGGGGTGGCTTATATAGAGTTCGCCAGACCCCTCCGGCCCTCAGTTATGTAGGGTTTAAGGTACATTAAGATCGGGCGTTACTGGTAATGCCACAAATAAAGTGCTATGATGACCATAAAAGCTACTTAATGATCGACGTTTGTGTGCAGAGTGACTTTAGATCTCCTGGCTGTCGAGTGATTGGCTTCATGGTCGAGTGTCTTCGAGTCCGTCGAGTGGAACACTTCTGAGTCGATTGGAAGGTGGTTTCTTCTAGAGATGTCCTTGGGGAGGGTAGTCTGGACAGGTCCATGACCCTACCCTAGGTACATAGCTTCATCATTAGCCCCCGAATGGATCGAGGTTTTAGTGGGGAAGGAGTTGAGAACTCCTCCGACCCATTTTTCGTGCTATGAGTATATCTTGTTCTCGATCCATGAACCTAAGTAACGACACCAACTTCTTTTTCAGTTGCCTTGATCCATTCTTGGTTTCAGTCGAGTGAATTTCTTTACTTGAAAAGCTCCGAGTGACGGTGTAGAGGAGATCCTCCGTCTGACGAGTTGTTCTGCTGCTCGCGGGTTTCACGGGATTCGAATTTTGGGAAGCGCGCGGGGCGGAGGAAACCGCAGTAATCGGATGGGATAGGGCGGAGATGCCTCGATCTCCACGCCACCTTTTTCGCCATGTATCACGCGCGCGACTGTTGCGGGATTTGACAGGATTGTCTGTGCCTACAGGTCAGTCACTCGGAAGCAACTCCATATAAGCCGCTGGCCCAGGGCTTTTGAACAGTGCGCCTTCATTTTCCCCTTTCTTCTCGAATCCCTCCGCCACCTCTGCTCTCGTCTCGTTGCTGTCGGTTTGTTCGAGCTTCGTCTGCGGCGATGGTGAAGGAGAAGATGGCAGCCCTGGAGCGCGCGAAGAAGGCGACAGCGCAGGCGAAGGCGAAGAAGTCCGGTCGGGGCGGATCTTCCTCGAGGTCTGCCTTGCCGCCGGGCTGGATCCAGGGCGACTAGATGCCCTCAGCAATTCGTCAGGAAGACATTGATGACCTGGTCGAGGGGGGATTCATTCATCATGAATTTGTGCGCCTCCTGGGGTACGAGATCGAGCCGCAGCCTCTCGAGGGTGAGTGTGTCCTTATCGCCACTCACATCGACCGTGGATTCTCCCTGCCCCCTCATCCTTTTTTCCGGAGTTTCTTGAACTTTTTCGGAGCGCAACTCCATCACTTTACCCCAAATTCCATCATGTATCTTGCTGCTTTCGTGTCTTTGTGCGAGAATTTCTTGGGTTGCCGTCCTCATTGGGGCCTCTTCAAGCACATTTTCACTTGTCGTTCTCAGTTAGTTAAGAAAGCCAAGTCGAGTGACGATAAGACGCAAGTGATTCAGATGTGCGGGGGTCTTGGGATCCAGATGAGAGGCAAGATTTCCTTTCCAGCTATGATTCTTCCTGATTCAGTCCGCGGGTGGCAGTCGACCTAGTTCTACTGCAGAGACCAACTGACTCCAGGACAGGCTACGGGTCTTCCCCTTTTCTCCCTGAACCGAGTAGAAAAACCTTCTTCTCTGAAAGTGACACCGGAAGAGAAGGCACAAGTCAAAGTGTTGGTTGGTCGAGTGGTTCAGCTCGTCCGCAATGGGGTGACTGGTATGGATTTGCTAGAGGTCTTCCTTCGGAGACGTATCCAACAACTCTAGGCTTGTGACCATCCGATGTGGATGTATTCGGGTCTCGATGACACCACTCGGATTCACCCGGAGGAGGTCGACGAGGCTACTTTGGAGGGGTGGTTTTCAAGTATCATAGGGAACAAAGACAACCCCCGAGGAGCCAGGAGGATTCCTCCACTCGACCAATCATACGAAGTAGATCAGGTCCAATTCTGCATCTCTGACTGTGACCTTGCTTTCTTCATTCTGTTTATTTAAAATCAATCGACTGACTTTTTTCTTGTTTGTTGTCTTCCAGGCCATTACTGAGATGTACTCGATGCCCAACGGGGCGCAAGAACAGGCCGAGGAGGAGGAGGCAAGCGGAGGCGAAAGTGAGGAGGAGTGGCAATCTGATGGTGAGGGGGAAGAGGATGACGACGGCTCCAGTGGAGAGGAGGAGGAGGAAGTTGATCCTCCTCGCACGGAAAGATGATCCAAGCTCACCCACGACCCCGCGAGCAAGCGTGGCAAAGCGGCTGCGCCTGTTGGGCAGTCGTCAAAACGCCCTCGGACGGCTTCTCCGGCGCCGACTTAAAAAGCACCGAAGCATCCACGGGCGGCGTCATCAAGGCCGCCGAAGGCCTTGCCCAAGATGAGAATGACCATTCCCGCCATTTCCGGGTAACAATAGAACTTGTGTTTTCTTGTTTGGCATGGACAGACTCTTGGTCGACTCATTGACTAACCGACTGGTTTCTGAAATTTGCAGTGCTGCTACCTCCGAGACCTCCGCCAGGAACGAAGACCAGGAAATGGAAGACGCTGTCACCTCCAACCTTGGTACGATCTCTGTAGTTTCACTTTTGGTCGATTGGACTTTCATTTTTAACTTTGGAATTTTCCTGTAGCTCCTCCTCAGGTCATTGATCTCCCTGATGATGACGACAAGGCGCCACTGAGGCCGAGGAGGAATAGAAAGGCACCGGCTGGCAAGACTACTCAGATTGCATCAGTGCCTGAGACATCGGTTCAAGAGGGTGGCAATATCACTGGGACTTCCGTGTCCTTCGCTTTGCCGCTGATGAGTGTTCAGCCTTCGTTGTTGACTGCTGACCCGCCCTCCCTTTTTGCCACACACCACATCCCAGAGGACCAAGTGGGTGCTGCTAAGGAGGCTATACGCCAGGCGGGGACCATGATGGAGCAGGTGAAGGCGGTCCGGGAAGCCAACCAAGCGGCCTATGATGCTAGCTCAGCCCTTCAGAGCAATGTCCAGGTTAGTTGGTCACCGCTTGTTCTGTTAGGATATGCTATCTGAAGACTTTCTTTCCGGAGATCTTTGTATCTGTACACCCACTGGGTGTGTCGATTGAATTTTTGGATTGGTGGGGGCACGCTGAGTGCACCCACTGGGTGTAGTCCCCGAGACTATGGTGGACTGCTGGCAGTCGACTATAGTCTTTGTATTTTGAGTTTCTTCACTCTAACTTCTTCACTCGGTGCGGTGGGACCATGTCGAATGGAATCTTGGAACCCGATGGGGGCGGCTGAGTGCACCCACTGGTGTGTCCTCGAGACCATGGTCGACTGCTAGCAGTCGACTAAGGTCTGAAGAACCTGTGTATTTTTTTGGTAGATCATGATGAGATCGTGGCTGACTGCCGGCAGTTAGCTATGGTTTAGGATCATAACCTCTTTGTCCTTTTCGGTCGAATGATCGGACCAAGTCGGTCGAACCAGTGGGGGCACGCTGAGTGCACCCACTGGGTGTAGTCCCCGAGACTACTGCTAAATATTTTGATTCGGCTGTAGTCTTAGAAATGTTACGATTTTTCTCTTAGTCGCTCGGAAGCAACCTATCTTTGATGTCTGTCGACTGACCCTTCGCAGAAATCTTGTGAGCTTGTGGCTCGCTATACTGAATTGGAAAACAAATAGATCCAGCTCAACCTTGACTTGAAGCTTGCTCAGGAGAACTTTCAGAAGGCGAAAGACAAAGCAAAAGGTACGGCTGGTGAGAACTTGACGACTGTCTTTATCTTTCTGCCCATCCCTGATTCTGATCTCATTGTCATTTTGCAGATAAAGTGAAGGAGGCTCTGAAGAAGAAGGACCATGACCTTGCCGAGGCGCAGAAGGCGGCTTTGGACAAAACGAAGCTTGCGGAAGAAAAACTGGCTTCAGTCGGTAAACTTGAAGAGGAGAGCATAATCTGAAAGCTGCTCTCGATCGCGCCAACAAGGAGGTCGGCCGTCGAAGAATGATAAGATAGCTCTTAATGACAAGGCTAGTGGTGGTGGGGAAGAAGAAGCGATCGGAGGATTATCCGGGAGGGCTCGCCAATAAGTTATTCATCATGCTTGAGGGTAATCTCTTCTACCCGACTGACTTGTTATCATCGACTCATCGTAGAACTGCTGGTTTATCTTTGAATTGTGTTTACAGAATTCCGCCAAAACTTCGAGGAGGAGACCAGTCGAGTGGAGAGAAACATGGACCCCATTAACTCTCCTGTGAAGGATGAAACTGCTATGAACGTGCTCCGACTGGAGTCTCGTGTTGCTGGTGTGGTTGACTACCTTGCTCGACTGAAGGTTGCGGCGTCGCGAATCGACACGACACTCTGGCCAGGAGCGACGCTTCAAAATGACCTCGAGTCTCTAATGACTTGACTGAATGAAGTTCCAGGCCGGGTGCAAGAATGAAAGAAGTCTTCTGCCAGGTGCGGCACTGATGTTGCTCTGTCCCTGGTCCGTGTTCACTGCAAGGATGCGCGAGAGGAAAAGCTGGCGTCCATCAAAGTTGCCAATACCAAGAAGCATGACTTCCAATCTTTCATGGAGACCTTCATTGCTGCTGCCACTCGGATCGCTGACGGAATTGACTTGGACCAGTTTGTCACGCCCTCCAGTCCTCCACCTGAGGAGTAAGAAAAACTTCTATGCTTCGCCTTTAATTTGCCTCGGAATGCCGAGTGGTTTTGTAACCGATAAACTTTTACAGGCTTGACGCCTGAGCACTTCCGAATCCGTAGGATGTTATCTGAACTTGGCTTATCGTTGAATATGCTTGCATTTGCCTTCGAGCGAACTTTGTTCTTCACTCGGAATATGCTTTAGTGCTTGAGACGCATCCCTGAGGTGGAAAATCCAGTCGACCTGCACTTCATCATTCTTGTAGGTAGGGATGGAGTACAGATTGCAGTCGACCTGCATCCTTGCGGATTGGCATGGAGCGCACGTTGTATTTGTGGCGTAGCTCTAAAGGAGAAGGTAGCAGTCGATTTGCACCTCGTCGTCCTTGCAGATCGGAGTGAAGCGCACGTTGTACTTGTGGCGCAGCTCCGAAGGAGAACATAGCAGTCAACCTGCACCTCGTCGTCCTTGCGGATCGGAATGGAGCGCACGTTGTATTTGTGGCGCAGCTCCGAAGGAGAAGGCAGGAGTCGACCTGCACCTCGTCGTCCTTGCGGATCGGAATGGAGCGCATGTTGCATTTGTGGCGCAGCTCCGAAGGAGAAGGTAGCAGTCGACCTGCACCTCGTTGTCCATGCGGATCAGAATTGATTTCATACATAGGCGAGTACTTGAACTGCAGCTAAGCCCCCGAGTGGGAGGGTTTCTCTCCACTCGGTAGGATTTTTAAATACTTAGGCGAGTGCTGGACTGCAGCTAAGCCCCCGAGTGGGAGGGTTGCTCTCCACTCGGTAGGATTTTCAAATACTTAGGCGAGTATTGGACTGTAGTTAAGCCCCCGAGTGGGAGGATTGCTCTCCACTCGGTAGGATTTTCAAATACTTAGGCAAGTATTGGACTGCAGCTAAGCCCCCGAGTGGGAGGTTTGCTCTCCACTCGGTAGGATTTTTAAATACTTAGGCGAGTACTGGACTGCAGCTAAGCCCCCGAGTGGGAGGTTTGCTCTCCACTCGGTAGGATTTTCAAATACTTAGGCGAGTATTGGACTGCAGCTAAGCCCCCGAGTGGGAGGTTTGCTCTCCACTCGGTAGGATTTTCAAATACTTAGGCGAGTACTGGACTGCAGCTAAGCCCCCGAGTGGGAGGTTTGCTCTCCACTCAGTAGTATTTTTAAATACTTAGGCGAGTCTTGGACTGCAGCTAAGCCCCGAGTGGGAGGTTGCTCTCCACTCGGTAGAATTTTCAAATACTTAGGCGTAGTCTTGGTGCAGCTAAGCCCCAGTGGGAGGTTGCTCTCCACTCGGTGGGATTTTCAAATACTTAGGCGTAGCTTGGACCGCAGCTAAGCCCCAGTGGGAGGTTTGCTCTCCACTTGGTAGGATTTTCAAATACTTAGGCGAGTACTGGAATGCAGCTAAGCCCCCGAGTGGGAGGTTTGCTCTCCACTCGGTAGGATTTTTAAATACTTAGGCGAGTACTGGATTCGCAGCTAAGCCCCCGAGTGGTAGGTTTGCTCTCCACTCGGTAGGATTTTTAAATACTTAGGCGAGTACTGGACTGCAGCTAAGCCCCCGAGTGGGAGGGTTGCTCTCCACTCGGTAGGATTTTCAAATACTTAGGCGAGTACTGGACTGCAGCTAAGCCCCCGAGTGGGAGGTTTGCTCTTCACTCGGTAGGATTTTTAAATACTTAGGTGAAACGGATTCGCAGCTAAGCCCCCCGAGTGAGAGGCTTGCTCATCACTCGGTAGGATTTTTTTTACAAACTTAGGCGAAATGGATTCGCAGCTGAGCCACTCACTGGGGGATTTCTCACGAAAACTGAAGGAAATATGCCCTAGAGGCAATAATAAAGTTATTATTTATTTCCTTATTTCATGATAAATGTTTATTATTCATGCTAGAATTGTATTAACCGGAAACATAATACATGTGTGAATATATAGACAAACAGAGTGTCACTAGTATAGCTCTACTTGACTAGCTTGTTAATCAAAGATGGTTATGTTTCCTAACCATGGACAAAGAGTTGTTATTTGATTAATGGGATCACATCTTTAGTTGAATGATCTGATTGACATGACCCATTCAGTTAGCTTAGCACCCGATCGTTTAGTATGTTGCTATTGCTTTCTTCATGACTTATACATGTTCCTATGACTATGAGTTTATGCAACTCCCGTTTACGGAGGAACACTTTGTGTGCTACCAAGCGTCACAAGCGAAGCGGGTGATTATAAAGGTGCTCTCAGGTGTCTCCAAAGGTACTTGTTGGGTTGGCGTATTTCGAGATTAGGATTTGTCACTCCGAATGTCGAGAGGTATCTGGGCCCTCTCGGTAATGCACATCACTTAAGCCTTGCAAGCATTGCAACTAATGAGTTAGTTGCGAGATGATGTATTACGGAGCGAGTAAAGAGACTTGCGTAGCGAGATTGAACTAAGTATTGGATACCGACGATCGAATCTCGGGCAAGTAACATACCGATGACAAAGGAACAACGTATGTTGTTATGCGGTCGACCGATAAAGATCTTCGTAGAATATGTAGGAACCAATATGGGCATCCAGGTCCGCTATTGGTTATTGACCGAGGCGTGTCTCGGTCATGTCTACATTGTTCTCGAACCGTAGGGTCCTTGCGCTTAAGGTTTCGACAGAGTTATATTATGAGTTTATGAGTTTTGATGTACCAAAGGAGTTGAGTCCCGGATGAGATCGGGGACATGACTAGGAGTCTCGAAATGGTCGAGGCGTAAATATCGATATATTGGACGACTATATTGGAGTTTGGAAAGGTTCCAGTGATTGGGTATTTTTGAGATCTGGGAGAGTTCTGAGAATTCGCCGGGAGAAGTATTGGGCCTTATTGGGCCTCAAGGGAAAGAGAGGGCTGCCTAGGGCAGGGCGCGCCCCATGGCCTAGTCCGGGTGGACTAGGGGGGAGGCCGCACCCCTCCTTCCTTCCCTTCTCTCTTCCCCTTCCTTGTCTCCTACTCCTAATACATGGAAGGTCTCCTAGTTGGACTAGGAAAGTGGGAATCCTACTCCCGGTGGGAGTAGGACTCCCCTAGGGCGCGCCATAGAGAGGGCCGGCCCTCCCCTCCTCCACTCCTTTATATCTGAGGCAGGGGCACCCCATGGACACCAAGTTGATCTTCGTGATCGTTCCTTAGGCCGTGTGCGGTGCCCCCTCCATGATATTACACCTCGGTCATATTGTAGCGATGCTTAGGCGAAGCCTGCGATAGTTGAACATCAAGATCGCCACCACGCTGTCGTCTTGTGGAACTCCTCCCGAACCTCTGCTGGATTGGAGCCGGGTGCGTCATCGAGCTGTCGTGTGTCAAGAACTTCGGAGGTGCGAATAACGGTGCTTGGATCGGTTGGACCGGGAAGGCGTCGACTACTTCCTCTACGTTCGTCAGCGATTCGCTTGGTCTCGAGAGTGCGTAGACAACACTCTCCCCTCTTGTTGCTATGCATCGCCATGATCTTGCGTGTGCGTAGGAATTTTTTGAAATTACTACGTTCCCCAACAAAAACAAAAGCAACAACAATCACTGGGAAAATTATAACGCTCTTGTCTTTGATAAACAAACTACAGAGGTACTTTTTATTACATCTCATCCAAGTTAGTACTTAAGTATAAAAGGGGCGGAGCAGCTCCACATTCCAAGCTCGTGGCTCATCAATGCAGCGTCGACATTATAAAGGCGGTGCGCTCCATTGTGGAGAACTTTGGTGACGATGAAGGGGCCTTCCCAAGTAGGAGCGAGCTTGTGTGGCTTCTGTTGATCCACTCGGAGGACCAAGTCTCCTTCTTGGAAGGCTCGACTCTTCACGTTTCTGGCATGGAATCGACGCAAGTCCTGCTGATAGATAGTCGATCGGATCATGGCCATCTCTCTTTCTTCTTCTAGAAGGTCATTGCGTCTGCCGGGCTTGTTACGCTTCATCTTGAGTAGAACTCGACTCGGGGTGCATTGTGAAGCAGGTCACTCGGCAGAACTGCTTCATCTCCATAGACCAGAAAGAATGGAGTTCTCCCAGTTGACCGATTAGGAGTGGTCCTCAATCCCCAAAGAACTGATGGAAGTTTGTCGACCCATGCACCTGCTGCGTGCTTGAGGTCACGCATCAACCGGGGTTTCAGTCCTTTGAGAATTAGGCCGTTTGCTCTTTCTGCTTGTCCATTTGAGTGGGGGTGAGCGACGGAAGCGTAGTCGACTCGTGTGCCTTGAGGAGCGCAAAAGGCTCTGAATTTGTCGGAATCGAAGTTTGACCCATTATCAGTAATGATGATGTGCGGAACTCCATACCTAAATATCAACTCTCTGATGAAGCTGATAGCAGTGCAGGCATTGAGATTCTTGATAGGATTAGCTTCAATCCACTTAGTGAACTTGTTGACTGCCACCAGTACATGGGTGAAGCCGCTCCTGCCAGTTCTTAGTGGTCCAACCATATCCAATCCCCAAACAGCAAAGGGCCAGACGAGTGGAATGGTCTTCAAGGCCGAGGCGGGTTTGTGTGACATATTGGAATAGAACTGACATCCTTCACACTTGTCGACTATCTCCTTCGCCATTTCATTTGCTCTTGGCCAGTAAAACCCCGCTCGGTATGCTTTAGCCACAATGTTCCGAGAGGACGTATGATGACCACAGGTTCCTGAGTGGATATCGTCAAGAATTATCTGACCTTCTTCTGGTGTTATACATTTATGACTGACTCCAGTCGCGCTTTCCCTGTACAACTGTCCATTTATCACAGTAAAGGCCTTGGATCGACGGATGATCTGTCGAGCCTCTTCTTCATTCTCTAGGAGCTCTTTCCTTAGGATATACGCGATGTACGGCACTGTCTAGTCGGGAGTGATGACCAAAACTTCCATGATCAGGTCGACCACAGCTGGAACTTCAACTTCAGTCGGATCCATGGCACTTTTTGGCTGCGGGGCTTCTTCGGTGAAAGGATCCTCTTGAACTGATGGTGTGTGGATGTGTTCCAAAACACATTACTGGGAATGGTTTCTCTCTTGGAACCTATTTTTGCCAAATCATCAGCCGCTTGATTTTTCAGTCGGGGTATATGATGAAGCTCTAACCCCTTGAATTTCTTTTCTAGCTTTCTCACTGCATTGCAATAACCAGTCATGGTTGGACTTCTGACGTCCCACTCCTTCATCACTTGATTAACCACCAAATCTGAGTCGCCATAGACCATTGAGGCGACGGACGCTGAGTGAAGTGGCCATTCGCAACCCATACAAAAGTGCTTCGTATTCTGCTTCGTTATTGGAGGAATCAAAGTGAATCTGGAGCACATATCTGAGTTTATCTCCTCGGGGGGAAACCAACACTACCCCAGCACCGAAACCATTCAGCATCTTAGAACCATCAAGAACATGGTCCAGTGCTCCGAGTGAACTTGAGTCGGCAGTTGCTGTTCAATCCACTCGGCGATGAAATTTTCTATTGCTTGGGACTTGATGGCTTTCTTTGCCTCAAACTTGATATCTAGGGGAAGGAGTTCAATCGCCCATTTTGCCACTCGACCAGTTGCATCTCTGTTGTGCAGAATCTCTGGCAATGGAGCGTCGCTGACGACTATAATGGAATGGTCAGAGAAGTAATGAGCAACCTTCTTCGTGGTCATATAAATCCCATATACAAGCTTCTGATAATGAGGATATCTTTGCTTTGATGGGGTCAAAACTTCAGAAACATAATATATTGGGTGTTGAACTTTAAAGGCTTTTCCTTCTTCTTCCTGCTCGACCGTAAGTACTGTACTGACGACTTGTCCTGTGGCTGCAATGTAAAGCAGCAAAGGCTCTTTGCTGATTGGGGCAGCAAGCACCGGCTGGGTGGAGAGCAGGTCTTTTAGCTCTGCAAACGCTGCATCAGCTTCAGGAGTCCACTCGAACTTGTCTGACTTCTTCATCAGTCAGTAAGGAGGCAATGCCTTTTCACTGAGACGAGAAATGAATCGACTTAAAGCGGCCAAGCAACCATTAAGCTTCTGGACATCGTGCACACGCACAGGACGTTTCATTCGGAGTATAGTACCAACTTTTTCTGTGTTGGCGTCGATTCCTTGTTCGGAAATGAGAAAACTGAGTAACTTTCTGCCAGGAACTCTGAATGTGCACTTTAATGGATTAAGCTTGATATCATACCTCCTGAGGTTGGCAAATGTTTCAGCAAGGTCAGTCAGCAGGTCGGAACCCTTCCGTGACTTGACCACAATATCATCCATGTATGCTTCCACATTCCGACTGATTTGAGTGAGCAAACACTTCTGAATCATCCTCATGAACGTGGCTCCAGTATTCTTGAGGCCGAATGGCATGGTGACATAACAGAAGCACCCGAATGGAGTGATGAAAGCTGTTTTGATCTCATCGGGTCCATACAGACGGATCTGATGGTAACCGGAATAGGCGTCTAAAAAAGACAGGCGCTCACACCCCGCAGTCGAGTCGACTATTTGGTCGATGCGGGGGAGAGGAAAATGATCTTTCGGGCAGGCCCGATTGATATGTTTGAAGTCAATGCACATGCAAAGTGACTTGTCCTTCTTGGGGACCTTGACAAAATTGGCGAGCCACTCGGAGTGGTAAATCTCTCGGATAAACTCCACTGCTAACAGCCGAGCCACCTCCTCGCCAATGGCCTTTCTCTTCTGGACGGCGGACCGTCGAAGATGTTCTTTGACATGTTTCACATTTGAGTCGACTCGTAGACGGTGCTCAGCCAGCCCCCTGGGAACGCCCGGCATGTCAAAAGGCTTCCATGCGAAGATGTCCCAGTTCTCACGAAGGAACTGGATGAGCGTTTCTTCCTATTTGGAGTCGAGTGTTGTAGAGATATGGGTCGGAGCAGCACTGGGGTCGGTCGGGTGAATGTGAATCGGTTTTGTCTCACCGGACGACTGAAATGTTGATTCCGTAGCGGGCTTCTTGGCTCGCAACAAATCACTCGGGTCTGCAGTTTTTTGGTATTCATTCAGCTCAACCACTGCCATCTGAGCATCGGCGATCTTTGAGCCTTTCTGAAAGCACTCTTCCGCCTTCTTCCGATTGCCAGTAATAGTGATCACACCTTTGGGACCAGGCATCTTCAATTTGAGGTACACATAACATGGTCGAGCCATGAAACGTGCATAAGCTGGCCTGCCCAAAATAGCGTGATAAGCACTCTCGAAATCCACAACTTCAAACGTCAACTTTTCTTTGCAGTAATTCTTGGAATCACCGAAAACCACATCAAGAGCAATTTGGCCGAGTGACTCAGCCTTCTTTCCCGGAATGACTCCATGGAAACTCATGTTGTTGGTACTGAGTCTGGACATCGGAATGCCCATCCCTTTCAACGTCTCTGCATATAGTATATTCAGGCCACTGCCATCATCCATCAAAACTTTAGTCAGTCGAGTACCTTCAACGACTGGGTCGACCACCAAAGCTTGCCTCCCAGGGGTGGCTATGTGTGTCGGATGATCGGACTGGTCGAATGTGATGGCAGTCTGAGACCATTTCAGATAACTGGGTGTCGCCGGAGCAACCATATTCACTTCTCGGTTGATAACTTTCAATCGACTTTTGCTTTCAACATCAGCAAAAATAATCAGGGTGGATTTGACCTGGGGATATCCATCATCACTATCTTCTTTGTCCTCAACTTTGTCTGACTCCTTTTCCTTATCTTTGGGTTGTTTCCCCTGGAATTGCTGGATCAAGAGCCGACACTGTCGAGTGGTATGTTTCGGGTAAATGAGTTTACCCTCTTCGTCTTTCTTTGTGTGAATGTGGCATGGCATATCCAACACATCATTTCCGTCTTGGTCTTTCACCTTATTAGGGTTCCAAGGCCCTTTGGGCTTCCCTTTAAACTTTCCTTGAGTCACGGCCAAGGCCTCTCCAGGAGCAGCTGGCTCGGCTTTCTGCTTCTTCTTCCAACTGGAGTTGCCTCCTCCGGTTTCGTGAGCAACTGACTTATGCTTGCCACTCCGGAGCCGATCCTCTTCTTCACCATTGGCATACTTGGTGGCAATCTCCATCATTCGACTCAGAGACATGTCTCCGGCTCGACCGAATTTTAGGTTTAGCTCTCTGTACTTAACGCCCTCCTTGAAGGCACAGACTGCCTAGTGATCAGATACATTCTCTACCGTGTGATGCAATGTGATCCATCTCTGGATGTAATCCCTCAAAGTTTCATTCGACTTCTCCACACAAGATTGTACCTCTGTCAACCCTGCTGGTCGCTTGCAAGTTCCTTCAAATGTTCTAACAAACACTCGGGCAAGATCTTCCCAAGTGTAAATGCTGCTGGGTGCTAACTGATTCAACCATGCTCTGGCCGAGCCCTCCAACATAAGAGGCAGGTGTTTCATGGCCACTTCATCATTGCCGCCGCCAATCTGAACAGCCACTCGATAGTCTTCAAGCAAAGTATCAGGCTTGGACTCACCAGTGAACTTACTGACTCCAGTCGCCAACCTGAAGTTGGGAGGAATCACCGCGGCCCTGATGGCTCTGCTGAAGCACTCTGGTCCTGAGACGTGTACTCTGCTGCTGGTGGGTACATCTCTGTCATGACCTTCTCGGTGAGCTCTGTTCCTGTCGACCAAACCTTGAACGAGAATGGATCTCGCATCAAAGCCTGGTACCCTGGGGTCGACTGGAATCCCTCGCCTAACACTGTGAGGGCGTCTGTCATCCTGCAGTCGAGGCGCGTACGATCCACTCCTTGGGGAAGGGGTGGGCACACGACGTCGATCATCACGATCGAGTCGGTGATCATACTGCTCACGGTTCTTGTACTGATCGCGCCGGTCTCCACGTCCCTCACGCCTCGGGGGCGATCTTGGGCTATGGGCCGACTGGACTGTATTTGCAGCGACGGATCTGCTGTGGATCCTATTCCGCGACTGTGATACAGCTGAATTTTGATCTCCTGCCGCCCGGAGTAATGCTCTGATCTATAACAAGCCTCTGTCAGCCTTTGACTGGGAAGGCTGAATCGACTCTGCTATACGGGCTGCAGCTGCTAAATTCTGAATCGGAGTTCGATATACCTGAGTCGGTGGTGGAAAGAGTTGACGTCGACTGGATTCTGGAACCCGTTGTCGTGCACGCTCGTCGAGTGCTCGCTGGAGATTCTCCAGTCGAGTGCGCTCAGCCAAGTTGGCCAAGTGCGCATCCTCTAAGGCACGAGCCTCGGGGGTTTCTCCAATGATAGGAGTGTGCAGCGCATCCATGTTCCGGCGGTGAAGTTCTTCCCTCTGTAGCGAAGTGAGGGGCTTGGGGAGATACTTGTAACACCCCGGATTCGATGCGCCAGGTGTCCGCCAGTTATTCGCCGTCGTTGCCATGTCATTTTCTTGCGTGTTGCACTTTTCCATGTCATCATCTGCATTTTATCGTGTCATCATGTGCATTTCATTTTGCATACATGTTCGTCTCATGCATCCGAGCAGTTTCCCCGTTGTCCGTTTTGCAATCCGGCACTCCTATGTCATCCGGCGTCCCCTTTTTGCCTCTTCTCTTGTGCGGGTATTAAACGTTCTCGGAATGGCCCGAGGTTTGCGAAGCGGCCTTGGTATAGCACCGGTAGACCGCCTGTCAAGTTTCGTGCCATTTGGAGGTTGTTTGGTACTCCAACGGTTAACCGGGTAACTGCAAAGCCCTCTTTGAGTTGCAGCCCAACACCCCTTTCAAAGTGGCCCAAAACCCACCTAACTCCCCTCCATGCTCTCGGTCGTTCGATCATGATCGCGTGGCCGAAAACCGCACCTCATTTGGACTCTCCTAGCTCCCTCTACCTATAAAAACGTCTTCCCCTCTTCATTTTCGGATCATTTTCCCCCCGAAACCCTAGCCCCGCTCCCTCTCCGCCGCCGGACACGTCCGCATCGGACCGGACGCGTCCCCCCCGCCGCCCGCCAACGCAGCCTGCCACGTGGCGTGGCGCCGCCGCCTCCGCCGTCTGCCCGCTTCGCCCGCTGGCCGCAGCCCTTGCCCGCTTGCCCGCGCCGCCGCCTCGCCGGAACACTCCCGCACCGCCGCCGCTTCGCCCGCCGTCGGCCGCCGCTGTCGCCTCTGCGAGCAGCAGCGCGTCACCAGCGCTGCCGCAGCCTGCTGCAGCCGGTGCCCCGAGCCTGCGCTCTCGCCCGCCGATCAAGCAGCGCCGCCTCGCCGCCTCGGCCGCCGCCTGCCGGCCTCCGCCGTCTGCCCGCCCGGCGTCGCGCGCGCCCGCCGCCCGCGTCGCCAGCAGCGCCGCCCGGCCACCGCAGGGCTCCGCCGCCCGCTTGCCTCGACCCGCGCCCGGCCTGCCTGGCCCTCGCCGTCGGCGCCGACCCGCGCCTCGCCCGCTCCTCCAGCGCCTCGCCCGCCCGTCTCCGGCGACCCCTTGCGCCGCCCTCGCCGGAGAGCCCGCCGTCGCCTCGTCCCGGATCTGGCCGGGCTGGACCAGATCCACCAGCCCGCCGATCCAAATGGCGCCCCCGAACCTGGTTCCCTCCGTCCTGGGTTCTCTCCGTCCAGTTTTCGTGGGGTAAATTTTGGCCAAGTCCCAGATTTCTGTCATTATCATGCCAGGTTCATAGCATCACATCTCTGCATCCGTAGCTCCGTTTCGTACGTGTAATATGTCAAATTGTTCGCCTCGACGAGTACTTCATTTCATTCCATTGCATCATTTTCATTTGAGCTCATCTTGATGCCCGAAATCTTTGTTGGAAGTGTGCATGTTGATGTTAATCAATAAACTGTTATAACTTGCTCTTTTATCATTTTGCCATGATTGATGTGTGCATCCTATGAGGTTGAGATCTACATGAATATTGATCTATGCCATGCCATCTTTCAGAGGTGTCAACCATGTATTTTTGTGAGTTGTGTGCTGAGTGTATCAAGCTTGTTAAGTAGGGTAGTTCTTTGTTCTTTGTTTTCTGACAGATTCTGTTATATTTTGTTGCTATGTTAACATGCTTCTACTAATCATTCTATGCATAATCTGGAGATGTCCTATAAACATGTTTTGATCTACATGTCATGCTCTACCCATTCATGCCCTTGGTTGCAATTATAGCTTGCTGTAGATTGTTCATATCTTGCTCCAAAGTTGCTTGAAAATGTTGTTGTCAGCCTGTTAACATTAAGTTCACTTGTTCCCATGTGTTTTCCTAGTGATCCATGCACCCTATGACCTTGCTCTTGCCATGCTTAGCTTCACAAACATGCCTTCTTGCTGTTGGTTACATTGCCATGCCATGTATTGCTCTGTAGTGAGTGGCTCTAGCTCACGAACATGCCTACTTATTG
The DNA here is from genome assembly GCA_021437245.1 of Aegilops speltoides. NCBI lineage: Eukaryota > Viridiplantae > Streptophyta > Magnoliopsida > Poales > Poaceae > Aegilops > Aegilops speltoides. The sequence goes on from CM038146.1 coordinate 143,621,582, forward strand.
TTGTTCCTGCCATGTTTGAATCTGTAATATAACTTGCCATGTTTACATGGGTGCCATCATATTTTCTATGCCTTTTTGGCTCATGGTCAGTAAGGGACTTTTGATCTATGCTTTTAGTAGATTCATGCCATGCCTTTGTTTGCCATGATATGTTCCTGTAACATGTTGTTTGATAGCTCTAAACATTGCAACTGATGTTATTTACGCTAAAATCTAAAGCTGTTATTATTTGCAATATCTCCATGTCCTTTTGAGCATGTTCTAGTGATTTCTGGAGATAGCTCAGTGTTCATGTTTTGTTATGATTTACCTATACTTCATGCCCATGTCTTTTGTTATTATGTTGGGATGCTGTAGCTTATTGTTTTGATGCTTGCAAGATGCCTAGTTGCTGTTATGGACAGATTGTTGTTATGACTTGTATAGTGTGTGTGTGTTGAACCGTTGCTCCGTTTTGAGTGTGCTCTATATGAAACTTGCTTGATTTTGCATGTAGCTTCATATTATCATGTTGCATCCTTGTTTTGGTGTGTTTTCTTGATGTTTGGGTGCATTTTGCATCAATGCCATGCTCAACTTGTTTTGCTCGTATCTTCTAGGCCGTAGCTCCAAATCTAATGAACTTTATATGTAACTTGACTAGAATTTCGTGTAGATCCTCTTGGTGCTCTTTAACTTGCTGTTTAACAACTTCAACATAATGTTTATTCAGTTCTAGACCAATTTCGAAATTTGCATATGGGGACTTACCGGAATTGTTATATGTTGTTCCCGGCCTCATTTAAACTTGCCTTGATGTGTTGTTCTTGTTTGCATCATCTCTTGCCATGAGTAGCCTCATGTAGCTTGGTCATGCATCATGCTTGTTGTGCATCATGTCTTGTTCATGTGTGGTGTGTTTACCCATGTTGTGTGCCTCTTCTCGATAGTTCCCGTTTCGTTGCGATCGTGAGGATGCGTTCGTCTACGTGTGGTTCGTCTTCGTGGCTTCATCTTCTTCATGGACTCGTTCTTCTTCCTTGCGGGATTTCAGGCAAGATGACCGCTACCCTGGATCTCATTACTATCATTTCTATTCTAGTTGCTTCGTTCTATCGCTTTGTTGCGCCACCTACCATTTGTTCTTCAAGCCTCCCAAATTGCCATGAACCTCTAACCTTTGACACCATTCCTAGCAAACCATTGATTGGCTATGTTACCGTTTTGCTTAGCTCCTCTTATAGCGTTGCTAGTTGCAGGTGAAGTTGAAGATTTCTCCATGGTGGACAGGATTTTGGTTGGGATATCACAATATCTCTTATATTATTAATGCATCTATATATTTGGTAAAGGGTGGAAGGCTCGGCCTTATGCCTGGTGTTTTGTTCCACTCTTGGCACCCTAGTTTCCGTTATACCGGTGTTATGTTTCCGGATTTTGCATTCCTAACGCGGTCGGGTGATTTATGGGACCCCCCTGACAATTTGCTTTGAATAAAACTTGTCCAGCAAGGCCCAACCTTGGTTTTACCATTTGCCTCACCTAGCCCTTTTTCCCTTGGGAGTCGCGCTCTCGAGGGTCATCTTATTTTACCCCCGGGCGGTGCTCGTCGTGAGTGTTGGTCCAAACCGTCGACCACCGGTGGCCACGAGGCAACTCTGGGCTCGCCTACGGAAGTTTGGACAATCCGGTGTGCCACGAGAGCGAGATATGTGCAGCTCCTATCAGGATTTGTCGGCACATTCGGTGACTTTGCTGGTCTTGTTTTACCATTGTCGAAATGTCTTGTAAACCGGGATTCGAGACTGATCGGGTCTTCCTAGGAGAAGGTCTATTCCTTCGTTGATCGCGAGAGCTTGTCATGGGCTAAGTTGGGACACCCTGCAGGTATAAACTTTCGAGAGCGTGCTGCGGTTATGTGGCAGATGGGAATTTGTTAATGTCGGTTGTAGATAACTTGACACCAGATCCGAATTAAAACGCATCAACGCGTGTGTAGCCGTGATGGACTCTTCTCGGTGGAGTCCGGAAGTGAACACGGTTTCGGGTTATGTTTGGCGTAAGTAGGTGTTCGAGGATCACCTCTTGATCATTGCTAGCTTCACGACTGTTCCTTTGTTTCTCTTCTCGCTCTCATTTGCGTATGTTAGCCACCATATCATGCTTAGTTGCTGCTGCAACCTCACCACTTTACCCCTTCCTTTCCCATTAAGCTTTGCTAGTCTTGATACCCATGGTAATGGGATTCTTTGAGTCCTCGTGGCTCACGGATACTTCAAAACCAGTTTGCGGTGCCTATGTTACCCGGCGGTGGCGCAACCAAGCTCAAGGAGGAGCTCGATGAAGATCTTGCCTTTTGTGTTGTTTCGTTCTAGTTGATCGATAGTGGAGCCCGGTTGGGGTCGATCGGGGACCTTTGTCGCATTTGGGGTTCTTCTTTTATTTTGGTTCCGTAGTCGGACCTTGATTGTATCTGGATGATGTAATGCTTTATTCATTTATTTGTGTGAAGTGGCGATTGTAAGCCAACTATGTTTCTCTTTCCCTTATGTATTACATGGGTTGTGTGAAGATTACCCCACTTGCGACATTGCTTTCAATGCGGTTATGCCTCTAAGTCGTGCTTCGACACGTGGGAGATATAGCCGCATCGAGGGCGTGACAAGTTGGTATCAGAGCCTTCCCCGACCTTAGGAGCCCCACTGCTTGATCGTTTTTAGCGGCCGAGTTGTGTCTAGAAAAATGTTTTGAGTCATTTAGGATTATATATATCGGAGAGTTAGGAATTCTTTTTACTCCTCAGTCCCTTCATCGCTCTGGTGAGGTATCCTGACGTAGAGTTTTGACTCTTCTCTTCTCAAATTTCACTAAATTTTTTTAGGATCACGCGGGTATCTTGGAATCGTTCCGATGGTTTTATGATGAGAACATTTTCTTGGTGCCTCTTGTCAGGGGTTTAGTGGAAGTGTCCCGGGGAGTTACACGATTTCTGAAGGTTCCTTGGTTATGTGTTGACGGATGGATACAGCTGGATGTAGGGATTGTTAGTTTGGGTGAGATATATTGCTTCCCCTGTATCCCCAACACCAGATTGCATAACCAGAAAGTTTCGGGAGTTTTATAGGTGGGAATTCAAGTAGCTCCTAGAATATCTTTTCGACAAAAGCATGATATGGGATTGGGTAAATCCCTATCATATGTATTTGTTCCGGCTTATTCTGCAAGCCAAATCCTTTGTTTTGTTTTACTTGTGGTATTCGAGTTGCTTCGAAGTCAAATGTTGAATCTATACTTTTCCTAAACGGTGTTCTCATATTGCTATGTGAATACTAATCCTTTTTGATCATTGAGGTTGTCATGTTAATCCTTTTCCAACCGGTGCGCTTCTCTTCGAGATGATCCCATCATTATCCCCATCCGCAAGATCATTTCTAAGTTTTCTCAACGGTGTTTGTTTCATCCGTCCCAAGTTGCCTTTGTTTTCCCGCCCTCCCACCCCTTTTTCTTCAAGGATACAGATTTCTTAATCAAGTATCCATTTATTCATGAGAAGTCTCTTCATTCTTTTCAATCAATGTTCTTATCCGGTGATTTCCCATGAAGATGCTCAACAGTTTCAAGTTCATCATCCTTCATTGTTGTTTCTTCAACGGTGGATCCTATTCAAGCTTTCGATATTCATCATATTCCTTTCCTCGTTTCTAATGCTTTCTCATACCGATGCACCTCTTAATCATTCACTTCTTCCTATTCATTTGTTCTGGAGTGCTGAAGATATCTCACAAGACTTGTGTTTCCATTCTCAATCCGTTCAAGCTATTTGGAGATTATTATCTCATTCAAGCCATTTAATTCAACCGGTGCAATCTCTATTTCAAGCAATCCTTCAACGATGTTTCTTTGAGTGGGCCCTAACCCACAGGTTTTTTTCCCAGGATCTTACCTGACTCTTCTAATTATTCCGGAGTTATTCTTAAATTCTTTCCAAGTGTGACGTAAGAATGAATTTCATCAGTCACATGCCTTCTCCAATATCGATTTCAATTATTTCATTGTTGGCTCAACCTATTTGTTTTTTTCATTCTCCCGGAGTATCTCAAAAAATTTGGTGTTCTTTCTCGTCTTCATTCTCAACATGTGAAGACCGAAGAAGGATTTCTCTTAAATCTTGCTCCATTCTCTTCAAGATTCATGGTTCTAGTTTGATGCCATCCTCTCAAAATTGTTTTAGATTGTGAGAATTCTTTTCACCCATCCGGAGCATTTCATGAGTTGTTTCCATTTCTTTCCTCCGAAGGCCATCATGTCATAATTCTTCATTCTCAACGTGTAGCTATCGTTCTCCAAATCTTACCGGTGCATCGTTCAGATATCCTCTAATCAGTTCATATTCTCTTTGTTCTCATGTATCTAAATCCCTTCAAGTATCTTCAATCGTTTTCAAATTCTTCCCGGTGAATTGTGCCTTTGCTACATTCATTTTCAATTCTTATGGTGGTTCGTTCAAGATTTCACTTCCTTCGTTATCATATCAAATATTCATTGTTTCCAAATCCCACCGGTGGATTGTTGAAGACCTTCTCAAGTTTTGATATATCTCTCTTAATCCTTTCTACGAGAATAAGTAGTATGCCAAATCCATTGCTTGTCATCAATTAATTTGATGAAGGATAAGCTTATAATAAATCTTATTCTTATTTCCTCAAGGTGACTCAATTCTTTTTACGGAGATTATTCATGATGAATAAATTCTTGATTACAAGTGATTCATCTTTATTTCCGGAGTTGGTCATCATATCACATTCTCGGTTCGAGAGGCTTCATCTTTCTTTTCGGAGTTCCAAGCTCTCTCAGTTATCTCGTCGCGGAGCTCCATCTAAATCATTGCAAGGATTCACCTTGTGTTTTCAACTTCTCTTTCTTTGTATCATCCTTTTATTACCGGAGTTCTTCATGGAGGCTCTACATGGTGGTTCGTCAAGGATTCCTTTCATTCTTCAATTGTTCTTCAAGATTTCTCTTGAAGTTATGACCCGCCAAGCTATACTCAAAAATTAAACATGGTGCTTAACACATGTTTTGTTTTGAGGAGCTCAAGTATTCTTCATCTTGCATTCCAAAGTGCAATTCTTTCTACCTTAGCTTTTGAGGTGGTGTTATATCATTCTTGGCAATTTCCATTCATGTTTCAGGATTCATATGTTGTCAAGAATGAGGTATTTTAAATCCATCATTTTCTCTTCGTTCAAGAGATCTTTTCGACCAATCAACTTCTTCGTTGGAGTTATCTTGTGTCATATTTCACCTAAAGCCTTTCCTTAAGGGTTGTTGCTATTTGTGGTGATTATGCATGACCCAAGCTTGCTCTCTATACACTTGGTGGAAGAAGTTTCTCTTATCTTCATTGATCTCAACCAATCAATTGTTTCCATTAGTGGCCGGTTGTCACCTCATCATTTTGAGATGTTTGCCATAAACCCACAACAAGCTTGTGCTTTTCGTTGTTGATTTTCCAACAACTCCGTTCAATTCTTCTTTGCAAGGATGCTTTCCAAGCTCATTTGTGGCAGAAGTTGACATTTTCTTCTTCATTCTGTTATTCCAATGATCTATCTTCTATTGTTTCTTCCGGAGGCATTATGATGTTGCTCTCTTCACTCATCATCATCGATTGTGAGGGTCGTATTCTTTTCTTGCTTATCCATTTAACCGGAGTGTTGTATCATCTCTTCAATATCTTTTAATCTTATCAAGTTTTCTTCTCTTTTCAACCGGAGTGCTGTCTGAAATCCTTCTTACCCCTTGTGCCATTCTTTCAATAGTTCCGGAGGCAGTGTGTTGTTGATTTCATCAAGTATCATCCCATCTTCTCAAGCTCATGTTCTATTCCTTCCATGTTCAACTGGAGTGCTGCCCGAATTCTTCCTCTCCCATCTTGTTTTAACCGCAGTGGTTTTGAATTCTATCTTGTCCATTAAACTCTTGATTCATGTCTTTCAACCTTCAAGTTCTCGTAATACTCCTTGTTCATCTTTTCTAACGGATTGTTTGCAATCTTGGTAATCTCCGTTATTTTGTTTCTTTCAATGTGTTCAACCTCTCAAGGTTCTTTGGTTTCACTCATTGGTCAAAGAAGCCACTTAGTTTTACCTCTTCTCTTCCTCTTCCGTTTTCCCTCCGGTGCCATCCTAGATCTCGGGACGAGATCCTCTCGTAGTGGTGGAGTGTTATAACGCCCGGATTCGATCGCCAGTGTCCTTGATTATTCGCCGTCGTTGCCATGTCATTTGCTTGCGTGTTGCATTTTGCCATGTCATCATCTGCATTTTATCGTGTCATCATGTGCATTTCATTTTGCATACATGTTCGTCTCATGCATCCGAGCAGTTTCCCCGTTGTCCGTTTTGCAATCCGGCACTCCTATGTCATCCGGCGTCCCCTTTTTGCCTCTTCTCTTGTGCGGGTGTTAAACGTTCTCGGAATGGCCCGAGGTTTGCCAAGCGGCCTTGGTATAGCACCGGTAGACCGCCTGTCAAGTTTTGTGTCATTTGAAGGTCGTTTGGTACTCCAACGGTTAACCGGGTAACCGCAAAGCCCTCTTTGAGTTGCAGCCCAACACCCCTTTCAAAGTGGCCCAAAACCCACCTAACTCCCCTCCATGCTCTCGGTCGTTCAATCATGATCGCGTGGCCGAAAACCGCACCTCATTTGGACTCTCCTAGCTCCCTCTACCTATAAAAACGTCTTCCCCTTTCCATTTTCGGATCATTTTCCCCCGAAACCCTAGCCCCGCTCCCTCTCCGCCGCCGGACATGTCCGGATCGGACCGGACGCGTCCGCCCGCCACCGCCCGGCCAAACGCAGCCTGCCACATGGCGTGGCGCCGCCGCCTCTGCCGTCCGGCCCGCTCGGCCATGGTAGCCACCGTGACCGCCCGCGCCGCCGCCTCGCCCACAAGACTCCCCACCGCCGCCCGCTTCGCCCGCCGTCGGCCGCTGTTGTCGCCTCCGCCCGCCGCCTTGCCTTGCCGCCAGAGTTCGCGCCCGCAGCCGCCCCCAGTGCCCGACCCCAGCGCCCGCCAATCAAGCAGCGCCGCCTCGCCGCCTCGGCCGCCGCTGCCGGCCTCCGCCGTCTGCCCGCCCGGCGTCGCCGCGCCCCCCGCCCGCGTCGCCAGCAGTGCCGCCCGGCCCCGCGAGGCTCCACCGCCCGCTTGCCTCGACCCGCGCCCGGCCTGCCCGCCCTCGCCCGCCAGCGCCGACCGCGCCTCGCCCGGCTCCTCCGCGCCTCGCCCGCCCGTCTCAAGCGACCCCTTGCGCCGCCCTCGCCGGAGAGCCCGCCGTCGCCTCGTCCCGGATCTGGCCGGGCTGGACCAGATCCACCAGCCCGCCGATCCAAACGGCGCCCCCGAACCTGGTTCCCTCCGTCCCGGGTTCTCTCCGTCCAGTTTTCGCGGGGTAAATTTTGGCCAAGTCCCAGATTTCTGTCATTATCATGCCATGTTCATAGCATCACATCTCTGCATCCGTAGCTCCGTTTCGTGCATGTAATATGTCAAATTGTTCACCTCGACGAGTACTTCATTTCATTCCATTGCATCATTTTCATTTGAGCTCATCTTGATGCCCGAAATGCTGTTGGAAGAGTGCATGTTGATGTTAATCTCTTTGGCTGTTATAACTTGCTCTTTTATCATTTTTGCCATGATTGATGTGTGCATCCTATGAGGTTGAGATCTACATGAATATTGATCTATGCCATGCCATCTTTCCAGAGGTGTCAACCATGTATTTTTGTGAGTTGTGTGCTGAGTGTATCAAGCTTGTTAAGTAGGGTAGTTGCTGTTGCTGTTTTCCTGACAGATTCTGTTATATTTTGTTGCTATGTTAACATGCTTCTACTAATCATTCTATGCATAATCTGGAGATGTCCTATAAACATGTTTTGATCTACATGTCATGCTCTACCCATTCATGCCCTTGGTTGCAATTATAGCTTGCTGTAGATTGTTCATATCTTGCTCCAAAGTTGCTTGAAAATGTTCTTTGTCGACTGTTAACATTAAGTTCACTTGTTCCCATGTGTTTTCCTAGTGATCCATGCACCCTATGACCTTGCTCTTGCCATGCTTAGCTTCACAAACATGCCTTCTTGCTGTTGGTTACCTTGCCATGCCATGTATTGCTCTGTAGTGAGTGGTTCTAGCTCACGAACATGCCTACTTATTGTTGTTCCTGCCATGTTTGAATCTGTAATATAACTTGCCATGTTTACATGGGTGCCATCATATTTTCTATGCCTTTTTGGCTCATGGTCAGTAAGGGACTTTTGATCTATGCTTTTAGTAGATTCATGCCATGCCTTTGTTTGCCATGATATGTTCCTGTAACATGTTGTTTGATAGCTCTAAACATTGCAACCTGATGTTATTTCTGCTAAAGTCTGAAACTGTTATTATTTGCAATATCTCCATGTCCTTTTGAGCATGTTCTAGTGATTTCTGGAGATAGCTCAGTGTTCATGTTTTGTTATGCTTTACCTGTACTTCATGCCCATGTCTTTTGTTATTATGTTGGGATGCTGTAGCTTATTGTTTTGATGCTTGCAAGATGCCTAGTTGCTGTTATGGACAGATTGTTGTTATGACTTGTATAGTGTGTGTGTGTTGAACCGTTGCTCCGTTTTGAGTGTGCTCTATATGAAACTTGCTTGATTTTACATGTAGCTTCATATTATCATGTTGAATCCTTGTTTTGGTGTGTTTGCTTGATGTTTGGGTGCATTTTGCATCAATGCCATGCTCAACTTGTTTTGCTCATATCTTCTAGGTCGTAGCTCCAAATCTAATGAACTTTATATGTAACTTGACTAGAATTTCGTGTAGATCCTCTTGGTGCTCTTTAACTTGCTGTTTAACAACTTCAACATAATGTTTATTCAGTTCTGGACCAATTTCGAAATTTGCATATGAGGACTTACCGGAATTGTTATATGTTGTTCCCGGCCTCATTTAAACTTGCCTTGATGTGTTGTTCTTGTTTGCATCATCTCTTGCCATGAGTAGCTTCATGTAGCTTGGTCATGCATCATGCTTGTTGTGCATCATGTCTTGTTCATGTGTGGTGTGTTTACCCATGTTGTGTGCCTCTTCTCGATAGTTCCCGTTTCGTTGCGATCGTGAGGATGCGTTCGTCTACGTGTGGTTCGTCTTCGTGGCTTCATCTTCTTCATGGACTCGTTCTTCTTCCTTGCGTGATTTCAGGCAAGATGACCACTACCCTAGATCTCATTACTATCATTGCTATGCTAGTTGCTTCGTTCTATCGCTTTGCTGCGCCACCTACCATTTGTTCTTCAAGCCTCCCAAATTGCCATGAACCTCTAACCTTTGACACCATTCCTAGCAAACCATTGATTGGCTATGTTACCATTTTGCTCAGCCCCTCTTATAGCGTTGCTGGTTGAAGGTGAAGTTGAAGATTTCTCCATGGTGGACAGGATTTTGGTTGGGATATCACAATATCTCTTATATTATTAATGCATCTATATATTTGGCAAAGGGTGGAAGGCTCGGCCTTATGCCTGGTGTTTTGTTCCACTCTTGCCGCCCTAGTTTCCGTCATACCGGTGTTATGTTCCCGGATTTTGCGTTCCTAACGGTCGGGTGATTTATGGGACCCCACGATAGTTCGCTTTGAATAAAACTTGTCCAAAGAAGGCCCAACCTTGGTTTTACCATTTGCCTCACCTAGCCCTTTTTCCTTGGGAGTCGCGCTCTCAAGGGTCATCTTATTTTACCCCGGGCGGTGCTCGTCGTGAGTGTTGGTCCAAACCGTCGACCGCCAATGGCCACCAGGGGCAACTCTGGGCTCGCCTACCGGAAGTTTGGACAATCCGGTGTGCCTTGAGAACGAGATATGTGCAGCTCCTATCAGGATTTGTCGGCACATTCGGGCGGCTTTGCTGGTCTTGTTTTACCATTGTCGAAATGTCTTGTAATCCGGGATTCCGAGACTGATCGGGTCTTCCTGGGAGAAGGTCTATTCCTTCGTTGATCGCGAGAGCTTGTCATGGGCTAAGTTGGGACACCCCTGCAAGGTATAAACTTTTGAGAGTCGTGCCCGTAGTTATGTGGCAGATGGGAATTTGTTAATGTCCGGTTGTAGATAACTTGACACCAGATCCGAATTAAAACGCATCAACCGCGTGTGTAGCCGTGATGGTCTCTTCTCGGCGGAGTCCGGGAAGTGAACACGGTTTCGGGTTATGTTTGGCGTAAGTAGGTGTTCAGGATCACCTCTTGATCATTGCTAGCTTCACGACCGTTCCTTTGTTTCTCTTCTCGCTCTCATTTGCGTATGTTAGCCACCATATCATGCTTAGTCGCTGCTGCAACCTCACCACTTTACCCCTTCCTTTCCCATTAAGCTTTGCTAGTCTTGATACCCATGGTAATGGGATTCTTTGAGTCCTCGTGGCTCACGGATACTTCAAAACCAGTTTGCGGTGCCTATGTTACCCGGCGGTGGCGCAACCAAGCTCAAGGAGGAGCTCAATGAAGATCTTGCCTTTTGTGTTGTTTCGTTCTAGTTGATCAGTAGTGGAGCCCAGTTGGGGTCGATCGGGGACCTTTGTCGCATTTGGGGTTCTTCTTTTATTTTGGTTCCGTAGTCGGATCTTGATTGTATCTGGATGATGTAATGCTTTATTCATGTATTTGTGTGAAGTGGCGATTGTAAGCCAACTATGTTTCTCTTTCCCTTATGTATTACATGGGTTGTGTGAAGATTACCCCACTTGCGACATTGCTTTCAATGCGGTTATGCCTCTAAGTCGTGCTTCGACACGTGGGAGATATAGCCGCATCGAGGGCGTTACAATACTCTTCGTGGGCCTGCGATGGATTGCCTCCGCCGTTGCCTCCGTCGGCTCGGGGAAAGCCGGGAGGACTGCATGGTCCATCGACCATCAGAACCTCCGCCGCTGGATCACTGCTGTCGCACTCGGATGCAGTCTCTGCGGAGCCAGTCGAACAAGTCGTAGAGAGATTCGTCGGGCTCGATCGCCGTGACTTGGGGGGTGGCTGACTAGCGAGCCACCGCGTGCCTCACCCACCGCTGAAGCCTCGACCGACCAGAGCGCTTGCGCTGGTGGGAAACAGGGAGGGAGGAGGACACAGGGGCCGACCGATACTGGGTCGACGGTTGCCGCAGGAGGATGCATGACGACGCCTGAAAGTCGTCGCCCATGGACGAGGAGCGCGTCGATGTCGAGCGGAGCCTCCTGAAGCCAGGCAGAATCGTCGGCGATGAACTTGAGCGCGCCGAGACGGATCTCGCGGCCCTCAACTAAAACTCCGCCTGAAACCATGATGAAGGAGAGCGGAAAAAATCGCAACTTCTCCAATAAGTCGCTAAGACACCTGTCCCAAGGTGGGCGCCAACTGTCGTGGTTCTAAGTCTGACAGTAGAGTAGGGGGTAGGAATGGAGAGGCAAGATCCTAGCTATGGAGTAGTTGTATATGCAAGAGATTTACGAGTTCGGGCCCTTCTCGGAGGAAGTAACAGCCCTACGTCTCGGAGCCCAGAGGCGGTCGACTGGATTATGTGTGTATGAGTTACAGGGGTGCGAACCCTTTACACTGAGGAGGCGGTGGCTTATATAGAGTTCGCCAGACCCCTCCGGCCCTCAGTTATGTAGGGTTTAAGTTACATTAAGATCGGGCGTTACTGGTAACGCCACAAATAAAGTGCTATGATGACCATAAAAGCTACTTAATGACCGACCGTTTGTGTGCAGAGTGACTTTAGATCTCCTGGCTGTCGAGTGATTGGCTTCATGGTCGAGTGTCTTCGAGTCCATCGAGTGGAACACTTCTGAGTCGATTGAAAGGTGGTTTCTTGTAGAGATGTCCTTGGGGAGGGTAGTTTGGATAGGTCCATGACCCTACCCTAGGTACATAGCTTCATCACTTACAGTTATCATCTATTAAGCATATAATCAATGGTGAACCGACATCTTTCAATCCGGTCTGGCTTTGACTACATGTCGCCAGTATGATCATCCGGTGTTCATCGCAACCCGGTGTGACTTAATACACACCAGCATTGCATGGCGGGAGTTATGAACATAAAGAGTTGGGTGTTCACCCTTACTGCAATCAAGTTGGTAAACCAGCAGCATAATTTCATATCACAGGTATGATCTATTTTTGCTATTTTTGCAACCTTGGTTATCTACCAAGTTTTGTATTGGGCATTATGACCCGTCCGGCGGTAAACCGCCCGGACAGACCTTTTTTATGCAGACACAAAGGATTGCATAATATTATGAAGATATATAAGCCAGCGCCACAAATATCATGGCGGGTCAAACAAAGTCATATATCAGTGCACGATGGCAGCAGATCAAAGTATGCCAACTAGCCTATTACAAGGCGCTTTAAGGCCCAAAATAAGTGATTGTTCTTTACACAGAACACAATCTGTGAAAATCAACCCGGTCGCCGGATTAAGACTCATCGCCGGGTTGACGTGAGGTTGATGGATCTTCTGGCATCGTTTCAACCTCCTCCTCCCCACCCAGTGGCTGGAAGTCAACGGTGGTCCGGTCAATCCGGGTTAAAGCTTGAAAGACAGCCTCTTCACTTATAAGATTGGACGGTTCAACGTCAGGGGCAAAAGTGTGTTACGAATTGGCAGGATAAGATTTTGCACTTCTTTCATAGCAGTGTCAATCTGTTGGTTGTTTTCCTCATAGAAGGACCGATGAACAGACAAGTTAGCCTCTTCCACCAATTGGCTTACCAGCGGACGCATCTCCTTTGTCAGCGCTTTGAGGGCTTCATTATCAAATTCTGACCCGTTTTCTTGTTCACCCGAATAGCCCTTGGTGATATCCACTGGATCCAGGTCAGCTATCCACGCTTTGGCCCGAGTCAGTGCCAACAAAGCGCCAGCCTTGGCAGCAGATCGTTTCATTTCTTCTATCTATGCTGGTGTCATCGACAATTTGGCTAGTGTATCTTTGATCAAACTTGGTGCCGGTTTGTTGTATGAGACTGCGCAGATAACTCGTTGGGCACTGGTATACAGTTGCTCTATCAACGTATATGTTGCCTTCAGTTTCACCCGCATGTCAGAACCCAGATGAGCAACACGGCTACCTGTAACGGTTTAAGAATTCACTGTTAAACCGTATATTTTAGAGATGGTTAGTGTCGGATTTCGGGTTCCGGCAGACCCTCAAGGTTCGAACACTGGGGTGCACACGGAGGTCATACCTCCTGCCTACCCATGTCTCGCCGCCTCGCCAGGATCTAAACTACACGAAGAACAACACAAGGGACATGAGATTTATACTAGTTCAGGCCACCATTGTGGTGTAATACCCTACTCTAGTTTGTGGTGTGGTGGATTGCCTCCGGGGTTGATGAGGAACAGTACAAGGGAAGAACAGCCTCGCGAGGGTCTGTTCTTGGCTGGTGCGATGAACTGCTAGGGGAGTTCAGTCGCCTCTCTCTCTCTCTCTGTCTTTCTATCCCTGTTCTTTCGATGCTCTACCCTGTGGGTGGCTAGTCCTATTTATAGGCGGAGGCCCTGGTCTTCTCCCCAAATATTGAGCAGGAAGGGCGCCAACAATTGGCCATTTTGAAGGGGAACATCCAGTACACTTATCCTGACTAAAGTTGGTCCTCGCCTACCAAAGACCCTGACGATGACGCCGGCTTCGGCTCCACGATGACCTCTGTTCTGCCGTCCTGCTGGTCTTGGTCTTGTTGCACCGAAATGGTTGCCTTTGCTTGATACTCTCGCCTGTGCTTGCCCCCTTTGCACCAAAGAGGAAACAAGGACTCTGCGCAGGCTGGCGCTTGCCTGGCCTCGGTCGTCATGGCTTGCGTCACGGGCACCTTGTGAGGTACCCCGCCTTGATCTCTCTGCCTCCTTGCGAGCCAGCCTTACGAGGCCATGCCTGAGGAAGCCTCATGTCGTCCGCCCCACGAGGCTTGGTCCCTCACGAGGGTCTTGAGGATGTGTTGATGAAGATGGGCCGTACTGGGCCACTCCTTGGGCCACGCCACAGCGCGGCGAGCAAGTCTGGTACCCCGTTCCCGTAAGCATATGATTAGTCAAGGTCTGTACACAAGGTACTTACCAAATATCGCAGACGTCATGGCATTTACTTGATGTTTCAACCCTGTTAACTCTTCTGCCACCGGTTTAAGAGCTGCCTCGGCATCTTCAGCCCGCTTCAACAAAGCAGCCTTTTCAATTTCCCAGTTGGCGCGTTCGGTCTTGAAACCGTCTTTCAGTTGTTCCATGGTTGACAAAGCGCCTTTTAGTTCATCTTTGGCCTTGGAAGTCTCTGCTTGCTGGGACTTGATATTCTCTTGAAGATCGGAAATTTGGGAACCTTTGTTGTTTATATCAGCCTGCAACAGTGAGATGATGAAGATGTTAATATTTTTCTCAAAAGTCCCAAGCATATAACCAGTTATACACTCGGCACTTGGGGGCTAATGCGGATTGCTTCTTTCCTGTTGATTATTTAAAGTCCCAAGGCTCAATACAAGTATTAATCTTGGCACTTGGGGGCTAATGTGTATTTGATCTAAAAATAAACAGGCAAGGGAGTTGACAAAATGCAGTAAGGAACATAAAGTCCCGGTTCATCTTGATGAGGTAAACCGGCCCTTGGGGGCTACTCAGTTGAAGTGTTCTTTATCCTAAAAGTCCCGGTTTATCTTCAAGAAACAAACCGGCCCTTGGGGGCTACAATGAAGTGGATATACAGAACAAGAAAGATTAGACTGTTTGGAAAATTACCTCATAGCACTCTTTCATCATGTTCACCAAAACGGCCTCATAATCTCGGCTTGTGTATAGGCGGTTTAGGAATCCGTAATGGAGCTCCTAGGGAGTAAGATTAACATAGCTGGATAAATCTGTCTTCTCTTTCCCCTTGCCCATAGCAACATATTCTTCCTTGGCAGTATGCTTTGATAAGGCAACCGGATTGCCTGGGACGGTGTGAGCAGTACCGGTGATAATAACATCATCATCGCCACCTTTTGACGGGCTTGGCGGATTGACAATATCCCTAGCTGGGCTCGGCGGATCAACAGCTGGGCTCGGCGGATCAGCAGCTGGACTTGAAGGAGTAGCATGCGGGCTTGATGGATCAACATGAGTGGCCGGGTCAGCTTCCGGCGGATCAGTATCAGTGTTTGGACCTTGGGGGCAGAATCATCCATGGCAATATCAGTGTCTCTGCCAGTACCTTCTGGGGTCCTCTCCGATTCAACTTCATCAGTGGGGGTACTGGTTTTTGCTTTCTAGCTCAGTCGGGCTTTGGCGCTACAATACCAAATAAAGGTTAGTATGGTAAACCGACATAAAGGAAAAAGCTGAAGGGCAGTATACTTACCCAGCGATGGCCTTGAGGGGAGGCAATTGAGTGGTTGATGAGTCGCCAGATGAAGAATTAGTAGTCAGCTGATAATTCGAATCAGGCGGATTAAGTGGGTATCGGAAGCAACCTGCCAAGGGATAAGGTTTATTAAAAGAGGAAGAGACCTTTGGACGACGTTTTTGGTTTGAAGTGTCTGGTAAACCGGAGGAAGTGACTTGCTGGCCACTATGCCGGGTTGTGCGACGACCTTCATGTTGCTGTGTCTTCAAAGAAAATTGTGGATCCAAATGAGCAAGAGGGTGAGAGTATTTAATTTCTGAACTGCACGGTGAAGTTTTTGAACTGGCACATGATCTAAATCGGAGGAAAGGGAGGTTACCTCTACATGGTCGACACGACTGGATTCCGCATCATCCTGGTAATAGTTGTTGTCAATAAGGTGTACGAAAAATAAGCCAAGGGAATCAAGTTCTACCTCTTGTTCCGATTCCTCGATATCTTCGGGCGGATCAGAGGACTCGGCGGCTTTCTTCTTGGCTGGTTTCTTTGTGACTTTGCTTTTGGCACGAGGAGCCCTCACCGGTTTATCTTGAGCTTTCCTCTTCTAGAAGGTATCTTTGGCCTGTAAATTTAAACAAAGGATTATTATAGCAGTGTTAAAACAAAGACGGATCAAAAATCACAAGGTTAAAAAAAATTACCACTGGCGGTTTGTTGGAAGTATAAAAAGGGCGCAGCCCAGTTCTGCTGCATTCAGCGATCGGTTCATCCAGCATCTTCTTCATAGATTCAATGACTTCATCATCAGTCATTTCTATTTCATGATACCGTTGAGTATCCTTGATGTTGTCGGTATACTCATCCATCAACCTGGGGCGGTGGCTTAAAGGTAGGATACCCCATGAAACCCAGCAACAAACGAGGTCAATGCCGGTTAAGCCGTTTGCTAGGAAGGCCCGGAGCTTGGCGAGTTGAGGTGCGTAAGCCTGTCGTTCCTTGGCAGTGAGCCGTTGAGGCAGTGGATGGCCATTGCTAAGCCGGTGAGCACGGTAACCCGGCAAAGGGTTTTCTTCAGAAGTAGCAGTGTTCTGACAATAAAACCATGTTTGGTTCCAGTCTTTGGGGTGGCTGTGATGTTTGGCATGAGGGAAATCAACTTCTTTCCTCTTCTGGATTGACACTCCACCAAGTTCAGTGTTGGGACCGTCAGAGAATTCAGTTCGGCGGTTTAGATGGAAAAAGTCCCGAAAAAGCTCAACAGATGGTTCTTCTTGAAGGTAAACTTCACTGAATACTTGGAAATTACATATGTTGGACACAGAATTCGGTCCAATATCTTGTGGATGGAGTTGGAAGCTAGCAAGTACATCCCGGAAAAACTTTGATCCGGGAGGGATAAATCCCCGGTCTAGATGTTGCATAAACACAATCACTTCTCCATCTTGAGGTTCAGGAGGGCACTCAGGGCCATGGACTCGCCAATGAAGGACATTTTTCTTGGCCAAAGCGCCAGTCAGAACATATCCGTTGAGTTGCGTTTTTGTGATCCGGGAAGGAACCCGGTTGCAAGTGGCGAATTGCTTGGTCATTTTGTAAAACTAACTGTAAAAGAAATGTGAAGGCCGGTTTATGATTCAAGGTTGATGTGGACTAACCGGTGTTAAACCGGGGAATTTAATCAGGGCATATATGTAAGGTAAACCGGAAACTACTACTCAAGTCAAGATGGCGGTTTAAGTGAGGGCTAATGGCATATGGCGGATTATCAACTACTAAAGGTTAAACCACCTTTAACGGAAGAAGCAGATCTGAAATCTACTAAGTGTTGCAGAAACAAGTTTCACAAGATGGTGATATAATTTTGGATCTACCGTGGTTCAGTAAAGAAATTTTTCTGAGCCCTATAATGGCGTCGAGCGGAACAGAGAAGGTTCAGATAAGGATCTGTCCACGAACAGTAAGATGCTGTAGTATGGCAGATTAAAACTACAGATCCAATCGAAAAAGGAAATTATCAGGCCTAGCTAGTTTCAGTAAGATGCTAAAAGGAGAAGCAGATAAGCGCTGATTAACACCGATGAACACTTAAGAAATCTCGAAACCCTAATGCAGATTTAATAAGTAAAAGAAAGGAATACTTCCAAGGTCCACGCAGCGGCGGAGGAGTGCCGCAGATCTCTGGTACAAACAGGTTGATGTAGCGGCCTAGTCGGTGCAGGGTCGACGGCGGTGGCGATGCTTGAGCACTTCGGGGTCACGAGGAAGAAGACGATGTGAAGAGGCAAGGGGGAAAATGGAAGGACCCCGGTCTCATTTATAAAGGAAAGGGGATAAGCGGCAGGCGCAGAAATCGAGGGGCCTGAAGCGGCAAAAGGGGGCACAGCTGTCGCCTCGATCTTCGGGAATTAATTAAGTGAAGGGAATCTTCATAAATCTTTTTATGCAGAGATGACATCATGACGATTTACTGCAGTGTCAGAAGATGACGTCACGGCGGTTCACCAAAGTTTACAGGAGAAGATATCATGGCGGTTTACAAGGATTATGAGAAGATGTTCAGGGAATTTTCTAAGTATGGAAGATTGACATGAACAGGTTCAAATCAATCTGGGGCCTAATGTTGAGGATATAACTACTAAGTGTAAACCGCCCAGGAGGGGCTGGTTCACGCTCAACTATACTGAAGCCTAAGAAGACAAAGAAGATGGCGCTTTACTGATAAGGCTTAGAGACCCAGAGCCTAGAGGCGGATTAGGGCCCATGGTGGTAAACCGCCATAGTTGTATAACTTGTATTGTAAGTTAGGGAAAGGGAGAGACCGAGCCGGACACTTGTATGAGCCGGCCTCGGGACTCTGTAAACCGGTCGGGCGTCACCCTGTGTATATAGAGGGACGACCCGGTGGCGGTTCAGGGACAGGAAACAACAACTCGAGACCCAGGCAAAGCATATTTGCTCCCTGGTCATCGAAACACCAATAATCCCATCACAACTAGATGTAGGCTTTTACCTTCATCGTAAGGGGCCGAACTAGTATAAAACTCTCGCGTCCCTTGTCCGGTTTAACCCCTTCAGGCTAATCTCGTTGTGATGGCTCCACGACTAAGTCCTTCTACTAGGACATCTGATGTGATATTTCCACGACACCCACAATTCATCGGATCTCGACAAACAGACCACAAAAAGAGTTACATCGAATAGATCTCCGAGAAGATCGAGGAGAACATGGTATTGAGATTCAAAGAGAGAGAAGAAGCCATCTAGCTAATAACTTTGGACTCGAAGGTCTGTGGTAAACTACTCACAACTCATCGGAGAGTCTATGGTGTTGATGTAGAAGCCCTCCATGGTCGATTCCCCCTCCGGCGGAGCGCTGGCGAAGGCTCCAAGATGGGATCTCGCGGATACATAAGGTTATGGTGATGGAAATAGTTTTTCGTTGTCTCCTTTGATGTTCTCGGGGTACGTGGGTATATATAGGAGGAAGAAGTAGGTCGGTGGACGCCCGAGGGGCCCATGAGATAGGGGGCGCCTAGTGGGGGGGCGCCCTCCACCCTCGTGGCCTCCTCGATTGCTGCTTGGCTTGCACTCCAAGTCATCTGGATCACGCTTGTTCCAAAAAGATCACTCCCGAAGGTTTCATTCCGTTTGGACTCCGTTTGGTATTCCTTTTCTTCGAAACACTGAAATAGGCAAAAAAAACAGCAATACGGGCTGGGCCTCCGGTTAGTAGGTTAGTCCCAAAAATGATATAAAAGTGTAAAGTGAAGCCCATAAACATCCAAAACGGGTAATATAATAGCATGGAACAATCAAAAATTATAGATACGTTGGAGACGTATCAAGCATCCCCAAGCTTATTCCTGCTCGTCCTTGAGTAGGTAAATGATAAGAACAGAATTTTTGATGTGGAATGCTACCTAGCATAATTATGAATGTAAATTTCTTTATTGTGGCATGAATGTTCAGATCCAAATGATTCAAAATGAAAGTTCATATTGACATAAGAAATAGTAATACTTCAAGCATACTAATCAAAGCAATCATGTCTTCTTAAAATAACATGGCTAAAAAAGTTCATCCCTATGAAATCATATAGTTTGGTCATGCTTCATTTTCGTCACACAAAAATGCTCCCATCTTGTACACCCCCGATGACAAGCCAAGCAATTGTTTCGTACTTAAATAATCTCAAACTTTTTCAACTTTCACGAAATACATGAGCGTGAGCCATGGACATAGCACTATGGGTGGAATAGAATATGATGATGGGGATTGTGTGGAGAAGACAAAAAAGGAGAAAGTCTCATATTGACGATGATAATCAACGGGCTATGGAGATGCCCTCAATTGATGTCAACATGAGGAGTAGGGATTGCCATGCAACGGATGCACTAGAGCTATAAATGTATGAAAGGTCAACAAAAGAAACTAGTGGGTGTGCATCCAACTTGCTTGCTCATGAAGACCTAGGGCATTTTGAGGAAGCCCATCGTAGGAATATACAAGCCAAGGTCTATAATGAAAAATTCCCGCTAGTATATGAAAGTGACAACATAAAAGACTTTCTATATGAAGAACATGGTGCTACTTTGAAGCACAAGTGTGGAAGAAGAGATAGTAACATTGCCCCCTTTTATTTTCTTCTTTTTTGGGCCTTCCTTTTTTTATTTGGCCTTTCTCTTTTCTTTTTTTTTATTTGGCCTTTCTTTTTTCTATTTGGGGACAATGATCTAATAATGATGATCATCACACTTCTATTAATTTACAACTCATGAATTACAACTCAAAACTATAACAAGATATGACTCTATATGAATGCCTCCGGCGGTGTACCGGTATGGCAATGAATCAAGAGTGACATGTATGAAAAATTATGCATGGTGGCTTTGCCACAAATACGATGTCAACTACATGATCATGCAAGGCAATATGACAATGATGATGTGTGTCATGATGATAACGGGACGGTGGGAAGTTTCATGGCAATATAACTCATAATGGCTATGGAAATGTCATAATAGGTAGGTATGGTGGATGTTTTGAGGAAGATATAAGGAGGTTTATGTGTGATAGAGTGTATCGTATCATGGGGTTTGGATGCACCGGCGAAGTTTGCACCAACTCTCAAGGTGAGAAAGGGCAATGCATGGTACCGAAGAGGCTAGCAATGGTGGAAAGGTGAGAGTGCGTATAATCCATGGACTCAACATTAGTCAAAAGGAACTCATATACTTATTGCGAAAATCTACAAGTCATCAAAAACCAAGCACTATGCGCATGATCCTAGGGGGATAGATTGGTAGGAAAAGACCATCACTCGTCCCCGACCGCCACTCATAAGGATGCACAATCTAAGAACACCTCATGTTTCAAATTTGTTACACAACTTTCACCATACGTGCATGCTACGGGACTTGCTAACTTCAACACAAGCATTCTTTAAATTCATAATCACCCAACTAGAATGACTCTAATATCACTACCTCCATATCTCAAAACAATTATCAAGTATCAAATTGATCATAGCATCCAATTCACTTCCTATGATAGTTTTTATTATACCCAACTTGGACTCATCATTCTAGGACCAATTTCATAACCATAGAAAATACCATGCTGTTCTAAAGGACTCTCAAAATAATATAAGTGAAGCATGAGAGACTAACAATTTCTACAAAATTAAGCCACCGCCGTGCTCTAAAAGATATAAGTGAAGCACTAGAGCAAAAACTATCTAGCTCAAAAGATATAAGTGAAGCACATAGAGTATTCGAATAAATTCCAATCAAGTGGGTTTCTCCCAAAAGGTGTGTACAGCAAGGATGATTGTGGTAAACTAAAAATCAAAGACTAATATCATACAATACGCTCCAAGCAAAACACATATCATGTGGCGAATAAAAATATAGCTCCAAGTAAAGTTACTGATAAACGAAGATGAAAGAGGGGATGCCTTCCCGGGGCATCCCCAAGCTTAGGATTTTGGCTATTCTTAAATATCTTGGGGTGCCATGGCCATCCCCAAGCTTAGGCTCTTGCCACTCCTTATTCCATAGTCCATCAAATCTTTACCCAAAACTTGAAAACATCACAACACAAAACTCAACAGGAAATCTCATAAGCTCCGTTAGTGAAAGAAAGAAAACCACCACATAAGGTACTGTAATGAACTCATTCTTTATTTATATGGGTGTTAAACCTACTGTATTCCAAGTTCTCTATGGTTCATACTACTTAATACTAGCCATAGATGCATCAAAATAAGCAAACAACACACGAAAACAGAATTTGTCAAAAACAGATCAGTCTGTAGCAATCTGTAACTCTCGAATACTTCTGGAACTTTAAAAATCCTACCAAAATAGGAAGTCCTGGGAAATTTGTCTATTGATCAACAGAATAAAGAATCAACGCAAAATCAGATTTCTGTGAATTACTAAAATTATTTGCGTGCGCGCAAAATTTCTGCTTTTCAGCAGAATCAAATTAACTAACACCATAGGTTATCCTACAGGTTCTACTTGGCACAAACACTAATTAAAACATAAAAACACATCTAAACAGAAGGTACATGCAAAATTTATTACTAAACATAAGCAAAAACAAAAAACACAAATAAAATTGGGTTGCCTCCCAACTAGCGCTATCGTTTAACGCCCCTAGCTAGGCATAAAAGCGAGGATAGATCTAAGTAGTGCCATCTTTGGCACTCAATTCATAAGTAGCTCGCATGATAGATTCATAAGGTAATTTAAATTTCTTTCTTGGAAAGTGCTCCATGCCTTTCCTTAATGGAAATTGGAATCTAATATTCCCTTCCTTCATATCAATATAATCGCACCAATCATTCTAAGGAAAGGTCTACCAAGAATAATAGGGCAAGAAAGATTGCAATCTATATCAAGAACGATAAAATCTACGGGCACCAAATTTCTATTTGGAACAATGAGAACATCATTGATCCTTCACATTGGCTTTTTAATGGTGGAATCCGCAAGGTGCAAATTTAAAGAGCAATCATCAAGATCATGGAAATCTAGAATATCACATAAAGTTTTTGGAATCGTGGAAACACTAGCACCCAAATCACATAAAGCATAACACTCATGGTCTTTAATTTTAATATTTATAGTAGGTTCCCACTAATCATAAAGTTTTCTAGGTATATAAAATTCCAAATTAAGTTTTTCATCAAAAGATTGCATCAAGGCATCAACAATATGTTTGGTAAAAGCTTTATTTTGACTATAAGCATGAGGAGAATTCACAACGGATTGCAACAAGGAAATACAATCTTCTAAAGAACAATTATCATAATTAAATTCCTTGAAATCCAAGATAGTGGGTCAATGCTATTTAAAGTCATGACCTCTCCAATCCCACTTTTACCAAATTTAGCATCAAGATCTAAGAACTCCGAATCATTGGGACGCCTTTTAACTAAGGTTGACTCATCTCCAGTCCCATCATTATTAAGATTCATATTGCAAAACATAGATCTAATAGGGGACACATCAATAAGTTTAAGATCTTCATCATTATTTTCATCTAACTTTTCTGGTTTGGCAGCCATCTTATTGACTAAGGTAGCTTGCTTATCAGAAATTTGGGCTATAGAATTTTCAAGCCGGGTAATTTGAGAGTTCAATCCATAAAATTCCTTAGACATATCATCAAGCTCTTTGTTCATAAACCCCCCAAAACCTTTTTGTTCTTTAAGCTCCTTTCGGAAGAAATTATTATGCTCAAATTGTAAAGTCATAAAACTTCTAATGTTTGATTCAATCTCTTCCAACCTTCTAAGATGAAGGTCGGTGTTCTTAGGCAAAGCCATAAGGGCAAACAAGCACACAAGAAGACAAGCGAAAGATAGAGGATAGAGGATATTGGGAAAGAGAGGGCGAATAAAACAGCAAGGGTGAAGTGGGGGAGAGGAAAACGAGAGGCAAATTGGCAAATAATGTAAATGCGAGGGAGATGAGTTTGTGATGGGTACTTGGTATGTCTTGACTTGAGCGAAGACCTCCCTGGCAACGCGTCAGAAATCCTTCTTGTTACATCTTGAGCTTGCGTTGGTTTTCCTTGAAGAGGAAAGGGTGACGCAGCAATAGTAGCGTAAGTATTTCCCTCAGTTTTTGAGAACCAAGGTATCAATCCAGTAGGAGGCTCCTCAAAGTCCCACGCACCTACACAAACAAACAAGAACTCGTAACCAACGCAATAAAGGGGTTGTCAATCCCTTCATGGCCACTTGCGAAAGTGAGATCCGATAGACATAGTATGATAAGATAAATATATTTTTGGTATTTTATAATATAGATTGGAAAAGTAAAGATGCAAATAAAAGTAGATTGAAAGCTTATATGATAAGAGATGGACCCGGGGGCTATAGGTTTCACTAGTGGCTTCTCTCAAGATAGCATAAGTATTATGGTGGGTGAACAAATTACTGTCAAGCAATTGATAGAAAAACGAATGATTATGAGATTATCTAGGCATGATCATGTATATAGGCATCACGTCCGTGACAAGTAGACCGACTCCTGCCTGCATCTACTACTATTACTCCACACATCGACCGCTATCTAGCATGCATCTAGAGTATTAAGTTCATAAAGAACAGAGTAACGCATTAAGAAAGATGACATGATGTAGAGGGATAAACTCATGCAATATGATATAAACCCCATCTTTTTATCCTCAATGGCAATAATACAATACGTGCCTTGCTGCCCCTGCTATCACTGGGAAAGGACACCGCAAGATTGAACCCAAAGCTAAGTTGCAAGAAAGATCAATCTAGTAGGCCAAACCAAACTGATAATTCGAAGAGACTTGCAAAGATAACTTAATCACACATAAAAGAATTCAGAGGAGATTCAAATATTTCTCATAGATAAACTTGATCATAAACCCACAATTCATCGGATCTCGACAAACACAACGCAAAAAGAGTTACATCAAATAGATCTCCAAGAAGATCGAGGAGAACATGGTATTGAGATTTAAAGAGAGAGAAGAAGCCATCTAGCTAATAACTATGGACCCGAAGGTCTGTGGTAAACTACTCACAACTCATCATAGAGGCTATGGTGTTGATGTAGAAGCCCTCCATGGTTGATTCCCCCTCCGGCGGAGCGCCGACGAAGGCTCCAAGATGGGATCTCGCGGATACAGAAGGTTATAGTGGTGGAAATAATTTTTCGTGGTCTCCTTTGATGTTCTTGGGGTACGTGGGTATATATAGGAGGAAGAAGTAGGTCGGTGGACGCCCGAGGGGCCCATGAGATAGGGGGTGCGCCTAGTAGGGGGCGCGCCCTCCACCCTCATGGCCTCCTCGATTGCTTCTTGACTTGCACTCCAAGTCCTCTGGATCACGTTTGTTCCAAAAAGATCGCTCCCGAAGGTTTCATTTCGTTTGGACTCCGTTTGGTATTCCTTTTCTTCGAAACACCGATATAGGCAAAAAAACAACAATACAGGTTGGGCCTCCGGTTAGTAGGTTAGTCCCAAAAATGCTATAAAAGTGTAAAGTGAAGCCCATAAACATCCAAAACGGGTAATATAATAGCATGGAACAATCAAAAATTATAGATATGTTGGAGACGTATCACATGTTTACTAATAAGCTTAAGATCATTAACAGTTCTACTGATATAATCACCCAAGTGCTCAAGCATGTAAGCATTACATTTCAATTGTCTACTAACATAAGCATTAAAATTTTCTTGTTTAACAATAAAATTATCAAACTCATCTAAGCATTGACTAGCAGACTTATTATGAGGAATACCACCTTCATCAAATCTATGGAGAGAGTTTACCTCTACTACCAGTGTCGGGTTATCAAGACCATGCATTTCTTCAGTAGGCAGTAAATTCTTAACATCTTCAGCTTTAATACCTTTTTCTTTCATTGATTTCCTTGCCTCTTGCATATCTACAGGACTGAGAAATAGTACCCCTTTTCTTCGGATTTGTCTTAGGAATTGGTTCAGGAAGTGTCCAATCATTATCATTACTCAATATATTATTCAATAGCAATTCAGCTTGCTCAACTGTTCTTTCCCTGAAAACACAACCAGCACAACTATCCAGGTGGTCTCTGGAAGCATCAGTTAGTCCATTATAAAAGATATCAAGTATTTCATTTTTATTGAGAGGATGATCAGGCAAAGCATTACGTAATTGGAGAAGCCTCCCCCAAGCTTGTGGGAGACTCTCTTCTTCAATTTGGACAAAATTAAATATTTCCCTTAAGACAGCTTGTTTCTTATGAGCGGGAAAATATTTCTGAGAGAAGTAGTAAATCATATCCTGGGGACTACGCACACAACCAGGAGCAAGAGAATTAAAGCATAACTTAGCATCACCCTTTAATGAGAAAGGAAACAACTTGAGAATATAGTAATAGCAATTTTTTCCTCATGAGCAAATAGGGTGGCTATATCATTCAATTTACTAAGATGTGCCACAATAGTTTCAGATTCATAACCATAGAAAGGATCATATTCAACCAAAGTAATTAACTCAGGATCGACAAAGAATTCATAATCCTTATCAGTAACAAATATAGGTGAAGTAGCATTTCTAGCATTCAAAGATTTTTCTTTCAGCTTAGCTAACAGTTTCTTAAGATCATCTCTATCATTACAAGCAAGAAAGTCTCCAGCAGTTTCCTCCTCCATAATATAACCCTCATGTACAACAGGCAATTCATATCTACGAGGAGAATCATAATCTTCAGTTTCAATGATATCATCAGTTTCAGTAATTTCATTCTCTCTAACCCTAGCAAGTTGTTCATCAAGAAATTCACCTAGTGGCACAGTATTATCAAGCAGAGAAGTAGTTTCATCATAAGCATTATGCATAGCGAAAGTGGCATCATCGATAACATGCGACATATCGGAATCAATAGCAGGTGTAGATGTCGCAAGTTTACTCAAAACAGAAGGAGAATCAAGTGCAGAGCTAGATGGCAGTTCCTTACCTCCCCTCGTAGTTGAGGGAAAAATCTTGGTTCTTTGATCTTTCAGATTCCTCATAGTGAATAGCAGATATAAATTGCAAGTGACTCAAAGAATAGAGCTATACTCCCCGGCAACGGCGCCAAAAAAGGTCTTGATGACCCACAAGTATAGGGGATCGCAACAGTTTTCGAGGGTAGAGTATTCAACCCAGATTTATTGATTCGACACAAGGGGAGACAAAGAATATTCTCAAGTATTAGCAGTTGAGTTGTCAATTCAACCACACCTAAAAGATTTGATATCTACAACAAATTATTTAGTAGCAAAGTAGTATGGAAGTAATGGTAACGGTGGCAAAAGTAACAGTAGCAACTTTGAAGCAATCGTAACAGTGGCAACGGAAAAGTAACTGAGCAAAGATCAATATGAAACAAGCTCGTAGGCAATGGATCAATGATGGTAATTATGTCGGATGGCATTCATCATGCAATAGTTATAACCTAGGGTGACACAAAACTAGCTCCAATTCATCAAAATAATGTAGGCATGTATTCCGAATATAGTCATACGTGCTTATGGAAAAGAACTTGCATGACATCTTTTGTCCTGCCCTATTGGAAACTAAGGGATATTAAGGCCTCCTTTTAATAGAGTACCGGACCAATAGTGAATACATGAACTCTTCAAATTACGGTCATCACCGGTAAGTGTTCTGACTATTGTCACTCCGGGGTTGTCGGATCATAACACGTAGTAGGTGACTATAACTTGCAAGATATGATCAAGAACACAAATATATGGGTTCAAATTTCAAATCATGGCACTCGGGTCCTAGTGACAAGCATTAAGCATAGCAAAGTCATAGCAACATCAATCTTAGAACATAGTGGATACTAGGGATCAAACCCTAACAAAACTAACTCGATTACATCGTAAATCTCATCCAACCCATCACCGTCCAGCAAGCCTACAGTGAGATTACTCACACACGGTGGTGAGCATCATGAAATTGGTGATGGAGGATGGTTGATCATGACGACGGCGACGATTTCCCCTCTCCACGAACAGACTCCAGATCTGCCCTCCCGAGGAAGAATGGGGCTTGGCAGCGGCTCTGTATCGTAAAATGCGATGAATCCTTCTCTCTAATTTTTTTCTCCCTGAACGTGAATATATGGAGTTAGAGTTGAGGTCGGTGGAGGTCCAAGGGGGCCCACAAGGACACAGGGCATGCCCCAGGGGGGTGGCCGCTCCCTGTAGGATCGAAAGTATGTCTAGAGGGGGGTGATTAGACTACTTGACCAAATAAAACCTAGCCTTTTCCAAATTTTAATTCTTGGCAGATTTAGCAACTTAGCACTAGTCAAGCAATCAACCTACACATGCAATTCTAAGAGTATAGCAGCGGAATGTAAAACATTGCATATGAAGGAAAAGGGGAGGATTTTGTAGGGAGCAAATGCAATGTTGACACGGAGATTTTTGGCGTGGTTCTAATAGGTGGTGTGTAACGCCCCAAGACCAATGCTCTAGAAGACTTCCAACTATTCCGAGTTTCGCCGTGTGATGTGTCTGTTTGTTGCACTTTGCCATGCCTATTTAAACCGGACATGCATCATACTTGATTGTGCATCATGCCATATTTATGCTTGTTGGTTTATCATGTTGTTTGCTTCTTTCCGGCGTTGCTTCTTAGTTCCGGTAATGTTGCTATTGTGAGGATTCATTCGACTACACCCGTTCGTATTCTTCATGGACTCGTTCTTCTTCCTAGCGGGATTTCAGGCAAGATGACCGTTACCCTGGATCTCACTACTATCATTGCTATGCTAGTTGTCTCGATGCTATCGATATGTCGTGCTTCCTACCACTTGTTTATCAAGCCTTCCTATATGCCATTAAACAACCTCTAATCTTTTTCCACCATCCCAGCAAACCGTTGTTTGGCTATGTTATCGCTTTGCTCGGCCCCTCTTATAGCGTTGCTAGTTGCAGGTTGTTCCATGTTGGGACATGGATATCATGGGATATCACAATATCTCTTATTTATTTAATGCACATATATACCTGGTAAAGGGTGGAAGGCTCGGCCTTATGCCTGGTGTTTTGTTCCACTCTTGCCACCCTAGTTCCCGTCATACTCGTATTATGTTCCTTGATTTTGCGTCCCTAACACGGTGAGGGTTTATGGGCCCCTCTTGACAGTTCGCTTTGAATAAAACTCTTCCAGCAAGGCCCAACATTGGTTTTAACATTTGCCATCATAATAATATTGAATTAATTAATCAATCTGCATAGGGGGTCGCATCCCCGGGTTCTAATTCCACATAAACAGGGGGGCCAGTGCTGATGGTGTTGGTCCCAAACGGGCGGCCTGCGGGGCCACCACGGGGAAACCCGAGGACCTGGTTTTACTCGTAGCTTGTCCCATACGGACGAGGCCTGAGACGAGATACGCGCGGCTACTATCAGGGTGTCGGCACGCCGGGAGGTCATGCTGGACTTGTTTTATCATTGTCGAAATGTCTTGTGCACCGGGACCCTGAGTCTGGTCGGATGTCCCGCGATGGAGGATTGTCTCCGCGGATCGTGAGCTTGTCATGGGCTAAGTTGGGACGCCCCTGCAGGGTTTAAACTTTCGAGAGTCGTACCCGCGGTTATGTGGCAGATGGGAATTTTTTAAGGGTCTTTTACATATGTATCCCTAACTCGAACCCACTACTCACATTTGCCCCTAATTCGAAAGCCTGCTCAAAAATGCCCCTCCGCCGTTAGGTGCCCTTACGTAAATACCTACGCTCCGTTTCCGTCAGTCAAAGAGGTTTGACCGCCACGGGCGTTCTTGGACATTTTCCCCTAGCTTCACATGTCACTTACATGTGGGACCCGAACAAAACAGAGAAATAAAAAAGAAAAGGGAAAAATCACCCACCTCTCTCCCCTACCTCACAGCCTTTCTCTCTCACCTCCAGCGAGCTCCGGCTACCCTGGACTGGGCGCTGCCGCTGCTAGCTCCCCACGCGCCGCTGCCCTGTCTCCATCCCATCCTCCCTCTCCCCCCCCTCTCCATCCCTTTCCCTTCCTCCCTCCTTGTGCAGAGATCCGCCGCCTCTGCCTTCTTCTTCGCAGGGCCAATGGCCTCCGCGGGCTCAACCTCCATGTCCAGAAGCTTTGCAAAGATCTCTGTGCCTGTCGTGGAATAGTCACGTCAGATGTCCTCGTGAAAGGACTTAGTTGTGGAGCCATCGCAACTAGGAAGCTTGAAGGGGTTAAATCGGGACAAGGGACACGAGAGGGTTTATACTAGTTCGGCCCCTTACGGTGAAGGTAAGGCCTACGTCTAGTTGGGTTGGTATTGATGTTTTGATGACCAGGGAGCGAGATACGCTATGCCCGGCTCTCGATGAGTTGTTTCTTGCCCTAAGCCGCCATGACAAGTCGTCCCTTATATACACGGGTTGGATACATGGCTTCTGAGTCCCGCCGGCTTATAAAAAGAGTCCGGCTCGGTGACCAGTTAAATCTACCTTACGTTACAAGTCATGCCACCATGGCAGTTTACTACAACGGGCTTAAGCCGCCCGTGGGCCTTAAGTCCTTTATTGAACCGCCATCTTCATGCTTGGCCTTGGGCTTCCTCTGATGAATCCTCTTTGTGTAACCCGGCCCCTCCTAGGCGGCTTACACAAATAGTCATATCCCCGACATTAGGCCCCAGATTGATTTGAACCTGTTCATGTCAATCTAAAAAGTATTTTTAAAGAGTTAAATCTTCAGTCTTCTGACTATACAGAGGGTTTTTGTTAACCCGCCATGACGTCATCTTCTGGATCCGTCTTAACTCGGCGTGATGTCATTCTTCCTTTAACTCATTTTTTATTCCCTCGAATCCTTCAATGGATCTCTTCTTTATTGATTGCTCCGAAAATCGAGGTGTCGGGGTCGCTGGATAATAATTCTTATCTCCTCGTTTCCCGCGCCGTCTCAGTTATCTTCTCCCTATAAATAGCCGCGACTTAGGTCTTTTCCTTTTTACCCTTTCAGTCGTCTTCTTCCTTTCCTCTATGCCGCTCAAGCTCCGCCATCGTCGCCATTGACCCCCTCCTCTTCATCGACTCAGGCCGCTGCATCGACCTGACTTGACCAGAGATCGATGGTGAACCTCCGCAGCTCGTCCTCATCCATAAGTTCCTCTCTTCCCCTTTCTTAGATCTACCTTGAAGCTCGGCCGAGTTCATCGGTGCTCATCACTGCCCGATGCAAACCCTCCTTAGTTTTCACTTCCAGAGCCCTGTTTAGATCGAAAAAACTATACATAAGTGTTGCGATAGTTGTTTGAGTTGATCTGCATAGGAATAGATCTCATTTCCCTTGTTTTAGAAACCTTCTTCAAGTGTATGAACTTCTCTGCCTATTTTTTAGGTCTAGAAAATTTCTTTTTCAGAGCAATACCTTGATCCAGAATAATAGCAGTCATCTGTAAAACTTGTTTCTATCACCCGGCAAACTTTTTCTCATGATCTTAAGAATTCTTGAATTGCTCTTGATACCACCTAGCGGCTTAAATATGATTGCACAATCACCCTTATATCATTAGGCCCCATCCTTTAAGCCGCCACCTTAAATAATTTTAAATATTTCTCCCGGGTTAAAATTGAACTGGAGCTTTCTTACTTTGTCGTAGGCCACTACTGTTATGGCTCCTAAGGCGGCCAAGGCCCCTGTGACTTGCAATTGGGTTCCATCCACAGTAACCAAAAGCAAACTTGCCGAGTTTGTAAAGTCTGGCCATCTGCCAAAGAAGGAAACCATGTCTTATCGTGCCCCTCACCCGTCTGAGGAGATACCTCAACCCAAGGATGGGGAGGTAGTAGTTTTCATAGATCATATGAACCAGGGATTTGCCCCTCCCGGCTCAAAATTCTTTAGGGAAGTTTTGGATTTCTTTGACCTGAAGCCTCAAGACATTGGACCCAATTTCGTGTCAAATCTGTGTAATTTCCAAGTCTTCTGCGAGGTATACCTAGGAGAGGAACCAAGTCTGCTGCTGTTCAGAGAACTTTTTTACTTGAACCGGCAGAATGAACGTGCCAACGGGCCTAGTCTTGAGCTTGGCGGCATCTCAATCTAGCGGCGGAGAGACTGCCTTTTTCCTTACGCTGAGTTGCCGAGTCACCCAAAAGACTGGAACCAGACGTGGTTCTACTGTCAAGACACCTCTCCGGCTAATGAGAAGCCTCTGCCCGGCTTTCGTGCCCTGCGTCTTGAGTCCAACCATCATTTGGCAGACAAGTTAACTGCTGTTGAGCGCCTGCCTCTTAATCCCACCATCCGAAAGATCAAAGCCCTTTTAGGCAACGGGTTAAGTGGCATCGATTTGGTCAGTGCAGGTCACTGGCGGATACTACCATTAAGCCGCCGCTCCGGCTTAATGTGTACTTACACAGGCGAAAAGGAAGACCCAATGCGTCATAGCCCTGAGGACTTACCAGATGATGTGGTAGATGCTACAGTCCAATCGCTATTGAAGGAGGGCACTGTAACCAACAACACCTTCGGTTTACTTCCATTCTGCAAGAAGAACCGGGCTCCTGCGGTAAGTTACTAATCTTCACAAATACTCTTTAATATATCATCTTCTGGTACTTATGATTCTTTATCTTTTTCCATAGGCCGATGATAATTTCTGGAAGGTCAAATATGACCATGAGGCTGCCAAACAGGCCAGAGCGGCCAAGAAGACTGAAAGGAAAGCCGCCAAGACGGGCGCCTCTAAGAAGAAGAAACCCAGCGCCTCTGATATGCTTAAATTGGACGACTCTTCTTCGGATGAGGAAGAGGTAATCTTTTTTGATTTTCTTTAACTCCTTTGCTGTTACTTTACTGACATTTGATCCTTTCAGGAGGATACTGGGAACAGTCAAGCGGCTGGCGAAGAGGTAACTATAATTTCCTCCGACTCAGAGCCTTTGCCAACACAAAAAATCTGAAGGGTGACCCGGAAAGTAAGGTTTTCACACCCTCTCGCTTACCAAGATCCTCAATTTCTTTTGAAGCAACAATAGCTTGAAAATAGGCGGCAGACTCGGGCCAACCAGGACGCAGAGCTTTCCTCCGGCTTACCTGACGTAACCAGGAAGCATCGGACCGAGGTTATCTCCGATTTACGTTTTGTTTTACCCTTGATGGGTTTGATTTGCCAACATCTCAATTCATCTGACTCCAACTATCAGGATACCTCCCCTTCTTCTGATGAGTCGATGCAATCGAACATGCCGGATTTCAAAACAGCTCCCGGGTAATATAACCTTTCTTACTTTAAGTTTTTCCATACTTATACTTTGATGCTTATCCTTCCACTTTGATTGACAGCTTGCAAGTAAAGCCCACCAAGAGGGCAAAGAAGAATAAGCCGTCCCAAGACCTGGTGGTTACTGAACCGGTGCTTGACTCATCCATTCCTGATAGCTCCACTCATCAGCCACCACCTGAACCGGCTTCTGATATTCCGGTGCCAACTTCTGACATGCCTGCAGAAGACGTTATTCACAGCTCGGATGACCCGGAAACTCCTAGCCCGGCCAAGACGACTGACCCGGAGGTTGAAATTGTGAAGAGGCAATATGTTGAACTAGGCCGGCCTACTGCCCTTGCCCAATACACTGCCAAGGAGGAGTTTGCCCAGCGTCGGAAGGCTAAACAAGACATCACTGATTACTCTCACCTAAGTATTGGTGATATAGTCTCGGGCTATCTGAACCAAGTGCACGATGAGTCGTGACTGAAATTGACATGGTGAAGCAAATCTGACATAAATCGAGGTAAAATTTAAGCTTTTACTCTGAATCTTACTTCTTGTACCAGCCCCCAAGTCTCCTGCTTATGAATGAATATGTTGTAGACTTAATAATCTGCTTGCTATTAGTTTTGTCCAGTTTAAATTGAATATGTTTAACCCGGTGATAACATGAAACTTTGAATTTTGGGTTACACATTAGCCCCCAAGTGTCAAGTATCTTTACTTGTAAAGTGCTTGAGACTTAATATATGTGACTCGGTAAAATAGATTAAAAATTCTTTAAGCATACATTAGCCACCAAGTGCCAAGTATCTTTACTTGTAAAGTGCTTGGGACTTGAATGTTATCTTACCAAGATTCTTACCATAGCCTGATGTCAATGCAGGCCACCATAAGTCAATTTGAGGCGGAAATTGCCGATCTGAAGAGCCAGTTGAAAACCCAAGAGCTCGAAGCTCACAAAGCCAATTCCAAGTTTGAATTCAGTGTCTCTGAACAAGAGAAGCTGAAGAAAAAAATTTGAATCAGAAAAGAAGACTTGGGTTGATGAGAGGGCTTCACTGGTGACTCGGGTTGAAACAGCAGAGGCATCTCTTGCCGAGGCAACAAGTGAGTTGTCCGACTTAAAACGGCAGATATCCCAAATGGTCTCAGCCATCTTCGGTAAGTCGCTCGTAAATATTGTAATCTTTCAAGAGTTATCGTAATAGTTACCTCCGGCTTACTGTTATACATGTGAACATGCAGGCCCCAGAAGTACCAATCTGAAGGAAAATATGTTGGTCAAGCTTAAGGCGGTGTATACCTTAGTAGAGCAGTTGTACTCCGGGTCACAGCGTGCGTTGGCCGCTGTAGCCTTATCAAATACCACTCCTTGGCTCCTGCAAGACGTGTTAAGGCATCTTTCGGTGCTACCTCAACGCATTCAAGACTTAAGGCGGGCATCTACGAGAGCCGGAGCCGTGGCTGCATTGAGTCGGGCAAGAGCATGGGTGCCAGAACTTGACCTTGCTAACCTCTCTCTTGGATATCCAAGCCTTAAGGAGGACGGCACTGCTTTTGGCGAACAAGACTTCATCGCTGTGTTAAAGTCAGTCGCCCTGGCGACTCTCATTGGGGATGATCTTGATCTCACTAAGTATTCGCGAGTTATGATAGCGAGAACCGAGAATCCCAAACGCCCCATATGACCAAGTCACTGATCCCTCCAAGCAGCGTAAGCATACCTTTGCCCTCGAAGTGGACCCGCCGGTTTAATAGATGATGAAGCTGAATTTGAAGCTTTGAGCGGCATTGACCGGGCCTCATCCACCTTCCAGGACAAAACAACCAAAAGAGAGGCGGGGAAGGATAACCCGGAGTCATCAAGCCAGCCGGAGGAATGAGCCGCCAGCCGGGTTATAACTTTGCAAAGAACAATGCTTCACTTGTTTAGACTCGGGGAGTCTTGTAATAGGATAGAGAAAATTCCTTAATGCCTGTCATGCCTTATGGTACTTATTGCTTTTGTTAAGCCGCCATCACTAAATTCCTCTTGCTTATGTTAATCATGTGTTTCCTTGATATTTTACCTTGCTCCGCTTTATCCTGCACATAAAACAGGCAAGGTTTCCTGGACGGTTCACTGCGCCAGCGGGTTATAGAATATTGATAAGCCGGACATGATCAAAAACAACATGTATAAGCCGGTCCATGATTAGTTAAAACATAATCATAACAGCATACCTGCAACCCTTTTGATAACCTCTCCAGCTCATATAAGTTTTTACCTGGCACTTTTTAGAACCTGAGGTAACCAATATAAAACCGGAAGGATCAAGAACCATCTCCTCAAGAAGGTTTCAATGATAGTTAAAATAATCATACTTGCAATGTTCATAGGCTCCTGATTCGAATACGATCAGAGAACCGTTCCAAAGGGGTTAAGCTAAGATTCGGATACGATCATATAGCCCCCAGTGGCTTTGGCGATGCCGATCAAGTGGGTATCGACAGCTATGTTCTCTTTGGTTGAATACAACCTATGTTTGAGCAGAAGCCCCAAGTGAACATAAGAGTTGTTTAATGACGCTGATTCAATCGATCCATGTCGGGCCTTAAAGGGTTAAGCTATGATTCAAATATGATCAGGAAGCCCCCAAGTGGGTTTGGCAGTATGCCGATCAAGTGGGTATTGACAGCTATGTCCTCTTTGGTTCGAATACGACCTATGTTTGAATAGGAAGCCCCCAAGTGACCATGGCTAGATTCAGATATGATCATAAGCCGGACCAAAGGGAAAGCCAGATTCAGATATGATCCGTCCCTTGTTGGCAGTGTCCATCACGTGATAAAGAAGACATGAAACATTCTTTATGGGAAAAATGACAGAGGTCCTGCTTTATTGCTTTATATAATATGTACATCATAAAAGGTATCTTAAAAACTAGTAACTTAAGTATAGTAAGGCCGGAGATGAGCTATATTCCACGGCCGGCGGGTCTCCTCCTCCGATTTAAGCAAGTCCTTGTGCTCTTGAATATCAATGAGATAATATGACCCGTTGTGCAGATTCTTGCTGACCACAAAGGGCCCTTCCCAAGGCGGGGATAGCTTGTGCATATCAGACTGATCCTGGATGAGCCGGAGCACCAAGTCGCCTTCCTGAAAGGTTCTGCTCTTAACCCGGCGGCTGTGATAGCGGCGCAGGTCTTGCTGGTAAATTGCCGAGCGGGCTATTGCCAAGTCTCGCTCCTCGTCCAACAAGTCAAGTGCATCC
Organism: Aegilops speltoides; assembly: GCA_021437245.1. NCBI lineage: Eukaryota > Viridiplantae > Streptophyta > Magnoliopsida > Poales > Poaceae > Aegilops > Aegilops speltoides. The sequence continues at coordinate 143,657,502 of CM038146.1, forward strand.
TGAAGAGCCTTTTCGTTATCCGCCTCAACGTAAGCCGCCACACGGGGTGAATCATGCCGAATGTCACTTGGTAGGACCGCCTTTGCTCCATAAACCATGAAGAAAGGTGTGTATCATGTAGATCTGTTAGACGTAGTGTTGATGCTCCATAACACGAAGGGTAACTCCTCCACCCAACAACCCGGAGTCCGCTGTAAAGGGACCAAGAGCCGGGGCTTGATACCTTTCAGGATCTGTTGATTAGCTCTCTGTGCTTGACCATTGGATTGAGGATGAGCAACAGCCAAAACATCAAGCCGGATATGTTCTCTTTGACAGAACTCTTCCATGGCACCCTTAGAGAGATTAGTGCCATTATCAGTTATGATGCTATGTGGAAAACCAAAACGAAAGATCACCTTTTTCATGAACTGAACCGCCATGGCTGCATCACACTTACTGACCGGCTCTGCCTCAACCCACTTGGTAAACTTGCCCACTGCCACTAGTAGATGTGTCTTTTTGTCTTTAGACCTTTTGAAAGGTCCGACCATGTCAAGCCCCCAGACTGCAAACGGCCAAGTGATTGGGATCATCCTCAATTCTTGAGCCGGCACATGAGCTCGTCGTGAGAACTTTTGACACCCATCACACTTACTGACCAGATCCTCCGCATCAACATGAGCCGTCAACCAATAGAAACCATGACGAAAAGCCTTGGCTACGAGGGATTTTGACCCGGCATGATGGCCACAATCTCCTTCATGGATCTCACGGAGTATTTCTTGGCCTTCTGTAGTTGACACACAGCGTTGAAACGCCCTTGTGGCACTGAGGTGATGTAACTCGCCGTTAACAATCGTCATGGATTTGGAGCGCCTGACAATTTGTCTCGCCAATGTCTCATCCTCCGGCAATTCAACCCGGGTCATATAAGCCAAGTAAGGCACCGTCCAATCCGGGATAACATGAAGAGCCGCCACCAGCTGTGCCTCCGGGTCTGGCACTGCTAATTCTTACTCGGTAGGCACCTTGACAGAAGGGTTATGTAACACATCGAGAAAGGTATTGGGCGGCATCGACTTATGTTGGGATCCCAACCAGCTTAAAGCATCAGTTGCCTCATTCTTCCTTCGATCAATGTGCTCCACTTGATAACCTGTGAAGTGACCAGCCACAGCATCTACCTCACGATGATAAGCCACCATGAGGGGGTCCTTGGAATCCTACTTGCCTGACACTTGTTGAGCCACCAAATCTGAGTCGCCCAAGCATCGTACCCGGCTTAAGTTCATCTCCTTAGCCATCCGGAGACCATGGAGTAATGCCTCATATTCAGCTGCATTGTTAGTACATGGAAACATAAGCCGGAGTACATAACAAAATTTGTCACCTCGAGGGGAAGTTAACACCACACCAGCCCCCGAGCCTTCTAGCTGCCTGGACCCATCAAAGTGAATAGTCCAGTATGTGTTATCCGGCTTCTCCTTAGGGGCCTGCAGCTCCGTCCAATCATTGATGAAGTCCACCAAGGCCTGAGACTTAATAGCCGTCCGAGGCATGTATTTCAAGCCATGAGGCCCAAGCTCAATAGCCCACTTGGCGACTTGACCTGTGGCCTCCCTGTTCTGAATGATGTCTCCCAAAGGGGCGGAACTTACCACAGTTATAGGGTGGCTTTGAAAGTACTGCTTCAACTTCCGGTTGGCCATGAATACCTCGTAAACAAGCTTCTGCCAGTGCGGATACCTTTGCTTGGATTCAATGAGCACCTCACTGATGTAGTAAACCGGCCGTTGAACCGGATGCTCCTTACCGGCTCCTTACGTTCCACTATGATGGCAACGCTGACGGCTCGTGAATTGGCAGCCACATATAACAGCAAAGGCTCTGTCAATTGGAGGCGCGAGAACCGGCGGCTCAGACAATTGTCTCTTTAAGTCTTCAAAAGGAGCATCAGCGGCCTCACTCCAGACAAAAGTGTCAGTTTTCTTCATCATCTGATACAATGGGAGGGCTTTCTCGCCGAGCCGACTTATGAATCGACTTAAGGCGGCAACGCGACCCGCCAGTCACTGAACATCATTGATGCACGCCGGTTTAGCCAGGGAGGTAATCGCCTTAATCTTCTCCGGGTTAGCTTCGGTGCCTCTGTTGGACACCAGAAAGCCCAAGAGCTTGCCCGCAAGAACGCGAAACACACACTTGGCCGGGTTAAGCATCATCTTGTAAACCCGGAGATTATCAAAGGTCTCCTTTAAGTCAGATATCAAGTCTCCTTTTCTCTGGACTTCACCACAATGTCATCCACATAGGCATGGACATTACGCCCAATTTGGTCGTGGAAATAGTTCTGCACACACCGCTGATAAGTCTGGGCACTCTTGAGCCCAAATGGCATAGATACATAGCAGAAGGCTCCAAACAGAGTGATGAAAGCCGTCTTCTCCTGGTCCTTAACTGCCATCTTAATCTGATGATAACCGGAGTAAGCATCCAAAAAACTCAAACGCTCACAACCCGCCGTAGCATCAATGATTTGATCAATATGGGGAAGAGCAAAAGGGTCAGCCGGACAAACCTTGTTTAAGTCCATGTAGTCCACACACATCCGCCAGGTGCCGTTCTTCTTGAGGACAAGCACCGGGTTAGCCAACCACTTCGGGTGAAAAACTTCAATGATAAACCCGCCGCTAAGAGCCGGGCGACTTCTTCCCCAATAGCTTTCACGTCGTTCTTCATCGTCAAGAAACCGCTGACCGACTTATACTTTGGATCAATATTGAGAGTGTGCTCAGCGAGTTCCCTCGGTACAGCCGGCATGTCGGAAGGTTTCCAAGCAAAGATGTCCGGTTCTCACGGATGAACTCGATGGCGCTTTCCTATTTGGGATCAAGTTTGCCGATCTTTGAACTGTTTAGAAGAGTCACCCGGGGTAAAGTCAACAAGCTTTGTATCAGCTGTCGATTTAAACTTCAATGTCGGATCGTGCTCTGTAGTTGGCTTCTTCAGGGATGTCATATTCGCCGGGTCAACATTATCTTGATAAAATTTGAGCTCTTCTGCTGCGCAGGACGACTCGGCATAAGCCGCGTCACCTTCTTCACATTCCAATGCTACCTTACGACTGCCATGTACAGTGATGGTTCCCTTGTAACCCGGCATCGTGAGCTGTAAATAAACGTAACATGGCCGGGCCATAAACTTAGCATAAGCCAGCCGTCCAAGCGAGGCGTGGTATGGGCTCTCGATCTTGACCACCTCAAGCGTCAACTTCTCACTCTGGAGTCATGTTCGTCTCCAAAGGCCACCTCGGCTCAATCTCGCTAACTGGGTAAGCCAACTTACGGGGACAACTCCATGGAAAGCAGTGTTGGATGTTCTCAGATTTTTATCATCAACCCCATGTCTTTGAAAGGTCTCGTAGTAGAGGATGTTGATGCTACTACCCCCATCCATGAGCACCTTGGTGAACTTATACCCACCAACCTGAGGCGCCACTACCAAAGCCAACTGACCCGGGTTATCGACCCGCGGAGGATGATCCTCCCTGCTCCATATGATGGGCTTCTCTGACCACCTCAGATAAGGAGGAATTGCCGGCTCAACAGAATTCACAGCCCTCTTATGAACCTTCTGGTCATGTTTGCACAAACTAGTGGTAAACACGTGATATTGTCCACCACTCAACTGCTTCGGATGGCTTTGATAGCCTGACTGCTGCTGCTGCTGTCCACCTTGACCATATTGCTGCTGATTATTACCACCCGGATGCCCCTGAAAACTGGAATTTGAGCCACCACCCGGGCCATGAAAGCCGCCGGCCCCTGAGCCGCCGCCAGATCCATGGCCGCCACCGAAGGTGTTAGAATTTTTAAACGCCTTCAATCCTTCCATAGGTGCGTGGCAGGTCGTTCCCTGGTGCCGTGTCTCGGGCAGGGCTCATTGAGTAGTTGTTCAAGAGATGGGCCTGACACACCGGATCGAGGCGGTTTACCTTACGTCTCGGATTGTTGCCCTGCGCGTTGGCATTGGCCACAAACTCCGGGTTACCGTCCGCCTTACGCTTATTGCCGCCTTGATTCCCCGAGTTATGTTGCTGACCCTTTCCATTGCCATTCCTTTTTCCCTTCCCTGTCTTCTCATCGTCAGACGCGGGATCCTTGGTACTATCAGAATCGGCGTATTTGACTAGAGCCGCCATCAGCGTACCCATATCTGTGAGGTCACGCTTAAGGCGCCCCAGTTTCTGCCTCAACGGCTCAAAACGGCAATTTTTCTTCAGCATAAGAACTGCAGAGCCGGCGTCCATTTTATCGGAGGAATGAATTATCTCCTTGACCCGGTGCACCCAATGGGTGGTGGATTCACCTTCCTCTTGCTTGCAATCCGTCAAGTCCACAATCGACATAGATTGCTTACAGGTGTCCTTAAAGTTCTGGATGAACCGGGCCTTTAACTCGCCCCATGAACCAATGGAATTGGGTGGCAAGCCTTTCAGCCACGACCGGGCTGTTCCATCTAACATCATGGTGAAATATTTAGCCATCACCGCATCACTAACTTCCAACAGCTCCATGGCCATCTCATAACTCTCAATCCAGGCTCCGGGCTGTAAGTCGGCCGTATAATTTGGCACCTTTCGAGGTCCCTTGAAGTCTTTGGGCAACCACACATTCTGCAAAGCTGGAATCAGACAAGGGACACCATCGGTTCTAGTGGCTACTCCCGCCTCAATGGAAGTTGTTGGATACTATGGAAAGTCTCGAGCCGCCGCCTGAGCCGCCTGCTCGTTCTCCTGATGTATTCGATCCTGCACCAGATTATAGCCCCCGGGCTGGTTACGGCGTTGAGCATTGCTTGACAAAGCTTCTGACTCATGCGTCTGCTGTAACTTGGGCTCCGGTTCTGGCGAGGTGGTGCTACCCAGGGCGGTGGAGTTGAATGAATCATGTCCCGGCTGTAAGAATAGGTCTCCTGCTGAGCCAGGGTTGTCTGGAGGAGCTCTCTGACCCTCCGAGTTTCTACTGCCGCCGGGTCATCACCTTCCATAGGAATAGCCGCTAAACACGCTGAAGCTGCGATCAAGTTCTCCATGGGGTTGGAAAAGTGACCCGGTGGAATCGACACATAACGCGGCGGTGGCATGCTCACATGAGGCGGCACCATATCCCGAGGCTAAGCCGGTCCTCTTGTTCCTGCTGTCATAAGTTGATCGGCCCCTGGCGGGTTACTAGAGCCGGCTCCGGGTGTAGCAAAGAGAACCCAGGGGTCGTAATTTGGAGGTAAACGAGACTGCATTTTCTGATGTCTCCTCCTCATCACCTCATTGGATGCGTTTAAGCTCATCGTGAGCTGGTAAGCTTCTGACTGCAAGCTTTGTGCCCGGGCGTCGAGAGCTGCCCGCTCTGTAGCCAGTATAGTATCCTCAGCTGCCAAGGCCTCCTTGGCCTGAGCTATCTCTTCACGCACCTGTGCTACCGCTGCGTCATGCTCATCTTTGTCTACAGGAATAATCGTGGCGGTTAACAGGGCCGTAAGCTTGTCCATGAGATCTATCAGCACCTGAGCCGGTGGGCGCACGGGGCCGCCTGCCCCGGCAGCTCCTGAACCGGACGTGATCGCCGCGCCTGCTGTAGAGTTTGAACCAGGCTGGGCTCCAGCCATAAAGATCCCTGCCCACCTTGGCGGATCATAGGGGTCTGGAATACTGACGCCATCGGGACAGCCCCCGAGCGCGCCGTCTTGTACCTGATACAACGAATATGTTGAGCCAGCGGACGAATCACCGTCTGAAAGGACGACTGTCACATCCCCAGTTCAGGCCTTGCTTGTCTTTGCTTTATCATCCATGCATCATGTTTAAATTTTATGAACTTGAAATGGGGGATTGTTTAAACCCTAGCACCAAATGAATTCAACTAGGGTCAAAATAAAATCTTTTTCATTGAACTCAAAATGCCCTCTAAAAATGTTCAACATTTCTGGTTTGAGGTGAAAGCATCTACCAAAAATGATTTATATTTTTGCGGGACATATTGGGCTCAATTAAATCATATGTACTTTGCATTTGGGCATTTAAATGCTATTAAATATTTTAAATGCTCAAATAGTCATAAACTAAAATGTTTCTTGTGGTATATATCCTAAACAGTAGCCATGATTAGTTTCATGATTTTTGGATCTATTTTAGTATTTTTAATAAAGCCCTAAAATTTCTGAATAATAGAAAACAGAATTAAGCAGAAAACGAGAGAGAGAGAACTCACGGGCCACTTACGGGCGCCACTCACAGGCCCACTGCTGCCCGCCCAGCCGCCGCTCCAATGAAAGCAGCTTGGCTTGGCCAGTAGTAGCAGCTGCTCGACAGCGAGCACGGCAAGATGCGTGCACGCGCCGCCGCCGCCGCTCCCCTCGTTCCGCTGCTGCCGTGGAACCAACCCTCTCCCTCTCCCGACCCGCAGACACCCACTCGCCTCGCTCCTCTCTCGCTCTCCCGGCGTCGCCGAGACGCCGTCGTCGCCGCCGCTCGCCACAGCCGCGTCCAACGCCGTCCCCGCGCCCTCTCACCGTGTCCGGACGGTTCGCCGTCGTCGACTACGCCGACCAACCAAGACACACGACGCCGGAGCCCCTGCATCATCCCCGCCACCGTCGTCTTCAACCTCGGGCCGCCGGAGATCCGCCTCGCCGCCCCGCTCGCTCCGATGCTTCCCCGAGCTCACCGACTCGCCCGTCGCGATCTACGTGAGCTTCTGATCATCTTCCCCCTCTCCATTCTCTCTCTGGCACGCTGTAGCCGCCACGCCCCTCTCGCCGACCGCGCGCCGCCGCTTTGCGCCGCCGACACGACTCGGCGACCATTTGGTCCGGCGTCGTGTCCAACATGCTCGCTGTCTCGCGAGGCTTCTTTGAGGTGCCACGAACGCCATACCACGGCCGCTGCAGCCCGTGAGCGAAACACCGAACGCCGGCGCCGCCGAGCTCGTTTCCGCGAGCTCCGGCCGTCCCCTCTGCCGCAAGCCTCACTGGATGCGGCAAGCCCCAGCCCCAGCGTGCACTCGGCCACTGTTTGGTCGCCGGAGACGCAAACCGAGGCTCGCCACGCTGGTGGCCTCGCCGGCGTCAAGCCGCCCGGTGGGGTTGACCCACTTTGACCACGGCGGGACCCCCCCGTGTCCATGACAGGTGGGGCGGCACTGTTAATTAGGCTAAGATTAGTGTTAACTAAATATTAATTAGAGCTAATGACCTCTCGTGTCCCGATCGTGGACCCTTTTGCTAATGACTTTAGATTAGGATTAGTTTAATTTACATTAAACAACGTGTCAATGACACGTGGGTCCCGCTGGCAGGTTTGACTGGACCGGCCTCGTTGATCGCCGACGTCATAGTGACTTAATCTTGACGTTAATAAATCATTTTACGGTTTTAAAATAAATCAGAAATTCGAGAAAATGATTTAAACTTCTAAAATTCATATAAATTCAACCGTAGCTCCAAATCAAATAATTTATATATGAAAATGATCAGAAAAATCCAATCTATCCATCTGCACTAGTTTCATGCATGATTAAGCAACTTTAACCTGCTGTTTATATCAAACATGATAATGCACTATATTAATTCATAATTTCAATTTGAATTTGAACCTTGGGTTCAAACTAACCCAAACCCACTTGGTTCTAGCTGCATTAGCCCAACACACTCATTTTGCCATGTCATGATCATGCATCATATTGTAGCATTGCATTGATTGTGTTCTTTCTCGATTCCGTGTTTGTCCCTCTCGATAGACGTGGTTCCGACGACGAGTTCGATGACACCGATGAAGAACTATATTATCTTGAAGTGCCGTGCAAGCAAAACCCCTTGTTCATTCCGATAAAATCCCACTCTCTCGCTCCCGCTCTCTTTCTTTGCATTAGGACAACAACGAATCATTTGTTACTTGCTGCGGTAGTGAACCCCTTATCCATTGCATGACTGTCATTCCACATAAATAGATGAAACCCACTAGCATGAGTAGGAGTTGTTTGAGCCTGTTGTGCCTACTCATACATGCTTGTTTGTCATGCCTGCTCATCGCTTAGAGTTGAGTCGGTCCGATTAATCGAGGATGAATCGAGGTGTGTGAACATGTCCTCTGTGTGTGAGCTAAGCGTGTGAACACGATTTGGTAAAGGTAGCGGTGAGAGGCCATGTAGGAGTACATGGTGGGTTGTCTCATTGCAGCCGTCCTCGGGAACTGAGTTCTGTGTTTGTGATCCATGATTCAGCTACTACCACGCATTGGGCCCGAAACCAATGGACCCTCTCGGCTTCTTAATCACCCTTGTCCTCTGTCCGGGGAGTTGCAAGTAGTTTCGTGTTTGTAGTATCTTTGGAGGCCGTGCGCAGCGCTGACCGTAGGGGTGGGCTGTGATGCGGTAGGCACGTGGTCGGTAAACCGGCGCCTGCTTGGTGTCACGGAACCTGTACACATCGTTTGGGCTGTGTGGCGAAACTTGGCCGAACTCCTCATAGATGGAACCCAAATAGGCGATAAACTGGACTAGGGACTTGAGTGTTTAGGTAGGTCGTGGCCGACACCCACGTTGGGCTTCCGCTGAAGGTTGCCGAGTACATGTCGTGTAAACGGCGGTAAGTGGTGAGCGTGTGTGAAGAAGTACACCCTGCAGGTTAATATCATCTATTGAATAGCCGTGTCCATGTAAAGGACTTGGGTTGCCTATAACAGTTCATAGACAAGTGAAAGTGGATACTCTAAAATACGCAAGATAAGCGTGAGTGCTATGGATGGCGTTCTCGTAGGGAGGCGGTGCGGATCCATAGTGGGGTATTGATATGGTGAATATGTGGACTCGTAGCGCCACCTCAAAAGAGTTACTTGCAATGTAGTTTAGGATAGCCACCGAGTCAAAGCTGGCTTTCTTGCTGTTAAACTCCACCATCCCTTTGTTGATAATGATGCATATGTAGTTAGTTACGATGTAAGTCTTGTTGGGTACATTTGTACTCACGTTTGCCTATTTTATGTTTTTGCGAGAGAGACTTGGTCTCGCTAGTAGTTCCACGTGGACTTCGACGTTTAGCTTGTTACCTCAGCTACGATCTTGTGCCCTCGGCAGGATCTGGTAGATAGTCAGGCTTATAAGCCTTTTCATTTGTAGATGTCTGTACTCAGACATGTTAGCTTCCGTTTGTGCTTGACTTGTATGCTCTGAATGTTGGGTCATGAGACCCATGTTTGTAATATCTCGCTCCCCGGAGCCTAATGAATAAATACTTGAGTCGTAGAGTCATGTTGTGATGCCATGTTGTATTTGCACATATCGGGCATATTGTGTGTATGTTATTGAAATGCTTGGTATGTGTGGGATCTGACTATCTAGTTGTTTATCTTTAGTAGCCTCTCTTACTGGAAATGTCTCTGGTGTTTCCACCGAGCCATGGTAGCTTGCTCTTGCTCCGGAACACTTAGGCTGGCCGGCATGTGTCCTTCTTCGTTCTCGTGTCATCCTTCGGGAAATGTCACGCGTTGAGTACCGGAGTCCCGCTAGCCCAGTGCTACAGCCGGAACTTACTCGTGATGACCGACACGTTCGATCTTTGGGTCATGGATGCTGTCCTCGTAAGTCTGTGCCACTTTGGGTTTACGACTAGCCATGTCGGCCGGGCTCCTTTTCATATGGATGCTAGCGACACTATCATATACGCGTGCCAAAAGGCATAAACGGTCCCGGGCTAAGGTAAGGCGACACCCGTTGGGATACCGTGCGTGAGGCCGCAAAGTGATATGATGTGTTACTGAGCTAGATCGATGTGACATTGAGTCGGGGTCCTGACAGCTTTGGTATCGAGCTTGATCGCTCAGAGGTTCTCCAAGCCAAACTGGTCGAAGTTGTGTCTAGAAATGCTTTAGTTATATGTAAGGGAATTGATTGTGGGTTGGAACGTAAGGCTCTTTTTACTCCTTATACCTCTTGGCCTTCTGATCTGAGTCAACCTCTTCTTTTCTACGGGGTTTAGGAACTAGGCCTTTCTCATCTATCTATCAGGATGACGTGTTACTAAACCATAGACTTATAGAATTGTTAGTTTCAAATCTCAGCTCAGTTTTACTACTTCCGTATGTTCATAACTGTTGATCTTGAAACCTTGATATTGTGCTTCGGAGTGGCTATGCCACCATTTTTGTAGCATGTCTCCAATATTTTGAGCATTTACAGCCGTTATGCTGTCCGAGTCATTCCAGGTTTCTAAACAATCTGATGCCCTTGCAAATCCTTTCCCTCTCGTTCTGATGTCCCTTTGGGCCAGATTAACCACACCAAATGCTGAGTTGAGGTATTCTATTGCCTCGACATATATGTTGGAATTATTATTATGACCCTAGGTGTCTTAGGGGATCATCTAGTAATCTAGCCATGATTTGTATCCCAGTGTGATGACTCTGGCCTTCATTCTCGAAAGCATCCCGTGATGTCATTTAGTAGTAGGTATTCTATTCCTGGGTGTTGAACCCAAGATTCACTCCACTTACCTCGTGTTGATATTGTTTGCTTGTTCCTTTAGGTTATTAGTAACCTTTGCGATAGTCCTCGAGGTCCGTGGTATTTCCTTCTTCCAAATACTATGAACCGCTTATGGCAGAAGTTTGTTGGATCAAAAGATCACAACAGGTGTGCTCTTGATGAGTTCTCCATTTTATATTGTGACTCTGCCAGTTCTACCTTTCCGCATGGATTATCCGGAAGAAATTAGTTGAGCTTCGCTCGACATACCAATCTATGCATCCACAACTCAGAAAATTATATGTTCCTTTGAGTTGTCTCTCTTTAGTTGCATTCCTGACCTTCGTCTATCGATTGATAGTCAAGATTAGTCGTGCATCCATGTTCATCGATGCCTTTTACTTTTGTAGTCCGTCAAGCCATTCTATTCAGAATGACTAGGAGAAACAAATTCCAGAACCTCATCCATATCTAGGATTGGGTCAAAGCAGTCGTACTCCACAGATCAAATACTAATCTAGCTTTCGCTCTGTTCTACCTTGGAGTATTACCATCTTGACATTAAGAATATCATGAGAATTGCACTACCTCTTATGAATTCTTGATGTAGTGATACTCCTCGCCATCATTACTCATTCCTCGGTTCCGTGTTGTCGCAACCGGAATACCGACAAGTGATTCGTGATGTGTGAAATCAATACTCCTAGCAACTTTGTTGCTTAGTAGTTAAAGGACATTAACCTCACTCTTAGCATGTTGATTTTTGAATCACCACCCTAAGTATGATTGTGCTACCTAGTCCTTATTTCCGGTGCACTCTCCGATCAATGAGTTAGGATTGTGCCAATCCCTCGCTCCTTTGATCTTATCATCTTGCCCTGAAGGCAAGATTGTTCTCGAGCTTAGTAACATATCGGTGGTTCGTGATGTTCCGAATATCTTCTCGGAAGTATTACCAGGTTGTCACCTGACTGTTATGTTGAGCTCGTGACCAAGTTGGTTTTCTTATAAACCACCCCTTTTCCAAGAATTTGTGTTGCATACCCCTGAGCTAGTTGGTTAAGCTAAACCACAACTTGGAGAGTTGGAAGATAAAAGCTTGTCCGACTTAGTTCATTTTAAGGGATATCTTTTTATGTGTGTTGAAGAAAGATGATATCTTCACCGATTGATCCTCGTGATCAGTTGTTGAACTTATTGTCTTGCCAAAACTTTGATTTGAGTGTGGGCTATCGTCAAATCAAATCAGAACCAACGACGTTCGTAATGTTGTCTTACTCGTGGATTTTCCTCGAGCATACACCATTTTTTCTTTGGGGTCTGACCAATACTACCACCTTGTTCATATAATTATGGAATTCCATCTCCATGGGAATCTGGATAAATTGCTGTTGAGCCCATCGACAACATCCTTGTCTCCTCCATAGTTTTGTTGAACATTAAGCTAGTGTTGGAAAACTTTTTCAAAGCATTTGTTCATGCTAGCTCATGAAGCATATGTTCGGATGTAAGAAGTGACTTCCTCTAGTTCATGTACATTTGATGCAAGTTGCTGCCGTGGATTCAAGAAAGTCAATGTTGCCTCCTCTGGAACCATCTCAAGTCAGTCATGCATGTGCGAAGTATGCTATGGTTTGGTAGGCTCGCTACCTCCATTCTATTTGTGTCCCTAGCACACCAAGCCACTGGTTGATTTGTTCAAGGAGAAGAAGTTCCTTCTTAAGAGCAAGACTTATGCAAGGACTTCGACATCCTCGATGATGGTTCCCCTCCGAACCTCGGTAGTGTTTTATTATAAGACTACTATGTGGTCATGCTTGTCTTGGACAGCGTGTTCACAGGTTTGTAGCAGAACCAGCTCATGTTTTGGAGCTTACTACCGTAGTCCATTTCCCGAGAATCTCGCAACGTCGTCTCGTCGATTTGAGTTGCAAACTTTCATTTTACTTTCTAGACTCGATGAGTCTAGATTATTCTGACACCAACCAGATCTGAATCTCAGGCAGATATGATGGTTGGAACATTTTCCAAGAACTATAATATTGGTCTCTCGATAACCGGTAAACGGGATGTCGTGGCCAACACACCCAACCGGAAGACCTGTTATTGTAGTATCTTGATTGAAGAAGTTGGCTACCTCCCCATAAGGACTTCGTAGGATTTACTCCCTAGTTGTGCCTTATGATTTTTGTGTTTCCGAAGTCCGACCTTTACTTGATGTTCTAGATGCCAGACCATCTCAATGAATGGGATACGCTGGTACATCAAGGAGAACATTAGAAGCGGAGTGCTAAATGTCTCTCGGTCGATCATCCAGATTTTGTCTCCTTGGTCTCGCCAAGGTGAAATCTGAGAAAGTGTTATCTCCCTTTGCATCTGCATTGTCCATCGCTACTCATCATGGTAGTATGTTGTGTTATCAGCACCCTTGACCGGATGTTGGTAAAACCTTGATGAATATGGAAATGCTCAAGTTCTTGAGAGCACGCACAAGCATTAGGTGCAATCGTAGTTACTAACCGGGATTGCTCTCAATTCCCTCGGTTATGCTATAACCATTCCAACGAGAGATTCACTCTCTCTTCTTTGAGCTTCTCCTAGCTACTAAAATCACCCCTTGTGTTGTTTTCAACAAGGTAATCCACATCATCCATTACGCCCGAGAATGTCATTCTCTCGGACCCCTTCAATCGATCGACTATGAATTGCCTTAGGCTGGTATAAAGAGTTTCAATGATCTTTGAATCAAATGTAATTCTTTTTGCCACTTAAGAGGATATTTCTACAAGTCACCTCTCCCAAGGTGCCCCGTTATGGGATCATAGTAATTGCTCCCTCGCTACTCTGAAACCTCGTCAAATCATGACTTCTGTCCTTCCTGAAGCATGTCTTGCCTCCCAGCTCCAGAGATGTTTCTACGTCTCAGTCTGTGAGTTGATCTTGTGTTCCTTGAGATGATCCTAAGTTGCTCGAACCTCAAGAAGATCGATTCCTCCAAGATCCTTCCCTTCTTCTCATCGTCATGTTGGATGTAGTTCTCTGAGCAAGACGTCAAGATCAATTGGAGCACTGAATCAGCATCCTCGAGAAAGACAGTTGGATGGTGAAGATTGTAATAGCTTGTGTCCCTTTGTCTTCTTACCTCACGTTTTGAATCTCGGGACGAGATTCTTGTTTAGTGGGGGTGAGCTGTCACATCCCCAGTTCAGGCCTTGCTTGTCTTTGCTTTATCATCCATGCATCATGTTTAAATTTTATGAACTTGAAATGGGGGATTGTTTAAACCCTAGCACCAAATGAATTCAACTAGGGTCAAAATAAAATCTTTTTCATTGAACTCAAAATGCCCTCTAAAAATGTTCAACATTTCTGGTTTGAGGTGAAAGCATCTACCAAAAATGATTTATATTTTTGCAGGACATATTGGGCTCTGAATTAAATCATATGTACTTTGCATTTGGGCATTTAAATGCTATTAAATATTTTAAATGCTCAAATAGTCATAAACTAAAATGTTTACTGTGGTATATATCCTAAACAGTAGCCATGATTAGTTTCATGATTTTTGGATCTATTTTAGTATTTTTAATAAAGCCCTAAAATTTACAGAATAATAGAAAACAGAATTAAACAGAAAAACGGAGAGAGAGAGAACTCACCGGGCCACTTACCTGGCGCCACTCACCAGGCCCACTGGCCCAGCCCGGCCGCCGCCGCCCAATGAAAGCAGCTTGGCTTGGCCAGTAGCAGCAACTGCCGACGGCGAGCACAAAGATGCGTGCCACGCAGCTGCTCGCCGCCTCGCCGCTCCCCTCGTTCCGCTGCTGCCGTGGAACCAACCCTCTCCCTCTCCCCAACCCCGCAGACACCCGCTCCTTGCCCTGGCTCCTCTCTCTCGCTCTCCCCGACGTCGCCCGAGACGCCGTCGTCGCCGCCGCTCGCCACAGCCGCGTCCAACGCCGTCCCCGCGCCCTCTCACCGTGTCCGGACGGTTCGCCGTCGTCGACTACGCCGACCAACCAAGACACACGACGCCGGAGCCCCTGCATCATCCCCGCCACCGTCGTCTTCAACCTCGGGCCGCCGGAGATCCGCCTCGCCGCCCCGCTCGCTCCGATGCTTCCCCGAGCTCACCGACTCGCCCGTCGCGATCTACGTGAGCTTCTGATCATCTTCCCCCTCTCCATTCTCTCGCAGCGCGCTGTAGCCGCCACGCCTCTCGCCCGATTGCGCGCCGCTTCAAGACTTCGCCGACACGACTCAGCGACCATTTGGTCCGGCGTCGTGTCCAACATGCTCGTTGTCTCGCGTAGAGCTGCCGAGGTGCCACGAACGCGATACCACGCCGCCGCAGCCCAGAGCTGAACACCAACGCCGGCGCCGCCGAGCTCGTTCCGGCGAGCCCGGCCGTCCCTCTCGCTACCGCAAGCCTCCTCGATGCGGCGAGCCCAGACTCCCGTCGTGCACTCGGCCGCCTGCTTGGTCGCCGGAGACGCAAACCCGAGGCTCGCCACATCGCTGGCCTCTCGCGGCGTCAAGCCGCGGTGGGGTTGACCCACTTTGACCACGGCGGGACCCCCCTGTGTCCATGACAGGTGGGGCGGCTCGTTAATTAGGCTAAGATTAGTGTTAACTAAATATTAATTAGAGCTAATGACCTCTCGTGTCACTAATCGTGGACCCGCTTTTGCTAATGACTTTAGATTAGGATTAGTTTAATTTCATTAAACATCGTGTCAATGACACGTGGGTCCCGCTGGCGAGTTTGACTGGACCGCCTCGTTGACTCTTGACGTCATAGTGACGTTAATGTCGCGCATAATAAATCATTTTCGGTTTTAAAATAAATCAGGAAATTCCAGAAAATGATTTAAACTTCTAAAATTCATATAAATTCAACCGTAGCTCCAAATCAAATAATTTATATATGAAAAATGATCAGAAAAATCCAATCTATCCATCTGCACTGGTTTCATGCATGATTAAGCAACTTTAACCTGCTGTTTATATCAAACATGATAATGCACTATATTAATTCATAATTTCAATTTGAATTTGAACCTTGGGTTCAAACTAACCCAAACCCACTTGGTTCTAGCTGCATTAGCCCAACACACTCATTTTGCCATGTCATGATCATGCATCATATTGTAGCATTGCATTGATTGTGTTCTTTCTCAGTTGCCGGTGTTTGTCCCCTCTCGATAGACGTGGTTCCGACGACGAGTTCGATGACACCGATGAAGAACTATATTATCTTCAGAAGTGCCAGGCAAGCAAAACCCCCTTGTTCATTCCGATAAAATCCCACTCTCTCGCTCCTGCTCTCTTTACTGCATTAGGACAACAACGAATCATTTGTTACTTGCTGCGGTAGCTGAACCCCTTATCCATTGCATGACCTGTCATTCCACAGTAAATAGATGAAACCCACTAGCATGAGTAGGAGTTGTTTGAGCCCTGTTGTGCCTACTCATACATGCTTGTTTGTCATGCCTGCCATCGCTTAGAGTTGAGTCGGTGCGATTAATCGAGGATGAATCGAGGTGTGTGAACATGTCCTACTGTGTGTGAGCTAAGCGTGTGAACACGATTTGGTAAAGGTAGCGGTGAGAGGCCATGTAGGAGTACATGGTGGGTTGTCTCATTGCAGCCGCCCTCGTGAACTGAGTTACGTGTTTGTGATCCATGATTCAGCTACTACCACGCATTGGGCTCGAAACCAATGGACCCTCTCGGCTTCTTAATCACCCTTGTCCTCTGTCTGGGAGTTGCAAGTAGTTTCGTGTTTGTAGTATGTGGAGGCCGTGCTTGTGTTGACCGTAGGGGTGGGCTGTGATGCGGTAGGCACGCGTGTCGGTAAACCAGGCGCCTTTGGTGTCACGGAACCTGTACACATCGTTTGGGGCTGTGAGCGAAACTTCGCGGAACTCCTCATAGATGGAACCCAAATAGGCGATAAACTGGACTAGGGACTTGAGTGTTTAGGTAGGTCGTGGCCGACACCCACGTTGGGCTTCCGCTGAAGGTTGCCGAGTACATGTCGGTAAACGGCGGTAAGTGGTGAGCGAGTGTGAAGAAGTACACCCTGCGCAGGTTAATATCATCTATTCAATAGCCGTGTCCGCGGTAAAGGACTTGGGTTGCCTATAACAGTTCATAGACAAGTGAAAGTGGATACTCTAAAATACGCAAGATAAGCGTGAGTGCTATGGATGGCGTTCTCGTGGGGAGACGGTGCGGATCCATAGTGGGGTATTGATATGGTGAATATGTGGACTCGCAGCGCCACCTCAAAAGAGTTACTTGCGAATGTAGTTTAGGATAGCCACCGAGTCAAAGCTGGCTTGTTGCTGTTAAACTCCACCATCCCTTTGTTGATAATGATGCATATGTAGTTAGTTCGATGTAAGTCTTCTTTGGGTACATTTGTACTCACGCTTGCCTATTTTATGTTTTTTGCAGAGAGACTTCAGTCTTGCTAGTAGTTCCACGTGGACTTTGACGTTTAGCTTGTTACCTCAGCTACGATCTTGTGCCCTCGGCAGGATCTGGTAGATAGTCAGGCTTATAAGCCTTTTCATTTGTAGATGTCTATACTCAGACATGTTAGCTTCCTTTTGTGCTTGACTTGTATGCTCTGAATGTTGGGTCATGAGACCCATGTTTGTAATATCTCGCTCCCCGGAGCCTAATGAATAAATACTTGAGTCGTAGAGTCATGTTGTGATGCCATGTTGTATTTGCACATATCGGGCATATTGTGTGTATGTTATTGAAATGCTTGGTATGTGTGGGATCCGACTATCTAGTTGTTTATCTTTAGTAGCCTCTCTTAGGAAATGTCTCCGGTGTTTCCATCGAGCCATGGTAGCTTGCTCTTTGCTCCGAACACTTAGGCTGGCGGCATGTGTCCTTCTTCGTTCTCGGTTCATGTTCTTCGGGAAATGTCACGCGTTGAGTACCGGAGTCCGCTAGCCCAGTGCTACAGCCCGAACTTACTCGTTGATGACCGACACGCTCGATCTTCGGGTCATGGATGCTGTCCTCGTAAGTCTGTGCCACTTTGGGTTTACGACTAGCCATGTCATCGGGCTCCTTTTCATATGGATGCTAGCGACACTATCATATACGCGTGCCAAAAGGCGCAAATGGTCCCGGGCTAAGGTAAGGCGACACCCGTTGGGATACCGTGCGTGAGGCCGCAAAGTGATATGATGTGTTACAGACTAGATCGATGTGACATTGAGTCGGGGTCCTGACAACAACCGTCTCACCCTTATCTTCAGATCCAGAAAGTTCCTCTCCGTGGACACAGCCCACGAAGGCACGCCTCATGACCGGCTGAGTCCGGGTCTTCCTCGCATGCTGAGCCGTCTCGACGAGGTCGGTGCAGTTGTCCGGCTCAGGGCCCGGCTCACCAATCCGGCCAATGAAGACGTGGATTCCGCCAAAGGGGACCCGGTATTTGTACTCAATTGAGCCGGCGTCGGGACCCCAGCCTTCGTCGTCGATGTAGATCTTGCCACGACGACTCTTGGTCATCCGGCCCACTATGTACCCCATGAGCCCTTCGAAGTTGCCCTTCAAGAACTCAAATCCACCGTGCACTGGCCCCACGGTGGGCACCAACTATCGTGGAATAGTCACGTCAGATGTCCTCGTGAAAGGACTTAGTTGTGGAGCCATCGCAACTAGGAAGCTTGAAGGGGTTAAATCGGGACAAGGGACACGAGAGGGTTTATACTAGTTCGGCCCCTTACGGTGAAGGTAAGGCCTACGTCTAGTTGGGTTGGTATTGATGTTTCGATGACCAGGGAGCGAGATACGCTATGCCCGGCTCTCGATGAGTTGTTTCTTGCCCTAGGCCGCCAGCAGGTCATCCCCTTATATACATGGGTTGACGCCCTGTGGCTTACAGAGTCCCGGCCGGCTTATAAACAGAGTCCGGCTCGGTGACCAGTTAAATCTACCTTACGTTACAAGTCATGCCACCATGGCGGTTTACTACAACGGGCTTAAGCTGCCCGTGGGCCTTAAGTCCTTTATTGAACCGCCATCTTCATGCTTGGCCTTGGGCTTCCTCTGATGAATCCTCTTTGTGTAACCCGGCCCCTCCTGGGCGGCTTACACAAATAGTCATATCCCCAACAGTGCCCTCCGCGCAGATCGAATTGATGCGGCGCACCTTCATTAGTCCGCGCCATTGCTGTCTTCCTTGCCTCCGGCCAGCCGCCATCTTGCCCCGATCTGTCACCATGGGCCGTCGTGTTCCCGTGCGCCGCCGTGTTCGCCACCTTGCTCCCCCTCTGCCTTGCTCCCATGCGCCGCCATGTTCGCCACCGTGCGTCCCCTTTGCCTTGCTCCTGTGCGCCGCCGTGTTCGCCACCGTGCGTCCTCGCTTGGACCAGCGCCGGCACCGCCCAATTTCTACCGGCCAAACCGCTGCCAGTGGCCCCACCACCACGTGGGGCTGTTAGATTAGGGTTAATCTTTTTTTGCGAGTTAGATTAGGGTTAATCCATGATGTGGGTATTAATTAGTTAATTAATCTATTAATGGCATGTTAAATCAATCTAAAATAATCAATCCAAAATAACTAACCTATGACAAGTGGACCCATTCCCTTGTTGACCCAGTCAACTGCTGACCATTTGACCTTGGCAGTGGGTCCTACATGTCGGTGGCAAAAGGAGGCAAGGGCAAAATGTCCAGAAAACATCAAGTAAACGGTCAAACCCCTTTGACCTAATGGAAACGGAATAGAAGGGCAATTTTGTAAGGGGAACTAACGGCGGAGGGGCATTTTTGAGCAGGCTTTGGAATTAGGGGTAAATCTGAGTAGGTGGTTCGAGTTAGGGACAGAAATGCAAATGGCCCATTTTTTAATGTCCGGTTGTAGAGAACTTAACACCAGATTCGAATTAAAATACACCAACCGCGTGCTTAACCGTGACGGTCTCTTTTCGAGTGAGTCGAGAAGAGAACACGGTGGGGTTATGTTTGAACGTAAGTAGTTCAGGATCACTTCTTGATCATGACTAGTTTACGACCGTTTGCGTAGCTTCTCATCTTACCCTTGTACTCATAAGTTAGCCACCGTACAATGCTTAGTCGCTTGCTGCAACCTCACCACTTATCCTTTCGATACCCATTAAGCTTTGCTAGTCTTGATACCCATGGTAATGTGATTGCTGAGTCCTCGTGGCTCACAGGTTACTACAACAACAATTGTAGGTACAGGTAAGCCGATGAACTGACGCGAGTGCAATGCTTGCTTGTTTGGAGTTCTTGTTCTGCTTCTTCTTTGATCAAGGGATATAGGTTCCAGGTCGGGAGCCTGGGCTAGCAGGGTGGATGTTGTTCTTATTTTTCGTTTGATCATCCGTAGTCGGATCCTGCTCTTCTATATGATGATTGCTATGTATTGATGAACTGTTGTATTCATGTTGTAGCTTGTGGTGAGTGTAAGCCTTTATCTTGTATTCTCATCTATTCATTATATGGTATGTTGTAATGATATCGACTTTGCCATGCGCTCAAAATGCGATTGTGCCCCAATCATGAATTCATCACGTGATTGGGATAGAATCGCATCTTGGGCGCTACAAATTGGTATCAGAGCCTTACCGACCTTAGGATCCCCCTTGATTGATCGAACCGCTGCCATTGTTGAGTCTAGAAGAAGAAACTATTTTGAGTCTAGTTATGTCGGAGAGTAGGAATTCTTTTTACTCCTCATCCCCTCGTCGCTCTGGTGAGGACTCATGACGTAGATGTTTTGACTTCACTCTCTTCTTTTCACTCAATTTTTTTTAGGATCATGCGGGTATTGTTGGAATCGTTGCGATATCATTGTGACAGGGATTCTGTCTTGGTGCCTCCTGACATTTAGGGCTTGTGGTAGTCTCTTGGGGAGTTGAGCTCCAAGGTGTTTTCGTCACAGTGTTTATCCTTTCAGTTCCGGAATTGTAACGCCCTCGATGCGGCTATATCTCCCACGTGTCGAAGCACGACTTAGAGGCATAACCGCATTGAAAGCAATGTCGCAAGTGAGGTAATCTTCACACAACCCATGTAATACATAAGGGAAAGAGATACATAGTTGGCTTACAATCGCCACTTCACACAATTACATGAATAAAGCATTACATCATCCAGATACAATCAAGGTCCGACTACGGAACCAAAATAAAAGAAGAACCCCAAATGCGACAAAAGGACCCCGATCGACCCTAACCGGGCTCCACTCTTCGATCAACTAGAACGAAACAACTCAAAAGGCAAGATCTTCATCGAGCTCCTCCTTGAGCTTGGTTGCGCCACCTTTCGGTAACATAGGCACCGCAAACTGGTTTTGAAGTATCCGTGAGCCACGAGGACTCAAAGAATCCCATTACCATGGGTATCAAGACTAGCAAAGCTTAAAGGGAAAGGAAGGGGTAAAGTGGTGAGGTTGCAAGCAGCGGCTAAGCATAATATGGTGGCTAACCAACGCAAATGAGAGCGAGAAGAGAAACAAGCGGAACGGTCGTCAACTAGCAATGATCAAGAGGTGATCCGAACACCTACTTACGCCAAACATAACACGAAACCGTGTTCACTTCCGGACTCCGCGAGAAGATACCATCACGGCTACACACTCGGTTGATGCGTTTTAATTCGGATCAAGTGTCAAGTTGTCTACAACCGGACATTAACAAATTCCCATCTGCCACATAACCGCGGGCACGGCTCTCGAAAGTTTATACCTGCGCAGGGTGTCCCAACTTAGCCCATGACAAGCTCTCGCGATCATCGAAGGAATAGACCTTCACCCGAGACACTCCGATCGACTCGGTATCCGGTACATCAAGACATTTCGACAATGGTAAAACAAGACCAGCAAAAAGCCGCGGCGTGCCGACATCCGATAGTAGCAGCGTATCTCGCCTCGAGCCACGACCGGATGAGCTAAGCGACAGTACCGACTTAACCCAAGTTGCCAAGGGATGGTCCCAAGACGGTGCTCTAGTTTGGACCAACGCTAGACAAGCACCGCCCGGGGCTGTAATAAAGATGACCCTTGGGTTAATTACTCCCAAGGGAAAAGTAGGTGGTGGTGAGGCAAATGGTAAAAGGCAATGTTGGGCCTTCTTTGGACAAGTTTTATTCAAAGCAAACTGTCGGGGTCCCATAAATCACCCGACCGCGTTAGGGACGCAAAATCCGGGAACATAACACCGGTATGACGGAAACTAGCGGCAAGAGTGGAACAAAACACACTGCATAAGGCCGAGCCTTCCACCCTTTACCAAGTATATAGATGCATTAATAATATAAGAGATATTGTGATATCCCAACATAAACCACATCCACCATGGAGAAATCTTCAACTTCACCTGCAACTAGCAACGCTATAAGAGGGGCTGAGCAAAGCGGTAACATAGCCAAACAACGGTTTGCATAGGAAAGGTGTCAAAGGTTAGGGGTTCATGGCAATATGGGATGGCTTGACAAACAGGTAATGGGTAGCGCAGCATAGCAAAAGAACGAGGCAACTAGCATAGCAATGATAGTAGTGAGATCCAAGGTAGCGGTCATCTTGCCTGAAATCCCGCAAGGAAGAAGAACGAGTCCATGAAGAAGACAAACGGACGAAGTCGAACGAATCCTCACAACCTCGGAACGAAACCGAAGCTAACGAGAGAAGCAAACCGGAAAGAAGCAAACAACATAGTAAACACACAAGCATAAGCATGTCATGATGCACAAACAAGTATGATGCATGACCGGTTTAATGAGGCATGGCATGGCATGGCAAAGTGCACAAGCAATCCTACAAATTAAGTGGAGCTCAATATGCAACGAGTTGCATATTGACGAAACACCACATCAAGTATTTAGTTCGCTCTCGTTTAGGTACACAACAATGTTAAATGTTGTTAAACATGGCAAGAGGTGGAGCATAACAAAACTACCTAACTAGGCAAGTTTAAATGAGGCCGGAACAACAAATAACAATTCCGGAAAATCCCCATGTGCATATTTTAGATTCGGTACTGTTCTGCCCTAAACACAATTTTAGAGTTGTTAAACATGCAAGATGAGTGCACCATGTTAAACTAGGCAAAATTCTACCCCATTTACATATAAAGTTTATTAAAATCGGAGTTACGATTATTTAGTTATGAAATAAATCATTTTACCATGGCATTAGAGCAAATTTAAGCAAACAGCATTTTAAACATTTCAAACATGGATGAAAATGGCATATTATGAAACTAGATGAAAAATTAAGCATTCTACATATAAAGTTTGTTTTAATCCGATGCATGGTTTAAGAGTTATTAAATGCATGAAGATGGAGGGCCAATCTGTAAAACTATTAATTCACTGGATAAGGTTAAAATCGCAGCGCAGGAAAAAAAATAACACGGGCTCTATCCGCTTGGCCCAACAGAAGAAAAAAATAAAGAGGGGCGCTGGGGGGGTGGCCTCACCTAGTGGGCTGAGGCCCGATTCGGCCGAGAGGCGGTGGGGAGAGGAGTCTGGGCTGGGGCCGGCCGGGCCGGGAGGAAGTTGGCCTGGGCCGTGGGAGATGGGCTGGGAGGCGCGCCCACGTGGCGGATCGAGGGTGCGCTCCTCGTCCTCCCGCACGCGCGGGCAGAGGCGAGGCCATGGCGGGCGACGGCGGCTGGCAACGGCGGCGGAAGGCGCGAAAGGCGGGCGGGGCCGCCAGATCCGGACGGATCTGGGCGGGCAGGCTGATTCGGCGGCGGCAGTGCCGGGCGGCGACGGGGACCAAGGCGGCGGCGACCTGCAGAGGGGAGGGAGAGAAACTCCATGAGGGAGAGGGAGAAGGAAGAAGGAAGGAAAGGGCGGCGGGCTCGCTCGGCGGCGGGCTTCGCCGGCGGGCGGCGGCCGGTGGTGGCGCTGACGAGGGACGCCAGACGACGGGCATGAGGCGGCGGAGCTCGGGATCGGGCTCCTCCCGATCCGGATCGAGCGAGGCAGCGGGAGCTGGGAGACGCGGCGCCAGGGACGGCGTGGCGCGCGACGCTGGGCACCTCAGCCCAGATCGGCCGGGCGTGCATGGATGGGCTCGGCGGGGCCTGCGGGAGTTGGAGGAAGGCAGGCGGCGACGGCGGCGTGGGTTGGAGCAGGAGGGCGGCGGGCGGGCGCTGGAAATTGAGGGAGGAGGTAGGTGGAGGCTAGGAAATGCCCAAAAATGGCCTAGGGGATGATTATATAGGGTAGGTGGCTAGGGTTTGGGGGTTAGGAGGGGTTTTGGGACCCTCGGATCGCGATCCGACGGTTCCGGTCAGAGGGGAAAGTTAGGCAGGCCTAGGTGGGCTGTGACGAGAGGGTTGGGCTGAGAGGAGAGGGGAGAAATGCAGCCCGGCAACTGTTTCCGGATACCGAAAACGTCCGACGCAGGTACCGGCAACGGTACCGCTAAGTTTAACGGTTGGGCTATCAAATGGACTCCGAATGCGACGAAATTTGGCAGGCGGCCTGTCTACACTATAATAAGACCGCACGACAAATTGCATCCCATTCCGAGAACATTTTTCGGCCACTTATACAATAATATTTCGGACGTGCCACGGGCGCGTGCAAGTGAGTGTGGGCTCCGAACGGACACGGAGAGGACAAAGAGACCGGGACGGGTGCAAGTTTTGAAAACATGATGATGCAATGCGGATGATGACATGATGCAATGCAAATGATGCAATGAACAAAACAAATCACACGACGAAACTCGAAGTAGCTGGAAGTCTTCTGGAGCGTCGGTCTCGGGGCGTTACAACACTCCACCACTACGAGAGGATCTCGCCCCGAGATCTAGGATGGCACCGGAGGGAAAAGGAAGAGGAAGAGGAGAGGTAAAACTAAGTTGCTTCTTTGACGAACGAGTGAAACCATGAACCTTGAGAGGTTGAGCAATTTAAAAGAAAGAGTACAACAGAGATTAACGAGATTGCAGACAACCCGTTAGAAAAGATGAACAAGGAGTATTACGAGAACTTGAAGGTTGAAAGACATGGAAATAAGAGCTTCACGAACGAAAAGAATATGACCACCTCAGTATAATGAGATAGCCAAGGAACAAGAATGACAGAATTTGGACAGCACTCCGGTAGAAAAGAAAAAAAACTTGATGAGATGAAAAGATATTGAAGAGATGATACAACACTCCGGTTAAATGGATAAGCAAGAAAAGAACATGATCCTCGCAATTCGAGATGATGAGTGAAGAGCACAACATCACAATGCCTTCGGAAGAAAGAATAGAAGATAAATCATTGGAATAAAGGGACGGAGAAGAAAATGACAACTTTTGTCACAAGTGAACTTGGAAAGCATCCTTCCAAGAAGGTTACAACGGGGTTGTTGGGAAAAACCAACAACAAAATGAATAAGCTTGTAGTGGGCTTATGGAAA
This sequence comes from Aegilops speltoides, assembly GCA_021437245.1. NCBI lineage: Eukaryota > Viridiplantae > Streptophyta > Magnoliopsida > Poales > Poaceae > Aegilops > Aegilops speltoides. Next base: position 143,682,425 of record CM038146.1, read on the forward strand.
ACATCTCAAAATTATGAGGTGACAAACGGCCACTAACGGAAACAATTGCTTGAGATTAACGAAGAGATGAAAGCTTGTTCCATCAAGATGGAAAAGAGATAACTTGGGTCATTAATAAGCACCAAAATAGCAACATCCCTTAAGGAAAGGCTTTAGGTGAAATCTAACACAAGATAACTCCAACAAAGGGATTGATGGATTTAAAATACCTCATTCTTGACAACATATGAATCATGAAACATGAATGGAAATTGTCAAGAATGATATAACACCGCCTCAAAACATAAGGTAGAAAGAATTGCACTTCGAAATGCAAGATGAAGAATACTTGAACTCCCCAAAACAAACAAGTGTTGGGCACCCTGTTTAATTTTGAGTATAGCTTGGCGGATCATAACTTCGAGAGAAATCTTGAAGAACAATTGAAGAATGAAAAGAATCCTTGACGAACCGTCATTTAGTGCCTCCATGAAGAACTCCGGTAATAAAAGGATGGTGGAAAGAAGGAGAAGTTGAAAAAAAACACAAGATGTACCCTTGCAATGATTTAGCTGGATCTCCGTGATAATTAGAGCTTGGAACTCCGGGAAAAGAAAAGATGAAACAACTGAAACCGAGAATTTTAAGGGCCTCCGGAATAAAGAATTAATCACTTGGATGAACAAGAATAAGAATTATGTTATGCTTATCCCTCACCAATTAAATTGATGACAATCAACGGATTTGGCATACTACTTATTCTCGTAGAAAGGATTAAAAGAGATATATCAAAACTTGAGAAGGTTTTCAACGAACCACCGGTAGGATTGGAACAACAAATGAATTGATACGATGACGAAGGAAGAGAAATCTTGAACGAACCACCGTAAGAATTGAAAATGAAAGTAGCAAAGGCACAATTCTCTGGGAAGAATTGGAAAACGAATGAAGATACTTGAGGGGATTTAGATACATGAGAACAAAGAGATCATGAATTGATTAGAGGATATTTGAACGATTCACCGGTAAGATTTGGAGAACGATAGCTACACGCTGAGAATGAAGAATTATGACATGATGGACTCCGGATGACAAACTGAGAAGACTCTTGAATATCTCCTGATGGGTGAAAAAGATTCTCACAATCGAAAACAATTATGAGAGGATGGCAACAAGCTAGCACCATGAATCTTGAAGAGAATAGAGCAAGATTTAAGAGAAATCCTTCTTCGGTCTTCAAATGTTGAGAATGACGATGATAACCACCATGAATTGTTGAGATACTCCGGGAGAATTAAAAACATAGAGGTTGAGCCAACTATGAAAAGAATTTGAAAGATCTTGGAGAAAAACATTTGACTGATGATAGCATTCTTACGTCAAACTTGGAGAAGAATTTAGGATAGCTCCGGGAAAATAGAAGAGTCAGGTAAGATCCTGGGAAAAGACCTGTGGGTTAGGGCCCACTCAAAAGAAACACCGTTGAAAAATGATTTAAAAGAGATGTTGCACCGGTTGAATTAAATGACTTGAATGAGATACCAATCTCGAAAGAGCTTGAACTAATGCAGAGTGGAAACACGAATCTTTGAGATATCTTGAGCACTCCGGAATAACAAATAGCGAGAAGTAGAATGATAATGAGGTGCACTGGTATGAGAAAGCATTAGAAACGAGGAAAGGAATATGATGAATATCGAAAGCTTGAATAGGATCCACCGGAGAAGAAACAACAATGAAGGATGATGAACTTGAAGCTCCGTTAGCATCTTCATGGGAAATCACCGGATAAGAACATTGAAAGAAAAGAATGAAGAGACTTCACATGAATAAATGGATACTTGTTAAAGAAATCTTAGTCCTTGAAGAAAAAGGGTGGGAGGGCGGGGAAAAAACAAAGGCAGCTTGGGAACGGATGGAATGGATACCGTTGAGAAAACTTGGAATTTATCTTGAGGATGTTGAAGTGATCGGATCCACTTGAAGAGAAACACGTCGGTTGGAAAGGATTGACATGACAATCTCGATTGTCGAGAAGGATTGGTATTCACATCAGAGTATGAGAACACCGTTTCGGAAAGGTATGGATTCAACATTTGACATCGAAGCAACTCGAATACCACAAATAAAACAAAACAAAGGATTTGGCTTGCAGAATAAGCCGGAACAAACATATGATAGAGATTTTGTCCGAAGTTTTCGTGGTGGGGCCTACACGGGCTCAATCGTACAGCACCATCATGTACAAGGCAAGGCACATGACATACTGAAGCGCCCCCGAAGTCGGCATAGCCAAGGACTCTTTAAGACACAACGAGACCATCAGTAAAACCAACCGTGAATAGGCGGACCACTAGACGTCGAACCCCAATTTCATATCATACATCCGTCGGAAAGATATCCTAAGAGCTACTTGAATTCCCACCTATGAAACTCCCGAAACTTTCTCGGTTATGCAATCTGGTGTTGGGGATACAGGGAGCAATATATATCACCCAAACTAACAATCCCTACATCCAATTGTATCCATCCGTCAACACATAACCAAGAAACCTTCGAAATCGTGTACCTCAACCTTCAAAAGCATCCGTTATACGAGTCATGGCAATACTCCGTACTCACCTCAAGATTGGGTTAGCGGGTTATCTCACCAACAACTCGCATAAAAGAGTTTTTCGATGTCGGCGATTAAACTCGTGTATTCCAGAATCTGCAACGATAAAATTATGACGACAACACCTCGGAGCTCAACTCCCCGGGACACTGCCACAACCCCTAAATGTCAGGAGGCACCAAGACAATGTTGTCATCATAAAACCATCGGAACGATTCTAAGATACCCGCGTGATCCTAAAAAAAATTAGTGAAATTTGAGAAGAGAAGAGTCAAAACTCTACGTCAGGATGCCTCACCAGAAGGTCGAAGGGACTGGGGAGTAAAAAGAATTCCTAACTCTCCGATATATATAATCCTAAATGACTCAAAACATTTTTCTAGACACAACTCGGCCGCTAAAAACGATCAAGCAGTGGGGCTCCTAAGGTCGGGGAAGGCTCTGATTACCAACTTGTAACGCCCTCGATGCGGCTATATCTCCCACGTGTCGAAGCACGACTTAGAGGCATAACCGCATTGAAAGCAATGTCGCAAGTGAGGTAATCTTCACACAACCCATGTAATACATAAGGGAAAGAGATACATAGTTGGCTTACAATCGCCACTTCACACAATTACATGAATAAAGCATTACATCATCCAGATACAATCAAGGTCCGACTACGGAACCAAAATAAAAGAAGAACCCCAAATGCGACAAAAGGACCCCGATCGACCCCAACTGGGCTCCACTACTGATCAACTAGAACGAAACAACTCAAAAGGCAAGATCTTCATCGAGCTCCTCCTTGAGCTTGGTTGTGTCACCGCCGTAACATAGGCACCGCAAACTGGTTTTGAAGTATCCGTGAGCCACGAGGACTCAGCAATCCCATTACCATGGGTATCAAGACTAGCAAAGCTTAAAGGGAAAGGAAGGGGTAAAGTGGTGAGGTTGCAGCAGCGGCTAAGCATAATATGGTGGCTAACCAACGCAAATGAGAGCGAGAAGAGAAACAAGCGGAACGGTCGTCAACTAGCAATGATCAAGAGGTGATCCTGAACACCTACTTACGTCAAACATAACACAGAAACCGTGTTCACTTCCCGGACTCCGCCGAGAAGATACCATCACGGCTACACACTCGGTTGATGCGTTTTAATTCGGATCAAGTGTCAAGTTGTCTACAACCGGACATTAACAAATTCCCATCTGCCACATAACCGCGGGCACGGCTCTCGAAAGTTTATACCTGCAGGGTGTCCCAACTTAGCCCATGACAAGCTCTCGCGATCATCGAAGGAATAGACCTTCACCCGAGACACTCCGATCGACTCGGTATCCGGTACATCAAGACATTTCGACAATGGTAAAACAAGACCAGCAAAGCCGCCCGGCGCCGACATCCCGATAGTAGCCGCGTATCTCGCCTCGAGCCACACCGGATGAGCTAAGCGTCATGTACCGACTTAACCCAAGTTGCCAAGGATGGTCCCGACGGTGCTCTAGTTTGGACCAACGCTTAGACAAGCAACGGCCCGGGGCTGTAATAAAGATGACCCTTGGGTTAATTACTCCCAAGGAAAAGTAGGTGGTGGTGAGGCAAATGGTAAAAGGCAATGTTGGGCCTTGCTGGACAAGTTTTATTCAAAGCGAACGTCAGGGGGTCCCATAAATCACCCGACCGCGTTAGGGACGCAAAATCCGGGAACATAACACGGTATGACGGAAACTAGGGCGGCAAGAGTGGAACAAAACACTGTGCATAAGGCCGAGCCTTCCACCCTTTACCAAGTATATAGATGCATTAATAATATAAGAGATATTGTGATATCCCAACATAAACCCTGTCCACCATGGAGAAATCTTCAACTTCACCTGCAACTAGCAACGCTATAAGAGGGGCTGAGCAAAGCGGTAACATAGCCAAACAACGGTTTGCATAGGAAAGGTGTCAAAGGTTAGGGGTTCATGGCAATATGGGATGGCTTGACAAACAGGTAATGGGTAGCGTAGCATAGCAAAAGAACGAGGCAACTAGCATAGCAATGATAGTAGTGAGATCCAAGGTAGCGGTCATCTTGCCTGAAATCCCGCAAGGAAGAAGAACGAGTCCATGAAGAAGACAAACGGACGAAGTCGAACGAATCCTCACAACTCCGGAATGAAACCGAAGCTAACGAGAGAAGCAAACCGGAAAGAAGCAAACAACATAGTAAACACACAAGCATAAGCATTTCATGATGCACAAACAAGTATGATGCATGACCGGTTTAATGAGGCATGGCATGGCATGGCAAAGTGCACAAGCAATCCTACAAATTAAGTGGAGCTCAATATGCAACGAGTTGCATATTGACGAAACACCACATCAAGTATTTAGTTCGCTCTCGTTTAGGTACACAACAATGTTAAATGTTGTTAAACATGGCAAGAGGTGGAGCATAACAAAACTACCTAACTAGGCAAGTTTAAATGAGGCAGGAACAACAAATAACAATTCCGGAAAATCCCCATGTGCATATTTTAGATTCGGTACTGTTCTGCCCTAAACACAATTTTAGAGTTGTTAAACATGCAAGATGAGTGCACCATGTTAAACTAGGCAAAATTCTACCCCATTTACATATAAAGTTTATTAAAATCGGAGTTACGATTATTTAGTTATGAAATAAATCATTTTACCATGGCATTAGAGCAAATTTAAGCAAACAGCATTTTAAACATTTCAAACATGGATGAAAATGGCATATTATGAAACTAGATGAAAAATTAAGCATTCTACATATAAAGTTTGTTTTAATCCGATGCACGGTTTAAGAGTTATTAAATGCATGAAGATGGAGGGCCAATCTGTAAAACTGTTAATTCACTGGATAAGGTTAAAATCGCAGCGCAGGAAAAAAAATAACACGGGCTCTATCCACTTGGCCCAACAGAAGAAAAAAAATAAAGAGGGGCCCTGGGGGGTGGCCTCACCTAGTGGGCTGAGGCCCGATTCCTGGCGGAGAGGCGGGCAGGGTGGGGAGAGGGAGTCACAAGGGGGGGGCCGGGCCTTTGGGGGGAGGAAGTTGGCCTGGGCCGTGGGAGATGGGCCAGCGGGGGGAGCGCGGCCCACGTGGCCGGATGCGAGGGTGTGCTCCTCGTCCTCCAAGACGCTGGCAGAGAGGCGAGCCATGGCCATGACGGGCGGCCGGCAACGGCAAGTGAAGGCGTCAGCGAAGGCGAGGTAGGCCGGCCAGATCCGGACGGATCTGGGCGGCAGGCTGGCCCCAGCGGGCGGCAAAGGCCGGGCGGCGACGGGGACCAAGGCGGCGGCGACTGCAGAGGGGAGGGAGAGAACTCCATGAGGAGAGGGAGAAGGAAGAAGGAAGGAAGGGCGGCGGGCTCCGGCTCGGCGGGCGGAGGCCTTCGGGCGGGCGGCGGCCGGTGGTGGCGCCGACGAGGGACGCCGCACGACGGGCATGAGGCGGCGGAGCTCGGGATCGGGCTCCTCCCGATCCGGATCGAGCGAGGCAGCGGGAGCTGGGAGACGCGGGCGCCAGGGACGGCCGGCGGCGCGACGCTGGCACCTCAGCCCAGATCGGCCGGGCGTCATGCTGGATGGGCTCCGGCGGGCCTCAAGGGAGTTGGAGGAAGGCAGGGGCGACGTGGCGTGCGTGGGTTGGAGCAGGAGGGCGGCTGCGGCGGCGCGGAAATTGAGGGAGGAGGTAGGTGGAGGCTAGGAAATGCCCAAAAATGGCCTAGGGGGTGATTATATAGGGTAGGTGGCTAGGGTTTGGGGGTTAGGAGGGGTTTTGGGACCCTCGGATCGCGATCCGACGGTTCCGGTCAGAGGGGAAAGTTAGGCAGGCCTAGGTGGGCTGTGACGAGAGGGTTGGGCTGAGAGGAGAGGGGAGAAATGCAGCCCGCAATCGCTTCCGGATACCGAACGTCCGACGCAGTACCGCAACAGTACCGCTTAAGTTTAACAGTTGGGCTATCAAATGGACTCGAATGCATTTAAATTTGGCAAAGGCCTGTCTACACTATAATAAGACCGCACGACAAATTGCATCCCATTCCGAGAACATTTTTCGGCCACTTATACAATAATATTTCGGACGTGCCACGGGCGCGTGCAAGTGAGTGTGGGCTCCGAACGGACACGGAGAGGACAAAGAGACCGGGACGGGTGCAAGTTTTGAAAACATGATGATGCAATGCGGATGATGACATGATGCAATGCAAATGATGCAATGAACAAAACAAATCACACGACGAAACTCGAAGTAGCTGGAAGTCTTCTGGAGCGTCGGTCTCGGGGCGTTACAGGAATACCAAAGGACGCCGACATCGAAACACTCCCATACTTTTAATGGTGGCAAATAGTGTCGTGACCTATCCCCAGTACTGGAGGAGATAGCACGGATGATCCTCCATGACTAGTAACGTTATGTGTTCGAAGGTCTGAGGTACACGATTTCCGAGGTTTTCTTGGTTATGTGTTGACGGATGGATACACTTGGAGTGTAGGATTTGTTAGTTATGTGAGATATTTGTGCCTCCCTGTATCCCCAACACCAGATTGCATAACCAAAAAATTTCGGGAGTTCATAGGTGGGAATTCAAGTGGTTACCTAGGATATCTTTCCAACAGATGTATGATTTGAGGTTGGGGTCCAACGTCTTGCGTTTCGCTTTTCACGGTCGATTTACAGTGGCCGCGAGGCGTCTTAAAGAATCCTTGGCTATGCTGATTCGGGGATGTCCCGTTTGTTATTCATGATGTCCGATGTACATCATGCCCGTGGGGCCTCGTCGCGAACACTTTGGGCGGAATCTCTATCATATGTTTGTTTCCGGCTTATTCTGCAAGCCAAATCCTTTGTTTTATTTTGAGTTGGGTATTCAAGTTGCTTCAATGTCAAATGTTGATTCCATACCTTTCCTAAGCGGTGTTCTCATATTTCTATGTGAATACCAATCCTTCTTGATCATTGAGACTGTCATGTCATTCCTTTCCAACCGGCGTGCTTCTCTTCAGGTTAATCCAATCATTTCAACATTCACAAGATAAATTCTTAGTTTTCTCAACAATGTTCGTTTTAGCCATCCCAAGTTGCCTTTGTTTACCCACCACCCTGCCCTTTTTCTACAAGGACTTAGATTTCTTAATCAAGTATTCATCTTATGGATGTGAAGTTTCTTCATTGTTTCCTTCAATGTTCTTATCTTGTGATTACTCATGAAGATGCTCTACAAGTTCACCATTCTTCGTTCTCGTATTCTTTTCCGATGGATTCAATTCAAGCTATCGGTGTTGATCATATTCCTTTCCTTGTTTCAAATGCTTTCTCATGTCGGTGCACCTCTAAATCGTTCACCTCTCTCTATTCATACCCGGAGTGCTGAAGATATCTCAGAAGATTCATGTTTCCATTCTTAACCCGTTCAAGTTATTTCGAGGTTGATATCTCATTCAAGACATTTAAATCAACCGGTGGAATCTCCCTTTTAAGTAATTGTTCAAGGGTGTTCCTTCGAGTGGGCCCTAACCCATAGGTCTTTTCCCAAGATCTTACCTGACTCTTCTTTTTTTCGGAGCTATTCTCAATTCCTTTTAAAGTTTGACATAAGTATGCATTTTCATCAGTCAGATGTCTTCTTAAAGATCGCTTTCCAATTCTTTTCATCCTTCGCTCAGCATTTCCTTATTCATTGTTCCAAAGTGCCTCAACAATCCATGGTGGTGTTTCTCATCGTCATTCTCAACATTTGAAGACCGAAGGAGAGTTTTCCTCAATCTTGGTCCATTCCCTTGAAGGTTAATGGTTCTAGCTTTATGCCATCCTCTCATAATTGTTTTCGGTTGTGGGAATTCTTTTCACCCATCCGGAGCAATTCAGGAGTCTTTTCAGTTTGATTCTTTGGAGCCCATCATCTCAAAATTATTCATTCTCAGCTTTCAGCTCTCGTTCTCCAAATCTTACAGGTGCATCGCTCAAGTATTCTTTAGTCAGCTCATGATCTCTTTGTACTCTTGTATCTCAATTCTTTGAAGTATCTTTATTTATTTCTACTTCCCAGTGAGGCATTCTTTTCTTCGTTCATTTTCAATTCTTACGGTGGTTCGTTCAAGATTCATCTTCCTTTGTAATCACACCAATTCATTCATTCTTTCCAAATCGTACCGGTGATTCATTGAAGACCTTCAAGTTTGAGCTATATCTTGTAAGTGCATCTAGTGCCCCTTAGTGATTTTGGTGTATTGAAGACTTATAGGTTAAGTAACTGATGCGTTTGTGAGTGTACACAGGTCTATAAGTCTATGAGGAGTTTGATATTTACAGAGAAAGTCGACCCCTAAAAATGAAGTTCTTCGACTGAAGACTTTGATATTCTGAAGACTTTCTGAAGACTTTGAAAGTGAAGAAAATGGTGTGACCTTGAAGACTTGGCATTCACTTGAGGAACATGAAGCGTGAAGACTTTTGTTTTCGTAGTTTCATTTTCTCTTTCTTGAGTCATAGGAAACACCGTACTGTTAAAGGGGGTCGAGGAAATACTAAGGAAAAATTTCCATGTGATGCTCAACTCAAAATCCTACACCTACCAATCCCTTCGAGTGAAGCCATTGGAAATCTCATACAGTTCAGTCAAATTCTTCAGTGACAGAGACGCAGTTCTTCTGGTCACTAATGACTTTGCTTTGACTGAGGAGTTAGGAATTTGCCAGTGCGAATTGCCTACACAGTGAGGAACATGATAGCCCTGAGGAATTTGAGAGTCAAATTTCCGCCGATTCTTTGTCTTTGCGTGTGCGGCTGTCCAAAATATCTTATCCACCTAATGGTCATATCATTGAAGGGCATTTATGTCTTATCATGTCGGGCTGCTCCCTAGGCTATAAATAGCCGCCCCCTACAACCACTAGTTTGTTGGCTGCTCCGAGAGAACTTGACACTTGTCATCTGAGAGCAACCCATCCTCTGAGGACTTTGAGCGAAAATCATCGAGTGAGGAAAATCCCAAAACCAAACCCCCACAAACCCAAAGTGATTGAGCATCACTAAAGAAATTGATTCTGCGTGGATCCGACGCTTGTTACCTTTGAAGACTGTGCTTCTTCTAGACGGTTAGGCGTCAAGGTCTAGAGCATCCAAGAGGAATTGTGGATCGCCGAGTGACCAAGTCTGTGAAGGTTTGGAAGTCACCTGAAGACTTACCACGAGTGATTGGACGAGGCCTGCGTGGTCTTAGTTCAAGGAGAATACGGTGAGGACTGGGTGTCTGAGTTGCGGCTCGAGATCGGGTGTCCGGACTGTGTGTCCTCGAGTTTAAATACTCACCGCCGCCAACCAGACGTACAACTAAGACACAGCAGTTGAACTGGTTTACCAAATCATTGTCTTCACCAACTGTTGGTGGTTCTATTTCCACAACTCTTTCATTTCCTCATTCTTTGTGTTGAATGTTGTTCATATCGTGCTTGAAGACTTTGATCAAGACTTTCACAAATTCCTCGTTCAATTTCTTCATCTGTTTGTCTTCATCTTGTTATCCTGTGTTTACGCTTTCTGTACTCTGTGCTAGTCTTCATTTCATCATGATGACTATGTTTGTATCCTGTTATATTTTCTTCTGAGTACTTATTCCGCTGCAAGTAGTTCTTCGCTAAGGAATTTCCTCACCAGCAAATTCCTTAGTGAAGAATTCATAAAAATCGCCTATTCACCCCCCTCTAGTCGATATAACGCACTTTCAATTGGTATCAGAGTGGGGTAATCCCTTGTTCTGTCTGATTTTGGTTTAACCGCCTGGAGTTTTAGTTATGTGGACCGCAGGTATGAAGAAAGTGACATGCCCTATCTTTGACGGTCATGACTATCCCAAGTGGAAGGCCATGATGAGGAAGCGCCTCATGGCAAAGAACAGCGAGTGTGGACCGTCACCGAGATTGGTCTTCTTGATCGATGCAAGATGGCGAATCTTGATGATATTCGCAAGTACACTCGACTTGATATCATAGCGAAGGATATCATCCGCTGCTCCGCCTATCCAGAGATCAATTGGGCGAATTATGCATCTTGGCAATTCGAAGCTCATCTGGGATTGAATCTCTGATGTCTATGAAGGTCATCAAACTCGTCATGATCCCTGGTTTGAGTACTTCAAGGAATCTCTCAAAACGATGACTTTCGAGCCAAAATCATCATCTTCGCATCTTGTCTTATGGCAAGCGGTCTTTGAGGTAACCGAATGCTCCTCATCCGAGTCTTGTAATGATGAATCGATAATGATGAGTCGACAATGATGAATCGATGATGACATTGAATCTGCTATACTAAACTCATTTGCGTTGCCACTAAACAACAAACGGTTTTAGAGAAACTCAAGATATGCTGGAAAGAAGTGATAATATGTTGCGCAAAGAAATGGATCAGTCAAAAGCATTGGGTGAATGTCTTTAGAGAATTCACTCCAAGTTTGACGCCCTTCAAGATCAACATAATACCCTCTTGACTGATCATGAGAAGCTTTCTCTTGAATCTCTTCAAAGAAAGGATGATCTTGAAAAGCTAAGAGTGTGTTATGAAGATCTTCAGAAGGAGCGCGATTCATTACTAGCTCAACAAATCAGCTCTTCTCAGGAAGAATTTGTTCCTCCATGCTTAAAGTGCATTGAACGTGAATCTGCTAATTCTTCACCTGAATGTTCAAATGCTTCAACTGTGACAAATTCTTCATCTGTCTCTGCTATCATTAATTCCTCATCTGAGGACATTGCTAGTATCACTGACAATGCAGGGCTGAAGGAATTGTACATGACAGGCATGTACAAAAGCCTCAAAGGGCATCAGACACTTTGTGATGTGCTCAAAAGCAAATCCTCAATGAAACCCTAGGAAAGAGGGTATTGCCTTTGAGAGGAAACTCAATCTTGATGGAACATATTGGAAGCCCGAGCGGTACCCCAAAACCTCATGGGTTCTTTGCAAAGGGACCTCGATTGATCCATCTAACTTATCGGCTTTACATGTGAATCTCCTCATTCTTCCGATGAGTCTTTTGACTCAACTATAAACTGTTCAAAAATCGAATGGTGAAGTATTTGCTAGATATGTTGGCACTAATCTGCAGAATGGTTCCCCTATGAAGAAAATCTGGGTTCCCAAAAGTTGTGTTGAAAGTCTTCAGGTGAATGTCCTCATGACACCACTTGTGAAGAACAGGAACCCCAAATCAAATTCTTCATATGGACCAAATTCTTCATATGGATCAAATTCCTCATCTGGATCAAAGTCCTCATATGATTATCATCGTGCTAACAACTCTATCTCTCAGGGTAGAGCTAAGGGCTATGAATATGTGCATTATTCTTCAAACCATTATGTTCATAAGTCCTCGAAGAATTACTCTGCTTATTCATATGCTTACCCTAACCCCTCTTATGTGAAGCGAAATGGTTTGGCATCTTTGCCACCTTTCTCACATGGTGCTCGAGGATGATGAACTCTTTGCCACCCCTCCGGATGTGGGTGGTGAAGAAAATAACTAATTTCTTCTGCGAGGTCAGGTCTCGGGCGTGCTCTAACGTCTGAAGAATTTCTTTGGGGACGACAATAATGCTCGAAAGGGCCGCAGCGAATCATGATGAAATGAACTTTCATTTCACACATCCTCATCTTGCTATATCATTTATTGCATGATGAAATTCATCGATGAACTTGATATCATATTCTTCACCGATGAAGCTTATGAGATTGTAAGCTACACTAATTCATCTGCAGGATGATCAACCCAAAACCACTGAATGGGTCCTCGATAGTGGATGTACAAATCACATGACTGGTGACAAGAATTTATTGATGGATGCCCCCTTATCATCGTCACCTCTGAAGCATATCATCTTCTTTGACAAAGGCAAAAGTCAGTATTGGGTCTTGGTAAGGTTGCTATCTCTAAGGACAAGCACATGGACAAAGTCATGCTTGTTGAGTCCTTAGGATACAATCTCATGTCAGTCTCAATGCTTTGTGATCTTGATATGGTTGTTGTCTTTGGCAAATATCGCTGTGTTGTGATTATGGAAGCTGACAATTCCAAAGTCTTCGAAGGCTTTAGGAGAGGAGATCTGTATATTGTTGATTTCTCTACAGGTCCACAACCAGCTGTATGTTTACTTGCAAAAGCTTCAGAAGGCTGGCTATGGCATCGACGACTTGGTCATGCAGGCATGAGGAATTTGAACACGCTTGCAAAGAAGAAGCATGTCATTGGCATTGAGAATGTCAAATTTCTCAAGGATCACTTGTGCGGAGCATGTGAAGCCGGAAAAATGACCAAGGCCAAGCATCCAGCGAAGACTATCATGACCACTACCCATCCATTCGAATTGCTTCACATGGACCTCTTCGGACCTAATCATTATTCAGCAGTCACTAATGATGCATCTCTATATGGTTTTGTCATTGTTGATGATTATTCTCGATATACATGGGTACACATTGTTACTTACAAACATGAAGTGCAGGAAGTCTTCAAACGATTTTCCTCGAGGGCTTCAACAAACTTTGGTGTGAAGATCAAGCATATCAGAAGTGACAATGGAACTGAGTTCAAGAATTCCGGTCTTGATGCCTATAAAACGCCTCAGCGTTTTTGGATTGATGCAATTGATACTGCTTGCCACATCATCAACAGAGTATATCTTCACAAATTCTTCAAAAAGACTGCCTATGAACTCCTCACTGACAAGAAACCCAATGTGAGTTATTCCAAAGTCTTGATTGCTAAATGTTGGATTAGAGATCCTCACCACAACTCTAAATTTGCACGAAAGCACATGAAGGTTTTATGCTTGGTTACGGAAAGGACTCGCACACCCTACAGAGTCTTCAACATTGTTCTTCACAAGATTGTTGACGACTTGTAGATGTGCGGTTCGATGAAACTAATGGCTCGCAAAGAGAGCACCTACCTTCGTGTTAGATGAACCAGCACCGAGGATGCTATCAAGCTCAAGGCAACCGAGGATGTCATTCCTCTTGAAGAATCTGTGAAGAATTCATTCTGTCAGGGAAGAACGTCGAGTGATGCACTCAAGAACATGATGAGGAAAATGGTGTGAAGAAAATGCTGATCAAAATCCTCGGCGACAACCAACTCATCCACGCGTTGCAAAAGAAGTGCAAGTGGAGAAGATCATCGATGACATTAGCGCACCAGGTCCTCTCACCCGCTCAAAAGCCTCACATTTATCTAACTTTTGTGGGCACTATGCTTTTGTCTATCACAGAGCCCACTAAGGTAGATGAAGCATTTCGAGCCGAGTGGATTCAGCGATGCAAGAAGAATTACATCGATTCGAGCTGAACAATGTCAGGAATTGGTCAATCGCCTGATCCTCGCAAGCATAATATCATTGGCACAAAGTGGATCTACCGCAACAAGCAAGATGAAAATGGCCTTGTGGTGAGGAATAAGGCACGACTAGTAGCTCAAGGCTACACACAGGTTGAAGGAATTGATTTCGATGAAACTTTTGCACCTGTTGCTAGACTTGAGGCTATTCCCATTTTACTTGCCTATGCTAACCATCATGATATCATCTTATATCAAATGGATGTGAAAAGTGCATTCCTCAATGGTAAGCTTGAGGAAGTAGTATATGTTGCTCAACCCCCAGGTTTTGAAGATCCCAAGAATCCTGACAAAGTCTTCAGACTCAATAAGGCCCTCTATGGCCTCAAGCAAGCCCCTCGGGCGTGGTATGATACATTGAAGGATTCTTCGTGAAGAATGGCTTCACACCGGTTCACTCGACCCTACTCTTTTACTAAATCATATGATGGTGAACTGTTTGTGTGCCAAATATATGTTGATGATATTATCTTTGGCTGTACTAACCAACGATATAGTGATGAATTTGCCTATATGATGAGTGAAGAATATTAAATGTCTATGATGGGAGAGTTGAAATTCTTCTTAGGTCTTCAAATTAAATCGGCAAGCAATGGCATATTCATATCTCAGAGAAATACCTCAAAGATGTCTTGAGGAAATTCGCATGCAAGATTGCAAAGGCGTCAAAATTCCTATGCCCACAAATGGCCATCTATGCATCGATGAAAATGGTATTGACTTGATCACAAGGTATACCGCTCCATGATTGGTTCTTTATTGTACTTATGTGCATCTAGGCGGATATAATGCTTAGTGTTTGCATGTGTGCCCGATTTCAAGCTGCTTGAAGGAATCACACCATAAGGCTGTGAAGCATATTCTTCGATATCTAGATCACACACCAACACTAGGATTATGGTACCCCAAGGGCTCTGTTTTTGATCTCATTGGATATTACGACTCGACTATCTTTGGTGATCGTGTGGACCGCAAGTCAACATCTGGCACTTGTCATTTCCTCGGATGATCTTTGGTCTGTTGGTCCTCGAAGAAACAAAACTGTGTATCACTATCTACTGCTCAAGCTGAATATATTGCTGCTGGCTCATTGTCGGTGTCAAAACCGGCGGATCTCGGGTAGGGGGTCCCGAACTGTGCGTCTAGGCGGATGGTAACAGGAGACGAGGGACACAATGTTTTTACCCAGGTTCAGGCCCTCTCGATGGAGGTAATACCCTACATCCTGCTTGATTAATATTGATGATATGGGTAGTACAAGAGTAGATCAACCACGAGATCAAGGAGGCTAAACCCTAGAAGCTAGCCTATGGTATGATTGTTGAGATGTAATGTTGTGTCCTACGGACTAAAGCTCTCCGGTTTATATAGACACCGGAGAGGCTAGGGTTACACAGAGTCAGTTACAATGGTAGGAGATCTACATATCCGTATTGCCAAGCTTGCCTTCCACGCCAAGGAAAGTACCTTCCGGACACGAGCGGAGTCTTCAATCTTCTATCTTCGTAGTCCGGGAGTCCGGCGGATATTGATAGTCCGGCTGTCCGGACACCCCTAGTCCAGACTCCTCGGTAGCCCTGAACCGGTCTTCAATGACGATAAGTCCGGCGTGCATAATGTTCGGCATTGCAAGGCGGGTTCCTCCCTTGAATAATCCGGAGAAAACAATGAACACCAGGATAGTGTCCGGCTCTGCAAAATAGTTTCCACATTCCAACATAGAGAGAATAAAATACACACTTAGTTCGATCTGCTGACGTATTACGCAGCGTGATATCACACCGTGGCCAAGCCCTCGTTTGAATCGTTTTTATTATTCCGCCTCAGCACATTTAGCGAAGCGGTTTCCTTGGCACGTCCTGTTGAAGCAAAGATCGTGTTCCCTTTTATTCCGGGATCCTCATCAATACGTGCGTGGGTAACCCAACCGCTCCCGTCGCCACGCCTCCTCTATCGAAGGGGAATCTCAAACGGTCACGGAGACGGCTCTTGGTATTATTTCCCCTTTATAAGAGGACCAAGGTCTGTCCTTGTCTTTCAACCTCGCATCGAATCTTTCCTCTGCTCCCAGTTCCAACACCAAGAGCTTTAGACTCGAGCGCTTCGGATCTACAGCAATGTCCGGCTCCGACCTCTAGGGCCGGTGGGTGCCCTCCTCCGTCACGGAGGAGGACATATTGAAGTTGCGTGAGGCCAAGTACCTGGCCTACGAGGTTTCGCACAGGTTGCCTTCCCCTGGGCAGGCCGTGCCAGCCCCCGAGCCCGGCGAACACGTCGTCTTCGCATCTCACCTCCGTCGGGGATTAGGCTTCCCGATGGATCCTTTCGTGAGGGGGCTCCTGTTCTACTACGGGCTGGACTTCCATGACTTGGCTCCGGAGTCCATCCTCCATATCTCCGCATTCATTATCGTCTGCGAAGCCTTCCTCCGCGTCATCCTCCACTTCGGCCTGTGGCTGAAAACATTCAAGGTGGAGCCGAAGATGATCGGGGGGCGTCAAGCGGAGTGTGGCGGGGCGACCATAAGCAAGAAGGTCGATGCCCCGTGGCTCAAGGTTCCTTCCAAGAGGAACAGGATTGTGGCAGCAGGAGTGGTTCTACATCACCGCTCCAAGGGGCGGCAAGCGAAGCCGCCGCCCTCCTTCCGCCGGGACCTCCACGGCAACTAATGTCGTGGGTCAACCAAGGGCTCAACTGGGGCCGCCCGAGGGCGTGCCCGCCTTTAGGGGCGGATTCAAGACCTTCAAACAAGGGAGATCGGCCTGGTCAAGGTGATGCAAGTCATGCTAGTCGGGCACCTCCTACCCGCAAACGTCGTCCTCTCCGTCTATGGGAGTTCAATCGGAGGGACCTCGTATTCTCCAGCATTTTATGGGTGCGACACCCATGGAGATGTACAAGCTGTTCTTGGACCGCGGTGGCATGTCCGGATTCGGCCGAGGACGCAGCTTAAGCCGCGATCACCCGGATACTCGGGTAAGTAGCTCGAGCTCGGACATTCTACTGTATGCCTTTCAAAAGATCATCTCTCGCCCTTTTATTCTTTACAGAATGGGTGGCGCGATCAAGGCTGATAAGGTGTCCGCCCCCCCCAGAGACCGTGACTTTGGATCCCGTCTTTGGTCGAGAATGTTGGAGGTCGCGCCACGTAAGGGGCGACGGGGAGATAAAGGAGCTAATATGTTGTCCAAAGAGGCGATCAAGAGGAGGGAACTAAGGTTCCTCCCTCGAGGGAGAAGAGGACCGCCTCCGAAGATCCGAAGGTCAAAGCCCCTAAGCTGGAAGAAATCCCCACGAAGTCCGGCGTCCGGAGAGAATCGGACGCGCAATCATCGCCAAGGACCAGCCTCCAACGAGCCGTGAGTATGAAAGAGGAAGTTTAATAAGGAAGTACCTTCATTTATGCTTCAGAGGTAACCGAAATATTTATATCGCAGTTCGGATCTGCGGCCGTCTCGAGATGAGTTCATCCTCGGGGATCTTCTTAGGAGATGATGGAGAGCGTCGCCTCCGTCTACCACGCCGCCAGATGGGGCAAAGCGAGCCCAAGTGTCGCCACGAGGGCGCCCCGAGTCCGGAGGGGCCAAAGAGTTCAACACCCACCGAGTCCGCCGAGAGGCAAGAGTTTGCTTGAGAGGCGTCCATTTTTGAAGATCACCGCGTTAATGCGCACGGTGGTTGGAAGATTTCGTCCACGAAAGCGAATCGCGTAATGCCGTCTGAGCTTTTTGGCAGGATTTGAGGTATGCGAAAATGA
Organism: Aegilops speltoides; assembly: GCA_021437245.1. Taxonomy (NCBI): domain Eukaryota; kingdom Viridiplantae; phylum Streptophyta; class Magnoliopsida; order Poales; family Poaceae; genus Aegilops; species Aegilops speltoides. Next base: position 143,700,163 of record CM038146.1, read on the forward strand.
TGCAACCCCTTGTTTTTAACAGAGTTCGCATATAAAATGCGCTACAGTATAGATAGTAGCCCCGAGACTCGGTAGGTTGTCGAAGGCGACAGCGTCCGAGGATCGAAAATCTAAACATCTCGGGTAATGAATACCGCCGTTCGATGCATGTGGCGGATAGTCCGGGGCCAGCGGACTGATCGGTTTTTAACCGAGTCGACAATTTGGACATGGCGATCTTGACATCGCACTTGTCAATCAGCGACTTGACGAGTCGCAAGGTAAATAAATTCCTGCAGCCGGTTTATTGAGTGGGTTAAAGCCCTCCTCGATAAGTTATATGTTGTTTACACGCAACGGTCGGCTGCTGTGGAGAGCCTTCGGGCGAGCTTGCACAAGCTAAGGAGCAAGCCGAAGGAGTGATCTTGTTGCCGCGAGGGCGGCCGAGGAGTTGAAGGTCGAAAAGGCTGCGACCGCCTAAGCTAGGCGGAGGTGGCGAATTGGCCAAGAATTTAAAGGATGCTACCGACCGTAGCGAGGCTCTTGAAAAGGAGCGCCTATCGGAGCGGGAAGACCTGAAGAAGGCCACCGCCGAAGCCAAGGATGCCCGTTCTGCAATGCGGGCTATGAAGGAGGAGCTGCGCCAAGCCGGAGAAATCACGGCTGGCAAGCCGTTTCTTATGTGTCGCCGGTTTATGGATACCAAGTACGCTAAATTTGAGCGGCAGTGGAGTTCGGAGGATCCTTATATGGACTTGGCTGCGAGTCGGCCGACGTTAAGCACTTCCGGAGCGGGGGATCACGAGGTGGAAGAGTTATATTGGACTCAATTCCACGGTCCGGATCGCCCTCTTCATTGTCGGACGAGTTGGCGAATGGGCGAATTGAATAGACTGTCCGGCTGGCTATGATCGACATCGTGGCCCATGTGTGGCGAGGGGTCCAAGGCGACGAGCTATTTAGGCCTCTCGCAGCGGTTCCTTTGGGCGGTGCCGCATATCAAGGAGATGAAGCGGTCGGCCTGCATCGGTAGCGGATGGCTCGGCCCGTGTAAAGGCGCGATGTCCGGAGATGGATGCCACCGTTGTTGCTGCCAGGTTCGGATGGGAACCAGCTTCCTGCCGAGCATTATTTCGGGGAAGTTATGCGCGGCGCTCGTATAATAGAGTCGCAGTGCTCAAAGAATGTAACGTTCAATTGAACGCATTAACTTGTATATCAACGATTATAGTATGAATGCTTTTTATACTTGTGCTTCCAAGTAGTAAAACTTCTCTTGTGCGGCCGTTTGCGTATACTTGTGTATAACCTGAAAGATGCAGTCTTCGGCTTCAGCCCCCTTGCACAAGGTGTTGGGGTGTTCGCAAAATAGCACTTTTTCACACTTAATCCGGCGTCTCGGTCTGTTATAAGGAGGTGGTAGCGAGCTTAACGAGGCAATCCGGACTATAGTGCTTTATCTCTTTCACTTAGCCAATGGAGCTCGAGGGTGGGGCTACGATATAGCCCCTAATGACACCACACATCTCCGAATTCGGGGTGCGTATGTGCCTGACCGGGAAGCGGCCCTTCATCAAAGCGGGGAATTCTAAACATTCCGAAGAGTCGATCAAGTGGTGACGGACTCTCGCTATATCATGATGATCAGTTTTCGGCTTTCTCTCTTGAGGTGCTTTCGCCCGGCCAGGCGGGGCACAATCGCATAGTTCTCCGGTGCCGCGATTAGCCGGGTGATACGGGCGTAAGGCAGCAAAACACAGAGCAGGCAACCCAACATTTGACCAAAGACATGATTGAGCTGATGCATATAATGCCCAACTTGAGACGCGAACACTCCGAAGGTGTTCGAATTTATGATAACGGGCGAATTATGCCCTAAACCCCTTGTGTCGAGTGCGGGCATCGTCTTCCGACGCGGCCAATGCCAAAGCGTCGGGCTCCGCTTTGGCTATAGGAGGAAGCCAAGGAGATTAAGAACAAGAGACGATAATAAAAGGTCTACGAGGGTCTTAATCTGAAAAGAATCCTTGCGACGGGTCCCTACTGCACGTCTGCGCCTGTGTCTCCGTTGCGCCGTTATCCTGGACGGGTACGCACGTTTGTTCATCTGTAGAAAAAGAGGAACATTTTAGTTTTAAAAACAATTCGTGCGAAAATAATGCAAAAGAATAAGTGCAAATAATTAAAGCTAGGTTTATATGAAACCGCGGTTAGTTGTGCGCGCAGCCCCTTATGAAAGGGTATGCGGCTAGGGAGCCCCTAGCCTGCTGAGTTCGGATTCGTCTATCCGAGTCCGGGGTCTTTAAGTGACCCTTGCACTGAAATGGTGCCATGTGGACCGGGCATCTTAAGTGTAAGAGACGCGTAATGCGGTATGGCGTTGAAGCGGACAAAAGCCTTTCGTCCCAATAGTGCTTGATGTTCGCTTTTAAATGGGACGATATGGAAAATTAACTTTTCTCGTCGAAAATTGTTCGGTGATCCGAACACGACTTCGAGTAATATCGAGCCTGTGCACTTGGCGTAAGGGCCTGGCGTAACTCCTTTGAAGGAAGTGCGGCTGTGTCGAATTTTGGTAGGGTCTATCCCCATCCGACGGATTGTGTTTGAATATAGCAGGTTTAAGTCCTTTGCCTCCGTCCATTAGGGCGTTTATGAATTGTAGTCCGTCTATTATCGGATTCAATATCGGGAGTCCGGCCCCATGGTTTGAACACTTCGGAATAATCCGGTGGTCGAAAGTGATTGGTTTTGATATCCAATCTCTATGGTTTGTTGGGCTGGACCGTGCGAAGCTCTTTTAGAAAGTGTCGCCTTTGTTTTCCGTGTCCTCACATGAAGTGAGTTTTGCTTTGACCCCTTGTGGGAAAGTCTTTTGTTTTCCGGTTCCCTGCTGGCGGGGTTTATCTTCTTTGCTTGTCGCGTCGAGCCCCTTGTGTTCGGCGTTTAGTCGGACGGACTGTTTGAAAACCTAACAATCCCTATGGGTGTGATTTGCGTGCCTTCCGGTCTTGTGGATTTGACATATCCGACCGAATTTTGTGTAGGTTAGACGGTTCGTCATTGTCGTCCTTGAGGGGTTGAGCTTTATTATTGGCCGTGAGCTTTTAAATCTGGCGTTGATTGCCGTGCTCTTTGGGCTTTTCTCTTTATTCCGTATTTGTTCTTTTCTGCGCCGTGATTTTCCGTTCCATCTCTTATCTCGGATGTACTTGGGTCGCTGGTGCTGCTTCTTGCCAACCAGCTGTCCTCTCTAGCAAAGCGGGTCATGAGGCTTGTTAATGCGGTCATTGTCCTCGGTTTCTCTTGACCGAGGTGTCGGCGAGCCATTCGTCTCGGACATTGTGCTTAAAAGCTGCTAAGGCTTGGCGTCCGGACAATCGACTATTTGGTTCTTTTGGTAAGGAACCTGTTCTGAATTTCCGCTGACTCTCCGGGTTGTTGAGTTATGTGACTTAGGTCATCTCGCATCCGGAGGCGGACATAAGTCCCTTGAAAATTTGCTCGCGCTTCCTCGAGCTCTTCCCAACTTCCAACAATGTTTTACGGGAGGCTTTTGAGCCAATGACGGGCTGGCCCTTTGAGCTTGAGGGTAGATATTTTATGGCGTGGAGATCGTCTCCTCCGCCATATGTATATGCAGATATATAGTCTTCTATCCAGACTCGAGTCTGTTGTTCCATCGTAGGCTTCTATGTTTATGGGTTTAAACCTGCTGGGAATTCATGATCCGGCACCTCGTCTGTGAAGCATAGTGGGTGTCTGGCGCCCTGTGCTTATGCGTGCCGCTATCGTCGGACACTTGACGTGTTCCTTTGCTTATTGGGGCTTTCCTTTTGGGTCCGTAGATGGACTGGCTGGGCCATTTGACGGTGGGGGCTTTATGGCCTCTTCGTCAATTCGGGAGCAGCTTGCGCTTGGGTAGCTCTTGATTGGTGGCTGTTGCCGTGTTTGTCTGCGGTTTTGAGTACTTTGCTCCATCTTATCCGGAGCGCGTCTTCCGCTGTGTTGATCTTCCATTTTTCCTTCTTGAGCTGCTTCTTCTGTAGCGATGAGCTGCGTTTACAAAGATCTTGTTCGACGGGCTCCTCGAGTTAAATCGTCATTGGTGCTTGTTTCGTCTTGGAGGGAGGTACATAGTTGTGATCCTCAACCTTTTCTTCGCCGCCCTTTCGTGAGGGCTTGCTTCTACATCCTCCTTATTTGAGTCTTCTTTGGAGGGTTTGTCTTGACACTCTCACGGGGTATCATTATTTCTGTGCGGAATCTCCATTCTTGTTGTGGCGGGATTTAGGCGCGCCGCCGACGTCGGCGTTTGGGTTGCTTCTTTAGAGAATCTTCCTCCGCTGCTTTCTTGCCATCCCCTTCTTTTGGGGTATCCACCATGTAGACGTCGTACGACGAGGTGGCCTTCCAGTGCCCCGTGGGCGCTGGGTCTTGTTCGTCTCCGGCATCATCGTCCATAGCATCGATGTCATCGGAGTCGTAGTCTAGCATGTCGGTTAGATCTTCGACAGTGGCTACAAAGTGGGTGGTGGGTGGGCTCCGAATTTCTTCGTCGTCCGAACTCCAACCGTCCTGGCCATAGTCCGGCCAGGGTTCTCCTGATAGCGAGAGATGCTTCAGAGAATTCAGGATATTGCCAAAAGGCGAATGCTGAAAGATGTCCATGGCGGTGAATTCCATAACCGGCGCCCAATCTGGCTTAATTGGCGGGGGCGCGGGAGGCTCGGAGTCCGGCGAGGAGTCCGGCGCCTCGGGATCACGAGTTTCACAAGGGACAAGATCGGTATTCGGCTCCATCGCCGTAGATGTTGAAGCCCCCGGGGCGGCGTCTATCCACCGACCCTCGTCATGGGCAATCGGCTCCGGGCAAGTAGCCGGGGCGGATTCAAGTGCGGCCACCATAGCACTGTCAGGCGGCAGAGCCAAATCATGCCCATCGTCGCGGTCTTGTGGCGCTTGGTTGTGGCTCGAGTCCGTCGAAGATCAAGTCTCCGCGGTCATCGGCCGTGAAGTTTAAACTTCGAATCGACCCGACGGCCAGGGCGTAGCTTCGATCTGCACGGATGGCCAAGAGAATTGCCCGCATGCAAAGCCGCCGAATATGAAGATCTGTCCGGGAGAAAAGTCTCACCACGGACAGCGTTGATGGTTGAAGATGCCATCGAGCCTATCGGTGGCGACACGGAGGAACTCTCAATGAAAGCACCAATGTCGGTGTCAAAACCGGCGGATCTCGGTAGGGGGTCCTTAAGCTGTGCGTCTAGGCGGATGGTAACAGGAGACGAGGGACACAATGTTTTACCTGTGTTCGGGCCCTCTCGATGGAGGTAATACCCTACGTCCGCTTGATTAATATTGATGATATGGGTAGTACAAGAGTAGATCTACCACGAGATCAAGGAGGCTAAACCCTAGAAGCTAGCCTATGGTATGATTGTTGAGATGTAATGTTGTGTCTCACGGACTAAAGCTCTCCGGTTTATATAGACACCGGAGAGGCTAGGGTTACACAGAGTCGGTTACAATGGTAGGAGATCTACATATCCGTATTGCCAAGCTTGCCTTCCACGCCAAGGAAAGTACCTTCGGACACGAGCCGAGTCTTCAATCTTCTATCTTCGTAGTGATGGAGTCCGGCGGATATTGATAGTCCGGCTGTCGGACACCCCTAGTCCAGACTCCCTCACTCATCTTTGTGCTCAAGCTGCTTTGGATGAAGCAAACCCTCAAGGACTATGGCGTCAGCGTGAAGAATATGCCTCTCCTCTGCGACAATGAGAGTGCCATCAAGATTGCTCACAACCCAGTTCAGCACTCGAAGACTAAGCACATCCAGATTCGTCATCATTTTCTTCATCGATCATGTGTTGAAGGTGACATCTCCATCGAGCATGTGAAGATCAAGAACAGCTAGCTGATATCTTCACTAAGCCCTTGGATGAGAAGAGATTTAGCAAGTTGCGGTGTGAGCTAAATATCTTAGAATCTTCTAATGTTCTTTGAAAAGGACACACATCCTAACCCTTATGCAGAATTGATGACTTAGATGTGCAACACATGAAGAAACGTTTTTCTTCAATCAATGAAGAATAACACTCTAAGTGTGAAGAATTTGATTCTCGTAACCCTCGACGGTTATGCGCGTGTCTGAAATCATCATTCTTATCTGATGGGTTACGCCACCACAAAAGTTGAAAATATTCAATTTGAGTTTTCCTCAATTTTGAAATTCTTGCTTTTTCAAATTCTTCAACTTTGCAAAATCTTCTTTGTTCCGTCGTTTTTCTTCATTGGCTATATATATATGTGAGTTTATGTCCTCTACAGCATTCACTTATTGCTATTTCTTCAAGTTGTGATTTCTACTAAGTGAATGTGATCGGACCCTTCCCCCTCTATGCTATACTCAATCCAATCTATTCACAAATTCTTCATGTGTGTTCTGATTGAAACTCGTTCAAAGTCTTCACTGTGTCCTGTCAGCTGAAGAAATTGCGAACGAAATTTTAAAACAAATCTTATCCAGATTTTCGGTTTTACCGCTCAAACTGTTCCGCATCCCACGATGCATTATTATATTCACCCACGATCTTACACGATCTCATCTGCACAGTACGTGGGTGACACATGTCGCGTGAAGAAGAAAGGGCAGGGGCATGTTCGTCCCAAAATCTTCGGGCGAACAGTTTTTACCGTGGCTATAAATACCCCTCTCCCTTCCTTACTTCATTTACTCCGCTCAGTCGCTGTCTCTCGCTCGAGCTCTCCTCAAACCCTAGTGCCGCCGCTACTCCATCACCGTCGGTGAGGAAGAGCTTCACTGCCTCGACCTCATCGCCGTCGTACTCGCACCAGCTGCGGAAATCTTCACTCCGCCGCCGCCGTAGCTGTCTCCCTCTGCCAAGTTAGGGCGTGGGAGATCTAAAGTGACGAACTTCACCACGGTTCATCTGTGTTCGTCGTGTTCTTCAGTTCGGGTAATTAAAAGTCACTTTTATTACTCGCTTTGATTCTCAAACTTTTTTGAAAATCTTCAAAGGTGTTTTTATTCTTCAAATCTTCACATATGAACACCTCACACACTGTATGCTCTTGATCCATCTCTCTAAGCACTCAATTCTTCAAGATTCCTCAATTGTGCGGATTTCAATCTATACAACTCTGGAACCTAAGACAAGAACGCTTAGTGAAATTCCTCAAAGCTCAACTGGTCAAATTCCTCAAAACTTGTCTTTTCGAAAAACCTTCTGAGAACGCATATGACCTCTCCAAATTCCTCGCACCTACACTCTATTCACAGGTACTCATGTCCGCTGCTGAATCACTAGGTTCTCATCAACTAAACTCATTTGCATCGTTCCTCGAAGAAAAACTGCATACTTCTTCAGAGTGTTCTATTGTTCAAATTCCTCACCTGAAGAAAATGACAGAAGGCAAGAGACCGCAGAAGGGAGGAAAGAAACCGGAGGTCATGACTGCCTTCGAGATCCCTGAAGAAATATACAAAGATTATTGCACACCTGATGAAGCCAAGTTTGGCAAAGAGAACAAAAATCAGCGCAAAGTGCGCATTCAGAGGATAGAACGAAGATGGGCACGAGAATGGAGGGAATATCGCTATGTTACTCCAAAGTACATGAAGAAATTCGCCTTAAACCCTCCATGCCCAAGAGCTCCATTGGCTTTGGCCTGTTGTTGATCCCACCAAGCATCAAGCGTGGTGAGGACTTTCCTGAAGAATGGTCTAGGCGTCAAGCAAAACTGGCAAGACAAGCCAAGGAGGCAGTGAGGAAATTCAATGAGGATTCTGCTGCTGCTGCTGCCGTTGAGACCTCGGTCAAGCCGAGGAAATCAATGCCGAAGAAGCCTGCTCATAAGCCAAGTGCTTCACAATCAGCGCCCTCACGGCCCAGTTCCTCGGCCGCGCCCTCACGGCAAATTCCTCGAGACCATCTGCTTGCTTCATCAAAGTCCTCAAGCAGCTCCTCCAAGTCCTCAACTCATGTGCATCGGCTACATGTCAAAGGACTCGGGGTTTCTCGATTGCTTCGTGTCTCGGCAAGTTCCTCACCGCACCAATGTCCTCATCAGCCCCACTCTGCTGAAGACAAAAGCAACAATGGACGCGGTCCTCGGCCAAGTCCAAGAAAGAAACAGGTTGCTTTCAAGTACCCTCGATGACGAAGCTTCGATGAAGAACTTGAAGAAATCATCAGAGACAGACTCACAAAGGCCACTAGCGCCAAAGGAACAACTGTGCCTCTGCTTTTGGATCCGAAGAAGATCCTTGACTTCATCGACTTATGGCATCAGGATCCAAGCACTCCAATGCCTGACCTGCCTCTGACTCCTGGTCAAAGTCATATGCTGACCCATTTCATCGCTGAAGAGAAATAGAAATTTGAAAAGGCTCATGAGATAAAGAGAGCACAAGCCAGAAAGGAGAAGCTTCTGAAGAAGAACATCATCAACTTGACTCCTGAAAAACTTCTCAAGGCTCAATCTGAGATCCAAGCCCTCAGCAAGGATTTCTTTGCATACAATGCTGATTGGCAAGGAGCCAAAGTAAGATTCGTCAATTTGACGAAGAAAATGACAACTGTTGCAGCCCCATCGCAACGAGAAAATCCTCAGGCTGCAGATTCGCTCAGCTGCATTGAAGAACATGCCAAGATCTGCTGATGACTTTCAACCTGCCGATGAGAATACAAGTTCGAGGCTGATGACTCCATTCGGCCGTGAAGAAATTCCTGGGCATCCACTAGTGGTGCGCTCAAGAAATCAAGAGATCAGGCAATCTGCACGATGCGCTGAAGAAAGCGAACCACGATCCTCGGCTCCTCTGCGCCAACACCAACTCCAATTCTTCCTTCTGCCTATGAAGTGAAGAAGACCAAGGCTGCAGAGCAAGCTGCAGTGAAGAAGAGGAAGGCATCGGTTGCGTCAAATTCTTCGGCTGCGAAGAAACTGAAGCAAATGACCAGCTCGCTTGAAAATCCCATTGATGCCGTTCCCATTTCCTCCATGTCGTCTAAGGAGATTGTTCCTTATGGAGAAGAATACAAGATCCCAAGCGGATCTGATGAAGAAAATCACTCTATTGCTACCTCAGAACAGTTTGATGAAGAAATTGAAGTGGAAGCATTCCCTTCACCGACAGTTGTTTCCTCACCCATGCCTCAGTTCACAGCTGAAGAGGCTGGTGTTGAGGAAATTGAAAAAGAAGATGAAGACGTGGATATTGGATGCACTACACCAGTGATGAATGATGACTTTTGGGAAAGTCAGCATCCAAATACTCCTCTCTTCACTCCAATTCAACAAATTCCTCAGTCCCCGGCTGCAACTGTACAAATGGGCTCTGAAGAAACTCATCCCACATTGTCTGTTCATGAAGAAATTCCAGCCGCTAGTGCTGAAGAACCTGCTACCGCTGATTCCCAGCCTGCACAAGAAAAGGAACCAGAAATTCCTAAGCGAAGCACACGAGATCGCGATTCACGAGGTTGTCTTTGCAAATCATCGATACTCCTCTGCCCAAACCGAAGAATCCGTTCTCGAGCAAGCAAAAATTCAAGGTGAAGACTTCTTTTACGAGCATGTGTTCTTCATCGACTACAATCCATATGACTCTGCTTTCGCATACGGAAAAAGCGTTTACGGACTGCTACACAAGCAAACTTCTATTCCTCAGTGCTCTTTGACAAGGACAAAATCTTGATCATGAGCATATTCCTCATGTGGATATGGAATCTCTGCCGTGCTTGAGCCGTTCTCCGAGTTCTTCACGATGCGGGACTCTTGAACTTCTGCGCGATATCGTGATTGGAATGAAGAACTCATTCTTCAGTTCTATGCCACTTTTCATATCACCGGAGATGTTGAAGATGTCAATTCATGGGTGCTGGATTGGATGACTGAAAACAGTCACTACAAGGCACCAGCAACTGAATTGCTTCGTGTCCTTCCTCTTGATCCTCCCCATGAAAGTGCACGTTGCATCTACAATGACCGCGAACTGACTGATCATTATATGCAAGTGCTCAAGAAGCCTTTGAAGCCAGGGCAGGCCCCTCGAACCAAATTCCTTGTCAACGAATTGATGTATGTGCCTCGGACTGCCTATCGAATCCTGACGAAGACAATGAGTCCTATCAAGGGCCACGACTCAAATGATGAAGATGTCGTTGGCATCATGAAGAACATGCTTTTCAACATCATTCATGGCGTTCCCGTCAACTTCCATGATTTCTTCATGAGGACTCTGGCTAATGTTGCACTGTCACCTTTTGAGCTGAAGCCATATCGCCTTGGATTATGAGATTCATAAGGGCAAGATCTTCATTGAATTACAAGGTGACACTCGAACCATGGTAGCTACTTGCCGCCCATTGAAGTCCTCAAGCGACCGGTTTCATCATCGATGATAAGGGCAAGGCAGCTCTTGTGATCGATGAAGGCACTCGTCCATTGGATGGTCAATTCCGTCTAGCTACATCTTACTCCACCAATGACGATTCGCAACACATGACACCGCCGCAAATACCTCGGCTAAGCAAAATCCTCAAGCCCAAAGCACCTGTGGTGATGATCGACCGTGAGTTACTCCTCAGTCTTCATCAGAAGGTTGATCGCAATCACAAATGGGCCAAACGCCAATTTGCTGCAATTCTTCACAACATGACCTCAACCCATAATGCAGTGAAGAAAAATCAGTATCACCTTCATGAAACCCTCAACCGCACCTGGGCTGTTCTCACTCATGCATATTCCGCGGAAGAACTGAAGACTATGGGTCTCCAGGAAGCATTTGGTGGTCTGCACCACCTCGAAGAAATTCAAGAGAGTCAAAGTTCCGATCGGTGGCAGCTCTTATTCTTCATCGCGTGAGGCCGATGAACATGAAGATTTGGGCGACATCGTGGCAGCCCTACTTCAACAAACAACCCGATAACGCCTGGCGCTCCTCCATCAACTTGAAATTCTTCAGGGGCGTTAGTCCTCAGATTCGATCCTTTTGGTCATTTGATGACAAAGGGGGGGAAATCTGAGTTAGTCTTCAAGCGGGTTCATATTATGGGCGTTTTGTTAAGTTACAACTCTGGTTCTTCCGAAACTTTTTATTGGATCGAGTTGTAATCTTAAACCGATGGTGCCTTGATACTTTCGGTCATGCTCGATGCTTTGATGCACTGAGCTCTGAAACTTTTGATGTGCTATTTCGCATGCTTATTCCTCGTTAATATTATTGCACGCATTTGAATCTCATCAGCACCATATTTCATCATGCATTTCAAAATTCTTCATATTATATATCAAATCGTGTATGAATTACAAGATATAGGGAGATCTCCATGATTCAATTCTTCAAATGTGCATTGCTTCAAAAGCAAATTCCTCACTATGCACATATTAGGGGAGTTCTTCTATATCTTGCAATCAAATTCCTCAATATCAGATTTACACTTCATATGTTTTTCCGTTGAAAACTTAACCTATGTTGTCATCAATCACCAAAAGGGGAGATTGTAAGTGCATCTAGTGCCCTTAGTGATTTTGGTGTATTGAAGACTTATAGGTTAAATAACTGATCTTGTTGTGAGTGTACACAGGTCTATAAGCCTATGAGGAGTTTGATATTTACTGAGAGAAAGTCGACCCTAAAATGAAGTTCTTCGTTGAAGACTTTGATATTCGAAGACTTTTCAAGACTTTGAAAGTGAAGAAAATGGTGTGACCTTGAAGACTTGGCATTCACTTGAGGAACATGAAGCGTGAAGACTTTTGTTTTGTAGTTGCATTTTCTCTTTCTTGAGTCATAGGAAACACCGTCATCGTTAAAGGGGTCGAGGAAATACTAAGGAAAAATTTCCATGTGATGCTCAACTCAAAATCCTACACCTACCAATCCCTTGAGTGAAGCCATTGGAAATCTCATACGATTCAGTCAAATTCTTGATGATGAGACGCAGTTCTTACGGTCACTAATGACTTTGCTCGATCGAGGAGTTAGGAATTCGCCAGTCTTGAATTGCCTACGATGAGGAACATGATATACGAGGAATTTGAGAGTCAAATTTCCGACCGTTCTTTGTCTTCTTGGCGGCTGTCCAAAATATCTTATCCACCTAACGGTCATATCATTGAAGGGCATTTATGTCTTATCATGTCGGGCTGCTCCTAGGCTATAAATAGCCGCCCCTACAACCACTAGTTGGTTGGCTGCTCGAGAGAACTTGACACTTGTCATCGAGAGCAACCCATCCTCCGAGGACTTTGGCGAAAATCATCGAAAGTGAGGAAAATCCCAAAACCAAACCCCACAAACCCAAAGTGATTGAGCATCATGAAGAAATTGATCTGCGTGGATCCGACGCTTGTTACCTTTGAAGACTGTGCTTCTTCCAGACGGTTAGGCGTCAAGGTCTAGAGCATCAAGAGGAATTGTGGATCGCCGAGTGACCAAGTCTGTGAAGGTTTGGAAGTCACCAAGACTTACCACGAGTGATTGGACGAGGCTGCGTGGTCTTAGTTCAAGGAGAATACGGTGAGGACTGGGTGTCTGAGTTGCGGCTTAGAGGCGGGTGTCCGGATGTGTGTCCTCGAGTTTAAATACTCGGCCGCTCCAACAGACGTATAACCGAGGCAGCAGTTGGAACTGGTTTACCAAATCATTGTCTTCACCAACTGGTGGTTCTATTTCCTCAACTCTTTCATTTCCTCATTCTTGTGTTGAATGTTGTTCATATCATTCTTGAAGACTTTGGTGAAGACTTTCACAAATTCCTCAGTTCAATTTCTTGATTTGTTTGTCTTCATCTTGTTATCCTGTGTTTACGCTTTCTGTACTCTGTGCTAGTCTTCATTTCATCATGATGACTATGTTTGTATCCTGTTATATTTTCTTCTGAGTACTTATTCCGCTGCAAGTAGTTCTTCGCTAAGGAATTTCCTCACCAGCAAATTCCTCAGTGAAGAATTCATAAAAATCACCTATTCACCCCCCCTCTAGTCGATATAACGCACTTTCATATCTCCCATCAATTTTTTTCATGAAGATAAGTGGCATGCCAAATCCATTGCTTGTCATCAATTTAAGTTGGTGAAGGATAAGCATGACATAATTCCTATTCTTATTTCATCAAGATGATTTAATTCCTTCTTCCGGAGGTCGTTCAGGATGCCAATTTCTCGGTTCTAAGTTGTTCATCTTTTCTTTCCGGACTTCCAAGTTCTCTCGGTCATCTTGTCGTGCAGCTCCATCTAAATCATTTCAAGGCTTCAATCTTATTCTTTTCATCCTTTTGTTACCGGAGTTCTTCATGGTGGTTCACCATGATTTAAATCATTCTCGAAGTGTTCATCAAGACTTATTGGAGGAGCTCAAGTATTCTCCGTCTTGCATTCCAAAGTGCAATTCCTTCTATCTTATGTTTTGAGATGGTGTTATGTCATCCTTGACAATTTCTCTTCATGTTTCACGATTCACAAGTTGTCAAGAATGAGATATTTTAAAACCCATCATTTTCTCTTCGATCATGAGTTGTTTCAACCCATCATAATTGCTTTGTTGGAGGTTATCTTGGTATAGATTTCACCTAAAGCCTTCCCTAAGGAATGTTGCTATTATGGTGCTTATCAATGATCCAAGTTATCTCCTTATCATCTTGGTGGAAGAAGTTTCTGATCTCTTTGGTGTTCTCAATCAAATTAATTGTTTCCTTTAGTGGTGGATTGTCACCTCATAATTTTGAGATGTTTCCATAAGACCACGAGGAGCATATCTTTTGTTGTTGATTACTTCAACAACTCTCTTCTAGCATTCCTCGTAAGCTTGCTCTTTCAATTTCAATTATGGAAGAAGTTGTCATTTTCTTCTTCGTTCTTTCTTTCCAACAATCCAGCTTCTATTCTTTCATTCCAGAGGCTTTGTGATATTGCTCTCTTTGAACCATCATCTTGTCATATCAATATCATGTTCTTTTCCTTTCTGGTCCAGTTAACAGGAGTGTCGTCTCCTCCATCCAAGTTCTCTCATCTTATCAAGTTTTGCCTCTCTTTTTTCAACGGGAGTGCTATCTGAAATCTTTCTTACCCCATGTGCCATTCTTGCAGTAGTTCTGGAGGCAGTGTGTTCTTGATTCATCAAGTATCATCCCATCTTCTCAAGTTCATGTTCTATTCCTTCCATGTTCAACCGGAGTGTTGCCCGAATTCTTCATTCTTATTCCTTGTCCAGCAAATTTTAACCAGAGTGGCTTCAAAATATATCTTGTCCCCTAAGCTCTTGGTTCTCATCATATTCCTTGTTCCTCTTGTCCAACGGACAGTTTGCAACCTCGTTCATCTCCATTGTATTCTTTCTTCTAGTTGTTCAACTCTCAAGGTTTGTTGGTTTCACTCGTTTGTCAAAGAAGCAACTTTGTTTTACCTCTTCCTTTTCCGTTTCTCTCTGGTGCCATCCCTAGGATCTTGGGTCGAGATCCTTTGTTAGTGTGGGAGAGTTGTGACGCCCCGAGATCGACGCTCTAGAAGACTTCTAGCTATTCTGAGTTTCGCCGTGCGATGTATCTGTTTGTTGCACTTTGCCATGCCTATTTAAACCGGACATGCATCATACTTGATTGTGCATCATGCCATGTTTATGCTTGTTGGTTTACCATGTTGTTTGCTTCTTTCCAGTGTTGCTTCTTAGTTCTGGTAATGTTGCGATTGTGAGGATTCGTTCGACTACACCCGTTCGTCTTCTTCATGGACTCGTTCTTCTTCCTAGCGGGATTTCAGGCAAGATGGCCGTTACCCTGGATCTCACTACTATCATTGCTATGCTAGTTGTCTTGATGCTATCGATATGTCGCACTTCCTACCACTTGTCTATCAAGCATCCCTATATGCCATGAAACAGCCTCTAGTCTTTTTCCACCATCCCAGCAAACCGTTGTTTGCCTATGCTACCGCTTTGCTCAGCCCCTCTTATAGCGTTGCTGTTGCTGGTTCAGTTGCAGGTTGTTCCATGTTGGGACATGGATATCATGGGATATCACAATATCTCTTATTTATTAATGCACATACATACCTGGTAAAGGGTGGAAGGCTCGGCCTTATGCCTAGTGTTTTGTTCCACTCTTGCCTCCCTAGTTTTCGTCATACCGGTGTTATGTTCATTGATTTTGCGTCCCTAACACGGTGAGGGTTTATGGGCCCCTCTTGACAGTTCGCTTTGAATAAAACTCTTCCAGCAAGGCCCAACATTGGTTTTAACACTTTCCATCATAATAATATTGAATTAATTAATCAATCTGCATAGGGGGGCGCGTCCCCGGGTTCTAATTCCACATAAATAGGGGGTGAGTGCTGATGGTGTTGGTCCCAAATGGGCGGCCTACGGGGCCACCACAGGGAAACCCGAGGACCTGGTTATACTCGTAGCTTTTCCCATCCGGACGAGGCCTGAGACGAGTTACACGCGGCTACTATCAGGGTGTCAGCACGCCGGGAGGTCTTGCTGGACTTGTTTTACCATTGTCGAAATGTCTTGTGCACCGGGACCTTGATTTTGGTCGGATGTCCCACGATGGAGGATTGTCTCCGCGGATTGTGAGCTTGTCATGGGCTAAGTTGGGACACCCCTGCAGGGTTTAAACTTTCGAGAGTCATGCCTGCAGTTATGTGGCAGATGGGATTTTTTAATGTCCGGTTGTAGAGAACTTGACACCAGATTCAAATTAAAATACATTCTCTTTTCGAGTGAGTCGAGAAGAGAACACGGTGGGGTTATGTTTGAACGTAAGTAGTTCAGGATCACTTCTTGATCATGACTAGTTTACGACCATTTGCGTAGCTTCTCATCTTACTCTTGTACTCGTAAGTTAGCCACCATACAATGCTTAGTCGCTTGTTGCAACATCACCACTTATCCTTTCGATACCCATTAAGCTTTGCTAGTCTTGATACCCATGGTAATAACAACAGTTGCAGGTACAGGTAATGCGATGGCCTGACGCGAGTGCGATGCTTGCTTGTTTGGAGTTCTTCTTCTGCTTCTTCTTCGATCAAGGGATATAGGTTCCAGGTCGGGAGCCTGGGCTAGCAGGGTGGATGTTGTTCTTCTTTTTTGTTTGATTTCATCCGTAGTCGGATCCTGCTCTTCTGTATGATGATTGCTATGTATTGATGAACTGTTGTATTCATGTTGTAGCTTGTGGCGAGTGTAAGCCTTTATCTTGTATTCTCATCTATTCCGTACATGGTATGTTGTAATGATATCCACGTTGCTATGCACTCGAAATGCAATTGTACCTCAATCATGAATTCATCACGTGATTGGGATAGAATCGCATCTTGGGCGCTACATGGTTCTATCGTACATCCACGTTGATGCACGGAGACTTCAACCCACGAAGGGTAACGGCTGCGCGAGTCCACAAAGGGCTCCACCCATGAATGGTCCACGAATAAGAAACCTTGTCTATCCCACCATGGCCATCGCCCATGAAGGACTTGGCTCACTTCGGTAGATCTTCACGAAGTAGGCGATCTCCTTGCCCTTACAAACTCCTTGGTTCAACTCCACAACCTTGACGGATGCTCCCAAGTGACACCTAACCAATCTAGGAGACACCACTCTCCAAAAGGTAATAGATGGTGTGTTGATGATGAACTCCTTGCTCTTGTGCTTCAAATGATAGCCTCCCCAACACTCAACTCTCTCACACAGATTTGGCTATGGTGGAAAGATGATTTGAGTGGAAAGCAACTTGGGGAAGGTTAGAGATCAAGATTCTTGTGGTTGGAATGGAATGTCTTGGTCTCAACACACGGGTAGGTGGTTCTCTCTCAGAAAATGAGTAGTGGAAGCAGGTCCGGCCCTGAGGGGGGGCAGGGGGGCGGCCGCCTAGGCCCCCAAGGTGGAGGGGCCCCCAGGTATGTATTTCCTTCATTAGGCCTATAATTTCATGGCTGTAGTAAAAAATTCGCTGGGGCTAGCCCATCGCACAAGTAGTAGCAGCTTGTGGATGGAGGGTCAGATACATTGCCGTAACTCACGCATCAACTTGCGGGATCCATCAGAAACCCGCGCATGCATCACCATCATGTGCGCAGCAGCCGCCGCCTTTGCTCCTCCTCCTCGTGCCCAGATTATGGCAGATGAATCAAGAGAGCATGCTCAAGTAGGAGGTCGGGATCTTAAGGGACGCGTACGCCGGAGATCAGCGGCGGACCGGGTTTGTTGTGTGTCGTCTAGAGGTCAGTATTGTCGGCTGGTCGACATCTTCCACTGTCTACAATATAATCGTTCTAGTTCTAGAGTTTAACATTGATGTTCATGTGGTGGTACTAGTATAGATGTCATCAAATATATCAAAGGAAGAACGAGGTTGGTTTATATATGAGCTGAGAAGTGACGGCACAATCAGGTAATTAACTCTTAGTTTAATTATTTATTCATTTGCACAACTCGCTAGGTGGGAGTAACTTTGCACTATCACGTCACCACGGGTACATATTTTAAAGATATGAAGATATTTAATTTTTGAAGCTATGAAGGAATATTTTCACATCACTCGTAAGGATTTTGCTCATCTATCTAAATTCTCAGATACTCCAATTTGTAGTAGTAGTAGTCTTACCTAGTCAGTCCAAGAACTCAAAATGTGAATCCAACTACGCATTTTGGATGGAAATTCTTTTAGGACTATTCGTCCAGTCTTATGTCGTTTGGTACATGTAATAATATACTTCTACAGTTGTACTAGTTCAAGCATGACATTAAACATGACTTTTAATCACACATAGTTGCCTACTTTCTTCTTAATCCGTTATGTCGATGCTTAGGTTAAGGGCCCCCCAGTTTTAGTCTCGCCCCGAGCCCCCAAAATCTCCGGACTGGCCCTGAGTGGAAGTGTAGGCACGTTCTGATGGCTTTCCTCACGAATGAAGAATGGGTGGAGGGGTATAAATAGCCTCCACACAAAATCTAACCATTACACACAAATTCCCAAACTCAGTGAGACCGGATAGTGAAACTCGGTCAGACCGATTTAGTTCAAAATGTGAACGTTGGGCTTTTCGATGGAACCGATGCACTAGGGTTAGGGTATAACGTAATCTCAGTGAGAACGATCACATGAACTTGGTGGGACCGATTTCAGTATTAGGCACACAGGGAGTTGGTCAGGAAAACTCGGTGGGACCGATTCGCTCATTTCGGTGGGATCAAAATGTTACCAAAAGGAAACAGGGAGTTTGCATTGCGAACTCGGTGGGACCGATCGCTCATTTCGGTGAGACCGAAACATTATGAAGGGAAACAAAGTTTGCAATCCCATCTCGGTGAGACTGAGATCCTATCGGTGAAACCGAACTGATTAGGGTTTGTGGCAGTGGCTATGTCAAATGAACTCGGTGGCGCGGATAGATCAAATCGGTGGGGCCGAGTTTGACTTTTAGGTTTAGGACATATGTGGAAATGAGAAAGTGGTTGAGGGTTTTTTTAGCCTATCACTAAGCATTTTGAGCAAGCAAGCCATTAAGCAACACCTCATCTCCTTTTAATAGTATTGGCTTTCCTATGGACTCAATGTGATCTTGGATCACTAAAAAGAAAATGTAGAGTCTTGAGCTTGTTACCAATATGTGTCCTTAGCATTTTGAGGGGTTGATACGTCCATTTTGTATCATGATTTTATATCAATATTTATTGTATTATGGGCTGTTATTACACGTTATGTCACAACACTTATGTCTATTCTCTCTTATTTTACAAGGTTTACATGAAGAGGGAGAATGCCGGCAGCTAGAATTCTGGGCTGGAAAAGGAGCAAATATTAGAGACCTATTATGCACAACTCCAAAAGTCCTAAAACTCCACCGAAGTTATTTTTGGAACTAATAAACAAATACTGAGCGAAGAAACTACCAGAGGGGGACCACCCACCGTCCACGAGGGTGGGGCGCGCCCTACCCCCCTGGCGCGCCCCCTGCCTCGTGGGCCCCCTGGCAGGCCTCCCGTGCCCATCTTCTGCTATATGAAGTCTTTTACCCTGGAAAAAAATCATAAGCAAGCTTTCGGGACGAGACACCGCCGCCACAAGGCGGAACCTTGGTGGAACCAATCTAGGGCTCTGGCAGAGCTGTTCTGCCGGGGAAACATCCCTCCGAGAGGGGCAAATCATCACCATCGTCATCACCATCGATCCCCTCATCAGGAGGGGGTCAATCTCCATCAACATCTTCACCAGCACCATCTCCCCTAAAACCCTAGTTCATCTCTTGTATCCAATCTTTGTCCCAAAACCTCAGATTGGTACCTGTGGGTTGCTAGTAGTGTTGATTACTCCTTGTAGTTGATGGTAGTTGATTTACTTGGTGGAAGATCATATATTCAGATCCTTTATGCATATTAATACCCCTCTGATTATGAACATGAATATGATTTGTGAGTAGTTAAATTTGTTCCTGAGGACATGGGAGAAGTCTTGCTATAAGTAGTCATGTGAATTTGGTATTTTTTTCGATATTTTGATGAGATGTATGTTGTCTTTCCTCTAGTGGTGTTATGTGAACGTCGACTACATGACACTTCACCATTATTTTTTGGGGCCTAGAGGAAGGCATTGGGAAGTAATAAGTAGATGATGGGTTGCTAGAGTGACAGAAGCTTAAACCTAGTTTATGAGTTGCTTCATAAGGGGCTGATTTGGATCCATATGTTTCATGCTATGGTTAGGTTTACCTTAATACTTCTTTTGTAGTTGCGGATGCTTGCAATAGGGGTTAATCATAAGTGGGATGCTTGTCCAAGAAAGGGCAGTACCCAAGCACCGGTCCACCCACATATCAAAGTATCAAAGTAACGAACGCGAATCATATGAGCGTGATAAAAACTAGCTTGACGATAATTCCCATGTGTCCTCGGGAGCGTTTTCCTTCATATAAGAATTTGTCCAGGCTTGTCCTTTGCTACAAAAAGGATTGGGCCACCTTGCTGCACCTTATTTACTTTTGTTACTTGTTACCCGTTACGAATTTCCTTATCACAAAACTATCTATTACCGATAATTTCAGTGCTTGCAGAGAATACCTTACTGAAAACCGCTTGTCATTTCCTTCTGCTCCTCGTTGGGTTCGACACTCTTACTTATCGAAAGGACTACAACAGATCCCCTACACTTGTGGGTCATCAAGACTCTTTTCTGGCGCCATTTCCGGGGAGTGAAGCGCCTTTGGTAAGTGGAACTTGGTAAGGAAAAATTTATATAGTGTGCTGAAATTTACTGTCACTTGTTACTATGGAACATAATCCTTTGAGGGGCTTGTTTGGGGTATCTTCGCCCCGACCAGTAGAGCAAAGAGCTGCTCCTCAACCTACTGAACCTACTGAAATTGTTTACTTTGAAATTCCTTCGGGTATGGTAGAGAAACTGCTAGTTAATCCTTTTACAAGAGATGGAACATTGCATCCCGATTTGCACCTAATCTATGTGGATGAAGTTTGTGGATTATTTAAGCTTGCAGGTATGCCCGAGGATGTTATCAAGAAGAAGGTCTTCCCCTTATCTTTGAAGGGAAAGGCATTGACATGGTTTAGGCTATGTGATGATATGGGATGATGGAACTACAATCAATTGAAATTGGAATTTCATTAGAAGTTTTATCCTATGCATCTTGTTCATCGTGATCGTAATTATATATATAATTTCTGGCCTCATGAAGGAGAAAGCATCGCTCAAGCTTGGGGGAGGCATAATTCAATATTATATTCATGCCCCAATCATGAGCTCTCAAGAGAAATTATTATTCAAAAATTTTATGCTCGGCTTTCTCTCAACAATCGCTCCATGCTCGATACTTCTTGTACTAGTTCTTTTATGATGAAGACTATTGAATTCAGATGGGATTTATTGGAAAGAATTAAACGCAACTCTGAAGATTGGAATCTCGCCGAAGGTAAGGAGTCAGGTATGACACCTAAGTTTGATTGTGTTAAATCTTTTATGGATACCGATGCCTTTCGTGAATTTAGCACTAAATATGGACCTGACTCTGAGATAGTAGCTTCTTTATGTGAATCATTTGCTACTCATGTTGACCTCCCTAAGGAGAAGTGGTTTAAATATAATCCTCCCATTGAAGTAAAAGTAGTTGCACCTATTAAAGTTGAAGAAAAGACTATCACTTACAATGATCCTATTGTTCCTAATACCTATATTGAGAAACCACCTTTCCCTGTTAGGATAAAGGATCATGCTAAAGCTTCAACTATGGTTCGTAAGAGTAATACTAGAACACCTACACCACCTGGGCAAATTAAAGTTGAACCTAGTATTGCTATGGTTAAAGATCTATTGGTTGATAATATTGATGGGCATGCTATTTACTTCTGTGATGAAGCTGCTAGAATAGCTAGACCCGATACTAAAAATAAACATAGACCTGTTGTAGGCATGCATGTTATTTCTGTTAAAATAGGAGATCATTGTTATCATGGCCTATGTGATATGGGTGCTAGTGCAAGTGCAATACCTCATTCCTTATACAAAGAAATTGTGCATGATATTACACCTGCTGAGATAGAAGAAATCGATGTTACAATTAAGCTTGCCAATAGAGATACTATTTCACCAGTTGGGATTGTTTAGAGATGTTGAAGTCTTGTGTGGGAAAGTTAAATATCCTGCTGATTTTCTTGTTCTTGGTTCCCCACAAAATGATTTTTGTCCCATTATATTTGGTAGACCCTTCTTGAATACTGTTAATGCTAGGATAGATTGCGAAAAGGATACTGTTACGATTGGTTTAGGGGATATGTCTCATGACTTTAATTATGCTAAATTTCGTAGACAACCCCATGATAAATAACTGCCTAGTAAGGATGAAATTATTGGTCTTGCTTCTATTGCCATGCCTCCTAATGATCCTTTACAACAATATTTGCTAGACCATGAAAATGATATGTTTATGAATGAAAGAAGGGAGATAGAAGAAGTATTATTTAAACAGGGACCTATTTTGAAACACAACTTGCCTGTTGAAATTCTAGGGGATCCTCCACCACCCAAGGGTGATCCCGTGTTTGAGCTTAAACCACTACCTGATACTCTTAAATATGCTTATCTTGATGAAAAGAATATATATCCTATTATTATTAGTGCTAACCTTTTAGAGCGGGAAGAGGAGAAATTATTGAAAACTCTGAAGAAGCACCGTGCTGCTATTGGATATACTCTTGATAATCTTAAGGGCATTAGTCCCACTGTATGCCAACACAAAATAAAATTGGATAAAGATGCCAAACCAGTTGTTGATCACCAATGACGGTTAAATCCTAAGATGAAAGAAGTGGTAAGAAAAGAAATACTAAAGCTCCTGGAGGCAGGTATAATTTATCCCGTTGCTGATAGTCAGTGGGTAAGTCCTGACTATTGTGTCCCTAGGAAGGGAGGTATTACTGTCGTTCCTAATGATAAAGATGAATTGATCCCGCAAAGAATTGTTACATGTTATAGGATGGTAATTGATTTCCGCAAATTAAATAAAGCTACTAAAAAGGATCATTACCCTTTGCCTTTTATTGATCAAATGCTAGAAAGATTATTCAAACATACACATTTTTGCTTTCTAGATGGTTACTCTGGTTTCTCTCAAATACCTGTGTCAAAAGAGGATCAATAAAAGACCACTTTTACTTTCCCTTTCGGTACTTTTGCTTATAGACATATGCCTTTTGGTTTATGTAATGCACCTGCTACCTTTCAAAGATGCATGATGGCTATATTCTCCGACTTTTGTGAAAAGATTGTTGAGGTTTTCATGGATGATTTCTCCGTTTATGGATCTTCTTTTGATGATTGCTTGAGCAACCTTGATCGAGTTTTGCAGAGATGTGAAGAAACTAATATTGTCTTGAATTGGGAAAAGTGCCACTTTATGGTTAATGAAGGCATTGTCTTGGGGCATAAAATTTCTGAAAGAGGTAAAGTTGATAAAGCCAAAGTTGATGCTATTAAAAAGATGTCGTGTCCTAAAGACATTAAAGGTATAAGAAGTTTCTTTGGTCATGCCAGTTTTTATAGGAGGTTTATTAAGGACTTCTAAAAAATCTCTAGGCCTCTGACTAATCTCTTACAAAAAGATGTTCCTTTTATCTTTGATGATGATTGTGTAGAAGCATTTGAAATACTTAAGAAAGCTTTGATTTCTACACCTATTGTTCAGCCACCTGATTGGAATTTACCCTTTGAAATTATGTGTGATGCTAGTGATTATGCTGTAGGTGTTGTTCTAGGACAAAGAGTTGATAAGAAACTAAATGTTATTCAATATGCTAGTAAAACTCTAGACAATGCCCAGAGAAATTATGCTACTACTGAAAAAGAATTTTTAGCAGTTGTATTTGCTTGTGATAAGTTTAGACCTTATATCGTTGACTCTAAAGTAATTGTTCACACTGATCATGCTGCTATTAAATATCTTATGGAAAAGAAAGATGCTAAACCTAGACTTATTAGATGGGTTCTCCTACTACAATAATTTGATTTGCATATTATTGATAGAAAGGGAGTTGAGAACCCCGTTGCAGACAACTTGTCTAGGTTAGAGAATGTTCTTGATGACCCACTACCTATTGATGATAGCTTTCCTGACAAAAAATTAGCTATCATAAATGCTTCTCGTACTGCTCCATGGTATGCAGATTATGCTAATTACATTGTTGCTAAATTTATACCACCTAGTTTCACGTACCAGCAAAAGAAAAAGTTTTTCTATGATTTAAGACATTACTTCTGGGATGACCCACACCTTTATAAAGAAGGAGTAGATGGTGTTATTAGACATTGTGTACCTAAGCATGAACAGGAACAGATCCTACGCAAGTGTCACTCCGAGGCTTATGGAGGACAGCACGCTGGAGATAGAACTGCGCATAAGGTATTGCAATCCGGTTTTTATTGGCCTACTCTCTTCAAGGATGCCCGTAAGTTTGTCTTGTCTTGCGATGAATGTCAAAGAATTGGTAATATTAGTAGACGTCAAGAAATGCCTATGAATTATTCTCTTGTTATTGAACCATTTGATGTTTGGGGCTTTGATTATATGGGACCATTTCCTTCCTCTAATGGGTATACACATATTTTAGTTGTTGTTGATTACGTTGCTAAGTGGGTAGAAGCTATTCCAACTAGTAGTGCTGATCATAACACCTCTTAGATGCTTAAAGAAGTTATTTTTCCAAGGTTTGGAGTCCCTAGATACCTAATGACTGATGGTGGTTCACATTTTATTCATGGTGCTTTTCGTAAAATGCTTGCTAAGTATGATGTTAATCATAGAATTGCATCTTCATATCACCCACAGTCTAGTGGCCAAGTAGAACTGAGTAACAGGGAGCTTAAATTGATTTTGCAAAAGACTGTTAATAGATCTAGAAAGAATTGGTCCAAGAAACTTGATGATGCATTATGGGCTTATAGAACTGCATATAAAAATCCTATGGGTATGTCTCCATATAAAATGGTTTATGGAAAAGCATGTCACTTACCTCTCTAACTAGAACATAAGGCATATTGGGCCATTAAAGAGCTCAATTATGATTCCAAACTTGCTGGTGAGAAGAGGTTATTTGACATTACCTCACTTGATGAATGGAGAACTCAAGCCTATGAGAATGCCAAACTGTTTAAAGAAAAAGTTAAAAGATGGCATGACAAAAGGATACAAAAGCATGAGTTTAATGTAGGTGATTATGTGTTGCTTTTCGACTCTCGTTTAAGATTTTTTGCAGGAAAACTCCTCTCTAAATGGGAAGGGCCTTACGTTATCGAGGAGGTCTATTGTTCTAGTGCCATAAGAATCAACAACTTCGAAGGCACAAGACCAAAGGTGGTGAACGGCCAAAGAATCAAACATTATATCTTAGGTAATCCAATAAATGTTGAAACTAATGTTATTGAAACCGTGACCCCGGAGGAATACATAAGGGACACTTTCTAGGACATTCCAGACTCCGAAAAGGAATAGGTACATGGTACGGTAAGTAAACTGACTCCAAAACAGTTCTAATATCAATTTTTCTCTATTTTGGAATATTTTTAAGAAAATAGGAAAATAGGAAGTAGTCCGGGAAGGACACGAGGCGTCCACAAGGGTGGAGGGCGCGCCCTACCCCCTGGGCGCCCCCTGCCTTGTTGGCACCTCATGTGCTCTCCGGACTCTGTTTTCTTGCATGATACTTCTTTTGGTCGGTAAAAATTAATTATATAATCTCCCGAAGGTTTTGACCATCGTACCACGACAAAATCCTCTGTTTTTGTTTCGAGCTATTTTTTCTGACAGATCTAGATCACCATGACGTCTTCAAGTGCCCCCAAGGACAAGTTTTTCGAGAAGATCATCAACCCCTACCTCGCGGAGGTGCTGCAACACCCTAAAGCCATTGAGATGCGTGAGGGGGTGCTGCACATCCGTGATGTTGAGGGACCAAGGAGGACTGGAAGCGTGGAGACAAGACTCGAAGCAATGGAACAACAAGTTTTCAAGTGCCAAGGGATGGTGGAATGCGGACTCAACACCAACCACATGATGATCGCGGAGTTCACCAACAACCACAAGCTGGATGCCAAGAACATTGGGGAGACCATCTTCAAGCTTCATGAGAAAATCGAGCACCTCCAAGCCTAGATCTATGACCTGCAAAACCAAAACTGTGAGTATGAATATAGATTCAAGAGGATGAGTTTGGCTGCAGATTTGAGGATCCCGGAGACTCGATCATCCTTCTATGATGGTGAGCCTATGCCTTGGAAGATGGATGACAAGCCTACATCATCAACAACTCCATCATCACCACCTCCGAAGAAGGAGACATAAACACATGGGTATGGGCACTCCCCTTGGCAACTGCCAAGCTTGGGGGAGTTGCCCCAGTATCGTATCACCATCACACTCATATCTTTACCATTTTTCTTAGTTCATTCCTTTTAGTAATATCTTGATCTAGTAGAATAAAGTTTTGATATGATTTAGTTTTGAGTTTTGCTTTATGATCCCTCTATGTAATTGAGTCTGTGAGCTATATATAATAAAGATTAGTCCTGAGTCAAGGGCTTTGCTATCCTGCTATGATCTTGTGGGATTAAGAGAAAAAGAAAGAATAAAAAGAAATAAAAGAGATCATATTGATCTTATGGAGAGTAATGACTTCACATATAAAGAGTATGATGAATAAAAGTTGTTGAGAGTTGACAAACATAGTTTTGGCCATTGTTGCAATTAATAGGAAGTAATAAAGAAAGAGAGGTTTTCACATATAACTATACTATCTTGGACATCTTTTATGATTGTGAGCACTCATTAAAATATGACATGCTAAAGAGTTGATGTTGGACAAGGAAGACAACATAATGGGTTATGTGTTCTTATATCCAAAATAAAGTATATTGTCATGGATCATCCAACATGTTGAGCTTGCCTTTCCCTCTCATTCTAGCCAAATTCTTTGCACCAAGTAGAGATACTACTTGTGCTTCCAAATATCCTTAAGCCCGATTTTTGCCATGAGAGTCCACCGTATCTACCTATGGATTGAGTAAGATCCTTCAAGTAAGTTGTCATGTTGCATGCAATAAAAATTGCTCTCTAAATATGTATGACTTATTAGTGTGGAGAAAATAAGCTTTATATGATCTTGTGATATGGAAGCAATAAAAGCGACGGACTGCATAATAAAGGTCCATATCACAAGTGGCAATATAAAGTGACGTTCTTTTGCATTAAGATTTCATGCATCCAACCATAAAAGCACATGACAACCTCTGATTCCCTCTGCGAAGGGCCTATCTTTTATTCTTGTCTTATACATTATGCAAGAGTCATGGTGATCTTCACCTTTCCTTTTTACACTTTATCCTTTGGCAAGCACCTTGTGTTGGAAAGATCCTGATATATATATATATATATATATCCAATTGGATGTAAGTTAGCATGAACTATTATTGTTGACATTACTCTTGAGGTAAAAGGTTGGGAGGCAACACTATAAGCCCCTATCTTTCTTTGTGTCCGATTAAAACTCCATACCCATAAGTATTACGTGAGTGTTAGCAATTGTGAAAGACTAAATGATAGTTGAGTATGTGGACTTGCTGAAAAGCTCTTATATTGACTCTTTCCAATGTTATGATAAACTGTAATTGCTTCAATGACCGAGAGCATAGTTTGTTAGTCCTCAATGAAGTTTCTGATTCATACTTGACATTGTGGATAGATTATTACTTGAGCATAAGAAATCATATGACAAAATATATATATGTTGCTGTTATAAGAATGATCATGATGCCCTCATGTCCGTATTTTATTTTATCGACACCTCTATCTCTAAACATGTGGACATATTTTTCGTTATCGACTTCCGCTTGAGGACAAACGAGGTCTAAGCTTTGGGGAGTTGATACGTCCATTTTGCATCATGCTTTTATATCGATATTTATTGCATTATGGGCTGTTATTACACACAATCACAATACTTATGCCTATTCTCTCTTATTTTGCAAGGTTTACATGAAGAGGGAGAATGCCGGCAGCTGGAATTCTAGGCTGGAAAAGGAGCAAATATTAGAGACCTATTCTGCACAACTCCAAAAGTCTTGAAACTCCACGGAAGTTATTTTTGGAATTAATAAAAAATACTGAGCAAAGAAAATACCAGAGGGGGGCACTGAGGGAGTCCTGGACTAAGGGGTCCTCGGACAGCCGAACTATATACTTGGGCCGAACTGTTGGGCTATGAAGATACAAGATAGAAGACTTCTTCGCGTGTCCGGATGGGACTCTCCTTGGTGTGGAAGGCAAGCTTGGCGATTCGGATGAGTAGATTCCTTTCTCTGTAACCGACTTTGTGTAACCCTAGCCCCCTCCACTGTCCATATAAGCCGGAGGGTTTAGTCCATAGGACAACAATCATAACCTCATAGGCTAGACTTCTAGGGTTTAGCCATTACGATCTCGTGATAGATCAACTCTTGTAATACTCATATTCATCAAGATCAATCAAGCAGGAAGTAGGGTATTACCTACATAGGGAGGGCCCAAACCTGGGTAAACATTGTGTCCCCCGCCTCCCGTTACCATTAGCCTTAGACACACAGTTCGGGATCCCCTACCCGAGATCCGCCGGTTTTGACACAGACATTGGTGCTTTTATTGAGAGTTCCGCTGCGACGTTGAAGATATGCTTGATGGCTCCGTCAATCATCTACAACAACACAGTCCAGGGGGAGATTTTCCTCCCGGGACAGATCTTCGTATTCGGCGGCTTCGCACTGCGGGCCAACTCGCTTGGCCATCTAGAGAAGATCGATAGCTACACCCCTGGCCATGTCAGATTTGGAAGCCTGAATTTTGTGGCCAATATCCGCGGAGACTTGATCTTCGACGGATTCGAGCCCATGACGGCTATCCCCGGCCACCATGATGAACATGACCTAGATCTATCATCTGGCCACGCATAGGAGATAGCGCATGTGACCGCCCTGGCCCTAGAGCCGAAGCGAACTGCATCATCCGAAGACGGGAAGCTTAACCCCGCCATGGAGGCCGCAGACTCAGCGGCGCTCGAGCCGCACACAGACCCAACATCAGGCTGGGCTTGTGTCACCGGAACCTCGGACTCGTCTCCGGCCATGGGTTCCGGACCGCGTGCATCCGCGTCCATCGAACCTGATTGGGCGCCGGTCATGGAGTTCAGCTGCACAGACATCTTTCAGCACTCGCCTTTTGGCGGCGTGTTAAACTCATTAAAACCCCTCTCCTTGTCAGGGGACTCTCGGCCGAACTATCTCCGGTTCGAACGGGAAGCGGACGACGAAGAACTTCGTTTCCCACCCACCACCCACTTTGTAGCCACTGTCGATGACTTAACCGACATGCTTGATTATGACTCCGAAGACATCGACGGTATGGACGACGAAGCCGGAGAGGAGCAAGAACCACTGCCTACAGGGCGTTGGACAGCCACCTCCTCGTACGACATATACATGGTGGATACACACAAAGAAAACAACGGCGACGATGAAAATCCAGTCGAGGATAAACCTCCTAAGATACAGCCGAAGCGCCGACATCAACAACGCCGCTCTAAGCCACGTCGTAGTAAAAACAGCAATACCGTCACAGAAGAATACAACACTCCGGACGGTGCCGGAAACAACAAAGACCCTGTTGAGCCAACCTCCGAACAACAGGAATGAGAGGATGGGTGAGTCAGCCCTGGCAAACAGGCCATGAACGAAGACTCGAGGGATAGCAATTACCTTCCGCTCTCCGAGGACAAGGTGAGCCTCGGCGACGAAGATTTCATCGTGCCTGAGGAGCCCGCCGAACAGGAACGCTTTAAGCGTCAGCTAATTCCACTGCAAGAAGCCTGAAAAAGAAGCAACAACAGCTTCAAGCTGATCAAGATCTGCTCAATGAAAGATGGACTGATGTCCTGGCAGCCGAGGAATATGGCCTCGAGAGCCCAACCAAAAGCTAACCGAAGCGCAAACTGTTACCACAGTTCGACGACGAGGCGATGGAGCCCATCCTACCAAGGTACAATGCGGCTGACCGACCACCATGTGGCCGGGACAAAGCGGCACATGGAGCCGAACACCAGCCTGCACTACCTCGCCGAACAAACAAAAATACAACAGCTCGGGGATATACACATGACCCGCGGCATGACTTGGAAAACAAAGCAGGTCAGACAAGATCGATCTATAGATCACAGGGGCGTGCCTCGATGCGCGACGATGGCCATCCAGTTGAACGTGACAAACATAACCACGCCCGGGCCGAAAACCGCAGACGAACTCCATCTGAGCTACATAACGACTTGGCCCGATATAGAGGCGCCTGATACGTCTCCGTTGTATCTATAATTTTTGATTGTTCCATGCCAATATTATTCAACTTTCAAATACTTTTGGCAACTTTTTATACTATTTTTGGGACTAACATATTGATCCAGTGCCTAGTGCCAGTTCCTGTCTGGTGCATGTTTTATGTTTCGCAGAAACCCAATATCAAACGGAGTCCAAACGGGATAAAAACGGACGGAGAATTATTTTGGAATATTTGTGTCTTTTGGGAGGAAGAATCAACGTGAGACAGTGCCCGAGGGGGCCACGAGGTAGGGGGCGCGCCCCAGGGGGCAGGCGCGCCCTGGACCCTCGTGGGCACCCCGTAAGGCGGTTGACGCTCTCTTTTGCCGCAAGAAAGCTAATTTTATGAGAAAAATCTAGGAGAAATATTCACCCCAATCAGAGTTACGGATCTCCGGATATAAAAGAAACGGTCAAAAGGTAGAATCTGGGAGCACAGAAACAGAGAGAGACAGAGAGACAAATCCAATCACGGAGGGGCTCTCGCCCCTCCCACGCCATGGGAGCCAAGGACCAGAGGGGAAACCCTTCTCCCATCTAGGGAGAAGGTCAAGGAAGAAGAAGAAGAAGAAGAAGAAGAAGAAGAAGAAGAAGAAGAAGAAGAAGAAAAAGAAGAAGAAGGGGGGCTCTCTCCCCTTGCTTCCGGTGGCGCCGGAACACCGCCGGGGGCCATCATCATCACCGCGATCTTCACCAACACCTCCATCATCTTCACCAACATCTCCATCACCTTCCCCCACCTATATTCAGCGGTCCACTCTCCCGCAACCCATTGTACCCTCTACTTGAACATGGTGCTTTATGCTTCATATTATTATCCAATGATGTGTTTCCATCCTATGATGTCTGAGTAGATTTTTGTTGTCCTACCGGTGATTGATGAATTGCTATGATTGGTTTAATTTGCTTGTGGTTATGTTGCTGTCCTACTGTGCCCTCCGTGTTGCGCAAGCGTGAGGGATTCCCGATGTAGGGTGTTGCAATACGTTCATGATTCGCTTATAGTGAGTTGCTTGAGTGACAGAAGCATAAACCCGAGTAAGGGGGTTGTGGCGTATGGGATAAAGGGGACTTGATGCTTTAATGCTATGGTTGGGTTTTACCTTAATGATCTCTAGTAGTTGCGGATGCTTGCTAGAGTTCCAATCATAAGTGCATATGATCCAAGAAGAGAAAGTATGTTAGCTTATGCCTCTCCCACATAAAACTTGCTATCGGTCTAGTAAGGTAGTCAATTGCTTAGGGACAATTTCACAACACCTACCACCACTTTTCCACACTCGCTATATTTACTTTATTGCTTCTTTATCTAAACAGCCCCTAGATTATATTTACGTGCTCTTTATTATCTTGCAAACCTATCCAACAACACCTACAAAGTACTTCTAGTTTCATACTTGTTCTAGGTAAAGCGAACACTAAGCGTGCGTAGAGTCATATCAGTGGCAGATAGGACTTGAGAGAATATTGGTTCTACCTTTAGCTCCTCGTTGGGTTCGACACTCTTACTTATCGAAAGAGACTACAATTATCGCCTATACTTGTGGGTTATCAAGACCTTTTTCTGGCGCTGTTGCCGGGGAGTCATAGCGTGGGGTGAATATTCTCGTGTGTGCTTGTTTGCTTTATCACTAAGTAATTTTATTTGTTGTTCTTAGCTGTTTTCTATTTTTAGTTATGGGTAGGAAACGCAAAATACCAAAAAAATTAGTTGTACCTACTGAACCAATGGTTGAAGAACCACTCAAAATATATCACACTCCTGAAGCTTTTTACTTGGATCATCTTTGATCCCTTTGTGCTCGTGCTGAGACCCCCACTAGCTTAGTTGAGGGAAAATCTTTAGATGAGCATGCTTGTTATGTGCAACATTGTATATCTGAAAAAGGGAAACTTTTACTGGATCAAATTCATCGTTTGCAATGCTATGCTTGGAATTTATGTGAAATATATGATGTTACTTGTTGTTCTGAAAACCCTAAGAAACACCTTCCATACCAATGTGAGTTTAGTGATAATGGAATAGTATCTTTGTATGCTAAGGGTGTTTATAATTACTATGATGTTCAACAAATTGAAGAGTTTGTTGCTTTTAAGGGTGCTTATGAAATTGCTTCTTTGATTGAAAAGTATGATGCTACTCTTTACAAATCTGAAAAAATTTCCATACTTAAATATTGTTATGATAATTATGCTTCTAATGCCTATGTTAAACCATATATTGAGGACTCCTTCGCTGTCCAAGAAGAGACTAATATTTTGCAGGAGTCTATGGAAGAAGAAATTGATGAAACTGTGAGCTCATTGGATGAAAAAGATGATGAGGAGAGCGAAGAACAAAAGGAGGAAGACCGGATTAGCTACCCGTGCCCACCTTCTAATGAGAGTAACTCTTCAACTCATACATTGTTTAATTCCCCTTCGTGCTTATCGAAGGATGATTGCTATCGTGATTGTTATAGTCCCGTTGATTCTCTTGAAATATCCCTTTTTGATGATGCTTGCTATGCTTGTGGCCAAGATGCCAATATGATTTATGCTTATGGAGATGAACTTGCTATAGTTCCTTATGTTAAACATGAAATTGTTGCTATTGCACCCACGCATGATAGTCCTATTAACTTTTTGAATTCTCCCTACTACACTATATCGGAGAAGTTTGTGCTTATTAAGGATTATATTGATGGGTTGCCTTTTACTACTACCCATGATGATTTTTCTAGATATAATATGCATGTGCTTGCTGCTCCTACTTGCAATTATTATGAGAGAGGAACTATATATCCACCTCTCTATGTTTCCAATATGATAAAATTGCAAGAAACTGCGTATACTATGCATTGGCCTTTACTATGTGTGCCTGAATTGTTCCTTTATGACATGCCGATGCATAGGAAGAGAGTTAGACTTTGTTGTTGCATGATATATGTTACTTTGTGCTCACTACTAAATTACAAATCATTGTTAATTAAAATTGGCTTTGATATACCTTAGGATCCGGGTGGATTCATTACTTGAGCACTATATGCCTAGCTTAATGGCTTTAAAGAAAGCACTGCCAGGGAGACAACCCGGAAGTTTTAGAGAGTCATTTATTTCTGGTGAGTGCTTTAATTTAGTTTAAAAACAAAAAAATAAAGAGGGAAACCTAAAACTTTTTCAAAAAGAAAAGCGAAAGTGAGAGAGACAAGCATTGTTGAAGTGGGAGAGCTCCTTGAACTTTGTTCATGCTCACGGAAACTTGTGAATCCTAATTACAGAAACTTTTCATCAAAAATAATTATCCCCTTGTACAATTCCATTGTATTATAAAAATAATGTGCCAAGGTTTGCCTTTAGGATGTTTACAATGCTTGTTGGTTCGTACGGTGCAGGACGGAAACTTTGTCTGTAGTGCGCGATTTTACATTTTTTATTGGAATGCCAAACGGTTCTGATTCCTTTTGCACTGTCTTGCTGTACAAATTTTATTATTTTTCCTAATCTTGGTAGAATTTTTTGGTACCAGAAGTATGGTGAATGTTCAGATTGCTACAGACTGTTCTGTTTTTGACAGATTCTGTTTTTTGATGCATAGTTTGCTTGTTTTGATGAAACTATCAATTTCTATCAGTGGATTAAGCCATGCAAAAGTTATATTACCATAGACACAATGCAAAAACAAAATATGAATTGGTTTGGAACAGTGCTTAGAGTGGTGATTTGCTTTATTATACTAACGGATCTTATCGAGTTTTCTGTTGAAGTTTTGTGTGGATGAAGTGTTTGATCAAGGAGGTCTCGATACGAGGAAAAGGAAGACAGGCAAGAGCTCAATCTTGGGGATTCCCAAGGCACCCCAAGTGAATATTCAAGGAGACTCAAGCGTCTAAGCTTGGGGATGCCCCGGAAGGCATCCCCTCTTTCTTCAACAAGTATCGGTATGTTTTCGGATCCGTTTCGTTCATGCGATATGTGCAAGTCTTGGAGCGTCTTTTGCATTTAGTTTTCACTTTTCTTTTATGCACCATGCTGGTATGAGATAGTCCTTGGTTTATTTATAGAATGCTCATTGCACTTCACTTGAATCTTTTGAGTATGGCTTTATAGAATGCTTCATGTGCTTCACTTATATCCTTTGAAGTTTGGATTGCCTGTTTCTCTTCACATAGAAAACCGCCATTTGTAGAATGCTCTTTTGCTTCACTTATATTTGTTAGAGCATGGGCATATCTTTTGTAGAAAGAATTAAACTCTCTTGCTTCACTTATATCTATTTAGAGAGATGACAGGAATTGGTCATTCACATGGTTAGTCATAAAATCCTACATAAACTCATAGATCGCTGAATATGATATGTTTGATTCCTTGCAATAGTTTTGCGATATAAAGGTGGTGATATTAGAGTCATGCTAGTGGGCGACTGTGGATTAGTAAAAATACTTGTGTTGAGGTTTGTGATTCCCGTAGCATGCACATATGGTGAACCGCTTTGTGATGAAGTTGGAGCACAATTTTATTTATTGATTGTCTTCCTTATGAGTGGTGGTCGGGGACAAGCGATGGTCTTTTCCTACCAATCTATTCTCCTAGGAGCATGCGCGTGGTACTTTGTTTTCAATGGCTTGTAGATTTTTGCAATAAGTATACGAGTTCTTTATGACTAATTTTGAGTCCATGGATTATACGCACTCTCACCCTTCCACCATTGCTAGCCTCTCTTGTGCCGCACAACCTTCGTCGGTGCATCCAAACCCCGTGATATGATACGCTCTATCACACATAAGCCTCCTTATATCTTCCTCAAAACAGCCACCATACCTACCTATCATGGCATTTCCATAGCCATTCCGAGATATATTGACATGCAACTTCCATCATCATCATATACATGACTTGAGCATTCATTTTCATATTGCCTTGCATGATCGTAAGATAGCTAGCATGATGTTTTCATGGCTTGTACGTTTTTTGATATCTTTGCTATGCTAGATCATTGCACATCCTAGTACACCGCCGGAGGCATTCATATAGAGTCATATCTTTGTTCTAGATATCGAGTTGTAATATTGAGTTGTAAGTAAATAAAAGTGTGATGATCATCATTACTAGAGCATTGCCCCAGTGAGGAAAGGATGATGGAGACTATGATTCCCCCACAAGTTGGGATGAGACTCCGGGTTTAAAAAAAAGGAGAGGCCAACAAAGCCTAAATAAAAAAAGAGGCCAAAGAAGCCTATTCAAAAAAATGAGAGAAAAAGAGAGAAGGGGCAATGTTACTATCCTTTTACCACACTTGTGCTTCAGAATGGCACCATGTTCTTCATAGAGAGAGTCTCCTATGCTTTCACTTTCATATACTAGTGGGAATTTTCATTATAGAACTTGGCTTGTATATTCCGATGATGGGCTTACTCAAATGCCCAAGGTCTTCATGAGCAAGCAAGTTGGATGCACACCCACTTAGTTTCAGTTTGAGCTTTCATACACTTATAGCTCTTAGTGCATCTGTTGCATGGCAATCCCTACTCCTCGCATTGACATCAATTGATGGGCATCTCCATAGCTCGTTGATTAGCCGCGTCGATGTGAGACTTTCTCCTTTCTGTCTTCTCCACATAAACCTCCACCATCATATTCTACTCCACATATAGTGCTATGTCCATGGCTTGCGCTCATGTATTGCGTGAGGGTTGAAAAGGCTGAAGCGCGTTAAAAAGTATGAACCAATTGCTTGGCTGAAACCGGGGTTGTGCATGATGGGAGTATTTTGTGTGATGAAAATGAAGAATGGCCTAACTATATGTTTTTGTAGGGATAGCGTTCTTTAGCATTGATATTTTGAAAGACATGATTGTTTGTTGTGATACCCTAAGTATTATTGTTTTTATGTCAAATATTGATAGACTATTGCTTTGAATCACTCGTGTCTTAATATTCATGCCATGATTAGATTACATGATCAAGATTATGCTAGGTAGCATTCCTCATCAAAAATTATCTTTTTTATCATTTACCTACTCCAGGACGAGCAGGAATTAAGCTTGGGGTTGCTGATACGTCTCCGTCGTATCTATAATTTTTGATAGTTCCATGCCAATATTATTCAACTTTCATATACTTTTGGCAACTTTTTATACTATTTTTGGGAGTAACATATTGATCCAGTGCCAGTACCTATTTGTTGCATGTTTTATGTTTCGTAGGAACCCAATATCAAACGAAGTCCAAACGGGATAAAAACGGGCGGAGAATTATTTTGGAATATTTGTGATTTTTGGGAGGAAGAATCAATGCGAGACAGTGCCCGAGGGGGCCACGAGGCAGGGGGCGCGCCCTGGACCCTCGTGGGCACCCTGTAAGGCGGTTGACGATCTTCTTTTGCCGCAAGAAAGCTAATTTTATGAGAAAAATCTGGGCAAAAGATTCACCCCAATCGGAGTTACGGATCTCCGGATATAAAAGAAACGGTGAAAAGGCAGAATCTGGGAGCGCAGAAACAGAGAGAGACAGAGAGACAGATCCAATCTCGGAGGGGTTCTCGCCCCTCCCACACCATGGGAGCCAAGGACCAGAGGGGAAACCCTTCTCCTATCTAGGGAGAAGGTCAAGGAAGAAGAAGAAGAAGGGGGGCTCTCTCCCCCTTGCTTCCGGTGGCGCCGGAACGCCGCCGGGGGCCGTCATCATCACCGCGATCTTCACCAACACCTCCATCATCTTCACCAACATCTCCATCACCTTCCCCCATCTATATTCAGCGGTTCACTCTCCTGCAATCCATTGTACCCTCTACTTGAACATGGTGCTTTATGCTTCATATTATTATCCAATGATGTGTTGCCATCCTATGATGTCTGAGTAGATTTTCGTTGTCCTACCGGTGATTGATGAATTGCTGTGATTGGTTTAATTTGCTTGTGGTTATGTTGCTGTCCTATTGCGCCCTCCATGTCGCGCAAGCGTGAGGGATTCCCGCTGTAGGGTGTTGCAATACGTTCATGGTTCGCTTATAGTGGGTTGCTTGAGTGACAGAAGCATAAACCCGAGTAAGGGGGTTGTGGCGTATGGGATAAAGGGGACTTGATGCTTTAATGCTATGGTTGGGTTTTACCTTAATGATCTTTAGTAGTTGCGGATGCTTGCTAGAGTTCCAATCATAAGTGCATATGATCCAAGAAGAGAAAGTATGTTAGCTTATGCCTCTCCCACATAAAACTTGCTACCGGTCTAGTAAGGTAGTCAATTGCTTAGGGACAATTTCACAACACCTACCAACACTTTTCCACACTCGCTATATTTACTTTATTGCTTCTTTACCTAAACATCCCTAGTTTATATTTACGTGCTCTTTATTATCTTGCAAACCTATCCAACAACACCTACAAAGTACTTCTAGTTTCATACTTGTTCTAGGTAAAGCGAACACTAAGCGTGCGTAGAGTCGTATGAGTGGCAGATAGGACTTGAGAGAATATTTGTTCTACCTTTAGCTCCTAGTTGGGTTCGACACTCTTACTTATCGAAAGAGGCTACAATTATCCCCTATACTTGTGGGTTATCAGCGCCGCACACCCCCTTTGCTTCACTGACGAAGTAATGGGACACGATTTCCTAGAAGGGTTTAAACCTGTGAACATCGAATCATATGATGGTACAATAGACCCCGCGGTATGGATTGAGGACTTTCTTCTCCATATTCATATGGCCCGCGGTGATGATCTTCACGCCATCAAATACCTCCCGCTCAAACTCAAGGGACCACCTAGATACTGGTTAAACAGTCTGCCCGAAAACTCCATTGGTAGATGGGAGGAATTGGAGGACGCCTTCCTCGACAACTTCCAAGGCACATATGTCCGACCTCCGGATGCCGATGACTTAAGTCACATAATCCAACAGCCCGGGGAGTCAGCCAGGAAATTCTAGACTCGGTTCTTAACTAAAATGAACCAGATCATCGACTGTCCGGACGCCGAAGCCCTAGCGGCCTTTAAGCACAACATCCGCGACGAATGGCTGGCCAAACACCTTGGCCAGGAAAAACCGAAGTCCATGTCAGCCCTTACGGCACTCATGACCCGCTTCTGTGCCGGCGAAGGCAGCTGGCTAGCGTGTAGCAACAACAATACAAGCGAACCTGGCACTTTTGAAGCCAAAAACAACACCTAGGGCTGGAAAAAAAGCTCCAAGCTCGCGAACTAAACAAGTAGCTCATGACTCGGCTCGAATCGACTCGAACTCGAAGACTAACGAGTCGAGCCGAGCTTTAGTTTAAGATCGTTTATAGACCAAGTTAAACGAGCCAATCTCACGAGTACTCGTGTAACTCGTTAGGCTCGATACAATAGATCAGCCACTCCCAATACAAAGAAAGATCAGCCACTAAACAACCTATGTCCCAGGGACACAACCCAAGGCCCAGCCGTTGAAGGCCTAGCCTCCTAGGAGACTCGTGCGTTACAAGGAAATTACAATTGTTTAGTGATATATATGATTAATACATACATAATCATTCTTATCGTATTTGAGGGTTTATGTCTATATCTTTAATGAGCTTAACAAGCTAAATGAGTCCGCTCGTGAGTTATATGAGTCGAGCCAATCTTAGGTTTGACCTCGTTATAGTAACGAGTCAAGTCGAGCTAGCTAGTTAATGGAACGAGCTCTAGCGAGTCGAGCCGATCTGGCTCGACTCGGCTCGAGTTCCATCCCTAACAGCACCGGCAGGCCCCGACACAATAGACATAAGCGTCAAAACAACGGTGATAACACCGAAGACACGGCGGTCAACGCCAAATTTAGTGGCTCTAAGTCCGGCCAGCGGAAAAAGCCATTCAAGAGAAATAATCCGAGCCCGTCCAGTCTGGATCGCATACTAGATAGACCATGCCAAATCAATGGCACTCCTGATAAACCAGACAATCATACCAACAGGGAATGTTGGGTCTTCAAACAGGCTGACAAGTTAAATGCCGAGAATAAGGAGAAAGGGTCGCAAAGGGATGATGATGACGACGAGCCCCGACCACCAAACACAGGGGGACAGAAGAAATCCCCCCCCCCAAGTCAAAACGGTGAACATGATATACGCCACCCATATCCCCAAGAGGGAGCACAAGCGTGCGCTCAGGGACGTCTACGCGATGGAGCCAGTCGCCCCAAAGTTCAACCCATGGTCCTCCTGTCCGATCACCTTCGATCGCAGGGACCATCCGACCAGTATCCGTCATGGCAGTTCAGCCGCACTGGTCCTCGACCCAATTATTGATGGATTCCACCTCACGCGAGTCCTCGTGGATGGTGGCAACAGCCTAAAGCTGCTCTATTAGGATACAGTGCACAAAATGGGTATCGATTCCTCAAGGATCAAGCCCACAAAAAACACCTTTAAAGGTGTCATACCAGGTGTAGAGGCCTGCTGTACGGGCTCAATCACACTGGAAGTGGTCTTGGATATTGTCCCCTTTCGCAGTGGCTATCATGCACTGCTCGGACGAATCGCATTCGCTCGATTCAATGCGGTGCCGCACTACACCTACCTCAAGCTCAAGATACCCGGACCACGTGGTGTCATAACGGCCAACGGAAACACGGAACGCTCCCACCGTACTGAGGAGCACACCGCGGCCCTTGCAGCAGAAGTACAGAGTAGCCTTTTTAGGTAGAACCTCAATTCGGCAGTAAAGCTCCCGGACACCGTCAAGCGAGTCCGAACTACTCTACAGCAGGACTGTCCGGCTCGTCCTGAGCTTGACTAGCAATTCGGCCTCCGTCCCAGTCCCAATCAAGCGATGATATTTGTGCCACGCGTACATAACTACGCACTCAAAATACCATAGGCATGGACGGAGGCACAACTAGACCGTGGTCCATAATGTGGCTCAACCGCTCCCAGACCCGCATACCTTCACTTTTTCTTTTTCATTTCAGGTTCTTCTCTTCCTGAGGCTTTTCTAATAATCTGATCATCGGACCCATCACGGGACGAATACACCAAGAAGGCAAGGAGCTTTGACGTACAAGGGAATCCCCAGGTGGTCTCTACTAATGATCATTATACCTATTTTAAATACACGCACGCAGCTCGCCCTTTGTCATGGCATGTCAAATAGCCTTATTTGCTTATGCCTTGATGTATTAATCAAATTACAATGGAAAATAACTTGCGGCTCAATATTTGCGGCGTCAGCTTATGACTTGATTTTTTCCTTGTCTTTGTATTTTTTATCAATTGCACCCGTACACTCTGGTACGCCTTAATTCGCCAGGTGCTTCATCACGCCCCACAATATGATAATAAAGTCTGAACACTTTTTCAGTACAGTTTGGCACCCCGAACTTATAGCATTATATGCATCGGCTCTAAATCATGTCTTTGGTCAATAGTTGGGTTGCCCGGCTCCTATGCTTACTACCTTACGTTCCGCTATATCGGCTAGGGTAGTAAAGGGAGAACTACTGCGATTGTGTCCCGGTTCTTCCGGACGAGCACCTCAGTAGAGAAAGCCGAAAACTGACTGTCATGATGCGGCCAGAGCTGGTCAGCTGTTCGAGAGGTCTCAAATCCTTAGAGATTTTTCTGCGTTATGTGAGGAATCGGTTTTTATCCGATTAGGCGTGTATAGCGCCCCAATTTCGGACTTCCGAACACCAAGGGCTGTGCCAAAATTTTCATTGTCAAACTCCTATGGCTAAGTGAGGGTGATAAAGCTGTATAGTCTGATTGCCTTGTTCGTTTCGCTAAACACCTCCTTTAAGGACCAAAATTTGGAGTAAAGAGTGTTTAGATTTATCTCGAACACCCCCGTACCATCTACGTGGGGGTAGAAGCCGATGACTGGCCAACTCTCAGATTTCATAAACGGCCGCACAGGAGGTAAAATTTTAAGTAAGCAATCATTATATACATGACGATCTTGTTTCATATTACTGGACATGATAACATAAATGTTTTCATGGGAATATGATATCCTTGGCACATTGCTCCGCCACAAGGCGGGATCCCTCCAGGACACTATCAAAATATAGTTCAGGTCGGCGGTGCTCCTTGCCCTCAGGCGGCCCCTTGGTCATCAGCTTCGTGGCGTCCATCTTCGCCCAATGCATCTTCACGCGGGCAAAGGCCCTCCGCGCGCCTTCTATACAGACCGACCGCTTGATGGCTTCAAGCCGTGGGCAGGCACTCACAAGCCGCTTCACAAGTCCGAAGTAGCTGCTGGGCATGGGCTCGGCAGGCCATAGCCGGATTATTAAGTCCTTCATGGCTAGTTTGGCCGCCTTATGCAGCTCGACTAGCTGTTTCAGCTGGTCGCTAAAGGGCACTGGATGTTCTGGTCCAAGGTATTGAGACCAAAATAGCTTCTCCGTAGAGCTCCCTTCTTCGGCTCGATAGAATTCTACAGCGTCTGATATGCTGCGCGGCAGATTCGCAAACGCCCCTGGAGAGCTCCAAATCCGGGTAAGTAAAAGGAACGTCTCCTTCACATATCTGCTTTGCATAATGAAAGCCTTACCCGCCATAATCTTCTTGGACGCTTGGATTTCCTGGAAGGCACCCTGGGCTTCGACTCGGGCATCTTGTGTGCTCTGGCGGGCCTTGGCAAGTTCGGACTCTTGATTTTTAAAATCCCGCTCCAAGGACTCGTACTTCTTGACGGCGTCCTGGACCTCTTGCTGGACCTCGCTGACCCGGGCCTCTTGCTTCTCGTGCGCGGCTCGTTCTTTGGCCGCTTTGTCCTCGGCCTCGGCTAACGCCTTCTTGAGGGCCGCTACTTCGGTCGTGGCCCCTAATAAAGTTCATGACACTTTAGTCAGCATGAACCATTCATCCTTCCTAAATATATACACAGGTTACTACATACCTTGGCTATCCTCCAGCTGCTTCTTCACGAGGCCGATCGGCCCGCTCAAGGTTCTGCTTCAGTCCGGAGACCTCCGTAGTATGAGCGGCAGCAGCCAGCAGCGACGCTTGCTTGTTCACATAGACATTTTGGATTAGACTCCTGCAAAAATTATTTGATCCTCTGTCCGGTTTTTTCTTTCCGAACACCGCACGGAGTATCAGGGGCTACTGTCTACACTGTGACATTCCTTTTACAATTATATTACTTACCTCAAAGCCTGTTAGAAGGCTAGTGCAGGCTTCAGTCAGTCCACTTTTGGCGGACTGGATCTTCTCAATCACCGTACTCATAAGAGTACGGTGTTCTTCAACAATGGAAGCGCCTCGCAGCGCTTCCAGCAATCTATCCGGTGTCTCCGGATGGACGGAGGTCACTGGTGGAGTTGGCTCACCCCCTCGTTCGAAAGAGGTGGCTTGCCTAAATCCAGAGCCACTTGGGTCTCTGGAGTTGTATTCGGCTGGGGGCCGAATTGGATACGGCCCCCGTCGTCGGTGTCCATAGGGGTCTGTCCCCCCATGTGTTCGGCAACCGGGGTTTTACCCTCCGGCACCACCGAGACGGCCTCATGAGCCTCTCCCTGGCCTGGGATCCTTTGATACAACACCTTGGTGTTGTCCGCGGCCTTGAGGGAGGAGGCCGTCAGAATGGACCCGCTGTTCATCGCCGACGGGTCCAGTGATCCCTCTGAAGAGGAGGATAGCTCGATGCTGGACCGAGCTGGACTGCAAGTGCACGATCCGGTACATTAAAAACAATAAAGTAAAAAAGGCTGGATATATTACTGTGTCCGGGCACTTATGATTTGGCCAGGGGCTTGACCCTGGGCTCCCACTCCCCGCCGCTGTTGGTGGCTGCTGCGGAGTTGTCCGGAAGGGAAGTTTTCCCCTTCTTGGACGCCTCGGCCTCCTTGTGTGTGGAGGTCATCCTCTTCTTTCTTCCCCCAACAGGTGGGGGTGGATTTCCTCTTCTTCTTCCTCCTCCTCCTCCTCGTCTCCGGCGACGGAGGAGTGATCCTCAACGTCTTCGGACATTGCGTCCGAAGCACCCTTGCAACGAAGACCATCTCTGGTCCCCTTGGCCGTCTTCTTGGCCTTCTTCTCCGGCACCTCATAAGGCACCGAAAACAACATCTTCATCAGAAGTGGGGTTTCTTGGTCTTCAGGTAGTGGAGCTGGACAGTTAATCCGCCCTGCTATCTCTATCCAGGCCTGAAAAAGTTGGTTGGGAGGCTCAGATTCCTTCCTCAAATATGCCAGTAAAGGGTATACCTTAAAAACATGAAAGAACTTACCGGATTAGCCTGGCGTTTTAAGCTAAGCCCACGATCCTCGGTCGTGGGCGGTGGTGTCTCGCCAGCCTTGAAGAGCACCTTCCAGATGTCTTCATGCATCGTGCCGAAGAGCTCTAGTAGTGTCTGGTGCTTGGCCGGATCGAACACCCACAAATAGCAAGTCCGGCGTTGGCATGTAAGGATCCGGCGAACGAGCATAACCTGGATCATGTTGACGAGCTTGATTCTCTTGTTTATCATGTTCTGGACGCACGTCTGGAGCCCTGTCAGCTCGTCCGAAGAGCCCCAGGCCAGGCCTCTCTCTTGCCAAGAGGTGAGCCGCATCGGGACTCCGGATCGGAATGCGGGGGCCACCACCCAGTTGGTGTTGCGCGGCTCGATGATGTAGAACCCCGATTGCCACCCCTTTATAGTCTCCACAAAGGAGCCTTCAGGCCAGGTGACATTGGGCATCTTGCCCACCATGGCGCCTCCGCACTCTGCTTGTTGGCTGCTCACCACCTTTGGCTTCACATTGAAGGTCTTCAGCCATAGGCCGAAGTGAGGTGGGATGCGGAGGAAGGCCTCGCACACGACAATAAATGCTGAGATGTTGAGGATAGAGTTGGGGGCCAAATCATGGAAGTCCGGCCCGTAGTAAAACATCAGTCCGCGGACAAACGGGTGGAGAGGGAATCCCAGCGCGCGGACGAAGTGTGTGAGGAACACAACCCTCTCATGGGGCTCTGGGGTAGGGACGATCTGTCCCTTGGCTAGAAGTCGGTGAACAATTTCCTTGGCTAGGTACCCAGCCTCCCGGAGCTCCTTGATGTCCTTCTTCTTGACGGAGGAGGCCATCCACTTGCCTCCACCTCCAGATCCGGACATGATTGGAGTGCTTTTTTGGGCGGAGAGGGCGTGGGTGTGAAAAGGTGAATCCTTATCTGATGCGGAGCATCCTACGGACATCACCATGTCAAGAGCCCATTTGGCAAGTGACACGTGCGACAGTTACTTCACACACACTAAGGTGAATCATCTCCTTTACACGTGCTCACTTGACCCCTTCGAGGATGGCATACTACTTGACACTTCTCCCGTGTGCATGCATAGGTATTGTCGGAACTTCACGGACGACGAGGAGGAGTGCAAGCGCCAAGGAACGAGTACACCATCCGCGAGGGAAGCGTGGAAGAGAAGACGGAAGAAAGGAAGAAGAAGAATGGAGCAAGACTGGAGTTGCCCAGATCATCCGGACACCCAGCCGGACGATCCGGACCGAGCCCGGACGATCCGGACGACCTCTCGGACGATCCGGCTAACGTGCCCGAAGACAACAGAAGCTGCTCGACGGTCGCCCGGATCATCCGGACCCCCGACACCCGAATCATCCGGGCCACCATCCGGATCATCCAGACC
The DNA here is from genome assembly GCA_021437245.1 of Aegilops speltoides. Taxonomy (NCBI): domain Eukaryota; kingdom Viridiplantae; phylum Streptophyta; class Magnoliopsida; order Poales; family Poaceae; genus Aegilops; species Aegilops speltoides. The sequence continues at coordinate 143,744,640 of CM038146.1, forward strand.
CCGCCTGCGTGCGTGACTTGGGCCGAAGCCCGTGTACCCCTTCGCCCCTCACTTACCCCTTCGCCCCTTGGGCTATAAATAGACCTCCTCCACCTCCTTTCTAGGGTTAGCAAAGTGATAGCTCATTTGTATGTGAGCTTTGCTCCTACCTATCTCTACTCTTGAGAGAGAGAGACCACTACTCCATTGGAGGCCAAGACCTCCATCTAGGAGAAGATCCTGCGGGATATCATCAAGACCCCCTTGTGGGAAGATCCATCTAGGATATCATCAAGACCTCCTCTTGGAGATGAACCTTACCTTGTATCTTTCCCTTTGTTGTTCATGTACCTTGTGATCTTGTGTGTTTGATTGTCTAGTGGATGTGTGATTTGGACTTGTTCTTGAGTGTTTCCCCTTGTGATTTCTCCCCGTTCTTCCCCGTGTTCATCGTGTTCTTCGAGGGATCCCACTCCAAATGTGAAAGATCGACTCTATAGGGTTCCACCCTACATCATATGGTATCATGAGCCACGTTGATCACGTATTTGGAGTCCCTCCCACCGTTTTCTAGCCTTCTTTTGCTTGATTTCGTCCTAAATCCGAAAATCCCCACCAAAAATAGCCCCAAAATTTTTTGTGATTTGTTGGTTTGATGATGTTTTGTTGATTTTGATCCGTGGATTTGCTTGGTTTCAAGTGGATCTAGCATTTCCCCAAGTTTCCGCACCTTCCATCCACGAAATCTCGTCAATTTTGACCCCAAAATCCCCAAATTCCGCCCAAAAATTCGTCTCCGAGAGGAAATCCCGAGCAGTTTGACCTGCCCGGATCATCCGGACCTTCTCCCGGATCATCCGGACATCTCCCGGATCAGCTGGACGCTCCCCCGGACGTCCGGATACCCCACGCACCCAGAAAACAGAACCGGAGCTGACGAACCCGGATCATCCGGATGTACACCCGGATCATCCGGACCTAGCCCGGATCATCCGGACCTCCTCCCGGATGTCCGGTTAACCCTGAAACTGACACGGCTGAAATTTTGTTTTGGTCATAACTAATTCATCCGGAGTCCGATTTTAACGTTCTTTAGCTCGTTTTGAAGCTCTTGACATCCCCCATCCCACAAAAATACCACCAACATCATTTGACTCCATCATATTTTCTGAAATTTGGCAAGTTTGCCTAGGCCCTCCACCATATCATCCGCATAGCCACCACCGACTTCCGCAACCTAACCAAATTTGTTCACCATAGCATTTGAGGTTGTTTGAGTAGTGACTTTAGTCTCCTAAGGTGTTTCGGCTACTTAGGGACGGTTGCTTCTTTATCAACCACCACCATACCTTCCGCATAGGCTTACCCACCATACACTTTCGCCATCCCAAACTTAACCAATTTTGTTTGTGTTGTGAGTTGTGTCTCCTAAGGTGTTTCGGCTACTTAGGGACCGTGTGCTTCCAACTCTTACATCATGTATAGCCCATCATCCCACTTCCGCATTGCCAAGAGCAAACCACCACCGCTTTCCGCTACCACCATTTGACATTTGTCATTTGAGATTTTGAGTTTGCGGTTTTTCCGTTTCCTAAGGTGTTTCGGCTACTTAGGGACGAGTCTCCATCATCTTGGTATCTACACCAAGAACACCGCCACTCATCATCGCAAAGGACGGTAACCTCGACGACACCTTTGTATATTCCCTTGCAATTGCATTGTTAACCCCTAGCCCATTTTGCGTTACTTGCCTATCGAGACTAGCCATTTGAGTATTGCCGGCAACGTGACTTGTGCACATTAGTGGTCTACACCATCCATTGCATACATACCATATCATCTTGGTATCATATCATCCATTGTGCCTCAAGTTTGTTCCCGCATATACACAATTGCTATCTTGGTTTGTGCATTGTGCAAAAGTGGCCAGAGAAAAAAAAAAGAAGAGAAAAAGCTTTTAAGCAAAAAGAGAGCAAAGAGCTCGTGAGCAAGTGCCATAGCATCATACCCCATTGAACATAAGAGCCATACCAAAATCTACATCATATGATATCATGCTTGAGAGAAACACCGGGAACCATACATACATAGCATACTTGGGATAGAAAGAATATCCATTTTGCATCTTATAGGTTGTGCACAAGTGTCGTATCCGCCTATTGAGCAATCGTGCTAGCGTCTCTCTTGAGTTGTGCAACACGAGCATTTTCCGTGGATTCCACATTTTGTGCTCATTCCTTGGTTGCACGACCCCATTTATCTATCCGTGTGTGTGTTTTCGTGTGCCATTCTTTGCTATTGGTCCATTTGTTTCACTTGCGAATTTGTGAATCTTTTTCAACATTATTGACTCTTGCTAACATTTTGCATCAAATTTTTGTGCCACTATCCTCACCGAGCTCTACCATAAGCTTTACTTGATAGGTGTGAGTGAACAAGTCCGGTACCAATTCCACTATTCTTTCATCTCACATTGAGTGACACGAGATACATCCTCAACTTTGGGAAAAGGTAACTTGGTATTTTTTATCTCATTTCCTACTCACCTCTACTCGAGTCTTGTGATGGATAGGCAAGGCATTTCATCTTCGGTCTACAACAACAACGACGAGTTCGATGCCATGAACAAAAACTCCGACGCCAAGATGCAAGCTAAAATGGAGGAGATCAAAGCCCTCATCAAGTCGTACAAGCGATCTTCCTCATCTTCGAGAAGACGCTCAAGAGCACATGCTTCCGAGCTACCATCTCCGGCAAGATCACATCGGCATCGACACCATCACCAACAAGAACGTGAAGGTCAAGAGCTCTACATCAACAACCGCTCAATGACTTCACCATCTCCCTTGGCATCTTCGCCAAGCGACTTCAAGGCATCTTCGCCACGGACATCGGCATCTTCGCCAACAAGAACCCCAAGACTACGCTCAAGAGAAGCTCCCAAGCTCAAGTCTGCGACTTCCACGAGCTACTACGACCTCGACATCGACCACGCGATTCCTTTCTATGGGACTCAAGAACCCGAGGAGTACCTCGAGTGGGAGCGTTTGATGGACGACTACCTCAAGCTACATCAAGTTCGTCCTGAAGATCAAGTGAAGTGCGCCACAAGAAACTTCCACGACTACGCCTCGACATGGTGGCTTCACACACCTTCGGAGAGCTACGAGATGAGTTGGCCCAAGACGAAGAGAGCTTTACGGCGAGATTTTGTGCCTCCAACCTACACGGAACAACTTCGACGCCAATTGGAGAACACCACCCAAGGATCCAAGTCCATCGACAAGTACTTCAAGGAGATGATGATTGCCTTGCGACGAGCCGGCGTGGATGACCCCATTTCGATGAAGTTCCACTTCATGATGGGATTGCACAACGACATCTCCAAGACCATCTTCCTCGAGAACTACAAGTCCATCGACGACTACTACATTGGTGCTCTCAAGGCGGAACAAGAACTCATGAAGGCCAAGGCTTCTCCACCCCAAGCAAACTTCGCGGCGACCAAGCTCTACGACAAGCATGAGGCTAGTACCACCACGATGTCCAAGGCCGACAAGCTCCAAGACGATGCTCCCAAGTGCGACTTCACCGTCATCCCTCTTTGTGGCATTGATGATGCCGAGTCTACTTCGACTCTTTTTCAAGACGGTGCGGCGACGAGTTCGACTACGGAGACCTTCAAGGACCAAGCTTTGGAGGCGAGCGATAAGGTGGCGAGCAAGGATGATGCTTCCATCTTTGGAGGCGAGAGTGATGATGTGCCATCTTCGGCCTTCATCTACGGCGACGGTGACGAGATGATCGAGCATGGGATTTTCCCTTCGGTCATGGAGGAGAGTGATGATGTGCCATCTTCAGCCTTCATCTACGGCGACGGTGACGAGATGATCGAGCATGGGATTTTCCCTTCGGTCATGGAGGAGAGTGATGATGTGCCATCTTCGGCCTTCATCCACGGCAATGACGACGAGATGGTTGAGCATGGGATCTTCCCTTCGACCATGGCGACGTATGATGACTTGAGTGACTTGTGCCACCATATTGAGAGTGCGAGTGACTTCACCACTAGCCCCATATATGATGAGTTGCCACAATTCCCATGTGAGGAGAGCCACAACCCCCACCACTTGAGTGAGATGAGTGACTCCACCATACGTGAGTTTGAGTGCACCTATTTTGAGGGAGTGAGTGAACCACCACATAGAGAGAGTGAGATAGTTGATAGGTCTCGTGAGGCCATTTGCATTTCTAACAACTTGACCTCTACCTCTATTGTGTCTTCTTGTTTGGTGCTAGGTCCCATTTATGATGACGCGCTGATCCTCGACGACTTCGTCCTCCCTTTGGACAAGACGATGGCCATGGTTGATTATGATGCACCGCCCACATGGTTCCATCAAGATGATGATGATGACCACCATTTGGTCTTTCCCACCTCACCTACACCACTTGAGTGGAATGACAAAGGTAACATAGGTGAAGGTGATGCTCTAGTCCCACTAGTGGACATTCTTGACATCGATTGCTTGCATGATGTTGATCCACCTATTGCCATGCTTCATGCTAGTATGATTTCCCCATGCGATGATTTGCCCATTTATGATGAGTATGATGATTCTATTGTGGAGTCTATTAGTTGTGATGCCATGTTACATAGGATTTCTTGTGACAATTCTTTAGGTCACATCATGTTTGATAATCCTCTTGACTTGTCATATGCTATGCATGAGATCAACCATATGTCTTATTTGCAATCTCTTCATAGTGACTATGCATATGCCATTAAAATAAACCCAATTTGCACATATGGCATAGATGACAAGCCCATGGTTATTGGCATTTGTTTCTCTTGTGATGATATTGATATGCTCCCTTTGCACAATTTATCTCATATGCCATGCCATGACCACCTAGCTTCGGATATGCATTGTTTTGGATGTTATCCATTTTCTCCATGTGATGTTTCCGATATTGCTCATGAGGAGACCCCCATAGTATCCTCATACATTTTAGGAGATTTTGATCCATCCCATCCATTGCATGATCCCAATACGTGTGTGCACCATATGCTCCCCATGAATAAACATGCTTTTGATGTGCCTTATACTTGTTTGCTCAATTTGTGTCCCCATCGTGTCATACATAACAACTATTCTTTCATGATGGATGACATGTTCTTATACCATGCATCAAATTTCTTTGAGCGATGCTTATCTTGTGCTAATTCACACGTGCACATACACATCATGATGGATGATGTGTACATTTACCACGCGCACAATTTCTTTAGTTTGTGTCTCTTTTGTGTAGGTACCCATGAATACTTGTCAACCTCGCAATCCCATGAGTTGACAAAACGAGCTCTAGAGAGCAATGATGACTCGGGATCCCGTGGACTATCCTTACCACCGTTCCATTCGCGCAAGGACTACGCGCATCTCTTCTACTTGGCTCTCACACGACTATGGGCCATTTACCACTTGTCACCTTATGCTCATTTTACCGTGTTCACTTTGCATGCTATGCTTGCTTCTATGCCTTTGCCATGCAATTGTGACCCTTGCTTGCATCTACCCATGTTTCATCATTATGCTACTTCTATGTGTATTTGCATGCTTGGTGGAGATCCTTGTTGCTATTACCATGTTTATCATGTGCCCCATGCTATTGTCCTCATATCTTGCTTTCATGCTTGTGCTATGACATGTGAATTATTCACACCCACTATTTGCACCAATGACATGTTTGCCATGATTCCTCCTAGTATGTTGCATCTTCGCACTACTAGCTTGCTTGACTTGATTGCTATGATTGCTTGCTATGTTGCATCACCCATGTTCCACTACTTGCTTTCTTGGGTTGATGACATATATGCTCATGCCTCTCACATGATATATCTTGATCATTGTCTCTTGTGTTATAAGTGCTCATCTCATGCGGTTGATGACAACCATCTATATGCTTTGCACATGATTCATATTGCTTCGTGTCATATATCTCCATGTGTTGCCTCTCTCATGCTAGATGATTTGCCATGTACTGAGTGCAACAATGCTTATAGTCTTGCTCATGAGATTGCCCCCATAGCATTCTCACACATGTTTGGAGATTTTGACATATTCCTCGTGAAGCATGCTTGTCTTACTTCTTTGCACCATATACCTAGTGCCATGAATTTAGCCATTGTTGCATCATATTATTCATGCACTTGTGCTTCTAATGGTTATGTGCAAAAGATAAGAACCATCATGCTGGATGATGTGTTTCTCTACCATGTGCATACGTACTTTGTTTTGTTTTGTGCATGTGTAGGATACTTGGACTTTGTGTCGACTTCCACTTCACGTGAGTTGACCTTTCGAGCTCTTGAGAGCGAGCCTCATACATTCTACCACGACTCGCTTCTACACCATATTTGCTTCCACTTCGGCATTGTGAAGAATGCACAAGGACATACTTTCAAGGTGACATCCTTCTTGAGCTTGGATATTGTGGATCATACTTCATGTGTTGCTTGCACCATTTGCACGCATGTTCGAGATATTGCTTTCTACCATGATTGCCACATTTCCATGCTTCATGACATATATACCATATGTGTTGCATCCAATTCTTGGACTACTTGCTACTATCATATGGTTGGTTGCACCAATATCATTTCTTCACATATGCCATGTACCTTTGCTTGTCACATGCTTGACTTGATTGCCTCACACATGATGAACAATTGCTCTTTCTATTGTGTTGAGTGCCACACTATATTCACTACACCCTATGCACGTTATGCTTGGATTGTCTTGCACTTGCCCCATGTGTTTAGACATTTCACTATATTTGGTGTTGTGAATGACTCTTATGCCTACCATAGACCGTTCATTGAGCTCTTTATGCATGCTTGCTATGACCTTGAGGTTGATGCTTGTTCACTTATCACATATATTTGCATCTTGACCTCCCATTTACATGTTTGTTCCCATGATGTACTTGATTGTGCTCAATTTATATGTCCAAATGTCATGACACACTTCTTTGTCAAACCATATGCTATGCTTGATGACAACACTTGTTGGGTGTATCACCTCTTGAATGCTTGGTTTTGCTCTTACGACAACCACATTTGTTTTTCCAAGTGCTTGTTATCTTTGCTACTTTTGAAGGAATTACAAGACGATGCGACATTGGAGATTGCCCATTTGGAACTTCAAGATGACAAGAACTTGGTGATCGACCACTTCTACACGGCAACGCCATCTCTTTCCCATGGTGATTTGGTTTTCGATCCGAGGTCGGATCTTTCCCAAGGGGGAGGGGATGATGCGGAGCATCCTACGGACATCACCATGTCAAGAGCCCATTTGGCAAGTGACACGTGCGACATTTACTTCACACACACTAAGGTGAATCATCTCCTGTACACGTGCTCACTTGACCCCTTCGAGGATGGCATACTACTTGACACTTCTCCCGTGTGCATGCATAGGTATTGTCGGAACTTCACGGACGACGAGGAGGAGTGCAAGCGCCAAGGAACGAGTACACCATCCGCGAGGGAAGCGTGGAAGAGAAGACGGAAGAAAGGAAGAAGAAGAATGGAGCAAGACTGGAGTTGCCCGGATCATCCGGACACCCAGCTGGACGATCCGGACAGAGCCCGGACGATCCGGACGACCTCCCGGACGATCCGGCTAACGTGCCCGAAGACAACAGAAGCTGCTCGACGAAGCCGGATCATCCGGACCCCCGACACCCGGATCATCCGGGCCACCATCCGGATCATCCGGACCCCGCCTGCGTGCGTGACTTGGGCCGAAGCCCGTGTACCCTTCGCCCTCACTTACCCCTTCGCCCCTTGGGCTATAAATAGACCTCCTCCACCTCCTTTCTAGGGTTAGCAAAGTGATAGCTCATTTGTATGTGAGCTTTGCTCCTACCTATCTCTACTCTTGAGAGAGAGAGACCACTACTCCATTGGAGGCCAAGACCTCCATCTAGGAGAAGATCCTGCGGCATATCATCAAGACCCCCTTGTGGGAAGATCCATCTAGGATATCATCAAGACCCCCTTGTGGGAAGATCCATCTAGGATATCATCAAGACCTCCTCTTGGAGATGAACCTTACCTTGTATCTTTCCCTTTGTTGTTCATGTACCTTGTGATCTTGTGTGTTTGATTGTCTAGTGGATGTGTGATTTGGACTTGTTCTTGAGTGTTTCCCCTTGTGATTTCTCCCCGTTCTTCCCCGTGTTCATCGTGTTCTTCGAGGGATCCCACTCCAAACGTGAAAGATCAACGCTATAGGGTTCCACCCTACATCATTATCCCCTTATAAAGGCAGTAAAAGTTATGCGCCTCCCTGCTCGCCTTAAAATCCGCCTATTCCCCAAGCACCGTGCAGATGACACGGTTGGGTTACCCATGCCCTTATTGATGAGAATCCCGTGATAAGGGGACATGATCTCTGCTTCGACAAGACGTGCCAATGAAACCGCGGCTCGAAATACGGAGCGTCAGGCTGAAAAATGGTTCGAATAATGACCGGGCAGTGGCATGATGTCACGCTATAAAAAGTTGTCAGTGGATTGGACTCATGAAATATTATACTCTCTACGGTTGTGTGTGGTGCTTGTTTTGCAGAGCCGGACACATTTTCTATGTTCGGAAGGCTATGTTGGGATATTCGAAGGAGAAACCCGCCTTGCAATGCCGAAGACAATCTGCGCGCCGGACTCATCGTCGTTGAAGCCTGGTTCAGGGGCTACTGAGGGAGTCCTGGACTAAGGGGTCCTCGGAAAGTCGGACTATATACTTGGGTCGGACTGTTGGGCTATGAAGATACAAGATAGAAGACTTCTTCCCGTGTCTGGATGGGACTCTCCTTGGCGTGGAAGGCAAGCTTGGCGATTCGGATGAGTAGATTCCTTTCTCTGTAATCAACTTTGTGTAACCCTAGCCCCCTCCGGTGTCCATATAAGCCAGGGTTTAGTCCATAGGACAACAATCATAACCTCATAGGCTAGACTTCTAGGGTTTATCCATTACGATCTTGTGGTAGATCAACTCTTGTAATACTCATATTCATCAAGATCAATCAAGCAGGAAGTAGGGTATTACCTCCATAGAGAGGGCCCGAACCGGGTAAACATTGTGTCCCCTGCCTCCTGTTACCATTAGCCTTAGACGCACACTTCGGGACCCCCTACCCGAGATCCGCCGGTTTTGACACTGACAGCCACCCACCATCCACGAGGGTGGGGGCGCGCCCTACCCCCTGGGCGCGCGCCCCTGCCTCGTGGGCCCCCTGGCAGGTCTCCGGTGCCCATCTTCTGCTATATGAAGTCTTTTACCCTGGGAAAAATCATAAGCAAGCTTTCGGGATGAGAAACCGCCGCCACGAGGCGGAACCTTGGTGGAACAAATCTAGGGCTCCGACGAAGCTGTTCTGCCGGGGAAACATCCCTCCGGGAGGGGGAAATAATCACCATCGTCATCACCATCGATCCTCTCATCGGGAGGGGGTCAATCTCCATAAACATATTCACCAGCACCATCTCCCCTAAAACCCTAGTTCATCTCTTGTATCCAATCTTTGTCCCAAACCTCAGATTGGTACCTGTGGGTTGCTAGTAGTGTTGATTACTCCTTGTAGTTGATGCTAGTTAGTTAATTTGGTGGAAGATCATATGTTCAGATCCTTTATGCATATTAATACCCCTCTGATTATGAACATGAATATGATTTGTGAGTAGTTACGCTTGTTCCAGAGGACATGGGAGAAGTCTTGCTATAAGTAGTCATGTGAATTTGGTATTTGTTCGATATTTTGATGAGATGTATGTTGTCTTTCCTCTAGTGGTGTTATGTGAAAACATCAACTACATGACACTTCACCATTTTTTGGGCCTAGAGGAAGGCATTGGGAAGTAATAAGTAGATGATGGGTTGCTAGAGTGACAGAAGCTTAAACCCTAGTTTATGAGTTGCTTCGTAAGGGGCTGATTTGGATCCATATGTTTCATGCTATGGTTAGGTTTACCTTAATACTTCTTTTGTAGTTGTGGATGCTTGCAGTAGGGGTTAATCATAAGTGGGATGGTTGTCCAAGAGAGGGCAGTACCCAAGAACCGGTCCACCCACATATCAAAGTATCAAAGTAACGAACGCGAATCATATGAGCGTGATGAAAACTAGCTTGACGATAATTCCCATGTATCCTCGGTAGCGTTTTCCTTCATATAAGAATTTGTCCAGGCTTGTCCTTTGCTACAAAAAGGATTGGGCCACCTTGCTGCACCTTATTTACTTTTGTTACTTGTTACCCATTACGAATTACCTTATCACAAAACTATACGTTACCGATAATTTCAGTGCTTGCAGAGAATACCTTACTAAAAACTGCTTGTCATTTCCTTCTGCTCCTCGTTGGGTTTGACACTCTTACTTATCGAAAGGACTACGATAGATCCCCTACACTTGTGGGTCATCAAGGGTCCACATCTCTAGTCCATGCCATGCCAATCATTGAACTCTCTAAAATGATCATCTTTAAAGAGCATTAGTTCAATGAGCTATATGTTGTTAAGAATTACCAAAACCACCCAGGGATTAGTTGCACTTTCACGCCCTCCACCCTTATGGCCAGGGTGTGGGCCTCCTTTGGTTGATTCTTTCGCCAATATTTTTTATTTATTCCAAAATTGATCTCCGTGAAGTCTCAGGTCATTCCGAGAACTTCTATTTCTGCACAAAAATAACACCATGGCAATTCTGCTAAAAACAGCGTCAGTCCGGGTTAGTTCCATTCAATTCATGCAAATTAGAGTCCAAAACAAGGGCAAAAGAGTTTGGAAAAGTAGATACGATGGAGACGTATCAACCACCATGCGGGAATAAGTATGGGCACTCGACGTCGTACGATTCTCTGCAAGCTCTTCAGACGTCAGCGATTGAGCGACATGTGCTCGGGTGGTCCGCATAAGCACCTGCTTTGTATAAAGAGGTAGCTAGGACTAATCCCGGCCATCCATGCAACACGCATGAGTGTAAAGGGCGATGGGCCCAAGACCCCTGAGCGCTTGGGAGGCAGACCGGCATGTTGGCCACTTTGTTGAGTCTTGGTAGGACTACAGCGTGTCGATCAGTCGAGGCCGGACATGACCCATGAAAGTGTGTTCGGCTGGAGTTAATCGAGCGTGTTGGGTAAAGTTTGTAAACCCCTGCAGGGAAGTTAATCTATTCGAATAGCCGTGTCCACGGTAACGGACGCTCGGAGTTGTATCCCAGTCTATTACAACTAGTACTGGATACTAGAGACATTAAATGGATATGATGGCTCCGGGATCGCTTTCTTGCAGGGAGTTGAGGAAGGATCTCTAGGCGTTACTACAATATACTTATTACTTATGCTATGCTGATCTGCGCTCTTCTAATGCTGCAAGATGCTAGCCTTTGATAGGCTAGGTCTTCCCTTCTATTCTGGCATTTCTGCACTTCAGTCCAATGATACAGCTCCATTCCTTTGATACTGATGCATACTTGGTATAGATCTGATGTAAGTCTTGCGAGTACTTTGGATGAGTACTCACGGTTGCTTTGTGATACGTCTCCGTCGTATCTAATTTTCCAAACACTTTTGCCCTTGTTTTGGACACTAACTTGCATGATTTGAATGAAACTAACCCGGACTGACGCTGTTTTCAGCAGAACTGCCATGGTGTTATTTTTGTGAAGAAATAAAAGTTCTCGGAATGACCTGAAAATCCACGGAGCAACTTTTCAGAATTAATAAAAAGTACAAGCGAAAGAAATAGCGTTAGGGGGCCCACACCCTGTCCACGAGGGTGGGGGTGCACCCCCTCCCCTGGGCGCGCCCCCTGCCTCGTGGTCCCCCTGGACATCCACCGACCTCAACTCCAACTCCATATATTTGCTTTCACGGAGAGAAAAATCAGAGAGAAAGTTTCATAGCGTTTTACGATACGGAGCCGCCACCAAGCCCTAATCTCTCTCGGGAGGGCTGATTTGGAGTCCGTTCGGGGCTCCGGAGAGGGGGATTCGTCGCCGTCATCATCATCAACCATCCTCCATCACTAATTTCATGATGCTCACCACCGTGCGTGAGTCATTCCATCGTAGGCTTGCTGGACGGTGATGGGTTGGATGAGATTTACCATGTAATCAAGTTAGTTTTGTTAGGGTTTGATCCCTAGTATCCACTATGTTCTGAGATTGATGTTGCTATGACCTTGCTATGCTTAATGCTTGTCACTAGGGCCCGAGTGCCATGATTTCAGATCTGAACCTATTATGTTTTCATGAATATATGTGAGTTCTTGATCCTATCTTGCACGTCTATAGTCACCTATTATGTGTTATGATCCGACAACCCCGAAGTGACAATAATCGGGATACTTCTCGGTGATGACCGTAGTTTGAGGAGTTCATGTATTCACTAAATGCTAATGCTTTGGTCCGGTACTCTATTAAAAGGAGGCCTTAATATCCCTTAGTTTCCATTAGGACCCCGCTGCCACGGGAGGGTAGGACAAAAGATGTCATGCAAGTTCTTTTCCATAAGCATGTATGACTGTATTCGGAATACATGCCTACATTACATTGATGAATTGGAGCTAGTTATGTGTCAACCTATGTTATAACTATTACATGAGGAATCGCATCCGACATAATTATCCATCACTGATCCAATGCCTATGAGCTTTTCACATATTGCTCTTTGCTTATTTACTTTACCGTTTCTACTGTTACAATTACTACAAAACTGCTATCATTACTTTTATCACTATTACCGTTACTTCCATACTACTTTGCTACTAAATACTTTGCTGCAGATACTAAGTTATCCAGGTGTGGTTGAATTGACAACTCAACTGCTAATACTTGAGAATATTCTTTGGCTCCCCTTGTGTCGAATCAATAAATTTGGGTTGAATACTCTACCCTCGAAAACTGTTGCGATCCCCTATACTTGTGGGGTATCAAGACTATTTTCTGGCACCGTTGCTGGGGAGCATAACTCTATTCTTTGAGTCACTTGGGATTTATATCTGCTGATTACTATGAGGAACTTGAAAGACGAAAGAACTAAGATTTATCCCTCAACTACGAGGGAAGGTAAGGAACTGCCATCTAGCTTTGCCGTAGATTCTCCTTCTGTTATGAGTAAGCTTGCGACACCTAAACCTGCTACTGCTATGAATTCTGATATGTCACATGTTATTGATGATGCCACTTCTACTATGCATGATACTTATGATGAAACTACTTCTGTGCTTGATACTACTTTGCCATTAGGTGAATTTTTTTATGAACAACTTGCTAGGGCTAGAGAGAATGAAATACTTGAAACTAGTATTATTGAAGATAGTGATGATGAAGGTTCTCCCTCTAAGTATGAATTGCCTGTTGTTCCAGAGGGTTATGTTATGGATGAAGAAACTACTAGAGCTATTCTTGCTTGCAATGATAGATCCGATCTTAAGAAGTTATTAGCTAAATGGAAACAGAAATCTCTAAATGCTAGAATGAAATATGACCCTGCTTTTGCTACTTCACCTATCTTTGTTACTGATAAGGATTATGAATTTCTCTGTCGATCCTGAGATAATTACTTTGGTTGAATCTGATCCTTTTTATGACAATGAATCTGAAACTGTTGTGGCACATCTTACTAAGTTAAATGATATAGCCACCCTGTTCACAAATGATGAGAAGTCTTGCTATTATTATATCCTTAAGATATTTCCATTCTCATTAAAGGGTGATGCTAAAACTTGGTTTAATTCTCTTGATCCTAGTTGTGTGCGTAGTCCCCAGGATATGATTTATTACTTCTCTGCTAAATATTTCCCTGCTCATAAGAAACAAGCTGCCTTGAGGGAAATATATAATTTTGTGCAAATTGAAGAAGAGAGTCTCCCACAAGCTTGGGGGAGGCTTCTCCGGCTACTTAATGCTTTGCCTAATCATCCTCTTAAGAAAAATGAAATACTTGATATCTTTTATAATGGACTAACTAATGCTTCCAAGGACCACTTGGATAGTTGTGTTGGTTGTGTTTTCAAGGAAAGAACAGTTGATCAAGCTGAATTGTTATTGAATAATATGTTGACTAATGAAAATAATTGGACACTTCCTGAGCCAACTCCTGAGCCAACTCCTAAACCAACTCCGAAGAAAAGGGGAGTTCTATTTCTCAGTCCTGAAGATATGCAAGAGGCAAAGAAATCTATGAAAGAAAAAGGTATTAAAGCTGAAGATGTTAAGAATTTACCTCCTGTTGAAGAAATACATGGTATTAATATACCAGCTATTGAAGAAACACATGGTCTTGATAACCCGACACAGGTAGTAAAGGTAAATTCTTTCTATAGATATGATAAAGTTGAAATCCTGTCTACTAAGTTTCCTAGCCAATGTTTGGATGAATTTGATGACTTTATGGCTAGACAAGAAAACTTTAATGCTTATGTTGGTAGAGAATTAGAGAGTAATGCTTACATGATTGGATGCTTGAGTGACTATATGGCTATAGTTAAGGGTGAACTTAAACTCATTAGTAAATATGCTTCTATGGTTACTACTCAAGCAGAACAAGTACTTAAATCTCAAAGTGATTTGCTCGATGAATTAAATAATAAACATGATTTTTCTGTTAGAATGGCTACTAGAACTGGTAGAATGACTCAGGAACCTTTGTATCCTGAAGGCCACCCTAAGAGAATTGAGCAAGATTCTCAGAGAAATAATGTAGATGCATCTAGTCATTCTAAAAAGAAGAAAAAGAAAAATGATATGACTTTGCATGCTTCTAGTGAACCTGTTGTAGACACACCCCCAATGATACTTCTTTTTCTGATGCTGAAACACAATCTGGTGATGAACATGAACCTAGTGATAATGTTAATGATATTGTTCATGTTGATGCTCAATCTAGCAATAATAATGATGTAGAGACTGAACCTGCTGTTGATCTTGATAACCCACAATCAAAGAATCAACGTTATGATAAGAGAGACTTTGTTGCTAGGAAGCACGGTAAAGAAATAGAACCATGGGTTCAGAAACCCATGCCTTTTCCTCCTAAGTCATCCAAGAAAAAGGATGATGAGGATTTTGAGCGCTTTGCTGAAATGATTAGACCTATCTTCTTACGTATGCGCTTAACTGATATGCTTAAAGTAAATACTTATGCCAAATATATGAAGGATATTATTACAAATAAAAGAAAGATACCGGAAGCTGAAATTTCCACCATGCTTGCCAACTATACTTTTAAGGGTGGAATACCAAAGAAATTTGGAGATCCAGGAGTACCAACTATACCATGCTCCATTAAAACAAACTATGTTAAAACTGTTTTATGTGATCTTGGAACCGGTGTTAGTGTTATGCCTCTCTCTTTATATCGTAGACTTGAATTGAATAAGTTGACACCTACTGAAATATCTTTGAAATGGCTGATAAATCAACTGCTATACATGTCGGCATTTGTGAGGATGTGCCTGTTGTGGTTGCAAATGTCACTATCTTAATGGACTTTGTTATTCTTGATATTCCTGAGGACGATAGTATGTCGATTATCCTTGGTAGACCCTTTTTGAATACTGTAGGGGCTGTTATTGATTGCAACAAAGGCAATGTCACTTTTCATGTTAATGGTAATGAGCATACGATACACTTTCCGAGGAAACAACCTCAAGTTCGTAGCATCAATTCTATTGGAAAAATTCCAACTATCATTATTGGAGGTTTTGAATTTCCTGTTCCTACTGTCAAGAAGAAATATGATATTCTTATTATTGGGGATGTGCATACCCCATTGAAGTAACCTAGTGTTATTCAATATTTATCCGGTTCCATGTTATTCGAAATGAGTTTGTTAACAAGACTTGATCAACCTTGTTAGTGGATTCCTTTTGATGAGCATGAGATGGATGAAGTTAGAAGGCACAACCTTCTGTACCCTCCTTCTACTTTCTGTTATTTAGATTAAATAAAGTAAAATTAGTATTTTCTGGCTATTTTTTGAATTATCCATGCAATAAAAAAATATCCCGAAAATAAAAGTTCTCCAAATGCCCTGCCAATTTTATATGTTTTTTCTGGAATATTTGAAAATATTTGGCACTGAGAACACAACAGGGGGAGCTGGCACCTGGCCACGAGGGTCCAGGGCGCGCCCCCTGCCTCGTGGGCCCATGGTGGCCCCCCTTCACTTATTCCTGCACCCACACACTTCATCTTCCTCCCAAAAAAATCACCATCCAGCTCAAGCACGAGTTCTAGCTCATTTTGCTGCGATTTTTGATCTCCTTGCTCAAAGCTCCATTCACAAAACTGCTTTGGGAGATTTTTCCTTGGTATGTGACTCCTCCAATGGTCCAATTAGTTTTTGTTCTAGTGCTTTATTCATTGCAATTTTTTTCTGCCTAGGTGACCCTGTTCTTGAGCTTGCATGTCGAATTTATGAGGTCCCAAGTAATTCTAATGCATGATATAGGCTCTAGGCACTTGTGGGAGTAGTTGCTATCAGTTTTATTGAGTTTGATTCACTTTTATTGAGTTTGATTCACTTTTATTTTGAGTTACTAAAAATTTCAAAAATTTCCAGAAAATGATGAAGAGATTTTTGAGGGGCTCTTCTAGCCAAGGCTCCAAGGATAAACAAGCTAAGGAGAAAGAAAAGGCCAAGTATAATCTTCCTCCCGTGGCGGAAGTACGGCCGTGTGAGTGGCCTTGTGATAATTTCTTGAGAGCAGCCGGGATTTATGAAGACTTTTATTCTTTGGCTGATGATGCGGGCCTCACCGACTTCCTCCACGACCGGATCGAACAGTATCTCTTACTCTCCAATACTTTCATGCAAAACTTCTACTATTATCCTAAGAATTCACCTCCTTCGGTAGCTTTTCATTTATATGATGAGGCTAGGGGGATGTCATTACGTAATTTTTGCGTGGTTTGCAGAATACCCTTCGAGGGCAGCTTAGAGGAACCACATCGTAAAGATGTGGATGGTTTTATTTATACTATTATTGTAGGGGAATTGAGGAGAGTTTCCGATGCAATAATTACTAGCATACATTTTCCTGTTTTATGCTACTTTGCCATATTTGCCAGTCGATGCTTAATTGGTCGCGGAAACTGTGGAAACCTCAGTGTTCCTGATGTTATTATTTTGTTTCATGCTTTATTTCATGACAACTTTTTAGTATGGGTGCTATTATTGCTAAACGATTAAGCCTGAACCGTACAAAAGGCTCCATCTTTGGAGGTATCTATGTTGCACGCCTTGCTAAACACTTTGAGATACCTATTAGGCATTTTGAGAAAGAAGAAAAACTGCTACCCCCTACTTTTGATTACAGGAGCATGGTAGCGCATGGGTTTATTGTTAATAATGATGATAAGATGTTTCTGTGTAATTTGAGATTTAATAAGAAACACAATGAGAGTATTATCTTGCCTGCGCCTTCTTTGTTTGATTTAACTGCAGGCCATTACCTCATCTTGCCGGCGGCCGTTTATGCGCACCAAGGCCAGACATCAGCTCCAGAGCCTAAGCCGGAACCACCACTTGACCCTTATCGTCCATCATCTTATCAGTGGGATCCGGAGGAGATTGCCAGTCAGTGGCAGTACAATGACACTCCTCAGTACACCGGGGAGAGTAGTCGCGATCCATGGGCATAGACCAACTTAGGCCAAAAGCCTAAGCTTGGGGGAGTACGTATTTCTCACTGACATTACATTCATGTTCACACACTCATTCTAGTTGCCCGTGTTCATACTCTTTCATTGTACTATCCATGCTAGTTTAATTTCTTTTTCTAGCTTTCTTCTTGTGTGTTTGATAAACCTTAAGAAAAACAAAAAAAAATAGTTAGTTTACTTTCCATGCTTGTAGTAGTAATTAAAAGAAAAACCCAAAAAGATGTCTCGTTCTTCTTTTGCTTGTTGGGAGCTTTCCTGTGTAAATAGTTTATTTCTTTTCTTTCCTTTGGGCTTTGGGGGTCGAGAGGAGAAGACCATAATGAAAATGTTTAGTGGCTCTAATATGCATGATTGTTGATTTAACCAAGAGTCCATATTACCTTGTCTTCTCCCTTGAATTGAATGCTTGCGGATTCTAGCTTAGTCCAATGCATGTGCACTATTATTATTATACACACCGTTTGGTCGTGCAAGTGAAAGGCAATAATGATGATACATGATGGACTGATTGAGATGAGAGAAGCTGGTATGAACTCGACCTCTCTTGTTTTTGTAAATATGATGAGCGTTCCTAATTCAGCCTATTATGAATAAACATGCTTGCAATGACAATTAGAGATTATAGCTGCTTATGCCATGCTTAATTAGCTAGGAGCTTATAATGGTTTACCTTGCATGCCAACATGCTATTAAAATGGTTGTGATGTGGTATGATAGGGTGGTATCCTCCTTTGAATGATTCGAGTGACTTGACTTGGCACATGTTCACGCATGTAGTTGAAACAAAATCAACATAGCCTTCACGATATTTATGTTCATGGTGGATTATATCCTACTCATGCTTGCACTCCGTGTTGATTAATTTTAATGCATGTTCATGACTGTTGTCGCTCTCTCAGTTGGTCGCTTCCCAGTCTTTTGCTAGCCCTCACCTGTACTTAGGGGTGGGCGTTCGGTATAAACCGAAAATTCGGTTTCTACCAATCGGTTTTTTTCAAAGTTCGGTTAGGAAAATCAAAAACCGAATATGACAGCTCCAAATGGCTAACCGAAAATTCGGTTAACCAAATAATTCGGTTCGGTTCCCGGTTTATACCGAATGAACTACACGTGAGCAACTGTGGCTACTGAACGCAGCAGCGACACCCTATATAACCAATAATATGTGCTCGTTTCCTCGGCTAGGTGAGGTGGTACTAAACAAATGTTGTTTACACACACGCATGGAAGTGGAACACACTAGCAGATTTACAGCGGCTCACCCTTGAATAAAAAGCCCATATTAAATTGGGCCTACATCATTGCATGCACCTGGACACCTTACTCTCGTAGGCCCACCCTCTTTGGATGCGCAGAACAGAGTCTCCGCATAATGTGCTAGTCGCTAGCGACGTGGAGCACAACTCACGAGAGTAGGGGCAGGGGAGGGACAGGTGTCGTGCTTTTGGTTATTCTTCACGCTGAATCACTTTTTTTAGGGTGTACGCTGACTCACTTGTTCGGTGTTTGTTCGGTTAACCGGTACAACACCGAACCGAATAAATTATGTTCGGTTACTGGAAGTGAAAACCGAATTTCTGTGTGCCAGTACAGAAAATGAAATTTCGGTTTATTCGGTTTCGGCATCGGTTCGGTGTTCGATTCCTCGGTTTTTATGCCCACCCCTACCTGTACTAAGCGGGAATACTGCTTGTGCATCCAAACTCCGTAAACCCCAAAGTTATTCCATATGAGTCCACCATACCTTCCTATATGCGGTATTTACCTGCCGTTCCAAGTAAATTTGTATGTGCCAAACTCCAAACCTTCAAATGAAATTTTGTTTTGTATGCTCGAGCAGCTCATGTATCAACTAGGGTTGTCTGTATCTTCCATGCTAGGTGGGTTATTCTCAAGGGAAGTGGACTCTGCTCCTCATTCACGAGAAAATGGCTGGTAACCGGGATGCCCAGTCCCATGATAAAAAAGGTCAAACCAAATCAAAATAATTAAACAAAACTCCCCCAGGATTGTTGTTAGTTGGGGGCACCCGTTGTTTCGAGCAAGCCATGGATTGATGCTTGTTAGTGGTGGGGGAGTATAAACTTTACCATTCTGTTTGGGAACCGCCTATAATATGTGTAGCATGGAAGATATCAGGATCTCATAGCTGTTATGTTGATAGTGAAAGTATACCGCTCAAAATGGTATTCATCTCTATTTTAAAATCGAGCTCTAGCACCTCTACAAATCCCTGCTTCCCTCAGCGAAGGGCCTATCTATTTACTTTTATGTTGAGCCATCACCCTCTTATTAAAAAGCACCTGTTGGAGAGCACCGCTGTCATTTGCATGCATTACTATTAGTTTATATTGGGTATGACTTGACTAGATCTCTTTTACCATGAATTACAATGTTTAGTCGGTCCTTGATCTTTAAAGGTGCTCCGCATTTATATTTTGCGATCTCAGAAAGGGCTAGCGAGATACCATCTTGTTATATCATATTATGATTGTTTTGAGAAAGTGTTGTCATCCGAGTTTTATTATTATTGCCTGCTAGTTGATTATGCCATTGATATGAGTAAACATGAGACCTAAGTGTTATTGTGAATATGCTTAGTTCATAATCTTTGCTGAAAACTTGAATGCCGGCTTTACATATTTGCAACAACAAGAGCAAACAGAGTTTGTAAAAGTTTTTCTTTATCACTTTCAGTTTGTCAACTGAATAGCTTGAGGACAAGCAAAGGTTTAAGCTTGGGGAGTTGATACGTCTCCGTCGTATCTACTTTTCCAAACACTATTGCCCTTGTTTTGGACTCTAACTTGCATGATTTGAATGAAACTAACCCAGACTGACGCTGTTTTCAGCACAACTGCCATGGTGTTATTTTTGTGCAGAAATAAAAGTTCTCGGAATGACCTGAAAATCCACGGAGCAACTTTTTAGAATTAATAAAAAATACTGACGAAAGAATAGCGCCAGGGGGCCCACACCCTGTCCACGAGGGTGGGGGCGCGCCCCCTACCTCGTGGGCCCCCTAGACGTCCACCGACCTCAACTCCAACTCCATATATTTGCTTTCGCGAAGAAAAAATCAGAGAGAAAGTTTTATAGCGTTTTACGATACAGAGCCACCGCCAAGCCCTAATCTCTCTCGGGAGGGCCGATCTGGAGTCCACTCGGGGCTCCGGAGAGGGGGATTCGTCGCTGTCATCATCATCAACCATCCTCCATCACCAATTTCATGATGCTCACTGCCGTGCGTGAGTAATTCCATCGTAGACTTGCTGGACGGTGATGGGTTGGATGAGATTTACCATGTAATCAAGTTAGTTTTGTTAGGGTTTGATCCCTAGTATCCACTATGTTCTAAGATTGATGTTGCTATGACTTTGCTATGCTTAATGCTTGTCACTAGGGCCTGAGTGCCATGATTTCAGATCTGAACCTATTATGTTTTCATGAATATATGTGAGTTTTTTATCCTATCTTGCAAGTCTATAGTCACCTATTATGTGTTATGGTCCGACAACCCCGAAGTGACAATAATCAGGATACTTCTCGGTGATGACCGTAGTTTGAGGAGTTCATGTATTCACTAAGTGCTAATGCTTTGGTCAGGTACTCTATTAAAAGGAGGCCTTAATATCCCTTAGTTTCCATTAGAACCCCACTGCCACGGGAGGGTAGGAAAAAAGATGTCATGCAAGTTCTTTTCCATAAGCACGTATGACTATATTCGGAATACATGCCTACATTACATTGATGAATTGGAGCTAGTTCTGTGTCACCCTATGTTATAACTATTACATGAGGAATCATCCGACATAATTATCCATCACTGATCCAATGCCCACGAGCTTTTCACATATTGCTCTTTGCTTATTTACTTTACCGTTGCTACTGTTACAATTACTACAAAACTGCTGTCGTTACTTTTATCACTGTTACCGTTACTTCCATACTGCTTTGATGCAGATACTAAGTTATCCCGGTGTGGTTGAATTGACAACTCAACTGCTAATACTTGAGAATATTCTTTGGCTCCCCTTGTGTCGAATCAATAAATTTGGGTTGAATACTCTACCCTCGAAAACTGTTGCGATCTCCTATACTTGTGGGTTATCACTTTGCTACCTCTTTTCCCCTCTACCCGATTGCTGCGATCAGATGACAGAGCCCAGTTGCCAGCTGATTTTGCTAACAACTACTACTACCCCGACGGAGCCTACTACTACGTGGAGACCGACGACGACCAGGAGTAGATAGGAGGCTCCCAGCAGGAGGCCTGCGCCTTTTCTATCGATGAAGAACCTGACATAAACTCCAATACACAATAGATTATGCATACGAAATCCGTTTTCGATGAACTTCAACTTGTCATGAAGAAGGCCACAAGCTCAAAAACTCACACAAAGAAAAGTCAAACAAAAAACAAGAAAAATGATGCCAAGGATGCAATGGTCTGAGCTCTCTACGAACGATACGATCAAGCTACTCACTTGAGAGCCTCCCTTGATAGTACGACAATCGATCCTATAACACGGTCTCCCAACTAACACCATGGGACCGGTAAAATAGAAAAACTATCAAGGACAAACCTTTGCCTTGCGTATAGTCCACTTGAGCTAGATGATGACGATCTTGTCCTCCTCAAGTTGGACCACCTTTTTTGATTGCACAGACTCGATGAAGATTAGTAGATTGCTTCCCCATACTCCACTATGGGAGCCACCCTTCGACACATCGTCACAAATCCATTGTCATCACAATGGACGGCAATCTTCGAGCATGATCTCTTCGTGATGCTTCATTGAACTTGCACACCGCAACCTTGATGACAATCACCACTTGATATGTCATCTTCATGGGTTATATGATATCTTCCTTTTGATGCACGCCCATGGAAACATACCTAACCCCACAAAGAACTTTCATGTAGACCATGGGTTAGTACACAAAGCGTAATGGACAATGCTTACCATACCATGGGACCACTTGATTCCTCTCGGTACATCTTCTACGATTTGTGCGATGATCAAATTGATTCACTCTTTGACTTAGTCTTGATCAACCTTATACATTATCTTCTCCTTATAACCTTAAAACCAACAAATGTTCTTTAAGCAAAGCCTATGGACAAACCCTTCAAATGTAACTCAAGTCAACCATTAGTCCATAGGGTTTGTCATCAATTACCAAAACCAAACATGGGGCACCATGCTCTTTCAAAAAAAAATATCTTTATTACTGAGAGTACCCCACATATCATTTTGTTTGCGGAACTTCGAACGGGAGTAGATTGGGCACCAGGTTTGATATCCCAAAATCCTATATTTATTTTTGATTTTTTCCGGTTTTTTTGAATTTAATGTTCATATAGGGGGTGGAGCACCCAGGAGCCAAAAAATCGGCGTCGGGAATAACACCTCTACTAGACCATTCCTTTTATCAAAAT
The DNA here is from genome assembly GCA_021437245.1 of Aegilops speltoides. NCBI lineage: Eukaryota > Viridiplantae > Streptophyta > Magnoliopsida > Poales > Poaceae > Aegilops > Aegilops speltoides. Next base: position 143,767,796 of record CM038146.1, read on the forward strand.
CATCTACAAACAGTAATAAACTTTGCGGAGTTGCTTTAAGCGTTATAGACTTTGTATTGTATCTAAACTATGCTAAAATTTTCTAATAACATGATACACACATATTATACTAAAGGACCGTGCTAATTTCCGAGTGTACGAAATTTAGCAACAGATCCGGACGATAGCTTCACTTCAATACTCTGCATGCATGCATGCAACGCCTAGCTCTCTATAATCACATTAAGATGCTCACTTGCATTTGCAATAGTCAATCAAAACTACTATGGGGACGACATTAGCCCGGCCAAGCGCTGGACGATGTTGGATTCAACAATGTTGTTCAGTTTTGCTATAGACATGAACGACTAGATGTGTTGTATCGTCTGAAAATCATCCAGCGTCATCGTCTGTGTAGCAGCGTTGATAGTCAATCTCATGCAACCATGCATATAGAACAAAATTGATGATATCATCAAATATTCTCTTCAATCTTCAAATTCAAAATGTTTTGTAGATCAAACCATCGCTCCGATTGAAAAATTGTTTTCACATAAAATATTCGTCGTGATGAGACCTTCGAAACGAGATCCCATGTTGGTATGTTTTAATGGATTTTCTTTTTGTGTCAAAAGTTACCAGCCCTAGGCTAAATAAGTTATCACCTCTGTGGTACGTCAGTTACCATCCTGTTTATATTGAAATTACCAGGGCATAAAAAATGGCTCCTTCAACATTCTTTCCACATGCAAATGCACTAGAGCACAGGAAAGTAGATGTCACTATAAATTCTCGCTATTTCAAAACTGTAAAATATTTTAAGAGAGGACTAACTTCAGACTGATCGGACAATAGTAACATATCCAAACGGTGCTAGTTTGCATGCATGCAAACTTGCAAAGGCCACAACCCCACGTGAAGTTCTCTCTCCCTCGTGCATGCATGCATAGAAACTGAAATCATGATGTCATCAAAGATTCTTACCAATGCGAAAATTCAAAATGTTTTGTAGCTCAAACCGCCGCTCTAATTGAAAAAACGTTTTGACATAAAAAATCCATCATGATGAGAGCCTCGAAACTAGATCTCATGTTGGTATGTTATGACGACTTTTTTCAGATCAGAAGTAAGCATTAATGGGCTAAGTAATTTATCACGCATGTGCTACATATGTTATTATGTTGCTTACACGTATATTACCGGTGCATAAGCCTGGTTTCTCTAACCTCCTTATCAGCTCAGGTTAAAGTTACCCCGGTGTTTGTGCGTCAGTTGTCACGTATACAATGCCTATAGTATTATCAGGGTACATTTTTAAACAACCCCCTCGCAAAAGTTATCAAGATCAAGTCACATAGGTTTATCAGGTCTGCGATGTGTGAGTTACCATGCTATTCACACAAAAGTTATCTGGGGGATATTTCATCAACCCCCCGCCAAAATTATCAGGACCATGGAAGATAAGTTATAAGGTCTGCAATGTGTGAGTTATCATGCTATTCGCATAAAAAGTTACCAGGAGATAATTCATCAACCACCCCTGCCCCCACACCGTCTCCAAAGTAACCATGGACCGGTGTACATAAGTTATCAGGTTTGCGGTGAGTGAGTTACCGTGCTATTAACATTAAAGTTACCACGTGTACATTTTATCACCCCTCGCCAAAGTTATCAGTACCGAGGCACATAGGTTATCAGGTCTGCGATGGGTGAGTTACCATGCTATTCACGCAAAAGTTACTTGGGGGGGTATTTCATCAACCCCTCCTCCCCATGCCAAAGTAATCAAGACCGAGGTACATAAGTTATCAGGTATGCAATATGCGAGTTACCATGTTATTCACATAAACCAGGGGATATTTCATCAACCCCCCCCCCCCTGACAAAGTAATCAGGACCGGGGTACATAAATTATCATGTCTGTGATGTGTAAGTTACCATGCTATTCACAAGAAAGTAACTGGGAGTATATTTCATCACCCCCCAGCGCCTTCTCCGAGGTAGTGGAGGGAGCATCCCCACGCCTTCTTGGTCTCAGGCGGTAACTCCTCCTTGACGGCGAGATGGTGGCGACGCGACGATGGTGGTGGCGCGTGCATGCGGCCGTACTGGCTCCTCCTTGACCCGACGTCCAATCTAGATGTCGCGGTGGTACGGGGCTGAGGCCGACTCCTCCTTCATGTGACGTCTGATCCGGACGTCGCGGTTGTGCCGAGGCGAGGCCGGCTCCTCCTTCACAGTCCAGAGAGGGGACGTCGGTTTGTGCTTCACGCGGTGGCACGACGGGGACAGTGGCTCCTCCTTCACGCGCGCCGACGATGGCGGCGACGGGGCCATGTAACGGAGCGACCGTTCCGTCATTATCTCCATCTTATGGATGAAATCTTCGTTCGTCAGAGCGGCCTCCTTGAGGAGCCGGGGAGGTTGTTGTGGTGGCTGATGCGGCGGTGCCTGGTCCTCCTCATCACTGGAGGAGATGACTATCTCCTCCGTGGCGGAGGAGTTGGCCGGCGTGCACATCAACGGGCCGAGAAAGCATGGGCGAGGGCGCTAAGAACTGCCGGAGGAGGAGTTTTTGCCTACTTCGCATGTCGGCGCGGAGCACCACGACTTCGGCATCGCCTTAGCTGGGGTCGAAGAAGAGGAGGGGCGCGGGCACGAAGACGGGGGAGGGAAGGGGGTCGGTGCTCTAGGAAGGGGAGTGTGGTCTGTGCATCGCCGACACACGGCTTAAATAGTCGCGTCGAGGCCCAAGCGAATGGGCGGTCAGCCTGCTTCAATGCGATGCAGCGGCCAGAGTTGGTTCATCGGGAAGCTGCGTTCGCATTGAAGCGGCGACTACCGAGAGGTCGTGCCGGTTAGCGCCGCCCTTCGTCCGGTCACGTCGAGCGGCATCAATGTCGGCCACTCCGTGCTCTGGGACGGCATGAGTGCGGTGCAGTAAGCAACGCGTGCATCGGAAGGAAAGCGTGGGAGGAGCGTGTGGGGTTTTTGGTTGGGCTAGGGTGGTCTAAAGTGGGCGTGAAAGCGATCCGGACTCCCACAAAGCCCCACGTTTGTCTCTGATTTACAGGGGAATGTACGTCTGGACCATGCCGCGGACCGATTCAGGACCGCGTCGGGTATCTTACGCTGTCCGGATGGATACAGGAGGGCGTTGTAGATGCCCTTACATCCATCACATGACGTGTAAGATTGATGATGCATCGCGGTGATGATCACTATATAAACGCATGAAAAAAATCTACGAAATATCTTTTTTTTTTGAAGGCTAATCTACGAAATATCTTATATACTCGTTAAGGTAAAAACGGATTACTTCCAGCAAGTGTACAAAAATGATTGTTGGACTAGATGGCTATGGCTAGTTTTCTCGTATACTAAAAATTACGCTAACATTTTTTTGAAAAAAACAAACGTACTACTATTAGGGCATGTACAATGATTGATAAGATAGTCATATCTTAAATCTTGCATGTAATTTAGAGATGATAAAAAAATGTCTACAATGAGTTACTCCCTCTGTCCCAAAATGAGTGTCTTGAGCTTAGTACAAATTTGTACTAGAGCTAGTATAAAGTTGAGACACTTATTTTGGGGCGGAGGGAGTATTTGTTAGCCTTATTTTTAATAAGTAGTTATTTCTAAAAATATGGTGAGACATATCTATATCTATACCAATATAAAAAGACCCAAATGGGCAGATCCAAACCATCTCGGCCGTCAAATCATGTTATCTAGCGGTTCAAATCGCTCCAATGTTGAGCACCAAACACGTTTAACGCTCTAGTTACCCACCACTGCCATTGGTTATAAACACGTTTTGACTCAACGCTATCCCATGAAATCTGGCATGTAATTAATATACTACCATTGTCGCAAAAAAAGTAACTGATATCTTACCAAATACCAACGTGCAACATATATATCTTATCAAATATAACATGCAACTAATATCCTATCTAATACTCCCTCCGTTCGGAATTACTTGTCTTGAAAATGGATGTACCTAGATACATCCATTTTCAAGACAAGTAATTCCGAACGGAGGGAGTATAAACGTGCATTGCACGTATATTATTACTAGTTGTGTTAAGAGATCATCTCTTGTCTTCTCTTAAATAGAAAAAGACAAGTCTTTTCTTATAAGTTCTCTCTCCTCCACCTCATCATTTATCCTACGTGACACTCCTAAGATAACACCATTGTACATGCCCTTAACTAGCATAAAAAACATCTTAGTACATTTTAAGGCGCACATGTAGTAATACGTACTATATTTCTTGGATTCTCAAACAAGGGTTTCCTTCGGATTTGGACGTGAGGTTGGCCTCGGCCTATCTGCCCGTGTCCGTCCCTGACTGTATAGCCTGTAGGTGGTTGATCTGGAAACCGGCTCTTGATCGGACGGACGGTGTAGGTCCACACCTTGCTCCCGAGTCCCTGACCAATATATGCCTCCCAGCGGCCCCAATCTCCCCCTACCGTGGCCGACTCCCGACTCAGGCGGTCGCCGAATCCTCTTCGCCGGCGCCGTCGAAGAAGCGCCCGAGATTCCTTTCCAGCCGCGCCGCGCCGCGCCGCCCACCACTGCCCTAGCGTGGAGTGGAGCGGACAGGAGATCCGTCCAGGCGAGTCGTTCTCTCGGTGGTACGGAAGCCCTAAATTATTTGCGCCTGGATACTTCTAGGAGTTCCTTGTTCGTTGCTGCGAGCAATCAAATGCGTACCCTTGTTACTTCCTGAGATGCTTGAATCTGTCCAGTTAGCCGTGGATTTGACCCGGTTTGATCTAACATCAGCTTGTTCCCCCCAAAAAGTTGGGGTTCGACTGAGCTAGGGTTTGTGCCTGGCGTTGGTAGGGTCGCATTGCGCCTTAGCGCGCGTGCGTAAGTATGTGTAGGTGGGGTGGGTCTGCCTGTGCCTGGGCTTAGCGCCTCAGCGGGAGTCTGGGAACTGTCGCTCTTAGCACAAGAGTGACCACTATGACTTCTGTCCTCACGTTCATGTGTTTCCCTGCGTGTTTTCTTATGTGGTGGTGTAGATTTTATTTTGATGGCGTATATGGCAGTAGAAATATTTGAGGTGGTCGGATTCTGACACCCTCTAGTGATGATTGCAGGCACATATTGTCGAGATGAGTTCGAAAAAGGTTCCGTTCAATCGGCATAAGGAGAACGAGGAGGCGAGGAAGAAGGTCAGGGGTTTGAGTCCCTTTTAAACCTTTCCTGAGATGCTTTAGTTTGCTTTCTGCACACACTTTTGGTTCATATCTGATTTTAACTCTTTGGTATTGTGAAGAGGGAGGAAGATGAAGCGGCGCGTGTGTACGCGGAGTTTGTCAAGTCATTCGAGGGTGAAAGCGCATCTGGGTCAAAGTTTGTCCGAGGGGGTGTTATCGACCCCAATGCCAAGCTGAGAGCTGATTCTGAAGGTTAGTGATAGGGGTTTCATTCTCCTGTACTTTGCCATGGTTACCTTCCAGTTTGTAATTTCAGTATCAATCATGATGGATATATGCACTGTTTATTTTTATTGCTCCAATTAATCAAGAGGCTGCCCTTTTTATTCATTCGCCGATGACAGGTGGAAATTCCAAAGATAGGGGGTCTGTTCCAAAGAAGGGCAGTAGGTAACTGAAATAAATACTTGATTTCTAGAAGATGGTATCCTGTGGCACCACGGCTACATCTTTAGACATCATGTGGTGATATACCCAGACATGGGACTTCAGAGACCAAGCATGAGCAGTTTTAAAACGCCTGATGATATATTCTGGCTCATAATTTACCATATGTTACAATTATGACTCCTGAATTATTAGTTTATTTACCTTTTGTTACCAAGTGCTGAATGCATTTATAATATGCATGGTTTGAGGAAGACAATAGTCTTGTCTGGCCTTATGAACAGCCATGCCATCTCATTTCATGACACATAATGCACCTGCATTTATGCTGTAGTGCAGACTATAGTCGCGCTTCCTCAAAATAGCTATTAGGGGTACAGAATTTGTGTTCTCCTTTGTTTATAGTACACGAGTAATGTGGTCATAACTTTTTCGAGTCACATACCATGGAGAAAGTATCCATGTTGTTTCTATCAACGTGCAATTAATTGCGAGATAATATGAATAATAATTCATCGGCAGCAAATGCCATATTTGATGGTATTTATGTAATAACTAGTTAACTAACAAATGCATCAAGCTTTTGTGAAGTTTTGAGTGTCAAAGATGCTGATTGTACTCTCTTAGAATCTTGAACCAACTTCCAAAATTCAAGCCATAGAATTTTGTTAGTTGCAGCGAACGTTTACTAATTCTGATATGAGTTCGCTTCAAAACCCGATGCTTTCAACTAATTATATTATTATTTTATTCAAACGTGGAAAAGTGTAGGTACTCTTAAACTGCAATGCAGATTGGAACATTAATTTGACTTTTACTTGTCTCGCGTCACATGCTGGAATAAGTTAAGAATGTTCCGTGGTTTCCACTAAATCACTGAGGCACGGCCTGATAGTAGGATAAATTAGACTACCTATATATAAACTAGAATGAATTCAAACTTGTGGGGAAATTAATAAAGTATGCGTGTATATTTGATTGACATGATTTTGAATAGAGAAAGCACACAGATTAGTGGTAGGTGAAAGTTTCAGTAGTTCAATAAGAATGCCCGAAATAGGCCTGTAGAGAGTAAACTAGTATTTTTTTATTCAATTACTCAAATATCCTTTTGCTGTTGCTGTTATCCATAACTCCATGTCATCTAGTGTACAAATGATATGCGGCATAGTAACTTACGAGCGTAATGCATACCTTATACATAGCATATTTTTATCCAGGTATGTTCCATCTTTTGTGCCACCCTCATTTGGGAGAGAACCAGAGAAAAAGGTTTGTCACTGACGTTATTCTCATGATTGCGTCTGTAGTCAGTATGGTTCTTTGGTTGAGCATTACCTTGACCTGCAGAAGGAAGATGAGCGGCCAAAGGAAAAGGAAAAAGGAAAGCCACGGGCAATAGACACTGTCATGGAGGAATTGAAGCTGGAGAAAGAGCTTCGAGAAAGGCGTAATCAAGAACGTGCCAGTCGACATGGTGACGCCTCCATGGTAGGTTCTGTTTTAGTAGTATATGTTAAGAGTGGAGCTTTTGGTTCGTTCTACTAGACATAATATGAAATAAATGATTGGGTAGTTTCGATTATATGCTGAAATATTCCCTGTTAGGCGACTAGAATGTGAAACTAAATCCTGTTTGCTAACTTGGAGAAACATTTTTCTAACACGTTTCCAGCTGATTGGATAAATTTGTGATTGATTCCCATTCCCCTCTCAGAATCTTTGTAGTTTGTCCTTCTATATGGTATACTGATGCTTGAAGCCATTTCCTGCAGCCCTCTAGCCGTTTTGATGAACTACCAGATGAATTTGATCCCACTGGGAGACTGCCAGGATCATTTGATGACGGAGATCCGCAAACCACAAATTTATATGTTGGCAATCTCTCTCCTAAGGTTGATTTCCCCACCACTTGTTCTGTCTAGACATAATTTTAAGTGTACATGCATCATGGTTATAACCGTGCAATGTAAACTGTATGCTGTTAGGTGGATGAGAATTTTCTTCTGCGGACATTTGGTCGTTTTGGACCTATTGCAAGCGTCAAGATCATGTGGCCTCGAACAGAAGAAGAACGCAAAAGGCAAAGGCATTGTGGCTTTGTTGCATTCATGAATAGAGCAGAAGGACAGGCAGCCAAGGATGAAATGCAAGGTTACTGTGCACTTCCTTATAGTGGATATCATGTTATAGGAACCTGAAACGTATTCATACTTTTGAAGTACTACTAGTATTCTTGCTTCCAGTTTACTGAGTTATTTATCTCAGGTGTTGTTGTGTATGACTATGAGCTGAAGATTGGGTGGGGGAAATCTGTTGCTCTTCCATCACAAGCACTACCTGCTCCTCCTCCAGGACACATGGCGATCAGAAACAAGGAGGTTGATTCTTTCATCCCAAAGTCCATACGTAATACTTGTAATTTTTCTGGAAGTTGCAAGTAGATTTGCATGTTTTTGGTGTTTTCCTGTTGTTGTTGATGACATTTTGTATTTCTATGTTATGCAGGGTGGTACTGTCATCATATCTGGTCCTGGAGGTCCACCTGTTGCATCTGTTACACAACAAACCTCAGAGCTGGTTGGTGACTTTTTAGTTTTTATTATTACAAATGTCCTTGTGCTGTGTTGTGGCCTTAATATCCATGCCATCCTTACAATAAAGCATTATCATTGAAATTTTTCCCATGTTTTTCATTGAGACCTTTTGAAGTATGAAGAATGGTTCATTTTCATAATATAAATCATAATATCATTTCAGGGTTTTTTCAGAAAACATGAGTGCTTGAATTCTATGGAATGAGAGAAAATTCTATGTTCCCTTGTTGCATACGAATTAACTTATGGAATATCTTTTCGTCTGTTCTCAGTGTCGCATTAATTTTGTAGTCCTTCCACATGTGTTCATCACTGGGCTAATGATTAAATATATACCGAACCAGACCGTGCACATTCTTATTATGAGAAGGGGTCATTCGAGCCTATGGAAATAGGATACTCTGTTTACATAGAAATTAAATTTATGATTTTTTAAACCTTCTTTTACCAACACTGAATTGTATGTGAGTTTGCCAGCTATGTTCTGTAGTATTTCATTAGCCTAGATAGAATCCAATAAGTTTTGCATCTGTAAGGATGCTGGCATGTTAGTTTTCTAGTCAAATATCCTTATGTAATTTCACTTTGCTGACTCATTTGGTTTAACAGGTGCTTACTCCAAATGTTCCTGATATAATGGTTGCTCCGCCAGATGATTCACATCTTCGGCATGTGATTGATACAATGGCCCTGCATGTACTTGATGGCGGATGTGCTTTTGAACAAGCTATAATGGAACGGGGACGAGGAAAAGCATTATTTAACTTCCTGTTTGATCTTAAATCTAAAGAACACACATACTATGTTTGGCGGTTATACTCATTCGCTCAGGTATCAATTGTTTTTTGTACTACATTTTCAATGTTATCTTTATGATCTAACAATAGAAGACTGTATGTTCTGTCCATTCAATCTCCATTATTTTGTTCACGTGGTGATAGTAAAGCTGTCTGTATGTGCTATCTTTGGTTGCAATACAGATGCATATTTTTTGTTTATCGTTACGACATTTTACCAGTGTATATGTTTTGCAAAGAGAGTACCTAGTAATTGGTCCAAATGAACAATTATTTAGTTCAACGAAATTTATGTTCTTTCCTTCTTAGTATGTCCTGATCAGCTTGTTCTGTAAAATTCGGCAGTCTACTAATGTTTGGCTTGAATATAAGACCGTTGTAGGAACCAGACACATGTGTTTCTTACATATGCAAACCACATGTATGAGCTAGCTATATGGGGATCACTCTACCAATATGACACTAATATAAATTCTTGTGATATTGGAACGCAGGGCGATACTTTACAACGATGGCGAACAGAACCATTTATCATGATTACAGGAAGTGGAAGGTAATAGTGGTGAACAGTGCCATTATGTGTTTGTAACCGTGTTTATCGATGATCTGACAATTTTGTATTAAATATGTTACTTTAGATGGGTTCCACCTGCTTTGCCATCCAGCCGAAGTCCTGATCGTGAAAAAGAATCTACTTATGCAGCTGGTAGAACCAGGGTAAGGTTTGGTTGGACCTTGTCAGATCTTTTCTACTTTGCCTTCTTTTAGATGGTGTCCATTACATGATTAATTTGTGTTCCATTCTCCAGCGTGTTGAAGTGGAGCGCACATTGACTGAGACACAACGAGATGAATTTGAGGACATGTTGCGTGCATTGACATTAGAGAGAAGTCAGATAAGGGCGGCTATGGGATTTGCATTGGATAATGCTGATGCTGCTGGAGAGGTAGTACCCCTTGCACCATTGACCTAATCAGCTAAATCCTCTCTTATTTTTGCCTTGAATTATCCATAGCTTATGATTAGAGTTTGTTATATTGTTTTGATTGATTTGATCTCACGCGTCCTGTTAATAGCTCTTTCTTGTTATTACTTGTGACCACTCTGAGATTAGGTAATAGCATGATCATTATGAGTAAACCTGATTGTGGTTGTACTTTGCAAGCTTGATGAACTATCTGTTTTAAACATATGCTTTTGATTTGGCCTAAATTTATGTCCAAGGAGAGTAAATAAACAATATAATACATATAGTGATACATTTTGACTATCAGGACCATCTGGTCTTATATATAATAACTGTACATGTTTTATTCTCTGCTTGATGTCATTTATTTGTCGTGAGTTACACTTCAGAGGTCAACTGAATATTGTTGTGCACTTCAAGTTTATTTTGTTCTTCATATTTCATGAGAACACATTGGTTCTTGTCTTGTGTAGATTGTCGAGGTTCTTGCAGAATCTTTGACACTCAAGGAGACACCTATCCCAACTAAGGTTGCACGGCTTATGCTAGTGTCTGACATCCTTCATAACAGTAGTGCTCCTGTGAAGAATGCCTCTGCATTTCGAACCAAGTTTGAGGCTGCTATACCTGATGTCATGGAGAGCTTCAATGACTTGTATTGCAGTATCACAGGAAGGATTACTGCTGAAGCTCTGAAGGTAATGCTGCTAGATTTCTCATGTAGCAGAGATTAACTGTTTTCCTTTGATGTTCTGACTAATAGTTCATTATTTTGCAGGAGAGGGTTTTGAAAGTTCTACAAGTATGGGCAGACTGGTTCCTGTTTTCTGATGCATATCTGAATGGGCTAAAAGCTACCTTTCTTAGACCAGGCAACTCTGGGGTCACCTCGTTCCACTCTCTATGTGGTGATGCACCAGAAATTGAAAAGAAAACTAGCTCCGAGGATAATAATGGGTTTAGGCTTGATGAAGATGGTGCCCTGGCCACAGGAAAGGCAGCAGCAACGAAGGAGCTGTTGAGTCTTCCACTTGCTGAACTTGAACGTCGTTGTAGGCATAACGGCCTCTCACTTTGCGGTGGTAAAGAGACGATGGTTGCCAGATTGCTCAGCTTGGAAGAGGCTGAGAAGGAGCAAGTATATCAGAAAGACGTTGCCATGAAATATGTACAAGGCGAACCGCATAGAGCTGGAAGGGAGGATGTTGGTTTGAATGCTCGTAGGCTTGGAGATGGTACTGGTGACAGTGAATCAGATATGCTGGGGCGATCTCGTCACAGTATGCAAACAGGCCAAAGACGCTCTAGAGAGTGCGTATCTGCTGAACCCGAACAAGTTTCAAGCAAGAAGCAGAAAGCTGATCCTGTTTTGCCAGCTTCTAAATGGAACCGAGAGGACAACGACAATGATGAAGATAGAATAAACGGTCAAGGATTGGGATTAAGCTATTCATCTGGAAGTGATATTGCTGGTGATTCTGGGAAAGTGGACACAACCGAAATTAGTACTGATCAGGCAATTCACCATCCAGATACTATTGTTGATGAAGAGCATAGGTACACCCATGCCCCTCCCCAAAAGCAAATGTTTAATCATTCCATCATTTGATTTACGTTGCACATTCTTCTTACTTACAGTAACAACTCCCTTTTGATCTACAGGCAGAAGCTAAGGCAGATTGAGATTGCTGTAATGCAGTATCGTGAATCTCTCGAGGAGAAGGGGTTGCATAGCATGGAGGAGATTGAGAGGAAGGTTGCCAGCCACCGTAGGCGCCTTCAATCAGATTATGGTTTGTCTTCAATAGATGGTGCAAACAACAGGCGGTCTTCTGGTATGTAAGAAGTCAGGAACGGAATTCCCTGTTTGTTTGATAATAGAAATGCCGTCTCTCTCGCACATCCATCCATGCACTTATTTTGTAGCTCACTTAGTAATTCATCTGATAATGATAACGATCCAAGCTATAACTCAACCTTTTGTTATCCTGGGGCGTATCTTATAAGACATACATTGTTCTGTTTTCCAGAGAGATTATCATTGGAACGGAAAGAAAGGGCGGATGATGCACGTGATTCTTCCAGGAAGCGGCCTCGCAGCCGGAGCAGGAGCCGTAGTCCTTCAAGGAAGTCATCACTGGATAGAGACCGAGAGTACAATCGCAGCAGAGGCAGATTGCATGGCAATGATGCCGGGAGAGACAGGGCACGTGAAAAAAGCTCGGGCCGAGGGAAGGATGATCACCACGATAGGAGCAGCAGAGACCGGGAAAAGGACAGGAGAACGGGAAGGTGATCGGAACCTGCTGTGCACTCATCCTTTGCCTGAACCTGCTGTGCACTCATATGAGCTGGGCTGCCTAAATGCGCCATACATGGGCTCCACGAACCTGTTTGTAATGGGGTCAGCTGGGGAACTATTTTTTGTAGTTTCAAGAACAGAAGTAGTGTTATCAAACATCTAATGTTGACTTTGAATGATTGAATGATTGAAATGCTGCCCATTGTCGTCATGTACTGCAGCTTAATGAACTTGGATGGCATCGGTTGCAAGTTTATGAATTTGCTGTTCTAAGTTTTTTTTATTAATTGTCCTTCTCTTTGTTTCTCGTTTTTATCTGCTCCAACCGATTAACCAGTATGGCAACAAAACTGGCTCCTCTCATACGGTTTCTGAGTTCATCACAGCTAATGTGGATTGGAATACTGATAGGTTGACTCAGACGTTTCTACCCATGGATATTAAGATCATTTGCTCTCCGGTTGGCCACAACGTTTTTGACACTAGTTGATACTCCTTTTGTCTCATAATGTAGTGTCAAAAAACGTTCTTATATTATGGGACGGAGGGAGTACTAAACGCAGACGGAAGGCGTGGCTAGGAGGGCGGATGCATCTAATTCCAAGGTTGAGACAAAGGCATGGTCTAAAATGTGGAAAACATATGTGCTTGTTAAGGTCAATTTTTTTTCTATGGAGCTCAGCAATCGTTACCGACGGCAGAGACTTGCTGCAACACAGCGACATGTCGACTGAGAGTGCTTGTGGATTGTGCGGATCAGATCACTCATGGTGTCATTCTCTGCTCGAATGTAATATGGCCAGGTGCATTTGGGCCCTTGAAGATCAGGATCTACAGGAAGTTGTTTTCGTAAACCACGAGCCGGATCGTGGATTTTTTTCCGTTGATGCAGGCCGATGGGGTCTTCTGTTCATGAGGCCGTGACTCCCTCGCGTCGGCCATGCTGGTCTCCTCCCGTCAACAGGTCAAAACCGATCAACAGGGGGAGAAAGGGTTGAATCCTGGACAGTTTTGAGAGTTGGGGATTGTAGTTTAGACATTGACGTTCGGGGTTGTAAATTAGACTAGGCCAAGAGTTCAGGGTTGAAATATGTACGTCTCCCTTATTTGTATACTTCCTTACCCTTGTCATTTCATCACGAGTCAAATTTTGTTTCGTACTTCCTTCATAAAGAAATATAAGAGCGTTCAGATCACTAATAAAGTACAGAGGGAGTATTTCATAATTCTTTGGTCCACCCCACATTTGAAATGTTGTCCGGTACATTTAATTCAACTTTCATTTGTACGTCCAGAAAATAGTAGTCAGGTTTCTTTTCTTCCTAACTCGAAAAAGAAGGGTTGGTTTTTTTATGAACCCAAGTTTAAGTTCCTTCTCTTTGGAAACTACTGCGCACTCCATCCACACCCTGCTAGAAGACAAGTTGGCATCCATCTCCTGATCCTCCGTTCCTACATATAATCCTTCTTCCTCCTGAAGCTTCGCCGTCGTAGCTGTGCTGCCTTGTAGCTCCATTCCTCCACCATTTCATGTCGCCCTACCCTCATGTGCTTGCCTTGTTCAACTGTTGTGTTTCCTCTCACCTACAACATTGGATGACGCTGCATTAAGCAAAGAATTATCTTTAACTTTCACTAGAAGTGGGCAATGCCTCTGAATAAAACAAGATTGTACCTCAAGTACCTCTTTTTATGCAAAGGGTTTTCATTTTTGCACAACATAGTGTCAAACATTACACCCCCAACTTTAGTCAGAAGTTCTATTTCCATTTTCTCAACCGTCCAGCAACAATCCGTGACGAAAAAGCCAAGCCTTGGACAAAAAACATTAGCATAATATGCGTAAAGCCATCACACAGCACTACGTAGGAATAGTTTTTCCGGCAATAATAAAAACAACTCTGCATAATCCGCATTCTCATGGTCAAAGGATATTATGTGTCGGCAAAAATGATTCATAAAAAGGATTGACTTCAGAATTTGGTACATCTCCTGTCTTTATATAAAGAGGTTTCATAAGAGGGAAGGGATTTCCTTCTTAATTCTTGCTATATAAAGAGGTAAACTCCCAAGCAAGGCTTACTTGACCCCTAAGCAAGCGACCCTTATCTCTAATTAACCCTAAGACTAATGCGCCCATTAGGCCCATTACATACTCTAACAGGTGAACATTTCCCATGGCGGAGACGCACTGGAATGACGCTACAGACAGCGGTTGGACCTGCGGTTTGGCGCTACGAAAAGCTAGGATGGAGCCACGTCAGATGGTGGCTAGGATAGCCGCAGCTCGCCAGAACTGAACTCGTGGTGGCGGTGCAACCACAGCTTCGACCTGATCGACGCTATGATGAAGCGGGGCACGAGTTGATAGATAGCCGATCTAGCCACTGCGATCTCCCGGGTTTCCTCAAGTGCATTCATATCGGCCTGACCCTCAAGCTCTGTAACAAGATACGTGACCGGAATCATGCTCGAGGTCACTGGGGAGGACGGTATACCATGAAAAACGGAGTATAGCCAGTAGACCGGTTTGGCATTGTTCTCAGGTTCCAGAGGACGGATGGAAGTTCTTCAATCCACTTCCCATCGGCCTTATCCAGTGATTTCACCAGCCTCGGTTTCAGACCACCGAGGATATCCGTTGGCCCGTTCGACCTGCCCATGGACAGCAGATGTGCCACAGAAGCAAAGTCAAGTTTGATATTGCGCTGACTGCAATAATCTTTGAACTTCTTGGCCGTAAAATTTGTTCCTTTGTCCGCGGTAATGCTGTGGGGCATGCCGCACCGGTATATAATGCAAGATATGACTTTGATGGCTAGCTCCGCAGCTTGACTGGTGACGGCTTCACTTCGATCCACTTGATGAACTTGTCAACAACCACTAGGAGATATTTAAATCCTCCTCAAGCCTTCTTCGGAGGTCCAATCATGTCCAGACCCATACCCGCAAAAGGCCATGTAATTGGGATAATTTTGTGGGCTGTAGCTGGTAGACAACTGATTTTAGTGAAGCATTGGCATCCCAGGCAGTTTTTGGTGATGTCATCCGTGTCTTGCTTTGCCGTAAGCCAATATAAACCATGCCGGCAAGCGTTGCTCACCAGGGTCCGAAACACCGCATGGTGTCCGCAGGTGCCAGCATGGATATCAACCAGGATTTGCCAACCTTCTTCAGGAGAGACACGGTGCTGGACGACACAGGTGATGCTGCGGTTGTACAACCCTCCATTGTGCTCGGCATACACTGCAGATCGGCGAACTATGTGCCGGGCTACTGTCTTGTCCTTGGGGAGCTCACATTGGATAAGATAGGCCAGGGTGGGCTCGGTCCAAGCTGGAATTTTCACGAATACGCAAAGCTTGTGTATCTTTTCATTGATAGAAGAAAAAGAACGAGTACAATAGAGGGTACAACACATGGCATGAATACAAAGAGGCATGATCATGGAACCCGAAGCACAGAGACAAGGGGTGCTCAGCCCGAACAGGGGAAATGACACACTACACCCACAAATCCTAAACAGAGAGGCAGGCCGAACAAGCACGACGTCGAACATCTCTAAATCCAACACCGGGGAAACCGCGAGCGAACAAGATAGCGCCTTCAAGAAGGGGTGAGACGTTGTGCCGCCGCCGCCATCCAATCCGAAGAACCGGACCTAGGGTTTCCCCCAATGCTCGAAGAGGGGCACGGATAAAGGCCATGGCAGCGCCTCCAGGAAGGGAAACGACACTCACGCGTGTCGCCGCTGCCAGCATCGGCAAGCCGAGCATGGATTTCGCCTGGCCTTAGTCCGAGCAATCCCATAGCCGCCAAATCAGGATCCGAAGATGAGGAAGACAATCCGCCGGTCGACCACCATCCCGGTATGGAGGTGGTGGGGCTACAACTGCTGCCGAAAGAATACGAGCTTTGGAAACGACATGTCGTGGGTGTCGACGGGGTCGGGAAGGCAGCGTGGAGGGTGGGATGGTGACCGGCGCCGCCGCCGAGCTAGAGCCGGAAGGGAGCGCAGCTCCGAGCTGCCGGAGGCGGAGCCACCAGAACACTGGCAAACCGAACTACCGAAGACGTCCGAAGACGCTGGAATGGGACACAGCGACCAGAGTGTCAGGGCCAAAATCACGCCGGTAGAGACGCCGGAGAAAGCGGGCCTGTGGCCGCTGGGACCAGAGCAGCGTCGGCAAGGACCCGCCGCGAAGCTTCAGCCCGCTGCCCAAAACAACACCTTGCCCACACACAGGCAGAGGCCGCCGCCGTAACTAGAAGGAGACGCCGTCGGAGACGAAGGGTGGTCTGCAACACAGGGCAAGACCGAGCCTTGGCCAGCCCATGACCTCCACACGAGTCCTCGCACGCCCCAGTGAACAACAACAAGAAGGAAGCTGCGCCAGCAGGGGGAAAGAGGCGGACAGGGGGAGGTGCACAACGGGCACGGCCACGCCGCCTGGCCGGACAGGCAGGACGAACACATCAGCAGTTGGAGGGTACGGAAGCCCGCGGTGCACCAGATCGGATCTGGGGGGCGAGGAGGTTTTTTTTTTTTGAACTTGGCGAGGAGGTTAGGGACGAGGAGCTGCAACACAAAGGGAATGATGCCGCCCAACCGCCCCCATCCTCAGGCGCGGCGCGGCGACACCGGCCGGCCCACCGACGGCAGCGGCGCGGAGAGGTGATGGCGGCGAGGGTTGTTGGGGAGGAGGGTGTCTGCGGGAGGAAGGATTTAAAACCGCCCCCGCCGCCATCCCCGGCGTGGCGCCGCCAAGCCGGCCCTCTGGCGTGGCGATCGTGAGGCATGGCGGAAGGCTACCGCGGTGACGAGGTTTCCCGTGTCGCTGCTGTCATGGGCGACGCAGGCAAGGGCTTATATCGGCCCAAGCTGGAATTACCGCCATGATCTCGTGGGCTGATGATGTTATCTCAGCCCCGACCCCCGGTCTCTGCGTTTGCGTACGCCGGGGTCTGAGCCCTCGGCCTCTGTGTGGTCAGGTTCAGAGCCCCCAACCTCTAAGGCCGGTTCCTGGTCAGCCTGCAACTTAATAGACGGATTGAAGGGCTGCTCGAGGAAGATGTCTGAGGGTACAGGGTCAGGCCGTGCACCCATCTTGGCCAATACATCGACCGCTACATTGTCATCAAGTTTAACATGGTGGAACTCCAATCCGTCAAACCGACCTGACATCTATTATACCGCTTCCCGGTATGCAATCATCCGTGGGTCCTTGCCCTCAAAATTTCCGTTAATCTAGGATACAACAAGGTCGGAATCACCACATACCTTGAGCCTTTTGATACCCATTGTTACTTCCATGACGAAATTTGCCAGGACCCGTGACTTTATGGCCCGACATGGCTGGTAATTTATCTCAAAGGGCAGCAGCTCGATCGCCCAGTTCGCAATCTGGCCTGTGGCTTTCCTATTATTGATGATGTCGGACAAGGGAACCTCACTGGCCACTGTAATGGGGCAAGCTTGAAAATAATGCCGAAGTTTTTGGGATACCAGAAACACCACATGCGATCTTCTCATGATGGGGGTACCTCGTCTTGCACAGGGAGAGCACCTCGAAAACACAATAGACCGGCCACTGCACCTTATAGGCATGCCCTTCCTCCTCACGCTCGACTCCGCACTGACCACCTAATTGGCGGCCGAGATGTACAACAACATCGACTCTCATGTTTGGGGTGCTGTGAAAATAGGGTTAGTTGCCAGCAACCTTTTGATTTCTTTCAAGGCCGCTTTGGCTTCCTCGGTCCAGACGAACTTATCTGTCTTCTTCAGCAGCCGGCATAGAGGGAGCGCCTTCTCCCAAGCCTGGATATAAACCAGCTCAGGGAAGCCACTCATCCAACTAGCCTCTGCATTTCCTTTAGCTTGGCCAGGGTATCCGACTAGCCACGCATTCGAAAGCGCCTTGATTTTCTCTGGTTGGCCTTGATGCTACGCTAGGAGACAATAAATCCCAGCAGCTTGCCGGACGATACGCCGAAGACGCACTTGTACAGATTCAGTTTGATGTTAAATTTTTGCAGGTTAGAAAAGGTCTGCCGCAGTTCATTTATGAGGGTGTCGGTTGTTTGGTTTTAATGACCACGTCATCGACATATGCCTCAATAGTTTTGCCGACCTGCGTATGCAGGCATGTTATCATACGTATGGTACGTGGCTCCTGCATCCTTGAGCCCAAAGGGCATCATTATATAGCAGAACGGGCCGTACGTTTGTGATGAATGTGGTGGCCTCCTGGTCGGACACCTTCACCTTAATTTGGTGGTACCCTGAGTACGCATCCAGGAAGTCCACCAACTTGTGCCCGACCGTGGCATCGATGATCTGGTCAATGCGTGGCAGAGGGAACGGATCCTTCGGGCAAACTTGGTTGAGGTCTTTAAAGTCAAAACACAAGCACCAGGTGTCATTCTTCTTAGGCACTATGACTGGATTGGCATCAATGATCCGGTCAATGCGTGGCAGAGGGAATGGATCCTTCGGGCAAACTTTGTTGAGGTCAAGTCGAAACACAAGCGCCATGTGTCATTTTTCTTAGGCACCATGACTGGATTGGCTATCTAGTCAGGGTGCTTCACTTCTCAGATGAAGCCGGCCTCCAAGAGTTTTGCGATCTCCTCGCCCATGCCTTTACACTCGGGCTCGGAAAATTGACAGAGTCTGCTTAACGGCCGGGCTCCTTTCAAAATGTTGAGGCTGTGCTCCGTAATCTCCTCTGGATATCTGGCATATCGGATGGACGCCATGCAAAGATATCCCAATTCTCACGGATATCGGCGTCGCCTTGGTCGGGTCGCTAGGGTGGACCTGGAAATTTTGGATGTCTTGACTGGGCTGGAAGGAGGTCGACTTGGTTCGCTTAGTGAGCTTGAAATCGTCCTTGTCAACCGATGAGCGCATGTCGTCAAGCTCTTCGGTGGCGAGGGACTTAGTGAGTGCCTCGACGGCTAGAGCAAATGTGGTTTACCCGGTTTTAGCGATCACTCAGCGTTGCCTTATATGGTAATGACCCCATTTGGGCCCGACATCTTCAACTTCAGATATGTAGAGTGCGGGACTGCCGCTAATTGTGCAAAGGCCGTCCTGCCAAGGAGAGCATTGTAACCACTACCTCGAAGCTAAGTGGCTCGAGATGGTAGTTTATTGGTGCACTAAACACCATGTCCTATATGATCTTACCCAAGGGTTCGGCCTCCATGCCGGGAATTATGCCCTTGAACCTTGTGTGGGTCGGCTTTATGCAGGACCCGTCAACGCCCATCTTTTGAGTGTATCGACGTATATCAAATTCAAACTGCTGCCTCCGTCCATCAGGACCTTGTTGAGATGACAACCCTCGATGATCGGGTTCAGGATGAGAGCGGCTTTCCCACCGTGATGGACGTTGGTCGGATGGTCGCTCTGGTAAAAGGAGACCGGCTATTTTGACCATGCCACAAACTGTGGAAATGCAGGCTCTGAGGCGTATACCTCTCTTAGGGCGAGCTTTTTTTCCCTCCGAGTCTCGTTACACTTGTATATCATGTTCACGTCTTTGATCTGAAGAGAGAATTGCTTTCGCACCCCTTTGCCGGCACAAGCCCGGCATGCATTGCCTGCGCCACCGTTCTGACTGTTGTTGGGCAGATCTTGCATGTCATCATTGTTTCTTCTGGCCGCCTTGCGATGCATCCAACACTCTTTGTTGTGGTTGGCTGGAGGGTCTTCGGGGTTTTGGGGCTGATGATAATCGCATGGTCTGTTCATAATCGCATCGAAGTCCAGATCGCCACCACCGCCCTTCTTACCTTGCACGATTTTTTTTTCTGGACACCACTTCCACCCTGGCGTTAGGCTCTGAAACCGGCATTGATCTTTTCATCGTTGTCGTCGTCCCGGTGCTTGCGGTTGCGATTGCGCTGAGGTCGGACATATACATCCTTCACACCGGACGTGTGGGGTTCTTCATGCATCTTCTGCTTAGCGGTCCATGCATCTTCTCCAGAGCAGAGATTGGTCACCATATCCATCAACGCCACCATGTTTCGAAGCTTGGTGCTCCTTGACTCTGGTAATCTACTTGTCTCTCAGATCATTCTTGAACGCGGAGATGGCTTCGACGTCGACGGAGCCAATGATTGGCATTTCTTCAAGAATTGAGTCCAGCCTTTCTCCTGGATTACGTGTCCTAGGTCACTGCTATTGGTAGGCTCAACATATGTACCCTTGAAATTGGTGATAAACTCGGCTTGCAGGTCGTCCCAACAGGAGATCGACTTGGGCGCTAGGGTATTTAACCTGGCTCGGGCCGACCCCTTCAACATAAGGGGCAAGTGCTTGACGGCGTGCCAGTCATCGCCATTAGCTACCTGGATGGCGAGGAGGTCATATGTCACCCAAATCTCAGGGTCCTGGCTTTCGTCATACTTGTCCATCGTGTTTATCTTGAAACTAGGTAGAACTTGTAGCAGACAATCTCGTCGATGAAGCATGCCAGGTGTATCTTTGTGGGGCCAACGGCTGATGTGCGGATTTTACGTTGATTGTGTGTCAGGTGTCGTCCAAGCTAACTGCACGGTCACGCTTGTTCAAAGCTGATCGATTTGGATCTCGAGCATTCTGACACAGCGGATGTGCACGTTGTTGCTTGGTTTCTCTCAGGTGTGGGCCATGTGGCATGTCGAGCCCTAGGGTCGTCCCCTGATTCGTTTGAGGCCGGTTGTTATTGTTGCGCGGCTGATATAAGGGGCAGGGAGCCACGTCTTGGGTGCTTGGCCTGCGGGGCTCCAGGTTGCGGTTGTCTGACTTGTGGCTCCGCCGGGAGGACGTGCTAACCATGTCACCGGACATCCTGGCGTGAATCTTTGACAGAGCACGATTATCTTGCATTACCACTGCTGTCTTAAGATACTCCATCCCTTGCTCGAATATCTCCTTGTACGGATGCTCGTCAGGGAGCCTCACATTAATGAGGGCCCTTGCCGCTGCCTGTGTATTTTTTATCGACGGGCGATAGGACTCCGAGACTGCATCTATGGCGTTCTCGAGTGCTTGATTCATCCTCCTGCTTCGGAGAGCTAGGGCGGTTGTATCTGCCATCAGCATGGTCTTAGCATGGTCTTCCGACTTTGTTGGCGAGACCGGAGCGGTTCCTGGGACCTTTGAACTCGGTTGCCCTCCTCTTCAAGCGTCTCTTCTCCTTGGTAACCTTGTCGAGGGTCGCCAGGACTACCACCCATCGTGCCTCCTGATGCCTCGTTGTCTAGGATTGGCTCGTCAATTGCTTTGATGTCATCATCATTGATTTACTCCGCCTCACCACTTTCCTCGTGTCTCGGATCCGACGTGCCCACTAGGTAGCAAGGCTGGATCGTGGTCGCCTGCCATAGCCGGACAGGCGGCGCAGCCGACAGGTGACTATAGGCTTAGTCGCCCATCTCCTCGTCGAGGTCTTCCAGCTCCTCGGCCGCCTCAAGGACAACGGTAAGGTCTTCGATGTTGGCGATGAAGTGGATGGTGGGTGGGTCAAAAAATTCGGCCTGCGGCTCCTGGCCCGGCATGACACCGGGCCTTAGGACAAGATCGCCGCGTGAATCCGCGACGTACTCCAAATTGCCAAATCGAACGATCCAGCTTGGAGCATAGGTCATGATTGGCCAAGGTGGCCGGTCGAGTTGGCGACATAGCACATGGCGCCAAAAACGAAGATCTGACCAGGCACGTAGATCGTACCGACATCAACTGGAGATCCCATATGATCTCCGAGATCACCACGCGGGGCCTGCCACCACTGTCCAAGAAGAATCCAAAAGATCCCTTGATGGGGTCTCCCGGCTTGGTGAATAGATCATAGGAAAATAGGAGACCGAATTTACACAGGTTCAGGCCCTCACAAGAGGTAATATCCTACCCCTGCTTGTGTTATATTGCGATGGGGTGTACAGAGTACAAGGTACAATTGAGGGATTGATCTCAGTGCAATCTAAAGTGTCTATTGACTAGTTCGGTCCCAGCTTATATAGGATACCACCCCCCTTAGGGTTACAAGGTCCTATTCGATTACGTCGGTGGAGGGGGGTCCTCCATGGATCCAACTTCCTTGTTTTGTACGGCAAGGCTTCCAGGTCCTCCTTCCACAGAGCCCATGGGCCGGCATGATGGCCCAGGGAGGAAACCGACCTAGGAGTCCTTGGGCCGGCCTACTTGGGCCGACTACCAACAAGGTGAGGCACCCCTGGGATCATTATGGTCCGGCTAAGTATCAATGATAAAAAAGTTCTTTTTAGTAAATAACTAATATTTAAGGTTGGAAGATAAACAACAAAGTAGATAAATCAATAAACATAGCACATCTACGATATCAACAATTTAACATACAAAAGATGAATAACAGGAACTTGAATGATGAAACACAGACAAAGTTCAATGGCATGGCAATGAATATGATAGGCATGAAGCACTATCAATGAACAGTTGGCGTAAGGACCTGTTTTGTTTTTTTAGGGAGCCTAGGATTCTGTTATGCTAATAGGCAAGGTTGATTAACTAAATGCAAGTATACCAGTTGTACCGGCAAACAGATAAACAAGTTTAGCATAGACATATTATTGACTGTTTATCGTACAAGAATATGAATAGTAAGAACTTGAATGATGAAGTTCAATGGTATGACTATGAATATGATAGGCATAAAGCACCAGATAAGGATCTGTTTTTTTATTTGAGGGAGTCTTAAGGATCTGTTATGCTAGTGGGCAAGATTTATTAACTAATTGCAAGTGTACCATTTCTACCAACGAACCAGATAAACAAGCAAAGCATAGTAAACATGTTCTTGACTGTTTAACATAGAAAGAGATGAATAGTAAGAACTTGAATAATGAAAATGGTAGAAGAACTTTCAATGAACAGTGGATATAACAAGGATCTTTTTTTAAGAAGTTTAAGAGAATGCACTCTTATTAGTTAAACAACTAACACATGCAGGATGAACCTAATAAACGGAGAAAGCATAGTAAATATGTTCTTAACAGTTTAACATGGAAAAAGATGGACAGCAAGAACTTTAATAAGGAAAACGTACATCAGATCATTGGAAGAGCTTCGGCTGGGCCAACCTGGCCCACCGCCTCGCCAGCCCATGACGTTTCTTCCAAATAGTTACTAGTAAACGGCCCATAGACCCAGTAACTCAAGCCCAAATCTCGTTTTGTTTGCCCCAACCCAAAAGTGCAGCCCAAGCTCCGCCACTGCATCAGATATCTATGGATAGGAGAAATGCTCTCAGGTTATATATACTCCCTCCAGTTCTTGAAAAGTCATCGTATCAGACTTCAAACTTTGTCTGACTAATTTTTCCAATATATATAGATTAGTGGTAAAGCTGCTGCCTTGTGACCATGAGGTCACGGGTTCAAGTCCTGGAAACAGCCTCTTGCAGAAATGTAGGGAAAGGCTGCGTACAATAGACCCAAAGTGGTCGGACCCTTCCCCAGACCCTGCGCAAGCGGGAGCTACATGCACTGGGGCTGCCCTTTTTTATATATAGATTAGATATGTGACCATGTGCAGGTTATCTATATTTAAAAAATAGGTGAAGTTAATCTTTTCAAACTTCCAAAACCTATATTTTGTAATATAATTAGATTTGATATGTCAAAACCATATGTGTATGCATATAGGTTGTCTCATTAAGTATTTTGAAAGAAGTGTAATTTCAGAGTTTTAGAAAAAGATAGCATGAATATAAGAAGTCAAAGTTGTATTTGGAGACTTTTCTGGAGGGCGTATAGTCGGTTATCATTATTGAGCATAAGGTCTTAATCCAATAACTTGTTCTATCAGCAAATAAGTAAATCTGTGAAATCATTACATGATCCGGCTAAGTATGAAGGAAAAACTAGTATGTTCTTTTCAGCAAAGTTACTCCCTCCGATCCATAATAAGCGCCGCAGTTTTCAACTAAGGTTGAACTAACCTTAGTTCAAAACTGTGACACTTATTTTGGATTGGGGGGAGTAATATTTAAGGTTGAAAGATAAATGATGAACTGGACAAATAAATAAAGCATAGAATTTTTTTTATTAACAATTCAACATACAAAAGATGAATAACTAGAATCTGAACAGTGAACAGATTAATTCAATGGTATGATCATGGATGTGACAGGCACAAAGCACAACAAGTACAATCAATGAGCAGTCAATGTAAGGACACGGTTTTCTTAAGGTAATCTCAGAATTTGTATTGCCAGTGTGCATGATTGATTAGCCAAATGCAAGTGTACCATGTTTGTTTTTTCTGTTTTATGCATATCAGCTCAGATAAGATAGCATTGTGAAAGTGCAACTAATCCCCAGGTGGTTTTGGTAATTAATAACAACATATATATCATTGAACTAATCATTTCTTGAGAATATTTCAGAAAGTTCAGTGATATGGGTATGGCAATGATTGATGATGTGGACCCCTCAAAATGCTAAGGAAAACATTGGCAAAAGCTCAAGACTCCATTTTGGTTTAGTGATCCAAGATCACATTGAGTCCATAGGAAAGCCAATACTATTAAAAGGGGTGAGGTTATGATGATGATCTGGTTGCTCTAAGTGCTTAGTGATTTATCTCTCAAACAATCAAGAATCTTTCATTCCAACATAAACTCATAAGTAATCTCGGTCCCACCGATTCCAAACTCACCACACCGAGATGAACCACCTCGACCATATACCCAAACCCTAAGAATCTCGGATTTTCCGATTCCAAACTCGGTCATTCGAATTGGTGTTGCTAACCTTCAGAACCTTCAGACTCAAATCGGTGTCACCGAGATGAGAAAGTCGGTCCCACCGAGATTGGCAAACCCTAGACTTTGGAAGAATCGGACTAACCGAGATTGTATTTTCGGTCCCACTGAAAATCCCAACGCTCACAAGATTTGAACTTTCGGTCCGACCGAGTTGTCAACTTCGATCCGACCGAGATTGGTCAAATGTGTGTAACGGTTGGATTTTGTGTGGAGGCTATAAATACCCTCCACCTCCTCTTCATTCGTGGAGAGAGCCATCGAAAGAACTACCACTCCTACCTTACATTTTCGAGAAGAAAACTACCTACCCTTGTGTTGAGATCAAGTTGCTCCACTCCAACCATATGAAACTTGATTTCTAGCCTTCCCAAGTTGCTTTCCACTCAATCCCTTCCTCCACCACAGCCAAATCGGTGAGGAGAGTTGAGTGTTGGGGAGATTATCATTTGAAGCACAAGAGCAAGGAGTTCATCATCACCAACCCCATCTATTACCTTTTGGAGGTGGTGCCTCCTAGATTGGTTAGGTGTCACTTGGGAGCCTCCGTCATGATGTGGAGTTGAACCAAGGAGTTTGTAAGGGCAAGGAGATCGCCTACTTCGTGAAGATCTACCCCGAGTAAGGCTAGTCCTCCGTGGGCGTAAGCCATGATGGCATAGACAAGGTTGCTTCTTCGTGGACCCTTCGTGGGTGGAGCCTCCGTGGACTCAGGCAATTGATTACCCTCCGTGGGTGAAGTCTCCATCAACGTGGATTGACGATAGCACCACCTATCGAACCACGAGAAAAAATCTCCGTGTCTCTATTATGTTTGCTCTTCTCCTCCTCTCATTTACTATCGTGCAATTTACTTTCCGCTGCCATAACTCTAGAATTGCATGTGTAGGGTGATACTTGACTTGGTTGTCATTGTGAACTTGCTAAGAAACTACTCCAATCAAAAGGCAAAACTTTTAAATTGTCAAGTAGTCTAATCACCCCCCCTCTAGACATACTTCCGATCCTACAAGTGGTATCAGAGCTTTGGTCTCCATTGGATTGGTTTCCATTGCATTGACTCCATAAGCTTGGTTTCACAACCTAGGAGAGTATGGCGTCTAGTGAGGGTAATTTTCGAGAGGTCCTTACTTTGATGGTTCAAACTTTGCTAGTTGGAAGCATAAAATGAAAATGCATATTCTTGGACATAACCCCGCCGCATGGGGCATTATTTGTGTTGGCTTGCAAGGTGAGTTCTTGAGGAAGGAAAAGTTCCGGATCGCGAAGCTACCGCAGATGAGTTGCGGATGTTCTGAACAATGCTCAAGCTTGTGACATTCTCTTCAATGCTTTGTGTCCCGAGGAGTTCAACAAGATCACCGCCTTGAGAATGCAAAAGAGATTTGGGATACTTTGGTCGAAATGCACGAAGGTACCGAGTCCGTGAAGGAATCAAAGCTAGATGTTCTTCAAGGTCACTTGACAAGTTCAAGATGAAGGAAGGTGAAGGAGTCATTGAAATGTACTCTAGGCTTGCTCTCATCACCAATGAGATGGCAGCTTAGGAAGCGAAGAAATGACCGACCGATTCATCATCAAGAAGATCCTCGAGCTTTGGATGGAAAGTATGACACCGTGTGCACTTTGATCCAAATGATGCCAAATTACAAAGATCTCAAGCCTACCAAGTCATTGGAAGGATTGTTGCTCATGAGATGACACTTAAAGATAAGGAAGAGCTTCACAACAAGTCAAGTGGTGCTTACAAAGTGCGGTTGAAGCTCCCACATCCTCAAGTGACAAGCTAGTTTCCAATGAAGAGATAAGCCTAATGGTGAAGAACTTCAACAAATTCTACAAGAGTAGAAGCAAGGAAAGAATCTCAAAGTCTAGATCATATGATGAAAAGAGATCTTCTAGTCGTGATCGAATCTGCTACAATTGTGGAAGACCAGGACACTACTCAAATGAGTGTTCGACTCCCCACAAGAGAAGAGAAGAATCTCCAAGAAGAAGAAGCTCAAGAGAAGAGTCGCCTAAAAGAGAGAAGGAGTAGAGATGATCGTTATGAACGAAGATCCTCTCGGAGAAGCAAGGATTCGGAAAGGAAAGACAAGTCATCAAGGAGCTACACAAGAAGAAAACATCAAGCTCATGTTGGTGAATGGGTTTCGGCCCGACTCGACAATCACTCCGAAAGAAGCTATCACTCCAACTCCGAATCTGATCAAGATGAAGGTGTTGCGGTCTTGCTCTCGTATCCTCCAACTCCAACTCCTATGACATATTTGATTCACCAAATGAGGGAATTGGAAGATGCTTCATGGCAAAAGGCCCCAAGGTATCACATCCCGAGTTTATTGACTTTGATAGTGATGAGGATGACTTGCTTGGTGAAGATGAGCTTTTACATGATAAATCTAGTGAGCTTAGTAATGATGAACATGCTAGTAGTCTTTACAATCGAGAAGAGTCGAATGACAATGCTATGAAGGAGATTGAGCGCCTAACTAAAGAACTAAACACTCTTAAGTTAGCTCATGAAACAACTCAAGAAGATCATAGAGAGCTCCTAAGATCTCATGAGAAGCTACGCCGAGAAGCTCAATCTAGAGCAAGAACATGAGTTTCTAAAAGCTATCAATGACGATCTTCAAAGAAGAGTTCTTCATATCTTGCCAAACGACTTCTCTTGTCTAATTTCTTGCCACCTATCAAAACTAAGCATGACAAGCATAAGAAAATTCCTCATCTAGTAGTAACAATAATCATGCTAAATCAAATGTTGTTACTTCTAGTAATTCTCTTGATTCCACTAACAATGTTTCAAGCCAAGTTTCACTTGAGCAAGAAAATAGTCTATTGAAAGGGATTGTAGAGAAAGGTGTCTACAAGAGTCTTCTTAGGAAGCAAGAGCTTTGAGGAAATTGTTCGCAAACAAGGAAGACAGGAAGAATCAAGGAATTGGTTTTGAGCGAAAGTTCAACGCCGAGGGTGTGAATGGGAAGAAGGTCAATATCCCACTCCAAAGTTTGTCTCTCAAGAGGAGAAGTATGATCCTACTTCTTCCAATGAGGAACAAGCTCAAGATGACCTTCCACCACAAGACCATAAGCTAAAAGGCAAGGACAAGCTTCAAGAGGAGATTGATGCATTCATTGAAGCACCCAAGGCCATGGTCAAGTGGGTTCCCAAGGCAACTTCAAGTTCTACTTCAACAAGCTCAACTACTACCCCAAGGATTCCCATCAAGATGATGTGGATCCCAAGAAGAAGAACTAGAGAGTTCTTGAGGGTGACGCCAACATACTTCACTCATATTCATTTTGGCAAGGACTTGTGCAATCAACTTCCACATCTTGCACTAGTTCATGGAGTCACAAACCCTCATGTTGGTAAGTCAAGGACAAGGTAATCATTGCTTTCATGGACATCATCTATTGTGTACTTCAATCTATGTCCATGGATATTCTTGTTTGTTCCTTGTGGGACTAACCCATGTAGGTATTGAAAGTGCCCGAATCCAAAGGATTGCTCCCAACTCTTGATGATCTTCATCAACATTGAGCATCCACATCTTCAACATCTACATGAAGTCTTCAACGACAACCCAAGGTTAGTTTGACCCTTTAAAAGGGGTTCTCACATCAAGGGGGAGCTTTGCTCTAAAGAAATGAGCTAAAGCATCTTCTAATGATGTGAACACATCAATGCTTTATGGTAAAGTGGTAACCCCACTTGTGCTTAAACGATGAGTATGACCTATGATCAAATGTTCTCATTTGACTCCTAAGTCAATATACTCATATATAGATGACCTAGTCATCGCCAAATTGTGTGCTAGTTGTTAGTGTTTTGTTTGTGCATGTTTGACACATATTTCATTTGCTATCTTATTGTGTGAGCATGTTGGATGCATGATTTTATTCATTCGAGGACATCCATTTGTTGCTTTGGTCTTTTGGTTTCTTTCTTTTGACCAAATGGATGGACAAGAATGCCTAAGTTCCTCCCCTAGCTATCTATGCTTTCTTGTCTCAAACTCGCTCATGCTTATATCACAAACTTTGAACAAGACTTTTTTGGATTGCATCGAGTGAGGAGCACTCTTGAGCCACCGATCCGTCAAAAGCCTAACTTCCAAAACCTTCTAAGTACTTTCGGTCAAACCGATATACTCAAATCGATGCATCAAATCACTTGATTGATCTAGGTTTTCACCTCGGTGAAACCGAAGTTTCAAATTTCGGCGTGATCGAAGTGTGTAATCGCACGCAGCTAACCATCTCGGTCCCACCGAAGTTTTCAAACTCGGTCCCACCGACAACCGAAGGTATATATACTCGAGGACGAGCGCGTTGATTACTTCTTCAAACGCTTCGCCTCAAACCCTTATTGCCGTCGCCTTGGTCTCCGGATCGCTCCGCCGTCGCGTCAGGCGCCCTGCTGGTCTCCATCGCCGTCAACGGACTTTCTCATCGCGCCGCCGCCGTAGTGAAGCTCCACCACATTGGGTGAGTTTCATCCTCTCGTGTTCCAATCGCCGATTCAATGCACGATAGGCGTTGCCATGTTTCTTGCCAAGATTGAGATCTTCCTATCCGGCCGCTTAGGTCATAGAACAAATTTCGAGTGAAAATTTTAGGGTTAGGTTTCCACGAACACATCTCGGTGTGACCGATTCAACATTTTCGGATCGACCGATTTGCCTCTCGCCATCAGATCGCACTTTTCGGTGAAACCGAAGTTGTGCAAATCGGTAAGACCAAGTGAAGATTGATGAAACCCTAGTAGTCTCGGCTAGATCGAAACCCATTTCGTCCAACCGAAGTGGTGTATGTGGTCTGTTTAGACATTTGGTTTCACGAATTGATAGACTTCGGTCGGACCGACATGCATTCTGTGAAAACCTAAAACTAAAGTTTGAACTTATTCTTTTGCAAAATCCTCTGCGGTTTGTGATAACTCTTCTATTCCGCCTATACCTATTCTATTCACGGGTTGTCGGTCATGTCTCGAAGGAAGTGACAACAAAACAGTCCGAGATGCCGTTGAGATTCCAGAGGCGCTACAAGTCCAGAGGCAAGTTTTTCAGATGATGGAGAGAAGCACTCCAAGTGGATACTGCGCAATGCCACGAGGCAGGAGGAAGAGAAATTCGATGAGGAAGACTCAGATTTTGTTGCAGATGAGGAAATAACTTCTAAGCCTAAAAGGCAAGTGGTTGCCAAGAGCTATCAAGGGCAACAATCAAAGAAAGGCACAAGCAAAGTGGCAAAATCCTCATTGCCTGAAGCTCAAGATGGAAGAAACCTCCAAAGAAGATCAAGAAGACTTCCAAGAGGAAGAGGAAAGTTCATGAAGAGATAGCGATGATGATGATTCGATGAGGAAGCACCTCACCTCCTCGAAGCGAAGTTGATGGGTGATGCCATCGTAGGGAGCACCCACAAAGGTTAAGCAATCGGCTCCAGCCTAAGGCAGCCCAAGCCAAACCAAATGCCAAGCCAAAGAAGACTGTGAGGAACATACCGCTTGAGAGAAGAAGAAGGACAATGTGCCACCGCAGAATCGATGATGAGGCTCATGTTTTGCTCAAGCTCGCATGTAAACCGCTGTTCATAATGAAGCTCATCCTCGAAATGAAAATATGAAGGAGAGAAAGGACAAAGGTCTCGTGCTATGGAGGCAAGCAGATCCATATGCCACGAGAGAAGAACAAAGATTGACCCAAGATTCCACACTAGAGAGCAACAAGACTTTTATGAGACAAAGTGCTCATGGACAAGAAGCCAATTGTTCCGACACGACACGCTGACCGAAATACATCGACGGTGAAGAGCACAGAGACTACTTCCCACATGTGCATGAAAGCTTCACCTTGTGGGATTGCAGAGTTCGTTGGTCGAAATCGATCGCTTGGAGCAGACGAGATGATCATGCGATTCTATGCCACCGCACACTTCTATCCGGATGGCGAGGATTGTATGGATGATGAAGGCGTAGATTCCATTCTCTTGTTGAAGAATGGAGCGTTCTTGAATGCACTGCTTCAAGGGAAGATGATGTTGATGTGTATGGCATTCAAGAAAAATCACGAGTCAATGAAGAACATGTACAATGAAGTCAAGGAGAAGGATGTAGAGATATGGAAGCTTGGTTCGATCTACTACCTTGAGTGTGTCTCGCAACCACCAACACCATTCCGAGGCATACTTTGATGCCTAAGTCAGGACCACCGCATGATAAGAGGGTACTCTATCAACATGCCGCACATTCTAGATCGAAGACACCTTTTAAGGTGATGGACACGATAGTTGAGACTATCAAGAGGACAGCAGCAGCACTGTAAGAGGTCGTGTGGGTTTGCTCCGCATATTCAGATGCTCATTAATGCCAAGTTTGGCACGGACACCTACCATTGGATAGACCCCACTTGCCACCGCAATGAACATGAGGACAACGAGGTTGTGATGACCGAGGATGCTCCCACATCCGTAGAAGGACATGCTAAGTCTGAAGTCGCCAAACAAGCTAAAGCCGAGAAGGAAGCAAAGAAGAAGCCCAAGAGCGTTGCAGAACAACTTCTTGAAGCCACTCAGAGAATTGAGCTACGCTGCCAAAGATAGTGCGATCTCGGAGAGCCTTGAGAGGATAGTTGAGGATAAGTTCCATGCTCGGACGTTGTCGATCAAGTGCGTGTCACCGCCAACAAGCTTGAGGCGTACATCGAGGAAGCTAAGAGGAGAAGGCGAACTCATGAGAGAGATGGAAGGTGATATGGTCCAGATGACTATGAGCAGCTCGCTCCAAAGGCCCACAAAGCCCAGATCACCGCTATTCCAAAGGTCGGACCCTGTGGCTACTACATCAAGACCTCCTACATTCCGTCGGCCCAAAGACCAGCTTCAAGATTCACTCCTCCAGCTCCACAGACTTCAGCAGAAGTTGCAGATGCTGACTATCTCCACTCCATCGACGCAGACAGAGCCGCCAACAGAGTCCCGAGTGGCGATTAGCTCTATACCTTCGAACTTTTGGTAACTTGTTGCCAAAGGGAGAAATTGTATAGATCATAGGACTTCGAGAGAGAGAGTGCTCGTTTTTGCTCTTTCGTTTGCGGTTTTCCTTGAGATACTTTTGAGTTCTTTGAGATACTTCGTGTGTTTGATACTACGTTTGCTCTATCTTGATGAGTGCTTGATCATACTGTGCTTAATGTGTGCTTGATGTCTATCATATTCCATTCATATCTTGTATGATCATTTACTCATGTCTTGGTGTTTGGTGCATGCTATTCATTCTTATCATTTTGTGCGCTCCACCAAGATGTATGTGACATGGAAGAGTAACCCATGATCCTAATCGATTGTGCATTTGCATTCAAAAGCAAATCTTAAATAATGCACAAATTTAGGGGGAGCTCTTGCTTATCACATACTTCTCAAAGTGACGATGTTATTCATTGATTATATCATTTGTCGAAGCTTTGATCTATATGTTGTCATCAATTACCAAAAAGGGGGAGATTGAAAGTGCAACTAATCCCCAGGTGGTTTTGGTAATTAATAACAACATATATATCATTGAACTAATCATTTCTTGAGAATATTTGTAAAGTTCGGTGATATGGGTATGGCAATGACCGATGATGTGGACCCTCAAAATGCTAAGGAAAACATTGGCAAAAGCTCAAGACTCCATTTTTGGTTTAGTGATCCAAGATCACATTGAGTCCATAGGAAAGCCAATACTATTAAAAGGGGTGAGGTTATGATGATGATCCGTTGCTCTAAGTGCTTAGTGATTTATCTCTCAAACAATCGCAATCTTTCATTCCAACATAAACTCATAAGTAATCTCGGTCCCACCGATTCCAAACTCACCACACCGAGATGAACCACCTCACCATATACCCAAACCCTAAGAATCTCGGATTTTCCGATTCCAAACTCGGTTATTCGAAATTGGTGTCGCTAACCTTCAGAACCTTCAGACTCAAATCGGTGTCACCGAGATGAGAAAGTCGGTCCCACCGAGATTGGCAAACCCTAGACTTTGGAAGAATTGGACTAACCGAGATTGTATTTTCGGTCCCACTGAAAATCCCAACGCTCACAAGATTTGAACTTTCGGTCCGACCGAGTTGTCAACTTCGGTCCCGACCGAGATTGGTCAAATGTGTGTAACGGTTGGATTTTGTGTGGAGGCTATAAATACCCTCCACCTCCTCTTCATTCGTGGAGAGAGCCATCGAAAGAACTACCACTCCTACCTTACATTTCGAGAAGAAAACTACCTACCCTTGTGTTGAGATCAAGTTGCTCCACTCCAACCATATGAAACTTGATTTCTAGCCTTCCCAAGTTGCTTTCCACTCAATCCTTCCTCCACCATGCCCAAATCGGTGAGGAGAGTTGAGTGTTGGGGAGATTATCATTTGAAGCACAAGAGCAAGGAGTTCATCATCACCAACCCCATCTATTACCTTTTGGAGGTGGTGCCTCCTAGATTGGTTAGGTGTCACTTGGGAGCCTCCGTCATGATGTGGAGTTGAACCAAGGAGTTTGTAAGGGCAAGGAGATCGCCTACTTCGTGAAGATCTACCCGAGTAAGGCTAGTCCTCCGTGGGCGTAAGCCATGATGGCATAGACAAGGTTGCTTCTTCGTGGACCCTTCGTGGGTGGAGCCTCCGTGGACTCAGGCAATTTACCCTCCGTGGGTCAAGTCTCCATCAACGTGGATTGACGATAGCACCACCTATCGGAACCACGAAAAAATCTCCGTGTCTCTATTGCGTTTGCTCTTCTCCTCCTCTCATTTACTATACGTGCAATTTACTTTCCGCTGCCATAACTCTAGAATTGCATGTGTAGGGTGATACTTGACTTGGTTGTCATTGTGAACTTGCTAAGAAACTACTCCAATCAAAAGGCAAAACTTTTAAATTGTCAAGTAGTCTAATCACCCCCCCTCTAGACATACTTCCGATCCTACACATTGCCGCTTAAACAAATAGAGCGCCACAAGTACATCAAATAGATTAAATGAAAGGTGTAGAAAGAATGCTCTCAGGTTATATACTCCCTTCTTCTGGTTCTTAGAAAGTCATCAATATATAAATAGGTGCAGTAAATTTCTGAAACTTTGAGTAGCTAAAGTTTTGAGTTCAAACTCAATTTTGTAACTATATGTAGATTGGATACCTGAAAATCATATGTGTAGGTGTGTAATAGCCTGGCTTATTAGGGATGATAGACTACTCATATCAATAAGGAATTCCTTCTTTTCCGGGATCCCATTCGGACAGAACTCCAAAGTTAAGCGTGCTCAGCTTGGAGTAGTTTCAGATGGGTGACCGACCGAAGTTGCTCCGGGTGCGCACGAGTGAGGACAAAGTGCGCAGAAAAGACTAGTATTGATCTGTGGGGCGATCTAGATCCCGCCAGAGTAACGACCACCCGCGGGTGTGTCCGGCGTTATAAGTTGGTATCGAGCCGACCCTCGCGGTTACGGATGGTTGCAGAAAGTCTTGCGATCATGTTGTTCATGACGTTTGTGACCCGTCGTGGCACACGGCATGGCACATGTACCGGACCGATGCACGACGGTTGTGCCAAGAGGAACGTTCGTGGCCCGACGAGGACGTCGGTTCCTCCGAGTGGGGGTGTATGTAATAGCTCGGCTTATTAGGGATGATAGACTACTCATATCAATAAGGAATTCTTCTTTTCCGGATCCCATTCGACGTAACTCCAAAGTTAAGCGTGCTCGGCTTGGAGTAGTTTGAGGATGGGTGACCCAATCGAAGTTGCTCCTGTGCGCACGAGTGAGGACAAAGTGCGCAGAAAAGACTAGTATTGATCTGTGGGGCCAGTCTAGATCCCGCCAGGAGTAACGACCACCGGCGGGTGTGTTCGGGGCGTTACAAGGTGATCTCAGAAAGTATTTTTAAAGAAGTATTAATTTCAAAGTGTTTTATGAAAATATATAAAGAAACAAATAACGAAAAATAAGCAGTCAAAGTTGTATTTTGAAGACTTTTCCAGAACCGGAGGGAGTATATTCGGTAATCATCATTGAGCTTAAGGTCTAATCTATAAAATGTTCCATCTTCATATAAGTAAATATCTGAAATCATTACATGATCCAGCTAAGTATCAAAGAAAAACTATGTTCTTTTCAGTAAAATAACTATATTTAAGGTTGGAAGATAAGCGATGAACTAGATAAATCAATAAAGCATAGAAAATCTTTTATTAGCAATTTAACATAGAAAAGACGAATAACAAGAATTTGGACAATGAACAGATTAATTCATTGGTATGGTCGTAGATACGATAGGCACAAAGAACAACAAGTACAATCGAGCAGTCTATATAAGGACGCATTATTATTTTAGGTAACCTCAGAACTTGTACTGCTAGTGTGCAGGATTGGTTAACCAGAAGTGTACCATGTGTTTTTTTTCTGTTTATGCATATCAGATCAGATAAGATAGCATTGCCGCTTAAATAAATAGAGCACCACAAGTACATTATTAAATGAAAGGAGTAGAAAGCATGCTCTCAGGCTATATACTCCCTTCTTCTGGTTCTTGAAAAGTCACCAATATAGAAATATTTGCAGTAAATTTCTCAAACTTAGGGTAGCTAAAATTTCAAATTCAAACTCATTTTTTAAAATATATGTAGATTGGATACGTGAAAACCATATGTGTAGGTTGTCTCATAAAGTATTTAAAAAAAGTATTAATTTATGAAAATATAAAAAGAAGAAGTAAATACAAGCAATCAGAGTTTTATTTTGAAGACTTTTCAAGAACTGGAGGGAGCATATTTGGTTATCATCATTGAGCATAAGGTCTAATCTAATAACATGTTCTATCAGCATATAAGTAAATATCTGAAATCATTAGATGATCTGGCTAAGTATCAAGGAAAAACTATGTTCTTTTCAGTAAAATAACTAATATTTAAAGTTGGAAGATAAACGATGTACTAGATAAATCAATAAAGCATTGAAAATCTGTTATTAACTATTAAGATAGAAAAGATGAATAACAAGTATTTGAACAACGAACAGATTAATTCAATGGTATTATTATGGATATGATAGACACAAAGCACACCAAGTACAATCAATAGACAGTCGATATAAGGGCCCGCCATTTTTTTTAGTTAATCTCAGAATTTGTATTGCTAGTGTGCAGGATTGATTAACAAAATGCAAGTGTACCATTTTTTTTTTCTTTCTGTTTTATGCATATCAGTTCAGATAAGATAGCATCGCCGCTTAAACAAATATAGCACCACAAGTGCATCAAATAAATTTAATGAAAGGAGTAGAAAGAATGCTCTCAGGTTATATACTCCCTTCTTCTGGTTCTTGAAAAGTCATCAACATAGATATATGTGCAGTTAATTTCTCAAACATTGAGTAGCCAAAATTTAAAATTCAAACTCATTTTCTAATATATGTAGATTGAATACATGAAAACCATATGTGTAGGTTGTCTCATAAACTATTTTCACAAAGTATAATTTCAAAGAGTTTTATGAAAATATATAAAGAAAAAATATCTAGCAAAAAATAAGCAATCAAAGTTGCATTTTGAAGACTTATCAAGAACCCGAGGGAGTAAATTTGGTTATCATCATTGAGCATAAGGTCTAATCTAATAACATGTTCTATCAGCATACAAGTAAATATCTGAAATCATTACATGATCCAGCTAAGTATCAAAGATAACTAAAAATATTTTCGGTAAAATAACTACTCCCTCCGTCTCATAATATAAGAGCGTTTTTGAACGCTCTTATATTATGGGACGGAGGGAGTAATATATAAGGTTGGAAGATAAACAACGAACTAGATAAACCAATAAAGCATAGTATATCTGTCAGTAACAATTTAATATAGAAAAGATGCATAACAAGAACTTGAATAATGAAAAACAGACAAAATTCAACGGTATGACAATGAATATGATAGGCATAAAGCCCCAAGTACTATCAATGAACAGTTGACATAAGGATCTGTGTATGTGTATGTGTGTTTAGGAAGTCTAAGAATTTGTTGTGCTAGTGGGCAAGATTGATAACTAAATGCAAGTGTATCATTTTTTCTACCAATGAACCAGGTAAACAAGGATAATAAACATGTTCTCAACTGTTAAAACATAGAAAAAGATGAAAATAATGCAAACAGACTAAGCACCACAACTACTATCAATGAACACGGAACATGATAAGGATCTGTTTTTTTTTCGCTTTTTGAGGGAGTCTAAGGATCTGTTATGCAAGTGACATCTTTTTAACTAATTGCAAGTGGGCAAAACTGATTAACTAATTGCAAGTGCAACATGTTTTACTGTTATATGCATATATTTTGGTTCAGATATTTGGCACTAAATGCAAGTGTATCATTTCTACCAACAAAACAGATAAACAAGTTTAGCACAGCATAAACGTGTTCTTCACTGTTTATAACACAGAAAAAGATGAATAGTAAGAACTTGGATAATGAAAACCAACTAAGTTCAATGGTATGACTATGAGCACGCATAAAGCACCAGAAGTACTATCAATGAATAGGGAATATAATAAGGATCTGTGTTTTTTTTTCATTTTCGTTTTTTGAGGGAGTCTAAGGATCTGGTATGCAAGTGTAACATTTTTTAAACTAATTGCAAGAGGGCAAGATTGAATTGAATAACTAATTGTAAGTGTAACAACTTTTAGTGTTATATGCATATATCAGGTTCAGATATTTGGCGATGAAATAAATACTAGAGCATCATACTTAACCAATAGTAAAATGAGAAGGGAAGACACAGGGTTACCGAGGTGGGGAGAAGTGATGGGAGAAAACTCATTGACAGTAGACTGGCAGGAGTAATGGGGCGAAAACTCGTTGATGATGAAATAAGCAGTCCAAGTTGTATTTTGGAGACTTTTCAAGAACCGGAGGGAGTACATTCGGTTATCATCATTGAGCATAAGGTCTAATCTAATAACATGTTCTATCAGCATGTAAGCAAATCTCTGGCTAAGTATCAAGGATAAAGAAATGTTCTTTTAGGTAAAATAACTAATATTTAAGGTATAGGAAGACAAACAACGAACTAGTAGATAAACCAATAAAGTATAGTAAATCTGTTGTTAAACAATTTAACATAGAAATGATGAATAACAAGAACTTGAATAATGAAAATAAGACTAAATTCAAAGGTATGACGGTATGAGTATGCCAATTAATATGATAAGCATAAAGCAGCAGAGGTACTATCAATGAACAGTTGACATAAGGACCTTTTTTTTTTGTTTTTTGTCTTTTTCGAAAGTCTACTAAGAATCTGCCGTGCTAGTAGGCAAGATTGATTAACTAAATGCAAGTGAACCATTTCTACCAACGAAACAGATAAACAAGTTTAGCATAGTAACGTGGTCTTGACTGTTTAACATAGAAAAATATGAATAGCAAGAACTTGAATAATGAAAACAGATTATCATAGAACATGACTGTTTAGCATAATAAACGTGTTCTCGAATGTTTACCACTGAACTTGAATAATAAGTTCAATGGTATGACTATGAATACGCATAAAGCACCAGAAGTACTATCAATGAACAGGGGATATAATGAAGACCGGTGCTTTTTTTTCGTTTTTTTGAGGGGGTCCAAGGATCCGTTATGCAAGTGGGCAAGATTGATTAACTAATAGCAAGTGTAATAATTTTTTAAACTAATTGCAAGTGGGCAAGGTTGATTAACTAATTGCAATTGTAACATTTTTTACTGTTATATGCATATACCAGGTTCAGATATTAATACTAGAGCTCAAGAAGAGGATCATGCCTAACCAATGGTAAAAATAAGGAGGGAAGTCACAGGGTTACCGAGGCGGAGAGAAACAACTCACTGACGGTAGACTGGCAGGAGAGGGGACTTACTGACGAGGTGGCGGCGGAAAGAAGAGAAGGTAGTGAAAAGGTCCCAGAAGCACCCCGACACCGAGAGCATATTGATGAGCCCCCAGTATCCCGTTTGGCTGCCCTCAACGAGAACTTGCACGCCAGACAGCAGATTTAGCAGGACAAGGGCATTGTAGAGCACTGAGAGGGCGATGGGGGGCTTCGTAAGGAAGAGGAAGAACATCTCCAAGAGGCCACCCAAGACCCCCAGGACGTTGGCAATCTCCCACAAGAGCGTGGTTGGCCCGCC
This sequence comes from Aegilops speltoides, assembly GCA_021437245.1. Classification (NCBI taxonomy): domain Eukaryota; kingdom Viridiplantae; phylum Streptophyta; class Magnoliopsida; order Poales; family Poaceae; genus Aegilops; species Aegilops speltoides. The sequence goes on from CM038146.1 coordinate 143,807,072, forward strand.
GGAGATGAGCGCGAATGCGCTGGAGAGGAGGTTGAAGGCCTGGAATCCCGTGTAGAGCCGCCGGAAAAGCCTGGAGATCCTGATCCTCAGACGGGCCATGGCTGCCTCCGGCCCGCTGAGAGGAGGAAGACGGTCGTGCTGCCTTCCGCCCGACGAGAGGAGGAAGAAGATCGTGCAGGGGAGGGGGGCGTGGGGATTGTTGGGAGATTAGGGCACCAGGGGGAGAGATTAGGGCACCGGAGCCGGCGGTATATTTATAATTCTCGAGATCGACTCGAACTCGGATTCGTAGGTCGGTGATCGCCGGAATCTTGCAAGCAAGTTTTCGAATTCAACTCGAATCCGGTGACTCGTACCTGGGATGAGCTGGCTAAAGGCTAGCGCCGCCGCAGCTGCTGCGCCTCCCCACCGGCTCCTCCGGCATATCCTCCGCCGCCGCCGAATTTCGCCCCGCTGCCGCGGCCACGCCGCCGCAGCTGCTGCGCCTTCCTGCCGGCTCCTCCGGCATATCCTCCGCCGCCGCCGAATCGCCGCGCCGCAGCCGGCCCTCCCGTTGAACGCCGCCTGCGCGCTCCTGCTCTGGAGTGGTATGGCGACTGTCAGGGCCCAAGTGCGGCGCTGTCTGATTTTAACTGAACAGTGGACATCTTCAGTGAGAGAAAGGGCAGAAGGCGTAAAGAAACAGGGGAGAAAGCGTAATGCGTGACCATATACCAAAAACAATGATGGTGCTACACAAAAATAAAATGCTGACAGGAGACAAACAAGCTAGTCTACCACCGATCCCTTCCTTCAAGGATGGCAATTTATCCAAGTGCATGATACCCGTTGATCAATATGGTAATAGTGCATGGACACATTTTTATGTCGGTAGACAGTGCATCAATTATGCGTGACTAGTTGTGGGTAGGACATCGATACGGTTTTGCACTCATCGTACTTCCTCCGTTGTAAATTACTTGTCGTAAAAATGAATGTATCTAAAACTAAAAATACGTCTAGATACATTTATTTATGTGACGAGTAATTCGAGGCGGAGGAGTGTTATCTTATTGGTGGTCACATCACCTAAATCACCAAGCTCCCCAGGGGAAAATGTCCGAGGAATTGATTGAGGCGGTAGAATCGCTCCCTCACGCCGATTTTGACTCGGTCGTTGAAATCTTGGCTGGGCTGCGTGGGTGGGTCATTCCGTGGGCCCGTTTGCCAGCGAAGTGGGGGTATAGGCCCGACATGTTGGTGAGTACGCGTGTTTCCTGGTCAACTAGGGTTTGGTGGTTGCGGGATGAAGCCGAGCGACGGCGTGGCGGCTGCGGGAGGCGGTCGAGCGACACGTGTTGTGCGACGCCTCAACGAGGATGTGTATAGAGGGGATAGAGGGTTGTTGGGGAGGGATTTGTGATGGGGAACGTTGCATGAAAATCAAAAAAATCCTACGAACATCCAAGATCTATGGATCGCTTCTTGGCAATTTATTGCCTGGCCTGGTGTATGCCTGGAGATTGTTTGGTTGATGACATGAAAATGCATGTGCTAGCCTAGCCCGGGACGTCCCATCGTGTGATTAGCCTGACTCAACAATCCTGGCATGTGGTTAGCCTGGTCTAGGCATTTGAAATGGGACGCATGGAGTGTGCCTGGAGTATACGGCAGCAGCATGCGTGTACTAATAAAGTATTAGCACATGCATGAGAAGGGCTTGATGTTGTCCAGGCCAGGTCACGAGCAAAATGCTTCGGTCACATGCATGTCTGGACAGGCAAAAAGACCTCTTCATTTCAGGCTCATTCTAGGCATCATTTTATCCCAGGCACGAACATGAGGACGTGAACCAAACTAGCCCCTAATCTAGGAGATGCAAGGCAATGAGAGGGGAGTGTGTCTACATACCCTTGTAGACCGAAAGCGTTAGCGTCGTAACGCGGTTGATGTAGTCGTACTCTTCACAATTCAATCGCGATCAATCCAATCTAGTGCCACACGGACTTCACCACCGAGTTTAGCACACATACGGCTCGGTGGCGTCCTCTCCTTGATCCAGCAAGTGAGGGAGAGGAGGTAGATGAGATCTGAACCAACAAGACATCGTGGTGGTGGTGGTGGCAGCAGAATTCTGGTAGGGCTTTGTCAAGCGCTGACGGAACATGGAGGAGGAGTAACGGGAGGGACACGACACTAAGTAACGGGAGGGACGTGGAGGAGGAGTAACAGGAGTAGCAGAATATCCAAGTGACGTTTGGATATGTTGGGGAACATTGCATGGAAAACAAAAAAAATCTACGCACACGCAAGATATATCCATGGAGATGCATAGCTACGAGAGGGGAGAGTGTACCTACGTACCCTCGTAGACCATAAGTGGAAGCGTTTACTAACGGGGTTGATGTAGTAGAACTTCTTTGCAACCCAACTGATCAAGTATCAAATGTACGGCACCTCCGCGTTCAACACATGTTCAGCTCGATGACGTCCTCGCCTTCTTGATCCAGCAAGAGGGGCGAAGTAGTAGATGAGTTCCGACAGCACGACGGCACGATGACGGTGATGGTGAACTTGTTCCCGCAGGGCTTCGCCGTGCACTGCGGAGAAACTAGACAGAGGACTAAACTGTGGAGAGGGGCGCCTCACACGGCTAAGAGATTGTCGTCGTCTTTGTGTGGCGCCCCCTCCCTCATATATATAGGTGGGGGAGGGGAGGCAGCCAGGAGGCACCCTAAGGGTGGCCGGCTGGCCCTCTTGGGCTCCTGCCCTCTAGCCCCCCTTCCTTGTATGCTGCTGGGGGGGGAGGCAAGAGGAGGTGGTGCCCCCTTCCTTCCTCCTAGGTGGAGGGAAGAAAGAGGGGCTAGCCCTTCCCCCTTTCCATCCCTAGGGCCGGCGACCAAGGGAAGGGGCGCGCCAGCCCCTTGTGGGTTGGTGTGTTCCCCCCTCTTGGCCCATAAGGCCCATTAACCTCCCGGGGCTTCCCGAAACCCCTTCCGGTGATCCGATGATTACCCGGTACACTCTGGAACCTTTTCGGTGACCAAATAGCATCGTCCTATGTATCAATCTTTACCTCCGGACCATTCCGGAGCTCCTTATCATGTCCCTGATCTCATCCGGGACTCCGAACAATATTCGGTCACCAAATCACATAACTCATATAATACTATATCGTCAACGGACGTTTAGCGTCCGGACCCTACGGATTCGAGAATGATGTAGACATGACCGAGACGCCTCTCCGGTCAATAACTGTAGGATCAAAAGTATGTCTAGAGGGGGGGTGATTAGACTACTTGACCAAATAAAAGCTTAACCTTTTCTCAATTTTAGTTCTTGGCAGATTTTAGCAACTTAGCACAAGTCAAGAAATCACAATACAATTCAAGAAAGCATGCAAAGAGTATATGAGCAACGGAAAGTAAAACATGCAACTTGCAAGAAAGTAAATGGGAGCAGTTTGGAGGGAGCAAACGCAATGTTGACACGGAGATTTTTGGCGGGGTTCCGATAGGTGGTGCTATCGTACATCCATGTTGATGGAGACTTCAACCCACGAAGGGTAACGGTTGCGCGAGTCCACAGAGGGCTCCACCCATGAAGGGTCCACGAAGAAGCAACCTTGTCTATCCCATCATGGCCATTGGCCACGAAGGACTTGCCTCATTAGGGTAGATCTTCATGAAGTAGGCGATCTCCTTGCCCTTACAAACTCCTTGGTTCAACTCCACAATCTTGACGGAGGCTCCCAAGTGACACCTAACCAATCTAGGAGACACCACTCTCCAAAAGGTAATAGATGGTGTGTTGTTGATGAATTCCTTGCTCTTGTGTTTCAAATGATAGTCTCCCCAACACTCAACTCTCTCTCACAGATTTGCCTATGGTGGAAAGATGATTTGAGTGGAAAGCAACTTGGGGAAGGCCAGAGATCAATATTCATATGGTAGGATTGGAATATCTTGGCCTCAACACATGAGTAGGTGGTTCTCTCTCAGAAAATGAGTAGTGGAAGTGTAGGCTTGTTCTGATGGCTCCCTCCATGAATGAAGAGTGGGTGGAGGGGTATATATAGCCTCCACACAAAATCTAACCGTTACACACAGATTCCCAAACTGGGTGGGACCGAATCAGCAGACTCGGTCAGACCGATTTAGTTCAAAATGTGAGCGCTAGGATTTTTGGTGGGACCGATATAGTTATCTCGGCGGGACCGATATGCTAGGGTTAGGGCATAACGAAATCTCGATGTGACTGATCGCATGAACTCGGTGGGACCGATTTCAACAAATAGGTACACAGAGGGTTGGTCAGGCAAACTCGATGGGACCGATTCGCTCACTTCGGTGGGATCGAAGTGTTACAAAAATTAAATAGAGAGTTTGCAATGCAGACTCGGTGGGACCGATTTGCTCATTTCGGTGAAACTGAAATGTTACAAAGGGGAAGCAGAGAGTTTGCAATCCCATCTCGGTGAGACCGAAGTAACTAGGGTTTGTGGCAGTGGCTATGTCAAGTGAAACTCGATGGCGCCGGATAGATCAAATCGGTGGGGCCGAATTTGACTTTAGGTTTAGGACATATGTGGAAATGAGAAAGTGGTTGAGGGTTTTGGAGCATATCACAAAGCATTTTGAGCAACTAACTCATTAAGCAGCACCTCATCCCCTTTTAATAGTATTGACTTTCCTATGGACTCAATGTGATCTTGGATCACTAAAATGAAAATGTAGAGTCTTGAGCTTGTTGCCAATATATGTCCTTTGCATTTTGAGGGGTCCACATCTCTAGTCCATGCCATGCCAAACATTGAACTTTCTGAAATTATTATCTTGAAATAGCATTACTTCAATGAACTATATGTTGTTAAGAATTACCAAAACCACCCAGGGATTAGTTGCACTTTCAATCTCCCCCTTTTTGGTAATTGATGACAACATATAGATCAAAGCTTCGACAAATGATAATAAGAATTGAAGTACATAGTCGCTTTGAGAAGTATGTGATAAGTAAGAGCTCCCCCTAAATTTGTGCATTGTTAAAATTTGCTTTGGACTGCAAATGCACAATCTGTTAGGATCATGGGTTACTCTTCCTTGTCACATACATCTTGGTGGCTCAAAATGATAATAAATAAGAACAAGCACTCATCACCAAGGCAAAAGTGAATGATCATACATGAGACTAGCTCATTGATGGCACGCGTTGTTGCGCCCGTCTATCTTGAATTTATAATAAATAGACACAAATGAGTTATTTCACCGAAGTTTTTCATTTTCTTTTGAAACAAGACACCCAATACAGTAGTAAATAATATTGTATTATATCTGTTTAGAGCAGGGAGTACTAAGTTGGAACAAAGCGACAGATATTTCACTCGAGAAACCAATGGCAGCAATAACCTTAAACATTGACCCCGCAGTTGGCACACCCTTGCAGTTTTGCATCCAATCATAGGGACAGAAAAGATACAAATGCAATAGTTACTACGAGGATGCAAGTAAAATCTTCATATTATGTTGACGCTGCATACATGGTGCATCCCTTTGAAAAACACGTCCCCTGCTGCATACTCCCTTGAAATGATTAGAACATGTTTTTATCACAAACACAGTAAAAAGCAAAATCCTTTACTATTGAGATCTCAAGCTTTCTTTGGCGGTTCCTGCAAGTCTTACAGGCTCTCCCCAAACTACGCATGCGCAAGAAAGAGGTCAAACATGCTTTTGGAAACAACATGCATTGATGCTGAACAATCATACCAAGTAACAACAAAATAAGAATGTCCAAAGTTGATATTATCTCGACCTTCTTGAACCGCACAATCTATACCTATGGGCACAAGTACCAGCAAATTCCAATGAATTCCTTCGTTAGCTAGGTAACAATCGAGGTAATAATCCAGGCAACAACCCAAAAGAAACATGAATACACCACTGCATTTAACACAGATGGGAAACAAGATGAACCATCATCATATACTTAGGGTGGGAAAAAAGATCATCATGCTGCTACTACGAGTACAACCTTCAACACATCAGTATAGCTTGTACTGAAAAAGCTCATAATCATCATCTAGCGCAGAATGTTGTAAAAAAGATCATCTACAAAAATACAATGATAAAAGGAAAGGCTACATACTACAGAGAAGTTTTGTAAGCTTTTGTTACCTTCTTTGTAAGGCATTTCAGTACAGACTCCCGTGAACCATGGACTGTCGGTGAAGAACTAAAGATAGATATCTTTTCCACCTTTGACAGGTGATGTGTGTATTAAAACAACAGGAAACTGATTACACATACATGTACTAAATAAATACGCTTGTCCGTATCAACATTTCATAGTTCGTAAATAATGTCAAACGTGGATGAATCACCTAAGGGTTTTGGATCACTGAGGTCATTAAAGTCAAATTAGAAATAGACAACAAGATAGAGCGAGATAGACATAGCGCTGATTAAGATGGATTGCCATAAGACATCTTTGGTGTAACTTAGTTCGTTCAGATAAATATGGGAAGACGTCTCATGCAGTAAGAATATGAAGCACACATCTAGAGACAACATCTAAAACAATTGATAGCATGATAGGCTAAATGCAGTCCGATCCTAAGTAGCAATTGCACTGGGTCAGCCACATAGGACTAATGGATGACTCAAAAATCGAAGTAGCAAGTCAAATGTTGCGGTGTTATACTAATTGACTATTGGATTGAATGTATTTATGTCTGTTCTAAATTAACTTTAAGCTTGTTAATTTCTTTGCATATAACAATTTCTCATCAAGTAGATAATGCAAGAAGCATCGTAAGATTAAAAGATAGCGAGCAATGGATGGACCATTCAAGCAACTCAGTATCATCATAGGTTTCAAGCTCTAGATACAACACATGTATGGGCAGATGGCAATCTACCACAACTAAGCAACATAATTAGGAGATCAACCATCGCAACAGAAAAAAAAGATATGAACAGACAAGGGTACTATACTACACCTCAACTGATTAGCTGGATAAATTCAACATTCATTTTGCAGCACCATCTCTTGCAGGATGTTGGCCCCTCCTTACCAATTAACCCATGTGATGGTCTTATTAAAACCGTCTAAAAGGGAAATCAAGGTGGAAAATGCGGACACCGGAATCTGCAGCAACATTGCCATAGTCCAATATGCTTATGTTATTTGTCCAAGTAATAAATTATACAAGTCTAGATAAACAAATTTATGTTGTACTTTCAGGAATCATAGTTACATGGCAAATTTCATGTAGTAAGAGCCAAAGATCTACTTTGTGTTCTTGTTCTAGAGGAAAGGAAAGAAATGATAGAATGCTATGAAACAGAGACTTCCTATAGTTCCACAAAAAAAAGACTTGCTACAGTCAACTGGATAAGTATGTAGTAACCAAAGGGTGGCCAATATCAAAATGCAAGTTAAGTATTTGTGCACAAAGAGGGAAATCACACACACTATCATTTCTATTATTGATGGTAACAAATATTGAGCAGTGTATATAACAGTATATATAGCACAACGAGGGAGTATGTTTTAATTTTTCTAAAACCAAAGGGCAATATATAATCGATCAATGATTTACTTGGGGACTACAGAAATTTCCAACTTCTTTGCGTTGTAAATGGGAGAAAGAAAAAAGACGTTAATACATACATCTGAAAACAATGGTGGTATGAAAGATAAAAAACTGTAGTTTACATAAATGCTGCAAACTTCAGTAAATATCCATTTGGTTCGATTGTTGCAGGCATATTCTAGAGTCCAGACCACAAAGGGTTGTTATGCAGCCAGAAAGAAAGCACATTGTTGGTAATGTATGAAAGGCAGCGCAAAATACCGAGAAAGCAGGACCTTGGACTTGAAGGTTGGAATCGATGGACCGGTGAATGTCATTGGACACTGTTGTTGTGTTAGCCAATACATAAAGGTCCTTGCCCCATTCTAGTTCTCTCAATTCTGCCTGTCAGGTGAAATATTTTGCACTTCACTGAAGGATAGTGCACAACAAAGAGAAACAATCATTCAGTCTTCTCCATGGTGAAAATTTACCTCACTGGCCTATCTAAAATGTAGAAACTGATGCTTATACCTGCTCGATGGCCGACGTGAGATGATGCAAGAGGAGATCCATTGGGGAGGTGGAACATCAGGCAGTTTTCTCTCGAGAAGATCACTGGGGGAGAGTTTGATTCAGTATGCATCTACGAATTGCCTTCATCCTCACGCCACCAAGACAGCCGGGGAGTGCTCGTCACGGTTTCCTCGTGCCACCATGAGATGAGAAGGGTTTCACCGTTGTTGAGTCAAGTGAAGTGATAACCACGGGGCAAGGAGGAGAGAATATGATGGATGGACGTAGCAAGGAGGATAGGAGGCGACACAGACAAAATTGGAAAGGGACCGGGGGAGGGAAGGAGGAGGCGGTGGGGTGGCTGCAGCTGTCGACGATGCAGGAGGGGATTGTGGGGTTTGGCGACGACTCGATGTAGCTGTCATGATGCAGGAGGAGAGCAGTGGCGGCGGCAAACACAACCCTAATCGCAAGATCATGGGCGTGCCAAGTTGAAGAAGCAGAAGGGGGGCTGAACCGTCGATGTGTCCTTTGCTGTACTTCGCCCCATGCCGGTTAAAGCCCATCAGGCCCAATTTCACGATAGGCTTTCGATATTGTTACGGGAGTAGCGGCTCTGTGAATTAGCACTCAGTGGTTTGGTTCACAACTAATCGGACGGTTGAAATATCCAAAAGTAACGATCCGATGACTGCAAACACTGATAGCCTATAAGGGCTGGAAAGATGCTCGGTTATAATATATCTAAATAGATAATGTCAACATCCAAGCATAAGCATAAAGAGTGATATGATCAAGCACATGACCATACAAAGTATCTCACACACAGACATAATGTATCTCAAACAGGCAAGAAAAGCAAATAAGTAGCAAAAAGAGAGAACTCTCTCTCTCCGAAGCCTATGATCTATACACTTTCTCCCCCTTTGGCAACAAGTTACCAAAAAGCTCGAAAATACATAGTGCTATGTGTCTCTCTAGGCTTGATCTTCGGGAGGTGGTGTTGAGATGACTCCAAGGACAAATGCTTTTGTAGATGTTGTTGGAGTTGGAGGGGTTGCCATTGGAGGGGCAACAGGAGTTGTGGGAGCCGTGGCTGCAGGTGATGAAGTTGTAGCTCTAGTGTCTGTCACTGGCACTGCTGCAGACCTCTGTTCCCTAGGCACCCTATGGAACACCTGTGTAGTAGCTTTGCCCTTTCTCTCCTGAGCTTCTTCCTGGAGTTCTTCAACAGCTGTCTGAATCTCAGTTACTTTCAAGTCCAGATCATAGAATTTTGACTCTATTATCTTCTCCAAGCTCTCCTGGTTATAAGTCAGGGTAGCTAGTCCTTTCTCAACCCTCAGGATTGATTGAATCAGAAACCCAAGCTGGTCTTGTTTGGACTTGAGAAAGATTTCTGAAGCCTCTGCTGCACTTGGCATCTTTGTTGCTTTTGCTGCCCTGGCCTTCTCCTTCTTCTCATGAGCTGCAACTGAAGATGGATCATTAGCATCCATGACAACTGTGTTTTCCTCAAATTCAGGCAGCAAAGGAAGGTGTTCTTTGTCCAAAAGATACACTCATTGCTTCATTTTTGGAATTGATTAGCTCTTGGATGTGTGGAGCATATCCACAAGATCTCTTCTGGTCAGCTGCTGTCCTTTTGATTGTCTCTACAATCAGGCTCATGACCTTGAATTTCCGTGGCACAACATCAAACAACTGCAGCAAGTTGATGGAATGGCCTCTGATCATCCTGTGATCTCCAGATTTGGGCAACAAAGTGTGCCTCAAAATAGTGTTTATAGTGGCCAAACCAGATAGCAAATAGTAGACTGATCCAAACTTGTGTGTTTCCAAGGCCTCATCTGGAGTTTCCTTATACATGTTGGCCATGGTGTTGTGATCCTTCTTCTTCTCATCATACACATCTATTTGATGTTCTTCTTCTTCAGGGGCATTTATGAGCCTTGCCCATTCATCAATAGTTGATTCGTGCCTCTGCCCTTCTATCATCCACACAATTCTTCCATCTGGATAGAAGTGAGCTGTTGAGTAGAATTGCATAATGAGCTCATCATTCCATTTGGTGAGCTTCTGACCAACAAAGTCATCAACACCATTAGCTTTGAAGCTTTCATGCACTCCTGGGAAATGATCAACATTAGCATCAATGAATTTCCAGTCCACCCATCTCATATCACTGACTATGGGTTTCTTGTCCAGCAATATTGTCTCATAGAAATCCTGTTGCTCTTTGGTGTGGAACATGTAGTCCACTGCATTCCTCCTCCTCACAGCATAAGGATCAACTTGTCTCCACTTCCTGAGACCAGCATCCTTTCTTTCCTTCATATTTTCAGCCACCGGGTGACTGTCATTGTGGTCTGGAATCTTGGGCTTGAGCTTTCTAAGCACTTGGGCTTCAGCTTCTTCAGCAACTTCAAGCATTGGGGCCTTGTTCTTCTCTGTAGCAGGTATGTTTCTGGTACTTCTCTTTGGAGCTTGAGATAGAGCTTTGGGGGCTATCTTGGGCTTTGAAGGAGCTGCCCCAGACTTGATGGCATCCCCCATCAGCTTCTGTGCCTTTGCAGGAGGCGCTTGAGCAGCAACCTCTTCTTCCTCTTCCTCTTCACTTTCAGAATCCTTCCTCATTAAAGGATTTCCAATCACTCTAGCTGTTGTTTTTCTGATCCTCTTCTTCCCTTCATCACCTGCTTTTGGCTCAAGTGAGAAGACCATAGTTTCCTGAGTGAAAGTTCTGGCCTTTGACATGGGAACTCTCCTGGCAGGTGCCTTCTTCTGCATTCCAGGTTTTGTTGCAGCAGCAGTTCCATATTCCTTTTTCAACACTTTCTTCTTGAAGCTAACTTCCTCCTCAGCAGCCACATAGTCCTCATCTTCTGAATCTGAGGTTCTCTTCTTCCTTGTCCTTGTTGCTGCCTTGGGCAAGTTGCTTGGTGTGCTCCTGCTGCCATCATCAGAGCTGCTAGAGGGACTAATGCCCTCACTCATGTGCACTTGCTCTTCTGATTTGTTCTGGCTATCACTCTGTTCAGACATTCTACACAGCAAACTGAGAACTGTCCGTGTGAATAGATGTAGATGAGGTAGAGTAGATGAGCATCACAAAGTGCGGAGTTTTTGCAAAAGGAATGACTCAAAAACTTAGTTTTAGTTTTCTACAGGAAGCATTTCGGAGCTACCGATTTGTAAAACTTGGTGACACCGAAGCAACTTTGGAGTCTAAACATGTGGAATCGGTTAGACTGAGGCAAAGTTCGGTGACTCCGAGTTTGCTAGGGTTTCACAGAGTCCTGGTATCGGTCACACCAATTTGCAATTTTTGGTCAGACCAAAAATCACTTGTGCTTTGGCCTAAGCCAAATCAGTGGAACCGATTCCTACAACTTGGTCGATCCGAGATGAGTCCGGCGGAAACCTAACCCTAAATTTTCAATTCAAATCTAGTCTAATGGAGATTCTCTGTGGATGGACCGATCTTATACGTGGAATAGAACATGGCATTGACCTTGTGCGTAGAATCAGAAGTAAAAGGAGTGCACAAGGGGTCGAACTCATACCCTAGTTCGACGATGAGTTTGCTACGGCGACAACGACGGTGAAGAAATCCATTGACGGTGGCAGAGACCAGTGGCGGGAGGTCGCTGGCGACAAGGTGATGATCCGGAGACTCGAGAGGTAGAGCAGGACATGCGCGAGCGACAGGGTTTTGAAGTGATTCCCAAAATCTGGCTCGTCAGTATTTATATCCTGACACTGTCTTGACCGAGTGAAACAACTCGGTAGCACCAAGACACAAAATTGGAAGCGGTTACTACAACTCGGTGAGACCGAAAGGTTCTAATCGGTTGCACCGAGATTGAAACTTGATCAACCCAGTGAACTCGGTGTGACCGAAATGGAGGAGTCGGTTAGACCGAAATACATAGTGAGGTTTTGGAAGTTTTAAGTCTATGACAAAACGGGACTCCGAGTGCTCCTCACACAGAGGGTTTGAATTTGACTTAGATCAAACTTTGTGATGTAGCATGAATAGAGTTTGAGAAGAGAAAAAGCATAGATAGCTAGAGGGGGTTCTTAGGCATTCTTGTCCATCTATTTGGCAAAAAGAAGAAACTCCAAACAATCAAAGCAACAAATGGATGTCCTCGAATGAGAAAAATTATGCAACCAACATGCTCACACAATAAAATGGCAAATGAAATATGTGGCAAAGCATGCACAATCACTCTAGCATCTATCAAGCAATTGGCGATGACTAGGTCATCTATATATGAGTATATTAACTTAGGAGTCAAATGAGAACATTTGATCATAGGTCAAACTCATCGTTTAAGCACAAGTGGGGTTACCATTTTTACATAAAGCATTGTTGTGTTCACACCATTAGAGTTTATTTCGCTCAATTCTTAGAGTAAAGCTCCCCCTAGATGTGATATGCCCCCTAAGAGGGATCAACTAACCTTGGGTTTTGTCGATGATGACTTCATGTAGATATCGAAGATGTGGATGCTCATTGTTGATGTAGATCATTTGAAGCAATCCATTGGAGTGAGTTGCACTTTCAATACCTACATGGGTTAGTCCCACAAGGAACAAACAAGGATATCCATACACATAGAGTGAAGCACACACATGATGATGTCCATGAAAGCATTAGGTTACCTTGTCCCTTGTCTTACCAACAAAAGGGTTTGTGACTCCTTGAACTAGTGCAAGATGTGGAAGTTGTTTGCACTTGTCCTTGCCAAAATAAATATGAGTGAAGTATGTTGGCGGAGTCACCCTCGAGAACTCTCTAGTTCTTATTCTTCGGGATCCACATCATCTTGATGGTAATCCTTGGAGTTGTAGATGTACTTGATGAAGTAGAACTCGATGTAGTCTTGGGAACCCACTTGACCAAGGCCTTTGGAGCATCTTCAAATGCATCAATCTCTTCTTGAAGCTTGTCCTTGCCTTTTAGCTTGTGGTCTTGCGGAGGAAGGTCATCTTGAGCTTGTGTCCCCTTGAAGGAAGTAGGGTCATACTTCTCTTGTTGAGGAACAAACTTCATCTTGGGGTATTGATCTTCTTCCCACTCAACTCCATTGGCAATGAACTTTCGTTCAAAACCAACTCCTTGATTCTTCCGATGCCTTCCTTGCTTGTGTACAATTTCCTCAAATTGCTTACTTCCGGCAAGAGTTTTGTAAACACCTTTCTCTATAAATTCCCTTCAATAAGCTATTTTCTTGCTCAAGTGTAACTTGGCTAAGAGAATCATTAGTAAAATCAAGAGAACTACTAGAAGCAACAATATTGGATTTAGCATGATTATTGTTACTACTATAAGGATAATCTTTCTTTTTCTTGTTGCTAGACTTTACTTGTGGCATGTAAGTAGACAAGAGTAAACACTTGGCGATGTAAGAAGAACTTTTCTTCTGAAGATCATCATTGATGGCCTTTAAGAACTCATGCTCTTGCTCAAGATTGAGCTTTTTGAAGCGTAACTTCTCATGAGTTTTTAAAAATTCTTGATGATCTTCTAAAGTAGTTTCATGAGCTAACTTAAGAGTGTTTAGTTCTTTAGTTAGACGCTCAATCTTCTCCTTATCATTGTCATTCGTTTTAGCATGATTAATTGACGTTTCATCATAGTATTCATCACTAGAGTTGTCAACAAGTAAATCATCATCACCTAGCAAGTCATCTTCATCACTATTGAAATCAACATACTCAGGGTGTGTTACCTTGGGGCCTTTAGCCATGAAGCATCTCCCAATTCCTTCATTTGGTGAGTCAAATATGTCGTAGGAGTTGGTTGACACAAGTGCTAGACCGGCAACACCTTCATCTTGAGTATATTCGGAGTCGGAGTGATAACGTCTCTCGGAGTGGTGGTCGGAGTCGAAGCCAGATACCCATTCACCAACATGAGCTTGATGTCTTTGTTTTGTGTAGCTCCTCGATGACTTGTCCTTCCTTTCTGAATCCTTGATTCTTCGAGAGGTTCTTCGTTCATAACGATAATCTCTACTCCTTCTCTCTCTTGGAGGTGATTCTTCCCTTTTGCTTCTTCTTTTAGGTGGGTCTTCTCTTCTTTTATAGGGAGTCGTACACTCATTGGAGTAGTGTTTGGGTCTTCCACAATTGTAGCAGTTTCGCTCATGACTAGAAGATCTTTTGTCATTGTAGGACCTTGACATGGAACTTCTTTCCTTGCTTCTACTCTTGTAGAATTTGTTGACGTTCTTCACCATTAAGCTCAGTTCTTCATTGAAGGCTTGTTTCTCTCTTGATGATGTAGGAGCATCACATGAGGCTTTGTAAGCACCACTAGACTTGTTGTGTATCTATTCTTTGTCCTTGAGTGACATTTCATGAGCAACAATTCTTCCAATGACTTCGGTTGGCTTGAGATATTTGTAATTTGGCATCATTTGGATCAATGTGCACACGGTATCATATTTTCCATCCAAGGCTCTCAAGATCTTTTTGATGGTGAATTTGTCGGTCATCTCTTCACTTCCTAAGTCGGCAATCTCATTTGTGATAAGAGCAAGCCTAGAGTACATTTCAGCGATACCTTCACCATCCTTCATTTTGAACTTGTCAAGTTGACTTTGAAGCACATCCAACTTGGATTCCTTGATGGAGTCGGTACCTTAGTGCATATCAATCAAAGTGTCCCAAATTTCCTTTGCATTCTCAAGACGACTAATTTGTTGAATTCTTTGGGGCACAATCCATTGAAGAGGATGTCGCAAGCTTGAGCATTGTATTGCAACATCTTCAATTCTTCCGCGGTATCTTCACGGTTTGGTTCTGTCCCATCAAAGAATTCACCTTGCAAGCCAATACACACAATAGTCCAAACGGCAGGGTTATGTCCAAGAGTATGCATTTTCATCTGATGTTTCCAACTAGCAAAATTAGTACCATCAAAGTAAGGACCTCTATGGTGGTAGTTTCCCTCGCTAGACGCCATACTCTCCTAGGTTGTGAAACCAATGCTATGATCACCAAAGCTATGTAAATCATGGCAAATGGAGACCAAAGCTCTGATACCACTTGTAGGATCGAAAGTATGTCTAGACGGGGGGGGGGCTGATTAGACTACTTGACCAAATAAAATCTTAACCTTTTCCCAATTTTAGTTCTTGGCAGATTTTAGCAACTTAGAACAAGTCAAGCAATCACAATACAATTCAAGCAAGCATGCAAAGAGTATATGAGCAGCGGAGAGTAAAGCATGCAACTTGCAAGAAAGTAAATGGGAGGAGTTTTGAGGGAGCAAATGCAATGTTGACACGGAGATTTTTGGCGGGGTTCCGATAGGTGGTGCTATTGTACATCCATGTTGATGGAGACTTCAACCCATAGAGGGTAACGGTTGCGCGAGTCCACGGAGGGCTCCACCCATGAAGGGTCCATGAATAAGCAACCTTGTCTATCCCATCATGGCCATCGCCCACGAAGGACTTGCCTCACTAGGTTAGATCTTCACGAAGTAGGCAATGTCCTTGCCCTTACAAACTCCTTGGTTCAACTCCACAATCTTGACGGAGGCTCCCAAGTGACACCTAACCAATCTAGGAGACACCACTCTCCAAAAGGTAATAGATGGTGTGTTGTTGATGAACTCCTTGCTCTTGTGCTTCAAATGATAGTCTCCCCAACACTCAACTCTCTGTCACATATTTGGCTATGGTGGAAAGATGATTTGAGTGGAAAGCAACTTGGGGAAGGCTAGAGATCAAGATTCATATGGTAGGATTGGAATATCTTGGCCTCAACACATGAGTACGTGGTTCTCTCTCAGAAAATGAGTAGTGGAAGTGTAGGTTTTTTCTGATGGCTCTCTCCATGAATGAAGAGTGGGTGGAGGGGTATATATAGCCTCCACACAAAATCTAACCGTTACACACAGATTCCCAAACTCGGTGGGACCGAATCAACAGACTCGGTCAGACCCATTTAGTTCAAAATGTGAACGTTAGGATTTTCGGTGGGACCGATATAGTTATCTTGGTGGGACTAGTATGCTAGGGTTAGGGCACAACGTAATCTTGGTGTGACCGATTGCATGAACTCGTTGGGAAGGATTTCAGCAAATAGGTACACAGAGGGTTGGTCAGGCAAACTCGATGGGGCCGATTCGCTCACTTTGGTGGGACCGAAGTGTTACAAAAAGGAAATAGAGAGTTTGCAATGCAGACTCGGTGGGACCGATTTGCTCATTTCGGTGAAACTGAAATGTTACAAAGGGGACACAGAGAGTTTGCAATCCCATCTCGGTGATACCGAGATCCCTATCGGTGTGACTGAAGTAAGTAGGGTTAGTGGCAATGGCTATGTCAAGTGAAACTCGGTGGCGCCGGATAGATCAAATTGGTGGGGCCGAATTTGACTTTAGGTTTAGGACATATGTGGAAATGAGAAAGTGGTTGAGGGTTTTGAAGCATATCACAAAGCATTTTGAGAAAGTAACTCATTAAGAAACACATCATCCCCTTTTAATAGTATTGGCTTTCCTATGGACTCAATGTGATCTTGGATCACTAAAATGAAAATGTAGAGTCTTGAGCTTGTTGCCAATATATGTCCTTTGCATTTTGAGGGGTCCACATCTTTAGTCCATGCCATGCCAAACCTTGAACTTTCTGAAATGATTATCTTGAAATAGCATTAGTTCAATGAACTATATGTTGTTAAGAATTACCAAAACCACCCAGGGATTACTTGCACTTTCAATAACCAATAGCGGAACCTGGATACCCATATTGGTTCCTACATATTCTACGAAGGTCTTTATCGGTTGAACCTTATGACAACATACGTAATTACCTTGTCTATCGGTATGTTACTTTCCTGAGATTCAATCGTCGGTATCTTCATACCTAGTTCAATCTCGTTACCGGCAAGTCTCTTTACTCGTTCTGTAATACATCATCTCGTAACTATCTCCTTAGTCACTTTGCTTGCATGCTTCTTGTGATGTGTATTACCGAGAGGGCCCAGAGATACCTCTCCGATACATGGAGTGACAAATCCTAATCTCGATCCATGCCAACTCAACAAACACCTTCGGAGATACCTGTAGAGCATCTTTATGATCACCCAGTTATGTTGTGACGTTTTATAGCACACAAGGTATTCCTCCGGTATCCGTGAGTTGCATGATCTCATAGTCGAAGGAATATGTATTTGACATTAAGAAAGCAATAACAATAAACTGAACGATCATATGCTAAGCTAACAGATGGGTCTTGTCCATCACATCATTCTCCTAATGATGTGATCTCGTTATCAAGTGACAACACATGTCTATGATTAGGAAACCTTAACCATTTTTGATCAACGAGCTAGTCTAGTAGAGGCGTACTAGGGACACGGTATTTGTTTATGTATCCACACATGTATTTAAGTTTTCGATCAATACAATTCTAGCATGAATAGTAAACCTTTATCATGAATAAGTAAATATAATAATAACAACTTTATTATTGCCTCTAGGGCATATTTCCATCAGTCTCCCACTTACACCAGAGTCAATAATCTAGATTACATTGTAATGTATCTAACACCCATGGAGTCTTGGTGCGGATCATGTTTTGCTCGCGGAAGAGGCTTAGTCAACGGGTTTGCTACATTTAGATCCGTATGTATTTTGCAAGCTTCTGTGTCTCCATCCTTGACCTTTTCATGAATGGAGTTGAAGCGTCTCTTGATATGTTTGGTTCTCTAGTGAAACTTGGATTCCTTCGCTAAGGCAATTGCTCTAGTGTTGTCACAGAAGATTTTCATTGGACCCGATGCACTGGGTATTACATCCAAATCGGATATGAACTCCTTCATCTAGACTCCTTAATGTGTTGCTTCTGAAGCAGCTATGTACTCCGCTTTACACGTAGATCCCACCATGACGTTCTGCTTGGAAATGCACCAACTGAAAGCTCCACCATTCAATATAAATACATATCCGGTTTGTGACTTAGAGTCATCCGGATCAGTGTTGAAGCTAGCATCGACGTAACCATTTACAACAAGTTCTTCGTCACCTCCATAAATGAGAAACATATTGTTGGTCCTTTTCAGGTACTTTAGGATGTCCTTGACTGATGTCCAGTGATCCACTCCTGGATTACTTTGGTACCTCCCTGCCAAAATTATGGCAAGGCACACATCAGGTCTGGTACACAGCATATCCTACATGATAGAACCTATGGCTGAGGCATAGGGAATGACTTTCATTTTCTCTCTATCTTCTGTAGTGGTCCGGCTTTGAGTCTGACTCAATTTCACACCTTGTAACATAGCCAAGGACCCTTTCTCTGACCGATTCCATTTTGAACTTCTTCAAAACTTTGTCAAGGTATGTGCTTTGTGAAAGTCCTATTAAGCGACTCGATCTATCCCTATAGATATTGATGCCCAATATATAAGCAGCTTCACCGAGGCTTTTCATCAAAATAATCTTATTCAAGTATCCTTTTATGCTATACAAAAATTCTATATCATTTCCAATCAACAATATGTCATCCACATATAATATCGGAAATGCTACAGAGCTCCCACTCACTTTCTTGTAAATACAGGCGTCACCGTAAGTCTGTATAAAACCATATGCTTTGATCACCTCATCAAAGCGTATATTCCAACTACGAGATGCTTGCACCAGATGGATAGCTGGAGCTTGCACACTTTGTTAGCACCTTTAGGATCGACAAAACCTTCTGATTGCATCATATACAATTCTTCTTTAAGAAATCCATTAGGGAATGCAGTTTTGACGTCCATTTGCCAGATTTCATAATTATAAAATGCATCAATTGCTAACATGATTCGGACAGACTTAAGGATCGCCACGGGTGAGGAAGTCTCATCTTAGTCAACCCAACTTGTCGAAAACCTTTCATGACAAGTCGAGCTTTGTAGATAGTGACATTACCATCAGCGTTCGTCTTCTTCTTGAAGATCCATTTATTCTCAATGGCTTGCCGGTCATTGGGCAAGTCCACCAAAGTCCATACTTTGTTCTCATACATGGATCCTATCTCAGATTTCATGGCCTCAAGCCATTTATCAGAATCTGGGCTCATCATAGGTTCATCATGGTCTAATAACATGACTTCTAGGACAGGATTACCGTACCACTCTGGTGCGAAATGTGCTCTGTTCGACCTACGAGGTCCAGTAGTAACTTCATCCGAAGTTTCATGACCATTATCATTAGCTTCCTCTCCAGTTGGTGTAGGCATCACGAGAACGTTTTTATCTGATGTGCTACTTTCCAATTCGAGAGAAGGTACAATTACCTCATCAAGTTCTACTTTCCTCCCACTCACTTCTTTCGAGAGAAACTCCTTCCCTAAAAAGGACCCATTCTTTGCAACAAAGATCTTGCCTTTGGATCTGTGGTAGAAGGTGTACCCAATAGTTCCCTTAGGGTATTTGAGGGAGTCCTGGACTAGGGGGTGTCCGGACAGCCGGACTATCATCGTCCGTCGGACTCCAAGACTACGAAGATACAAGATTGAAGACTCCGTCCCGTGTCCGGATGGAACTTTCCTTGGCGTGGAAGGCAAGCTTGGCGATACGGATATATAGATCTCCTACCATTGTAACCGACTCTGTGTAACCCTAGCCCTCTCCGGTGTCTATATAAACCGGAGGGCTTTAGTCCGTAGGACGAACAACCATTACAACAATCATACCATAGGCTAGCTTCTAGGGTTTAGCCTCCTTGATCTCGTGGTAGATCCACTCTTGTACCACCCATATCATCAATATCAATCAAGTAGGAGTAGGGTTTTACCTCCATCGAGAGGGCCGAACACGGATAAAACATCGTGTCCCTTGTCTCCTGTTACCATCCGCCTAGACGCACAGTTCGGGACCCCCTACCCGAGATCCGCCGGTTTTGACACCGACATTGGTGCTTTCATTGAGAGTTCCTCTGTGTCGTCACCGATAGGCTTGATGGCTTCTTCAATCAACAACAACGCCGTCCAGGGTGAGACTTTTCTCCCCGGACAGATCTTCGTATTCGGCGGCTTTGCACTACGGGCCAATTCGCTTGGCCGTCTGGAGCAGATCGAAAGCTACGCCCCTGGCCGCCAGGTCAGATTTGGAAGCCTAAACTTCACGGCGGATATCCACGGAGACTTGACCTTCGATGGATCCGAGCCACAGCCGAGCGTGCCGCGCTGTCACGATGGGCATGACCTAACTCTGCCGCCGGACAGTACCTTGGAGGCCGCACATGAATCCACTCCGATCCCTAGTTCGGAGCCCATCGCGCAGATCGAGGACGGGTGGCTGGACACCACCTCGGGAGTTGCAACTTCCACGGCGATGGAGCCGAACACTGACCTCGTCCCTTATAAAGCTCGTGACTCCGAGGTGCCGGACTCCCTGCCGGACTCCGAACCTCCTGCGCCCCTGCCAATCGAATCCAATTGGGCGGCGATCATGGAGTTCACCGCCGCAGACATCTTTCAGCACTCACCCTTTGGCGACATCCAAAATTCGCTAAAGCATCTCTCGCTATCCGGAGAGCCCTGGCCGGACTATGGCCAGGATGGTTGGGATGCGGACGACGAAGAAATTCAAACCCCACCCACCACCCACTTTGTAGCCACTGTCGATGATCTAACAGACATGCTAGATTATGACTCCGAAGACATCGGCGGTATGGACGATGATGCCGGAGACGATCAAGAACCAGCGCCTACAGGGCACTGGAAGACCACCTCGTCATATGACATATACATGGTGGACACCCCAAAAGATGGGGACGGCGAAGAAGCAGCGGAGGCAGATTCCTTGAAGAAACAGCCCAAGCGCCGATGTCAGCGACGCCGCTCTAAATCCCGCCACAGCAAGAATGGAGATTCCGGCACAGGGGATAATAACACCCCAGAGAGTGCCGAAGACAATCCCCTCCTGCAAGATTCAGCAGCAGGAGGATGCGTAGCTCAAGCCCTCACGAGAGTGGCGGATGAAGAGGTCGAGGATGATAATTACATACCTCCCTCCGGAGACGAGGCAAGCCTCGATGATTTATTTAATTAATCGTGCTCGAGGATCCCGTCGAACAAGAGCGTTTCAAACGCAGCTAATGGCCACAAACAAATAGCCTAAAGAAAAAGTAGCGGCAACTTCAAGCTGATTAAGACCTGCTGGCCGACAGATGGACCGAGGTCCTCGCGTCAAGAGTATGAACTCGAACGCCTCCAAGAGCTACCCAAAGCGCAAGTTGCTCCCCGATTAGAGGAGGAAGCATACACACCTTCATCACCGGCGCACAATATGGCCGACCGACCACCCCGTGGTCGTCGCGACAGAGGCATCCGGGCCTTCCATCAAGACCGCACCCGGCATCGCTCGAAAAGCACGAAGCCCGGGAACGCAGCGCCGGACTTCGGGATATATTGGAGGACAAGGCAAGACAATCCAGATCTATATATGGATCACGTGGGCGCCCCATGACCCACGACGAATACCGTCGAGCCGGATACAACAACTCCGGCCGGGCCGAACACAGCAGACAACGCTTCCTTGAGCTACGTCGTGATATTGCTCAATACAGAGGCACCGCACACCCGCTATGCTTCACTGACGAAGTAATGGATCATCAAATCCCTGAAGGGTTTAAACCCGTAAACATTGAATCCTACGATGGCACGACAGACCCCGCGGTTTGGATCAAAGATTATCTCCTTCACATCCATATGGCCACGACGACGATCTCCACGCCATCAAATATCTCCCGCTCAAGCTTAAAGGACACGCTCGGCATTGGCTTAACAGCACGCCCGCAGAGTCAATTGGTGTTGGGAGGACACGGAAGCCGCATTCTCGACAACTTCCGGGGCACATATGTGCGACCACCGACGCCCGATGACCTAAGCCACATAATCCGGCAGACGACGAATCGGCCAGCGAGTTTCGACACGATTCTTAACAAAGAAAAATCAAATCGCCGATCGTCCGGATGCAGAGGCCCTCGCAGCCTTCAAACATAACATCCATGACGAGTGGCTAGCCCGCACCTAGGACAGAAAAGCGAAATCCATGGCAGCCCTCACATCACTAATGACCCACTTACGTGCGGGAGAGGATAGCTGGCTAGCTCGCAGCAACAACCTCAGTAAAAATGCTGGCAGTCCGGATACTAAGGACCACAACAGCAGGTCGCGTCGAAGCAAAAACAAACACCGCGTTAACAGCGATAACAATGAGGATACGGCAGTCAAAGCCGGATTCCGAGGCTCTAAACCCGGTCAGCGGAAGAAGCCATTCAAAAGAACCACTCTGAGTCCGTCCAATTTGGACCGAATACTCGACCGCTCTTGCTAGATACATGGCACCCCCGAAAAACCAGCTAACCACACCAACAGAGATTGTTGGGGATTCAAGCAGGCATGCAAGTTAATTGCCGAAAACAATGACAAGGGGCTGCACAGCGACGACGAGGAAGAGACCCGGCCGCCAAACAGTAGAGGACAGAAGGGTTCCCCCCACAAGTGCGGACGGTAAACATGATATACGCAACCCATATACCTAAGAGAGAGTGGAAGCGTGCACTAAGGGACGTATATGCGATGGAGCCAGTCGCCCCAAAGTTTAATCCATGGTCCTCTTGCCCGATCACCTTCGATCGAAGAGACCATCCGACCAGTATCCGCCATGGCAGATTCGCCGCATTGGTTTTAGACCCAATCCTTGATGGATCTCACCTCACAAGAGTCCTGATGGACGGCGGCAAGTGCTGAACACGCTTTATCGGGATACGGTCGCGCAAGATGGGCATAGACCCTCAAGGATTAAACCTACAAAGACGACCTTCAAAGGCATCATACCGGTGTTGAGGCCAATTATACAGCTCAATCACACCGAAGTGGTCTTGGATCCCGGATAATTTCGGAGCGAGGAGTTAATCTTTGACATAGTCCCGTTCCGCAGTGGCTATCACGCTCTGCTCGAACGAACTGCGTTCGCAAAGTTCAACGTGATGCTGCATTACGCATACCTCAAGCTCAAGATGCCAGGACCTCGTGGAGTAATCACGGTCAACAGAAATATGGAACGCTCCCTCCGAACGGAGGAACATACAGCGGCTCACGCGGCAGAAGTACAGAGCAGCCTTTTAAGGCAATTTTCAAGTCCGGCCGCTAAACGACCGGACACGGCCAAACGCGCGCGGAGCAATATCAATCAAGACCACCTAGCACGTTCCGAGCATGCATAGCAATGCGGCCCCAACCCTAGCCCTCGCATGATTGCAAGACAAGCCCTTCGCGCACATCATTACGCTTTGGAGATACCATGGGCATAAGGGGAGGGGCACGACCACAACAGACCCAGAGTGCGGCTCGACCACACCAGGGGCTCCCAAGTGTGTCGCTCTTTTTATTTTTATTTTCATTATTTTTATACACAGACTCCGTTCACGAGAGGTTCTGTGTCGTGGCGAACCCGCCGAACTCACGATGCAACATGCCTGTGGAGGGAAAAAGGCTGTGACGAACACTCGGGTGGTCTCCATTACGAGCATTAAATTTGATTATACACACCAGTCCGCAGCCCACCCCTCGGAGGGGGACATGTTTAATTAGTCCAATCCCTTGCTTATCAAGACTATTTGTATCATTCCGCACTCATAGCGAATTCCTTAAATAAATAATGCAGCACTTTTGCCTATAATTGCATTACTTTACATATATGTTCATTAATGACATCTTGCACCAGATATTCTGGCACGGCCGAATACACCAGGGCTTATGTTCCCCGATTATGGTGTGATAAGTCCGAACACTTTCACAAGTGCGGCACCCGAACTTATAGCATTATATGAATCGGCTCGAATCATGTCTTGGGTCAATAGTTGGGTTTGCCGGCTCCCATGTTTTGGTACCTTAGGTTCCGTTCAATCGGCTAAGGTACCTTTGGGAGAACCATCGCGATTGCGCCCGGTTGAGCTGGGTGAGTGCCTCGAAGGAGAAAGCTAAAACCGACCGGCATGATAAGGCGAGAGACGGTCGCTGTTCGAGAGGTCTTTTCGAGTCCCTAAAGACTTATGCCGCTTGAGCGAAGAACCGGATAATGTCCGCCAAGGCGTGGATAGCGCCCGAACTCGGTCTCCGAATACTAGGGCTTCACCGAAATTTAAAATTATAGAATTCTATGGCTAAGTGAGAGTGTTCAAGCATTATAAGTCCGGTTGCCTTGTTACGTTGTGTTGAGCGCCTCCTAGATGGACCCAAAATGGGAACAAGAGCGCTCAAGTTTATCCCGAACACCCCAAAGACTCGTGGCATGGGGGTGAAAGCCGACGACTTGCCATCTCTCGATTTTATAAATGGCCGCCTGAAGGTAATATTTTAAATTAAACAAGCCTTGCTTAGCGATATGAACAAAGTTTTCAGCACGACAGGATAACACGTAGTGAGTTTACTCAATAATTACATCTCGGGGCACTCATCGCAATCTTGCGGGCACCCTTGAGACGATCTTATAGTACATCTCGGGCGACGATACTCCTTGCCCACCGGGTGGCGCGTCGCTGATAAGCCTCTCGCATCCGGCCTGCCCGGTGCACCTTTATGCTGAAAGGGCCCGACGAGCACCTTCAATACAAAGGAGCGCTTGATGACCTCCACCCGTGGGCACGCATCCACCACCCCAGACGAGGCAAGTAGCTCCGGGCATGGCCTCTCTAGGCCACAACCGGACTATGAAGCCCTTCATGGCCTGCTCGGCTACCTTAGGAGCTCGACCACTGCTTCATTTGGTCGCTAGGGGCACGGATGGCCGGCCTCGGCAGATCGAGACCGAAGACCTTCTCCATTGAGCTCCCCTCCTCACCACGGTAGAATGCGGCGGATCGGACGCCTTCATGAGGCAGATCTGCAAACGCCTACGAGAGCTCCGAATTGGGTAAGTATCGTGAAGTTTACATTAACATGCTTGCTTTGCATGAAAAATGCCTTACCCACCGCTATTTTCTTCACATCCTCAACCTCCTGAAGGGCCTTATGGGCCTCGGCCTTGGCGGCTTTGGCACTTTCGAGAGTCGAGGCAAGCTCGGACTCCCGAGTCTTTGAGTCGCGCTCCAAACTCTCATGATTTTCCATGAGAGCCTGGAGCTCTTGCCGCACCTCCGCCACCCGCGCCTCCTACTTCTCTCGCTCTGCCCGTTCCGCGGCCGCATTGCGTTCGACCGCGGACACAGCCTCCTTCAAGGTTGCCACCTCGTTCGTGGCCCCTGCAGTACCCACGTTATCCTTGTTATTTTTATTGCAACCTAAATCCTTTTCTATAAGGTAACTATTCAAAGAGGTATTACTCACCTTCTTTGTCCTCGAGCTGCTTCTTGGCACGGCCGACCTCTTGCTCGGACCGCTCGAGGTCCTGCTTCAAAGCACCGACCTCCGTAGTCGGTCAAAGAGGTCAAGCGGCAAGACCTGCAAACCCATATTGACATAATTTTTAGCAACCTGCGTATATCTTTTTAGATCCTCGGTCCGCTTTTCTTTCCGAACACCGAACCGAGCATCGAGGCTCTTGTCTATGCGGTATTACATTACATAATTTTAACTTCTTACCTCAAAGCTCGTTAGAAGGCTCTGCGCAGCTTCGGCCACTGCTCTTGGCGAAATGAACCTTGAATCACCGCACTCATGATAGTGCGGTGTTCTTCCTGATGGAAGCCTTTGGCGCCTCCGGCAAGTTGTCCGCGCCTCCGGTTGGATGGGGCCACCGGCATCACGGTCTTGCCCTTCTTGCGAAGGGCGCTGCCGGACTCTGGAACCATCTGCGGGTTCCGGTGGAGTCGGTGCAAAGTCCGGAGGCTGCCTTGCGGCGCCCCGAGCCTCCTCTGATGGGTCCTTCCGGGATCCCACCTTGGCGTCCTTAGTGGCGCGAGGGGTGGAGGCAGTCGGGATGGAATCTACATCCGACGGAGCCAATGACCCGCTCGACGAAGCGGGGAGATCATCATCAGCCGGACTGCAGGCAGTGTGCGGCATTAGAAGGACACTATGTGACACATAAGAAATTATAAATCATTCAGGAATCCGGATACTTACGATCTTGCCGGAGGCTGGCCCTTGAGGGCCATTTCTTCATCGCCAACGTTGGCGTTGGCGAGCTGTTCGGGGAATAGTTCTTCCCCTCTTGGACCCTTCGGCCTCCCCTGTTGGGAGGCCTTCCTCTCTCTCTCCTCCTGGAGAGAGTCCTCTTCTCCTCCTCGTCTCGGGAGGAGTCCGCCTCGAGCCATCGACGATGAGTCCGATATCACTGGCGCGGGAACTTCTTGAGTTCCCGTGGCCTCCTTCTTAACCTTCTTCTCCAAAGACCACATGGGGTGCCGGAACCAGCAACCCGCTAGGCAGGCGTCTACTGGGTTTTCGGCATGGGAGCCAGGCGGATGATCCGCTCGGCCTTCTTCATCCGATCTGTCAAAGGAAAAGGGAGATTGAAACCCGCGTGAGGGTCAAACTATTAAAAACAAGTGTTCCATAAAGGGTAGAATCACTTACCTCGTCATTTGGATCTTCATGGCGAAATCCGCGATCTTGATGGCGGATGCGGGAGCCTCGACGCCCTTGAACAGCACCCTCCAGGCGCCTTCGTACATCGTGTCGAAGAGCCCGCTCAATGCCTGGTGCTGTGCCGGATTGAACTCCCACAAATTAAATGCCCGTTGTTGGCAAGGGAGAATCCGGCGGATGAGCATGACTTGGACCACGTTGACAAGCCCGAGCTTCTTGTTCACCGGCTTGGATCTGAGCTTGGAGTCCGTCGGCTCCTCCGAACTACCCCATAGCAAGCCCTTCTCTTTCCGGAGGTGAGCTGCATAGGGATACCAGATCTGAACTTCGGGGCTGCCGCCCACTTAGGGTCGCAAGCAACACGGTGATGTAGAACCACCCCGATTGCCACCCCTTGACGGACTCCACAAAGGCCCTTCAACCAGAGGGCGTTGGGCATCTTGCCCAAAGATGGCGCCTCCGACTCCGCTTGAGTGCCCTTCACTACCTTCGCTTGACATTGAAGATCTTGAGCCACAAGCTGAAGTGGGGCTGGATCAGAGGAAGGCCTCGCACACGATGATAAACGCCGAGATGTTGAGGATGAAGTTGGCGCCGGATCGTGGAAATCCGGGCCGTAGTAGAACATGAGCCCCGGACAAAGGGGTGAAGTGGAAAGCCCAATCCAGCGGAGGAAGTGGGGAAGGAAAACGACCCTCTCATGGGGCCAGGGGTGGGGATGAGCTGCCCTTGTCGGGCGGCCGGTGTCTGGCGTCGCGGAAAGGTATCCGGTCTTCTGTGAGCTTTGCGATGTGCTCCTCCGTGACGGAGGAGGCCAACCATTGCCTCCGCTCGGACATGGTCGGAGAAGGTCGAGACGAGATCGCAAACTTGGGCGCTGGAGCTCGAAAGTCTTGTGGAGATGGATAAGCAAAGGAGGAAGAAAGCGAGGTGAAAAGGTGGATCCTTATCCCTTATATATAGGCGGACGAAGACTATCGTCCCCACCGGCCTAGTAAAACTCGCTTATCTCCCAAGCGCCACCATCAATGGCGCGGTTGGGTTACCCACGTCCGTATTGATGAGAATCCCGGAATAAGGGGAACACGATCTCTGCTTCGACAAGATGTGCCAAGGAAACCGCTTTGCTAAACGCGCTGAGGTGGTATAATAAAAAAAACGATTCAAGTAAAGGCTTGGTAGTGGCATGACGTCAGGCCATGAAATACGTCAGCAGATTGAACTTGTGTACATATTATTCTCTCTACGGTGGAATGTGGAATTTATTTTGCGAGCGGACACTATCTGGTGTTCACAATCTTCTATGGATTATTCGGAGGAGGAACCCGCCTTGCAATGCGAACATTATGCGCGTGCGGACTCATCATCATTGAAGCCGAGTTCGGGGGCTACCGAGGAGTCTGGACTAGGGGTGTCCGGACAGCGGACTATCATCGTCCCACGGACTCCAAGACTACGAAGATACAAGATTGAAGACTCGTCCGTGTTGGATGGAATTTTCCTTGGCGTGGAAGGCAAGCTTGGCGATCTGGATATATAGATCTCCTACCATTGTAACCGACTACGTGTAACCCTAGCCCTCTCGGTGTCTATATAAACCGGAGGGCTTTAGTCCGTAGGACGAACAACCATTACAACAATCATACCATAGGCTAGCTTCTAGGGTTTAGCCTCCTTGATCTCATGGTAGATCCACTCTTGTACCACCCATATCATCAATATCAATCAAGTAGGAGTAGGGTTTTACCTCCATCGAGAGGGCCCGAACCTGGGTAAAAACATCGTGTCCCTTGTCTCCTGTTACCATCCGCCTAGACGCATAGTTCGGGAACCCCTACCCGAGATCCGCCGGTTTTGACACCGATAGTATCCTATGAAGATGCACTTCTCCAATTTGGGTTCGAGCTTATCAAGCTGAAGTCTTTGGACATAAGTGTTGCATCCCCAAACTTTAAGAAATGACAACTTAGGTTTCTTGCCAAACCATAGTTCATACGGTGTCGTCTCAATGGATTTAGACGATGCCCTATGTAACGTGAATGTGGTTGTCTCTAATGCATAACCCCAAAACGATAGTGGTAAATCGGTAAGGGACATCATAGAATGCACCATATCTAACAAAGTACGATTACAACGTTCGGGCACACCATTACACTGTGGTGTTCGAGGTGGCGTGAGTTGTGAAACAATTCCACATTGTTTTAAATGAAGGCCAAACTCGTAACTCAAAAATTCACCTCCACGATCAGATCATAGAAATTTTATTTTCTTGTTACAATGATTTTCCACTTCACTCTGAAATTGCTTGAACTTTTCGAATGTTCTAGACTTGTGTTTCATTAATTAGATATATCCATACCTACTTAAATCATCTGTGAAGGTCAGAAAATAACAATACCCATCGTGTGCTTCAACACTCATCGGACCGCATACATCGGTATGTATTATTTCCAATAAGTCATTAGCTTGCTCCATTGTTCCAGAGAATGGAGTTTTAGTCATCTTGCCCATGAGGCATGGTTCGCAAGTATCAAACGATTCATAATCAAGTCATTCCAAAAGTTCATCTGCATGGAGTTTCTTCATGCGATTTGCACCTATATGACCTTAACGGTAATGCCACAAGTATGTTGCACTATCATTACACTACAAAAAAACACCTCTGTGATGATACGTGTTTGTCACAGTAGGTCACTTTTCTGTCATGCATGTACATCCATGACGATTTTATGACAGAATCAAGATAGTCATACCTGTGTTGTCGTAGAAGTGTTCCATGACAATACCAAAATTATCATCATGGAAGTGTCCACTTCCATGACGATAAATGGCGCGTCATGGAAGTGCTTTCGACAAGGGTAACCGACATGTGGCATCCACCGTAACGGGTCGCCGTTAAGCTATCGAGTTCCGGTTTGAATCCAATAACCCGTTAACAACCTGGACCAATGGGGATTTTCCACGTGTAAAATTCTCAATGGCCAAAGGAACCACATGTTGGCTCACCGTCGGGACAGATGTCATCCACTCATTGGACCGATTTATTGCAGCTAACTGTTCATCAGGAAAGCTATCATTAATAGGTTGTGGGTCATCAAGAATATTTTCAAGCCTAGACAAGTTATCAGCTACGGGGTTCTCTGCTCCTTTTCTATCGGTGATATGCAGATCAAATTCTTATAGTAGAAGAACCCACCTAATGAGTCTAGGTTTAGCATCTTTCTTTTCCATAAGATATTTTATAGCAGCATGATCGGTGTGAACAGTCACTTTGGAATCAACAATGTAGGATCTAAATTTATCACAAGCAACCACCACTGCTAAGAATTCTTTCTCAGTAGTAGAATAATTTCGTTGAGCACTGTCTAGAGTTTTGCTAGCATAATGGATAACATTTAATTTCTTATCAACTCTTTGTCCTAGAACAACACCAACATCATAATCACTAGCATCACACATAATCTCAAAAGGCAAGTTCTAATCAGGTGGTTGAACAACATGTGCAGAAATTAAGGCTTTCTTGAGTGTTTCGAAGGCTTCGAAACAATCATCATCAAAAACAAAAGGAATATCCTTTTGCAAAAGATTTGTAATAGGCATAGAAATTTTAGAAAAATCTTTGATAAATCTCCTATAGAAACCAGCATGACCAAGGAAACTACGAATACCTTTGATATCTTTAGGACATAGCATTTTCTCAATTGCATCAACCTTGGCTTTCTCCACTCAATACCTCTCTCAGAAATTTTATGGCCCCAAACAATACCTTTGTTAACCATGAAGTGGCGCTTCTCCCAATTCAAGACAAGATTTGTTTGCTCACATCTCTGCAAAACTCGATCGAGATTGCTTAAATAATCATCAAAGACTTCCCATAAACAGAAAAGTCATCCATGAAAACCTCAACAATCTTTTCACAAAAATCAGAGAGTCATACATCTTTGAAAGGTAGCGGGTGCATTACATAGACCAAAAGGCATATGTCTATAAGCATAAGTTCCAAAAGGGAAAGTAAAACTGGTCTTTTCTTGATCAGGTTGAGAAACAGGTATTTGTAAAAAAACAGAATATCCATCAAGGAAGCAAAAATGTGTGTGCTTAGATAATCTTTCTAGCATTTGTTCAATAAAAGCCAGAGGGTAGTGATCTTTTCTCGTTGCCTTATTTAATTTTCTATAATCAATTACCATTCTATAGCCGGTGACAATTCTTCGTGGAATAAGTTTATTCTTATCATTAGGAACAACATGTTGTTGGGGAACGTAGTAATTTCAAAATTTTCCTACGCACACGCAAGATCATGGTGATACATAGCAACGAGAGGGGAGAGTGTCGTCCACATACCCTCATAGACCGAAAGCAGAAGCATTAGAACAACGCGGTTGATGTAGTCGTACGTCTTCACGTCCCGACCGATCAAGCACCAAAACTACGGCACCTCCGAGTTCTAGCACACGTTCATCTCGATGACGTCCCTCGAACTCCGATCCAGCTGAGTGTCGAGGGAGAGTTCCATCAGCACGACGGTGTGGTGACGATCTTGATGTTCTACCGTCGCAGGGCTTCGCCTAAGCACCACTGCAATATTATGGAGGAGGACTATGGTGGAGGGGGGCACCGCACACGGCTAAGAGATCAAGAGATCAATTGTTGTGTCTAGAGGTGCCCCTGCCACCGTATATAAAGTAGTAAGGGGGGAGGGGGCGGCCGGCCAGGGAGGAGGCGGGCCAAGGGGAGTCCTACTCCCACCGGGAGTAGGACTCCCTCCTTCCTTGTTGGACTTGGAGAAGGGGGGAAAGAGGAGGGAGAGAGAGGAAGGAAAGGGGGGCTCTGCCCCCCTCTCCCTGTCCTATTCGGACTAGGGG
Source organism: Aegilops speltoides (assembly GCA_021437245.1). NCBI lineage: Eukaryota > Viridiplantae > Streptophyta > Magnoliopsida > Poales > Poaceae > Aegilops > Aegilops speltoides. The sequence continues at coordinate 143,838,556 of CM038146.1, forward strand.
GAGGGGAGCACGGCCCTGCCCTGGCCTCCTCTCCTCTTCTTGTAGGACCTTGAAGTATGTCTAGAGGGGGGTGATTAGACTACTTGACCAATAAAAACTTAACCTTTTCACAATTTTAGAGTTTGGCAGATTTTAGCTGTTTTAGGACAAGTCAAGCAATCATCACACAATTCAAGCAAGCATGCAAAGAGTATATAGGCAGCGGAAATTAAAGCATGTAACTTGCAAGAAAGTAAAGGGAATGGTTTGGAGGATTCAAACGCAATTGGAGACACATATGTTTTTGGCGTGGTTCCGATAGGTGGTGCTATCGTACATCCACGTTGATGGAGACTTCAACCCACGAAGGGTAACGGCTGCGTGAGTCCACGGAGGGCTCCACCCACGAAGGGTCCACGAAGAAGCAACCTTGTCTATCCCACCATGGCCATCGCCCACGAAGGACTTGCCTCACTAGCGGTAGATCTTCACGAAGTAGGCGATCTCCTTGCCCTTACAAACTCCTTGGTTCAACTCCACAATCTTGTCGGAGGCTCCCAAGTGACACCTAGCCAATCTAGGAGACACCACTCTCCAAGAAGTAACAAATGGTGTGTTGATGATGAACTCCTTGCTCTTGTGCTTCAAATGATAGTCTCCCCAACACTCAACTCTCTCTCATAGGATTTGGATCTGGTGGAAAGAAGATTTGAGTGGAAAGCAACTTGGGGAAGGCTAGACATCAAGATTCATATGGTAGGAATGGAATATCTTGGCCTCAACACATGAGTAGGTGGTTCTTTCTCAGAAATGGTAAGTTGGAAGTGTAGGTTCGTTCTGATGGCTCTCTCCATGAATGAAGAGGAGGTGAAGGGGTATATATAGCCTCCACACAAAATCTAACCATTACACACAATTTACCAAACTCGGTGGGACCGAATCTTTAAACTTGGTCGGACCAATTTAGTAAACCTAGTGACCGTTAGTGATTTTCGGTGGGACCGAAATGCATCTCGGTGAGACCGATTCGGTTAGGGTTAGGGCATAATGTAATCTTGGTAAGACCGATTACACAAACTCGGTGAGACCGATTTGGTAATAAGCTTTCCAGAGAGTTGGTCAGGTAAACTCGATGGGACCGATTTGCTCTTTTCGGTGATACCAAAATGTTACAAATAGGAAACAGAGAGTTTACATTGCAATCTCGGTGGGACCGATCGCTCACTTTGGTTAGACCGAAACGTTAGGAAGGGAAACAGAGAGATTACAACCCCATCTCGGTGAGACCGAGATCCCTATCGGTAAGACCGATTTGCTTAGGGTTTGAGGCAGTGGCTATGACTTTTGGAATCGGTGGTGCCGGATAGGAAGAATCGGTGTGACCGATTTTGGCTTTGGGTTTAGGTCATTTTTCGATGTGGGAAAGTAGTTGAGGGTTTTGGAGCATATCACTAAGCACATGAAGAAAGAGGTTCATTAAGCAACACCTCATCCCTCCTAGATAGTATTGGCTTTTCCTATAGACTCAATGTGATCTTGGATCACTAAAATGTAAAATGAAGAGTCTTGAGCTTTTGAGTTTGAGCCAATCCTTTGTCCTTAGTATTTTGAGGGATCCACTTTCATCATCCATGCCATGCCATTCATTGAGCTTTCCTGAAATAATAGTCTTGGAATAGCATTAGCTCAATGAGCTATATGTTGTTATGAATTACCAAAACCACCTAGGGATAGTTGCACTTTCAATCTCCCCCTTTTTGGTAATTGATGACAACATATAGATCAAAGCTTCGACAAATGATAATAAGATTGAATAACATCGTCACTTTGAGAAGTATGTGATAAGCAAGAGCTCCCCCTAAATTTGTGCATGGGTTGAGATTTGCTTTGGACTGCAAATGCACAATGATTTAGGCTCATGGGTTACTCTTCCATGTCACATAAATCTTGGTGGAGCGCTCAAAATAATAAACAATGAATACATGCACTCATCACCAAGCATAGTGAATGATCACATAAGATAGATAGGATAATATCAAGCATGCATAAGTGTAGCTTATGATCGAACACATGATCATCAATGTCTCACAAGCATAGTATCTCAACCAAAAGCAAACAAAGTTTAAAAACCACCAAATAAAGCAAGAGAGAACAAAAGCAACACTCTCTCTCTCGAAGCCTATGATCTATACATTTTTCTCCCCCTTTGGCAATAAGTTACCAAAAAGTTCATAGAAAATGCATAGTGCTAGGTCGACTCTCAGGCTTGATCTTCTGGTGGTGGTGTCCTAATAGCTCCTTGGACGAAGGCTTCAGTTGAAGTAGAGGTCTTTGGAGTGGATGCCGGAGCTGGTTGCTTTGAACTGTTGGGGCGATGGCTGGTCTTTGAAGTTGTTGCTCTAGTGTCTATCCTTGGCGCCCAAGAATCGACCTCTGGCTCTGGGCACTCTAGCAAACACATTTGTGGTATTCTTGCCCTTCCTCTCCTTCATATCATCCTGCGCACTGCTCTACAACCGATCAATCTCGCCATTTTAACATCTAGATCATAGAATTTTTGTTCCATGATTCTTTCAGGGCTCTCCTGATTCTGAGTGAGGGTGGCCAGTCCTTTCTCAATCCTCAGTGTAGATGCTATCAAGTAACCAAGCTGCTCATGTTTGGTTTTCAAGAAATATTCAGATGCCTCCTCTTGAGTTGGCATCTTGGCAGCCTTCTCCTTCTTTGCCTTCTCCTTCTTCTCCTGAGCTTGAACTGATTGTGGATCATCTTCATTCATGACAACCTCATTGTCCTCAAAGTCTGGATAAAGTGGAAAATGTTCCTTATCCAACTGATATTTCCCTGTGCCCATCTTTGAGTTGATCAATTCCTGAATCTGAGGTGCATATCCACAGCTCCTCTTCTGATCTGCTGCAGTCCTCTTGATTGTTTCAATTATTAGGATCATGACTTTGAACTTCTGTGGCACATCAAACACATGCAGCATGTTGATGGCATGTCTCTGATCATGTTATGGTCACCAGACTTGGGCAACAAAGTATGCCTCAGAATCCAATTGATGGTTGGCAACCCCGACAGCAGAAAGTGAACTAATCCAAACTTGTGAGTCTCTACTGCCTTGTCTGGGATCTCCTTGTACATGTGAGCCATGGAGTTGTGATCCAACTTCTTCTTTGCATAAATGTCCAGGTCATCCCCATCTTCCTTGGGGGCATTTATCAGACTTGCCCATTCTTCAACAGTGGATTGGTACCTTGTACCTTCAGACATCCAAACAATTCTACCATCTGGGTAAAAATGTGTTGTGGAGTAGAAGCGCATGATAAGCTCATCATTCCGGTTGGTGAATTTACATCCAACAAAATCAACAACTCCACAAGCAACAAAGCTTTCTTGCACACCAGATAGTCTTGCTCATTGTCCCCGATGTAGGTCCAATCGACCCACCTCATGTCACAGACTATATGCTTCTTGTCCAATGTAATTGTTTCATAAAAGTCCTGCTGTTCCTTTGTATGGAACACAGAGTCAACAACAGTTCTTCTTCTTGAAGCATATGGATCTTCCATCCTCCACGATCTCACCACAGAATCCTTCCCGATTCTCATGTCCTTAGCCACAGGATGGGCATCATTGTGGTGCAGTATCTTGGGCTTGAGCTTTCTTAGGACATGTCCTTCTTCATCCTCATCTTGACAACATTGGGCCTTGGCCTTGTTCTTCTCAAAGAATTGGAATACTCCTAGTATTCCTCTTTGAACTTTCTTGGCCTTGGAGGCAGCTTTGGGTGCTTCCTTGGGCTTGGATGTTCAGCCCTCGATCTGATTGCATCACCCATAAGCTTAGGTGCCTTAGGTGTTGGTGCAGCATCCTCTTCCTCTTCTTCAGAATCTCTTCTCATAGAGGGCTTTCCAAGGACCTTGGCAGTTGTGGATCTTGCTCTCTTCTTTTTCTTGTCCTGATCACCATCATCCTATGATTCAATTGTGAACTTCATAGTTTCACCAGTGGGGACTTTCTGAGGTTTGGAAGAAGTGACTTTCTTCTCAGGTGCTTCTTTGGGATGAGCCTGAGCTGGCACTTGAGTGGACTTTCTCGCCTTTGGCATTGGTGTCCTCTTGGCAGGAACTTTCTTCTTCAGACCTGGCTTAGTGCTATGTGCAGAGCCATATTCTTTCTTGAGCACCACTTTCTTGGAAGTGGCCTCATCTTCCTCAGCTTTGTAATCTTCATCCTCCGAGTCTGATGTTCTTTTCTTCCTTTGCCTAGTAGTAGGCTTAGGCAAGTTGCTAGGAGTACTTCTGCTCCCTTCATCTGTAGTTGAGGGACTAGTGCCCTCACTCAAGTCCATCTGCTCTTGACTGCTCGCTATCACTCGATCTAACATAACGCAAAAGCCGATGCTGACCTCGTGAAGAGTTATAGATGAGATAGAATAGATGAGCATCACAAAATGCAGAGATTTTTGCAAAAGAATGACTCAAAAGTTCAGTTTTAGTTTTCCACATAAAGCATTTCGGATCAACCGATTTTCAAACTTGGTGATACCGAAGCAGTTTTGGAACCTAAACTGATGATCTCGATTGGACCGAGTCACGTTGATGGCACCGAGACGCTAGGGTTTCACAGAGTCCTCAAATCGGTCGCACCGATTAGTAATTCTCGATCAGACCAAGAGTCACTAGTGCAATGGCATAAGCCAAATCGGTGAGACCGAGTTTTTCAACTTGGTGGGTCCGAGATGGTTTCGGCGGAAACCTAACCCTAAAAATTTGAATCTCATCTAATTATGGTCTACTTTGGCTGGTAGAAGAGTTTCAATCATGGCAAGATTCAATAAAAATACAATGTGCTTGGAATCAGACGTGGATAGCACAAAGATCAAGTCCATACCCTAACTTGGCGGTGGACTTGCTACGGCGGCAACGGCGGGGACAAAATCCGTTGACGGCGGCGGAGATCGGCAACAGGAGGCTGCTGGCGACGAGGAGACGATCCGGAGACCTCCTATGGCAGAGCGAGCTATTGCGCGGGTGAAGGGTTTCGGAGAAATTTCCAAAATTTTGCCTGTGGCTATATATAGCCCGACCCTGTTGGTGTGACCGAGTGGAACAACTCGATGGCACCGAGATGCAGAACTATGTTCAGTTACAGCAAATCGGTGAGACCGAAAAGTTCAAATCGGTTGCACCAAGATTGAACACTCAGATCAACTTAATGATCTTGGTAAGACCGAAACGGAGGAATCGATCTGACCGAGAATCACAAAGAGGTTTTGGAAGTTTAAGTCTATGACGAATCGGGGACTCCGAGTGCTCCTCACACAGAGTGGTTCGAATCTGACTTGATCAAATTTTGTGATGTAGCATGAATAGAGTTTGAGATGAGAAAAGCATAGATAGCTAAAGAAGGTTCTTAGGCATTCTTGTCCATCCACTTGGCCAAAAGAAAAGAACCCAAACAATCAAAACAACAAGTGGATGTCCTTGAATGAGTAAAATATGCACCAAAATGCTCACACAATAAGATGGCAAATGAAATATGTGGCAAAGCATCCACAACCAATTCTAGCATCTATCAAACAATTGGCGATGACTAGGTCATCTATATATGAGTATATTGACTTAGGAGTCAAATGAGAACATTTGATCATAGGTCATACTCATCGTTTAAGCTCAAGTGGGGTTACCACTTTTACATAATGCATTGATGTGTTCACACCATTAGACACTACAGGAATCTGCTACTTTGCCATCTGCCACGACGGACGGCAAAGGCATGAATGGCGGACGGCAAAGACCTTTGCCGTCAGCCGCGGACGGCAAAGTAGGGGACGGCTAAGAGCTGCCTTGCCGTCTGCTTCGGGCAGCTGACGGCAAAGGTTCCTTTGCCGTCAGCAGCGGACGGCAAAGAAGATGGACGGCAATAAAAGCGTTGTTACTCCGTTAGGTGGTTAACGGCAGGCCTTTGCCGTCCGTTATGACAACAAAGTCTTTGCCGTCACCATCAGAGGTAAACCGACCAAATTGGTCACCTCCAGGAGCACAGATTGTTGCCACGTGGCCTCTTTGTCGTCCATTGCCGATATAAAGAGCCCTTTGCCGTCGATGTGCGCACGGCAAAGAGCCCGCATATTGTCTCTTTTTTTCTGTTTTTTTTAATCCAACAATTTTCACAGCAAATATATATGACATATATAGATATATTTAACAGCAAACATATCACATATCAAAGTTTCATCAACATAGCAAAGTTTCATCAAGTTCCATCCATATACATTGTTCCATCCATACACATTGTTCCATACACATTGTTCCATCCATACACATTGTTCCATATACATATTACATAGCAAAGTTTCATCAACATAGCAAGTTCTATCATAGCAAGCTAGATACAATGCAAAGTTTTAGCAAAGAAAAAGCAAGCACTCCATCATAGCAAGCTAGCTTCCATGAAGTGAGTGAAATCTGCAAAATGATAAATAAGAAAGTTAGAAATAGGTGAATAGAACAAGAAGAAGACTAGAACAAGAAGTATATGTCATTTATGAGCTAACTTAGGTGAAATGGATCATATATGAGCTAACTAAGTTGAAATGGGTTGTTCATGAGCTAACTTTGGTGAAATGGATCATTTATGAGCTAACTTAGTTGAAATGGGTCATTTATGAGCTAATTAAGGTGAAGGGCATCGTTTTTGAGCTAAGTAAGGTGAAATGGATAGTTTTTGAGCTAACTTAGGTGAAATGGATCATTTATGAGCTTTTATGAGCTAACTTAGTTGAAATGGGTCGTTTATGACCTAACTTAGGTGAAATGGATCATTTAAGAGCTAGTTTAGGTGAAATGGGTCATTTTGGACCTAACCTAGGTGAAATGGGTCATTTTGGAGCTAACCTAGGTGAAATGGGTCATTTTAAAGCTAACGTAGGTAAAATGGATCATTTACGAGCTAATCTCCTAAAATGGTTCATTTTAGAGCTAACTTGGATAAATTGGATCACTTGTAAGCTAACTAAGGTAAAATGAGTCATATTAGAGCTAACTTAGGTAAAATGGATCGTTTATGAGCTAACTAAGTTAATTATGCAATTTTTGACATAAGTAAGCTTATTAAGTCATTTTGAAGGAAAGGAAGCTAACTCTAGGTCATTATGGTAAGCATATTGGAGGAAATAAAGCTAAGTCTAAGTCTAGAGAAACTTATCGTGATCAGGGAGGTGTAGGAGCAGGCTGGCTCATGCCGGTAGCTGGAGAAGGATCGTGCGATGCGTTTCTGGAGTTAAGCTGCACCAAAGATCATTTCCAATGTCTTGTTAGCATTATGACACTCAAATGTTAAGACTAGCAAGTAATGTCCATTCAAATTAAACTCACCGTGCTCCTGTGAGCAATCATCGGCATCGGCGGAGCGGATCGACCGGACTTCTCACACACAGATCGCACATTTGGTTTTCACAACAGTCATACTAGTTAGTAATGAGACTCAAATGTTAAGACTAGCAAGTAACTGCAGAAGAAACTTACCACAAGGAGCTCATACATGGCCCTTGCTCGCATGTCATTCCGTGCCTCTCCTCCTCCAACATCTTTGTCATCCTCTTCTCCAACTCCCTGCCTCTCCGCCGCCTCCTTGAAGTTCCTCCGTTCTATCTCTCTCACTCTGTATAGCAGCCTGCAACACCACTCACATGACCATTTGTAATCATTGATGGAAGCGCACACAATGTAATGGAGAAAGATAGCTGAGTACGTATAACTAACCTTCATGGCGAGTTGGACTGGCCGTTCACGAGGCCTTATCTCAGGAGCGGATCTCGACTGGCGCGCCTTGATCTCCGGGAGAGTGCTAGGACAACGGATAAGTCCATTTCCCATGGCTATGGAGCCATGGGACCTCCCGCCACCAGATATCATGAGCAACTCTGTATCAATGGGACCCTAGCTCGGGTTAAAGTCCTCCCCTTTCCTCGCCTTCCCCTGATCTCTATATTGCACGAGCTTTTCGTGGGCGAAGATGTTGGTGAAGTTCTTTGGATCATCGAGGTCAGACGCAGAGAATGCCTTGACTTTCTTGTAAGAGCCAGTGTGGGCCATGGCATACAGGTCGTACACCTCTGGCACCTTATCCGCCTTATTGTAGTGTGCCTGAAAGAGAGAAACAAAGTAAATTAGTAATTAAAGGGCTAAAGCTAGCATGATGAATGAATTGCATGAATCATGAAGCAAACCACATACCCAGTTCCGCCCATACTGAAAGAGGTTGGAGCTGCCTTGGTGGTGTGGCACACCTTCCATTTGGGCACGTTTGTCCTTGGCCTCGTTGTGGGTGGCCAGCCATTCTTTCGAGCACCACCCATTGACCAACACCTCCCAACAATCCATCCGATCCGCACACCATCTCTGAGGGGCCTAAGTTAGCAAATAGAAACTTCAGCGCTACGACTATGAATTAGTAAATAAAGGAATTAAGTACAAGGCCTTAAGAACTACCTTCATGTACTGCTCCTTACTCAGGAACTTATCGCGGCACTCCTGCTTGGACTTCTTGATACCACGGTCGGCGTAGTAGTCTCGAACAGACTGCACCCGAGCCTCATGCCGTAAGTTCTGAAGTAGGCGCTTGCACTCCTTGTGGATAACATCTGCCGCCTCCTCGTATCCCTCCTCACACCTGTAGAATGTCTGCAATCAAATGAGACAATATTGATTAGTACAATTAATAACTAGCTAGTTGAAGATTTTTAATTGTGTAAAGGAGAAATTACCTAGAACTTTCTGATCACCATGTCTGCCCTCGTCTTGCACAAGACACCGTTGATAATCTCACCCGGCGGGGCCGGGGCAGCCAAGTAGTACTCCCAACTCAATCCAACCTCTGGAAGCCGACCCTCACCAGGCAACGTGACAAACCCCGGAAAGTTTTGCCGAATCAGAACTCCAAGGACGGAGTTGGGCCGGCAGACACTTTCATGGTGGTCCCAACCCCTGCAGCATGACAAGGCCAATGCATTAGTTATTTGAAGAAACGTGAATGCAGAAGGTACAAAAAGATTAAATGCACTTACCTCTCCCCATCAGGGAAAATCAACCACCTCTGCTCGCGGGTCGCCGGAATGGACGGGAGCCATGTAGCACCACGCTGGTAGACGTTGCCCCCTCCTCCCCCTCCTCCTCAAGACCAGTAGGCTCCCCGCCAGCATCAGCATGGCCACTCGGCTGCCCGCTATCATCAGCATGGCCACTCGGCTCCTCAGGCTGACCCGACCAAGTACCCCATCCAGACGTGTGCTCCTTCGGGGTCTCATGGGCCCAACTCTTGTGGGCCGAAGGCCCGTCGACCCGAGGCTCGTGGGCCGAAGACCCGTGGACTGGAGGCTCGTGGACCGGAGGCCGTGTAGCCTCCTCCTCAGACGAGTCCACCCTAGCAGTCACGTGCTCGGGTGAAACAGCTGGGGGCGGCGGCGAGGAAGGCACCGTAAGAGCCACCCTACCTCCTCTCCCGCGACCACGTGCTCCACCTCGGCCCTTCTTCTTACCTCGTCCCCTGCTGGGCACCGCGGTCGACGAAGAAGGGCCCGGCGGTGTCGCCATACTGTCCAGAATGCTCAGCGGAGAGGTGCGTGTGGAATGGAAGACCTCACACTACGCGCCGACGAAGAAGGGGCCTCGGCGCGCTCCCGACCAGCGCCCACCATCTGTCAACACCCGCCATGACAAAGAATAAACGAAATTAGTGCAACATGAAAAAAAGTACCGACATGAATAATAATATGTATATCACTGAAGTGTATCATCATCAAGTACAACATAAACAACTGCACATATAAACTACCCGATCAACACAATTATATATGATGTTTTTCATAATAAAATCGAAAAATATATGACCTAACTAATAATTCACAAATATATGACCCCGTCGGCCTCTGGAAGGCCAAAGAACACCTTTTCGGGAGGTGTCGGGGGTCGGGGTGTCGTGTCGGTGTCGGGGTGTCGGTGTCGGGGTCGGGGTCGGGGTGTCGGGGTCGGGGTCGGGGTCTCGGGGTCGGGGTGTCGGGTCAGGGTGCCGGGTCGGGGTCGGGGTGCCGTGTCGATGTCGGGGTCGGGGTGTCGGGTCAGGCTCGGGGTCGGGGTGTCGGGGTCGGGGTCGGGGTGTCGGGGTCGGGGTCTCGGGGTCGGGGTGTCGTGTTGGGGTGCTGGGTCGGGGTCTTTTTTCCTTTTCTTCTTCTTCCTCTTCTTCCTTTTCTTCCTTTTCTTCCTTTTTTCCTTCTTCTTCTTCTTCTTCTTCTTCTTCTTCTTCCTCCTTTCCTTTTTTCTCTTCTTCTTCTCCTCCTCTCCTGTTTTTTCTTCTTCTTCTTCTTCCTCTTCTTTTTTCTTCTCCTCCTCCTCTTCTTCTTCTTCTTCTTCCTTTCCTTTTTCCTCTTCTTCTTCTCCTCCTTTCCTGTTTTCTTCTTCTTCTTCTTCTTCTTCTTCTTCTTCTTCTTATTTTTTCTTCTCCTCCTCCTCCTCTTCTTCTTCCTTTCCATTTTCCTCTTCTTCTTCTCCTCCTCTCCTGTTTTTTTCTTCTTCTTCTTCCTCTTCTTCTTTTTTCTTCTCCTCCTCCTCCTCTTCTTCCTTTCCTTTTTCCTCTTCTTCTTCTCCTCCTCTCCTGTTTTCTTCTTCTTCTTCCTCTTCTTCTTTTTTCTTCTCCTCCTCCTCTTCTTCTTCTTCCTTTCCTTTTTCCTCTTCTTCTTCTCCTCCTCTCCTGTTTTTTCTTCTTCTTCTTTTTCTTTCCTAAAACTGAACTAAACCTAAAACTAAACCTAAATCTAATCTAAACATAAACCTTAAACTAAAAAAACAGAAAAAAAGGAAAAAACTAAATCTAAACCTAAAACTAAACTAAAACTAAACCTAAAACTAAAACTAAAACTAAACCTAAATCTAAACTAAACATAAACCTAAAACTAAAAAAACAGAAAAAAAAGGAAAAACAGAGCTCACCTAGGCCGGTGGAGGAGGTGGGCGGAGGAGGGGCGGGCGGCTCTGAGGCGGCCCAGTCCTGAGGCCTGTGGAGGCGGGGGGTCAAGGCTGGCGACCGACAGGCGGCAGGCGGCGGCAGGGGGGGGCGGGCGGTGGAGTGACGACGCCTAGCGGAAGTGGCGACGAGGCGGGGGCCAGAGAGGAGAGGCGGGCGTCGACCGGCCCGGCGGATGGGGGGGGGGGCGGGTTGCGCAGGGGCACCGAGTGGGGTGGGGGCGGGGCGGGCGGGGGCGGGGCGACGGGCGAGGGGTCAGGGGGGGCGGGCGGAAGGTGGGAAGTGGTGGGGGCGGGTGTGTGGGAGGAAACAGAGAGAGAGAGGGAAGGGTGCCGCCGTTAGCTAGATACGTTTAATCTTTGCCGTCCGCCACCTTTGCCGTCCGCTAATGTGCGCTTTGCCGTCTGCTAGCGGACGACAAAGAGGGGGGCCGTTAAGTATTTTTTAACCAGCTCCTCAGTGGGGCCCCCCTCCCTCTTTGTCGTCCGCTAGCGGAAGGCAAAGACTCTTTGCAGTCTGCTAGCAGACGACAAAGAACAGGCTGATGGCAAAGAATGCCTTTGCCATCAGCCTGTTCTTTGCCGTCTGCTTTCAGGTAGCTGATGGCAAAGAGCTTCTTTGCCGTCCGCTTGCTGACGACAAATAGCTGGCAGATGGCAAAGTAGCTGATTCCAGTAGTGAGAGTTGCTTTGACTCAATTCTTAGAGTTAAGCTCCCCCTAGATGGGAGATCCCCCCTTAGAGGGATGAACTAGCCTTGGGTTTTGTCGATGATGACTTCATGTAGGTGTTGAAGATGTAGATGCTCAATGTTGATGTAGATCATTTGGAGCAATCCTTTGGAGTGAGTTGCACTTTCAACTTACCTACATGGGTTAGTCCCACAAGGAACAAACAAGAATATCCATAGACATAGAGTGATGCACACATAAGATGATGTCAATGAAATCATTAGGTTACCTTGTCCCTTGCCTTACCAACATGAGGGTTTGTGACTCCTTGAACTAGTGCAAGATGTCGAAGTTGATTGCACTTGTTCTTGCCAAAATGATATGAGTGAAGAATGTTGGCGGAGTCACCGTCAAGAACTCTCTAGTTCTTCTTCTTCGGGATCCACATCATCCTGATGGGAATCCTTGGAGTTGTAGTTGTACTTGATGAAGTAGAACTTGACGTAGTCTTGGGGACCCACTTGAACGAGGCTTTAGGTGCTTCTTCAAATGCATCAATCTCTTCTTGAAGCTTGTCCTTGCCTTTGTTCTTGTGGTCTTGTGGTGGAAGATCATCTTGAGCTTGTGTTCCCTTGAAGGAAGTAGGATCATACTTCTCTTGTTGAGGAACAAACTTCGTCTTGGGGTATTGATCTTCTTCCCACTCAACTCCATTGGCATTGAACTTTTGTTCAAAACCAACACCTTAATTCTTCGGTGCCTTCCTTGCTTATGCACAATTTCCTCGAATTGCTTACTCCCGCAAGGCTCTTGTAAACACCTTTCTCTATAATTCCCTTCAATAAGCTATTTTCTTGCTCAAGTGTAACTTGGCTAAGAGAATCATTAGTGGAATCAAGAGAACTACTAGAAGCAACAATATTGGATTTGACATTACTATTGTTACTACTAGAGGAAGTATCTTTCTTGTACTTGTTACTAGACTTGACTTGAGGCATGTAAGTAGATAAGAGTAAACGCTTGGCAATGTAAGAAGAACTTCTCTTGTGAAGATCATCATTGATTGCTTTCAAGAACTCATGCTCTTGCTCAAGATTGAGCTTTTCAAAGCGTAACTTGTCATGAGCCCTTAAAAGTTCTCGATGATCTTCGTAGATAGTTTCATGAGCTAACTTAAGAGAGTTTAGTTCTTTAGTTAGAAGCTCAATCTTCTCCTTATCATTGTCATTTGTTTTATCTTGATTAGCATGATTAATTGACCTTTCATCATAGTATTCATCACTAGAGTTGTCAACAAGTAAATCATCATCCACAAGCAAGTCATCTTCATCACTATTGAAATCAACATACTCAAGATGTGTTACCTTTGGACCTTTGGCCATGAAGCATCTTCCAACACCTTCATTTGGTGAGTCAAATATGTCGAGGAGTTGGTTGACACAAGTGCTAGACCGCAACACCTTCATCTTGAGTATATTCGAGTCGGAGTGATAGCTTCTCTCGGAGTGATTGTCGAGTCGGGCGGATACCCATTCACCAACATGAGCTTGATGTCTTCGTTTTGTGTAGCTCCTTGGTGACTTGTCCTTCCTTTCCGAATCCTTGCTTCTCCGTGAGGGTCTTCGTTCATAACGATCATCTCTACTACTCCTCTCTCTTGGTGGTGATTCTTCTCTTTTGCTCCTTCTTCTTGGAGAATCTTCTCTTCTTTTGTAGGGTGTCGTACACTCATTGGAGTAGTGTCCGGGTCTCCCACAATTGTAGCAATTGCGCTCTCGACTAGAAGATCTTTGGTCATTGTAAGACCTTGACTTGGAGCTTCTTTCTTTGCTTCTACTCTTGTAGAATTTGTTGAAGTTCTTCACCATTAAGCTCAATTCTTCATTGAAGGTTGGTTTCTCACTTGATGATGTGGGGGCTTCACTTGAGGCTTTGTAAGCACCACTTGACTTGTTGTGAAGTTCCTCCTTATCCTTGAGTGACATCTCATGAGCAACAATTCTTCCAATGACTTCCGTTGGCTTGAGATCTTTGTAGTTTGGCATCATTTGAATCAATGTGCACACGGTATCATACTTTCCATCCAATGCTCTTAGAATCTTCTTGATGATGAATTTGTCAGTCATCTCTTCACTCCCTAAGCCGGCAATCTCATTTGTGATAAGAGCAAGCCTAGAGTACATTTCAGCGACACCTTCACCATCCTTCATTTTGAACTTGTCAAGCTGACTTTGGAGCACATCCAACTTGGATTCCTTGACGGACTTGGTACCTTCATGCATATCAATCAAAGTATCCCAAATTTCCTTTGCATTCTCAGGACGGCTGATTTTGTTGAATTCTTCGGGGCACAATCCATTGAAGATGATATCACAAGCTTGAGCGTTTTATTGCAGCATCTTCAATTCTTCCGCATTAGCTTCACGGTTCGGTTCTCTCCCATCAAAGAATTCACCTTGCAAGCAAATACATATAATTGCCCAAACGGCGGGGTTATGTCCAAGAATATGCATTTTAATCTTATGCTTCCAACTAGCAAAATTAGTACCATCAAAGTAAGGACCTCTACGGTGATAATTTCCCTCGCTAGACGCCATACTCTCCTAGGTTGTGAAACCAAGGCTATGACCACCAAAAGCTATGGAAATCAAAGCAAATGGAGACCAAAGCTCTGATACCACTTGTAGGACCTTGAAGTATGTCTAGAGCGGGGGGGGGGGGGGGTGATTAGACTACTTGACCAATAAAAACTTAAGCTTTTCCCAATTTTAGAGTTTGGCAGATTTTAGCTGTTTTAGGACAAGTCAAGCAATCATCACACAATTCAAGCAAGCATGCAAAGAGTATATAGGCAGCGGAAATTAAAGCAAGTAACTTGAAAGAAAGTAAAGGGAAGGGTTTGGAGGATTCAAACGCAATTGGAGACACGGATGTTTTTGGCGTGGTTCCGATAGGTGGTGTTATCGTACTCCACGTTGATGGAGACTTCAACCCACGAAGGGTAACGGCTGAGCGAGTCCACGGAGGGCTCCACCCACGAAGGGTCCACGAAGAAGCAACCTTGTCTATCCCACCATGGCCGTCGCCCACGAAGGACTTGCCTCACTAGCGGTAGATCTTCACGAAGTAGGCGATCTCCTTGCCCTTACAAACTCCTTGGTTCAACTCCACAATCTTGTCGGAGGCTCCCAAGTGACACCTAGCCAATCTAGGAGACACCACTCTCCAAGAAGTAACAAATGGTGCGTTGATGATGAACTCCTTTCTCTTGTGCTTCAAATGATAGTCTCCCCAACACTCAACTCTCTCTCATAGGATTTGGATCTGGTGGAAAGAAGATTTGAGTGGAAAGCAACTTGGGGAAGTCTAGAGATCAAGATTCATATGGTAGGAATGGAATATCTTGGCCTCAACACATGAGTAGGTGGTTCTTTCTCAGAAATGGTAAGTTGGAAGTGTAGGTTCGTTCTGATGGCTCTCTCCATGAATGAAGAGGAGGTGGAGGGGTATATATAGCCTCCACACAAAATCTAACCGTTACACACAATTTACCAAACTCGGTGGGACCGAATCGTTAAACTCGGTCGGACCGATTTAGTAAACCTAGTGACCGTTAGTGATTTTTGGTGGGACCGACATGTATCTCGGTGAGACCGATTCGGTTAGGGTTAGGGCATAACGTTATCTCGGTAAGACCGATTACACAAACTCAGTGAGACCGATTTGGCAATAAGCTTTCCAGAGAGTTGGTCAGGTAAACTCGGTGGGTCCGATTTGCTCTTTTCGATGAGACCGAAATGTTACAAACAGGAAACAGAGAGTTTACATTGCAATCTCGGTGGGACCGATCGCTCACTTCGGTTAGACCAAAACGTTACGAAGGGAAACAGAGAGATTACAACCCCATCTCGGTGAGACCGAGATCCCTATCGGTAAGACTGATTTGCTTAGGGTTTGTGGCAGTGGCTATGACTTTTGGAATCGGTGGTGCTGGATAGGAAGAATCGGTGTGACCGATTTTGGCTTTGGGTTTAGGTCATTTGTGGATGTGGGAAAGTAGTTGAGGGTTTTGGAGCATATCACTAAGCCCATGAAGCAAGAGGCTCATTAAGCAACACCTCATCCCTCCTTGATAGTATTGGCTTTTCCTATAGACTCAATGTGATCTTGGATCACTAAAATGAAAAATGAAGAGTCTTGAGCTTTTGAGCTTGAGCCAATCCTTTGTCCTTAGTATTTTGAGGGATCCACTTTCATCATCCATGCCATGCCATTCATTGAGCTTTCCTGAAATAATAGTCTTGGAATAGCATTAGCTCAATGAGCTATATGTTGTTATGAATTACCAAAACCACCTAGGGATAGTTGCACTTTCACTTCTCAACTAAGGCCCACTATGGCCCATTAAGCCCCCGGGGGGTTCCGGTAACCTCCCGGTACTCCGGTAAAATCCCGATTTCACCCGGAACACTTCCGATATCCAAATATAGGCTTCCAATATATCAATCTTCATGTCTCGACCATTTCGAGACTCCTCGTCATGTCCGTAATCACATCCGGGACTCCAAACAACCTTCGGTACATCAAAACTCATAAACTCATAATATAACTGTCATCGAAACCTTAAGCGTGCGGACCCTACGGGTTCGAGAACTATGTAGACATGACTGAGACACATTTTCGGTCAATAACCAATAGCGGAACCTGGATGCTCATATTGGATCCTACATATTCTACGAAGATCTTTATCGGTCAAATCGCATAACAACATACGTTGTTCCCTTTGTCATCGGTATGTTACTTGCCCGAGATTCCATCGTCGGTATTTCAATACCTAGTTCAATCTCGTTACCGGCAAGTCTCTTTACTCGTTATGTAATGCATCATTATGTAACTAACTCATTAGTTACATTGCTTGCAAGGCTTATAGTGATGTGCATTAGCGAGAGGGCCCAGAGATACCTCTCTGATAATCGGAGTGACAAAACCTAATCTTGAAATATGCCAACTCAACATGTAGCTTTGGAGACACCTGTAGAGCTCCTTTATAATCACCCAGTTATGTTGTGACATTTGGTAGCACACAAAGTGTTCCTTCGGTAAATGGGAGTTGCATAATCTCATAGTTGTAGGAACATGTGTAAGTCATGAAGAAAGCAATAGCAATATACTAAACGATCAAGTGCTAAGCTAACCGAATGGGTCAAGTCAATCACATCATTCTCCTAATGATGTGATCCCGTTAATCAAATGACAACTCATGTCTATGGTTAGGAAACTTAACCATCTTTGGTTAATGAGCTAGTCAAGTAGAGGCATACTAGTGACACTATGTTTGTCTATGTATTCACACACGTATTATGTTTCCGGTTAATACAATTCTAGCATGAATAATAAACATTTATCATGAAATAAGGAAATAAATAATAACTTTATTATTGCCTCTAGGGCATATTCCCTTCAGTCTCCCACTTGCACTAGAGTCAATAATCTAGTTCACATCACCATGTGATTTAACACTAACATTCACATCTGTATGTGATAACACCCATAGTTCACATCGTCATGTGACCGGCGCCCAAAGGGTTTACTAGAGTCAATAATCTAGTTCACATTGCTATGTGATTAACACCCAAAGAGTATTAAGGTGTGATCATGTTTTGTTTGTGAGAGAAGTTTAGTCAACGGGTTTGTCACATTCAGAGCCGTATGTATTTTGCAAAAATTCCATGTCTACAATGCTCTGCACGGAGCTACTCTAGCTAATTGCTCCCAGTTTTAATATGTATCCAGATTGAGACTTAGAGTCATATGGATCGGTGTAAAAGCTTGCACCGATGTAACTCTTTACGACAGGCTCTTTTATCACCTCCATAATCGAGAAATATTTCCTTAGTCCTCACTAAGGATTTTTCTTGACCGCTGTCCAATGATCTACTCTTAGATCAAAATTGTACTCCCTTGTCAAACTCAGAGCAAGGTATATAATAGGTCTGGTACACAGCATAGCATACTTTGTAGAACCTATGACTGAGGCATAGGGAATGACTTTTCATTCTCTTTCTATTTTCTGCCATGGTCGGGCTTTGAGTCTTACTCAACTTCACACCTTGCAACACAGGCAAGAACTCCTTCTTTGACTGTTCCATTTTGAACTATTTCAAAATCTTGTCAAGGTATGTACTCATTGAAAATCTTATCAAACATCTTGATCTATCTCAATAGACCTTGATGCTTAATATGTAAGTAGCTTTACTGAGGTCTTTCTTTGAAGAAATCCTTTTAAACACTCCTTTATGCTTTCCAGAAAATTCTACATCATTTCTGATCAACAATATGTCACTCACATATATTTATCAGAAAGGCTGTAGTGCTCCCACTCACTTTCTTGTAAATACAGGCTTCACCGCAAGTCCGTATAAAACCATATGCTTTGATCAACTCATCAAAGCATATATTCCAACTCCGAGATGCTTGCACCAGTCCATAGATGGATCGCTGGAGCTTGAACATTTTGTTAGCACCTTTAGGATTGACAAAACCTTCTGGTTGCATCATATACAACTCTTCATTAATAAATCCATTAAGGAATGCAATTTTGACATCCATTTGCTAGATTTCATAAAATGTGGCAATTGCTAACATGATTCAGACAGACTTTTAAGCATTGATACGAGTGAGAAAATCTCATTGTATTCAACACCTTGAAATTGTCGAAAAACCTTTTGCGACAAGTTGAGCTTTGTAGATAGTAACACTACTATCAGCGTCTGTCTTCCACACTTTGTTCTCATACATGGATCCCATCTCAGATTTCATGGCCTCAACCCATTTCACGGAATCTGGGCTCATCATCGCTTCCTCATAGTTCGTAGGTTCATCATGGTCTAGTAACATGACTTCCAGAATAGAATTACCGTACCACTCTGGTGCGGATCTCACTATGGTTGACCTACGAGGTTTGGTAGTAACTTGATCTGAAGTTTCATGATCAATATCATTAGCTTCCTCACTAATTGGTGTAGGTGTCACAGAAACAGATTTCTGGGATGAACTACTTTCCAATAAGGGTGCATGTACGGTTACCTCATCAAGTTCTACTTTCCTCCCACTCACTTCTTTTGAGAGAAACTCCTTCTCTAGAAAGGATCCATTCTTAGCAACGAATGTTTTGTCTTCGGATCTATGATAGAAGGTGTACCCAACAGTTTCCTTTGGGTATTCTATGAAGACACACTTCTCTGATTTGGGTTCGAGCTTATCAGGTTGAAACCTTTTTCACATAAGCATCACAACTCCAAACTTTAAGAAATGACAGCTTAGGTTTATTGCTAAACCATAGTTCATAAGGCGTCGTCTCAACGGATTTTGGTGGTGCCCTATTTAAAGTGAATGCAGCTGTCTCTAACGCATAACCCCAAAACGATAGTGGTAAATCGGTAAGATACATCATAGATTGCACCATATCTAGTAAAGTACGATTACGACATTCGGACACACCATTACATTGTGGTGTTCCAGGTGGCGTGAGTTGCGAAACTTTTTCACATTGTTTCAAATGAAGACCAAACTTGTAACTCAAATATTCGTCTCCATGATCAGATCATAGAAACTTTATTTTCTTGTTACGATGATTTTCCACTTCACTCTGAAATTCTTTGAACTTTTCAAATGTTTCAGACTTATGTTTCATTAAGTAGATATACTCATATCTGCTCAAATCATCTGTGAAGGTTAGAAAATAACAATACTTGCCATGAGCATCAACACTCATTGGACCGCATACATCGGTATGTATTATTTCCAACAAGTCAGTAGCTCGTTCCATTGTTTTGGAGAACAGAGTTTTAGTCATCTTGCCCAAAAGGCACGGTTCGCAAGCATCAAATGATTCATAACCAAGTGATTCCAAAAATCCATCTTTATGGAGTTTCTTCATGCGGTTTACACCGATATGACCCAAACGGTAGTGCCACAAATAAGTTGCACTATCATCATTAACTTTGCATCTTTTGGCATCAATATTATGAATATGTGTATCACTACGATCGAGATCCAACAAACTATTTTCATTGGGTGTATGACCATTGAAGGTTTTATTCATGTAAACAGAACAACAATTATTCTCTAATTTTAAATGAATAATCGTATTGCAATAAACATGATCAAATCATATTCATGCTCAACGCAAATGCCAAATAAAATTTATTTAGGTTTAACACTAATCCCGAAAGTATAGGGAGTGTGCGATGATGATCATATCAATCTTGGAGCTACTTCGAACACTCATCGTCACTTCCCCTTCAACTAGTCTCTGTTTATTCTGTAACTCCTGTTTCGAGTTACTAATCTTAGCAACCGAACAACTATCAAATACTCAGGGGCTACTATAAATACTAGTAAGGTACACATCAATAACCTGTATATCAAATATACCCTTGTTCACTTTGCCATCCTTCTTATCCACCAAATATTCAGGGCATTTCCGTTTCCAGTGACCATTTCCCTTGCAGTAGAAGCACTCAGTTTTAGGTTTAGGTCCAGACTTGGGCTTCTTCACTTGAGTAGCAACTTGCTTGCCGTTCTTCTTGAAGTTCCCCTTCTATCCCTTTGCCCTTTTCTTGAAAGTAGTGATCTTGTTAACCATTAAAACTTGATGCTCTTTCTTGATTTCTACCTTCATCAATTTCAGCTTCACGGAGAGCTTGGGAATCGTTTCCGCTATCCCTTGCATATTATAGTTCATCACGAAGTTCTACTAACTTGGTGATGGTGACTAGAGAACTCTGTCAATCACTATCTTATCTGGAAGATAAACTCCCACTTGCTTCGAGCGATTGTTGTACCCAGACAATCTGAGCACATGCTCACTAGTTGAGCGATTCTCCTCCATCTTTTAGCTATAGAACTTGTTGGAGACTTCATATCTCTCAATTCGGGTATTTGCTTGAAGTATTAACTTCAACTCCTGAAACATCTCATATGATCCATGACGTTCAAAAACGTCTTTGAAGTCCCGATTCTAAGCCGTTAAGCATGGTGCACTAAACTATCAAGTAGTCATCATATTGAGCTAGCCAAACATTCATAACGTCTGCATTTGCTCCTGCAATAGGTCTGTCACCTAGCGGTGCATCAAGGACGTAATTCTTCTGTGCAGCAATGAGGATAAACCTCATATCACGGATCCAGTCCGCATCATTGCTACTATCATCTTTCAACTTAGTTTTCTCTAGGAACACATATAAAATATAGGGAAGCAACAATGCGAGCTATTGATCTACAACATAATTTGCAAAATACTATCAGGACTAAGTTCATGATAAATTAAAGTTTATTAATCATATTACTTGAGAACTCCCACTTAGACAGACATCTCTCTAGTCATCTAAGTGATCACGTGATCCAAATCAACTAAACCATGTCCGATCATCATGTGAGATGGAGTAGTTTTCAATGGTGAACATCACTATGTTGATCATATCTACTATATGATTCACGTTCGACCTTTCGGTCTCCGTGTTCCGAGGCCATATCTGTATATGCTAGGCTCATCAAGTTTAACCTGAGTATTCCGCGTGTTGCAACTGTTTTGCACCCGTTGTATTTGAACGTAGAGCCTATCACACCCGATCATCACGTGGTGTCTCAGCACGAAGAACTTTTGCAACGGTGCATACTCATGGAGAACACTTCTTGATAATTAGTGAGAGATCATCTTGTAATTCTACCGTCAATCAAAGCAAAATAAGATGCATAAATGATAAACATCACATGCAATCAATATAAGTCATATGATATGGCCATCATCATCTTGTGCTTGTTATCTCCATCTCCGAAGCACCATCGTGATCACCATCGTCACCAGCGCGACACCTTGATCTCCATCGTAGCATCGTTGTCATTTCGCCATCTATTGCTTCTACGACTATTGCTACCGCTTAGTGATAAAGTAAAGCAATTACAGGGCGCTTGCATTTCATACAATAAAGCGACAACCATATGGCTCCTGCCAGTTGCCGATAACTCGGTTACAAAACATGATCATCTCATACAATAAAATATAGCATCACGTCTTGACCATATCACATCACAACATGCCCTGCAAAAACAAGTTAGACGTCCTCTACTTTGTTGTTGCAAATTTTACATGGCTGCTACGGGCTGAGCAAGAACCGTTCTTACCTACGCATCAAAACCACAACGATAGTTCGTCAAGTTAGTGCTGTTTGAACCTTCGCAAGGACCGGGCGTAGCCACACTCGGTTCAACTAAAGTTGGAGAAACTGACACCCGCCAGCCACATGTGTGCAAAGCACGTCGGTAGAACCAGTCTCGCGTAAGCGTACGTGTAATGTCGGTCCGGGCCGCTTCATCCAACAATACCGCCGAACCAAAGTATGACATGTTGGTAAGCAATATGACTTGTATCTCCCACAACTCACTTGTGTTCTACTCGTGCATATAACATCTACGCATAAAACCTGGCTCGGATGCCACTATTGGGGAACGTAGTAATTTCAAAATTTTCCTACGCACACGCAAGATCATGGTGATGCATAGCAACGAGAGGGGAGAGTATCGTCCACGTACCCTCATAGACCGAAAGCGGAAGCATTAGAACAACGCGGTTGATGTAGTCGTACATCTTCACGGCCTGACCAATCAAGCACCAAAACTACGACACCTTCGAGTTCTAGCACACGTTCAGCTCAATGACGTCCCTCGAACTCCGATCCACCCGAGTGTGGAGGGAGAGTTCCATCAGCACGACGGCGTGGTAACGATATTGATGTTCTACCATCGCATGGCTTCACCTAAGCACCGCTACAATATTATCGAGGAGGACTATGGTGGAGGGGGGCACCGCACACGGCTAAGAGATCAAGAGATCAATTGTTGTGTCTAGAGGTGCCCCCTGCCACCGTATATAAAGGAGCAAGGGGGGAGGGGGCAGCTGGCCAGGGGGGAGGCAAGCCAAGGGGAGTCCTACTCCCACCGGGAGTAGGACTCCCTCCTTCCTTGTTGGACTTGGAGAAGGGGGGGGGGGAAGAGGAGGGAGAGAGAGGAAGTAAAGGGGGGGCGCCGCCCCCCTCTCCTTGTCCTATTCGGACTAGGGGGAGGAGCGCGCGGCCCTGCCCTGGACTCCTCTCCTCTTCTCCACTAAGGCCCACTATGGCCCATTAAGCCCCCGGGGGGTTCCGGTAACCTCCCGGTACTCCGGTAAAATCTCGATTTCACCCGGAACACTTCCGATATCCAAATATAGGCTTCCAATATATCAATCTTCATGTCTCGACCATTTAGAGACTCCTCGTCATGTCCGTAATCACATCCGGGACTCCGAACAACCTTCGGTACATCAAAACTCATAAACTCATAATATAACTATCATCGAAACCTTAAGCGTGCGGACCCTACGGGTTCGAGAACTATGTAGAAATGACCGAGACACATTTCCGGTCAATAACCAATAGCAGAACTTGGATGCTCATATTGGCTCCTACATATTCTACGAAGATCTTTATTGGTCAAACCGCATAACAACATACGTTGTTCCCTTTGTCATCGGTATGTTACTTATCCAAGATTCGATCGTCAGTATTTCAATACCTAGTTCAATCTCGTTACCGGCAAGCCTCTTTACTCGTTATGTAATGCATCATTCTGTAACTAACTCATTATTTACATTGCTGGCAAGGCTTATAGTGATGTGCATTACCGAGAGGGCCCAGAGATACCTCTCCGACAATCAGAGTGACAAAACCTAATCTCGAAATATGCCAACTCAACATGTACCTTTGGAGACACCTATAGAGCTCCTTTATAATCACCCAGTTATGTTGTGACGTTTGGTAGCACACAAAGTGTTCCTCCGGTAAACGGGAGTTGCATAATCTCATAGTTGTAGGAACATGTATAAGTCATGAAGAAGGCAATAGCAATATACTAAACGATCAAGTGCTAAGCTAACTGAAAGTGCAACTATCCCTAGGTGGTTTTTGGTAATTCATAACAACATATAGCTCATTGAGCTAATGCTATTCCAAGACAAACATTTTAGGAAAGCTCAATGAATGGCATGGCATGGATGATGAAAGTGGATCCCTCGAAGTGTTAAGGACAAAGGATTGGCTCAAGCTCAAAAGCTCAAGACTCTACATTTTACATTTTAGTGATCCTAGATCACATTGAGTCTATAGGAAAATCCAATACTATCAGGAGGGATGAGGTGTTGCTTAATAAGCCTCTTGCTTCAAGTGCTTAGTGATATGCTCCAAAAACCCTCAACTACTTTCTCACATCCACATCTGACCTAAACCCAAAGTCAAAATCGGTCCTACCGATTCTTTCTATTCGGCGCCACCGAGTTCAAATGTCATAGCCACTGCCACAAACCCTAGGCAAATCGGTCTCACCGATAGGGATCTCGGTCTCACCGAGATGGGATTGTAATCTCTCTGTTTCCCTTCGTAATGTTTCGGTCTAACCGAAGTGAGCGATCAGTCCCACCGAGATTGCAATGTAAACTCTCTGTTTCCCTTCCGTAACATTTTGGTCTCACCGAAAAGAGCGAATCGGTCCCACCGATTTTACCTGACCAACTCTCTAGTTAGCTAATTACCAAAATCGGTCTCACCAAGTTTGTGTAATCGGTCTCACCGAGATTACGTTATGCCCTAACCCTAACCATATCGGTCCTACCGAGTTGCATGTCGGTCCCACCAAAATTCCTAACGGTCACTAGATTTGCTAAATTGGTCCGACCGAGTTTCTCAATTCGGTCTCACCGAGTTTGGCAAGTTGTGTGTAATGGTTAGATTTTGTGTGGAGGCTATATATACCCCTCCACCTCCTCTTCATTCGTGGAGAGAGCCATCAGAACAAACCTACACTTCCAACTTACCATTTCTGAGAGAGAACTACCTACTCATGTGTTGAGGCCAAGATATTCCATTCCTACCATATGAATCTTGATCTCTAGGCTTCCCCAAGTTGCTTTCCACTCAAATCTTCTTTCCACCAGATCCAAATCCTATGAGAGAGAGTTGAGTGTTGGGGAGACTATCATTTTAAGCACAAGAGCAAGGAGTTCATCATCAACGCACCATTTGTTACTTCTTGGAGAGTGGTGTCTCCTAGATTGGCTAGGTGTCACTTGGGAGCCTCCGACAAGATTGTGGAGTTGAACCAAGGAGTTTGTAAGGGCAAGGAGATCGCCTACTTCGTGAAGATCTACCGCTAGTGAGGCAAGTCCTTCGTGGGCGACGGCCATGGTGGGATAGACAAGGTTGCTTCTTCGTGGACCCTTCGTGGGTGGAGCCCTCCGTGGACTCGCGCAACCATTACCCTTCGTGGGCTGAAGTCTCCATCAACGTGGATGTACGATAGCACCACCTATCGGAACCACGACAAAAACATCCGTGCCTCCAATTGCGTTTGAATCCTCCAAACCCTTCCCTTTACATTCTTGCGAGTTGCATGCTTTAATTTCCGCTGCTCATATACTCTTTGCATGCTTGCTTGAATTGTGTGAAGATTGCTTGACTTGTCCAAAGATAGCTCAAATCTACCAAAGTCTAAAATTGGGAAAAGGTTAAGTTTTTAATTGGTCAAGTAGTCTAATCACCCCCCTCTAGACATACTTCAAGGTCCTACACTAACGGAATGGGTCAAGTCAATCACATCATTCTCCTAATGATGTGATCCCGTTAATCAAATGACAACTCATGTCTATGGTTAGGAAACTTAATCATCTTTGATTAATGAGCTAGTCAAGTAGAGGCATACTAGTGACACTATGTTTGTCTATGTATTCACACATGTATTATGTTTCCGGTTAATAAAATTCTAGCATGAATAATAAACATTATCATGAAATAAGGAAATAAATAATAACTTTATTATTGCCTCTAGGGCATATTTCCTTCACATGTATACCTCCCTTCTTAGGGACACAATGAACAGGACTTTCCCATCTACTATCAGCTATAGGGTAGATTATACCTGCTTCCAAAAGTTTCAATATTTCCGTTCTTACCACTTCTTTCATCTTCAGATTTAACCGACATTGGTGATCAACAACGGGTTTAGCATCAGGTTCCATATTAATCTTGTTGACATAGAGTGGGACTAATGCCCATAAGATCATCAAGAGTATATCCAATAGCAGCTTGGTGCTTCCTTAGAACTTTCAATAATCTTTCTTCTTCATTCCTGAAAGGTTAGCACTAATAATAACAGGATGTATCTTTTTTCATCAAGATAAGCATATTTCAAGTGTCTAGCAATGGTTTTAATTCAAACACAGGATCACCTTTAGGTGGAGGAGGACCTCCTATAGTTTCAATAGGCAGATTGTGTTTAAGCAGAGGTTGTTGTTCGAATAAGATTCTATCTATTTCATTTCTTTCACGCATATGCAAATCATTTTCATGGTCTAGCAAATATTGTTCTAAAGGATTAGTAGGAGGTACAACAATAGAATCAAGACCAATAATCTCATCCTTACTAGGCAAATCTTTCTTATGCGGTTTTCTACTAAACTTAGAAAAATTAAACTCATGAGATTCATCACCAAAGCTAACACCGATAGTTTGTTTCTCACAATCTATTTTAGCATTAACTGTATTCAAGAAAGTTCTACCAAAGATAATGGGACAAAAGTCATCTTGTGGGGAACCAAGAACAAGAAAATCGTAGGATATTTTATTTCCCCACACAAGACTTCGACATATCTAACAATCCCAATTGGTGATATAGTATCTCTATTAGCAAGCTTAATAGTAACATCTATGTCTTCTATTTCAGTAGGTGCTACATCATTCATAATTTCATGATATAAGGTAAAAGGAATAGCACTCATGCTAGCACCTAAGTCACATAAACCATGATAACAGTGATCTCCTATCTTAACCGAGACAGTAGGCATGCCAACAACTGGTCTATGTTTATCTTTTTCATCAGGTTTGGCAATTCTAGCAGCTTCAGCACATAAGTAAATAACATGCCCATCAATATTATCGACCAAGAGATCCTTAACCATAGCAACACTAGGTTCAACTTTGATTTCTTCAGCTGGTTTAGGTGTTCTAATATAACTTTTGTTGACCACAGTTGAAACTTTAGCATGTTCCTTCATCCTAACAGGGAAAGGTGGTTTTTCAATATAAGTAGTGGGAACAACTAGATCAACATTATAAATGATAGTTTCTTACTTAGCTTTAATGGTTCTTTAATTTCTTCTTTATTTGGTGGGTGATATTTGAACCACTTCTCCTTAGGGAGATCAACATGAGTAGCAAAATATTCACAAAAGGAGGCTACTATCTCAGAGTCAAGTCCATATTTAGTGCTAAACTTTTGAAAAGCATCGGTATTCATAAAAGATTTAACATAATCAAATTTAGGTTCAATACCTGAATCTTTACCTTCTCGAGTTCCCAATATTCAGAGTTGCGTTTAATTCTTTCTAAAAGATCCCACTAGAATTCAATAGTCTTCTTCATAAAAGAACCATTACAAGAAGTATTGAGCATGGACTGATCATTACGAGAAAGCCGAGCATAAAAATTCTGAATAATAATTTCTCTTGAGAGCTCATGATTGGGGAATGAATATAACATTGACTTAAGCCTCCCCCAAGCTAGAGCGATACTTTCTCCTTCACGAGGCCAAAAATTATATATATAATTCCGATCATGATGAACTAGATGCATAGGATAATTTTTTTGATGGAATTTCAATTTCAACCAATTCCAGTTCCAAGATCCAATATCATCGCATAGCCTATACCATGTTAGTGCCTTTCCCTTCAAAGATAAAGGGAAAACCTTCTTCTTAGCTTCATCTCCAGGTAAACCTGCAAGCTTAAACAATCCACAAATTTCGTCCACATATATTAAGTGCATATCAGGATGTTTAGTTCCATCTCCTGCATAAGGATTAGCTAGCAGTTGTTCTACCATACTGGAAGGAATTTCATATTCAATAGCTTCAGTAGGTGCAGTAGGTTGAGGGGAAACTAATTGTGATTCCGGTCGAGGTGAAGATACCCCGAACAAACCCCTCAAAGGATTGTTTTCCATAGTAACAAGTGGCAATAAATTTCAGCACGTAGTAATAATTTTTCCAAGAGCGCTTCACTCCTCGGCAACGGCGCCAAAAAATAGCCTTGATGACCCACAAGTATATGGGATCAATTGTAGCCCTTTTTTGACTGGTAACTGTAGGGAACCCCCCACAACATTTAACTTTTATTCATATAAAAAAGTATACAATGTACAAAGATTACAAGGGGTAATCAGAAAAGAAAAGGAAAATAAGGAAGAACTAAGCATCTTAGAATACAAAACCTCATGAAGGTAGAAAGGAAATCCATTTTAGTAGCTCCTCCTTATATCTAGCCTTGACTCTGTGTTGCATAAGTGTAATATCATGGATAAATGCACTTCTCTATTTATTAAAACTCTGCCTCTCATGTCTGAACACTCTTGCATTCCTGTATCCAAATATTCCAGGCAACAAAAACAACTTCGGTAAAGAAGGGTTTTGCAAAATCCTGTTTAGCTTGCAGAACAATAGCAGACATGTCATCCCCAGGTGGCCATGTAACTTGCAGATAGTTCCATATTCTCACACTAAAGTTGCATCCAAAGAACAGGTGATTCGTGGTCTCACGATTCCTCAAGGGACAAAGAAGGTAATTAACTCCATCATATAGATGCCAATGCCTTCTTTCCACCATATCTTTGGTATTGAGCCTGTCCATGATTAACATCCAGGCAAGCACTTTGATTTTCATTGTGCAGGATGATTTCCATATCCACAGAAGGAGAGGGTTAAAAGACATGTTAGAATGCATGAAAGAGTAGAACAACTTGGGCTTAAATGCATTGCATGTCCGCTGCCAGAACCAAATGTCCTTTACCTCCACTTCTCTACTACAAGAGACCATTAGATCCTGCACAGTCATAAATTCCTGATATGCCTATGCAGATAAAGGCAAATGGAACATATTAATCATATCCTGAGATTGGAAGGCTTCAAAGACTATGATCCATGGATCTTTCACATAAGAAAAAAGCCTAGGGAACCTTGTTTGCAAAGGTGCCACTGAGTCTCCAATCTTCCATTTATTAGACCAAAACAGAGCAGAATGTCTAGAGTTGATTTGAACCCAAGTTGTGTTCCTATAATGATCCAGCAACTTACAAATATCCTTCCACCAAAAAGAACCACAAATATCAGTCCCTTGAGGTACAGAAGAATGATAGTACATGTCCATAATAAGAGAGACCCATGGCAGATCCACCCTGTTTAGGAATTTGTGCAAATGTTTGAGCAAAAGGGCCATGTTCTGTACACCCAAGTTCAGAATTCCCAAACAACCTTTATTTTTTGGCCTACAAATGAGTTCACATGCTGCCAGGGATGGTGATGGCTCATCCCTATGCTTTCTCCATAAGCACTGTCTCTGAATTCTCTCCGGTTGCTTTAAAATTCCTGCAGGAGCAAGCAAGCTACCAAGATAAAAGATGGGCATGGAAGACAGTGCAGAATTCAGGAACCGAAGTCTTTCCCCTTGATTCAGAAAAGAAGAACTAGCTGTCATCCTTCTCTCCATACAGTCAACAAGTGGCATAAAATCCACCATTTTAGGCCTGGTAGTGCCAGCAGGTAGACCAAGATAAGTGAAAGGCATTTTACCCACTTGACAACCAAAAGCAGCAGCTAAAGCAATGGTAGAATCCTCATCAACATTTATGGGCACCATAGAGGACTTATGATAGTTAACAACTAGCCCAGTTGATGTAGAAAACACTTGCAACATGTCCTTCAGAGCTAGAAGCTGAGTTTTATCTCCTGGTAAGATGATGAGAGTATCATCGGCATATTGAACTATGGGATAGTCCTGATCATGGCATGGTATTGGCAACTTTAAAATTCCTCTCCTAAACATATCATTCACCACTGATTGCAACAGGTCAGCAGCAATAACAAAAACTAAAGGTGAGAGACAGTCTCCTTGTCTAACCCCCTTTTTACAGAGAAACTGCCTTCTATGTACACCATTTAAGAGGACTGATGATGTCCCAGTGGAAAGTAACTGCTTGAACCAAATCCATTTCTGGTTGAAGCCCTTAAATTTGAGGATCTGCAAAATAGCTTCATGTTCAATAGAATCAAAGGCATCTGAATATAGGCCTCTTTGACTGATGACACTGGTGCAAATATTCCAGGGACCAACCAATACAATCTTGAATAGTCCTGCTCTTAATAAATCCATATTGATTCTTATGGATGCATGCCATAATGATCTTTTGAAACCAATTAGCAGCCATCTTAGACAAATTGTAGCCCTTTTCGATAAGTAAGAGTGTCGAATCCAACGAGGAGCGGAAGGAAATGACAAGTGGTTTTCAGCAAGGTAATGTCTAAAAATGCTGAAATTGTAAGTAATAGAGTAGTTTGATAGCAGGATAATTTGCAACGAGCAAGTAACAGTAGTAGTAACCAAAGTGCAGCAAGGTAGCCTAACCGTTTATGGTACAGGACATGCCAAAACAGTCTCTTATGATAAGCAAAGTGTTCTTGAGGGTACACGGGAATTTCATCTAGTCACTTTCATCATGTTGGCTCAATTCGTGTTCGCTACTTTGATAATTTGGTATGTGGGTGGACCGGTGCTTAGGTGCTGCTCTTACTTGAACAAACCTCCTACTTATGATTAACCCCCTCGCAAGCATCCGCAACTACAAGAAAAGTATTAAGAATAAATTCTAACCATAGCATTAAACTTTTGGATCCAATCGACCCCTTATGGAATAACGCATAAACTAGGGTTTAAGCTTCTATCACTCTCCCAACCTATCATCTAATAACTACCCCACAATGCATTCCCTTAGGCCCAAATATGGTGAGGTTTCATGTAGTTGACGTTCACATGACACCACTAAGGGAATCACAACATACATATCATCAAAATATCGAACACATATCAAGTTCACATGATTACTTGCAACATGATTTCTCCCGTGACCTCAAGAACAAAAGTAACTACATAGCATAATGGATCTGAACATATAATCTTCCACCAAATAAACCATGTAGTAATCAACTACAAGATGTAATCAACACTACTAGTCACCCACAAGCACCAATCTATAGTTGCGGTACATAGATTGAACACAAGAGATGAACTAGGTTTTGAGAGGAGTTGGTGTTTTTGAAGATGTTGATGGATATAGCCCTCCCCGAGATGGGAGAGTTGTTGGTGATGATGATGACGATGATTTCCCCCTCTAGGAGGGAATTTCCCTCGTTGGAATCGCTCCACCAGCGGGCAAAAGTGCTCCTGCCCAAGTTCCGCCTCGAGACGGTGATGCTTCGTCCCGAAAGTCCTCTCCTTATTTTTTCTAGGTCAAAATGACTTATGTCCCAAAAGAGGGGCATCAGAGGTGGGCCGAGGTGAGCATAACCCACCAGGGCGCGCATAGGCTCCCTGGTGCGCCCAGGTGGGTTGTGCCCACCTGGTGGGCCCCCTCTGGTACTTATTGAGTCCAAAAATTCTCACTTATTCCATAAAAAATCCTCGTGAAGTTCCAACTTATTTGGAGTTGCGCAGAATAGGTAGCCTGAGGTAGCTTTTTCAGGTCCAAATTTCCAGCTGCCAGAATTCTCCCCTTTTGTGTGTACCTTGCATATTATGAGAGAAAAGGAATTAGAATTACTCCAAAAAGCATTATTATATAATAAAACTACATGAATAACAGTAGGCAAACATGATGCAAAATGGACGTATCAGACTAGCTTAGGCCGGCACTACCTCTTCGGGGCTCGAAGAGGTTGCTCCTCCTCGATGTCCTCGGACGCCGCCCTCTTCTTGGAATGAGAGGAGGTACTTTCCTCCTTATCTTATCCCTCCTACCCTTCTTGGGCAGACGGAGCCGCAATGTCTCCGGCGTTGGGGTCCGAACGGTCTCTCAAGTCACTACAGGAATCAGCTTCTTTGCCGTCTGCCATGGTAGACGACAAAGGACCAAAAAGCTGACGGCAAACCTCTTTGCCGTCAGCCGTTGACGGCAAACCTGTCTGGCATAGTAAGCTATGGTAAACAGCTTAATTGCCATCTGCTTTTTCACAGCTGACGACAAACACCCTTTGCCGTCGATGGCAGACGGCAAAGAAAGTGGACAACAAAGAATAGACGTTAGCCACGTTAGGTGGCTAACGGGAGGCTTTGTCGTCTGCCAGCTCACGGCAAACATGCCCTCCCCTTTGTCGTCCGCCTTGTGACATCAGCAGGCGCATCACTTCACCCAGGTCTTTGTCGTCTGCCACCAACAGCAAAAAACCCAAGTCTTTGTCGTCTGCCACATACGGCAAAGTGACCAAATGGGTCAGCTCCGAGGTTGCACAGGTTGCTACCACGTGGCCTCTTTGCCGTATGTGGAAGATCCTTCTTCTTCTTCCCTCTCTTCTCTGGCGCCTTATAAGGCGCCACGACTAGCAATTCCGCCAGTTGAGCTGACTGAGGCCCTTCGGGCAGCGGAGCTGAACTGCAGATCTTCTTGGCCTTCTAAAGCCAGCCTTGTGAAGGCAACAAAAAGAAACTTAGGCCGAATGTTGGGCAGTCCGAATATAAATCGGGCAGAAAATCAATTACCTCCTTCAGGGATGTGCAGCGTCGAGACCAATGTCTTCCTCTTCGGCCAGCCACTCCTTCTGGGGCTTGAACAGCAGATTCCACACCTTGTCGTGGGTCGTGCCAAAGAGGTATTGCATGGTGGCCTGATCGTCAGGCTTCTAAGACCACATTGGACTGGCCCTCTGTTGGCAAGTAAGGAGGCGGCGTCTGAGCATTATCTGGACCACATTGGTCAGCTTGGCGCCGGTCTCCATGTCACAGTCTGGTTTTTGCCCTCTTTTCTTTGCTTGATTTTCAGCTGAGTTGATTTTGATTTGGAGTTTTGAATCATTCCATTTGGACTTGACCACTTGGGAATCCCTTGATTTTTCACCCAAGTGTTCCCTCTCCTCCTAAAATCCATCATTTCACCCCTGGCCAACCCAACAATATTGCTTGGAATATTTTTCTTAAATGAAAAATATTCATTTTTGCCTCCAAAACCCTAGCTAAACTCCTTGACCTCCGAAGCAACCCTCATTTCTGTTGCCCCAAAAATCCTGAAAAAAATCCCAAATATTATTTGGACCCTAGGGCACATTTCTGAGCAAAAATATTTCACCACTCTTTGGAATATTTTGGCTACAAAAAATAAATCACTTCTGGGCTGAAATGGTAGTTTCTACAACAACTACCTTTTTACTAGCTCCAATGTAGCTGGTTTTCCCTGAGCTTATTTACCTTAGTAAGAGGCAGTAAAACCCCAAAGCTCAGCCCTTGAATCCCTGTGGTTTGACCACAGTAACTCCCCAAAGTTTTTGTCCAGTAACTTAACCTCATCACCATTTTACTTCTACTGCACCTCGAACCAAACCGAGCCATGGTAACACCTCAGTTTACTAAGGCCTACACGCCAGACATGCTTGTTAGTGCGTAGATGGCCTGATGTCACGGTCCATGTGGTGACCCCGTTCGTCCGAGTGGGTTGGCATGCCAAACGCGTGCTCTATGTGTCGCCAGCGCCTCTGTAGAGCGCGTGCTCGCTGCCCAGCCTGCCGCAGCGCGCCAACCCTCGCCCCCATCCTCGTCTCCACCTCCACAACTCCTCCCTGCCGCTCGCCGATGCCGGAGCTCGCCGCAGCGAGCACGGGCACGGTCCGTTAACAGCGACAAAGGCGCGCCTGCTTGTTTCGCCCTTTCTCCTCGATCCTGTGCTCGTCCGCGTCCGCACACAGCTCCTGCGTGACCCCCGTCGCCTTCCCCCTCTCTCTCTGACCTTGGTCGTTGCCGGGCGCCGTGGACAGGTGTCCACCGGCGGAGCCCGAAACCCCCCTTGCCGCTCGCCTATATAAGGAGCCACCCCCCGGCCTCCTCGAACACCATCCCGCACTCTCTCACACCCCACAAACTAGTAGGAAGCCGCAACCCGGCCGGGCAGGCCGCGGGCTGCCGTTCCGAAGCCGGGCTCGCCGGCGATCCCCTCTGGATCGTTCCCGCAGCTCTGGCCCTCCCCAAGCCAAGGCGACCCCGCCAGGGCCTCTGCCTCTCCTCCGTGAAGACAACGCGCCTAGCTAGAGCCCCTGAAGCCGCCCCTAGCCGCCGTCTTCCTCACCTCCGGCGACAACCGTGTTCTGCCTCCGCTTGCAAGGAAGAATCCGACGCCGTCCGGCCACCGTTAGCCACGCTACGGGTACGGGCAGGTGCGCAATCATCTTCTCCGTCAATCCTTCCCTCTCGTTTGCCTCGAAGAAGTCTCGACGCCGGCGTAAGCTCCGGCGAAGCGCCGCGCCTCTCTGTTTCCTTCTCCCCTCCCTCCCGCCTGACTAGCAGGGCCTGCTTGTCAGCCACTCATTACGTGCGTGAAGCGGTATGAGTGGTGGCGCCTCGGGAGAGTACGCCTTCGACGTCACCCCCCCCCTCTGTTTTCTTTTTCGAATTCATTTAAATTCCAGTAGCATTCAAATGGCCACAACTTTTATTCTACAAGTCCAAATGCATTGATTCTTTTCACATCGTGTTCTGTGTCCAAAAATCTAACAACACCCGAAAGATGGGATTTTTCCTTGCTGTCTAGATTTTCTGGAAATTTTCAGAAGGTTTCTTGATATTTTTATTTTGTGGTTTTGAATATTTTCAGAAGAACCAACTTGTCTTGAGGATCACCAGGAGCCTTGTGAACCTCATCAGTGCTAAGGCAAGCCACAGTAACATTTTTATGGTGCCACTTCAATATTTATGATTTTCATACCTGAACCTATGATTATTAATGCATTTAAATTAGCTATATAATAAATATATTCTATTATGTGCTTGTTATGTTAAAATACTTGAACTTCAGAATGTTTGAAGTAAATATGGTTGGCAAGATAAGGAGAACTTAGTTGCAAGTGATAAATAAATAATGTGGTCATAGAATTTGATGAGTAATTTAAATATTATTTTTGCATGAGGTATAATGATGATAATGCTAGAAATGGTTCTGGTATAAGTAAAGAGAGGTTTTAACCAGAATAGTAGCATGAGTTTATGATGGCTCCGTAGGAGCGTGGTTGGTGCAGTCTTTGCACGGTTATGTGATGTATATGTTAAGTGATGCATAGTATGGCAGTGCGACACCGGTTATTTTCTTTTCACATTAAGTTGAACCTGATTAATAACTCAACTTGAACATGTTGTTGACCGGGTCGTGGTGCCGCTGAAACGAGTCTTTCCCAGTGCAACCACATTTGCCGGTATGGGACGGCCTTAATGCGTTTCATTGTCGTGCCTCTGGTCGGTGTCTCAATTTAGGGAAGGTTATGGGCGTGATGTACCCTGGCCCGGTAGGAGAGCATAACCTTGTGAGCCCGTTGTTAAGTTAATTTTGGTACTGGATCCCAGAGTGGATCATGGCCACGATGGTGGTCGAGGTGTTTGGAGGTAGACACGGGGCCACCCAGGACTAGCCTGGTGGGGTCAGAGTCGGAAGGGCTGGGAGAGTGTCATGACAGTGAAATGGTTTTGTCGGAACGTTGTTGGTCCACCCGAATGGGAGTGCGAGGCCATGGGTTCCGTAGTGTCGGTACAGTGTACTAACCTCTGCAGAGTGTTTTTAATTTATCGATAGCCGAGTCCACGGTTACGGACACGCTCGAAAGTAAGGTACACCATGGGTCAACACTTAATAAATATGCACACTAATTTGCACTATGGATGGCAGTGAGGTCATCGTGTTGAGTTGGACATGAGTTGTTGGGTTGTGATCGCCGTAAGGATCACGGGCCACGAGTTGGTCGGGTTGTGATCGCCGTAAGGATCATGGGCCATGAGATGGTCGGGTGGTGATCGCCGTAATGATCATGAGTATGTTTTGGTAATATCATGTTTATTGGTCACCTCTGGTAAGCAAGTCGGGAGAATGAGTACCTGTTGAGCATGGTCACAACATGTTGGATATATATATATATATAGTTGCATTGTTGATTAATTGGATAAATATCATAATATTGTCTGTCATCATGTTTATGTTTATTGTGAGCTTGCAAGTACATTCAATGTACTGACCTGGCGTGTCGTGCCAGATTTTAGGAAATTCCCGTTAGAAAGGAGTGTTGTCCGAGTCTAGACTGTGTCCACGTCGGTGTCCTTGTGCTATGGAGTCCCGCTACGTCGTTGTTCCGCCGCCGAGTAGTTGTCATGATCGAGGCCCCCTTTTTTTGCTAAATTTTGTACATATTGTTCAGCCGCACCATGTGTGCCACCTGGCCTCGCTAACAGTTGTAATATGAACTATGTTCTGCTAGCATGAATAAAGCGGCTGTTTTCTGTACCATGTTGTTGTGTGTTGCCAGAAGACAAGGTCTCTGGGCTGGCAATGCAAGGTAAACCGGTCGCTCTGAGCCGGGGTGCCACAACACTTGGTATCAGAGCCCCGCTGACTGTAGGCCATGCTAGACTAAGCCGAGTTAACTAGACGCTAGATACGAGTTGTAGTTGAGTGTTGGTAATGACTGTAGCTGGTTATTGCATTGCTTGCACTGATTATATTTTTCTATGCTAACTTGCTAATGGTTGTGAGTGTAGATGGCTCCGGTGCTATATCCGTGCCAGTTGCAGCTGATGCCGTACATGTCACCGCATCTCCTTTGTAACGTGTGGCATCGGCTGTACCCTCACGGAGACGATCCAGTCTATCGTGTGTACCGGGAGCGCCTAGCTGACTCAGTGTATGAGTATCACGCCGTGGTTACTCTGCGCACCAGTTCCGATTCCGGTTCTTACACTCGTACCTCTCAGAGCGGCTATGCTTCTTCCGCTTCTCGGGCTGTCCAGTTTGCTGCATTCGAGGTACTTGTTGAGCTCCGCTACAACGAGGTCCAGATGCAGAATCACCCAGGTTTCCATTACTACCCTTCTCTCCACGATAATGGTCGTGTCCGTTTCCCTGTCATTGATCTGGAGTCTGATAGTGTAGCTAGCCACCTTTCTTGCTACATCACTGCTAGCTATCTTCTGATCTACGAGTTGGCTCGTGAGCTGAGTCGTGCCCATACTGCTTTAGCCTCTACTTTAGTCTCTTTCGCTCAGCCACTACTTCTCCATCTGTGGGATTTATTCCCTCGTTCTGCCATTCTAGATCCCCGGTTTCAGCCATTACTCCCGAGTAGCTCAGCACCGCATGATCATGAGTCCACTTAGTGCTCCCGCCGAGTGGGTTTCACTCCTCGCCACTCCTGCAGCCCCGATGATCCACCCTCCACCTGCCCCAGAGGGAGAGCCCTCGAGGCAGCGTCGTCGTGTCACTTTTAACTCGGAGATCTCCATTAACCCCTTCATTTCTGGATCCAAGTCCGCTTCAGAAGAGAACCCCGCATCGCCAACCGAGCAGTAGAGCTTTCGAGTATTCTCAGTCATCGGGATGTAGTATGGATGTTGTCGTACGAGTCATGATGTTTCGTTTCTTGTATGAGTGTAGTTGGACCTGGCATGTGGTTATCTTTCATGTATATGTATAATTATGTTGGACTTTATTTATTCGCCGTATTTTCTTCGTCTTTTCGGTTT
The DNA here is from genome assembly GCA_021437245.1 of Aegilops speltoides. Lineage (NCBI taxonomy): Eukaryota > Viridiplantae > Streptophyta > Magnoliopsida > Poales > Poaceae > Aegilops > Aegilops speltoides. The sequence goes on from CM038146.1 coordinate 143,875,902, forward strand.
CGCTTGGTTTTTGTTGCTGGATTCTCCCCCAGTTTTTTTGAATGCTTCTCATCTCGGTTGCGTTGACTTGGGAAAAATCATATTAGGATGACACGGGGAGGGTGCAGTAGCAACATTCGCGAGGGTTCTCCTGTTCGGTGTTCCGCACGACAGGCAGGACAATCACCTGAGCCTTACGTTCCACCACCGCCTCCACCACCAAATCCACCCTCCACCGAGCAAATTATGCATATGTTCGAGGAACAACGAAACAATGATCTAATGGAAATATTCAGAAGTATTCAAGCAATGGTTGGACAGAATGGAAATCAGCCTGCCTCTCACTCCAAGTTATCTGATTTTCAAAGGACTAAGGCTCCCAGTTTCAGTCAGGCCGTTGATCCCTTGGATGCAGACGATTGGTTAAGAACTATGGAAAAGAAACTTGAGGTTGCTCGAACTGATGAAGAGGATAAAGTTCCATTTGCAACACATTATCTGGAAGGCGCTGCTGCCATATGGTGGGAAAGTGAGAAAGCCATAGGGACTGAGAATGAAGCAATTACCTAGTCAAGATTCAAGGAGCAATTCCGGAAATATCACATCCCTGCGGGTATTATGAAGACTAAGTGTCGGTGTCAAAACCGGCGGATCTTGGGTAGGGGGTCCCGGACTGTGCGTCTAGGCGGATGGTAACAGGAGACGAGGGACACGATGTTTTTACCCAGGTTTGGGCCCTCTCGATGGAGGTAAAACCCTACGTCCTGCTTGATTAATATTGATGATATGGGTAGTACAAGAGTAGATCTACCACGAGATCAAGGAGGCTAAACCCTAGAAGCTAGCCTATGGTATGATTGTTGAGATGTATGTTGTCCTACGGACTAAGGCCCTCCGATTTATATAGACACCGGAGAGGGCTAGGGTTACACAGAGTCGGTTACAATGGTAGGAGATCTACATATCCGTATTGCCAAGCTTGCCTTCCACGCCAAGGAAAGTACCATCCGGACACGAGCCGGAGTCTTCAATCTTGTATCTTCGTAGTCTTGGAGTCCGGCGGATATTGATAGTCCGGCTGTCCGGACACCCCCTAGTCCAGGACTCCCTCAGTAGCCCCTGAACCAGTCTTCAATGACGATAAGTCCGGCGTGCATAATGTTCGGCATTGCAAGGCGGGTTCCTTCCTTGAATAATCCAGAGAAGATCATGAACACCAGGTTAGTGTCCGGCTCTGCAAAATAAATTCCACATTCCACCGTAGAGAGAATAAAATGTATACTTAGTTCAATCTGCTGACGTATTACGCGGCGTGTCATCACACCACTACCAAGCCTTTGTTTGATTCGTTTTTTACTATCCACCTTAGCACGTTTAGCGAAGCGGTTTCCTTGGCATGTCCTGTCGAAGCAGAGATCGTGTTCCCCTTATTCCGGGATTCTCATCAATACGTGCGTGGGTAACCCAACCGCGCCATTGATGATGGCGCTTGGGACATAAGCGAGTTTTACCAGGCTGGTGGGGGACGCATAGTTCTGTCCGCCTATATATAAGGGATAAGGATTCACCTTCTCACCTATGCCTTCTTCCTCCTTTGCTTATCCATCCCTGCGAAATCAAGCTCCAACGCCCGAGCTCGCGCATCTCGCCTCGACCTTCTCCGAATATGTCCGGAGTGGGAGGTAAATGGTTGGCCTCCACCACTAAGGAGGAGGACATCACCAAGCTGCGCAGCGCCGGATACCTTTCCGGCGATATCGCGCATCGGCTGCTCGACGAGGGGCAGCTCATCCCTACCCCAGGGCCCCATGAGAGGGTCGTCTTCCTCCCCCACTTCCTCCGCAGACTGGGCTTTCCGCTCCATCCATTCGTCCGGGGGCTCATGTTTTACTACGGCCTGGATTTCCACGATCTGGCGCCAACTTCATCCTCAACATCTCGGCGTTTATCGTGGGTATGCGAGGCCTTCCTCTGCATCCAGCCCCACTTCGGCCTGTGGCTCAAGACCTTCAACGTCAAGCCGAAGGTTGTGAAGGGCACGCAAGCGGAATGCGGAGGCGCCATGTTGGGCAAATTGCCCAATGTCCCTTGGCTGGAAGGGACCTTTGTGGACTCTGTCAAGGGGTGGCAATCGGGGTGGTTCTACATCACCGAGCCGCGCAAGCCCACATGGGCGGCAGCCCCCGAGTTCAGATCTGGAATCCCCACGCAGCTCACCTCCTGGAAAGAGAAGGGCTTGCAGTGGGGCAATCCGGTGGAGGTGACGGGACTCCGAGCCTGCATCAAGAAGATGGTGAGCAATAAGCTCCGGCTTGTCGACGTGGTCCAAGTCATGCTCCTCCGGTGGATTCTCCCATGCCAAGAACGGGCATTTAATTTGTGGGAGTTCAATCTGGAACAGCACCAGGCGCTAAGCGGGCTCTTCGATACAACTTACGAAGGCGCCTGGAGGGTGCTGTTCAAGGGCGCCAAAGCCCCTGCATCCACGACCGAAGACCGCGGATTCAGCTCGCAGTCTCCGACTGACGAGGTAAGTGATTCAACCCCATTACGGGACACTTGTGGTAATTAGATTGATTCTAGTGAGGTTTTATTCTGCCTCTTCCTTTGACAGGAATGGATGGAGAAGGCCAAGCTGCTCGTCAGCCCAGCTCCCATGCCAGAAGACCCAGTGGACGCCCGCTTAACAGGGCTGCTGGTTCCGGCACCACACGTGGTGCCGGAGAAGAAGGCCAAGAAGGTGGCCGCGGGGACTCAAAAGAGTTCCCGCAATCCGGCGTCTGACGACGACGAGGACTCCTCTCTTGAAGACGAGGAGGAGGAGTACTCTCTCCCGGAGGAGGGAGAGAAGAAGAGGAAGGCTTCCCCAATCAGGGAGGCCGAAGGGTCCAAGAGGGGGAGAACTATCCCCCCGGACAGTTTCGCCAACATCAGCGTTGGCGAGGATGAGTGGCCTCCAAGGGCCAGGCGTCCGGCAGGATCGTAAGTATCTGGATTCTTGATGTGTAATTTCTTTTATGTAGTGTAGTATCCTTCTAACGCCGCATTCTGTCCGTAGTCCGGCCAAGGATGATCTCCCCGACTCATCGAGCGGGTCATTGGCCTCGTCGGATGTGAATTCCATCTCGACTGCCTCTACCCCACGCGCCGACGAGGACGCCGAGGTGGGATCCCAAAGAGGGACCCATTAGGAGGAGGCTCCGGAGGTGCCGTCAGGCGACCTCCCGGACTTCATGCCGGACTCTACATCGGAACCCGCAGTGGTTCTAGAGTCCGCAAGCGCCCTTCAAAGAAGGGCAAGACCATGACGCCGCTGCCTCCGCCCAACCGAGGCGCCGGATAACTGTTGGAGGCACTTAAAGGCGCTTCCATCGAGGAAGAACACCGCACTATTATGAGTGCGGTGATTGAGAAGGTTCACTCGCTAAGAGCGGGCTGACCGAAGCTCGCAGCAGCCTTCTAATGTGCTTTGAGGTAAGAAGTTAAAATTATGTAATGTAATACCGCATAGACAGTAGCCCTCGATGCTCGGTTTGGTGTTGGAAAGAAAAGCGGATGAGTATCTAATAAGATATCTTGCAGGTGTGCTAAAAATATGTCAATATGGGTTTGCAGGCTGCATTGCTGGCCTCTCGCCGCTTTAACGGCGGAGGTCGATGTGTTGAAGAAGGACCTCGGCGGTCCGAGCAAGAGCTCGGCCATGCGAAGAAGCAGCTCGAGGAAAAAGAAGGTGAGTAACACCTCTTTGAATAAGTACCTTACAGAAAAGGATTTTGGTTGCAAATAAAATTAACAAGGATAATATGTGTATTGCAGGGGCCACTAACAAGGTGGCAGCCCTGAAGGATGCCGTGTCCGTGGCCGAGCATAATGCGCCACAGGCGGGCTGAGCGAGAAAAGCAAGAGGCACTGGTGGCGGAAGTTCGGCAAGAGCTCCAGGCTCTCATGGAAAAGCATGAGAGTTTGGAGCGTGACTCCAAGACTCGAGAGTCCGAGCTTGCCTCGGCTCTCGAAAGTGCCAAGTCCGCCAAGGCCGAGGCCCGTAAGGCCCTTCAGGAAGTTGAGGACATAAAGAAGATAGCGGCGGGTAAGGCATTTTTCATGCAAAGCAGGCATGTTAGTGTGAACTACCTGACACTTACCCTAATTCGGAGCTCTCCAGGGGCGTTTGCAGATCTGCCGATAGTGCGCCCGATGCCGCCGCATTCTATCGTGGCGAGGAGGGAGCTCGGCGGATAAGGTCTTCGGTCTCAAGATATCGAGGCCGGCCATCCGTGCCCCCAAGCGACCGGTGAAGCGGTGGTCGAACTCCTAAGGTAGCCGAGGAGGCCATGAAGGGCCTCATAGTCGGTATGGTTCGGACAGCCATGCACAGGAGCTACTTTGGCCTAGTGCGGCGGTGGTGGATGCATGCCCAGCTGGATGTAGTCAGCGCTCACCAGATCGAAGGCGCTCGTCGTGCCCTTGCCCGCATAAAGGTGCGATGGGGCAAATTGGATGCGGAGAAGCTCACGAACCCACCGCCACGGGCAAGGAGTATCGCTTCACGGAGAAGTATTATAAAATTGTCTGAAGGGAGCTGCGATATTGCGATGAGTGCTCCCGAAATGTAATTTTGAGTGAACTCGCTATATATTTATATCTGGCGCTGAAAACTTCGTTCATTATGCGCCATGAGCAACGCTTGTTTAATTTAAAATATTACCTTCATGCGGCCGTTTATCAAATCGAGAGATGGCAAGTCGTTGGCTTCAGCCCCAAGCCACAAGTCTTTGGGGTGTTAGGGATAAACTTGAGCACTCTTTTTCCCATATTTGGGTCCATCTAGGAGGCGCTCAACACAACGAACAAGGCAACCGGACTTATAATGCTTGAACACTCTCACTTAGGCATAGAATTCTATAATTTTAAATTTGGTGAAGCCCCGGTATTCGAAGACCGAATCCGGGCGCTATCCACGCCTTCATCGGACATTATCCGAACTTCGCTCAAGCGGCGTGAGTCTTTAGGACCGAAAAAACCTCTCGAACAGCGACCGGTCTCTCGCCTTATCATGCCGGTCGGTTTAGCTTTCTCCATCGAGGCGTTAACCGGCTCAACCGGGCGCAATCGCGATGGTTCTCCCAAAGTGCCACCTTAGCCGACGTGAGCGGAACGTAAGGCACCAAAACGTGGGGCCAGGCAAACCCAACTATTGACCCAAGACATGATTGAGCCGATTCATATAATGCTATAAGTTCGGGTGCCGCACTTGTGAAAGTGTTAGGACTTTATCACACCATAATTTGGGGAGCGAAGCCCTGGCGATTCGGCCGTACCAAAATATACGGGTGCAAGATGTCATGTAATGAACATATATAAGAGATAATGCAATTGCAATAAAGAGGTGCTGCATTATTTATGAGCGAAAGTCCGCTAGTAGAGCGGATGATACAAATAGTCTTGATAAGCAAGGGATTTGGACTAAATAAACATGTCCCCCTCGAGGATGAGCTGCAGACTTGGTGTATATAATTGAATTTAATGCTCGTAATTGAGACCACACAGGTGTTAAATCGCGGCCTTCTTTAGTCCCCATTTGTTGCATCATGAGTTTGGCAAGTTCGCCACCAGACGGGGCTTCAGTTACAGAGTCTGTGTACATAAAAGAAGAAGAAAAATAAAATAAAAAGAAGGGGGCACTCGTGTGAGCCCTGGTGTGGTCGAGCCGCACTCTAGGTCCATTGTGATCGTGCCCTTTCCCTCGCCCATGGTATCTCCAAAGCGTAATGATGTCTGCGAGTGTTATTCTTGCGGTCATCTTGTGAGGCGAGGTTGAGGCCGCATTGCTATGCGTGCTCTGATCGCGCCAGGTGGTCTTGGTTGGCATTGCTCCGGGCGCGCTTTGATGTGTCCGGCCTTTTGACTGCCGGATTTGAGAATTGCCTTAGAAGGCTACTTTGTACTTCTGCCGCGAGAGCCACTGTATGTTCCTCCGTTCGGAGGGAGCGTTCCATATTCCCATTGACCGTGATGACTCCACGAGGGCCTGGCATCTTGAGCTTTAGGTATGCATAATGCGGCACCGCGTTGAATTTTGCAAGCGCGTTCGTCCGAAAGCAGAGCGTGATAGCCATCGCGAACGGGACTATGTCGAAGATTAACTCTTCGCTTCGAAATTATCCGGGATCCAAGACCACTTCGGTGTGGTGAGCTGCATGTTGGCTTCCACTCACAGGATGACACCTTTAAAGGTTGTCTTTGTAGGTTTAATCCTTGATGGGTCTATGCCCATTTTGCACATCGTATCCTCGATAAAGCAGGTTCAGCACGCCGCCGTCCATCAGGACTCTCGTGAGGTGAAATCCATCGACGATTGGGTCTAAAACCAATGCGGCGAATCCGCCATGGTGTATGCTGGTCGGATGGTCTCTTCGATCGAAGGTGATCGGACAAGAGGACCATGGATTGAACTTTGGGGCGATTGGCTCCATCGCATAGACGTCCCTTAGCGCGCGTTTCCTCTCCCTCTTGGGTATGTGGGTCGCGTATATCATATTCACCGTCCGCACTTGTGGGGGAAAACCCTTCTGTCCTCTGTTGTTCGGCGGCCGGGTCTCTTCCTCGTCGTCGTTGTTTAGCCCCTTGTCATTGTTTTCGGCAATGAACTTGCCGGCCTGCTTGAACACCCAGCAATCTCTATTGGTGTGGTTAGCTGGCTTTTCAGAGGTGCCGTGTATCTGGCATAAGCGGTCGAGTATTCGGTCCAGATTGGACGGACCCGTAGTGGTTCTTTTAAATGGCTTCTTCCGCTGACCGGGTTTAGAGCCTTGGAATCCGGCATTGACTACCATATCCTCCTTATCGTCGTTGTTAATGCAGCGCTTGTTTTTGTTTCGTCGTGACCTGCCGTTGTTATCCTTGGTATCCGGACTACCAGAATTTTTACGGAGATTGTTGCTGCGGGCTAGCCAGATGTCCTCTCCCGCACAAAAGCGGGTCATTAACGATGTGAGGGCTGCCATGGATTTTGGCTTTTCCTGCCCCAGGTGCCGGGCTAGCCATTCGTCCCGGATGTTATGTTTGAAGGCGGCAAGGGCCTCTGCATCCGGACAATCGACGATTTGATTTTTCTTCGTCAAGAACCGTGTCGTAATTATCCGGCGATTAAATGCAGGCTCTGAATAATGTGGCTTAGGTCATCGGTGTCTGGTGGTCGCACATATGTGCCTTGGAAGTTATCAAGGAATGCGGCCTCCAGGTCTTCCAAACACCCAATTGACTCTGCGGGCAAGCTGTTAAGCCAATGCCGAGCTGGTCCTTTAAGCTTGAGTGGGAGGTACTTGATGGCATGGAGATCGTCGCCGCGGGCCATATGGATGTGGAGAAGATAGTCTTCGATCCACACCGCGGGGTCTGTTGTGCCATCGTAAGATTCGATGTTTACGGGTTTAAAACCTTCGGGGATCGATGATCCATTACTTCGTCGATGAAGCATAACGGTGTCTGGCGCCCCTGTATTGAGCGATATCGCGGCGCATCTCGAGAGAGCTGCTATCTGCTGTGTTCGCCCGCGGATCTCTCGGTAGGGGGTCCCGGACGTGCGTCTAGGCGGATGGTAACAGGAGACGAGGGACACGATGTTTTTACCTGTGTTGGGCCCTCTCGATGGAGGTAAAACCCTACATCCTGCTTGATTAATATTGATGATATGGGTAGTACAAGAGTAGATCTACCACGAGATCAAGGAGGCTAAACCTAGAAGCTAGCCTATGGTATGATTGTTGAGATGTATGTTGTCCCACGGACTAAGGCCCTCCGGTTTATATAGACACCGGAGAGGGCTAGGGTTACCTGAGTCGGTTACAATGGTAGGAGATCTACATATCCGTATTGCCAAGCTTGCCTTCCACGCCAAGGAAAGTACCATCCGGACACGAGCCGGAGTCTTCAATCTTGTATCTTCGTAGTCTTGGAGTCCGGCGGATATTGATAGTCCGGCTGTCCGGACACCCCCTAGTCCAGGACTCCCTCACTAAGCATCATGAATTTCTCGCGCTCCTCCAAGGAAGTTAATCAGTGGGAGAATATTTACAAAATTTCAATCACCCGTCACGTTACTCTCAATATGACGTGGCCACTGAAGAAAGGAAGATGGACCGATTTCTTGGGGGATTAAACCCGCAACTTCGCTGTGCTCTCAGTGTGTTCGATTTTCCAGATTTCCAAATCCTGGTGAACAAGGCTTTCATTGCTGAAAGGGAACACAAGCTCGTGTCAGATAATAAGTCTACCCATAACGATCACAAACGCAAGTTTGAGCCCAAAAAGGAAATGCAACCGGTGCAGAAGGTTCGTACCTGGCAGCCAACTCCAGTGGCGTACCAGCCTAGTTGGCAACAAAATGTTAACAAGACCACCACCCAAGTGAAGAATGATGTACTCAACCCAGTTATGGAGAATTGCTTGTGCAACAATTCCTGTTATAGTTGCGGACAAATCGGACATTATGCCAAACAGTGTCCCAAGAACAACCGAACCAATGCTATGTTCAAGCCTCAAATCATTATTTAGAAGCTGGTCCAAGTCAACACGACGTCATGGGATACGTTCATCATATTTCAGCCGACGAAGCCCAAGAAAATCCCGAAGTCGTCATTGGTATGTTCCCTGTTAATAACATACATGCAGTAATTTTATTTGACTCTGGGGCTTCCCACTCTTTTATTTCTCGGAGTTTTGTTGCCCAAAACAAATTTCCTTGTTCACTTTTGGGCAAGAATATGCTGGTACAAACCCCGGGATCTATTATTCAAAGCAATCTTCTCTACCGCAATCTGGAAGTCAGTATCAACAAAATCTGTTTCCCGACATGTTTGATACTCATTGAGTCTGATAAATTGGATGTTATCTTGGGTATGAATTGGCTGGCCTAGTACTAAGTATGCATAAATTGTGCGACCCGAGAAGTCAACTTGACTGGACAAGGTGGACAAGCTACCAAGTTTATTGCTCGAAGAAGCATACCTTCCAAGGAAATGGTTTTTACAGCAATAGCAGAAATGGAATTAATTCCGGTGGTCAGTGAGTTTCCCGATGTATTCCCAGAAGAACTGCCAGGCATGCCACCTGACCGAGAGCTTGAGTTTGCAATAGAACTTGTGCCCGGAACCACACCAATACACAAGAAATATTATTGAATGCCGTCATCCGAATTGGTAGATCTAAAGAAACAGCTCGATGAAATGCTCCAAAAAGGATATATCCGCCCCAGTTCCTGGCCATGGGGATCACCCGCTATTTTTGTGGACAAGAAAGATGGCAGCCTTCGTATGTGTGTGGACTACCGACAGTTAAATGATGTCACGATCAAAAACAAATACCCTTTGACAAGAATTGATGATTTGTTTGATCAGCTCAGTGGAGCCAAGGTATTCTCAAAGATTGATTTGCGGACTGGATATTACCAGCTCAAAATTAAAAAGGAGGATATTCCCAAGACCGTGTTCACCACTCGCTACGATCTTTATGAATATACCGTCATGTCCTTCGGCCTCACCAATGCCCCCGCCTTCTTCATGCACATGATGAACAAAGTATTCATGGATTTCCTTGATAAGTTTGTGGTCGTCTTTATCGATGATATACTTATTTACTCAAGAAGTAAAGAAGAGCATAAAGGACACATCCGTGCAGTGTTACAACGACTCCGTGAGCAATAGTTGTACGCTAAGTTCAGTAAATGCGAGTTTTGGCTCAAGCAAGTTGGATTCCTCAGGCATGTGCTATCCGCAAAAGGAATAGTCATGGACCCAAGCAAAGTAAAAGACGTGCTCGACTGGTTGCCACCCGCCACCTTGTCTCAAATCCGGAGTTTTCTTGGATTAGCCGGATACTACCGTCATTTCATTGAAGGGTTCTCCAAGATTGCTAAGCCCATGACTGAGTTGCTTAAAAATGATAAGAAGTTTGAACGGATGTCAGACTACGAGAAAAGTTTCACCGAGTTAAAGAAGCGCTTAACAACTGCGCCAGTATTAACACTTCCAGATATCTACCGCAGCTTTGACGTATATTGCGATGCTTCCCGACAAGGACTTGGGTGCGTGCTTATGCAAGATGGCAAGGTAGTAGCTTACGCCTCACGGCAGCTACGACCCCATGAAGGAAATTACCCCACTCATGATTTGGAATTGGCCGCGGTAGTTCATGCTTTAAAATTTTGGAGACACTACCTCATTGGAAAAAGGTGCCAAATTTTTACCGATCATAAAAGTCTCAAATACATATTTACTCAGCCGGATTTAAATCTCCGTCAACAAAGATGGCTTGAGTTGGTCAAGGATTATGACCTTGGAATAAATTACCATCCGGGTAAGGCCAACGTGGTTGCCGATGCACTCAGTCGAAAGACCGTCAGTTTAAAAGTCATGCTGGAATATCTGCCTTCCGAACTTAAAGAGGAAATTGCTTAGCTCAACCTGGTCATAGTTGAGGCTGGCCTTGCCAATATTCTGGTGGTTACCCCTACTCTTGAGGAAGAAATCTGCAAGGCCCAGCCAGGCGATGCCGATCTCCAGAAACGCATCAAGTCATCCGATTTCTCGAAGGATCAGTGCGGTACCCTCTGATTCAGGGGAAGGATTTGTGTGGCTAATCAAGCTGATCTAAAGCAGAAAATTTTGTCAGAAACCCACGAATCCTCGTATTCAATCCACCCTGGAGGCACAAAAATGTATGAAGACCTTCGACAAATATTTTGGTGGGATGGAATGAAGAAAGACATTGCTTATTTCGTGGCCTGTTGCGACATATGCAACAAAGTTAAGGCAGAATATCAGAAACCAGCCGGACTTCTCCAACCACTGCGCGTGTCACAATGGAAATGGGACGATGTCTGTATGGACTTCATCACAGGATTACCCAGGACCCGACGTGGCAATAATGTGATCTGGGTCATAGTGGACACATTAACCAAGGTGGCCCACTTCCTCCCAGTCAAAACCTCATACCGAGCAGATGAACTTGCCCGGCTGTATGTATCCAGGATTGTCAGTTTACATGGAGTTCCCCGAACCATCACTACTGACCGAGGTTCACTTTTCACCTCTGCGTTTTGGACCCGTCTCCATCAAGCCCTTGGAACGGAATTAAAATACAGCACCACTTATCATCCTCAGACGGATGGGCAAACGGAAAGAGTAAATCAGATAATTGAAGATATGCTCCGAGCCTGTGTTTGAGCCCAAGGACCACAATGGGAAGATTGCTTGCCGTACGCCAAGTTCTCGTATAACAATGGTTTCCAGACCAGTTTAAAGATGTCACCTTATGAAGCTTTGTATGGCCGAAAGTGCCGCACTCCGTTAAATTGGTCTCAAACCGGAGATAGCCATATTTTCGGAACAGATCTCATGCTGGAAGCCGAAAAACAAGTCAAGGAGATCCGAGACAGATTACAACTGGCCAAATTGCGACAGAAAAGTTATTACGACGCAAAGCACCGGCAGATTAGTTTTGAACCCAGAGAACATGTCTACCTTCGAGTCACACCCACGAAGGGAATAAAAAGGTTCCAAACCCATGGAAAATTGGCACCCAGGTTTATTGGTCCATTTCCCGTCATGACACGAGTAGGTGTTGTGGCATATCAGTTGGAGCTGCCTTCGGAACTGTCAGACATGCAGAACGTGTTCCATGTTTCACAACTGCGACGGTGCATCTCACCACCCGAGAAAAAGACCGATTTGGCAAAGATAAAACTGGCAAAGGACTTAACCTACGAAGAGAGGCCAGTGGAAATTTTGGATCAGATGGAAAGGGTCACTCGCAGTAAGTCACGAAAGTTTTACAAGGTTCAATGGATGCATCATACCGAGTCAGAATCAACCTGGGAATCAGAAGAATTTCTAAGGGCATGTTATCCAGAATGGTTTTCCCAAGCAACCGAATCTCGAGGACGAGATTCATTCTAAGTGGGGGAGGTTTGTCACAGCCTGGTTTTTGCCGTCTTTTCTTTGCTTGGTTTTCAGCTGAGTTGATTTTGGATTTGGAGTTTTGAATCATTCCATTTGGACTTGACCACTTGAGTATCCCTTGATTTTCCACCCAAGTGTTCCCTCTCCTCCTCAAATCCATCATTTCACCCCTGGCCAACCCAACAATATTGCTTGGAATATTTTTCTTAAATGAAAAATATTCATTTTTGCCTCCAAAACCCTAGCTAAACTCCTTGACCTCCAAAGCAACCCTCATTTCTGTTGCCCCAAAAATCCTGACAAAAATCCCAAATATTCTTTGGACCCTAGGGCACATTTCTGAGCAAAAATATTTCACCACTCTTTGGAATATTTTGGCTCTGTAAAATAAAATCACGCTCAGGCTTTGAAATGGTAGTTTCTACAGCAACTACCTTTTCACTAGCTCCAATGTAGCTGGTTTTCCCTGAGCTTATTTACCATGGTAAGAGTCAGTAAAACCCCAAAGCTCAGCCCTTGAATCCCTATGGTCTGATCACAGTAACTCCCCAAAGTTTCTGTCCAGTAACTTAACCTCATCACCATTTTACTTCTACTGCACCTAGAACCAAACCGAGCCAAGGTAACACCTCAGTTTACTAAGGACTACACACCAGACATGCCTGTTAGTGCATAGGTGGCCTGATGTCATGGTCCACGCGGTGACCGCGTTCGTCCGAGGGGGCTGGCATGCCAAACGCGCGCTCTGTGCGTCGCCAGCGCCTCTGTAGAGCACGTGCTCGATGCCCAGCCTGCCGAAACGCGCCAACCCTCGCCCCCATCCTCATCTCCACATCCATAACTCCTCCTTGCCGCTCGCCGATGCCGGAGCTTCGCCGCGAAAGCAGAACCTGATCCGCCAGCTAACGGATAAAGGCGTAGCGCACTGTGCTCGTCCCTTTCCTCCTCGATCCTGTGCTCCTCCGCGTCCGCGCACAACTCCCGCGTGACCCCTGCCGCCTTCCCCCTCTCTCTCTGACGCCGCTCGTCGCGGGCGCCGTGGACAGGTGTCCACCGGGGGAGCCCGAAACCCCCCTCGCCGCTCGCCTATATAAGGAGCCACCCCCAGCCTCCTCGAGCACCATCCCGCACTCTCTCACACCCCACAAACTAGTAGGAAGCCGCAGTCCGGCCGGGCAGGCCGTGGGCTGCCGTTCCGGAGCCGAGCTCGCCGGCGATCCCCTCTGGATCGTTCCCACAGCTTCGACCCTCCCAAAGCCAAGGCGACCCCGCCAGGGCCTCTGCCTCTCCTCCGTGAAGCCAACGCGCCTAGCTAGAGCCCCTGGAGCCGCCCCTAGCTGCCGTCTTCCTCACCTCCGGTGACCATCGCATTCTGCCTCCGCTTGCGAGGAAGAATTCGACGCTGTCCGGCCACCGTTAGCCACGCTACGGGTACGGGCAGGTGCGCAATCGTCTTCTCCGTCGATCCCTCCCTCTCGTTTGCCTCCAAGAAGTCTCGACACCGCCGTAAGCTCCGGCGAAGCGCTGCGCCTCTCTGTTTCCTTCTCCCCTCCCTCCGGCCTGACTAGCGGGGCCTGCTAGTCAGCCACTCATTACGCGCGTGAAGCGGTATGAGTGGTGGCGCCCCGGGAGAGTACGCCTTCGACGTCACCCCCTGTTTTCTTTTTCAAATTCATTTAAATTCCAGTAGCATTAAAATGACCACTACTTTTATTCTACAAGTCCAAATGCATTGATTCTTTTTGCATCGTTTTCTGTGTCCAAAAATCTAACAGCACCCAAAAGATGGGATTTTTCCTTGCTGTCTAGATTTTCTGGCAATTTTCAGAAGGTTTCTTGATATTTTTCTTTTGTGGTTTTGAATATTTTCAGAAGAACCAGCTTGTCTTGAGGATCACCAGGAGCCTTGTGAACCTCATCAGTGCTAAGACAAGCCACAGTAACATTTTTATGGTGCCACTTCAATATTTATGATTTTCATACTTGGGCCTATGATTATTAATGCATTTAAATTAGCTATATAATAAATATATTCTATTATGTGCTTGTTATGTTAAAATACTTGAACTTCAGAATGTTTGAAGTAAATATGGTTGGCAAGATAAGGAGAACTTAGTTGCAAGTGATAAATAAATAATGTGGTCATAGAATTTGATGAGTAATTTAAATATCATTTTTGCATGAGGTATAATGATGATAATGCTAGAAATGGTTCTGGTATAAGTAAAGAGAGGTTTTAACCAGAATAGTAGCATGAGTTTATGATGGCTCCGTAGGAGCGTGGTTGGTGCAGTCTTTGCACGGTTATGTGATGCATATGTTAAGTGATGCATAGTATGGCAGTACGACACCGGTTATTTTCTTTTCACATTAAGTTGAACCTGATTAATAATTCAACTTGAACATGTTGTTGACCGGGTCGTGGTGCCGCTGAAACGAGTCTTTACCAGTGCAACCACATTTGCCGGTATGGGACAACCTTAATGCGTTTCATTGTCATGCCTCTGGTCGGTGTCTCAATTTAGGGAAGGTTATGGGCGTGATGTACCCTGGCCCGATAGGAGAGCATAACCTTGTGAGCCCGTTGTTAAGTTAATTTTGGTACTGGATCCCAGAGTGGATCATGGCCACGATGGTGGTCGAGGTGTCTGGAGGTAGACACGGGGCCACCCAGGACTAGCCTGGTGCGGTCAGAGTCGGAAGGGCCGGGAGAGTGTCATGACAGTGAAATGGTTTTGTCGGAACGTTGTTGGTCCACCCGAATGGGAGTGCGAGGCCATGGGTTCCGTAGTGTGGGTATAGTGTACTAACCTCTGCAGAGTGTTTTTAATTTATCGATAGCAGAGTCCATGGTTACAGACACGCTCGAAAGTAAGGTACGCCATGGGTCAACACTTAATAAATATGCACACTAATTTGCACTATCAATGTCAGTGAGGTCATCGTGTTTAGTTAGACATGAGTTGTCGGGTTGTGATTGCCGTAAGGATCATGAGCCACGAGTTGGTCGGGTTGTGATCACCGTAAGGATGACGGGCCATGAGATGGTCGGGTGGTGATCGCCGTAATGATCACGAGTATGTTTTGGTTATATCATGTTTATTGGTCACCTCTGGTAAGCAAGTCGGGAGAATGAGTACCTGTTGAGCATGGTCACAACATGTTGGATATATATATAGTTGCATTATCATAATATTGTCTATCATCATGTTTATGTTTATTGTGAGCTTGCAAGTACATTGAATGTACTGACCTGGTGTGTCATGCCAGATTTCAGGAAAGTCTTGTTGGAAAGGAGTGTTGTCCGAGTCTAGACCGTGTCCACGTTGGTGTCCTTGTGCTATGGAGTCCCGCTACGTCATTGTTCCGCTGCCGAGTAGTTGTCATGATCGAGGCCCCCTTTATGTTCGCTAAATAATGTACATATTGTTCAGCCGCACCATGTGTGCCGCTTGGCCTCGCTAACCGTTGTAATGAACTATGTTCCGCTAGCATGAATAAAGCGGTTGTTTTCTGTACCATGTTGTTGTGTGTTGCCGGAAGACAAGGTCTCTGGGCTGGCAATGCAAGGTAAACCGGTCGCTCTGAGCCGGGGTGCCACACTCCATTGCGTTGGAGATATGTTTTTGCAGCATCTTCACCTCACCGACGGACCCCCAATTAGGCCCCTTTTGGGTCCACGAGGTCAATCTCGCTGGTGGACCGGATCTAAATTCGGGAGCCACCGTCCAGGTTGCATCCCTTGGTTTCGTAATGTAGAACCAGTCCTTCTACCACACCTTGATGGTGTCAATGAACCTGCCCTCCGGCTATTGAAATCTGGTGAGCTTGCTGATCATCGCTCCACCGTTGTCCGCCTGGGCACTGCCGACCACCTTTGACTTGACTGATGAAGCTTGAAGCTACGTCGATATTTCCCCAAAGAGGAAGGGATGATGCAGCACAGCTGTCGGTGTCAAAACCGGCGGATCTCGGGTAGGGGGTCCCGAACTGTGCGTCCAAGGCTAATGGTAACAGGAGGCGAGGGACACAATGTATACCCAGGTTCGGGCCCTCTCGATGGAGGTAATACCCTACTTCCTGCTTGATTGATCTTGATGATGTAAGTATTACAAGAGTTGATCTACCACGAGATCGTAGAGGCTAAACCCTAGAAGCTAGCCTATGATTATGATTGTTGTTGTCCTACGGACCAAACCCTCCGGTTTATATAGACACCGGAGGGGGCTAGGGTTACACAGAGTCGGTTACAGAGAAGGAGATGTACACATCCAAATTGCCAAGCTTGCCTTCCACGCAAAGGAGAGTCCCACCCGGACACGGGATGAAGTCTTCAATCTTGTATCTTCATAGTCCAACAGTTCGGCCAAAGTATATAGTCCGGCTATCCGAGGACCCCCTAATCTCGGACTCCCTCAGTAGCCCCTGAACCAGGCTTCAATGATGATGAGTCCGGCACGCAAATTGTCTTCGGCATTGCAAGGCGGGTTCCTTCTCCGAATACTCCATAGAAGATTTTGAACACAAGGATCGTGTTCGGCTCTGCAAAACAAACACCACATACCACCGTAGAGAGCACAATATTCCACAAATCTAATCTGCTGACAAATTTTAATAGTGTGACATCACGCCACGGCCCGGTTATTATGAACCATTTTTCCCAACCTACCACTACACGTGTTGCGAGGCGGTTTTATTGGCACGTCTTGTCGAAGCAGAGATCGTGTTCCCCTTATCACTGGATTCTCATCAATACGGGTGTGGGTAACCCAACCACGCTTGTTAGTATGACTCCTCGATTTTAGGCAAGTTCCAAACAGCCACGCGGAGGACGCTTGATATTCACCCTCTTTATAAAGGGGCTAAGACCTGTCCTTTTCTCCCCATGCCCGATCCTTCCCTTCCTCCACCTCGAGTTCCAACACCCAATGCTCAGGCTAAGTGCTTCAGACCATCAACCATGTCTGGATCCAACCTTTAAGGCCGGTGGATGGCTGACAAAGGAGGACATCAAGAAGCTTAGGGGGGCTAGGAATCTCACCGCCGAAATCCCGCACAGGCTGCCTGCTCAAGGGCAGGTCATCCCCACCCCCGAACCCAACGAGAGTGTCGTATTTGTTTACCACTTCCTTCGAGGGCTAGGTTTTAGTCTTGATCCCTTTGTGAGAGGACTCATGTTCTATTACGGGCTAGATTTCCATGATCTAGCTCCAGATTCCATCCTTCACATCTCGTCGTTTATCGTCGTGTGTGAGGCCTTCCTCCACATCACCCCACACTTCGGCTAATGGCTCAAGACCTTCAGTGTGAAGCCGAAGATGATCGACGGGCAACACGCAGCGTGCGGAGGCGCTGTACTAAGCAAAGGTGCTGACGCCCTATGGCCAAAGGGTTCCTTCCTGGAGGTGTCCGACTTATGGCAACGCGAGTGGTTTTACATCACAGCTCCCCGAGGTACAAAGTGGGCGGCCCCCCTATCTTCCGCTCGGGCCCTCCGCCACAACTGGCGTCATGGGTCAACAAGGGGCTGGACTGGGGGCCAGTTGATGACGTGCTGACATTGCAAAGCCACATCTGAGATCTCCTTGAGAGGGATGTCAGTCTCCTCAAGGTAATGCAAGTAATGCTAGTTCGTCGGGTCCTGCCATGCTAACGTCGATCTCTCCGTATGTGGGAGTTCAACCCGGAAGGACCGCGAACTATTTAACAATTCTTCGGCGTGACGCTCGAAGGGATGTATGGATCGTTCTTCGGATCACGAATAAAGTGTCCGGACACCACCGAGGATGCAGGTCTTTACTGCAACCGTCCGGATACCCAAGTAAGTAATTCCACGACCAAACATGTTGTCCTTTGTATTTGTTACAGCATCATTCTAAAACATTGCTCTCAGCCAGGGCTGGGTAAGAAAGGCGGAGAGGATTAGGTGTTCGGCCCCCGTTCTCGAAGGCTCGCCGAATCCTTTATTAACCAGGATGCTTGAGCGCACACCGTATCAGGTGCCATCAGGAGAAGATGAGGGGAGGAATAGAGAAGCCTCAGGTGGGCTTCATACCTTACACATCCATATCGGGGGAGTAAGTGCCTCCGCGAAGGAGGATAATCGGGGAGGTGAATCTGAAATCCCCTCTCCTCACGGGAAGAAAAGGGCCGCCTCTGAAGACTTGGAAACGGAGGTTTCCAAACAAGGGAACAAACCCTCGCCAGGGGGCCCTACCCCAGAGGGCGTCCCCGCAAGGCAATACCAAGAAGGGGCCAGCCCTCAACCGAGCTGTAAGTAAAAAAAGTACTTTGGTAAGTATATCCTGTTTTACCTCTGAGAATAATAACTAGCCATATATCTTGCAGTCCAGATCGTAGCCTTTCTCCACAGAGTTCGTCTTCGGGGGTTCTTCTTCCGGAGATGATGGAGAGCGAAACGCCTCCTCCTGCCTCCCCGCCACATGGGGCGGACGACCCTGAGGTGTCGTCACGGAGGATTTCTCCTGATCCGCCAAGGCCAGAAGTTAACACTTCGGCTGCCCGAAGTCCGGAGTATTTGGCTCCCAAGGAGAGCAACAGAAAGAGTCCGGGATTGTTAGGCACACAACCGGACACACTAATGGGTCTTCTGGAGCAAGCGGCTATCTCAGAGGCGCATCGTACCTTAATGGGTATGGTGGTTGAGAGGATTTCATCCGCCAAAAGAGGTTTGAATGAAGCTTTTACGAGCCTGTTAAGAGGCTTTGACGTATGCAAAGTAATATACATGTATATTTGTCGATACCGCACACGCTAGGTGTGCTCTGTATAGGTAGTAGCCCCTGAGACTCTGGTTGCCGTCCCGAGGTGGCAAACAGAGGATCATAGTCCCAGGTAATGATCGCACTGTATTATGTGCAGGCGGCCGAGGGTCCGGCGGCTGACCGGACTGCTGATTTTGCCGAACTGAAGCGGCAGCTTGACGTGGCGGATGCCGATATCGTGCTTGTGAACAAGCGGCTTGATGAGGCACAGGGTATGTATTTTTGGCTTGTCGGCAAATATTAAGAGGAGCATGATGCTAGTATCTATAGTATGTTGTGGCTGCAGATAGATCTGCTGTCGTGGAGAACCATCAGACGGAGCTTGCCCGAGCCAAGGAACAAGCCAGGAGAAGCGATGTGGCTGCCCTAAAGGCGATCAAAAGTTAAAAGCCGAACAGCCTGCTCATTGCCAGAGCGAAGATAAGATAGCCAAGATGGCTGTTGAGCTGAAAGATGCCGCCGGCCGATATGAGCTCCTTGAAAATGAAAGCCAAGTGAAAGCGGCCGACCTAAAGAAGGCCTTGGAAGCGGCCAAGGAAACTCGCTCTGAAATTAGAGGGATAAGGGAGGAGCTTTGTGAAGCCGGAGATATCACGGCTGGGAGGCCCTTTTTGTTGCGGATGAAGTTTGGAGATCCGAAGTATGCCCCTCTGGATCAGTTATGGAGTGCTGCAGACGCGTATGTGGACCTGGCAAGGAGTGCTGCTGATGCGACGGAGTTTTTCAAAGATCGGAAAGATCATGAGGTGGAAAGGCTGTTCTGGTCGCAGTTCAGTGCCCCGACGCATCCGCTGCCGTTGAATGAAAAGATGGCCGCATGGGCCGAGCTCCATAGGTTGTCCGGGCTTGCTATGAGGTCTGTCGTGGATCATCTTTGACCGAAGGGACCAAGGCCGGACAGTTATTTTGGTTTAGTGCAACAATTCCTTGGTGCTATGTCGCATATCGATGCTGTGAAAAGGTCGGCGTGCATAGAGGGTGTGCGGATGGCTATTGCCCGTGTTAAAACATACTGGGCAGGGATGGAGGCCGCCGCTATTGCAACCCGGGGTCCGGCGGGAGGCCAGGACCCGGCCAAGCACTATTTGAAGAAGTCCTAGAAAGTGCCCGTTTAATAGAGGCTCAGTGCTCGAAGAGTGCCATGTTCGAGTGACATTTATCTCAATTGTAAAAACAATGATATTTTGATTATAAAGGCTGTGTATAAACTTTTGCCCGAAAGTATTATAATGCCTCCTGTGCGGCCTTTTATGTATGTATATAACCTGAAAGTTTGCAGTCATCGGCTTCAGCCCCCACGCATATAATGCGGGGGTGTTCGGAAAAGCGTGTACTCACACTTGATCCAACGTCTTGGTCCGTTAAGGAAGTGATACCGCGGCGAACCAGGCAATCGGACTGTAGAGCTTTAACACTTTCACTTAGCCATAGGAGTTTGACGGTGGGGCTACTATATAGCCCCTGGTACTTCCGTGTTTATCCTAATACGGTGCGCGTACGTACATGACCAGGAAACCGGTCCTTCGTTAAAGCGGAGGAATCACGAAGATCCCGCTGAGTCATCAAGTGGTTGACCAGTCTCGCGCTATATCATGACAGTCAGTTTTTGGCTTTCTCTATTGAGGTGCTCATCCAGATGAACCAGGGCACAATCGAAGTAGTTCTCCCGGTGCCACCTTAGCTGATAGAGCGGAACGTAAGGTAGCAAAACAAGGGAGCCGGGCAAACCCAACTATTAACCAAAGACATGATTCGGAGCTGATGCATATAAGGCCAAACTCGCGACGCCGAACACTCCCTAAGGTATTCGGACTTTACAACATATACTGGGCTGAGTAACGCCCTCGATAATGAGCCCTGAGTTTCCAGGTACATGCATTAGTCTGGCGTGATGAAATGCCAATAACGCTAGTATCCCTCCCGGTTGTGTTAAGTGTCCCGAGGGTATGAAGCAGCAAGAGACATTAAAAAAGGTTTACGCAGGGTCTTAATCTAAAAAGAAACCTTTGAGCGGGGCCCTGCTGCACGTCTACGCCTTTGTCTCCGTTGTGCCGTATCCTGGAAGGGTGTAGCACGATGATCATCTGTAGAAAGGAAAAACCCAGGTGAAAGATTTCGTGCGAAAAGTTGGTTATTCTGAACGAACCATGAAAATGCAATCTGTTATTGTATTAATAGGGTCAAACTGAACTATGGGCTTTTTTACATGCGGGCAGCCCCTAGCACCACCTATGGGGGTATATCCATAGACCCAAGCTCAGGTTTATTTGGGCTGTTACAACCGGCAGTGCGTCGGACTCGTCTAACCGTGTCCGTGGTCTTGACGACCGATCATTTATTCTAGTTGAAGAGGCCGCTCAGTGTTTGGCTGCTAGAGCCGCCACATATTCTTCTGCTCATAAGGAGCGCTCTGTATTTCCGCTAGCTGTGATGACGCCACGTGGACCGGGCATCTTAAGTTTAAGATAAGCATAGTGCGGTACTGCATTGAAACAAGCGAAGGCCGTTCTTCCGAGTAGTGCGTGATAGCCGCTTCGGAATGGAGCAATGTCAAAGATTAGTTCTTCGCTTTGGAAGTTATCGGGAGAACCGAATACAACCTCTAGTACTAGAGAGCCCGTGCAGTGGGCCTCTACGCCTGGTATTACTCCTTTAAAGGTAGTATTACTTTGGCTGATTCTTGACGGGTCTATCCCCATTTTGCGCGGTGTCCTCGATATATCGATTAAGACTCTCGCCGCCGTCCATAAGGACTCGGGTGAGATGGTATCCGTTAATTATTAGGTCGAGCACCAAGGCAGCTGATCCTCCATGTCGGATACTAGTCGGATGATCCCTGTGATCAAAAGTGATCGGGTAGGCCGACCAAGGATTGAACTTGGGGGCGACGGGCTCTACAGCGTAAATGTCTCGGAGTGCGTGCTTGCGCGCTCTCTTTGGTATGTGATTTGCGTAAATCATATTCACTGTTTTGACTTCTGGTGGGAATTTTTTCTGTCCCCCAATGTTCGGCTGGCGAGGCTCATCCTCGTCTTCACTTGGCGTCTCCCTCCCTTTGTGTTTGGCGTTTAGCTTGCCGGTCTACTTGAAAACCCAGCATTCTTTGTGGGTGTGATTTGCAGGTTTTTCGGGGGTGCCATGAATCTGACACAATCTGTCCAGAATCTTATTTAGGCTGGACGGTCCATCTCTGCTGCCTTTAAATGGCTTTTTCTATTGACCGGGTCGAGAGCCCCTGAATTCGGAGTTGACCGCCGTGTTATCCGGGTTGTCTTCATTGTTTTGACGCTTGTTTTTATTGCATCGCGGCTTCCTGTTGCCATCCCTGACTTCTGATGTGCCTGGGTTGCTGGTGTCGCTACGTGCCAACCAGCTGTCCTCGCCCGTGCAGAAGCGGGTCATAAGGCTTGTTAGGGCTGCCATTGTCCTCGACTTTTCTTGGCCAAGGTGTCTGGCGAGCCATTCGTCTCGGATACTGTGCTTGAAAGCCGCTAAGGCTTCGGCATCCGGGCATTCAACAATTTGATTCTTCTTAGTGAGAAATCTATTCCAAAGCTTACAGGCTGACTCTCCGGATTGTTGGATTATATGACTTAAATCGTCTGCATCTGGAGGTCGGATATAGGTCCCCTGAAAATTGGCCCTGAAAGCGTCCTCAAGTTCCTCCCAAGTTCCAATTGAGTTTTCGGGGAGGCTTTTCAACCAGTGCCAAGCTGGTCCTTTCAACTTGAGGGGCGGGTATTTTATGGCGTGGAGATCATCTCCGTGAGCCATGTGGATGTGAAGGATAAAGTCCTCAATCCAGACCCCAGGGTCTGTCGTTCCATCGTATGGCTTTATATTCACGGGTTTGAATTCCTCTGGAAATTCATGATCCAGCACCTCATTAGTGAAGCACAGGGGGTGTGCGGCACCCCTGTATTTGGATGTGTCATGGCATGTTGTCGACGGTTGTTGTGTTCGGTGTTGATTCCGAGCTGGTATTCGATCAATATGATCGTTTTGATGGTTGTGATCCTGCGCCGGAGCACGCTTCCTAGATGCATAGATGGACCTGACCATACCGGCTTTTTTGTCCAGGAGCTCACGTAAATCGTGTGCTGGCTTGTGTGCGGCATCGTTAGCCGCCCTGTCGCGGCCACGGGGTGGTCGGTCCGGCTGATCGACCGTTTTGTCTTTCGGCTGAATGGGCTCTATAGCCTCCTCGTCGTATTCGGGCAGCAGCTTGCGCTTTGGGTAGCTCTTTGTGTGGCAATCGCCGCCGTATTTTTCTTCAATGTCGAGCACTTTGGTCCATCTGCTGTTGAGTGTATCCTGCACGGCCTTAAGCCTTTGCTTCTGCTTCTTCAAGCTCCTCGCGGTGGCGATAAGCCTTCTATGGAGGTTCTCTTATTCCAAGTGTTTTTCCGAGATGATGAGTGCATCGTCGTCCGGACTGTTCTCCTCTCCGGAGACAGGTTGATGAGTTTTACCCTCGGGATCGCTGTCATCAGACATCGGCTCCGGACTATGTTCAGTGTCCCCTGGTGCATCCTGCTCCATCATTGGGTCCATGGGGTCATCATTTTCTTTGGTGTCGGCCGGGGTGTTATTCTTTCTTGCGCTGTTATCGCTGTTTTTGCTATGGCGCGATTTAGAGAGGCGCCTATGTCATCGCTTTGGTTTCTGCTCGAGGGGATTATTCTCCGTTGCATCCTTCCGTTCCTCGCCGTTGTTTTCTTTGGGTGTATCCACCATGTATATATCGTATGATGAGGTGGCTGTCCAGCGCCCCGTAGGTGGTGGTTCCTGTTCGTCTCCAGCATCGTCGTCCATACCGTCGATGTCTTCGGAGTCAAAGTCGAGCATGCCGGTTAAGTCATCGACAGTGGCTATTAAGTGGGTGGTGGGTGGGGAACGAATTTCTTCGTCGTCCGCTTCCCACTCCAGCCGGACATACTTCGGCCAAGAGTCTCCTGACAAGGAGAGACACCTCAATGAATTTAGCACGTCGCCCAAGGGCGAGTGCTGAAAGATGTCCGTGGAGTTAAACTCCATGATCGGTGCCCAATCAGATTCGATAGGCACAGACGCACGCAGTTCGGAGCCTGTGGCTAGAGACGAGTTCGAGGGTCCGATGACACCGGCCTCATAAGAGGTGAAGTCTGTGTTCAGCTCTATCGCCGCTGAGTGTGCGACCTCCGTGGCGGGGGCCATCCACCCGTCCTCGGATGGCACGATTTGCTCCGGATTAATGGCCGGGGCAGCCGCAGGCGTGATCTCCCGAACATTGTCTGATGGCAGATCTAAGTCATGCTCGTCATGACTGTTCGACGCGCCTGTCATGGGCTCGAATCCGTCGAAGATCAAGTCTCCGCGGATGTCGGCAGTACAGTTCAAGCTTCCAATCCTGACCTGACGGCCAGGGGCGTAGCTATCGATCTGCTCTAGACGGCCAAGCGAGTTGGCCCGCAGTGCGAAGCCGCCGAATATGAAGATCTGTCCGAGGAGGAAAACCTCACCCTGGAACATATCGTTGAAGACGATTGAAGGAGCCATCAAGCCTTATCATGACGACGCAGTGGAAATCTCAATGAAAGCACCAATGTCGGTGTCAAAACCGGCGGATCTCGGGTAGGGGGTCCCGAACTGTGCGTCTAAGGCTAATGGTAACAGGAGGCGGGGGACATAATGTTTACCCAGGTTGGGCCCTCTTGATGGAGGTAATATCCTACTTCCTGCTTGATTGATCTTGATGATATGAGTATTACAAGAGTTGATCTACCACGAGATCGTAGAGGCTAAACCCTAGAAGCTAGCCTATGATTATGATTGTTGTTGTCCTATGGACCAAACCCTCTGGTTTATATAGACACCAGAGGGGGCTAGGGTTACACATACTCGGTTACAGAGAAGGAGATCTACACATCCGAATTGCCAAGCTTGCCTTCGACGGAAAGGAGAGTCCCACCCGGACATGAGACGAAGTCTTCAATCTTGTATCTTCATAGTCCAACAGTCCGGCCAAAGTATATAGTCTGGCTGTCCGAGGACCCCCTAATCCAGGACTCCCTCAACAGCGGTGGTAGGTATTTCCCTCAGATATGTAACCAAGGTTATTGAATCAGTAGGAGAGCCAAGCAACACAATGTAAACAGCCCCTGCACACAAATAACAACACCTCGCAACCCGACGTGTTAGGGGTTGTCAATCCCTTTCAGGGTACGACACCTCAAGATAGGCAAAAGACGTGAGGTAAATTTGTAGCAGATTGATAGATTGAACGCCAAATAAAATAAATAAGAATAAATTGCAGCAAGGTATTTTTGTATTTTTGGTTTAGTATATCTGAAAATAAACGCAAGGAAAAAGTAGATCACAAGGCAAATATATGAGAAAGAAGACCCCGGGGCCGTTGGTTTCACTAGTGGCTTCTCTCAAGAAAGATAGCAAACGGTGGGTAAACAAATTACTATTGGGCACCTGATAGAACTTCAAATAATTATGGCGATATCCAGGCAATGATCATTACATAGGCATCACGTCAAGATTAGTAGACCGACTCCTGCCTGCATCTACTACTATTACTCCACACATCGACCGCTATCCAGCATGCATCTAGTGTATTAAGTTCATGGAAAAACGGAGTAATGCAATAAGAACAATAAAATGATGTAGACAAGATCCATTTATCTATTGCGTAGATATAGATCCCATCTTTTTATCCTTAGTAGCAACGATACATACGTGTCGGTTCCCTTTCTGTCACTGGGATCAAGCACCGTAAGATCGAACCCACTACGAGGCACCTCTTCCCATTGCAAGATAAATAGATCAAGTTGACCAAACAAAACCCAAATATCGGAGAAGAAATACGAGGCTATAAGAGATCATGCATATAAGAGATCAAAGAAACTCAAATAACTTTCATGGATATAAAAAGATATAACTGATCATAAACTCGAAGTTCATCGGATCCCAACAAACACACCGCAAAAAGAGTTACATCATATGGATCTCCAAGAGACCATTGTATTGAGAGTCCAGCGAGAGAGAGAAATCCATCTAGCTACTAACTAAGGACCCGAAGGTCTACAAAGAACTACTCACGCATCATCGAAGAGGCACCAATGGAAGTGGTGAACCCCTCCGTGATGGTGTCTAGATTGGATCTGGTGGTTTCTGGAGTCTGCGGCGGTTGGATGAATATTTTGTCAACTCCCCTAGGGTTTCTAGAATATTGGGGTATTTATAGAGCAAAGAGGCGGTCTGGGGGGCACCCGAGGTGGGCACAACCCACCAGGCGCGCCCTGGTGGGTTGTCCCCTCCTCGGGACTCCCCCCCCCCCAGGTGCAACCAAGGCCCAACTTCTTCCTTTTGTTCCATAAAAAAATCATCGTAAAGCTTCGTGGAATTTGGACTCCGTCTGATATTGATTTCCTGCAATGTAAGAAACATGCAGGAAACAACAACTGGCACTTGGCACTATGTCAATAGGTTAGTACCAAAAAATGATATAAAATGACTATAAAATGATTATAAAACAGCCAAGATTGATAATAAAACAGCATGAAGTAATCAAAAATTATAGATACGTTGGAGACGTATCAGCATCCCCAAGCTTAACTCCTCCTCGTCCTCGAGTAGGTAAGTGATAAAAACAGAATTTTTGATGTGGAGTGTTGTCTATCATGTCATATCATATTCTTTTCTTTATAGCATCAACATTTGGACTTTTATGTGATTCAAAGCAATAGTCTAGTTTTGACATAATAATTTAGATACTCAAGCATATCAACAAGCAACCATGTCTTTCAAAATATCAATGCTAAAACAAGTTATCCCTAGCCCATCATGCTCAAACATTGATCCATTCATGAAACACACTCGAATATTAGCTACACCCAATACTTAAGTACGATCATATTGCCTCCTAGTTGGTGCTTTTACAAGAGAGGATGGAGACTCAATTTCAAAAATAAAAATTGCATAAAGTAAAAGAAAGTCCCTTCGTAGAGGGAAGTAGGGATTTGTAGAGGTGCCAGAGCTCAAAGCGAAAAATTAGAGATAAAAACATTTTGGGAGGTGTATCCATCCCACCAAAGAAAATGACTCGGATGTCCCAACACTTTCCATGCTAGATATATCATAGGAGGTTTCCAAAGAGAAAATAAAGTTTATTCCTTTTTCCACCATACTTTCACTTTCCATGGCTAGCTGTATCCACGGTTGCCCTCCATACCAACACTTTCCAAGGAATTTATTATTTGACAACATAAAGTAAATTTATTTTTGCATTTCGGGACTGGGCATCCCTGAAACCTTTGCCTTACTCTGTCAAGTGAATAAACACTCATCGTGAGAATAACACATCCAGCATGGAAAATATTAGCCACCTGTTACCGTTCCGCGAGCAAAACAAACACACAAAAGCGAAGTTTATTTTGAAAATTAGAGATGGCACATGCAAATTTGCTTAGAACAGCAAAATAATACCGCATATAGGTAGATATAGTGGACTCATGTGGCAAAACTGGTTTAAAGGATGCACAAGTAGAGGTCATACTTGGTGCAAAATGAAGGCTAGCAAAAAGATTGAGAAGCGACCAACCAAGAAACGAATAATCTCATAAGCAAGCATTAAGCATAATTAACACCGAATAATGCACCACAAGTAGCATATAATTTTAATTGCATGATTATTGACTTTCGTGCATGCATAGGGAATCACAAACCTTAACACCAATATTCTTACAAGAGCACAATTACTCATCAACATAACTCACATATCACATCATCATATCTCAAAACTATTACTAAGAATCAAGTTTATTTTGTCCAATGATCTTCATGACATATATTTTTTATTTTCTTTATCCTTCCTGGATATCTATCACTTTGGGACTAATTTTCATGTGTTGCTTTTCATTAGCTCAAACAAATATAAATGAAGATCATGAGCATAACATATTTTCTTTCCCTAAAAATAATTTAAGTGAAGCAAGAGAGAATTTCTTCAAAATTTTACTGACTCTCAAATAACTCTAGGTGAAGCAAGAGAGCATTTCTTCAAAAATACTAAGCACACCATGCTCAAAAAGATATAAGTGAAGCACTAGAGCAAGTCCATTGCTCATAAAAATTTAAGTGAAGCATAGAGAGCAATTCTAACAAGTCATGACATAATTTTGGCTCTCTCAAATAGGTGTGTCCAGCAAGGATTGATGACTTAAAACACAAAATAAAACAATCAAAGACACATATCATACAAAACGCTCCAAGCAAAACATATAGCATGTGACGAATAAAAATATAGCCTCGAGTAAAATACCGATGGTTGTTAGAAGAAAGAGGGTATTCCACTCAGGGGCATCCCCGAGCTTAGTTGGTTGCTCATTCTTGGATAATATCTTGGGATGCCGGGGCATCCCCAAGCTTAACCCAAAACTTGAAAACTTCAATCACACAAAACTCAACAAAACCCTTGTGAGATCCGTTAGTAAAAGAAAGCAAACCACTACTATAAGTGTTGTGTCAAACCAATTCTTATTTTTGGTATTATATCTACTGTATTCCTACTTTTCTATGGCAAAAACTCATCAAAGAAAACCATAGAGCCATCAAAATAAGCACACAACACAAAGAAAACAGAATCTGTCAAAACAGAACAGTCTGTAGTAATATGGAACTTTCGAATACTTCTGGAACTCCAAACATTCTACCAAATTAGGAAGACCAGCTTAATTTGTATATTAATATTCTGCAAAACGAATCAGGGAAAAATCTCTTTTCTGTGATTTATGAAAAACAAAATCGTGAGCACAAAGTTTCTGTCTTTTTCAGCAAGATCGAACAACTATCACCCCAGATGATCCTAAAGGATTTACTTGGCACAAACACTAATTAAAACACAAAAAACACAATCATACCAGTAGAATAATTGTGTTAACACACAAGAACATAAAGAAAAAAAGCAAAAATAAATTTTATTTATTGGGTTGCCTCCCAACAAGCGCTATAGTTTTACGCCCTTAGCTAGGCATAAAGCAAGGATCTAAGTTTTGTCATATTTGGTTCTAGATCCATAAGATGCCCTCATGATTGATTCATATGGTGGCTTAATTCTTGTTCTAGGAAAGTGTTCCATACTCTTCTTCAAAGGAAATTGGAACTTAATATTGCCTTCTTTCATATCAATCACTACACCGATAGTGCGTAAAAACGGTCTACCAAGAATAATTGGACAAGACGGATTGCAATCAATATCAAGAACACTAAAATGTATGGGCACATAGCTTTTATTTTCAAGAAAAAGAACATCATTAATTCTTTCCATAGGATTTTTAATAGTAGAAACCGCCAAGTGCAAATTCAAAGAGCATTCTTCAAGATTGGTAAGGCCAAGCACATCACATAAAGATTTTAGAATTGCAGAAACACTAGAACCCAATTCACACAAAGCAAAACACTCAGAATTTTTAATCTTGACTTTGATAGTAGGTTCCCATTCATCAAGCAATTTTCTAGGAATTGAAACTTATAATTCCAATTTTTCTTCCAAAGCTTTCATCATAGCATCAACAATATGTTTAGTAAAAGCTTTATTTTGTTAATAGGCTTGGGGTGAATTTAGCATGGATTGCAACAAAGAATCTACAATCAATCAAAGAGCAACTATCATAATTAAAGTCTTTGTAATCCAAAAGAGTGGGCACATCATTAGCTAAAGTTTTGACCTCTTCAAACCCACTTTTATCAATTTTCTCAACAAGTTTTCACCCTCCGAAATATTGGGACGCCTTCTACCTAAAGTTGACTCTTCTCCAGTCCCTTTTTCATCAATCTTAATTTTACTAAACAAGGAATCAATAGAAGAAACACCAATCATTTTAAGATCTTCATCACTTTTGCGAAAGAAATCACTAGAAAACGCTTTTTCTAAAAATTCTCTTTTAGCTCTAAGCACAACGGTTCTTTTCTTACTTTCACCCATAGAAACATAAAGAGCTTTAATTGATTCACCTACCTTAGGCACAAAAAAATTCATCTTGAGATTTTCCACATCATGAGCAATTCTATCAACACTTCTAGACAAATCATCAATCTTACTCAACTTTTCTTCTATGGAAGTGTTGAAAACGTTTTGTGTGTTGATAAATTCTTTAATATTACTCTAAAAATCAGAGGTATTCCTATTATTATTGTAAGATTGATTTCCATAGGAATTACCATAATTATTAGAGGAATTACTAGGAAAAGGCCTAGGATTAAAATTACCTCTATAAGCATTGTTGTTAAAATTATTGCGAGAAATAAAATTCACATCTATGGCATCACTATTTTGCTCAATCAAAGTAGACAAAGGCATATCATTAAGGTCAATAGGAGCACTTTTACTAGCAACCAATTTCATAAGAACATCAACTTTTTCATTCAAAGAAGAAATTTCTTCAACCGAATTAATTTTTTTACTAGTAGGAGCCCTTTCGGTATGCCATTGTGAATAATTTGCCATAATATTATCAAGAAATTTGGTGGCCTCACCCAAGGTAATTCCCATAAAAGTACCACCCGCGGCGGAATCTAAAAGATTACGAGAAACAAAATTCAACCCCAAATAAAATTATTGTATGATCATCCAAAGATTTAACCCATGAGTTGGGAAATTCCTTAGCATCATTTTCATCCTTTCCCAAGATTGTGAAACATGCTCATGTTCAAGTTGCTTGAAATTCATGATCTTGGTTCTAAGGGAAATAATTTTTGCGGGAGGAAAATACTTAGTGATAAAAGCATCTTTGTACTTATTCCAAGAATCGATATTATTGCGAGGCAAAGAAGAGAACCCAAATTTTGCAGAATCACGCAAAGAAAACGGAAATAATTTCATCTTGACCACATCATTGTCCACATCTTTATTCTTTTGCATATCGCATAATTCCATGAAGTTTTAAGATGGGACGCGGCATCCTCATTAGGAGTACCGAAAAATTGGTCTTTCATAACAAGATTCAGCAAAGCAGTATTGATATCACAAGTCTCCGCACTAGTGGCGGGAGGAGCAAGCGGAGTGCCAATAAAATCATTGTTGTTGGTATTTGAGAAGTCACATAGTTTGGTGTTCTGTTGAGTCATGATGACCACACAACAATATTGCACTCAGAAACAGATCTGGCAAGAAAACAGCGAACGGAAAAAGAGAGGCGAATAAAACGGCAAATTTTTGTGAAGTGGGGGAGAGGAAACCGAGAGGCAAACGACGAATAATGTAAATTGCAAGGAGATGAGATTTGTGATTAGGAACCTGGTTATGTTGAAGATCCTCCCCGGCAACGGCGCCAGAAATTCCTTTTGATGTCGCTTGAAGTTACGTCGATATTTCCCCAAAGAGGAAGGGATGATGCAGCACAACGGCGGTAGGTATCTCCCTCAGATATGAAATCGAGGTTATTGAACCAGTAGGAGAACCAAGCAACACACATAAACAGCCCCTGCACACAAATAACAACACCTCGCAACCCAACGTGTTAAAGAGGTTGTCAATCCCTTTCGGGGTACGACGCCTCAAGATAGGCAAAAGACGTGAGGTAAATTTGTAGTAGATTGATAGATCGAACACCAAATAAAATACATAAGAATAAATTGCAGCAAGGTATTTTTGTATTTTTGGTTTAATAGATCTGAAAATAAACGCAAGGAAAAAGTAGATCGCAAGGCAAATATATGAGAAAGAAGACCCAGGGGCCGTAGGTTTCACCGGTGGCTTCTCTCGAGAATGATAGCAAACGGTGGGTAAACAAATTACTGTTGGGCAATTGATAGAACTTCAAATAATTATGACGATATCCAGGCAATGATCATTACATAGGCATCACGTCCAAGATTAGTAGACCGACTCCTGCCTGAATCTACTACTATTACTCCACACGTCGACCACTATCCAGCATGCATCTAGTGTATTAAGTTCATGGGAAAACAGAGTAATGCAATAAGAATGATGACATGATGTACACAAGATACGTTTATCTATTGCGTAGATATAGATCCCATCTTTTTATCCTTAGTAGCAACGATACATACGTGTTGGTTCCCTTTCTGTCACTGGGATCAAGCACCGTAAGATCGAACCCACTACCAGGCACCTTTCCCCATTGCAAGATAAATAGATCAAGTTGGCCAAACAAAACCCAAATATCGGAGAAGAAATACGAGGCTATAAGAGATCGTGCATATAAGAGATAAAAAAACTCAAATAACTTTCATGGATATAAAAAGATATAACTGATCATAAACTTGAAGTTCATTGGACCAACAAACACACCGCAAAAAGGGTTACATCATATGGATCTCCAAGAGACCATTGTATTGGGAGTTCAGCGAGAGAGAGAAAGCCATCTAGCTACAAACTACGGACCTGAAGGTCTACAAAGAACTACTCACGCATCATCGGAGAGGCACCAATGGAAGTGGTGAACCCCTCCGTGATGGTGTCTAGATTGGATCTGGTGGTTCTGGACTCTGCGGCGGCTGGATGAATATTTCGTCGACTCCCCTAGGGTTTTTGGAATATTGGGGTATTTATAGAGCAAATAGGCGGTCCGGGGGGTACCCGAGGTGGGCACAACCCACCAGGGCGTGCCTGGGCCTCCTAGCGCGCCCTGGTGGGTTGTCCCCTCCTCGGGACTCCCCCCAGGTGCAACCAGGGCCCAACTTCTTCCTTTTGGTCCTTAAAAAGTCATCGTAAAGCTTCGTGGCATTTGGACTCCCTCTGATATTGATTTCCTGCGATGTAAAAAACATGCAGAAAACAACAACTGGCACTTGGCACTATGTCAATAGGTTAGTACCAAAAAATGATATAAAATGATTATAAAACATCCAAGATTGATAATAAAACAACATGGAATAATCAAAAATTATAGATACGTTGGAGACGTATCATTGACGTTGAACACTTTCAGCCATAGGCCAAAATGCGGCTGAAATCGTAAGAGGGCCTCGCAAACGATGATGACGGCCGAAATGTGGAGGAGGGAGTTGGGGGCTAGATCATGGAAATCCAGCCATAAAAGAACATTAACCCCCTCCTGAAGGGGTACATAGGAAATCCCAGCCCCCGAATAAAGTGGGGGAGGAACACCACCCTCTCGCTTGACTTGGGCGTGGGGATGACCTGGCCCTCCTCAGGGGCCCGATGAGCGACATCGTCCGGCAAGTAGCCGGCTCGCTTTAGCTCCTCGATGTTGTTGTTTGTGATGATGGAGGCCTCCCACTTGCCGTTGGCACCGGATCCGGCCATGGCTGAAGCTAGGGAGGAGCTGGGAAGGGACTCTTCGCGGAAGAATGAGGTAGGGCGCTGGAGCTCTCGAGATTGGAAAAGTAACAATGAGAGGTGGAAGAAGGTGTAGGCTGGTAACTGCAGTTGTCCCCCTTTTTATGGGCCGTGAAGAGGCCATGGGTTCCTTTTTCCACGCCGCAGGCCTCTCCACTTCTCGATAAGCTCGTGATGTTATGCGCGGGTGGGATAATTGAAATCATTGATCATATCTCCTAAAAAGCGGGGCATGATCTCTGCCTTGATGAGACATGCCAATGGAAGGGCGGCCTTGAGCCGCGTATCAAGAACTTCCAACCATTTGGTATTATGACCGGACGTGACCCTTCGCCAAAAGGTTGTCAGACGAGGGCACTGTTCACACTTGAGCACTTTGGCCTTCATGGCTAAGTAAAACAAATGCTCTGGATTCCAGACACCACTCAACTCCGAGCATGCACAGGACATGATGGAGAACTCGCTTCGCAAGCCGAAGACCGTTGGATATGCGGATGCCGGACACAAGCCCTGGCGTTGGAGGCTAGTTCGGGGGCTACTGAGGGAATCCTGGATTAAGGGGTCCTCGGGCCGCTGGCCTATTGCTTATGGGCCGGATTGGTGGGCTACTGTGGAGTCAAGCTAGAGCGCGGACCCGTGACTGGATGGAAGATCTTCAGAGCCGTGGTGTGCCCTACAAGTCAAGATTAGGCATGATATTTCCTTCATTATAACTGATCGCCTGTAACCCTAACCCTATTGGTGTCTATATAAACCAAAGGGTTTTAGTCTTTAGGCCGAGAGCAACATCCAACATCCCATCAACCTAGGGTTTAGCTAGCCTGATCTCGAGGTAGATTGACTCTGAATCATACCATACACATCAAATACAACCAAGCAGGACGTAGGGTTTTACCTCTTAGAGAGGGCCCAAACCTGGGTAAACACCATGTTCTTCGTCCCTTGTTCCCCTTTGATCCTAGATCCACAGCTCGGGACCCCCTACCTGAGATCCGCTAGTTTTGACACCGACACCCATGCCGGTGTAGGAGCCTCTGATGGCCGGGTTCACCCTACTGCAGGCAGAGCAGCACTACAATCGGGTAATGGCGGAGGCGGAGTAGGAGGAACAAGTGCCGCCGGTGTCCGTGTTCTGCCTACTGTAGGATGTGTAGCGGTACAAACTACAGCCCCTTGATGAGCATGGATTGACGGTGGATCAAATCATGCGGCAGCAGGCGTACAAACATGCCGCCATGACCATGTTCATGGCGGACCCGGTCATCATGGACATGCATGCGGTGCTATATTACATGCATGGCACCCGCAGAACCCGCTCACAGGTAGTGTTTATTTCACGTGAACAAGGTGGAGTGCAACCGCCTCTTCAACGCCGAGCGAAGGTCGACGACGCGCCAGACGAGCGCACCCCCGATGTCTCTCCACATCGTTCACCCCCGGCCACAATGATGATGAGGGCCGCCATCTAGGTCAACCGTCGACCTCACCTCCACGGCGACATCGATGGCCAGGCCGACTCCGAGAAAGAGTAGGACGTGGGACACATGCCCATGTCCGATGAAAACTAGAAAGTAGGGCCGGTCTATAGTACTTTTGCTATGTAAAAATTGTTCTAAAAGTTAATGAAAATCTAGTGCCCGCTTTTTATTTGATGACTTCGATTGGATTGCATCTGCCCTTGTCGCTGTCCACGGACACGTGCGGACATGTCCGCTGATATTTGGTGTGACCATTTTGATGATCCGAGTTTCCCTAAGTATCTAACATTATACAAGGCTCTAGGGTTTTGTGTTGAATAAAATAATCACCTCACGGTCGTTTATCTTTAGGAAGAACTTTCTTTTAGGGATGTTTGTAGGAAACTTGACAAACATATATCCGAAATACTGAATATTCACACATGCACATAGGTGCAGGGATACGCACCTGCCCAGCAGCAACAGTTGCCCAATTGCCCTGCGATCCGCAAAGTCATGAGGTCCCACACAAGGGTACAAGAAGTTTTAAATTTTGCTCTCTAAAGCTTACGATTTTGTTAGTTGTAACTTCTGAAACTTATGATTTTGTCGGTTGGTCGTACCAAGTTTCATTGTTCAAACTTAAAGCTTACTTACTATTTTATCGATCACACGTTCTAAAATTGACAATTGTCGGTCGCTCGTACCAAGTTTCAGAAGTTGAAACTTAACAAGACTTTAAAAACTTGTCAAAGTGTACTTAGAATGACCTCATTTGAAAGCCCTTGTCAACGGAAACACGAATATGAAAATGAAACTTAATTTAAACTTTTGACACAAAAGATATGAAAGCTTCAAGGTCAAAAGCCAAAAAAGGGATTACGTGTCCCTACACCTGTGTGCTACAAAACTGCTCCGTCCAAATTACCTGAAAATGATTTGCATGAACCAAAAAACACAATCTATATTTCTTGCATGAACGGTTAGATGAAAATGATGTGGATTAGTCGTCTTCATAAATGCAAATAGAGGCGGGAATCGGGGGTGATATGAAAGGTTTACATATGGTCTTGCATGCACTCTCACCTCGCGTCAGGGCCCTACGTGTCTAGAAACAACTTCCCCCTCTTTATCTTCTTTCTTCACCGCCCACATCTCATCTTTGTCCTTGCTACTATCTCCCTTTTCTTCTCCTGCGCCATGCCTTTTTCTCCTCTCCGCAGCAAACCACGACGATGAGCGCCCCAAATAGATCACCGTGCGGGGATGCCTTGCTGCTGCAATCTCCATGGCCAGATTCATCTACAAGGCGAAGGCCATGGCCGAATTCGAGCCGTCCAGGGGCGTTGAAGCCATGAACGTAAGGAAGGGGATTTTTTGCAGTATGGACGAGCTGCTAGCGGCGTCAACGGGGAAGTTTGCTAGGGGAGCCTGCAGAAGCTACATCCGGCCATGGAGGTGCTGGGACCAGCCTTGCGGTTTGCTAGAAACGGCCACCGCGGGTGCTGGAACACCCACCACTTTGTGCTACCATCTGTCCCAGCCGGTGCTGGAATTGGCAAACACAGGTGCTGGAACCGGCCACTACGGCTGCTACTACCTGCCGTCACAAATGCAGGAATCGGCCACCGTGGGTGCTACAAGCTGCTGGCATCAGTGCTGGAACCTGCAATAGAAGGAGCTACAACCGGCAATTTCGTTTGCTACCAACGACACCGGCAGATGCTGGAACGGGCCGACTGTTTTGCTACAACCGGCACGAGGCACTGCCACGACGGCGAACTGCGACCCCGAGTTTGCTGCAACCAGCAAACTAGAAGCTGGGACCGACGAATTTTTTTGCTACATTGGTGGGGTGGAGCTGGGTGACGATAGGGGATGGCGTCGCGATTGCTGCAACCAGCAACCCTAAAAGCTACGACCAGCGATATTTTTTGCTACAACGGCGATGATGAGGGCTGCCACTATCCACGGTAGCAGCTGCAAGCAGCCATGGCCGAGCCTCGTCCAGTAGTCGGCGGGGTGTTGCGGGGGTCAAAACGAGGAGGGAGATGGAAGGCGGGGGCAGCGGCGCCCAGGATCTGACGAGCTGGGGTGGCGGCTCTCTGCACGACCCCTGCGCGGGAGGAGAGATACGAGGCGAATGGGATACAAAAAAACTGCTCTGATCGAACGCATCCAACAGCGCGGGGGCGGCGCCCCCGTGCATAGTACTCGCCCATTAAAAATTAGAATCACAAAGTCTGGCCGTGGACCTCGTTCACTATAAGGCAATGCAATGAAACACTGGAAATCCACTTGTTTCAAAAAAGACAAAAGAAAAGGAAATTTGTGGGATCATGCTTAGCTGGTCACCCATAAATTAATCAAGCAGTTAATTATGCCCCTAAATAATTAGTAGTATAGTAGGAATTTTTTGCCAACCATATTTCTTTAATGGCGGAGATTTGTTTCCAAACAAACCATAAGTTACCTTTTGCATGTATCCTGAATAATTAGTCATCAACGTTGTCACAACATAGTCAGCGTCACCACGGCCGAGGACAACCGGTCACACGCCATCACTCTTCACATGTTATTTCATTCCATAGCAATGCACGGTGTCGGATTTCGGGTTCCGGCAGACCCTTGAGGTTCGAACACTGGGGTGCGCGCGGAGATTCAACCATCTACCAGCTCGTTCCTCGCCGAATTGCTAGGACCTAAACTACCAAACTGAACAGCACAAGAGACACAAGATTTATACTGGTTCAGGCCACCATGGTGGTGTAATACCCTACTCCAGTGTGTGGTGTGGTGGATTGCCTCTTGGGCTTGATGATGAACAATACAAGGCAGAACAACCTCGCGAGGGTCTGTTCTTGGCTGGTGCGACGAACTGCTGGGATGAGTTCAATCGCTCTATCTACTGGTTTCTCGGTAAGGATCCCGATTGCTAGGTCAGGTCCAGATGCCTCTACCCTGGGGGTGGCTAGTCCTATTTATAGGCAAAGGCCCTGGGCCTCTCCCCAAATATTGAGCGGGAAGGGCGCCAACAATTGGCCATTTGAAGAGGAACAACGGGTACACTTATCCTGACTAAAGTTGGTCCTCGCCTGTCAAAGGCTCTAGTGGTGACGCCGGCTTGGGCTCCACAATGACTTCCTTCCGGCCGTTGGGCTGGTCTTGGTCTTGTTGCACCGAAATGGACGCCTTTGCTTGATGCTCTCACATGCGCATGCTCCCTTTGCACCAAAGAGGAAAGGAGGACATCATGGGGGGGGCCGACCGGGCGCCCTTGGTCGTCATGGCTTGCGCCATGGGCACCTCGCGAGGTACCGCCTTGAACTCTCCGCCTCCTCATGAGCCACCGACGAGGCCGCGGCTCGAGGAAGCTCCTTGTCATCCGCCTCATGAGGCTTGGCCCCTCGCGAGGGTCTGAGCCTGCATCGATGAAGATGGGCTGTGTTGGGCCTCCTTTGAGCCACGCCGCAGGCCGCAGGCAGGCAAGTCTGGGGACCCCCGTTCCCAGAACGCCGATAGTAGCCCCCGGGCCCACGGCGCGCCCGAACTTGGCTGAGCAGAGAGGCGAAAGGGCAAGTGCAAAGCATCGCGGGCCCTAACAGCCTGCGGCCTTGGGCGCCGCGTGGCGGTTGATTGGACAGGGGCGACTCCGCTTCCCCACGACGCCTTGGTAACCGCACGGATTCGATAAGTCCCTACATGCAAAACGGGTCATGATTACCTGCGATCGTGGAGGTCGACGGTTGGCCTTCGCCGGCTATAAGTATGGAACGGCATGCGCCCTTCCAGCCTATCCCCTCTTGCTTCTCCTTCTTTTCCATGGCTCCACCAAGGAAGTTTTCGGGCGCAGAGAAAGGAAAGGCCCGCCAGGTCGAGTCCTCCTCTCCCCCGCCCAAGCGCGGTCGAGGTCGCCCTCGCAAGCACCCTGTGGCCTCCACAGCGGTCCCCCGTGGTCGCGGAGGTGGCTCTCAGTGCGACGATGAGCGGCTGGCCATGGTCGGCGGGCGTGCTCCGGCCGTGCGTCCCCCGAGGCCGCGCCTCCACACTGCAGAGGTGCTGCCGGAGTTCATGGTGTGGGCGGTGGAGCCGTCCGGCGCCCGGCTTCAGCTCCCTCGCTTCCTCCTGGGTGAGCTCCCAGCTGGCGCCTTGGGTGGCCTCTGGCTCCAGCGGATGGCTCTTTGCAGCCTGGCCGTGGGCTTCACTGGAGGTCTCGCTGCAGGAACTCCGTCCTCGAACCACGGCTGGCAGACGTTTGCCCGCGCGCGTGGTCTCCGCCGTCGGTGCCCCCTACACTTCAAGTATGATGGCGACGCCACCCTCTACGTGAGGGTGTTTGGGGAAGATGGTCGCCACGTGGGGTGCTGCCCTGAAGACGACGACCACGGCCGGGGACTCAGCCCCGGCGTGGACGGAGAGGGCAGTGCACGGGCGGCTGGCGACGCCCGTGACTCCTCAAGCTTCACCAGCTCTTCTTCGGGTAGTGACTCTTCTAGCAGCGGCCGCGGCCAGCCTCCACGCCGCCGCGCCTGCTTGGGGGCTGGCAGCGGGTCTGCTCGCCGTTGCGCCCCGGTGAAGCGCGAGAGGGAGTCCGCCTAAGCTCCGGAGGCGGCTCGAGTCTTCCAAGGGGGGCGGCGCAGGACGTGCTTCGCCTGCTTTTGTTCTTTTCCTTTCTTTTCTCCTGCGCAAAAAAACAGCAATGTGTGGCCCCGTGGGGGCGCGTTTGGGTTAACGTCGTCAATCATTGTGCTGCTTTTGTTATCCCGGTATTGTTCCTTTCTGTTGCATGCCCATTCGCAAGTAATACCTAGCCTCAGCCGCAGGGGCGACCGACCCAGGCCCTGTATTCACGTCGTGGTGCCCGTGAGGCATGGTTCGGAGGGGTGCCCCGGTAGTGGACCCGGGCCGTGAAACTTGAGCGATAGGGGCAGGAACGCTCGCGAGGGCTCCCGGGGCTTCTGCCTCGCGAGCCCCCGTGCAAGAGAAATCGAGGCAGGAGAGCGAAAAAAGTCGAAGAACCACGGATCAAAAGGCGGCGATAGTTTTGATAAAAACTCCAAATGGGAATGAACTAGCCAACTGCAGAAAGCAAATGAAAAAGCCGCGTCCGGCACCTAGTCTAGTCTTCGATGTCTTCTCACCAGCGCGGAGCTAAGTGCTGCCACTAGGCGTGGGAGGGAGCCCAGGGCCTGAGGCCGGCACCCTCGAGACTCGGGCGTGTACAGCCCCAACTCATTATTACATGAGAGTGTCACAGGCGGTGAGCTTCACAGGCGTTAGCCTTCTTCACGAGCTCGAGCCTTTCTTTGGGAAGCAAGCTTCACAGGCGTTGGCCCTCTTCACGTGCTCCGGCCCTTTCCAAAATGCGACAGCTTCACAGTGCATTCGCCTTCTTCACGAGCTCCGGCCTTTTTCAAAAATGGGCTTCACAGCATTTGCCTTCTTCATGTGCTCTGGGCCTTTTCCAAAAATGGGCTTCACAGCATTTGCCTTCTTCATGTGCTCTGGGCCTTTTTCAAAAGATGAGCTTCACAGCATTTGCCTTCTTCACAAGCTCTGGGCCTTTTCCAAAAGATGAGCTTCACAGCATTTGCCTTCTTCATGTGCTCTGGGCCTTTTCCAAAAGATGAGCTTCACAGCATTTGCCTTCTTCATGTGCTCTGGGCCTTTTCCAAAAGATGAGCTTCACAGCATTTGCCTTCTTCACGAGCTCTGGGCCTTTTCAGGTAAAACCTCCAGAGGTCTTTGGATGTTCCACGCGCTCGAGAGTTCGGGGCGGATGTTGCGGTAGTGGTATCGCGGATTGCTCGCTGGTACCTTGCCGCCGCAGAAGCAGCTTCTCGACGCGCCTCCCCAAAGACGAGGTCCGTCCCCCGCATGGCGTCCTACAGCGTCTCATCGAACGCCAGGACCCGCACGGATCGACGCCTGACCTCGTGAGGGAGGACCGCTTCGTCTCCGTAGACTAGGAAGAAAGGGATCTCTCCAGTCGGCTTGGTCGCGGTTGTGTGGATGAACCACAGCACGGACTGAAGCTCGTCATACCAGCCTCTGCCGCAGGCCTCCAGTTTCTTCTTGAATGTCCTGGTCTTGAGGCCCCTCAGGACTTCTGCGTTGGCCCGCTCAGCCTAGCCGTTGCTTCGGGGGTGCGCCACCGAAGCGTAGCATATATGCGTCCCAAGGTTAGCACAATATGTTTTGAAAAGGTTATCGTGAATCGCGAACCGTTGTCGATGATGATGCGGTTCGACACTCAACCGCTCACGATGCCCTTGATGAACTTGACCGCAGAACCAGCAGGATGGTGCGGACGGCCTCGACTTCGCCCACTTGGTGAACTTGTCCGGCGGCGAGAGGTAGTGATAGCCCCCTGGCGCCCGAGGAAAAGGGCCCAAGATATCCAGCCCCTAAACCGCGAATGGCCATGTGAGGGGTATGGTTTGCAGACCTCCTGCCGGCTGATGAATCTGCTTGGCATGGAATTGGCAGCCTCGCAAGCCTTCACAAGTTCAATAAAGATCATTGAGCGCAGATGGGCCAATAGAAACTGGCTATGAACGCCTTTGCCGACGAGGGTCTGCAATGACGAATGATGCCCACAGTCTCCACCGTGTATATCTGCCAGCAGTTCCTTCCCTTGTTCCCCGGTGATGCAGCGCAGGGACACATCGTTCGGTCGTTTCCGGTAGAGCTCTCCATCCATGATGCAGTACGCCGTGGCCTTCCGCGCCACACGCTCTGCCTCCTCCTCCTTCTCCGGCAAGGTCCCTTGCGTTAAGTAGCTCCTAAGCTCTGTGATCTAGCACCCCTCCTGAGGCTCCATCGTCAGGAGCATGCGTGCTCCTGAGGCCGGGCCACAGGCTGGGGCTCTCGAGGCAGGTGGCTGAGGAAGCTCCACCCAAGGTTGTGCTATGCTCGACAATGGTGGCAAGGCCGAAGGCTTGAAGAGCTGTTCCTCAAAGACGCCTGGCTCCTGGGGCAACCGCCTGGAGGCTCGTTTTGCGATGTCGTCGGCCTCTTGATTAGTGTCGCGGGGCACGTGCTGCAGCTCCAACCCCCAGAACTGCTTCTCCATCCTGCGGACCTCCGCAAGGTAGGCCTCCATGTGCTCATCTGTTGGCTCGTATACCTTGTTAGAGAAATTGACGAGGAGCTGCGAATCGCCCTTGATAGTAAGACGCTTCACTCCCAGGGCAGCGGCGGCCTTCAGGCCCGCTATCAGTCCCTTGTACTCTGCTATATTGTTGGAGACCTTCTCGCCCTGCTGGAAACAGAGTTGCACGGCGTAGTAGAGCTTGTCCTGAGTGGGAGATATGAGCACCGCCCCAGCTCCTGCGCCCTTCCTCGAGAATGCTCCGTCGAAGTACATGACCCAGCCTTCTGGCGCCTCGCTTCCTGGGGAGAGGGATCGATCCTCGCCGGCCCTGAGGCCCGGTGCCTCTGTCCATTCGCCACAAAATCTGCCATGGCCCCTTGATGACTCTGGTCGTGCTAAATTTGAGTTGAATGCTTGCGCTCAATGTTCCACTCGGCGACCCTTCCGCTGAGTTAGGGCTCCTGAGCACCCTCTCCAAGGGGTATGCCGAGACAACCTTGATTGATGACCTCGAAGTAGTGCCGCAGCTTGCGCTGGCCACCAAAGAAGACGAGGAGGAGCTTGCGGCATGGGGTACCGTGCCCTCGCATCCCGTAACTCAGGCCGATGGCACACCGGTGCTCGACGAGGCATGGGGCGTCGGTGCCGGTGGCGTCCTCCGGAAGCTGCGGTGCCTCCTGAGGTGGCGGAGCCTCCAGAAGCTGGGCGCCTGGAAGGAGGGCCTCTCCCGCCCCTGGTGCGCTTCGCTGTGGCGGCTGATCTTCTTCCGCCACGGTGGTGACCTCCGCAAGTCCCTTTTGATCCAGCTTTGCCTTGGCTCGGGTGGCTGCCGTGGTCTTGGCCCGACGCTCCTCTCTAACTGCCACCAGGGCTGCGCTAGGGGAGTAGGGAGTGGCGGCGAGGTAGAGTACCAAGGGCTCTTGAG
Organism: Aegilops speltoides; assembly: GCA_021437245.1. Taxonomy (NCBI): domain Eukaryota; kingdom Viridiplantae; phylum Streptophyta; class Magnoliopsida; order Poales; family Poaceae; genus Aegilops; species Aegilops speltoides. The sequence goes on from CM038146.1 coordinate 143,918,412, forward strand.
GGCGCGGGGCCACCATCACTGGAGGGCTGATTAGGTATCTCTTGAGATCTTGGAACGCCTTGTCGGCCTCTTCAGTCCATTCAAAGGGCCCCTTTTTCTTCATCAGCTGGAAGAAAGGCAGCGCCCGCTCCCCCAATCGGGAGATGAAGTGCCCCAGCATCGTCACCCGCCCCGTGAGCTTCTGCATTTCCTTGAGGGTCTTTGGTGGGCTCATGTCCTCAACTGCCTTGACCTTTTCTGGGTTGGCCTCGATGCCTCTGTGGGATACGAGGAAACCCAAGAGCTTGCCCGAGGGAACTCCAAACACACGCTTCTCCGGGTTGAGTCGCAGGCTCACTGCATTGAGGCTCGCGAAGGTTTCCTCCAGGTCTTTTATCAGGGTCTTGGCCTCGCGAGACTTCACTACGATGTCGTTGACGTAAGCCTCCACATTCTTCTCGAGCTGCGGGCACAAGGTGATGTGCATGAGCCACTGGAAGGTTGCCCCCGCGTTGCGCAGTCCGAATGGCATGCATGTATAGCAGTACACCCCACACGGGGTTAGGAAGGCCGTCTTCTCCACATCTTCCACCGCCATATTGATCTGGTGATACCCGGAGAAGGCATCCAAGAAGCATAGCAGGTCACACTCAGCGGTGGAATCGACAATCTGGTCGATGCGAGGGAGCGGGAACAGATCTTGTGGGCATGCTTTGTTGAGGTTGGTGAAGTCGACACACATGCGTTCCTTTCCTCCCTTCTTTGGCACAACTACGGGGTTGGCCAACCAATCCGGGTATCGGACCTCGCGAATAACCCCTACGGCTTCTAGCTTGCGGGTCTCTTGGACAATGAAGGCTTGTTTCTCAGTGGACTGCCTCCTCGCCTTCTGCTTCACGGGACGCACGTTGGGGCATGCGTTGAGGTGGTGCTCGATTACGCCCCGCAGTCCCTGCCAGCTGATCGGGCTCCCAGGCGAACACCTTCTTGTTTGCATGCAGGAACTTGACCAGGGCTTCCTCCTGCTCGGGCTCGAGGTTGGCGCCTATGGTGAAAGTGGCGTTAGTGGACCCGTCCTCGTCGATAGGTACCTGCTTGGTCTCCGCCTTGTCTTGGGTGAACAACTGCTTCTTCTTGGCCGGCGCAGCCCCCTTGGGCTTGGGGGTTTCGGTGTCGGCGGGCCGCGCCGCCGCCACCGTCTTGAAGGCGAGCTTGAGTACTCGTAGCGCACCTTCGGTGTCCCTGGGCACAGTGAGGACGCCGTTGCTCCCGGGCATCTTCATGAGGTTGTACCCCGGGTGAGTCGCGGCCATGAATTTGGCCAATGCCGGATAGCCAAGGATGGCGTTGTAGGGGAGGCTGATGGGGGCGATGTCGAAATCGACCAGCTCCGTGCGGAAGTTGTCGTAGGTGCCGAAGGTCACCGGAAGTCGGATCTGCCCCAAGGAGCTGGACGACCCGCCTCCGACGCCCGAGAAAGGCTGGCTGGGTTGCAGCCGCTCCCAGGGTATGCAGAGGAGGTTGAAGGCCTCAACTGAGAGCATGTTGAGGCCCGCGCCACCGTTGATGAGGGTCCTGGTGACGGCCACCTGGCAGATGGTGAGTGTGCAGAGCATGAGGAGCGCACCCGAGAAGGCCGAGTTGGTGGGGTGGTCCTCAGAGCTGAAGGTCAGCCCGGCCGACGGCTCCGTCCGGCCCGAGGGAACCCCCTACCACATGAAGGCGGCGCCAACCCGGCGGACGAATGGCTTGACATGGCGGCTGGAGGGCGACGCCTGCGAGCCGCCCAAGAGGGCCGCGACGACAGAAGGAGCCGGCGCGATGGGGTGGGTGAGGAAGGAGCTGCGCGGCTCCTCCCTAGAGGTCACTGGGAAGTGCAGGGACGATGCCTGCGGCCCGTTCCCCGCCGGGCCGGTGGCGGTGTTGACGGCAGGCGACGGGGAACGACGAGGACGCCCGCCGACGGGAGCCGTCTGGGTGACATGGGAAGCGAGGGCGGCTCGGCGCTCAGCGCGAGCCCGACGAGCGTCAGACATGGATGCGGTGGTCGGAAGGAACAAGACGACGGAAGGCAAATTCCAACGCACCCCTACCTGGCACGCCAAATGTCGGATTTCGGGTTCCGGCAGACCCTTGAGGTTTGAACACTGGGGTGCGCGCAGAGATTCAACCCTCTACCGGCTCGTTCCTCGCTGAATCGCTAGGACCTAAACTACCAAACTGAACAGCACAAGAGACACAAGATTTATATCGTTCAGCCACCATGGTGGTGTAATACCCTACCCAAAGTGTGTGGTGTGGTGGATTGCCTCTTGGGCTTGATGATGAACAATACAAGGCGTAACAGCCTCGCGAGGGTACATTCTTGGTCGGTCTGATTTCTTTGGGATGAGTTCAATCGCTCTATCTACTGGTTTCTCGGTAAGGATCCTGATTGCTAGGTCAGGTCCAGATGCCTCTACCCTGGGGGTGGCTAGTCCTATTTATAGGTAAAGGCCCTGGGTCTCTCCCCAAATATTGAGTGGGAAGGGCGCCAACAATTGGCCATTTTGAAGGGGAACAGCGGATACACTTATCCTGACTAAAGTTGGTCCTCGCCTGTCAAAGGTGAAGGAAATATGCCATAGAGGCAATAATAAAGTTATTATTTATTTCCTTATTTCATGATAAATGTTTATTATTCATGCTAGAACTGTATTAACCGGAAACATAATACATGTGTGAATACATAGACAAACATAGTGTCACTAGTATGCCTCTACTTGACTAGCTCGTTTATCAAAGATGGTTGTGTTTCCTAGCCATGGACAAAAGAGTTGTCATTTGATTAACGGGATCACATCATTAGGGGAATGATGTGATTGACTTGACCCATTCCGTTAGCTTAGCACTTGATCGTTTAGTATGTTGCTATTGCTTTCTTCATGACTTATACATGTTCCTCAGAATTATGAGATTATGCAACTCCTGCTTACGGAGGAACACTTTGGTACTACTAAACGTCACAACGAATCGGGTGATTATAAAGGAGTACTACAGGTGTCTCGAAGGTACATGTTGAGTTGGCGATTTGAGATTAGGTTTTGTCACTCCGATTGTCTGGAGAGGTATCTCTGGGCCCTCTCGGTAATGCACATCATTATAAGCCTTGCAAGCAATGTGACCAATGAGTTGGTTACGGATGATGCATTACGAACGAGTAAAGAGACTTGCCGGTGACGAGATTGAACTAGGTATTGGATACCGACGATCGAATCTCGGGCAAGTAACATACCGATGACAAAGGGAACAACGATGTTGTTATGCGGTTTGACCGATAAAGATCTTCAGAGAATATGTAGGAGCCAATATGGGCATCCAGGTCCCGCTATTGGTTATTGACCGAGAATAGTTCTAGGTCATGTCTACATAGTTCTCGAACCTGTAGGGTCCGCACGCTTAAGGTTTCGATAGCGCTTATATTATGAGTTTATGAGTTTTGATGTACCGAAGGAGTTCGAGTCCCGGATGAGATCGTGGACATGACGAGGAGTCTCGAAATGGTCGAGACGTAAAGATCGATATATTGGACGACTATATTCGGAGTTCGGAAAGGTTCCGAGTGATTCGGTATTTTTCGAGTACCGGGAGTTACGGGAATACGGGGAAGAGTATTGGGCCTTAATGGGCTTTAGTGGGAAGGAGCCAGAGGGAGGCGCGCCCTCCCAAGCCCAAATCGAATTGGACAAAGGGTTTGGGGCGCGCCCCTCTCCCTTCCTTCTCCACTTCCCTTCTTTCCCCCTTGACCTAGTTGGACTAGGAAGAAGGAATCCTACTCCCGGTGGGAGTAGGACTCCCTTGGCGCCCTCCTCCTAGGGCCGGCCTCCTCCTCCCTCCCTCCTTTATATACGAGGCGGGGGCACCCCATAGACACACAAGTTGATCTACGGATCGTTCCTTAGCCGTATCGGTGCCCCTTCCACCATATTCCACCTCGGTTATATCATCGCTGAAGCTTAGGCGAAGCTCGCGCGGTAGAACATCAAGATCGCCACCACGCCGTCAGGTCGACGGAACTCTCCTCGACACTCGGCTGGATCGGAGTTCGAGGGACGCCATCGAGCTGAACGTGTGCTGAACTCGGAGGCTCCGTGACGCTCGGTGCTTGGATCGGTCGGATCGTGAAGACGACGACTACATCAACCGCGTACAGCTAACGCTTCGCTTCGGTCTCACGAGGGTACGAGACAACACTCTCCCTCGTTGCTATATCATCACCATGATCTTGCGTGTGCGAGGAAATTTTTGAAATTACTACGCTCCCCAACAATGGCATCCGAGCCTAGGTTTTATGCGTTGATGTTATATGCACGAGTAGAACACAAGTGAGTTGTGGACGATATAAGTCATACCGCCTACCAAAGATGTCATACTTTGGTTCGACGGTATTGTTGGATGAAGCGCCCGACCGACATTACGCCAGACGCTTACGCGAGACTGGTTCTACCGACGTGCTTTGCACACAGGTGGCTGGCGGGTGTCAGTTTCTCTAACTTTAGTTGAACCGAGTGTGGCTACGCCCGGTCCTTGCGAAGGTGAAAACGGAGTCTATTTGAAAAACTATCGTTGTGGTTTTGATATGTAGGTAAGAACGGTTCTTGCTCAGCCCGTAGCAGCCACGTAAAACTTGCAACAACAAAGTAGAGGACGTCTAACTTGTTTTTGCAGGGCATGTTGTGATGTGATATGGTCAAGACGTGATGAGATATAAGTTGTTGTATGAGATGATCATGTTTTGTTGAAGTTGTCGGCAACTGGCAGAAGCCCTATGGTTGTCTCTTTGTTGCATAAGATGCAAGTGCCAAATAATTGCTTTACTTTATCGCTATGCGATAGCAATAGTTGCAAGAGCAATAGTTGGCGAGACGGCCATGTGACGACACATTGATATAGATAAAGATGATGAAGATCATGGTGTTGTGCCGGTGACGATAAAGATCATGACAGTACTTTGGAGATGGAGATCAAAGGCGCAAGATGATCATGGCCATATCATGTCACATATTTTGATTGCATATGATGTTTATCTGTTATACATCTTATTCTTGCTTTGATTGACGGTAGCATTTTAAGATGATCTCTCACTAAAATTATCAAGAAGTGTTCTCCTGAGTATGCACTGCCAAAGTTCGTCGTGCCTGACACCACGTGATGATCGGGTGTGATAAGCTCTACGTCCATCTACAACGGGTGCAAGCCAGTTTTGCACACGCGAATACTCAAAGTTAAACTTGATGAGCCTAGCATATGCAGATATGGCCTCGAACACGGAGACCGAAGGTCGAGCGTGAATCATATAGTAGATATGATTAACATAGTGATGTTCACCATTGAAAACTACTCCATCTCACGTGATGAACGGTTATGGTTTAGTTGATTTGGATCACGTGATCACTTAGATGACTAGAGAGATGTCATCTAAGTGGGAGTTCTTAAGTAATATGATTAATTGAACTTAAATTTATCATGAACTTAGTCCTGGTAGTATTTTGCAAATTATGTTGTAAGATCAATAGCTTGCGTTGTTGCTTTCATATGTTTGTTTTGATATGTTCCTAGAGAAAATTGTGTTGAAAAATGTTAGTAGCAATGATGCGGATTGGATCCGTGATCCGAGGTTTATCCTCATTGTCGCACGTAAGAATTATGTCCTTAATGCACCGCTAGGTGACGGACCTATTGCAGGAGCGGATGCGACGTTATGAACGTTTAGCTAAGCTCAATATGATGACTACTTGATAGTTTAGTGCACCATGCTTAACGGCTTAGAATCGGGACTTCAAAGACATTTTTGAACGTCATGGACCATATAAGATGTTCCAGGAGTTGAAGTTAATATTTCAAGCAAATACCCGAGTTGAGAGATATGAAGTCTACAACAAGTTCTATAGCTAAAAGATGGAGGAGAATCGCTCAACTAGTGAGCATGTGCTCAGATTGTCTGGGTACTTCAATCACTTGAATCAAGTGGGAGTTAATCTTCCAGATAAGATAGTGATTGACAGAATTCTCTAGTCACCATCACTAAGTTACTAGAACTTCGTGATGAACTATAATATGCAAGGGATGACGAAAGTTATTCCTGAGCTCTTCATGATGTTGAGGTCGGCGAAGGTAGAAATCAAGAAAAGAGCATCAAGTGTTGATGGTTAACAAGACCACTAGTTTCAAGAAAAAGGCAAAGGGAAAAGAAGGGGAACTTCAAGAAGAACGACAAGCAAGTTGCTGCTCAAGTGAAGAAACCCAAGTCTGGTCCTAAGCCTGAGACTAAGTGCTTCTACTGCAAAGAGACTGGTCACTGGAAGAGGTACTACCCCAAGTGATTGGCGGATAAGAAGGATGGCAAAGTGAACATAAGTATATTTGATATACATGTTATTGATGTGTACTTTACTAGTGTTTATAGCAACCCTCAAGATTTGATACTAGTTCGTTGCTAAGATTAGTAACTCAAACGGAGTTGCGAGAATAAACAGAGACTAGTTAAAGGGTGAAGTGACGATGTGTGTTGGAAATAGTTCCAAGATTGATATGATCATCATCGCACACTCCCTATACTTTCGGGATTAGTGTTAAACCTAAATAAGTGTTATTTGGTGTTTGCGCTGAGCATGAATATGATTTGATCATGTTTATTGCAATACGGTTATTCATGTAAGTTAGAGAATAATTGTTGTTCTGTTTACATGAATAAAACCTTCTATGGTCATACACCCAATGAAAATGGTTTGTTGGATCTCGATCGTGTGATACACATATTCGTAATATTGAAGCCAAAAGATGCAAAGTTAATAATGATAGTGCAACTTATTTGTGGCACTGCCGTTTAGGTCATATTGGTGTAAAGCGCACGAAGAAATTCCATGCTGATGGGATTTTGGGATCACTTGATTATGAATCACTTGATGCTTGCGAACCATGCCTCATGGGCAAGATGACTAAGACTCTGTTCTCCGGAACAATGGAGCGAAGCGATCGACTTATTGGAAATAATACATACCGATGTATGCGATCCGATGAGTGTTGAGGCTCATGGCGGGTATCGTTATTTTCGACCTTCATAGATGATTTGAGCAGATATGGGTATATCTACTTGATGAAACATAAGTCCGAAATAGTTGAAAGGTTCAAAGAATTTCAGAGTGAAGTGGAAAAATCATCGTAACAAGAAAATAAAGTTTCGCGATCCGATCACGGAGACAAATATTTGAGTTACGAGTTTGGTCTTCAATTAAAACAATGTGGAATAGTTTCACAGCTCACGCCACCGAACACCACATCGTTATGGTGTGTCCGAACGTCAGAATCGCACTTTATTTTGATATAGTGCGATCTATGATGTCTCTTATCGATTTACCACTATCGCTTTGGGGTTATGCATTAGAGACAACTGCATTCACGCTTAAAATAGGGCACCATCTAAACCGCTGAGACGACACCGTATGAACTATGGTTTAGCAAAGAAACCTAAGTCGTTGTTTCTTAAAGTTTGGGGCTGCGATGCTTATGTAAAAAGTTTCATCCCGATAAGCTCGAACCCAAATCGGAGAAGTGCGTCTTCATAGAATACCCAAAGGAAATTGTTGGGTACACCTTCTATCACAGATCCGAAGGCAAAACATTCGTTGCTAAAATGGATCCTTTCCAGAGAAGGAGTTTCTCTCGAAAGAAGTGAGTGGGAGGAAAGTAGAACTTGACGAGGTAATCAGTACTGCTCCCTTATTGAAAGTAGTTTATCACGTAAATTAGTTCTGTGACAAATACACCAATTAGTGAGGAAGCTAATGATATTGATCATGAAACTTCGATCAAGTTATTACGTAACCTCGTGAGGTCTTCCAGAGTAAGATCCGCACTGAGTGGTGTAGTAATCATGTTCGGAAGTCATGTTACTAGACCATGATGAACCTACGAACTATGAGGAAGCGATGATGAGCCCAGATTCGCGAAATGGCTCGAGGCCATAAAATCTGAGATATAATCCATGTATGAGAACAAAGTATGGACTTTGATTGACTTGCTCGATGATCAGCAAGCCATGTTAAATAAATGGATTTTCAAGAGGAAGACGGACACTGATAGTAGTGTTACTATCCACTAAGCTCGACTTGTTGCAAAAGGTTTTCAACAAAGTTCAAAGGTGTTGAATACGATGAGATTTTCTCACTCGTATCGATGCATAAATCTGTCTGAATCATGTTAGCAATTGCCACATTTTATGAAATCTGGCAAATGGATGTCAAAACTGCATTCGTTAATGGATTTATTAAAGAAGAGTTGTATATGATGCAACTAGAAGGTTTTGTCAATCCTAAAGGTGCTAACAAAATGTGTAAGCTCCAGCGATCCATCTATGGACTGGTGCAAGCATCTCGGAGTTGGAATATACGCTTTGATAAGTTGATCAAAGCATATAGTTTTATATGGACTTGCGATGAAGCCTGTATTTACAATAAAGTGAGTGGGGAGCTACATGCCTTTCCGATTAGTATATGTGAGTGACATATTGTTAATCGAAATGATGTAGAATTTTTCTGCAAAGCATAAAGGAGTGTTTTAAAGGAGTTCTTTGAAAAGAAAAGACCTTAGTAAAAGCTACTTACATATTGAGCATCAAGATCTATTGAGATAGATCAACACGCTTGATAAGATTTTCAATGAGTACATACCTTGGCAAGATTTTGAAATAGTTCAAAATGGAGCACCAAAGAAAGAGTTCTTGCTCGTGTTGCAAAGGTATGAAATTGAGTAAGACTCAAATCCCGACCACAAAGCAGAAAATAGAAAGAGAATGAAAAGTCATTCCCTATGCCTCACCATAGGTTCTATAAAGTATGCTATGCTATGTACTGACCTATTGTATACCTTGCTCAATTTGGCAAGGAGTACAATAGTGATCTAGGAGTAGATCATCGACATTGGTCAAGAATATCCTTAGTAAGGACTAAGGAGATGTTTCTCGATTATGGAGGTGATAAAAGAGTTTGTTGTAAAAGTTACATCAATGCAAACTTTTACATCGATCCAGATGACTCTAAGTCTCAACCTGGATACATATTGAAACTGGGAGCAATTAGCTAGAGTAGCTCCGTGCAGAGCATTGTGGACATAAAATATTTGCAAAATACATACGGCTCTGAATGTGACAGACCCGTTGACTAAGCTTCTCTCACGAGCAAAACATGATCACACCTTAGTACTCTTTGGGTGTTAATCACATATCATGTGAACTAGATTATTGACTCTAGTAAACCCTTTGGATGTTGGTCACATGATGATGTGAACTATGGGTGTTAATCATATACAGATATGAATATTGGTGTTAAATCACATGGCGATATGAACTAGATTATTGACTCTAGTGCAAGTGGGAGACTGAAGGAAATATGCCCTAGAGGCAATAATAAAGTTATTATTTATTTCCTTATTTCATGATAAATGTTTATTATTCATGCTAGAATTGTATTAACCGGAAACATAATACATGTGTGAATACATAGACAAACATAGTGTCACTAGTATGCCTCTACTTGACTAGCTCGTTTATCAAAGATGGTTATGTTTCCTAGCCATGGACAAAAGAGTTGTCATTTGATTAACGGGATCACATCATTAGGGAATGATGTGATTGACTTGACCCATTCCGTTAGCTTAGCACTTGATCGCTTAGTATGTTGCTATTGCTTTCTTCATGACTTATACATGTTCTCGTAACTATGAGATTATGCAACTCCTGCCATCGGAGGAACACTTTGGTACTACTAAACGTCACAACGAATCGGGTGATTATAAAGGAGTACTACAGGTGTCTCCGAAGGTACATGTTGAGTTGGCGATTTGAGATTAGGTTTTGTCACTCCGATTGTCGGAGAGGTATCTCTGGGCCCTCTCGGTAATGCACATCATTATAAGCCTTGCAAGCAATGTGACCAATGAGTTGGTTACGGATGATGCATTACGAACGAGTAAAGAGACTTGCGGTGACGAGATTGAACTAGGTATTGGATACCGACGATCGAATCTCGGGCAAGTAACATACCGATGACAAAGGGAACAACGATGTTGTTATGCGGTTCGACCGATAAAGATCTTCGAGAATATGTAGGAGCCAATATGGGCATCCAGGTCCCGCTATTGGTTATTGACCGAGAATAGTTCTAGGTCATGTCTACATAGTTCTTGAACCCGTAGGGTCCTTGCACGCTTAAGGTTTCGATGATGCTTATATTATGAGTTTATGAGTTTTGATGTACCGAAGGAGTTCGGAGTCCCGGATGAGATCGGGGACATGACGAGGAGTCTCGAAATGGTCGAGACGTAAAGATCGATATATTGACGACTATATTCGGAGTTCGGAAAGGTTCCAGTGATTCGGTATTTTTCGAGTACCGGGAGTTACGGAATACGGGAAGAGTATTGGGCCTTAATGGGCTTTAGTGGGAAGGAGCCGAGGAGAGGCGCGCCTCCCAAGCCCAATCCAATTGGACAAAGGGTTTGGGCGCGCCCCTCTCCCTTCCTTCTCCACTTCCTTCTTTCCCTCGACCTAGTTGGACTAGGAAAGAAGGAATCCTACTCTCGGTGGGAGTAGGACTCCTTGGCGCCTCCTCCTAGGGCCGGCCTCCTCCTCCCTCCCTCCTTTATATACGAGGGGGGCACCCCATAGACACACAAGTTGATCTACGGATCGTTCCTTAGCCGTATCGCGCCCCTTCCACCATATTCCACCTCGGTCATATCGTCGCGAAGCTTAGGCGAAGCCCGCGCCAGAGAACATCAAGATCGCCACCACGCCGTCGGCCGACGAACTCTCCTCGACACTCGGTGGATCGGAGTTCGAGGGACGCCATCGAAATGAACGTCTTTGAACTCAAGGCTCCGTGACGTTCGGTGCTTGGATCGGTCGGATCGTGAAGACGACGACTACATCAACCGCGTTGTGCTAACGCTTCGCTTCCGGCCCACGAGGGTACGAGACAACACTCTCCCTCGTTGCTATATCATCACCATGATCTTGCGTGTGCGAGGAAAATTTTGAAATTACTACGCTCCCCAACAAAAGGCTCTGGTGGCGACACGGGCTTGGGCTCCACAATGACTTCCTTAGGCCGTTAATTGGTCTTGGTCTTGTTGACCGAAATGGACGATTTGCTTGATGCTCGTCACAAGCATGCTCCTTTGCACCAAAGAGGAAAGGAGGACATCTGCGGGGTCGGGCGCCGACCGGGCGCCCTTGGTCGTCATGGCTTGCGTCATGGGCACCTCGCGAGGTACCCTGCCTTGAACTCTCCGCCTCCTCATGAGCCAGCCTGACGAGGCCGTGCTTGAGGAAGTTCCTTGTCGTCCGCCCCGCGAGGCTTGGCCCCTCTCGAGGGTCTTGAGCCTGCGTTGATGAAGATGGGTTGTGCTGGGCCTCCTTTGAGCCACGCCGCAGGCCGCAGGCAGGCAAGTCTTGGGACCCCGTTCCCAGAACGCCGACACACGGGTATTTGACTAGTTAGGAAAACACAAAAGAATTTGGCATGAGTGATGAGCTATGTGAAAAACAAGAAACAGTAGCCGTGCTGCCGTGGTCGCCGCGTCGAGGTCCACGGTGTCCACGCGCGCGTGGCGTGTCGGGTGAGGCCGCGCCGCCCGTGTGCACCGTCGTGCGTGCCATGGCAATGGATCAGACCGGGCCGGCCATCAACATCCCCGACCGACTTTTTTCCAGGAATAAAATCCCAGGATATCCACCTTCCATTCCACGTGCTTATTTTTCTTTTGATTTGATTGTAGGGGCGGACCCGTGATAAGAGGAGGAGTCGGGCCAGCTCTTTTCCCCGTGTTGGTGGAGCCGGGCGAGCTGCTGTTCCTGCTCTTGCTCTGAAAAGAAAGAACCCACGCTCAAGCGTCTGCTGGGCACGTTAAAGAAAAGAAAAGAAATCATCTGCCGGAGGGGCGAGCGGGGATCGGAGGGGGCCGGGAGCAGCCGGGATCGGGATCCTCTCTCTTCCTTGCATTGATGGCTTCCCTGGGCTTGCCCGGACCCTCCTCCTACCACGACCTCTGCTGCTACGGGGCAGGAATCGCAGGTCAGCACCACCACCATTCCCTTTGCTCTGCTTCTCAGGCTCTGCCGTCGTGGAGCAAGCGGCCGGATTTGGTCCGGCCAGTTCTTGACCGCCGTCTCCTCTTGATCTTCTTCCAGGGAACATCTTTGCCTTCGTGCTCTTCATCTCCCCGCTGTAAGTCCGCCCCCCTTTCCATTTCAACCCGATTTCTTCTTGGCTCGGCTCGAGTTGCTTCAAGACGCTGCTGCTGATCTGATCGATCTCCGTCGATCTCAGCCCGACATTCAGGAGGATCGTCCGGAATGGGTCGACGGAGCAGTTCTCGGCCACGCCCTACATCTACTCGCTCCTCAACTGCCTCGTCTGCATGTGGTACGCCCTCCCCCTCGTCTCCTACGGCGTCGTCCTCGTCGCCACCGTCAACACCATCGGCGCCGCCTTCCAGCTTGCCTACACCGCCGTCTTCATCTCCTACGCCGACGCCAAGAAAAGGGTGGGTTCCCTACCCACCGCTTGTCCTTCGCTGCCTTGCCTGCATCTGTAAGTTTGACTGATGTGGTTACTTTCTTGCTGCAGCTCAAGGTGTCCGTGCTGCTGGCAGGGGTGTTCTGCGTGTTCGGCCTGATTGTGTATGTCAGTATGGCGCTGTTTGATCACAAGCCTCGGCGAACATTCGTCGGCTATCTCAGCGTGGCGTCCCTCATATTCATGTTCGCATCCCCTCTGTCCATCATCGTGAGTCCTGAAATATTCCTGCTTTATAACCAACTCAAACCTGTATTCCATAGCCACATCTTCTGGTGTATGATTGGTCCTTCGTAGGTTTGATAGGTTTGGCGTTGTTGATCTCATCTGACCATGCTTGTTATTCAAAATGTATAGTCCTGTAAATGAACTTTCGTCTTGTGTTTGACAGAATTTGGTGATCAGGACCAAGAGCGTGGAGTACATGCCATTTTATTTGTCGCTATCGATGTCCCTGATGAGCATGTCGTTTTTCGCATACGGGGTGCTTCTGGATGACTTCTTCATATACGTAAGATATGGTTTTCTATTGCTGATCAGGGATTTTGGTTGGAGGGATGGATGCCTAACATCATGTCTGTCTGTTTGGCCCTTCTTTCTTGTTCGTTTGCCAATTACAGGTTCCCAATGGCATCGGCACAGTCTTAGGTGTCATACAGTTATTGTTATATGCCTACTACAGTAGAAAAGGATCGAGAGACGAAGCCAGACGGCCATTACTAGTCACACATACATGAGCGTGCAAGAGAAACAAGGTTGAGTTTGAAAAGCTATTTACTGTTATATGCGGCTTTCCCATTGTTTCTGCAAACTTTAGTGTCTCGTTTGAATTCTTTAAACAAACATGGAGGGCCTATGGTGGATGGATAATAGCTCCAGCTCTGTTGCCTCCTGCCATAATATATGTTCCCTTTATCTGAAAGCAAGAACAACATTAGAGTAGTTGTCTGTACAGGTAAGCAAGACTTGTAATGTTTGCCAAGTTCAAGAGTGAAGATCTCTACCAAGTTTTATTTTAATATAATCCAAGAGTAAGGAAACTTGCGAAGCAATATATGTTTGTTGTAAGAAATGGTGCCTTGCAACAAAAGGAGGCCAGGTCAAAGCTGATTTAGCCAAAGAAGGCTAAGAAGCGTCAACTTCTTGTGCGAACAAATACATTTTAGCATGAATTATAACTTGGACCAAGTTACTTGGTGGTCAATGGTGGTGTCACTTTCTTGCAGCAAATTGCTGGTTTGATTTTTTTTTTTCCTTTGCGCGGAAAATTGATGTTTGAGTATGGCTTGCACGTTTTGTGGTTTTTCTAGAAGGCCACGGGCAGAACATGAACCAGTCAACAGATATATTTCAGACGCAATACTACTAATATGGTCTGAACTTTTTCCTCTCCCAAATTTCAGATGGATGATTCTTAGGCCGGCCATCGCTGTAAGCCTACAGCCTGCCTGCAGCTCAGGGTTGAGGTTCTCTGCATTATTTTGCTTATGTAAAAAGCTGGAGTAGTGCTAGTTTTAAGGTCCTCGAGTCATTTGTTTAGTATTGTTTTTCCGGTGAGCCATTATTTGTTTATTTGATGCTATGTACGGCGAGCATTAATGGATCACTGATGTGCAGACTTGATGGATGTATCATGTATGTGATCTGTACAAGTGTAGTATACCAGTGATACCAACTTCCACATGATCCCATTCTCCAATTTGAAAAAAAAAATCAATTTTAAATATTTCCAGAAATTCTGGAAAACATATGAATGTTCACAAGGAATGTGTCTGCAACCATTAAAATTTCAGGCCCAAATTTGAAATGCACATTGACAAACAAAAAGACAAATCCTGATGTAAATAGTGTCAATTTTACTTTTGCATTTTTTGTCACTATTCATACTAGATATGTCTTTTTTGTTTCTCAATGTGTATCTCGAATTTGAATCTGATTTTTTCAGTGGTTGTAGACACGTCTTATGAACTTCCAGTCAAATTTTTAGTATGAAACATTTAAATTTGTCTTTCCAAAGTTGGTATCATGGGAGCATTTAAGAATGGTATCACCTGATATTCTCCCGTAGAGTACAATACAATAATAAAGAACTTTATGATTTTCAGTTGAAATATTGAACTGAACGAACTCTCAGGACAGGAAAAACTTGCATTTACTTAGTCGTACAGGAAAGAATGCACAATTACTTCTATAAAGGATGCTAAAGTACCCGCCCCCCGAGGGCATCGACGCGCGAGAGTGCCTTCCAGGCCGTACGTTTCGCGCGCACCTCCTGCCAATGCCTGACGCGTGCACGAGGCCACTTTCCTGTGGTGGTTTTTGTCGCATCCGTGTGCTTCGTCTTGTGCGCTGCTCTGCACGCGCTAGATGAGGTTGGATCGGCTTGTTAGCGGAATTCGCTTGTCACAGGGCTAATTCGCACGGGCGAACTGGCTGCGCGTGTGCGCTCGGCTGCTATCCCGCCCAAAAGCCGGCCAGTGATGTCTAGGGGTCACGACGGCCGACAGGCCAGCCAGCCAGCCAACTTAAAAAATTTGAAACAAACAAATGAAAAAGGAAGAAAAGAAAAAAAAACAAAAACAAAATAAAAAATATCACTTGTGGCCGCAGCCCACACTGAGACGAGGCACGAGGGCTGTGAAAAGAAATAACGGCCTAAACGCCACAACGGGCCCTTCTCGTGCGAGCGGCCGCGTACAGAGACGACACCAAACGACAAAAAAGGACCAAAGAATACAGATCTTGATCTTGATGTCTAAATCGTGCTGTTAGAAAGTTAGATATGTGGTAACTATTTTACATGCAGATGTAAAATAGCAAATCTGTTACATCTAGGAACAACGGAACAAAACAGGCTGCCAGCACCACGTGATAATAGGTCGATAAAAATAAAGCCAAACATGCGAACAAAAAGGATGTGTGACAAAACATAAATAGCGAGGTGGGAATCGAGTGCTTGCATGAAAAGTAACAACAGAAAAAATATTCATGAGTTTATAAGGTGGTCACATTCTTAAAAAAATTCCAATTTTTACAAAAATATTAAAAAATATCTTATTCACAAATTTGAAAAAAGAAAAATAATAACTGACAAAATTAAAGAGAAAGAAAGAAATAAAAACAGACACAAAAAGAAAATTCAAAAGATAAAATGGATAGAAAAAGAGAGGAAATAAAGAAAAAATAAAGAGAACAAAAAAACGTTGCTAATAGTATTTAGAAACAAAACACGTTAAAAATGTATAGAAAAGAAAAAAACATTCAAAGCAAAATGAAAAACAAAAAAATATAGGGGTCATAACTAAAGCACACAAATTTATTTGTATGATGCAAAATTTACTGTCAAAACTGAAAGACACACAAAATAGTATGCATAAAACCACCTGAAACCATGAATGTATCTATGTTCTCACTGATTTAAACATATAGAATTGTGTGTCAATCAAGAAATACTAGATGTGATAAAAAAGAATAAAAATTTACATGTACAACACCATTGTCGTTGCATCCAGCCCGTGCGATATCTTTGGGCGTGTTTATATAACCCAAAAAGGCCGTGCCGATAAAAAATTGGTTGTTTGTTTATCCGTGTTCATTGTTTAGCCTGCATTGCATGAACATCAAAGCACCTTCCAGTCAGGCTCAGTGAAAACCCTTAAATTAGCAGTTTCTACTAAGCCAGGCTGAGGTGCCTCGTACATGGTGAACGTTGTTGCACTAGAGAAGGCTGGAGGGATATGAGTTGTGTACCTGCTATCTTGTTCTACCTTTACCTTTAGTAAGCTCCTCTCTAATCTCCTTCTTCTCCCTTCTAAACTATACAACGATAATTCGATCCGAGGTAGGCTCTACACGGAAAAGATGCACATCGATGTTATGGTTCCATTCAGGCGTTCGGTTTGTAGTTTCGTCAACCGTAAATGCTTAATTTCGTCTTCATATTTGAAGCTATTTTAGACGAATTTTGTCAAATTCATCATGCACGGTTGACCGTTTGAAATTTCCTTTGCCAGTAGCTTCATCTTTGTCGGAGTAATGGGCCACGGGTAGCATAACCCGATTCCCTGGACCTTTCAAAGCTTTGAGCCGGCTGCGCCCCACGAGACTCCAGAATAAAGCGCCGCCTTCTGGTGGCCGGCTGGCTCAACGACCAGCTGCGAGAAGACGGCCAAGTACCAGCAGACGGCACCAAGACGGGCCGACTCCTAGCAGGCGGCCCCCGGCGCCCTCAGAGTCTGCGCCCCTAATCAAGAGGACATGACAGGGTGAAGCTACAGTGTAGCCCATCACCCCCGAATCCCGGGCTTGGCGTGGCCACAGTGCCTCGTACAGGCGGAGATCTCCGCACGACGCGGCACTGTTGCTACTCCACCCTTGACGTCACCCCTGTCAGGCAGGGCCTGCTCCCACGACGGCCTGTCGGTACGGTTTGCCGGCAGTGGGCCCTACCAGGCAGCGAGGGCCCGGAGGGCGGCCTAGCCTGGCCAGTCGGATCCAAGGGGATCCGGCTCCTGGCGGGCAACCGGATTCTTCCTCGAAGCCCGTGCGCCATTAACCAGATTAGACACGGCGAGGCTACAGTGAACTACCACCAGGCGGCGGGACTGTAGCCATGCCCACCCCCGACCAAGCACGCGTCGTTAACGTTACAACTACAGTGATCAGCCACCAACTGATTCCGCCCGGGTGAGGCGGCCTGTCGACTCGTGCATTGCCGGTCGGCGGGGCCCACCAGGCGGTGGGCCCCAGCAGCCGGCGGAGAAGCCGGCACTCAGAGACATTGACAGCCGGGTCCTACACCCGGCCAAGTTACCATTGTACCCCTGGGGGTAGGTCTACATAAACCCCCCAGGGCACCCATGCAAGGGAGTTCCCAACCTGTTAGAACTAGACTCATACATAGAGGGAGAAGAGAGCAAGCCCTGCCTTCTTCTACCTCTAGCATACAGCTCAAGGAGCACCATTGTACTCACTAGTGCCTTGTGAACATGCGGAGACCCCGCAGAGCAGGACTAGGGGTGTTATCTCCTAGGGGAGCTCCGAACCTGGGTAAAGTGCGTCGGCGTTCATGTATACGCCTCATCCCGCTTCCAGGCACCGGCGATGTTCTACTCGCTCCCACCATGATAAGCCATTCTTTGGCATATGTCGCACCCAACCCCCGACATTTGGCACCCACCATGGGGCGAGGTGCACCGTCATCCAGAGACCTGTTCTGGACGGGAACCTTGTTCCTTCCTGGCGAGCGCAGCCAGCCCAGCATGCCCGATGGTGTCAAGACCGACGCACAGATGGTGCGGGATCGCTTTGTCGTAAAGCTGCCTCGCCGATCTTGCTGGCGAGATTCGCCGCTCCGACGAGCCTGCGTCCGACGCGGGCACAGACTGCCCCGAGAGCCGCCTCGTCAGCCTCCTCGACCAGCTCCACGCCGCCAGCGAGCCTGTTGTGGACTTGGAGTCAGTTGGCTCCACCGACCCGATGATCGTCGACTCCGACAAGGTGTCACTTGACGCGTTCCCCACCAAAGTGGTGGTCTACGACGAGCCGCCTCCCCGAGAGCACAGCAGTGGGAGCACCGTCACGGAGGTGCTTGTCATCAACAGTGGCGAGCACTCGGGCGGAGGTGCTCAAGACCCACTCGACGCGGCGCTGCGAGACTTGTTTGCACCCATCCCAAAAGACACCGACGCCGAGACGCTGGAGGCGCGCCGCGTCCAGCTCGTCGAAAGTGCCAACCGACTGGATAGCATGAGACGCCTTTCGGAAGCCTACCAGCGCGAGATGGACCGAGCCGTCCGCGGCATGCCGGCTCCTGGGGGGCCTAGCCGCATCAGCTCGATCCGGCAGCGTGGCGCGACCATCGCTAGCATGTTCAGGACGGATCGCCCCGTCTATGCCACGCCTGCGGAGAACATATGAGCTGCCCAAGCGGCAGCAGATGAGCTAGACAAACTCGAGGGTGACGAGCGTCGCCACATGATGGAGCGCGTCCAGCAGCTCCTTGACGCGGCCGCCGAGCAGCAAGAGGACGGATGCCGCACTGAAGCGCCCAACTGGCAAAATGATGATCCGCCTCCTCGCCAGGATCACGGCGTGACTTCCCGGACGCCGACTGGTGGCATCCATGGTAGAAGAGGCAATGAGCCGGCTGTCAGCCGCAGTCGGACTCGCCTCACCATCGAGCGTGACGCAGAAGGCCGCCCCCGAGCTGTGGAGCGACAAGGCGACCCGCCTCCTCCTCCGCGTCGTGGAGAAAGGCATCCCACTACATCGCCTGTCACGCACCCGACACTCAGCGACCGCCTTGGCGTTGGGAAGGAGTCGGGGAGAACGACGCCCGCTACCGGATCGACCGCCTCAATAGATCTCTGGCGCTACAATAAGAAGACGCATTGGGCCTGCCCTGTTTTGGTCCTCGAATCCGAGATGAGCCCTTCCCTAGAGGGTTCACGCTTCCAAGAGATACGCCCAAGTACATTGGCTCTGTGAAGCCGGAGGACTGGCTGGTCGACTACTCCACAGCCGTCAGCATAGCGAACGGCAACAAGCGCGTTGCTGTGAAGTACGTCCCGCTAATGCTCCAGGGCACAACCCGGACGTGGCTCAACAGCTTGAAGCCCCACAACATCAACAGCTGGGTTGATTTCACTGAAGCCTTCATCGGCAACTTCACCGGCACGTACAAGCGGCCTACCAAGCCCCGACAGCTCTCCTTGTGCGTCCAAGGACCCAGCGATTCAACTCGCGACTACCTCACGCGCTGGGCCGAGCTGCGCAACTCCTGCGAGGGCGTGCACGAGGTGCAGGACATCGAATACTTCACCGTCGGGTACCGAGAGGGCACCCTCCTCTAGCACTGACTTCTCTGAGACGAGCCGGCGACCCTCAACGAACTGCTGATCATCGCTGACAAGTATGCCACGGCCAACTCCTCCATGAAAGTGGAGATCCAAGTCGATGCATCTAGCAAAGTGGCTCCTCAGGCTCCTCGGACCCCAGCTGGTGACACCAGTCGGTGTCAGCAGCAGAGTGACAACAAATGCAAGGCCACGCAGCCGGCTTCCACAAGCCGGCAGGTGGCGACAGTCGAAGACCGACAGCCGGAAGGGCAGCCTCCACCCAAGCGTTAGGAGGGCCGCAAGCCCAATTGGTTGCCCGCCTTCTCGTACGAGCAGACTCTTGATGCACCCTGCAAGTTCCATAGTGGCGCGAAGCCGTCCAACCACACCACTCAGAAGTGCCATTGGCTCACCAGAATCGCTAAGGGAGATGGACTCCTGCCTCCTCCGCCTGCCGGCCGCTGCCTCCTCCACCCCAGCAGTCGGCGGTTCGGCCAGTCGGTGCCATACAAGATGAATATCCTGAGGAGCATGGAGCTTATGTCGTGTTCACCAGCGTGACTGTCGACAGGCGCAGCAGACGGCAACAGCAGCAAGAAGTACATGCAGTGGCGTCAGAGACCCAGAGTTCATGCATTGGTCTGAGAAGCCTATCAGTTGGAGCAGGGCTGACCACCCGGAGGTGATGCCCTCTCCTGGTTCTTATGCCTTGGTCTTAGATGCCACCTTCGCAACAGAGAGGCGGGTTGCTCGTTTCTCACGAGTCCTGATAGATGGCAGCAGCAGCATCAACATCCTGTACCATGACACAATGGAGAAGTTGGGAATCAAGCAGAAGCAGCTTCACCCCAGTCGGACTGTATTCCACAGCATGGTTCCTAGCCTTTCCTGCTCACCAATCGGCAAGACCCAGATTGACGTTCTCTTCAGAGACAAAGATCACTTCCGCCGAGAGCCAGTCTGGTTTGAGGTGGTGGACCTTGAGAGCCCCTACCATGCGCTACTTGGCCGGCCTGCTCTGGCCAAGTTCATGGCGGTCCCCCATGATAACCCACAAGTATAGGGGATAGTTGTAGCCTCTTTCGATAAGTAAGAGTGTCGAACCCAACGAGGAGCTAAAGGTAGAACAAATACTCTCTCAAGTCCTATCGGCCACTGATACGACTCTACGCACGCTTGATGTTCGCTTTACCTAGAACAAGTATGAAACTAGAAGTACTTTGTAGGTGTGAAAGGATAAGTTTGCAAGATAATAAAGAGCACGTAAATATAAACCAGGGGCTGTTTAGATAAAGAAGCAATAAAGTAAGTATTAGTAGAGAGCTTTTTGTTACGAGAAAGTTATTTGTCCAAGGCAATCGATAACTAGACCGGTAATCACTATTGCAATTCTATTTGAGGGAGAGGCATAAGCTAACATACTTTCTCTAATTGGATCATATGCACTTCTGATTGGAACTCTAGCAAGCATCCGCAACTACTAAAGATTCATTAAGGTAAAACCCAACCATAGCATTAAAGTATCAAGTCCCCTTTTATCCCATACACAAACAACCTACTTACTCGGTCTCGTGCTTCACACCACGCCACCCACCATAAGCAAATCATAAACATATTGCAAACCCTACAACTGGAATCCCTCACGCTTGCGCGACACGGAGAGCACCATAGGACAGCACCAATAATAAAACATGCAACTCAAACCAATCACGATCATCAATTAACCCATAGGACAAAACGGATCTACTCAAACATCATAAGATAGCCATACATCATTGGGAAATAATATATAACGTTGAGCACCATGTTTAAGTAGAGATTACAACGGGTAAGAGAGAGGTTACACCGCTGCATAGAGGGAGGAAGAGTTGGTGATGAAGGCGGTGAAGTTGTTGGTGAAGATCGCGATGATGATGATGGCCCCCGGCAGTGCTCCGGCGCCACCGGAAGCAAGGGGGAGAGAGCCCCCCTTCTTCTTCTTCTTCCTTGACCTCCTCCCTAGATGGGAGAAGGGTTTCCTCCGGTCCTTGGCTCCCATGGCTTGGGAGGGCGAGAGCCCTCCGAGATTGGATCTATCTCTTTGTTTCGTGATTCTCGCTCGCCTGTTTCACCGCTTCGTATATAGGGAGATCCGTAACTCCGATTGGCCTGAAACCTTCGCCATGATTTTTTTTCCGAATATTAGCTTTCTTGCGGCAAAAGAAGAGCGTCAACCACCTTACGGTGGGCTCACAAGGGTAGGGGGCATGCCCTCCTGGTACGGGCGTGGGCCCCTATCTCGTGAGCACCTCGGGCACCGTCTCGCGTGGATTTTTCTTCCGGAATTTTCCATATTTTCCAAAAGTAAGCTCCGTCCATTTTTATCCCGTTTGGACTCCGTTTGATATGGATATTCTGCGAAACATAAAACATGCAACAGACAAGAACTGGCACTGGGCACTGGATCAATAAGTTAGTCCCAAAAAATAATTTAAAAAGTTGCCAAAAATTATATGAAAGTGAATAATATTGGCATGGAACAATCAAAATTTATAGATACGACGGAGATGTATCAGCATCCGCAAGCTTAATTCCTGCTCTTCCTCGAGTAGGTAAATGATAAAAAAGAATAATTTTTGATGTGGTATGCTACCTAGCATAATCTTGATCATATGTCTAATCATGGCATGAATATTAAGACACGAGTGATTCAAAGCAATAGTCTATCATTTGACATAAAAACAATAATACTTCGAGCGTACCGATAAAGCAATCATGTCTTTTCAAAACAACATAGCCAAAGAAAGTTATCCCTACAAAATCATGTAGTCTGGCTGTTGCTCTATCTTCATCGTACAAAGTATTTAATCATGCACAACCCCGATGACAATCCAGGCAATTGTTTCATACTTTAATAATCTCAAACTTTTTCAACTTTCACGCAATACATGAGCGTGAGCCATGGACATAGCACTATAGGTGGAATAGAATATGATGGTGGGGGTTATGTGGAGAATACAAAAAGGGAGGAAGTCTCACATCAACTAGGCGTATCAACGGGCTATGGAGATGCCCATCAATAGATATCAATGTGAGTGAGTAGGGATTGCCATGCAACGGATGCACTAGAGCTATAAGTGTATGAAAGCTCAAACTGAAAATAAGTGGGTGTGCATCCAACTTGCTTGCTCATGAAGACCTCGGGCATTTGAGGAAGCCCATCATCGGAATATACAAGTCAAGTTCTATAATGAAAATTCCCACTAGTATATGAAAGTGAAAGCATAGGAGGCTCTCTCTACGAAGAACATGGTGCTACTCTGAAGCACAAGTGTGGTAAAAGGATAGTAACATTGCCCCTTCTCTCTTTTTCTCTCTTTTTTTCTTTTTTTTCTTTCTTTTTTTATTTTTTTGGTGGGCTTCTTTGGCCTCTTTTTTTATTTGGGCTTCTTTGGCCTCTTTTTTTTTGTAAAGTCCGGAGTCTCATCCCGACTTGTGGGGGAATCATTGTCTCCATCATCCTTTCCTCACTGGGGCAATGCTCTACTAATGATGATCATCACACTTTTATTTACTTACAACTCAATATCTAGAACAAAGATATGACTCTATATGAATGCCTCCGGCGGTGTACTGGGATGTGCAATGATCTAGCGTAGCAATGACATAAAAAAACGGACAAGCCATGAAAACATCATGCTATCTATCTTACGATCATGCAAAGCAATATGACAATGAATGCTCAAGTCATGTATATGATGATGATGGAAGTTGCATGGCAATATATCTCGGAATGGCTATGGAAATGCCATGATAGGTAGGTATGGTGGCTGTTTTGAGGAAGATATAAGGAGGGTGTATGGTACCGGCGAAAATTGCACGGCACAAGAGAGGCTAGCAATGGTGGAAGGGTGAGAGTGCGTATATTCCATGGACTCAACATTAGTCATAAAGAACTCATATACTTATTGCAAAAATCTACAAGCCATTGAAAACAAAGTACTACGCGCATGCTCCTAGGGGGATACATTGGTAGGAAAAGACCATCACTCGTCCCCGACCGCCACTCATAAGGAAGACAATCAATAAATAAAATTGTGCTCCAACTTCATCACAAAGCGGTTCACCATACGTGCATGCTACGGGAATCACAAACCTAAACACAAGTGTCTCTACAATCCACAACCACCCACTAGCATAACTCTAATATCACCATCTTTATATCGCAAAACTATTGCAAGGAATCAAACATATCATATTCAGCGATCTACAAGTTTATGTAGGATTTTATGACTAACCATGTGAATGACCAATTCCTGTCATCTCTCTAAATAGATATAAGTGAAGCAAGAGAGTTTAATTCTTTCTACAAAAGTTATGCCCACGCTCTAACAAATATAAGTGAAGCAAAAGAGCATTCTACAAATGGCGGTTGTCTATATGAAGAGAAACAGGCAATCCAAACTTCAAATGATATAAGTGAAGCACATGAAGCATTCTATAAAGCCATACTCAAAAGATTTAAGTGAAGTGCGATGAGCATTCTATAAATCAACCAAGGACTATCTCATACCAGCATGGTGCATAAAAGAAAAATAAAAACCTAATTGCAAAAGACACTCCAAGACTTGCACATAATGCATGAACAAACGATCCAAACATACCGATACTTGTTGAAGAAAGAGGATGCCTCCCAGCATCCCCAAGCTTAGACACTTGAGTCTCCTTGAATATTTACTTGGGGTGCCTCGGGCATCCCCAAGCTTGAGCTCTTGCCTCTCTTCCTTCTTCTAACATCGAGACATCCTCGATTAGACACTACATCCACACAAAACTTCAACAGAAAACTCGGTAAGATCCGTTAGTATAATAAAGCAAATCACCACTCTAAGTACTATTGCAAACCAATTCATATTTTGTTTTTGCATTGTTTATACTGTAATATAACTTTTTCATGGCTTAATCCACTGATATAAATTGATAGATTCATCAAAACAAACAAACTATGCATTAAAAACAGAATCTGTCAAAAACAGAACAGTCTGTCGCAATCTGAACATCCACCATACTTATGGTACCCCAAAACTTCTACCAAAATTAGTAAAACTAAACAAGTTGTATAGAAAGACAGTGCAGAAGGAATCAGAACCAATTGACGTTCCAGTTAAAAATGTAAAATCACGCACTACAGCCAAAGTTTCTGTCCTGCACCGTACAAACCAACAAGCATTGTAAACATCCTAAAGGCAAACCTTGGCACATTATTTTTATAATACAATGGAATTGTACAAGGGGATAATTATTTTTATTGAAAAGTTTCTGTAATTAAGATTCACAAAGTTCCCATGGGCATGAACAAAGTTCAAGGACGTCCCCCACTTTCACAATGCTCGTCTCTCTCACTTTCACTTCTCTTTTTGAAAAGTTTTTAGGTTCCCCTCTTTATTTTTGTTGTTTTTAAACTATAAGAAAGCACTCAACAGAAATAAATGAATCTCTAAAACTTCCGGGTTGTCTCCCTGGCAGCGCTTTCTTTAAAGCCATTAAGCTAGGCATATAGTGCTCAAGTAGTGGATCCACCCGGATCCCAAGGTATATCAAAGCCAATTTTAATTAACAATGATTTGTAATTTAGTAGTGAGCACAAAGTAACATATATCATGCAACAACGAAGTCTAACTCTCTTCCTATGCATCGGCATGTCATAAAAGAACAATTCATGCTCACATAGTAAAGGCCAATGCATAGTATAAACAGTTTCTTGCAATTTTATCGTGTGGGAAACATAGAGAGGTGGAGATATAGTTCCTCTCTCATAATAATTGCAAGTAGGAGTAGCAAGCACATGCATATTATATTCATCAAAATCATCATGTGTAGTAGTAAAAGGCAACCCATCAATATGATCCTTAATAAGTGCAAGCTTCTCCGACATAGTGTAGTCGGGAGAATTCAAAAAGATAATAGGACTATCATGCGTGGGTGCAATAGCAACAATTTCATTCATAACATAAGGAACTATAGCAAGTTCATCTCCATAAGCATAAATTCATATTGGCATCTTGGCCACAAGCATAGCAAGCATCATCAAAAAGGGATATTTCAAGAGAATTAATGGGATCATAATAGTCATCATAGCAATCATCCTTCGGTAAGCATGAAGGGGAATTAAACAGTGTATGAGTCGAAGAGTTAGGCTCATTGGAAGGTGGGCACGGGTGATCAATCCGCTCTTCCTCCTCTTGTTCTTCGCTCTCCTCCTCATATTTTTCATCCAATGAGCTCACAGTTTCATCAACTACTTCTTCCATAGATTCCTGCAAAATATTATTCTCTTCTTGGACAGCGGAGACTTTCTTAATAAGTGCATTAGTTTCGTAATTGTATTCATAGTTCTCATAGTAATATTTGAGGATAGCTAAATTTTTAGATCTATAAACAACATCATCAAAATCTTCAAACTCTTTACACATAGATTCAATTTCATAAGCACCCATAAAAGCAACAAATTCTTCTATTTGTTCCACATCATAGTAATCATATATACCATTAGCATAAGAAGCTAAGGTTTTATTATCATTAAACTCGCATGAAAAGGTAAGGTGTGGAGCATTCATCCTAGAGCAACAAGTATAATCATAACTCACGCATAGTTGCCAAGCATACCACTTCAATTATATGAATTTGATCCCATAATAGTTCCCTTTTTGTGTTAAGCGATAATCCCTAAAGTATTCATGTTGATCCAACGTTACTCCCATTACATAATTGAATGGGTTTTTCTCAGGATTATTAAAGTAGTACATAATATCTTTCACATAACCAGCATTGAGGGTTTTAGGAGGTTCCCCATCTCCATGAGTAGCAAGTACACCTAATTTTTTTGGTATTTCGTGTTCCATATCCATAACTAAAGATAGAGAACAACTAAGAACAGCAAATAAAAATTACTTAGTGATAAAGCAAAAAAGCACACACGAGAATATTCACCCCACGCTATGACTCCCCGGCAACGGCGCCAGAAAAAGGTCTTGATAACCCACATGTATAGGGGATAGTTGTAGCCTCTTTCGATAAGTAAGAATGTCGAACCCAACGAGGAGCTAAAGGTAGAACAAATACTCTCTCAAGTCCTATCGGCCACTGATACGACTCTACGCACGCTTGATGTTCGCTTTACCTAGAACAAGTATGAAACTAGAAGTACTTTGTAGGTGTGAAAGGATAAGTTTGAAATATAATAAAGAGCACAAAAATATAAACTAGGGGCTATTTAGATAAAGAAGCAATAAAGTAAGTATTAGTAGAGAGCTTTTTGTTACGAGAAAGTTATTTGTCCAAGGCAATCGATAACTAGACCGGTAATCACTATTGCAATTCTATTTGAGGGAGAGGCATAATCTAACATACTTTCTCTACTTGGATCATATGCACTTATGATTGGAACTCTAGCAAGCATCCGCAACTACTAACGATTCATTAAGGTAAAACCCAACCATAGCATTAAAGTATCAAGTCCCCTTTTATCCCATACGCAAACAACCTACTCGGGTCTGTGCTTCTGTCACTCACGCCACCCACCATAAGCAAATCATAAACATATTGCAAACCCTACAGCGGGAATCCCTCATGCTTGCATGACACGGAGAGCACCATAGGACAGCACCAATTATAAAACATGCAACTCAAACCAATCACGATCATCAATTAACCCATAGGACAAAACGGATCTACTCAAACATCATAAGATAGCCATACATCATTGGAAAATAATATATAGCGTTGAGCACCATGTTTAAGTAGAGATTACAACGGGTAAGAGAGAGGTTACACCGCTGCATAGAGGGAGGAAGAGTTGGTGATGAAGGCGGTGAAGTTGTTGGTGAAGATCGCGGTGATGATGATGGCCCCCGGCAGCGCTCCGGCGCCACCGGAAGCAAGGGGGAGAGAGCCCCCCTTCTTCTTCTTCTTCTTCCTTGACCTCCTCCCTAGATGGGAGAAGGGTTTCCCCTCTGGTCCTTGGCTCCCATGGCTTGGGAGGGGCGAGATCCCCTCTGAGATTGGATCTATCTCTCTGTTTCTGCGTTCTGTTCTGGCTCTGTTTCACCGTTTCGTGTATATATGGAGATCCGTAACTCCGATTGGCCTGAAACCTTCGCCGTGATTTTTTTCCGAATATTAGCTTTCTTGCGGCAAAAGAAGAGCGTCAACCGCCATACGGTGGGCTCATGAGGGTAGGGGGCGCGCCCTCCTGGTACGGGCATGGGACCCTACCTCGTGAGCACCTCGGGCACCGTCTCGCGTGGATTTTTCTTCCGGAATTTTCCATATTTTCCAAAAATAAGCTCCGTCCGTTTTTATCCCGTTTGGACTTCGTTTGATATGGATATTCTGCGAAAGATAAAACATGCAATGCATAAGAACTGCATTGGGCAATCGGATCAATAAGTTAGTCCCAAAAAATAATATAAAAAGTTGCCAAAAAGTATATGAAAGTGAATAATATTGGCATGGAACAATCAAAAATTATAGATACGACGGAGACGTATCACCCCACTATGCTTACCTCAAGATGAAGATGCCAGGTACCAAGGGAATCCTAACCATAGTCGGAGACTACAAGAAGTCGTCCGCCTGCACAGCAGACAGCAGTCGGCTGGCCAAGTCCCTTGTGATTGCAGCTGAAAAGCAGCTCCTTGACCGGGTTGTGGCAATGGCAGGCAAGCAGCCGGAAATGTCACCCCTCCCCAAGGAGTTGGAAGCTGAGGGCTCGTTCAAACCGGCGAAGGAAACAAAGAAGGTACTCTTGGACCCGGAGCACCGGGAGAGGCACGCTGTCATAGGTGCAAACCTTGACAGCAAATAGGAAAGTGAGCTCGTCGATTTCCTCCGTGAGAATCGGGACATTTTGCATGGTCTCCCAAAGACATGCCAGGTGTTCCGACGGATTTCGCCGAGCACAAGCTACATGTGTGGCCTGACGCCAAGCCGGTCAGCCAGCCCTTGCACCGTCTGTCAGAAGAAATGAGAAGAGTTGTTGGAGAAGAGATAGCCTGGCTTCTAGCAGCCGGCTTTATCATGGAAGTGTTCTTCCCAGAATGGTTAGCCAACCCAGTCCTCGTGCTGAAGATTAATAAGTAGTGGCGCATGTGTATTGATTATACCAGCCTCAACAAAGCTTGCCCCAAAGATCTCTTTGCTTTGCCAAGAATTGACCAAGTGATAGACTCCACAGCCGGATGCGAGCTGTTGAGCTTTTTGGATGCATACTCGGGGTACCATCAGATCAAGCTGAGCCCGGCCGACAGGCTGAAGACCGCCTTCATCACAGCATTCGGAGCCTTCTGCTACCTGACCATGACGTTCGGCTTGAGAAATGCCGGCGCCATGTTTCAGCGTTGCTTGCAGAAGTGTCTCCTCAAGCAACTCGGCAGAAACGCCCACGTTTACATGGACGATGTGGTGGTGAAGACGGAGAAGCGCGGCACTCTGCTAGAAGACATCAGGAAACCTTCGAAAACTTGCGCCGATTTCAAATCAAGCTCAACCCGGAGAAATGCGTCTTTGGAGTACCAGCCGGCCAGCTTCTTGTCTTCTTGGTCTCAGAGCGCGGCATAGAGTGCAACCCTGTGAAGATCAAGGCCATCGAGAAGATGGAGGTGCCCACCCGACTTCTGGACATGCAAAAATTCACCGGCTGCTTGGCATCCATCAGCCGTTTCATTAGTCGGCTGGGCGAGAAGGCTCTTCCCCTGTACCAACTCATGAAGAAGGCCACTTTTTCGAGTGGAACGACAAGGTGGACGAAGCTTTTACCCAGCTCAAGAAGATGTTGACCACTCCTCCGATCCTGGCGGCTCCGACTGATAAGGAGCCCATGCTCCTCTACATCACCGCCACCAGTCGGGTGGTTAACACAGTCATAGTTGTGGAGCGCAAGGAGGAAGGCAGAGCACTACTAGTCCAGAGGCCGGTGTATTACCTAAGTGAAGTGATGTCTGCCTCCAAGCAAAACTACCCCCACTATCAGAAGATGTGCTACAGAGTGCATTTTGCCGCCAAGAAGCTGAAGCCTTACTTCCAGGAGCACCCAATCACTGTTGTCCGCACTGCTCCACTTGCTGAGATTATTGGAAGCCGAGATGCCTCGGGCTGAGAGGCCAAATGGGCCATAGATTTGGCCCCCTACACCATCCACTACCAGCCTCGCACCGCCATCAAGTCACAAGCGCTGGCCGACTTCCTCGTCGACTGGGCTGAGACCGAGACTGCGCCCAAATACGGACTCCACCCATTGGCGGATGCACCTTGATGGTTCAAAGATGCGCACCGGTTTGGGAGCCGGCATCATCCTCACCTCTCCCAAAGACGACAAGCTCAGATATGTGCTGCAAATTCACTTTGCTGCCTCCAACAACATAGATGAATACGAAGCACTCATACACGGGCTCCAGCTTGCCAAGGAACTCGGCATTCGCCGGATCCTGTGCTATGGTGACTCCGACTTGGTGGTCCAGCAGTCGTCGGGCGACTGGGATGCCAAGGATGCAAATATGGCAAGCTACTGCTTCCTCGTGCAGCAACTCAGTGGATACTTTGAAGGGTGCGAGTTCCTTTATGTCCCAAGAAATGACAATGAGCAAGCAGATGCCTTGGCACGGATCGGCTCCACCCGACAAGCAATACCAGCCGGCCTTGCCCTGCAACGCCTCCTCAAGCCGTCTGTCAAGCCGTCGCCAGAATCAGACTCCATCTTCGTGTCGGCTCCTCTTGAAGCAGACAGATCTGACTTGAGGACCTCGGAAGCCGGCACGAGGGACTTCGGCAAGCGGCTCGGGGACTGCAGCAGTTGCACCCGGCCCGGAGACTTCAGAGCTCGCCCCGGGGACTGCAGCAGTCGGCCCGGGGACTTCTCCGGCCCAGCGAGCGGCAGCCGACTCCAACCCGCCGCCTCCCGGCCCAACCACCCTTGTGCAGATTGCAGTTGTGGCAGTCGAAGAAATAGCAGCACCTTCATGGGCTCAGCCCATCCTCAACTTTCTAGTGAACAAAGAGCTGCCGACTGATGAGATCTCGGCTAGACAAGTGCAACGACGGGCAGCAGCATACACCATCGTCAACAGAGAACTGGTGAGGCGCAGTGTCATTGGTGTGTACCAACACTTTGTGGAGCTGGACCAAGGCCAAGAAATCCTCAAAGATATCCACCAAGGCGAATGTAGTCACCACGCGACTTCAAGATAACTTGTTGCCAAAGCTTTACACCATGGTTTCTTATGGCTGACTGCTCTAGAAGACGCCAAAGACTTTGTCCAGAAATGTAAAGGGTGCTAGAAGTTCTGTTCCAGGCCACATCTGCCGGCTTCTGCACTCAAGACCATTCCCATTGCCTGGCCATTTGCCGTCTGGGGGCTGGACATGCTGGAGACATTCAAGACGGCCCGCGGCGACATGACTCTTTTGCTCGTCGCCGTGGACAAGTTCACCAAGTGGATAGAAGCAAAGCCAATCAAGAAGTTGAATGGGCCGACTGCTGTGACTGTCATCACCGACATCACCACTCGGTATGGCATACCACACAACATCATCACCGACAAAGGCACAAACTTCGCCAAAGGCACTTTGGCTCGTTTCTGCGCGACGCAGGGCATCCGACTGGACTTAGCGTCCGTTGCCCATCCACAGTCAAATGGACAAGTGGAGCGAGCAAATGGCCTCATTTTGTCCGGCATCAAGCCCCGACTGGTCGAGCCTCTAGAGCGTTCGGCCGGTTGCTGGCTCGATGAGCTGCCGACCATCCTCTGGAGCCTGCGCACAACTCCAAACAAGTCAACCGGCTTCACGCCTTTCTTCCTCGTCTATGGTGCTGAAGTCGTCGTCCCAACGGACATAGAATTTGACTCCCATTGAGTCACCATGTACACCGAAGAGGAGGCCAAAGAAGCACGGGAAGACGACGTTGATCTACTGGAAGAGAGCCGGCTGTTGGCACTCAGCCTGTCTACCATCTACCAGCAGAGTCTACGCCGATACTACAATCGGAAGGTCAAGCCAAGATCCTTCCAAGAGGGAGACCTTGTGCTCCGGCTGATACAGCGAATAGCCGGCCAGCACAAGCTCTCGGCTCCTTGAGAAGGCCCTTTCATCATGAGCAAAGTGTTGGGCAACGATTCCTACTACTTGATCGACGCTCAGAAGCCCAGAGAACACAAGAGAGATGACTCCGGCAAGGAGACGGAGAGGCCGTGGAACACAAACCTCCTTCGAAGATTTTACAGTTAATGCAGTATGTACCACGCTACCTTTTGTATTAAGTACGAAGACTCCTGGTCCCCCAAGAAGAGCTCGGGGACTACCCTCTTTTATCTATATGATAAGTATTATGCCTATGAATGTGTTATTTCATTATTCCGCCTGGCACCGGGTTCGACTAGTCGGCCCGGAGGCTCGACGCCTTCTACTATGTGCCGCTTCCTGCAGTCGGACAAGTAGTGTGTTGGCACCTAAAACTTCTCCTGTCAGAAGCCGCAGCTTGCAGAGCGACTGTCCGGTGGACAGGGGTTGCAAAAATAGTGCCCACACGAAAAATGGCTAAGGAAAAGTGCGCACATAGTCTAGGCCGGCATCCCGCCTCTTCGACCAGCTGCTGAGCAGCCGGCCGGCCGGCTTCTACTTACCTTGCCAACGCTCCAATCGGCTAAGTACTTGCCCTCCCGAAAATAGCTAAGTACTTGACCCAGCCGCAGTCCGCAGAGTGGCTATTTGGTTGGCAAGAGGGTAGCAAAGGGAGGGCGGCAAAGGAAAAAAGCCAAGGAGCAGAAAGCAAGAAAAGTCAGAACTCGGCAAACAAAACACAATTTGTGTTGAAGAATATTTACATGTCAAACTGCCCATTGGCCAGCATTCAACAGAGTTTGAAATACACCCCGCGGGTGGAATTGTGAAAATTTAACAAAGTTTGTCGAGACCGATAAGCAGGAAAAATAAGGATTACGGCCTAGGGAGCAACAGAGGGGCCCGGCTGGACGGCAGAGTCAGTAGTGCCGGTTGGTGGAGCGGACGGCTGGTTGGTCTCCGCTTGGTCGCCTCTAGCAGCAGTCAGCGCGCTTGAGCGCGGATCATTGCTCGAGGCACGGTCAAGCTGAGGCTGGCTGTCCGCTCCGACCTCTGGCGCGTCTTCTTTGCTTTCCTCGTCCTCCTCATCCTCTCCCTCGTCGCTGGAGTCGATCACTTCGTCCGAGTCCTCGCCGTCCTCCAGGTTCAGCCCAAACCACTCCAGTGGTGCCTCGGCGCCATTATCAACCAGCTCCGGGATGAAGACGCTGGTGTTGGTGTAGTCGGCGATCGCCGCCGCCCGCTTGACAAGATCATCCTCCACCGCCACCAGCTCTTCCTGAGCCTCCAGCCGAAATGTGGTCAACTGGGCTAGATCTAGCCCAGGGTACCACGCCTTGATGAACTCCAGAGCTCGGCGCGCTCCAGCCCGGGTCGACGAACTCTTCCAAGCCTCCAGGCGACCGGCCGCCACCTCCAGCCAGTCGAAAGTCCAATTGGGAGTACGCGGAGCCGACATGCCTGGCCAGAGGGCGGAGATCGCCTAGGCCCTAACACATTGAAGACGGTGCAACATCCGATGAGCCGGCCGAAGGCGGGCCTGGATGCTGAGAATCTGCTCGCTAAGGGTCCGAGGAGCATCGGCAACGATCTACACACCTTCCGCCCTCCGCTCCTTGTGCTAAGCCTCAATGGCCTAGTTTGCGGCAACGGAGTGGCCTGGGAAGAAGTCTGCTTGGGCGGAGAGCAAGGAAGCCAGAGGTTAGAAGCCAGCAGTCGGCCTGAACAGAGGCCGGCAACTCAAAGAAAGAAAAAAGAAGAAGCTTACCGTCGACCATGTCCTCAATATTACCGAAGCCGGTAGTCAGCAGCGCCTCCTTGTTGGCCCAGGCGGAGCGTTCGGTCTCAAACTCAGCGAGGAGGTTGGTCCCTTTCGCCTCTGCCTCCTTCTGAGCCGTCTGGACAAGCTCCGCATGCTCCGTTAGTTGCGTGACCAGCTGATCACGCTCCTCACCAGCTTGCTGCACTCTGCCTCCTTGGCACGCAGCACGGTGTTAGCTTCGCCCAGCTGCTGTTGCAAGGCGGCATTGGCCTCTGCAAAAGGAGAAGAAGAAAAAGTCGTCAACAGTCAACAAGGAATGCATTTGTCGGGGAGATCCGGCCTGACTACTCAGTAGTCGGCCCGAATCTCGGGGACTACAGCCCACGGGTGAGCTATCGCGCCCCCGCAGAGAAAGAAGTCATCAACGGTCAACAAAAAGAAATGCAGTTGCCGAGGAGATCCTGTTGGGGAACGTAGCAGAAATTCAAAATTTTCCTACGTGTCACCAAGATTTATCTATGGAGAAACCAGCAACGAGGGGAAGGAGAGTGCATCTACATACCCTTGTAGATCGCTAAGCGGAAGCGTTCAAGAGAACGGGGTTGAAGGAGTCATACTCGTCGTGATCCAAATCACCGGAGATCCTAGTGCCGAACGGATGACACCTCCGCGTTCAACATACGTACAGCCCGGTGATGTCTCCCATGCCTTGATCCAGCAAGGAGAGAGGGAGAGGTTGAGGAAGACTCCATCCAGCAGCAACACAACGGCGTGGTTGTGATGGAGGAGCATGGCAATCCTGCAGGGCTTCGCCAAGCACCGCGGGAGAGGAGGAGGACTTGGGAGAGGGGGAGGCCTGCGCCAGAACTTCGTGTTAAGCTCCCATGTGCCTCCCCACTATATATAGGGGTGGAGGGGCTGGTTTCTTTCCCTCCAAGTCCATTGGGGCGTTGGCCAAGGTAGGAGGAAAGAAATCCCATCATTTCCTTCCCCACCGATTGTTATCCCCCCTTTTTAGGGATCTTGATCTTATCCCTTCGGGATATGATCTTATTCCTTCTAAGGGGGATCTTGGTGCGCTTGACCAGGGGTGTGGGGCCTTGCCCCACTACCACGTTCATGTGGGTCCCCCATGTAGGTGGGCCCCACTCCGAACCTTCTAGAACCTTCCGGTACAATACCGAAAAATCCGAACATTTTCCGGTGGCCAAAATAGGACTTCCATATATAAATCTTTACCTCCGGACCATTCCGGAACTCCTCGTGACGTCCGGGATCTCATACGGACTCAACAACATTCGTAATCACATACAAACTTCCTTTATAACCCTAGCGTCATCAAACCTTAAGTGTGTAGACCCTACGGGTTCGGGAGACATGTAGACATGACCGAGACGTTATCCGGTCAATAACCAACAGCGGGATCTGGATACCCATGTTGGCTCCCACATGTTCCACGATGATCTCATCGGATGAACCACGATGTCAAGGACTCAATCGATCCCGTATACAATTCCCTTTGTCTAACGGTATTGTACTTGCCCGAGATTCGATCGTCGGTATACCGATACCTTGTTCAATCTCGTTATCGGCAAGTCTCTTTACTCGTTCCGTAACACATCATCCCGTGATCAACCCCTTGGTCACATTGTGCACATTATGATGATGTCCTACCGAGTGGGCCCAGAGATACCTCTCCGCTTACACGGAGTGACAAATCGAGCCTCGATTCGTGCCAACCCAACAGATACTTTCGAGATACCGTAGTGCACCTTTATAGCCACCCAGTTACATTGTGACGTTTGGTACACCCAAAGCATTCCTACGGTATCCGGTAGTTGCACAATCTCATGGTTTAAGGAAATGATACTTGACATTAGAAAAGCTTTAGCATACGAACTACACGATCTTTGTGCTAGGCTTAGGATTGGGTCTTGTCTATCACATCATTCTCCTAATGATGTGATCCCATTATCAATGACATCCAATGTCCATGGTCAGGAAACCGTAACCATCTATTGATCAACGAGCTAGTCAACTAGAGGCTTACTAGGGACATGGTGTTGTCTATGTACCCACACATGTATCTGAGTTCCTATCAATACAATTATAGCATGGATAATAAATGATTATCATGAACAAGGAAATATAATAATAACTAATTTATTATTGCCTCTAGGGCATATTTCCAACAGTCTCCCACTTGCACTAGAGTCAATAATCTAGTTCACATCGCCATGTGATTAACACTCACAGGTCACATCGCCATGTGACCAACATCCAAAGAGTTTACTAGTGTCATCAAACTAGTTCACATCATCATGTGATTAAGACTCAATGAGTTCTGGGGTTTGATCATGTTTTGCTTGTGAGAGAGGTTTTTGTCAACGGGTCTGCAACATTCAGATCCGTATGTACTTCGCAAATCTCTAGGTCATATTGTAAATGTTGCTTCCACGCTCTACTTGGAGCTATTCCAAATGGTTGCTCCACTATACATATCCGGTTTGCTACTCATAGTCATTCGGATAGGTGTTAAAGCTTGCATCGACGTAACCCTTTACGTCGAACTCTTTATCACCTCCATAATCAAGAAACATATCCTTATTCCTCTAAGGATAATTTTGACCGCTATCTGGTGATCCACTCCTTGATCACCTTTGTACCCTCTTGCCAGATATGTAGCAAGGCACACATCATGTGCGGTACACAGCATAGCATACTGTAGAGCCTACGTCTAAAGCATAGGGGACGACCTTCGTCCTTTCTCTCTTTTCTGCCGTGGTCTTAAGTTCATACCTTACAACTCGTGCAAGAACTCCTTCTTTGATCGATCCATCTTGAACACCTTCAAGATCATGTCGTATGTGCTCATTTGAAAGTACCATTAAGCGTTTTGATCTATCATTATAGATCTTGATGCTCAATGTTCAAGTAGCTTAATCCAGGTTTTCCATTGAAAACACTTTTCAAATAACCCTATATGCTTTCGAGAATTCTACATCATTTTCGATCAACAATATGTCAATAACATATACTCATCGAAATTTATAGTGCTTCCACTCACTTCTTTGGAAATAGAAGTTTCTCATAAACTTTGTATAAGCCCAAAATCTTTGATCATCTCATCAAAGAGCACATTCCAACTCCGAGATGCTTACTCCGGTCCTTAGAAGGATCTTTGGAGCCAAAGATACCTTTTAGCATCCTTAGGATCGACAAAACCTTTCTGATTGTATCACATACAACCTTTCCTTACGAAGACTGGTAAGGAAACTCGTTTTGACATCCATCTGCCAGATTTCATAAATGCAGGTAATGCTAACATGATTCCGACGGACTTAAGCATCACTACGAATGAGAAAATCTCATTGTAGTCAACTCCTTGAACTTGTGAAAAAACTCTTTGCCACAAGTCGAGCTTCATAGACGGTGACATTACCATCCACGTCCCTCTTCTTCTTAAAGATCCATTTATCTCAATGGCTTGCCGATCATCGGGCAAGTCCACCAAAGTCCATGCTTTGTTCTGATACATGGATCCTATCTCGGATTTCATGGCTTCTAACCATTTGTCGGAATTTGGGCCCACCATTGCTTCTCCATAGCTCGTAGGTTCATTGTTGTCTAGCAACATGACCTTCAAGACAAGATTATTGTACAACTCTGAAGCAGTACGCATCCTTGTCACCCTACGAGGTACGGTAGTGACTTGATCCGAAGTTTCATGATCACTATCATAAGCTTCTACTTCAATTGGTGTAGGTGCCACAGAACAACTTCACGTGCCCTCGCTACACACTAGTTGTAGTGACGGTTCAATAACCATATCAAGTCTCCACCATCCTCCCACTCAACTTTTCGAGACAAACTTTTCCTCGAGAAAGGACCCGATTCAAGAAACAATCCCTATTGCTTTCGGATCTGAATTAGGAGGTATACCAACTGTTTTGGGTGTCCTATGAAGATGCATTTTATCCGCTTTGGGTTCGAGCTTATCAACCTGAAACTTTTTCACATAAGCGTCGCAGCCCCAAACCTTTAAGAAATGACAACTTAGGTTTCTCTAAACCATAGTTCATATGGTGTCATCTCAATGGAATTACGTGGTGCCCTATTTAAAGTGAATGTGGTTGTCTCTAATGCCTAAACCATAAACGATAGTGGTAATTCGATAAGAGACATCATGGTACGCACCATATCCAATAGGGTGCAACTATGATGTTCGGACACACCATCAAACTATGGTGTTCCAGCGGTATTAATTGTGAAACAATTTCCACAATGTCTTAATTATGTACAAAGCTCAGAACTCAGATACTCATCTCTATGATCATATCATAGACATTTCATCCTCTTGTCACGATGATCTTCAACTTCACTCTGAAATTACTTGAACCATTCAATAATTCAGACTTGTGTTTCATCAAGTAAATGTACTCTACATCTACTCGAATCATCTGTGAAGTAAGAGCATAACGATATTCATTTGATGCCTCAAAGACTCATTGGACTGCACACATCAAAATGTGTTACTTCCAACAAGTTGCTATCTTGTTCCATTTACGTAAAAACGAGGCTTTTTAGTCATCTTGCCCATGTGGTATGATTTGTATATCTCAAGTGATTCAAAATCAAGTGAGTCCAAACGATCCATCTGCATGGAGTTTCTTCATGCGTATACACCAATAGACATGGTTCGCATGTCTCAAACTTTTCAAAACGAGTGAGTCCAAAGATCCATCAACATGGAGCTTCTTCATGTGTTTTACACCAATATGACTTACATGGCAAATTGCCACAAGTAAGTGGTACTATCATTACTATCTTATATCTTTTGGCATGAAAATGTGTATCACTACGATCGAGATTCAATAAACCATTCCTTTAGGTGCAAGACCATTGAAGGTATTATTCAAATAAATAGAGTAGCCATTATTCTCCTTAAATGAATAACAGTATTGCAATAGACATAATCCAATCATGTCTATGCTCAACGCAAACACCAAATCTCGATGGTAGAGGGAGCGTGCGATGCTTGATCACATCAACCTTGGAAACACTTCCAACACATATCGTCACTCACTTTTAGCTAGTCTCCGTTTATTTCGTAGCTTTTATTTGAGTTACTAACACTTAGCAACCGAACCGGTATCTAATACCCTGGTGCTACTAGGAGTACTAGTAAAGTACACATTAACATAATGTATATCCAATATACTTCTATCGACCTTGCCAGCCTTCTCATCTACTAAGTATCTAAGGTAATTCCGCTCTAGTGACTATTCCCCTTATCACAGAAGCACTTAGTCTCGGGTTTGGGTTCAACCTTGGGTTTCTTCACTAGAGCAGCAGCTGATTTGCCGTTTCATGAAGTATCCCTTCTTTCCCTTGCCCTTCTTGAGACTAGTGGTTTCACCAACCATCAACAATTGATGCTCCTTCTTTATTTCTACTTTTGCGGTGTCAAACATCGCGAATACCTCAAGGATCATCATATCTATCCCTGATATGTTATAGTTCATCACGAAGCTCTAGCAGCTTGGTGGCAATGACTTTGGAGAAACATCACTATCTCATCTGGAAGATCAATTCCCACTCGATTCAAGTGATTGTTGCACTCGGACAATCTGAGCACAAGCTCAATGATTGAGCTTTTCTCCCTTAGTTTGCCGGCTAAGAAAATCGTCGGAGGTCATATACCTCTTGACGTGGGCACGAGCCTGAAATCCCAATTTCAGCCCTTGAAATATCTCATATGTTCCGCGATGTTTTGAAAACGTCTTCTGGTGCCTCAATTCTAAACTGTTTAACTGAACTATCACGTAGTTATCAAAACGTGTATGTCCGATGTTCGCAACATCCACAAACGACGTTTGGGGTTCAACACACTGAGCGGTGCATTAAGGACACAAGCTTTCTTCTGTCCGCCTAATCGCTACTTTCAACTTTCAACTATATTTTCTCTAGGAACATATCTAAACAGTGGAACTAAAGCGTGAGCTTACGACATAATTTGCAAAGATCTTTTGACTATGTTCAGGATAATTAAGTTCATCTTATGAACTCCCACTCAGATAGACATCCCTCTGGTCATCTAAGTGATTACATGATCCGAGTCAACTAGGCCGTGTCCGATCATCACGTGAGACGGACTAGTCATCATCGGTGAACATCTTCATGTTGATCGTATCTACTATACGACTCATGCTCGACCTTTCGGTCTCTGTGTTCCGTGGCCATGCCTGTACATGCTAGGCTCGTCAAGTTAACCCTAAGTGTTTTGCATGTGTAAAACTGTCTTACACCCGTTGTATGTGAACGTAAGGATCCATCACACCTGATCATCATGTGGTGCTTAGAAGCGACGAACTTTAGCAACGGTGCACAGTTAGGGGAGAACACTTCTTGAAACTGTTGTAAGGGATCATCTTATTTACTACCGTCGTTCTAAGTAAACAAGATGCATAAACATGATAAACATCACATGCAATCAAATAGTGACATGATATGGCCAATATCATTTTGCTCCTTTTGATCTCCATCTTCGGGGCTCCATGATCATCATCGTCACCGGCATGACACCATGATCTCCATCATCATGATCTCCATCATCGTGTCTCCATGAAGTTGTCTCGCCAACTTATTACTTCTACTACTATGGCTACCAGTTAGCAATAAAGTAAAGTAATTACATGGCGTTGTTCAATGACACGCAGGTCATACAATAAATAAAGACAACTCCTATGGCTCCTGTCGGTTGTCATACTCATCGACATGCAAGTCGTGATTCCTATTACAAGAACATGATCAATCTCATACATCACATATCATTCATCACATTCTTCTTGGCCATATCACATCACATAGCATACCTGCAAAAACAAGTTAGGCGTCCTCTAATTGTTGTTGCATGTTTTACGTGGCTGCTATGGGTTTCTAGCAAGAACGTTTCTTACCTACGCAAAACCACAACGTGATATGCCAATTGCTATTTACCCTTCATAAGGACCCTTTTCATCGAATCTGTTCCGACTAAAGTGGGAGGCGGCACCGCTAGCCACCTTATGCACCAAGTGCATGTCAATCGGTGGAACTGTCTCACGAAGAGTACGTGTAAGGTCGGTCCGGCCGCTTCATCCCACAATACCGTCGAAACAAGATTGGACTAGTAACGGTAAGCATATTGAACAAAATTAATGCCCACAACTACTTTGTGTTCTACTCGTGCAAAGAATCTACGCAATAGACCTAACTCTGATACCACTGTTGGGGAACGTAGCAGAAATTCAAAATTTTCCTACGTGTCACCAAGATCTATCTATGGAGAAACCAGAAACGAGGGGAAGGAGAGTGCATCTACATACCCTTGTAGATCGCTAAGCGGAAGCGTTCAAGAGAACGGGGTTGAAGGAGTCATACTCGTCATGATCCAAATCACCGGAGATCCTAGTGCCGAACGGACGACACCTCCGCGTTCAACACACGTACAGCCCGGTGACGTCTCCCATGCCTTGATCCAGCAAGGAGAGAGGAGAGGTTGAGGAGGACTCCATCCAGCAGCAGCACAACGGCGTGGTTGTGATGGAGGGCGTGGCAATCTGCAGGCCGCCAAGCACCGCGGGAGAGGAGGAGGACTTGGGAGAGGGAGGGCTGCGCCGAGAACCGTGTTAAGCTCCCATCGCCCCCCACTATATATAGGGGTGGAGGGCTGGTTTCTTGCCCTCCAAGTCCATTGGGGTGTTGGCCAAGGTAGGAGGAAAGAAATCCCATCATTTCCTTCCCCATCGATTGTTATCCCCCTTTTAGGGATCTTGATCTTATCCTTGGGATATGATCTTATTCCTTTAAGGGGGATCTTGGTGCGCTTGACCAGGGGTGTGGGGCCTTGCCCCCACTACCCACGTTCATGTGGGTCCCCCCATGCAGGTGGGCCCCACTCCGGAACCTTCTAGAACCTTCCCGGTACAATACCGAAAAATCCCGAACATTTTCCGGTGGCCAAAATAGGACTTCCCATATATAAATCTTTACCTCCGGACCATTCCGGAACTCCTCGTGACGTCCGGGATCTCATACGGGACTCCGAACAACATTCGGTAATCACATACAAACTTCCTTTATAACCCTAGCGTCATCGAACCTTAAGTGTGTAGACCCTACGGGTTCGGGAGACATGTAGACATGACCGAGACGTTCTCCGGTCAATAACCAACAGCGGGATCTGGATATCCATGTTGGCTCCCACATGTTCCACGATGATCTCATCGGATGAACCACGATGTCAAGGACTCAATCGATCCGTATACAATTCCCTTTGTCTAGCGGTATTGTACTTGCGAGATTCGATCGTCGGTATACCGATACCTTGTTCAATCTCGTTACCGGCAAGTCTCTTTACTCGTTCCGTAACACATCATCCGTGATCGACCCTTGGTCACATTGTGCACATTATGATGATGTCCTACCGAGTGGGCCCAGAGATACCTCTCCGTTTACACGGAGTGACAAATCCGATCTCGATTCGTGCCAACCCAACAGATACTTTCGGAGATACCAGTAGTGCACCTTTATAGCCACCCGATTCGTTGTGACGTTTGGTACACCCAAGGCATTCCTACGGTATCCGGAGTTGCACAATCTCATGGTTTAAGGAAATGATACTTGACATTAGAAAAGCTTTAGCATACTGAACTACGATCTTTGTGCTAGGCTTAGGATTGGGTCTTGTCCATCACATCATTCTCCTAATGATGTGATCCCGTTATCAATGACATCCAATGTCCATGGTCAGGAAACCGTAACCATCTATTGATCAACGAGCTAGTCAACTAGAGGCTTACTAGGGACATGGTGTTGTCTATGTACCCACACATGTATCTGAGTTTCCTATCAATACAATTATAGCATGGATAATAAACGATTATCATGAACAAGGAAATATAATAATAACTAATTTATTATTGCCTCTAGGGCATATTTCCAACTGATCCGGCCCGACTGCTCAGTAGTCTGCCCGAATCTTGGGGACTACAGCCCGCGGGTGCGCCAGCGCGCCCCCGCAGAGAAAGAATACGAAGACTTACTCCGGATCTCTGACAAGTTGGCGGTCTACCTCTCCAGCTCTCGGACGTCGGAGTTGAAGGTGGCCGCACGAAGGTTATGATAATCCTACTATAGGGATATCAGACGAAGTTAGCACTCGGAGCTTGCAAATTAAAGTTCCGAGTCGCCTGCTCAGCAACCGGCCCGAAACTTGGGGACTACACCCAGTGGGTGCGCTGGCGCTCCCCCACTGGGAAATAAAAGGACCAAAGACAAAGAAGTAAGAAATACATCCGGATGTCCGCTCGC
Organism: Aegilops speltoides; assembly: GCA_021437245.1. Taxonomy (NCBI): domain Eukaryota; kingdom Viridiplantae; phylum Streptophyta; class Magnoliopsida; order Poales; family Poaceae; genus Aegilops; species Aegilops speltoides. The sequence goes on from CM038146.1 coordinate 143,961,053, forward strand.
GAGTCTAGGAATGTCTTGTTGCACCGCTTGAGAGTGTCATCTTCAGCTCGGAGCTTGGCTTGGACGTCAAGGGCAACTTGGTTCAAGGCTCCCATCCCGCCTCCACCCACCCAGCCGGAGGGTGCGGCGCTGGTCGCCTCGGTGTCTAGGATCGACGAGCTCGCGGCGCCGGTTTCCAGCGGACGTGGTGCTGAGACTGCCTTCACGAGGCGACAGCGCATGGGTGTATGGGCCTCAGGAGTCAAGCTCGTCACCACCTCGTTTCCGGCTGGTGGCGCCGGCGGGGCGGTCAACTGCTTATCTCGCGCCCCGCCAAATGGCGGTGGCGGAGGCACGACCACATCCGGCATGGCGACATCACCGCCCTCCCTCTCCATGGTCGGGTGCTCGTCGTCGGCTCCCCCAGTCGACGCCACAAACTCTGGCGGAGGCGGCGTGGAGTTCAGGGGAGCGACAAGTAGCGGCTCTTGGCGGCGCGCGGCCTCTGCGAGCTGCTCCTTTGCCGCGGCATCAGCCTCAACCTCCGCCAGCTTCTTCAGCGCGGCGGCCTCCGCCTTGTCAGCCTCTACCTTCTCCAGGCAAGCGGCTTCCTGCTCCTCGCGCACCTCCCGTGTGTTTCGCTCCTGCGCCTCTGGGAGGTCGGAGGCCAGATCGATTCACCGGGTGGTGGTGGAGGTCCCCGCCGACCTAATGACAGAGGCGGCGATCGACTTCTCGAGGAAGAGCGGGGCCCTGAAGCCAAGAAAGTAAAGAAAAGAAGTTTAGGCTGGATCAGCAAGAAAGGGAAAGCACAAGGGAAAATACTTACGCCGACACCATAGGCGGTGCCTTCGGCAGCTTCTGGAACTTGGCCACCTTCGCTGCGGCCTCCTTCCGTCTGGCCGCGGCGGGCGGGTTCTTGGGTTTCTTCGGCGCGCTGCCGAACAGGGCGGCGCCCTATTTCCGCTTGCGCTTGCCGCCTCGAGCAGACGGCTCGGCGGAGGGGCCCACACATATGTTGACAGCGCCCCGTGCGGGGCGCGGCTCATCTTCCTCATCGTCGTCATTAGGCCAAGTCTCAACGCAGCCCCCTTCTTTGGAGCCACCTGCTCCGTCGCCGCCGCCTACATCGTCGTCCTCCAAGGGGGCCGCCCCCAAGTCGGGGTGTTCCACGTCGCTTACCTCCCGGTCCGGCTGGTAGTTTCCACCCGGCCCCACGATGGCGGCCGTCGCCGGGGACATGTAGATCTACGTCCCAAAGATTGACCGCTCAAGACCAAAACCAAGACCAAGGCCAGTACTAAAAACAAAGAGCTGAAGACTTACAGCAGGCGGCGGGTTGTCGCGAGAGTATGGCCGCTTGCATACCGCCAGGACTTCTCCGACACCTTGAGGTCGGTGATCTCGTTCACCATCTGGGTCACCTCGGTAGTCGGCATGTCCCTCGTACACATCCAGCATGGGTCACGGTGCCCGCTCATCCGACAAATCAGATGAGGTCGGCCTTGAAGCGGGAGAACCCGACGCTCGACAAAGGCGATCAGCAAGTCGGACGCCACAAGACCCTCCGCCTCCGTCAGCACTCGGAGCCGGTTGATGGCGGCCGCGGAGTCGGCCAACACGGGCTTTGGCTTGTAGCCCCAGTTGGCCCGAGGTTCGGCTTGGGGGGCGGCTTCATAAGGCGGCAGGTTGATGAAGTCGACTGCCAGGTCGACGTTATCCACATAGAAGTACGATTGCTGCCACAGTTTCAACGACTATGACAGCGTGATGAAGGGGAAGGCGTTCTTCACCGACGTCCTGCCACAGTTTCATCGACTATGACAGCGTGATGAAGGGGAAGGCGTTCTTCACCGACGTCCGGCGCACGGCGACGAAAGCACCGCACTGGGCCGCCTTCTCCTTGGCGGAGGTGCCCAGCTTGGTGTAGAAGAAGGCTCCCCACAACTCGATGGTGGGGAGGATGCCGAGGTAGCCCTTGCACGCCGTGACGAAGGAGGATAGCAGCGTCACAGTGTTGGGTGTCAGATGATGCGGCTGGAGGTGGTAGAACTCCATGATGGAGCGGAAGAATCCACTGGCCGGCAGGCCGAAGCCGCAGAGGAAGTGCGAGCAGAAGACGACCCGCTCGTTTCCCTGCGGCACCGACGAGATTTCCTCCCACGGTGGCACCCGCACCTTGACAAAGGCCGCATTGGGCATCCGATGCGTGGCCCAGAGGAAGGCGAGGTGGTCCTCGATCACCACCAAGCCGTTCCAGTCCCCTCCCTTCTCGCGCGCCAAGGAGTCTGAGCGGGGCTGCGCGGGAAGCTTGGGGCGAAGAAGCTTGACGGCGGTGAGCTGCGGTGGCGCTACAGCGGGGCACGGAGACGCAGCAGCAACAGGGAAAGAAGAAGGAGAGAAAGGCGATGGGGAGGAAGGCGCGCATGCTCTGCCGCTCTCCCTCCTCCCCCTACTTATAGCCCCCAGGCTATGAAGCCGAGGGGGCGAGGCGTGGGATCGTGGGATTAACTGCGCCCACGACCCCATGACCCCGTGATTACTGCGCAAAGTTATTGCGCAGTAACTCTCCTTGGAATTGCAACCGCCCGCAGAGGGAGTCCGGGATCAAGGGGTCCTCGGACAGCCGGACTATATACTTTGGTCGGACTATTGGACTATGAAGATACAAGATTGAAGACTTTGTCCCGTATCCGGATGGGACTCTCCTTTGCGTGGAAGGCAAGCTTGGCAATTTGGATATGTAGATCTCCTTCTCTGTAACTGACTCTGTGTAACCCTAGCCCCCTCCGTTGTCTATATAAATCGGAGAGTTTAGTCTGTAGGAAAACAACAATCATAATCATAGGCTAGCTTCTAGGGTTTAGCCTCTATGATCTCATGGTAGATCAACTCTTGTAATACTCATATCATCAAGATCAATCAAGGAGGAAGTAGGCTATTACCTCCATCGAGAGGGCCCGAACCTGGGTAAAACATCGTGTCCCCTGCCTCCTGTTACCATTAGCCTTAGACGCACAGTTCGGGACCCCCTACCCGAGATCCACCGGTTTTGACACCGACATTGGTGCTTTCATTGAGAGTTCCACTATGCCATCCTGATAAGGCTTGATGGCTCGCCTTGTTGTCAAGGACAACATCACCTCTGGAGGAACCCTAGATATAGGCCAGACTCTCCAGCTGGGCGGCTTCATCATGGCCACCCGTTCGGCCGCCACGCCGATGATGACTTCTCAGGTCATCAAAAACAGCCTCCCCGTCAGCCCGGAATTCACTGAGCAGATGAATCCAATGGAGCTCTCCTCTCTGAACGAGCTCTTAGATCGCATCGCCGCCCTAGGAGTCGCCACGGACTATGATCGGATCGGGCTTAAAACCAACCAAAGGGAGATTAACTCTCCGCCGGTCACTCATCAGATAGCGGTGGTGGGGGGAACAAAACAGCAATTCTTCCCCTATCTTGAGGAGGAACTATGTCCGGATTTCCGAGCTCTCCGAGCCGAACACCCGTTTACGGGAGGACATGGCCCAGGCTCCGAACTTAGAATCGGGCAACGGGCCGCAAATATTGGGAAACATCCCGAGTCCGAGTTGTCAAGCTCAGGAGCTCCTTTGCCCCTGGGTCTCAGATCGGGTCAGGATTTGGACTTAAAGCTACCCACCCACCCAGACACAAGTGATCTTTTCCACATCAGACAAGAGCCCCAAGAGACAGTACATCACTTCTGGGCCAGATTCCTCCTTGCAATGAGCAAGGTCAAGGACTGTCGCGAGGAAGACGCGGTCTCATTCTTTTGCAAAAATTGCACGGACAAGGTAATTCTCAACGCTATAAGTCGTCGTGACATTGTGCACTTTGCCGACTTGGCGGCCATAGTACAGAAATACTGTGCGATGGAAAGCGCCTGGAAAACCCAAACAAAATTCTGGGATCCTCCGGCTCTAGCTAAACCCCTCGTCCGATCCAAAAGGGTGCGCTCTCGCAAGTCACCCAATCCAATTACAAAGAAGCCAAAGCCCTATACAGGGCGTGGAACCGTACTGGAGGGATGGCTCAACAGGCCATGCAAAATTCACAGCACACTAGGCATCATACCAACACACAGCCTTAGAGCATGTTGGATACTCCGGCAGGTGGCCAAGAGCGGCGAGGACCTCCTCATCAACAATACCATAGAACACCATCCCACCGAGAATAACAGTACAGTACTGTCAGCCTTCGAGACTTTCGCCTCAACAATAGTCGTAAGCGAGCACTCCGCAGCCTCGCCGAAGTCTGCCACGTCGCAGCAATAAATCTGTGGAACCATACGGCCATAACCTTCAATGCCAGTGACAAACCTCAATTCCGAACAGTCCAAGCACTAGCCGCTTTGGTCCTTAGCCCAATTGTGGACGACTTCTGGCTTACTAAAGTACTCATGGACGGCGGCAGCGGATTAAACCTCATCTATGAGGAAACTCTTAACAAAATGGAAATGGATAAAAGCCGCATTGAGCAAAGCAGCACGACCTTCAGAGGAATCATCCCTAGTCTGGAGGCACGATGCGCGGGAAAAATTACACTGGATGTGGTATTCGGCACGCCGGAGAACTATATGTCTGAAGAAATCACATTCCAAGTGGCCCCGTTTAAAAGTGGATACCACGCCCTTTTAGGGCGGGATGCATTCACAAGTTTCCAATCTATACCCCATTACGGGTACATGAAGCTTAAGATGCCTGGGGCCAATGGAATCATCACTCTAGCCAGTGATCCGGACATAGCACTCCGTGCCGAAAATAAAACCGCCGCACTAGCCCTGGAGGCATTATCCGAAGCCCTCGCGGCCGAAGAGTTAACTGCGCTGCATTCCATAGTTGACAGGGACGACATGATACTCGACAAACGACCCAAGTCCACCTCTTTTAAACCAGCAAACGAAATAGTCAAATTCCAGGTCCACCCAACGGACCCTACAAAAACAGCATCAATTGGGGCACAACTAAACCCCACAATAGACGCCGCACTACAAGAACTCTTGCGCGAGAATTGGGACATCTTCGCCTGGCATCCTTCAGACATGCCAGGTATCCCATGCAGGCTGGCCGAGCATAGCCTAAACATACTAAAGGGATACAAGCCAGTCAAGCAGACTCTCCGGCGCTTTTCAGAACCCAAGCGACAAGCCTTGGGAGAAGAGCTAGCCAAACTACACGAAGCCGGGTTCATTAGGGAAATAAAACATCCGGATTGGCTAGCAAACCTGGTGATGGTACCAAAGAAGGACAAATCCTGGCGCCTATGCGTCAATTTTAAGGACCTCAATAAGGCTTGCCCCAAGGATCCCTTCCCCCTTACCCGCATCGATCAAATCATCGACGCTACCGCAGGACACGACTCATTGTGTTTCCTCGACGCATACTCCGGATACCATCAAATCAAGATGGCGGAGTCCGACCAAGCCGCAACGGCATTTATCACTCCATACGGCCCCTTCTGTTTTACCACCATGCCTTTCGGGCTTAAAAACTCCGGTGCAACCTATCAATGCATAATTCAGACATGCCTGGAAACACAGATCAGCAAAACAGTGGAGGCATACGTAGACGATGTGGTCATCAAAACCAGACACGTCGAATCTTTAATAGACGACATGAGGCTTACGTTCGACAATCTCCGAACATATGACATCAAGCTCAACCCGGGAAAATGCGTTTTCGGCGTACTCGCCGGAAAGCTCTTGGGATTTATTGTTTCTAATAGAGGAATCAAAGCAAACCCGGCCAAAATCCGAGCTCTGACAAAGTTGGCTACCCCAACAGACCTCAAGCAAATCCAGAAATTAACTGGATGCATGGCCGCCTTAAGCTGCTTTATCTCCCGATTAGGAGAAAAGGCACTACCTCTTTATCGCCTTCTTCGATGCATCGAACACTTCGAGTGGACGGATGCGGCTATGGACGGACTGGAGGAAATAAAAGCCCTCTTGGCCACCAATCCAATCCTGGCCGCGCCAAATGTCGGCGAACCCATGCTATTATATATAGCCGCAACACACTAGGTTGTAAGTGCAGTGCTCATCGTCGAACGAGAGACAAATGGACATAAGTTCCCGCTCCAAAAGCCGGTATACTACGTATCCACTATCCTCACTCCATGCAAGTCACGGTATCCACATTATCAAAAGATAGCATACGCGGTCTTCATGGCATCCCGAAAACTACGACACTACATTCAAGAGTGTTCAATCACGATGGCCTCTGAAGTACCACTCAATGACATAATAAATAACCGCGATGCCACGGGCGGGATTGCTAAATGGGCTATTGAGCTCCTCCCGTTCGACATAACATACAAACCACGATGAGCCATTAAGTCGCAAGTACTGGCTGACTTCGTCACAAAATGGATTGAAGCCGAACTCCCTAAAGAGTACGGCGCGTACTCCAATTGGATCATCCACTTTGACGGCTCTAAGTTGCTGGCTGGTCTAGGGGCAGGCGTTGTCCTGACATCCCCAACCGGAGATACAGTCCAATATGTACTCCAAATACTACACACAGATTCCAACAATGCAGCCGAATATGAGGCCTTGTTGCATGGTCTTCGGATGGCAGTCTCCATGGGCATTAAATGCCTAGAAGTGCGTGGGGATTCAAATCTCGCAATATCTAAAATAAAAGGAGACTTTGACGCCAAGGACCCAAAAATGGCGGCCTACTGCAATGTTACCCTCAAAATGTCAGTTCCGTTCGAGGGGCTCGAATTCCACCGTGTGGTCTGAGAAAACACCCAAGCAGCGGATATCCTCGCCCGCATCAGTGCTAAGCGCGACCTGTCCCACCTAATATCTTTTTGGAAAGGCTGTTCAAGCCATCCGTGGTGTGGGAAGGGGATACCGGCAATACCATTCCAGATCCGAACACAACCCCAGATCCCGAACAATCTGACGTAATCGGAGGCTCCACCACCGAAATAACACCTTCGGCCCACGTAATTATGTCTGTCATCGCCCCGTGGACCGAACCCTTTTTAGCCTACTTAAATAGGCAAGAACTCCCTCAGGACCAAAATGAGGCATGTTGCATTGTGCGACGCTCTAAAGCCTACAAAGTCCACGAGGGAGAGCTTTATAAGAAAAGCACGATTGGAGTGCTCCAAGCGTGCATCTCCGAAGAAGAAGGGTGGCAGCCCTTGGCCGAAATTCATGCCGGACTCGGCGGCGACCATGCCGCAGCTCGGGCGCTCGTAAGAAAGGCCTTCCGTACAGGTTTCTGCTGGTCGACAGCCTGGGCAGAAGCAAAACCAGTTAAAACGACTGAGTTCGGACCAGTGATAGACTTCATATCCGAGGTCGTACACCGTTATGGTGTCCCTCATAGCATCATCACCGATAAAGTCTCAAACTTCACAGCCAACGAGGTAAAAACTTGGTGTGGCAAAATGGGCATAAAGCTCGATTATGCATCCGTCTACCACCCCCAAACAAACAGTCAAGTCAAACGAGCGAATGGTCTTATTATGAGTGGCATTAAACCCAAACTAGTGCGATCCTTGAAGGAATCAGATACGCACTGGGTAGAGGAGCTTGACTCCATACTATGGGGGCTGCGGACCATGCCAAATCGCACAACTGGATACACACCATTTTTATGGTGTACGACACAGAGGCAGTGCTTCCCTGCGATATCATCCATGACTCACCTCGAGTGCGCATGTACGAAGAGAGAGAAGCCGAGCTGGATCAGCAGGACATCTTAGATGCCCTTGAGGAGGAGCGTGATGTCGCAAAGGCCCGTTCTGCATTTTATCAACATCAGGTTCGAAGGTATCAAAGCAGAGAAGTACATGCCAAAACTTATAACATTGGCGAACTCGTCCTACGCCTACCGGAGAAGAAAAAGGACAAGCTCAATACCAAATGGGAGGGTCCCTTCATCATTGATAAAGTTCTTACCGGAGGAGCGTACTGTCTGCGTGATGCATCAGATAATCGACTCGAGCCGAACCCATGGAACGCGGCCAGACTCCGAAGGTTCTACGCCTAGTGCCGAACTCTGTGTTTGTCTCCTTACCTCTGTTTTCCGCTTTAAATTATATTTTGTCTCTCTGTCTCTCTCTCCTTTTTTATATATAGCCTTAAAAGCTTCAAGTAGGCTTTGACCGCACACTCCTGCCGCGCTATGCACGCTCAATATACCTGGGGGCTTCTTATACAGAAGCTTAATATAATTGTCTTATGGGCTTTATGCCCACCACATATGTGTCACTTCTCCATATGTGCCTTTTTTCACCACTATATGCATCGATATGACTTAAGTTTTGGCCAAGCTGGGTTGCCTGGCTCTTGTGTTTATGCCCTACGTTCCCGTTAATTTGGCTAGGGCATAAGGGGAGCACCTCTACGATTGTTACCGTCGGGTCAACCGGATGTGTACCTCAGACTGGGTGAAGCCGAAAGCTAGCATTATTAAGGGAATATTCGGTCGGTGAACAAAAGATGTCCTTTACTTATTACAAAGCATGCCCCCAGACGCTTATATACTGCGTCATTTTTTGCAGTTCGGACATGCACCTTAATGCACGCACACCCAGGAAAAGGAACCCTTAACGGAACTATTCTCCCTGGAAGATGTTTCTTACTACCCATGTAATATAACATAGCTAGTTGGGTACTTGTCTGTTCAAGCACTTATGACCCCTACGCCTGGTTTCCACGCGTGCCCCGGTTTTCATATAACTGAGCGGGTATTCGGATACACTCCGGACTGTCGGATCCATAGATTGAAGCAAAAAGGTCTGCCAAGAAAAATGATTTACAATCCGGCTAGGGACAAAATATGTCCTTCGAAGTACAAAGTGACTTAGACTGGCTAAATTCTTCTTCTATACCATCCAACAGGCTGTCTAGCCTACAATCCTGTTGGGAATACTTAGCGGCTAATGCTACCTGGTCATATACTAGACTTACAGGGATCACTTTCCCATCTGACCCTACAGTTCCGACCTCGGCCATGTGGTTCGGGTCAGCCTTGGTGTATCGTGTCTTCACCGTAGCCCAGGCTTCCCTCGCACCTTGTCGGCAGGCCGATATCTTCCATAGTCGGAAGCGTCGTTGCGCTCCCTTGAGCATCTCCACAAACTCCCCCATGCCTCCTGGCAGGGAGGCGGATGGCCACAAGGCCTGGGCAATGCCATGCATCACCTGCCGAACTTGCTTGTGCAGTTGTGAGAGCTCCTACAGAAGATCGCCTACAGATCCGGGCATCTCCTCTTCGGGACGACTTGTCAACATACCTACAGATATACTTCTGTTAGCCCGCTTCTTCGCCAAACTTTATAGTGGTTTGTTAGAGCACTTACTAAAAATGCCGCGTCGAAGCCTCTTATTCTCCTTCACGGAGTCAACAAGTTGGGCCCGAACATCCTTTAATTTGACGTCGAGTCGGATGTTCGCGTCCTGGAGATTATTTTTCTCCCGTATAACCTTTGTAAGCACACGCTCGCCAGCCTTCAGCTATCGTTGAGCATGTTGCTCATCTTCTGGTGCGATCTCCGGATTGCCTCCGGGGTTGTCTGCAAAATCTATTGTTAGATTCGCATTCATGCCGAATACTAACTGGTACATGCCATCATATTATTTTTGATCAAAACAAGTATTACCAGATGGGGCCTTCACGGACTCCTCCATTCCGGCAATTGCGGCCCGCAGTTGGGCTTTGCACTCCTCCAGCTCGTTAGACAGCTGGGTATTCTTCTATGTCAGAACCTATGCACACGAGGATCCTTAAATCAATTGTGCCAACTGTTTTAAGTCTTAGGGGCTACTGATATACATACTTATCAAATTTTCTTACCCGTATATCCTTTACGTACTGGTCCGTGGCTCTGGCGAGGCCATCTTGGGCATCCCGGATGTACGCTTCCCCTGTGTTGAAGGCATTGAACGCCTCTTCAGAGAAATTAGGGTCGCGTAGTGTGGCCCGTCGGCGCCTATGATTCATGGCGCTCTCCACTTCGGAGTTTGTAGCGGAGAATCTATCTGCATCCTCTGTAGGAGGATCGTCCGATGTTGTCCCTGCATTGACCTCCGCCCTTGAGTCCGGCCTCGCAGTCCAGCTGGTGGAGGCATGGTCGGCAGGCTCTCCGAATATAGTCCGGCGAGTGCTTTTTCTACCAGGAAACAACGGACATTGTTATATTTTAACAATGATAATTACGTGGCAGGTTTTTATACATACCTTTGCAACGGCGTCTCGGTCCTGACCACCTTCGTTTTAAGCCTACCCGGCTTCGGTGCCCCTTGTTGACGAGTCACCGCGGGTTCGGCATGGCGTCCCGATGGCCTTCCCTGTAAAACGCAATACATGTGCGGTGGGTAAGGCGCAAAGAGGGATTCCTTTTTGGAAGTTGGGACTCCGGTCTTACTTACATGTGATACAGGGAGTAGGCCAGGATAACCAGCTATGATGGCCACCAACGCACCATCACAGCTTAACTGATAAAATGTCTTGTCGACGAGCTCCACAAATGTGTCCGGATCTTCTTGGAGTCCGGGGTCGAGGGCCCGGTTGGGGTCCTCTGGCTGTGGAGACGGGCTGTGTACCTCCCTCATAGCTCTTCGCAGTTCCTGCTACGAATTGACAAGGTAAACATTTGTGCTAATAAATGCGGGAAAGACTGAAATAAAAGGTGGCAGCTCACCCAGCTTGGGGGGTTGTACATGGAGAATCCATCCCGTGGCTTGATACGGGTGAACTCCTCTTCTTCTCCTTTGTACAAATCGGACAATATTTTCGTCAGGGCGGCGGTGGAGTCCGGGCCTTTACGGCCGCAGCGAGTGGCGTCGTCTTCTCCAATCTAGTGACACATGGGTTTCCCCCGATATTGAAGTGGCTGCACTCCCCGCATTATACATATGGACATAACCTCAATTATTGTCACTCCTGATTTGGCCAGTGTCTTTATCCTGTCCAACAGAAAAAGGATCTCTCTGTTATCTTCCTCCTGGGGGCTCTGGGGGTGCGAGCTGTGGCGTTTCTTCAACGGGGAATTTACAAACTCGGGAAGGCCCTTCCGAATAGGGTCCAAAAGAGGGACGTCCTCCATGTAGAACCACTCCGAAGGCCAGTCTTTGGATGTCTTCTTCGGGGTACCGGACAGGTATCCGGTCCCGGCGATGCGCCATATTTCGGCTCCGCCCACTTGATATACCGACCCCTCCTGAGTGCGGGGTATGAGGCAGAATAGCCTCTTCCACAGCTCGAAATGAGCTTCGTAACCCAGAAATAGCTCGAAAAGGCGATGTAGCCTGCGATATGCAGTATGGAGACTGGGGTAAAGTTATGCAGCTGGAGGACGTAGAACTCCAGGAGCCCACGGAGGAAGGGATGGATTGGAAATCCGAGTCCCCTCAGCAAATAGGGGACAAAGCATACCCGCTCCCCCTTGGATGGATTTGGAGAACTCTCCGCTTGCTCCCCGCCATTATAAGTGGCTAGTCCAGCTCGGACGGGGACCATGTACGCGGGCGGGAGAAACCCCTTGGTCTGCAACTCTACTAGTCGGCTGTGGGGGACAGAACATTTCTCCCAATCGCCTGGCCTAGTGCTACGGGAGCGACAAGAGGAGCTGCGACGGCTGGACATGATGGGATGGCTTCTTCCGGGCGCGCTCTGATGAATACTCGCTAGGGGGAGAATGGTGTGATTTGGATCTGAGGATCCCCGTCTCTTTAAATAGATGATTTACTTGCATGGTCAGGGTGGCAAATGAAAAAATGCCCCGACTTCTCGCATCCGCTCGACACGTGGAGATAGCCATTATTAAAGCACAGAAGCCGAGGAGTGCAACATTGATGGGAAGCCGGACACTGCTCGCTACAGTAGGTACTCTGGAAAATTTGGAGAAGCACCCGCCTTGCAATGCCGAAGACAATCTGTGCGTCGGACTCATCGTCCTTGAAGCCTGGTTCGGGGGCTACTGAGGGAGTCCGGGATTAAGGGGTCCTCGGACAGCCGGACTATATACTTTGGCCGGACTGTTGGACTATGAAGATACAAGATTGAAGACTTCGTCCCGTATCCGGATGGGACTCTCCTTTGCGTGGAAGGCAAGCTTGGCAATTCGGATATGTAGATCTCCTTCTCTGTAACCAACTCTGTGTAACCCTAGCCCCCTCCGGTGTCTATATAAACCGGAAGGTTTAGTCCGTAGGAAAACAACAATCATAATCATAGGCTAGCTTCTAGGGTTTAGCCTCTACGATCTCGTGGTAGATCAACTCTTGTAATACTCATATCATCAAGATCAATCAAGCAGGAAGTAGGGTATTACCTCCATCGAGAGGGCCCGAACCTGGGTAAAACATCGTGTCCCCTGCCTCCTATTACCATTAGCATTGGACGTACAGTTCGGGACCCCCTACCCAAGATCCGCCAGTTTTGATACCGACACCCGCCTCGGCCGCAGCAGATCCGCCCGCACGCCAAGGCCCGGTGGTGGCGGGCCTGGCCCGCTATCATGTCCCATCGATAGCGTGGGTTGGCAGGCTGGCCGAGCTGATGATCACCGCGTGGCGTACGTGCGGCGGGCGGTAGGCCTAGAGGCTTAGCAAGCATGCCACATGTTTCCCGCCTTGGCATTTCGAAATCATCAAACAAGCCCGCCTGATTGGTTCGGCTCCCGGTAGTCGGCGCGCCAGGAGGCGGACCGAGTGTTCGGCCAGAGCACAGCAGAGAAGGAAACTGCTGAGGCTTTTCGGCTTGTCAGCCGCGACGCCTCACCAGCTTCGGGGACTACTGTCGGAGTAATGGGCCACGGGTAGGGTAACCCGACTCCCTGAATCTTTCAAAGCTTTGAGCCGGCTGCGCCCCACGAGACTCTAGAATGAAGCGCCGCCTTCTAGTGGCCGGCTGGCTCAACGACCGGCTGCCAGAAGACGGCCAAGTACCAGCAGACGGCACCAAGACGGGCCGACTCCTAGCAGGCGGCCCCCGGCGCCCTCATAGTCTGCGCCCCTCATCAAGAGGACATGACAGGGTGAAGCTACAGTGTAGCCCATCACCCTTGAATCCCGGGCTTGGCATGGCCACAGTGCCCCATACAGGCGGAGATCTTTGTACGACGCGGCACTATTGCCACTCCACCCTTGACGTCACCCCTGTCAGGCAGGGCCTGCTCCCACGATGGCATGTCGGTACGGCTTGCCAGCGGCGGGCCCTACCAGGCAGCGAGGGCCCGGAGGGCAGCCTAGCCTGGCCAGTCAGATCCAAGGGGATTCGGCTCCTGGCGGGTAGCCGGATCCTTCCTCGAAGCCCGTGTGCCATTAACCAGATTAGACACGGCGAGGCTATAGTGAACTCCCACCAGGCGGCGGGACTGTAGCCATGCCCACCCCCGACCAAGCACGCGTCGTTAACATTACGGCTATAGTGACCAGACACCAACCAAACCCGTCAGCAGCGGAGGCGGCCTGTCGGCTTCGTACAAGACTAGACGGTGGGCCCCAGCAGCCAGCAGAGAAGCCAGCGCCCAAAGACACTGACAGCCGGGTCCTACACCTGGCCAAGTTACCATTGTACCCCTGGGGGCTAGGTCTATATAAACCCCCCAGGGCACCCATGCAAGGGGGTTCCCAACCTGTTAGAACTAGACTCATACATAGAGGGAGAAGAGAGCAAGCCCTGCCTTCTTCTACCTCTAGCATACAACTCAAGGAGCACCCTTGTACTCACTAGTGCCTTAGTGAACATGCGGAGACCCCGCAGAGCAGGACTAGGGGTGTTATGTCCTAGGAGAGCCCCGAACCTTGGTAAAGTGCGTCGACGTTCATGTCTACGCCTCATCCTGCTTCCAGGCATCGGCTGTCGGTGTCATTACCGGCGGATCTCGGGTAGGGGGTCCCGATCTGTGCGCCTAAGGATAATGGTAACAGGAGGCAAGGGAAACGATGTTTTACCCAGGTTCAGGCCCTCTCGATGGAGGTAAAACCCTACTTCCTGCTTGATTGATCTTGATGATATGATTATTGCAAGAGTTAATCTACCACGAGATCGTATAGGCTAAACCCTAGAAGCTAGCATATGATGATTATGATTGTCCCTATACGGACCAAACCCTCCGGTTTATATAGACACCGGAGGGGGCTAGGGTTTACACAGAGTTGGTTACAAAGAAGGAGATCTAATATCCGGATCACCAGGCTTGACTTTCTACGTAAAGGAGAGTCCCATCCGGACACGGGACGAAGTCTTGAGTCTTGTATCTTCACGGTCCAACAGTCCGACCAAAGTATATAGTCCGGCTGTCCGGATACCCCCTAATCCAGGACTCCCTCAGTAGCCCCTGAACCAGGCTTCAATGACGATGAGTCCGGTTCGCAGTTTGTCTTCGACAGTGCAAGGCGGGTTCCATCTCCGAATACTCCAAAGTTCCTGTTGTAATGAACAGTGTCTGGCTTCCCATTAATGTTGTACTCCTCGGCTTCCCTGCTTCAATAATGGCCATCTCCACGTGTCGAGCGAATACGAGGAGCCGGGGCATCTTTGCATTTGCCACCTCGACCCCGTAGGCAAACCGTCTTTTGAAGGGACGGGGATCCTCAGATCCAAACCTCACCTTCTTCCCTTGAGCAAGCATCCAACAGAGTGCTCCGAAAAAATCCATTCCAACATGGCCGGTCACCGCAGCTCTTCTTCTCGTTTCCTTCGCTCTAAGCTAGGTGACTGGGAAGAGTGTTCAGTTCCTCAAAGCCGTTTGATAGAGTTCCAGACCCAAGGGTTTCTTCCACCGGCGTTCACGGTCCCCGTCCGAGCTAGACTAGCCACCTATAATGGCGGGGAGCAAGCGGAGAGATCTCCTAATCCATCCCCGGGGGAGCGAATATGCCTCATCCCGCATCTGCTAAGAGGCGTTAGGTTTCCAATCCACCCATTCCTTCACGGGCTCCTGGAGTTCTACGGCCTCCAGTTGCACGACTTCACCCCTGCCTCCGTGCTGCACCTCGCAGGATACGTCGCCCTTTGTGAATTATTTCTGGGCTTTGAGGCTCACTTCGGGTTATGGAAGAAGTTGTTCTGCCTCGTCCCTCGCAACCAGGGGGAATCCATATGTCAAGTGGGCGGAGCCGAAATATGGCGCGTCGCCGAGACCGGATACCTGTCCGGCACTCCCAAGAAGGCATCTGCGAACTGGCCCTCGGAGTGGTTTTATGTTGATGATGTTTCCCTTCCGGATCCAATCCAGAAGGGCCTCCCTGAGTTCAATAACGCTCCTCCAAAGGCACGCCGAAGTTCGCGCCCTCAGGGCCCCCAAGAGGAGGATACCAGAGAAGTACACTTCCTGATGAGTAGGATAAAGATACTTGCCAAGTCAGGGCTGACAATAGTTGAGATTATAGCAATATGCATAATGCGGGGGTGCAGCCACTTCAATATCGGGGGAAGCCCATGTGGCACTACAATGGGGAAGATGACACCACCCGCTGTGGTCGTAAAGGTCCGGACTCCGCCACTGCTCTGACGAGAATATTGTTCGATTTGTACAAAGGAGAAGAAGAAGAATTCCTTCATATTAAACCGCGGGATGGATTTTCCATGTACAACCCCCCAAGCTGGGTAAGTTGTCACTCTTTCCCCCATTCTATTCTGGCGTCCTTCAATCATTTACCTCGATATTTCTGAGCAGGAACTGAGGAGGGCGGTGGAAGGATTCAACAGCCCCTCCCCGCAGCCAGAGGACCCCTGAAGGGCCTTTGATCCAGGACTTAAAGAAGATCCAGATATATCTGTGGAGCTTGTCAATGGGACATTTTACCAGGCCAGCTGTGACGGTGCCTTGGTGGCTATAATCGCCGACTATCCCGGACTACTACCTGCGTCGCGTGTAAGCAAAGCCGAAACCTTACCCTCTGAAGAGGGCCCATTTCCTATACCATGCCTTACGCATAAAATATTGTATTTTTATAGAGACGACCATCGGAACATGGCTTCGAGCCCCTGGGGGCTCATCGGCAAAGGGCGACCGGGTCAGGCAGGCTCAAGAGGAAGGCGGTTAGGGCCGAAACGCCGTTACAGAGGTACGGTAAAAACCTGTTCTATGATTATTGTGCTTGAAATGTAACAGCGTTCTTCATGTTCTGGCAGAAAGAGGAGCTGCCGGACTATATCCGGAGATCCCGCCGATCACGCTTCCAGAACCGACTTCGGGAGAGGAGGCCTATGCGGGGCCGATGTCGAATTGTCCTCTGATAGAGGATGCGTATATGCTCTCCGCCACAAATTCCAAAGTGGAGAGTGCCATGAATCACCGACGCCGACGGGCCATACTCCACAATAGCATCTTTTCCGAAGAGGCATTTAATGCTTTCAATTTGGGAGACGCGTACATCCGAGCTGCTCAAGGCGGACTCGCTCGAGCGACGGACCAGTATGCAAAAGATATACGGGTAAGGAAATTTGACAAGCATGTATAGCAGTAGCCCCTGAGACTTGAAATGGTTGAAACAACTGATTTAAGGATCATTTAATGCATAGGTCCTTGTAGAGAAGAATACCCAATTGCCTCAAGAGCTGGAGGAGTGCAAGACCCAGTTGAGGGCCGCGGTTGCCAAACTAGAGGATACTCAAAAGGCCTCACCTGGTAACATTCGTCTTTAATAATGAAATTTTATGGAAATGTACCAGTTAGCAATTGGCTTGCTTCATAAGTCTAACAAAAAATTCTGCAGACAATCTCGAGACGAATCCAGAAATTGTAAGAGATAGCGAGTCGTATCTCCAAAGACAGCTGAAGGCTGGCGAGCGTGTGCTTACGCAGGTTAGGCAGGAGAAAAACAATCTCCAAGACGCCAATGTCCGGTTGGGCGTCGAATTATCAGATGTTCGAGCTCAGCTGGCGGACTCCGTGAACAGAAGGCTTCGTCGCGGCATGTATGGTAAGTGCCTGAGCGAACTGCAGTACAGTTCGACGAGGAAGCATATTAAAAAGGTTTATAACTGTAGGTATGTTGACGGGCCGTCCTGAAGAGGATATGCCCGCGTCCGCAGGTGATTTACTGCAAGACCTCTCACAGTTGCACAAGCGAGCTCGGCAGGTGATGCTGGGTATTGCCTAGGCCTTGTGGCCATCCATTTCCCTGCCAAGAGGCATGGGGAGCTCGTGGATATGCTCCAAGGAGCATGGCGGTGCTTCCAATTGTGGAAGATGTCAGCCTGCCCACAAGGTGCAAGGGAAGCCTGGGCCATGGTGAAGACGCGCTACACCAAGCTTGACCCGAACCATATGGCCAAAGTCGGACCGGCGGGGCCAGATGGGCAAGAAATTCCCGTGAGTCTGGTGTATGACCAGGTAGCGTTAGCCGTAAAGTATCCCCAACAGGATTGCAAGCTAGATAGCCTGTTGGATGGTATAGAGGAAGAATATAGCCAGTCTAAGTGACTATGTAATTCAATGGACATATGTAGTCCCTAGCCGGATTAAAAATCTTTTGTCATGGCAGACCTTTTCGCTTCAGCCCCCGGATACGACAGTCTGGGGTGTATCCGAATACCCGCTCAGTTATGCAAAACCGGGGTATGTGTGGAAACCAGGCGTAGGGGTCATAAGTGCTTGAACAGACAAGTATCCAACTAGTTATGTTATATTACATGGGTAGTAAGAAATATCTTCCAGGGAGAATAGTTCCGTTAGGGGTTCCTTTCCCTGGGTACGCATGCATCAATGTGCATATCCGAACTGCAAACAAAAACGCAGGATACAAGACATCTGGGGATTCATGTTGTAATAAACAAAAGAAACATCTTTTGTTCACCGACCGAATATTCCCTTAAGAACGCTAGCTTTCGACTTCACCCAGTCTGAGGTACACATCCGGCTGAACCGGCAGTAACAATCACAGAGGTGCTCCCCTTATGCCCTAGCCGAATTAACGGGAACGTAGGTCATAAACACAAGAGCCAGGCAACCCAGCATGGCCACATCTTAAGTCATATCGATGCATATAATGGTGAAGAAAAGGCATATATGGAAAAAGAACGCATATGTGATAGGCAAGAAGCCATGAAAGTAATTATATTTAGCTTCCGCATAGGAAGCCCCCAGGTATGGTTTACACACATAGTGCGGCCGGAGTGATCCGAGCATCCGCACTGTATTGAGTACTTTGTGTGAAGAAGGGAAAAAGGGTGAGAAGGAAAAAAAAGGGGGGAGGAGCATAATTAAAAGAGCGGGGGTAAGGATACGAACACTGGGTTCGGGACTAGGCGTAGAATCTCCAGAGTCTGGCTGCGTTCCATGGGTTCGGCTCGAGTCTGCTATCGGATGTATTACGCAGGTGGTACGATCCTCCGGCGAGAACTTTATCAATAATGAAGGGGCCCTCCCACTTAGGTTTGAGCTTGTCCTTCTTCTTCTCCGGTAGGCGTAGAATAAGTTCGCCAATATTATAAATTTTGGCCTGTACTTCTCTGCTTTGATATCGTCGAGCCTGCTGCTGATAGAATGCAGAATAGGCTTTTGCAATGTCGCGCTGCTCCTCCAGGGCGTCTAAGTTGTCCTGCCGATCTAACTCAGCTTCCTTCTCTTCGTACATGCGCACGCGAGGCGAGTCGTGGATTATGTCGCAAGGTAGTACTGCTTCTGTGCCGTACACCATAAAAATGGTGTGTATCCGGTGGTGCGATTTGGCCTGGTCCGCAGCCCCAGTCTGGTCGAGCTCCTCGACCCAGTGCGTGTCCGATTCTGTCAAGGACTGCACTAGCCTGGGTTTGATGCCGCTCATGATGAGACCGTTTGCACGTTCGACCTGGCCGTTTGTTTGGGGATGGTAGACGGAGGCGTAATCGATCTTAATGCCCATGTTGCCGCACCAAGTTTTCACTTCATCGGCTGTGAAGTTTGAGCCATCATCAGTGATGATGTTGTGGGGGACGCTGTACCGGTGTACAACCCCTGATATGAAGTCTATCACTGGTCCGGATTCGGCTGTTTTAACTGGTTTGGCTTCTATCCATTTGGTGAACTTGTCCACCATGACCAATAAGTATTTTTTTTTCTTATGGCTTCCCCCTTTAAGGGGTCCGACCATATCTAGCCCCCAGACCGCGAAGGGCCAAGTAATGGGGATTGTTTGGAGAGCGGTAGGGGGAATATGGCTCTGATTGGCGAAGAGCTGGCAACCGACGCAATGTTGGACAAGGTCCTGTGCATCCGCTCGGGCTGTCGGCCAATAAAAGCTTGTACGGAAGGCCTTGCTGACAAGTGCCCGAGCCGCAGCGTGATGCCCGCCGAGTCCGTCATGGATTTCAGCCAAGAGCTGCCGCCCTTCCTCTTTGGAGATGCATCTTTGGAGCACTCCAGTCGCACTTTTGTTATAGAGTTCCCCCTCATGGACTTTGTAGGCCTTGGAGCGCCGCACGATACAACATGCTTCATTTTGGTCCTCGGGGAGCTCCTGCCTATTTAGGTAGGCCAAGAAAGGCTCGGTCCATGAGGTGACTATAGCCATGATTTCGTGGGCCGAAGGTGTTATTTCGGTGGCGGAGCCTCTGATTACGTCAGATGTTTCAGAATCTGGGGTTGTATTCGGATCCGGGCTAGTGCTGCCGTACTCCCCTTCCCATACCACGGATGGTTTGAACAGCTTTTCCAGGAATATGTTAGGTGGGACAGGGTCGCGTTTAGCACCGATGCGGGCGAGGATATCCGCCGCTTGATTGTTTTCTCGAGCCACATGGTGGAATTCGAGCCCCTCGAACCGAGCTGACATTTTGAGGACGGCATTACAGTAGGCCGCCATTTTCGGATCCTTGGCATCAAAATCTCCCTTTATTTGTGATAATGCGAGGTTTGAATCCCCAAGCACCTCCAAACATTGAATGCCCATAAAGACTACCATCCAAAGACCATGCAACAGAACCTCGTACTCGGCTGCGTTGTTGGATTCTGTGTATAATATTGGGAGTACGTATTGGACCGTGTCCCCGGTGGGGGAAGTCAGGACTACACCTGCTCCCAATCCAGCCAGCATTTTAGAGCCATCGAAGTGCATGATCCAATTAGAGTACGCGCCATACTCTTTAGGGAGTTCGGCTTCTGTCCATTCGGCGACAAAGTCAGCCAATACTTGCGACTTAATGGCCCGCCGTGGTTTGTATGTTATGTCGAACGGAAGGAGCTCGATGGCCCATTTAAAAATCCGTCCCGTAGCGTCGCGGTTGTTTATTATGTCGTTGAGTGGTACTTTGGAGGCCACCGTGATTGAACACTCCTGGAAGTAGTGTCGTAGCTTCCGGGATGCCATGAAGACCGCGTATGCTATATTTTGATAGTGTGGGTATCGGGATTTGAAGGAAATATGCCCTAGAGGCAATAATAAAGTTATTATTTATTTCCTCATATCATGATAAATGTTTATTATTCATGCTAGAATTGTATTAACCGGAAACATGATACATGTGTGAATACATAGACAAACTTAATGTCACTAGTATGCCTCTACTTGACTAGCTCATTAATCAAATATGGTTATGTTTCCTAACCATAGACATGAGTTGTCATTTGATTAACAGGATCACATCATTAGGAGAATGATGTGATTGACTTGACCCATTCCGTTAGCTTAGCACTTGATCGTTTAGTATGTTGCTATTGCTTCCTTCATGACTTATACATGTTCCTATAACTATGAGATTATGCAACTCCCGTTTACCGGAGGAACACTTTGTGTGCTACCAAATGTCACAACGTAACTGGGTGATTATAAAGGAGCTCTACAGGTGTCTCCGGAGGTACATGTTGGGTTGGCATATTTCGAGATTAGGATTTGTCACTTCGATTGTCGGAGAGGTATCTCTGGGCCCTCTCGGTAATGCACATCACTATATGCCTTGCAAGAAATGTAACTAACGAGTTGGTTACGGAATGATGCATTACGTAACGACTAAAGAGACTTGCCGGTAACGAGATTGAACTATGTATTGAGATACCGACAATCGAATCTCGGGCAAGTAACATACCGATGACAAAGGGAACAACGTATGTTGTTATGCGGTTTGACCGATAAAGATCTTCGTAGAATATGTAGGAGCCAATATGGGCATCCAGGTTCCGCTATTGTTTATTGACCAGAGAGATGTCTCGGTCATGTCTACATAGTTCTCGAACCCGTAGGGTCCGCACGCTTAACGTTCGTTGATGATATATTATTATATGAGTTATGTATGTTGGTAACCGAATGTTGTTCGGGGTCCCGAATGAGATCACAAACATGACGAGGAACTCCAGAATGGTCCGAATATGAAGTTTAATATATGGGATAATGTTGTTTGGTCTCTGGAAGGGTTCCGGAATTCACTGGAAGGGGTTCTGGATGTTTCAGAAATGTTTGGGTACGAGAACACGTTATTTGGGCCAAAGGGGAAAGCCCACATGGTTTTTGGAAAGCGCAAAAGGATATTTTATGGAGTCGAGGGCCGACACGTGGTCCTTGGCGTGCAGGTCCAGACGCCAGAACCGGCGTCAGCCTCGAGTCCGAAAAGGACTCTTGCTTTTCGGGTGAAACCGACTTTGTGGAGGCTTTTACTCCAAGTTTCGACCCCAAGGCTCAACATATAAATAGAGGGGCAGGGCTAGCACCAAAGACACATCAAGAAACTCCAAGCCGTGTGCCGGCAACCCCGTCCCCTCTAGTTTATCCTCCGTCATAGTTTCCGTAGTGCTTAGGCGAAGCCCTGCGGAGATTGTTCTTCACCAACAACGTCACCACGCCGTCGTGCTGCCGGAACTCATCTACTACTTCGCCCGTCTTGCTGGATCGAGAAGGCGAGGACGTCATCGAGCTGAACGTGTGCAGAACTCGGAGGTGTCGTGCGTTCGGTACTTGGATCGGTCGGATCGTGAAGACGTACGACTACATCAACCGCGTTGATAGCAATCTTCAAGGGTATGAAGATACACTCCCCCTCTCGTTGATATGCATCACCATGATCTTGCGGGTGTGTGCGATTTTTTTTGAAATTACTACGTTACCCAACAGTGGCATCCGAGCCTATTTTTATGCTTGGATTTTATATGCACGAGTAGAACACAAGTGAGTTGTGGGCGATACAAGTCATACTGCTTACCAGCATGTCATACTTTGGTTCGGCGGTATTGTTGGATGAAGCGGCCTGGACCGATATTACACGTACGCTTACGCGAGACTGGTTCTACCAACGTGCTTTGCACACAGGTGGCTGGCGGGTGTCAGTTTCTCCAACTTTAGTTGAACCGAGTGTGGCTACGCCCGGTCCTTGCGAAGGTTAAAACAGCACTACTTGACGAACTATCGTTGTGGTTTTGATGCGTAGGTAAGAACGGTTCTCGCTCAGCCCGTAGCAGCCACGTAAAATTTGCAACAACAAAGTAGAGGACGTCTAACTTGTTTTGCAGTGCATGTTGTGATGTGATATGGTCAATACATGATGCTATATTTTATTGTATGAGATGATCATGTTTTGTAACTGAGTTATCGGCAACTGGCAGGGGCCATATGGTTGTCGCTTTTTTGTATGAAATGCAAGCGCCCTGTAATTGCTTTATTTTATCACTAAGCGGTAGCAATAGTCATAGAAGCAATAGATGGTGAAATGACAACGATGCTATGATGGAGATCAAGGTGTCGCGGCGGTGATGATGGTGATCACGACGGTGCTTCAGAGATGGAGATCACAAGCACAAGATGATGATGGCCATATCATATCACTTATATTGATTGCATGTGATGTTTATCCTTTATGCATCTTATTTTGCTTTGATTGACGGT
This sequence comes from Aegilops speltoides, assembly GCA_021437245.1. Lineage (NCBI taxonomy): Eukaryota > Viridiplantae > Streptophyta > Magnoliopsida > Poales > Poaceae > Aegilops > Aegilops speltoides. The sequence goes on from CM038146.1 coordinate 143,983,819, forward strand.
AGCATTATAAGATGATCTCTCACTAATTATCAAGAAGTGTTCTCCCTAAGTATGCACCGTTGCGAAAGTTCTTCGTGCTGAGACACCACGTGATGATCGGGTGTGATAGGCTCTACGTTCAAATACAACGGGTGCAAAACAGTTGCACACGCGGAATACTCAGGTTAAACTTGAGGAGCCTAGCATATACAGATCTGGCCTCGGAACACGGAGACCGAAAGGTCGAGCGTGAATCATATAGTAGATATGATCAACATAGTGATGTTCACCATTGAAAACTACTCCATCTCACGTGATGATTGGACATGGTTTAGTTGATTTGGATCACGTGATCACTTAGATGACTAGAGGGATGTCTATCTAAGTGGGAGTTCATAAGTAATATGATTAATTGAACTTAAATTTATCATGAACTTAGTCCTGGTGGTATTTTGCAAATTATGTTGTAGATCAATAGCTTGCGTTGTTGCTTTCATATGTTTATTTCGATATGTTCCTAGAGAAAATTGTGTTTAAAGATGTTAGTAGCAATGATGCGGATTGGTTACGTGATCCGAGGTTTATCCTCATTCTTTGACGTAAGAATTATGTCCTTGATGCACCGCTAGGTGATGACCTATTGCAGGAGCGAATATGAGCGTTATGAGCGTTTGGCTAGCTAAATATGATGACTACTTGATAGTTTAGTGCACCATGCTTAACGGCTTAGAATCGGGACTTCAAAGATGTTTTGAACGTCATGGACCATATGAGATGTTCCAGGAATTGAAGTTAATATTTCAAGCAAATACCCGAGTTGAGAGATATGAAGTCTCCAATAAGTTCTATAGCTAAAAGATGGAGGAGAATCGCTCAACTAGTGAGCATGTGCTCAGATTGTCTGGGTACTCCAATCGCTTGAATCAAGTGGGAGTTAATCTTCCAGATAAGATAGTGATTGACAGAGTTCTCTATTCACCATCACCACGTTACTAGAACTTCGTGATGAACTATAGTATGCAAGGGATGACGAAAACGATTCCCGAGCTCTTTGTGATGTCGAAATCGACAAAGGTAGAAATCAAGAAAGAGAATCAAGTGTTGATGATTGACAAGAACACTAGTTTCAAGAAAAGGGCAAAGGGAAAGAAAGGGAACTTCAAGTAGAATGACTAGCAAGTTGTCACTCCCGCGAAGAAGCCCAAAGCTAGACCAAAGCCTGAAACTGAGTGCTTACACTGCAGAGGAAATGGTCACTGGAAGCGGAAATGCCCTGAATATTTGGTGGATAAGAAGGATGGCAAAGTGAACACGGGTATATTTGATATACAGGTCATTAATGTGTACCTTACTAGTGTTTATAGTAGCCCCTGAGTATTTGATACTTGCTCAGTTGCTAAAAATTAGTAACTCAAAACAGGAGTTACAGAATAAACAGAGACTAGTTGAGGGTGAAGTGACGATGTGTGTTGGAAGTGGTTCCAAGATTGATATGATCATCATCACACACCCCTATGCTTTCGGGATTAGTGTTAAACCTAAATAAATGTTATTTGGCGTTTGCGTTGAGCATGAATATGATTTGATCATGTTTATTGCGATACGGTTATTCATTTAAAGTTAGAGAATAATTGTTATTCCGTTTACATGAATAAGACCTTCGATGGTCATACACCCAATGAAAATAGTTTGTTGTATCTCGATTGTAGTGATACACATATTCATAATATTGATGCCAAAAGATGCAAAGTTAATAATGATAGTGCAACTTATTTGTGGCACTGCCGTTTGGGTCATATCGGTGTAAAATGCATGAAGAAACTCCATAAAGATGGATTTTCGGAATCACTTGGTTATGAATCATTTGATGCTTGCGAGTCGTGCCTTTTGGGCAAGATGACTAAAACTCCGTTCTCCAGAACAATGGAACGAGCTACTGACTTGTTGGAAATAATACATACTGATGTATGCAGACCAATGAGTATTAAGGCTCGTGGCGGGTATCGTTATTTTCTGACCTTCACAGATAATTTGAGAAGATATGGGTATATCTACTTGATGAAACATAAGTCTGAAACAGTTGAAAGGTTCAAAGAATTTCAGAGTGAAGTGGAAAATCATCGTAACAAGAAAATAAAGTTTCTATGATCTGATCGTGGAGATGAATATTTGAGTTATGAGTTTGGCCTTCAGTTAAAATAATGTGGAATAGTTTCACAAACTCATGCCACCTGGAACACCACAGCATAACGGTGTGTCCGAACGTCATAACCGCACTTTATTTGATATGGTGCGATCAATGATGTCTCTTACCGATTTACCAATATCGTTTTGGGGTTATGCATTAGAGATAGGTGCATTCACATTTAAATAGGGCACCATCTAAATCCGTTGAGACGACACCATATGAACTATGGTTTAGCAGTAAACCTGAGCTGTCATTTCTTAAAATTTGGAGTTGCGGTGCTTATGTGAAAAAGGTTTCAACCTGATAAGCTCGAACCCAAATCGGAGAAGTGCGTCTTCATAGAATACCCAAAGGAAACTGTTGGGTACACCTTCTATCATAGATCCGAAGGCAAAACATTCGTTGCTAAGAATGGATCCTTTCTAGAGAAGGAGTTTCTCTTGAAAGAAGTAAGTGGGAGGAAAGTAGAGCTTGATAAGGTAATTTGTACCTTCTCCCAAATTTGAAAGTAGTTCATCACATAAATCAGTTCCAGTGATTCCCACACCAATTAGTGAGGAAGCTAATGATGATGATCATGAAACTTCAGATTAAGTTACTACAAAACCTCGTAGGTCTTCCAAAGTACAGATCCGCACTGAGAATGGTACGGTAATCCTGATTCGGAAGTCATGTTACTAGACCATGATGAACCTATGAACTATGAGGAAGCGATGATGAGCCCAGATTCATGAAATGGCTTGAGGCCATGAAATCGAGATGGGATCCATGTATGAGAACAAAGTGTGGACTTTGGTGGAGTTGCCCAATGATCGGCAAGCCATATTATATAAATGGATCTTCAAGAGGAAGACAGACGCTGATAGTAGTGTTACTATCTACAAAGCTCGACTTGTCGCAAAAAGGTTTTCGACAAGTTCAAGGTGTTGACTAAAGTGAGTTTTTCTCAACTGTAGCGATGCTTAAGTCTGTCCGAATCATGTTAGCAATTGCCACATTTTATGAAATCTGGCAAATGGATGTCAAAACTGCATTCCTTGATGGTTTTCTTAAAGAAGAGTTGTATATGATGCAACCAGAAGGTTTTGTCAATCCTAAAGGTGCTAACAAAATGTGCAAGCTCCAGCGATCCATCTATGGACTTGGACTTGTGCAAGCATCTCAGAGTTGGAATATACGCTTTGATAAGTTGATCAAAGCATATAGTTTTGTACAGACTTGCGGTGAAGCCTGTATTTACAATAAAGTGAGTGGGAGCACTACCGCCTTTCTGATAAATATATGTGAGCAACATATTGTTGATCAGAAATGATGTAAAAAATTTCTGGAAAGCATAAAGGAGTATTTGAAAGGAGTTCTTTAAAAAAGGATCTCAGTAAAGCTACTTACATATTGAGCATCAAGATCTATTGAGATAGATCAAGACGCTTGATAAGTTTTTCAATAAGTACATACCTTGTCAGGTTTTTAAAATAGTTCAAAATGGAACAGTCAAAGAAAGAGTTCTTGCCTGTGTTGCAAAGGTGTGAAATTGAGTAAGACTCAAATCCTGACCACGGTAGAAAAGAAAAGAGAATGGAAGTCATTCCCTATGCCTCAGTCATAGGTTCTATAAAGTATGCTATGTACCAGACCTATTGTATACCTTGCTTTGAATTTGGCAAGGGAGTACAATAGTGATCTAGGAGTAGATCACTGGACATTGGTCAAGAATATCCTTAGTGAGGACTAAGGAAATATTTCTCGATTATGGAGGTGATAAAAGAGCCTGTCGTAAAGAGTTACATCGGTGCAAGCTTTTACACTGATCCAGATAACTCTAACTATCAATCTGGATACATATTGAAAGTGGGAGCAATTAGCTAGAGTAGCTCCGTGTAGAGTATTGTATACAGAGAATAATTTGCAAAATACATACGGCTCTGAATATGACAGACCCGTTGAATAAACTTCTCTCACGAGCAAAACATGATCATACCTTAGTACTCTTTGGGTGTTAATCACATAGCGATGTGAACTAGATTATTGACTCTAGTAAACCTTTGGGTGTTGATCACATGACAATGTGAACTATGGGTATTAATCACATACAGATGTTAATATTGGTGTTGAATCGCATGGCGATGTGAACTAGATTATTGACTCTAGTGCAAGTGGGAGACTGAAGGAAATATGCCCTAGAGGCAATTATAAAGTTATTATTTATTTCCTCATATCATGATAAATGATTATTATTCATGCTAGAGTTGTATTAACCGGAAACATGATACATGTGTGAATACATAGACAAACTTAATGTCACTAGTATGCCTCTAGTTGACTAGCTCATTAATCAAAGATGGTTATGTTTCCTAACCATAGACATGAGTTGTCATTTGATTAATGGGATCACATCATTAGGAGAATGATGTGATTGACTTGACCCATTCCGTTAGCTTAGCACTTGATCGTTTAGTATGATGCTATTGCTTTCTTCATGACTTATACATGTTCCTATAACTATGAGATTATGCAACTCCCATTTACCGGAGGAATGATACGTCCATTTTGCATCATGCTTTTATATCAATATTTATTGCATTATGGGCTGTTATTACACATTATATCTCAATACTTATGGCTATTCTCTCTTATTTTACAAGGTTTATCATGAAGAGGGGAATCTTGCAAAATGGAATTCAGGTGGAAAAGGAGCAAACGTTGGAAACCTATTCTGCACAACTCCAAAATTCCTGAAACTCCACGAAACAACTTTTTGGATTTAATAAGAATTTATGAGCGAAAGAAATAGGCCAGGGGGCCCACACCCTGTCCAGGAGACAGCCCCCCCTGTAGGGCGCAGCCCCTATCTCCTGGGCCCCCTGGTTGGCCTCCGGCGTCCATCTTCTGCTATATCATCACTTTTACCCTGGAAAAAATCGCGGGCAAGCTTACGGGACTAAACTCCGCCGCCACGAGGCGGAACCTTGGCGGAATCAATCTAGGGCTCTGTCGGAGCTGTTCTGCCGGGGACCTCCGGGAGGGGGAAATCATCACCAATGATCCTCTCATCGGGAGGGGGTCAATCTCCATCAACATCTTCACTAGCATCATCTCCTCTCAAAACCCTAGTTCATCTCTTGTATCCAGTCTTGTAGCAAAACCACAAATTGGTACCTGTGGGTTGCTAGTAGTGTTGATTACTCCTTGTAGTTGATGCTAATTGGTTTACTTGGTGGAAGATCATATTTTCAGATCCTTTATGCATATTATTACTCCTCTGATTATGAACATGAATATGCTTTGTGAGTAGTTATGTTTGTTCCTGAGGACATGGGTGAAGTCTTGCTATTAGTAGTCATGTGAATTTGGTATTCGTTCGATATTTTGATGAGATGTATGTTGTCTTTCCTCTAGTGGTGTTATGTGAACGTTGACTACATGACACTTCACCATTATTTGGGCCTAGAGGAAGGCACAGAGAAGTAATAAGTAGATGATGGGTTGCTAGAGTGACAGAAGCTTAAACCCTAGTTTCTGCGTTGCTTCGTTAGGGGTTGATATGGACCCATATGTTTAATGTTGTGGTTAGGTTTACCTTAATACTCCTTTTTGTAGTTTCGGATGCTTGCAATAGGGGTTAATTATAAGTGGGATGCTTGTCCAAGTTAGGGCAGTACCCAAGTGCCGGTCCACCCACATATCAAATTATCAAAGTACCGAACGCGAATCTTACGAACGTGATGAAAACTAGCTTGACGATAATTCCCAATGTGTCCTCGGGAGCTCCTTCTTCATTATAATAATTTGTCTAGGCTTATCCTTTGCTACATAAATGATTGGGCCACCTTGCTGCACCTTATTTACTTTATTTACCTTTTGCTTGTTACTATTTATCTTATCACAAAACTATCTATCACCTACTATTTCAGTGCTTGCAGAGAAAACCTTACTGAAAACCGCTTATCATTTCCTTCTACTCCTCGTTGGGTTCGACACTCTTACTTATCGAAAGGACTACGATAGATCCCCTATACTTGTGGGTCATCAAGACTCTTTTCTGGCGTCGTTGCCGGGGAGTGTAGCGCTTTTGGTGAGACGAACTTGGTAAGGAAACATTTATATAGTGTGCTGAAATTTTCTGTTACTTGTCATTATGGAAACTAATCCTTTGAGGGGCTTGTTTGGGGTATCTTCACCCGACCCAGAAGAGCAAAGAGATACTCCTCAACCTACTGAACTTTATGAAAATATTCACTTTGAGATTCCTTCGGGTATGATAGAAAAACTGCTAACTAATCCATTTGTAGGAGATGGAACATTGCATCCCGATTTACACCTTATCTTTGTGGATGAAGTTTGTGGATTATTTAAGCTTGCAGGTATTCCCGATGATGTTGTCAAAAGGAAGGTCTTCCCTTTATCTTTGAAGGGAGATGCAATGACATGGTATAGGCTATGTGATGACACGAGATCTTGGAATTATAAGCGATTGAAGTTGGAATTTCAGCAGAAGTTCTATCCTATGCATCTTGTTCATCGTGATCGTAATTACATATATAATTTCTGGCCTCGTGAAGGAGAAAGCATCGCTCAAGCTTGGGGGAGGCTTAAGTCAATGTTGTATTCATGGCCCTATCATGAGCTCCCTCGGGAAATAATTATTCAGAATTTTTATGCTCGGCTTTCTCTTGATAATCGCAACTTGCTCGATACTTCTGTGCTGGTTCCTATGTGCTGAAGACTGTTGATTTCAAATGGGACTTATTGGAAAGAATTAAACGCAACTCTGAAGATTGGGGTTCCGACGATGGTAAGGAGTCAGGTATGATACCTAAGTTCGATTGTGTTAAATCTTTTATGGATACCGATGCTTTCCGTGGATTTAGCTCTAAGTATGGACTTGACTCTGAGATAGTAGCTACTTTTTGTGAAACTTTTGCTACTCACGTTGATCTCCCTAAAGAGAAGTGGTTTAAATATAATCCTCTGTTGAAGTGAAAGTAGTTGCACCTATTACGATCGAAGAGAAGACTATTACATATAGTGATCCTATTATTCCTCTCGCTTATGTTGAAAAACCTCCTTTTCTGTTAGGATAAAAGATCATGCTAAAGCTTCGACTGTTGTTCATAAGAGTAATACTAGGACCTAAACACCTCCTGAGCAAATTAATGTTGAACCTGGTATTGCTATGATTAAAGATCTCTTGGATGAGGACTTAGATGGGCATGTTATCTCTTTCTTGGGTGAAACTGCTATTATTGCTAGACCCAATACTAAGACACGTAGACCTGTTGTAGGCACGCCTGTTATTAATGTTAAAATAGGAGATCATTGTTATCATGGCTTATGTGATATGGGTGCTAGTGCTAGTGCGATACCTTATGATCTTTATAAAGAAATTATGCACGATACTGAACCTGTTGAATTAGAAGGCATTGATGTTACTATTAAGCTTGCTAATAGGGACACCATTAAACCTATTGGGATTGTTAGAGATGTTGAAGTCTTGTGTGGGAAGATTAAATACCCTACTGATTTTCTTGTTCTTGATTCCCCACAAGATGATTTTTGTCCCATTATTTTTGGTAGACCCTTCTTGAATACTGCTAGTGCTAAGATTAATTGTAAAAGGAAGGTCGTCACTGTTGGCATAGATGGTATGTCTCATGAGTTCAATTTTGCTAAGTTTAGTAGACAACCTCGTGAAAGGGAACCACCTAGTAAGGATGAGATTATTGGTCTTGCTTCCATTGCTGTTCCTCCAACTGATCCGTTAGAACATTATTTGTTAGACCATGAAAACGATATGTTTATGAAGGAAAGGGAAGAAATAGATGAAGTGTTCCTTAAACAAGAACCTATGCTAAAACATAACCTTCCCGTTGAAATTCTTGGGGATCCCCCTCCACCCAAGGGTGATCCCGTGTTCGAACTCAAACCCTTACCTGATAATCTCAAGTATGCTTATCTTGATGAAAAAGAAATATATCCTGTTATTATTAATGCTAACCTTTCAGAGAAAGAAGAAGAAAGATTACTGAAAACTCTGAAGAAGCACCGAGCTGCTATTGGATATACTCTGGATGATCTTAAGGGCATTGGTCCCACATTATGTCAACACAAAATTTCAGTGGAGAAAGATACCAAACCAGTTAGAGATCCTCAAAGACAATTAAATCCCAAAATGAAGGAAGTGGTAAGAAAGAAGATTCTAAAGCTCCTTGAGGCAGGTATTATTTATCCTGTTGCTGATAGTGAATGGGTAAGCCCTGTCCATTGTGTCCCTAAAAAGGGAGGTATTACCGTTGTTCCTAATGATAAAGATGAATTGATCCCGCAAAGAATTATTACAGGCTATAGGATGGTAATTGATTTCCGTAAGTTAAATAAAGCTACTAAGAAAGATCATTACCCTTTACCTTTTATTGATCAAATGCTAGAAAGGCTATCCAAACACACACATTTTTGCTTTCTAGATGGTTATTCTGGCTTCTCTCAAATACCTGTGTCCGCGAAGGATCAATCTAAAACTACTTTTACTTGCCCTTTTGGTACTTTTTCTTATAGACGTATGCCTTTTGGTTTATGTAATGCACTTGCTACCTTTCAAAGATGCATGATGGCTATATTTTCTGATTTTTGCGAAAAGATTTGTGAGGTATTCATGGATGACTTCTCCATCTATGGATCCTCTTCTGATGATTGTTTGAGCAACCTTGATCGAGTTTTGTAGAGATGCGAAGACACTAGTCTCATCCTGAATTGGGAAAAGTGTCACTTTATGGTCAATGAAGGCATTGTCTTGGGGCACAAGATCTCCGGGAGAGTTACTGAAGTTGATAAAGCCAAAGTTGATGCTATTTAAAAGATGCCATGTCCCAAGGACATAAAAGGTATAAGAAGTTTCCTTGGTCATGCCGGCTTTTATAGGAGGTTCATTAAGGACTTTTCTAAAATCTCTAGGCCTCTAACTAATTTATTGCAAAAAGATGTTCCTTTTGTCTATGATGATGATTGTGTAGAAGCATTTGAAACACTTAAGAAAGCCTTGATCACTCCACCTATTGTTCAGCCACCTGATTGGAATTTACCTTTTGAAATTATGTGCGATGCTAGTGATTATGTTGTAGGTGCTGTTTTAGGGCAAAGAGTCGATAAGAAATTGAATGTTATCCAGTATGCTAGTAAGACTCTTGATACTGCCCAGAGAAATTATGCTACTACTGAAAAAGATTTCTTAGCAGTTGTGTTTGCATGTGATAAGTTTAGACCTTATATTGTTGATTCCAAAGTTACCATTCACACTGATCTTGCTGCTATTAAATATCTTATGGAAAAGAAAGATGCTAAGCCTAGACTCATTAGATGGGTTCTCTTGCTCCAAGAATTTGACTTGCATATTATTGATAGAAAGGGAGCTGAGAACCCCATTGCAGACAACTTGTCTAGGTTAGAGAATGTTCTTGATGACCCACTGCCTATTAATGATAGCTTTCCTGATGAACAATTAGCGGTCGTCAATGATTCTCGTACTACTCCTTGGTATGCTGACTATGCTAATTACATTGTTGCTAAATATATACCGCCTAGCTTCACATACCAGCAAAAGAAAAAGTTCTTTTATGATTTAAGACATTACTTCTGGGATGATCCACACCTTTATAAAGAAGGAGTAGATGGTATTATTAGACGTTGTGTGCCTGAGCACGAATAGGAACAAATCCTACGCAAGTGTCACTCTGAATCCTATGGAGGACACCACACTGGAGATAGAACTGCACACAAGGTACTACAATCTGGTTTTTATTAGCCTACTCTCTTCAAAGGTGCTCGTAAGTTTGTCTTATCTTGTGATGAATGTCAAAGAATAGGTAACATTAGTAGACGTCAAGAAATGCCTATGAATTATTCTCTTGTTATTGAACCATTTGATGTTTGGGGCTTTGATTATATGGGACCTTTTCCTGCCTCCAATGGTTATACACATATTTTAGTTGTTGTTGATTACGTTACTAAGTGGGTAGAAGCTATTCCAACTAGTAGTGATGATCATAACACTTCTATTAAAATGCTTAAAGAAGTTATTTTTCCGAGGTTTGGAGTCCCTAGATATCTTATGACTGATGGTGGTTCACACTTTATTCATGGTGCTTTCCGTAAGATGCTTGCTAAGTATGATGTCAATCATAGAATCGCATCTCCTTATCACCCATGATCTAGTGGTCAAGTAGAGTTGAGAAATAGAGAGCTCAAATTAATTTTGCAAAAGACTGTGAATAGATCTAGAAAGAATTGGTCCAAAAAACTTGATGATGCATTATGGGCCTATAGAACTGCATATAAAAATCCTATGGGTATGTATCTATATAAGATGGTTTATGGAAAAGCATGTCATTTACCTCTTGAACTTGAACATAAAGCATATTGGGCTATTAAAGAGCTCAATTATGGCTTCAAACTTGCCGGTGAGAAGAGGTTGTTTGATATTAGCTCACTTGATGAATGGAGAACCCAAGCATATGAGAATGCCAAGCTTTTCAAAGAAAAAGTCAAACGCTGGCATGATAAGAGGATACAAAAGCGTGAGTTTAATGTAGGAGATTATGTGTTATTATTCATCTCTCGTTTAAGATTTTTTGCAGGAAAACTTCTCTCAAAATGGGAAGGTCCCTACGTTATCGAGGAGGTCGTTCTGGTGCTATAAAAATCAACAACTTCGAAGGCACAAATCCGAGGGTGGTAAACGGTCAAAGAATTAAACATTATATTTTAGGTAATCCTATCAATGTTGAAACTAATATTATTGAAACCATAACCCCTGAGGAATACGTAAGGGACACTTTCCAGAATGTTCCAGACTCCGGAAAGGCATAGGTGTGGTACGGTAAGTAAACCGACTCCAAAACAACTCTATTGGCAATTTTTATCAGTTTTGGATTACTTAAGAATTTTAGGAAGAAAGAAGTAGTCCAAAAGGGACATGAGGCTCCCACGAGAGAGGAGGCCGCCCCCCCTGTAGGGCGCGCCCCCGTGTCTCGTGGGCACCTCGTGTGCCTCCCGGACTCCGTTTTCTTGTATGTTACGTATTTTGGTCGGTAAAAATTCATTATATATACTCCCGAAGGTTTTGACCAATGTATCACGCAAATATCCTCTGTTTTCGTTTCGAGCTGTTTTTGTTTCAGATCTAGAGCACCATGTCGTCTCCAAGCGCTCCCAAGGACAAGTTTTTCGAGAGGGTTATCAACCCCTATCTCGCGGAGGTGCTGCATCACCCTCAAACCATTGAGATGCATGAGGGGGTGCTGCACATCCGCGATGTGGAGGGACCAAGGCATACCGGGAGCGTGGAGACAAAGCTCGAAGCCGTGGAGCAAGAAGTGTTCAAGTGTCAAGGGATGGTGGAGCGTGGACTCAACGCCAACCAGATGATGATCATGGAGTTCACCAACAATCACAAGCTGGATGCCAAAGTCATTAGGGAGACCATCTTCAAGCTTCAAGAGAAAATCGAGCACCTCCAAGCTCAGATCTATGACCTGCAAAACCAGAACTGTGAGCATGAATATAGATTCAAGCGAATGAGTTTGGCTGCAGATTTAAGGATCTCGGAGACTCGATCATCCTTTTATGATGGAGAGCTGATGCCTTGGAAGACGGACGACAAGCCTACATCATCAACAACTCCTACTTCACCACCTCCGAAGAAATAATCACATGGGTATGGGCACTCCCCTTGGCAACTGCCAAGCTTGGGGGAGGTGCCCCGGTATTGTATCACCATCACACTCCTATCTTTACCTCTTTATTTAGTTTGATCCTTTTAGTAGTATCTCGATCTAGTAGTTTGAAGTTTTTGATATCAAGTAGTTTTGAGTTTTGCATTGTGATCTCTTTATGTAATCGAGTCCATGTGCTATCTATAATAAAGATTAGTGTTGAGTAAAGGGCTTTGCTATGTTGCTATGATCTTGAGAAAGTAGAAAGAACAAAAGCGTACATATTGATCTTATGGATAGTGATAACTTCACACATAGAAAGAATGAGGCATAAAAATTGTTGAGAGTTGATGAATGTAGCCTTGGTCATCGTTGCAATTAATAGGAAGTGATAAGGAAAGAGGGGTTCCTATATAAATATATTATCTTGGACATCTTTTATGATTGTGAAGCACTCATTAAGTATGACATGCTAAAAGAGTTGACGTTGGACAAGGAAGACAACGTAATGGTTTATGTTTTCTGACATCTCAGTTAAAGTATATTGTCATTGACCTTCAAACATGTTGAGCTTGCCTTTCCCCCTCATGCTAGCCAAATTCCTTGCATCAAGTAGAGATACTACTTGTGCTTCCAAATATCCTTAAACCCAGTTTTGCCATGAGAGTCCACCATACCTACCTATGGATTGAGTAAGATCCTTCAAGTAAGTTGTCATCGGTGCAAGCAATAAAAATTGCTCACTAAATATGTGTGACTTATTAGTGCGGAGAAAATAAACTTTGTACAAACTTGTTGTGGAAGTAATAAAAGCGACGGACTGCATAATAAAGGTCCACATACAAGGGGCAATATAAAGTGATGTTCTTTTGCACTAAGACTTTATGCATCAACCCTAAACGCGCATGACAACCTCTGCTTCCCTGTGCGAAGGGCCTATCTTTTACTTTATGTTTTACTTTATGCTTGAGTCAAGGTGATGCTCACCTTTCCCTTTTTCGTTTTATCCTTTGGCAAGCTCCTCGTGTTTGAAAGATCATGATACATATATCCAATTGGATGTAAGTTAGCATAGGCTATTATTGTTGACATCACCTAAAGGTGAATACGTTGGAAGGCAACACAATAAGCCCCTATCTTTCTCAGTGCCCGGCTTAAACTCTATAACCACAAGTATTGCATGAGTGTTAGCAATTATGGGAGACTACGAGATCGTTGAGTATGTGAGCTTGTTGAAAAACTCTATTATTGACTCTTTCTAATGTTACAATAAATTGCAATTGCTTCAATGACTGAGATTATAGTTTGTTAGTTCCCAATGAAGTTTTTGAACCATACTTGACATTGTGAATTGTTTATTACTTGAATATAGGAAATCATATGACAAAATCTATATATGTTACTGTTATTAGAATGATCACGATGCCCTCATGTCCGTATTTTATTTTTATCGACACCTCTATCTCTAAACATGTGGACATATTTTTCGATTTCGGCTTCCGCTTGAGGACAAGCGAGGTCTAAGCTTGGGGTAGTTGATACGTCCATTTTGCATCATGCTTTTATATCAATATTTATTGCATTATGGGATGTTATTACACATTATATCTCAATACTTATGGCTATTCTCTCTTATTTTACAAGGTTTACCATGAAGAGGGGGAATGCCGGCAGCTGGAATTCTGGCTGGAAAAGGAGCAAATGTTGGAAACCTATTCTGCACAACTCCAAAAGTCCAGAAACTCCCAAAACAACTTTTGGATTTAATAAGAATTTATGAGCGAAAGAAATAAGCCAGGGGGCCCACACCCTGTCCAGGAGACAGGCGGCGCCCCCCCTGTAGGGCGCGGCCCCCTATCTCCTGGGCCCCCTGGTTGGCCTCCGGCGTCCATCTTCTGCTATATCATCACTTTTACCCTGGAAAAAATCGTGGGCAAGCTTACGGGACCAAACTCCGCCGCCACGAGGCGGAACCTTGGCGGAATCAATCTAGGGCTCTGGCGGAGTTGTTCTGCCGGGGACACTTCCCTCCAGGAGGGGGAAATCATCACCAACATCATCTCCAACGATCCTCTCATTGGGAGGGGGCAATCTCCATCAACATCTTCACCAACACCATCTCCTCTCAAAACCCTAGTTCATCTCTTGTATCCAATCTTGTATCAAAACCACAAATTGGTACCTGTGGGTTGCTAGTAGTGTTGATTACTCCTTGTAGTTGATGCTAATTGGTTTACTTGGTGGAAGATCATATTTTCAGATCCTTTATGCATATTATTACTCCTCTGATTATGAACATGAATATGCTTTGTGAGTAGTTACGTTTGTTCCTGAGGACATGGGTGAAGTCTTGCTATTAGTAGTCATGTGAATTTGGTATTCGTTCGATATTTTGATGAGATGTATGTTGTCTTTCCTCTAGTGGTGTTATGTGAACATCGACTACATGACACTTCACCATTATTTGGGCCTAGAGGAAGGCATAGGGAAGTAATAAGTAGATGATGGGTTGCTAGAGTGACAGAAGCTTAAACCCTAGTATATGCGTTGCTTCGTTAGGGGTTGATATGGACCCATATGTTTAATGTTGTGGTTAGGTTTACCTTAATACTCCTTTTTGTAGTTGCGGATGCTTGCAATAGGGGTTAATTATAAGTGGGATGCTTGTCCAAGTTAGGGCAGTACCCAAGTGCCAGTCCACCCACATATCAAATTATCAAAGTACCGAACGCGAATCTTACGAACGTGATGAAAACTAGCTTGACGATAATTCCCAATGTGTCCTCGGGAGCTCCTTATTCATTATTAGAATTTGTCAGGCTTATCCTTTGCTACATAAAGGATTGGGCCACCTTGCTGCACCTTATTTACTTTATTTACTTTTTGCTCATTACTATTTATCTTATCACAAAACTATCTATCACCTACTATTTCAGTGCTTGCAGAGAAAACCTTACTGAAAACCGCTTATCATTTCCTTCTGCTCCTCGTTGGGTTCGACACTCTTACTTACCGAAAGGACTACGATAGATCCCCTATACTTGTGGGTCATCACGGAACACTTTGTGCTACCAAACATCACAATGTAACTGGTTGATTATAAAGGAGCTCTACAGGTGTCTCCAAAGGTACATGTTGGGTTGGCATATTTCGAGATTAGGATTTGTCACTTCGATTGTCGGAGAGGTATCTCTGGGACCTCTCGGTAATGCACATCACTATAAGCCTTGCAAGCAATGTAACTAATGAGTTAGTTACGGAATGATGCATTACGTAACGAGTAAAGAGACTTGCCGGTAACGAGATTGAACTAGGTATTGAGATACCGACGATCGAATCTCGGGCAAGTAACACACCGATGACAAAGGGAACAATGTATGTTGCTATGCGGTTTGACCGATAAAGATCTTCGTAGAATATGTAGGAGCCAATATGGGCATCCAGGTTCCGCTATTGGTTATTGACCAGAGAGATGTCTCGGTCATGTCTACATAGTTCTCGAACCCGTAGGGTCCGCACGCTTAACGTTCATTGACGATATAGTATTATATGAGTTATGTATGTTGGTAACCGAATGTTGTTCGGAGTCCCGAATGAGATCACGAACATGACGAGGAACTCCAGAATGGTCCGAATATGAAGTTTAATATATGGGATAATGTTGTTTGGTCTCTGGAAGGGTTCCGGAATTCATCGGAAGGGGTTCTGGATGTTTTCCAAAATGTTTGGGTACGAGAACACGTTATTTGGGCCAAAGGGGAAAGCCCACATGGTTTTGGAAAGCGCAAAAGGATGTTTTATGGAGTCGGGGCCGACGCCAGGTCCTCGGCGTCGGGTCGAGCACGCCGGAACCTGGCGTCGACCACGAGTCCGAGAAGGACTCTTGCTTTTTGGGTGAAACCGACTTTGTGGAGGCTTTTACTCCAAGTTTCGACCCCAAGGCTCAACATATAAATAGAGGGGCAGGGCTAGCACCAAAGACACATCAAGAAACTCCAAGCCGTGTGCCAGCAACCCCGTCCCCTCTAGTTTATCCTCCGTCATAGTTTTCGTAGTGCTTAGGCGAAGCCCTGCAGAGATTGTTCTTCACCAACACCGTCACCACGCCGTCGTGCTGCCAGAACTCATCTACTACTTCGCCCGTCTTGCTGGATCGAGAAGGCGAGGTCGTCATCAAGCTGAACGTGTGCAGAACTCGGAGGTGCCGTGCGTTCGGTACTTGGATCGGTCGGATCGTGAAGACGTACGACTACATCAACCACGTTGATAAACGCTTCCGCTTAGCGATCTTCAAGGGTATGAAGATACACTCCCCCTCTCATTGCTATGCATCACCATGATCTTGCGTGTGCATAGGATTTTTTTTGAAATTACTACGTTACCCAACAGGATTTGCATGGGGTGAGGACCGTGGACACGTAATATACCGGCTTTTCGAGCGGAATTTGTATCTGTCTGCTTCTCGTTCGACGACGAGCACTGCGCTTACAACTTAATGTGTTGCAGCTATGTACAATAGCATAGGTTCGCCAATATTTGGCGCTGTCAGGACTGTACTGGCTAATAAGGTCTTTATTTCATCCAGTCCGGTCGTGGCTGCATCCGTCCACACGAAGTGTTCGGTGCGTTGAAGAAGGCGGTAAAGGGGTAGTGCCTTTTCTCCTAACCGGGAGATAAAGCGGCTTAAGGCAGCCACGCATCCAGCTAGTTTGTGGATATGCTTGAGGTCTGTTGGGATAGCCAACTGCGACAGAGCTCGGATTTTTGCCAGATTTGCTTCAATTCCTCTATTGGAAACAATGAAGCCGAGTAACTTCCTGGAGGGTACGCCGAAAACACATTTTTCCGGGTTTAGCTTGATGTCGTATGTTCGGAGGTTATCGAACGTAAGCCTCAAGTCATCTTTTAGGGTTTCGACGTGTCTTGTTTTTATGACCACGTCGTCCATGTATGCCTCCACTGTTTTGCCGATTTGCTTCTACATGCATGTTTGAATCATGCGTTGATAGGTTGCGCCGGCATTTTTAAGTCCGAAAGGCATAGTGTTGAAGCAGAAGGGACCATATGGCGTTATGAAGGCCGTTGCGGCTTGGTCGGACTCTGCCATCTTTATTTGATGGTATCCGGAGTATGCGTCGAGGCAACATAGTGAGTCGTGTCCTGCGGTGGCGTCAATGATTTGGTCAATGCGAGGGAGGGGGAAGGGATCCTTTGGGCAAGCCTTGTTGAGGTCTTTGAAATCCATGCATATGCGCCAGGATTTGTCCTTCTTTGGTACCATTACCAGGTTTGCCAGCCAATCTGGATGCTTGATATCTCTGATGAATCCGGCCTCAAGTAGCTTGGCTAGCTCTTCTCCCATGGCTTGCCGTTTAGGCTCTGAGAAGCGCCTAAGAGTCTGTTTGACTGGCTTGTATCCTTTCAGTATATTGAGGTTGTGTTCGGCCAGCCTGCGTGGGATGCCCGGCATGTCCACTGTGGGGCATCCATTGTGGGGCTCAACTGTGTCCCGATGGAAGCTGTCTTTGTGGGGTCCATTGGATGGACCTGGAATTTGACTATCTCGGCCGCGGGTTTGAATGAGGTGGACTTGGGTCGTTTGTCGAGTATCACGTCGTCCCTGTCCACTGTGGCGCGCAGCGTTGTTAGTTCCTCGGCCGCTAGGGCTTCAGATAACACTTCAAGGGCTAGTGCTGCAGTTTTATTTTCGGCACGGAGTGCGATGTTCGGATCACTAGCTAGAGTGATGATTCCATTGGGTCCGGACATTTTAAGCTTCATGTACCCATAATGGGGTATATCTTGAAAGCTTGTGAATGCGTCTCGCCCTAAAAGGGCGTGGTATCCGCTGCTGAAAGGAGCCACTTGGAATGTGATTTCTTCGAACCTGTAATTCTTCGGGGTGCAGAATACCACATCGAGTGTGGTTTTCCCCGCACACCGTGCCTCCCGACTAGGGATGATTCCCCTGAAGGTCGTGCCGCTTTGCTCGATGCGGCTTTTATCAATTTCCATCTTGTTGAGTGTTTCTTCATAGATCAAGTTTAATCCACTTCCGCCGTCCATGAGTACTTTAGTGAGCTGAAAGCCGTCCACGATTGGGCTAAGGACCAAAGCGGCAGGTGCCCGGACTGTCTGGAATTGGGGTACGTCACTGGCACTGAAAGTTATAGCAGTGTCGTTCCACGGATTTATTTTTGCCACGTGCCAGATTTCAGCGAGATTTCGATGAGCTCGCTTGCGCCTATTATTTGAGGCGAAAGTCTCAAAGACCGTCAATACCGCATTGTTGTCTTCGTCGGGACGTTGCTCTGCCTTAGTTACAAGAAGATCCTCGCCACTATTTGCTACCTGCCAGAGTATCTAACATGCTCTAAGGCTATGCGTCGGCTTCGTATCCGGCGTGTTATGAATTTTGCATGGCCCATTGAGCCATTCTTCCAATACGGTTCCATGTCCTGGAGTGGGCTTTGACTTTTTGGGAATTGGATCGGGTAACTTACGAGAGTTTGCCCTTTTAGCTCGGAGGAAGGGTTTAGTGAGAGCCGGATTATCCGAGAAGTTTGTTTGGGTTTTACAGGTACTTTCTCTTGTGGCTGCTAAGTCGGCAAAGTGTACTATGTCATGGCGACTTATAGCATTAAGGATCCCTTTGCTCATGCAATTTTGGGAAAAAAGTGAGATTGCGTCCTCCTTGCGACAATCCTTGACCTTGTTTATCACAAAGAGGAATCTGGCCCAGTAGCGATGTACTGTCTCTTGTGGCTCTTCTCTGATATGGGATAGACGACTTAAGTCTGGGTGGGTGGGCGTAGTTGAATCTGGATTCTGATCCGATCTAGCGCCCAAGGGCAGAGGAGCTTCCGGGCTTGACAGCTCGGGCTCCGGGGTGTTGCCCGATTTTTCCGGCCCGTTGCCCGATTCTAAGTTCGGGGCCTGTGTCATGTCCTCCCGCAAACGGGTATCCGGCTCAAAGAGCTCGGCAATCCGGACATAGTTCGTCCTCAAAATAGAGGGATAATCCATGTGTGGCTCTTCCACTACCGCTATCTCGTGGGTGACTGGTGGGGATTTAATATCCCTTTGGTCGGGTTTAAGCCCAATCCAATCATAGTCTGTAGCGACTCCCAAAGCGGCGATGCGATCCAAAAGCTCATTGAGGGAGGAGAGCTCCATTGGATCCATCTGTTCGGGGAGTTCCGAGTTGACGTGGAGGCCATTTTTGATGACCCGAGAGGTCATCGTCGGTGCTGAAGCCGATCGAGCGACCATGACGAAGCCGCCTAGTCGGAGAGTTTGGCCTACCGCCAGTGCTCCCTCCGAGGTGATGTTGTCCTTGACAAAGAGACGGGCCATCAAGCCTTGCAGCGACGACACAGAGGAACTCTCAATGAAAGCACCAATGTCGGTGTCAAAACCGGTGGATCTCGGGTAGGGGGTCCCGATCTATGCGTCTAAGGCTAATGGTAACAGGAGGCAAGGGACACGATGTTTTACCCAGGTTCGAGCCCTCTCGATGGAGGTAAAACCCTACTTCCTGCTTGATTGATCTTGATGATATGAGTATTACATGAGTTGATCTACCACGAGATCGTAGAGGCTAAACCCAAGAAGCTAGCCTATGATGATTATGATTGTCCCTATACGGACCAAACCCTTCGGTTTATATAGACACCGGAGGGGCTAGGGTTTACACAGAGTCGGTTACAAAGAAGGAAATCTAATATCTGGATCGCCAGGCTTGACTTTCCACGCAAAGGAGAGTCCCATCCGGACACGGGACGAAGTCTTGAGTCTTGTATCTTCACGGTCCAACAGTCCGGCCAAAGTATATAGTCCGGCTGTCCGGATACCCCCTAATCCAGGACCCCCTCACCGGCGACGTTTTACTCGCTCCCATCATGATAAGCCATCCTTTGGCATATGTCGCACCCAACCCCCGACAATCTTATAGTTTCACACAACTTTCGTATTGCACATTTTCTGTTTCGACGATCGTAGATGAGTAAGTAGATATGCATATGTGTGTCGTGTGTTAATGACACTCATCAATCTCGGTTTCCACCTCCCGTGTCCTGCTACACTAGCGTAACCGTCGGCATCGTTCCTCTCAACTTCCTCTCCCGTGTTCTACTACACTCGGACGGTCATCCTTTCTCTCTGTCTTCTCTCCCATGTCCTGCTACACTGAAGCCATCGTCGACGTCATTCCTCTCAACCTCCTCGCTCGCGTCCGGCGCCGTCACCAGCGTTGTTCTTTTGGGGCTCATCCTCCGCATCCTCCCACACTGACGCGACTATGGCGTGCAAACTGCATTTCTCCTTCATCTTTTTCTTCCTCTGTGTCATGGCGTCGCTAGTGTTATGTGTGTGTAGCTGTCAACCTTGGCGAATGGACGCCATGTTGTGCTCAGCGCCGCCGCCGGCATCGTTCCTCTCGGTTGCCTCGTCCTCATCCTACACCGATGGCGCCATCACGAGCACGGTGCCAAGAACTCTATTGTAACTCGGTGTTCATCACATTGTATGTGTATGCAACCAAACACCGTAAGTGGAGGCAATGCAGGACACCAAACAACGTGCCAAAACCCAAAATCGAGCCCCTGGTGCAAGAAGTCTAGATGCAGGCCACCAAACATGATGCAAATATTGGTTTTTTTGCATGTTTTCCCTTAGTCAGGCCCAACTTAAACATGTATCAAATGCAGCTAAATTTCCGGATGACAATCAAACACTGATTTAATTCGTGGACAACGATCCATATCAACCAGCACACGAATTCTAAAGACAACAATCCAACGGCGAGGGCCTAAACACCCCTTTAATTCGTGGGCAACAATGATCCATATCAACCCACTCACGGATTCTAAAGACAACAATCCAACGATGAGGGACTTAGATGTGAAATAGCAAATTAGTTTATAAAAAACGAAAATACTAACGCCCACACGTGACAACTCGTCCACACGCATGTATCCTCGTCCAACCACTTCTACACGAATTCTTGCGCGTTCTAGCAGATTTTTTATGCCACGTAGGACCGGGCTGGTGTGTGGGCATTCATCCGGTTGTCCACACGCCCGTTTCACCACGCGGGTAGCTGGGGTGTGGGCGTTTAGCAGTTCGCCCACACGCCAATTTTCACGCACGCAGAAGGGCTGGTGTGTGGGCGTCTATTAGTTCACCCACACGCCCGTCTCTTCTCCCACACCCAAAGCTGTCAGTTACCATGTGTGTTGCATCGTACATGACAACTACCATAGCGTGCTTGTAAGCAGATGACAACTATCTCTTTTTACCTCGAGTTGCCATGTGTTCTGCAGGATACATGACAACTGTCCAAGTTGCTTGTAAGCAGATGGCAACTCCCTCTTTACCCGAACATGTTTTTTCCATGCTTTTTTGTAGTGCTCAACTGCAACCCCTAAAGTTTTACAAATCATGGCAATTGTAGTAGACCAGACCATACATGCCAACAACTACAGTTGTCCAAAATGGCATCTAGCACTTGACCTGAGATGTTAACTGCAGTTGAGCAACCGTGGCAACTGTAGTTGTCAGACATGGCAACTGTAGTTGTCAGCAACATGACAACTGCAGTTAAACGAACATGAAAGAGGGTCCGGACCATGGCAACTGCGAGGACGCGTGATGACCGTCACACGGAGCGTGCGGGACCATGAGTACGAGCGTGTGGGTGTTGTCGATTTTGCTCAAACGTAAGCGTGTGGGAGGGACCTCAAGGCAAAAAAAGAGACGTGTGGGCATTACTTGTTTTATTGCCCACATGTAGGCGTGTGGGCTGGTTCTCTTGAACATTACACAAAACGTGTGGCCAGACCTCCTAACCCTATACGTGTGGGCGTTATCGGCGTCCATAAAAAATAATTTTAAACTGAAAATAGAAGTTTCAGATTTGTGGCCTTGTCGAGATCATGTTCTGTAAAAGGAATCGTGCCATTGGCATTGTAAGGCTTCATCCGCAGAAGTGTGGCACAACCACAGTTTCCTCTCGTGCAACTAGAGCAATGCCGAAACAATCGACGCAAGTCGAGGAGAAGTCGGGGCCGAAGATCAAGTTCCTTGTTGTTATATCATACTGTATACAGAACACAACAAGCATTGCTGAACAAGTCTGTCATTCAGCTCACCATCACCGAGACTGCAAGACTGACGCGCATCAATCGAACACAGCCAACTGATCATACTCCGGGCCGGCGATGGCCTTTTCCATGACGACCCTCGGGGTGAACGTGCCGCCGCCATCGAGGAACAGCTTGAGCAAGTTCTTGGAGAACCCGCTGACGAGCGCCACCCCCTTCTGTCCGGACATCACCGGCACGGCCTTGGAGTCCCTCAGGTTCCAGAACACTATCTCCGGCACGGCGGCGCCGTAGCCAGCTTCCGAGAACTTCCTCACGATCGCCTCGTAGTCTGTCTCCCACGGGTTCGCCGACGCCTGGTCGAACTCCATGTCGCTGAACACGAACACCCGCCGCACCATCTTCTCCGCCGGCAGGCCGGCGCCCACGGCCACCTCCAGGATCTTGTCGAACATTGCCTGGAAGTCGGTGTTCATGCCCCAATCCATGTTCCGGACGAAGTCAGTCTTTTCGGAAAGTGTGTCGCCCTTGATCATGTGGATGTTCGGTTGCTCGCTGAAGGTGATCACGCGGCCGCGCCACGGGGCGTCGGTAAGCTCGGACACGAGGATGCCAAGCGCGATGCAGACGTCCATGGGCAGGCCGGACATGCTTCCGGACACGTCGCACACGGCCACGCAGCTGTTGAGCTTGCCGAGTGCGCGCATGTCGTCGACCATGCGCTGCCACTGCAGGTCGGCCACTCCGCCGTCGTCCCCATCCTCGCCGAGGGACTCGATGATCTGGTGCGGGAGCAGCGCGCCCGCGGCGATCCGCTTCTTGCCGGACTTGACATCGGCAAGGTATGCGTTGAAGCGCTCAGCGTCGTGCTTGAGGAAGAGGTCCTTGTAGTTCTTCATGGCCACGGAGGCCACACGCGTGTACACCACGGACTCCCAGGCGCGCGCCGAGATGAACACCTCGGGGAGCTTAAGCGCGGCGCGGAGCGGCACGATGGCGGCTCTGCGGAGGCGCTCGCGGGCGCGGTACGCGTAGTGCGCGTCCGGGAGGTCGTCGCCCAGCTCCGACGACGATCCCCTGGGGAAGAGCCGCCGCGCGATTGCCTCGCAGAGGAGGGTGGAGCGGTCATAGGACGAGTCCAGCGACGGGCACCACTTGGCCGCGAGCGAGAAATCCTTGACATTGCCGACAGACAGCTTGCGCATGTCCTCCGCGAGGAGCTCGGCGAACAGGTCGGCCGTGCGGTCGTGCAGGGACCGGTACGTGGAGTCGCGGCTGTACATCTCCAACGCCCTCGCCGCGGCCTCCGCCCTCTTGGCCCGGCGCGACACCGCGGCCGCGGCCGCCAGCTCCCGGTCACGCTCCAGGCTGGCCGCGACGCGCTCCTCCGACGCGCCGACGGGCGGCGCGCGGTCCTCGCTGCGCGGCTTGCGGCCTCTGCCCCGCCCGCGGCCCCCGCGGCGTACGAAGCCGCCGCCCTCGGCCTCGAGGCGGGCCTTCTTGCCGGGGGTCCTGGTGGACTTGCCGCCGTGCACGATGCGGTGGAGCAGCTCGGGCAGGTCCTTGAGGTAGCCGAAGGCGGCGACGGAGGCGGCGTTGCGCGCGAGCGTGGCCGGGTGGCGGGCGTGGAGCCAGAGCGCGGCGGCGTAGAAGCCCTCGCGGTCGGACTTGCCGGAGCCGCGCACGCCGCGGAGGTTGGCGACGAGGCGGAGCGCGGTGACCGGGTCGGCGGCCCAGGCGGCGGCGAGCAGCGAGGCGACGGAGGCGGCCGGCGTGCCGGGCACCACGTGGAAGAAGAAGTCGAGACAGGGGTCCCCCGAGGACACGAACGTCGGCGAGGAGTTCTCCGTCAGCGCCTTCCCCGCCCCGCCCGTCTCCGTCGCCTTGTTGAAGCTGGCGTCCAGCAGGTCAACGAACGCGTCGCCCGTTGGCGCGGCCGCTCCCGCTGCGGTCGCGGCCTCCGGCGGGCCGACCAGGGCGAAGCCGGCGGTCGCGGCCATGGGAATCGGCGGAGTTTCTGAAGTGCTCGCTCACTCGGCCCTTCTCTCTTGTGCGAGCTCGGGCTTGGAATTGGGTTTTAGGGTT
Source organism: Aegilops speltoides (assembly GCA_021437245.1). NCBI lineage: Eukaryota > Viridiplantae > Streptophyta > Magnoliopsida > Poales > Poaceae > Aegilops > Aegilops speltoides. The sequence continues at coordinate 144,007,878 of CM038146.1, forward strand.
TGGGGTCGGGCTCGTCGGGCGGGCTTTGCTTGTGTGGAAATGGAGGATGGTGGCGAGTGGAGTTATATGCAAGCAGGCAGCAGGTTCCGTGGCAGGCAAGGATGGGGTTAAGGTCGGTTTGATCGATGAACCGACTAGAACTTGCCTCTCGTGTTCCTCGTTGCGGAGTTTTGTTTTCTCGGTAGTGGCCACGTCGCGGCGTGACTCATGGCCCGGCCCACTGAATGCCATCACTTCTTTTGGGACGAGTCGTTTGACCGTCGGCGCAGTTCAGACGAGAATTAGTAGAGAGCCTATCGTGAGCTCCACTCCGAGGTGCTAAAATGGTATTTGGACAATGAATGCGTATACACCCAACGTAAATTTCCATTAAGAAAGTCTTATTGTAATATCAGTATATAGATGGTCGCAAGGAAAGTATATGGATGAACCCAGTTTGGGAAACTCATTTCTAAATACCAAAATAATCTGAAAAAAATTCACACATACATCTTCATATTCTATGTGTGCGCGGAAAGTTTCGTGGAGAAACAACCTTTTCTTTGGCTGCAAAAAAAGACAAAAAAATGTGTAGTGGAACGCTATTAGAAGCACTGAAACTTGTCTTTTTTACAGAGGCAAAATAAAAGGAGATTTAAAAAAATGTGCCACACGCCCATGCTGCAAAGATGTATGCGTGAAATTTTATTTATTTTTTGACATTTTAAAACACATTTAAAAACCATTTTTTAAAAGCTGGTTCATATGCCCATAGTTTCAGGACGTCCCCACTCATGGTTGCAGTGCAAATAGATTATCTTTGCCAGCGCCGGCACGCTTGAATTGCTTCTTAGTAGATGTTCAAGAGGAATAGTTTGCAAAAGCATAGCTGCTCAAGAGGAAATAGTGTTGGGAACAGCACTACACAGGGATAAAACAAAAGTGGAAGAATGTTACTATTATTCAGTCTCCTTGAACGAACCAAGCTGATAATAACAGCAGCGGCCGAGTCATATTTACACAGGAATCCGAGCATTATGTACACAAGGCAGCAAAGCAAACGCAGACGAAGCAACTGAGCAGAGCCATAAATAAACTTTAAACAAGTGGCTGTATATTTACAATTGAGGTTTTCTTTCTCCCTTCATTTCAGCAGCCATGGCTAGGCAGGATCAGGAAGGCGTTCTTGCTTCAACGAGCAGTGGCAGCAGTGTCAGGCAGCATCGCCACCGTCACCACGAAGTACTCGCGGCCTGCCGGCAGGCCGTAGGGGTTGCTGTTCAGCACGGACCGCCGATGGCCGCCAGGGCGCGGCGAGGCTTCGTTCTGGTCGGTGTGCTTTACCGCGCGGCGCTCAATGTGCACAATCTGGCCGATTATGTAGGCGGGCTGCCGAGGAAGGTGGGGCTCCGTGAACAGGGCCACCGACTCCTCGGAGAGGTAGTAGTTCGACCGGCTCCGGTTGATTGCCTCGTAGTGCCCAGCAGGGTTCCGGACAAACACCGCAAGCTCATGGACGTCGAAATGGCCAACCGATATCTTCTCCTTGCTGGCCTGTTGAAACAGTTTTGAAACACACGGTACACCTTACTTGCTCATTACCGCAAATTAACAGTACAAGAGATTAATGCAAACAAATTCAATCAGGTCCAACTTTATAATAGATTTCAAATCCACAGCATGCCTGTTAATACTCACTATGTTCACGAGTCATGTTATGTCATTACTTTTGGGTAGTTCATTATTTTACCAAATTCAAGGTTTGTCTGATTTTTTATGAGTATCTTACCAACGAAAATATTCACATCCTATGGTTAGAGAAGCTGAATTCCATACCTGTTTTTCCAGTTGAAATTTACTATATAGATTGTTGACCATTGTTTTCTTCTCCTCCAACTCTTTTATAAGAATCCCATGTGCTGCTTCCACCCTTGAGTAGCGTTCTATCAGCTCCTCACTCTGCCGTGACAGGAAACTAACCTTGTCTGCAAGGATCTTAATGCATTGCTGGAACTGAGTGGTAGAATCAGCTTCATCCTTCTTTACAGAACTGGAACAAAACAAGCCATTACAAAGGGGTCAGCAAGTACAGAACAACACTTAGATATCTCTTTCAGTAGGAAAAAGGATCGAAACCAAGGACATTAAAAACAAACATATCTCTAGGTTAGTAACTAGTAACATAAAAATTGGCAAAAATAGCTAATTCTCTGGAGGCACTGACTATGATTTTAACACCAGATTCTAAAATACGATATGTTTGACATTATCCCTCCAACAATTCATTTTCTCCGTAGGAGCAGATACACTTTTGTAATGAAATACTCAAATCCTTTGGCCAAGAACAGCAAATGTCTCTTCAGTCTCACATCAAGATGCTAAGATAAAATACAACAATCTGCACCTGCTTCCAATAAATTATTTATATTCAGTTGGATTATTCCTTAGTTCTAAAGAAAGCCAATCATCATGCATTGCTGATAAATCAGATATGTGTACCACAATGAGCTTGAAATGATACACACTGACCAGTCAGTATACATATAACTTAATGCAAATGAGAGAAACATGATACCTTGCTAAGGAGAGGGCTAAAGAACGCAGAGACTCTGCAAAGCCAGACATGCCCGGTGCGGTGACGCAGTTATTTAGCCTTTCAAACAGACCATGTATCCTCAGAGCAGATGACCTCAAAGCATCATACTCAACAGCCCTTCTATCAGCGGAACATTTGTTGGTACGAGCCTCTTCCCTTGCCTCATGCAAGCAGTTTTCCAGGTGCGCACAATTAATCTGTATCAAGATTTATAAAATACAAAATAAGTAATGTTGCTTTATGCAAGCATGGAAAGAATACTTCAATTTGCAGAAAGCAGGTGAAGATTGTCCTAGATTATGTATATTTTACCTGAGACTCGTCAAGTAGAACACGGGCATTTTCAAGTTCTTCCTTCAGAGAGTTAACTTCGCCCATCACAGAGCTAAGTTTACTTTCTGCCTCATCCAACTGTTTTGATTTTTTATCTATTGTGTTTTGCAACTCTGACACAAAGAGCTCGTTATTCCTAAACTCCAAAGTATGATGTTCATTGGTTTTGGAGTTTAAGATGCCAAGAGGACCTTCTACAGGAATATCCGAAGTATCCACCATAGTGAGCTGAGTCAACATCTGCCCTTCCTTATCAATATTGAAAACCTTATGTTCATTATCACGTGAAAATTCTGCCATGGGAGCATCCAGATTACCGCATCCTGCTGAGTTAAGTAATTGCAAGTTCAGTGCGCCTGAAACGTCAGTCATATTCTCATCACCACCTTCTGTTTGCTTAGATGGCTGTTCAGATGTTGATGATGTCTCATCCATAGCCACACTTGATTCGTCACGCAGATGGGTTTGCCTACCTCCATCCAGGTTGCAGTCATTACCTTTAAATGTAGAAAGGAGGGAATCTGATGCGCTTTTGCTTCCTGAAACCATTTGCCCTTGTATGTACTGATTCGCTAATTGTTCCTCAAGCTCCTGTATACGCTTTTCAAAGGACAAGCACTGCTCCTGCTTTGCCTTCAACACTGACTGAAGCTGGTTGGCATATTCATCCTTCGCGGAAAGTGCCTGAGCTGTTTTCTCTCTTGAATTTCTCAACACATTATCATTCTGCCCTTCATCAATAGATTCATGTGCGTATTCAGCACCAAAAGTGCAGAGAACTGCAATTGCAGAAGCAAGTTCTGCTTTTAATCTGGCGTTCTCCACTTCTAATACACTAGTCCCTGTTATATCAACAGTATCACAGCCCCCAAAAAAATCCTGGGAATCCATTTGGCCATCAGTATTCAGACTGTTTTGTTCGGTGTTAATGAAATTTCCAGTGGTACTAGAATCACTTGATGAAGACTTATGTTGCTGTGATCTCTCAGGTTTCGAAAGAGACCCCACTAAAGACCGGGGGGCGAGCTTTTCCAGATCATCAACATCAATTGGCAGTAGATCGCAATCAAATGGTGCAATGTTTACATCACACTGGCTAGGTGAACCAAACAGCCCCATGGAACCCATGATTTCTCCTCGAATGTACTTACGCCATGTACGAAGGAAAACCTCGCGTCTCCTTATCTCCACTTCACGCTCTGCTGCTAGTTTTTCAGCAAGCTGTCCAGCCAAGCCAGTATACAGCTTGAAAGAATGCCTTCTTCGCACGACCTCGGCAAGACAAGCCTTGTATGCATGGCCCAAGCCACCCAGTAGTTTCAGATAAGAAAATTCTTTGTCTCGACTATCTATTGCCTCTTCGTATAAAATGAACTGACTCATCATCATGTCCTTGATATCAATTTGAGCAGATTTGACCCCTTTCACGCAAACATGTACTAAAGTATTTGTTTCGTTTTTCTTGGTCTTGCATTTCTGAAGCAAGTTTGTAAGCATGCGATCAAACTTACGTACGCTGGGCAAATTATCCTTTTCATGTACCTCATAGATACGACCAACTGCTGAAACTGCATCATGAGGTCGGACAGAAGCAGACAGCTGGCTCCTTGAGCATTCATCAACAAGCTTCTTTGATGTATCGACATCTTTACTGCAGAACATAAGAGTTCTCAGAATATAGTGTGATAGAAGCATGTTTCAATTATGGCAGAAAAGACAGATAATAAATATAGTAGTTACCAGATTAATTAAGTCTCGGGATAAGAAACTGTTATGTGGTAGTGGTACCATAAGTTCATAGCATATAAAGACCGGATAACATATCCCAATAAACTATTATCCCTTCATTCAGACAAGTGCCGATCTCACTAGTTACACTGTTAACATATTACTAATGCAAATCATAAGAACTTACAAACTTTTTGGTATAACCAACATATTTTCTACACGATAAAATGACAATTCGCTGTTTATTCCACCATGCAAAACCATTTTCCAGTGTTCCATAAGTAGTTTAACAAAGGAATTACCAGCAACTCAAATTCAAGCCAATCTACATGGTAGTCAACTAGCCATTAACTCGAGGTCAGTAATTGTTCTCCGGAAGTATGCACGGAAAAGCAACAACTAGTTAAATATATGGTCATTGCTTCAGTCTAACCTTAGAGACTGCATGATGCTCTTCTGGTCACCGATGACTCTATGATGCTCTTTTATCAGCGCCTCCAGATCCTTCCATGCACTGGAGCTCATAGAATTCAACAAGCTCTCCACCCTCCTCTTTAACTCCAGAAATTTTGCCTTCAGCGGCGAGACAAAATCCTCGAAACCCTTCTGTGAGCTTACGTACTCATCTGCCAGCTTCCTCAGTCTATTCTCATCCATAAGGTCCAGCAAGCACCGTCTGCCCTCGCATTGCAGGTGTGGATGCAGCTTAATAGCACGCAACCTCTGCACATCTCTCTCGAAGGTTGACAGAACTTCGACGTATCCACGGTGCTGCTGAGCAAAGGATCGCATGAAATTTGAATAGCGCAGTGAGGGCTTGCGGAATGCTTGCTCCAGGTTGCTCCTAGCCATGTCCAGAGCACGCTCCTGCACCTGCCACTCCCGCAGCAGCCTCCTGCACACCTCGTACTTCGCCACGCTAGATTGGTACAGCGCGTTGGCCACCTGGAAGTCATACCTGAACCTGACTTCGTAAGACACCAGCGCCTTCAAGGCCGGGTCAGCAGACACCTCCAGTGCGGTGTCCTGCGGCCGGGGCGGCGGCGGAATAGATGGCTCAGGGATGTCGATAGACTCCGGCGCCGGTGGCGGCGAGTCAGCATGGAGGCGGGCCTTGTTGTAGAGGAAGACCTCGCGGTCGTCGCGGGGGAGGTTGTAGTGGGCGAGGTGGTTGGCGCCGTCGAGAGGGATGTTGCCGCAGAGGAGGAGCTGGTCGGCGGGCGGGACGCCGCAGACGTGCTCGATGGCGCGCTGGATGGCCTCGACTCGCGTGCCGCCCCCGCACTCGAACTCCATGCTGTGGCCGTTCTCCGCCACGTGCACCATCAGCTTCTGCCCCAGCGCCGCGCCCTCCGCGCCGGCGCTGCCGCCCGCCGTCACCGCCGACCCGGAACTCATCTTCCCCGACAAGTTCCCCTCCACCAGATTTTGCTGTACTTTTTTTTTTCCTGCTTTCCTTTTCTGCCTCACGCCCCTTGAGATTAAAAATCTGCGGTTCTACCACGCCACCAAACAAGGCAGCCACCAAACGGCACGGAGTCGTAGCCCAGGCACCAAATCCTCAATCTCTCGGCGCCCAGGCGCACACGAAGCCCGCGGCCTGCCTTCCCACCGATCGCGCGCACCCAATCTCCGACCCGTGCGGCGGGAAGGCGGCGGCTCCCTCCCTTGGAAATTCCGGCGAGAGACGGTGGCTCCTGGGTGGGATCGACGTATCTCGCCCCCAATTCGGCCGGTTCACCAACCCCGCACGGATTTGGGCTGGGGATAGATAGCTTTCGGGGTTTCCCACCCTCCCTTGCGGGCGGACGGAAGCGACCTCCTCCAATCCAAATCTGAGTCCTCCCGGGGTACGACTCCGGCTCCGGCTCCGGCTGCGTTTGATTCGGTCGCGGGGGTTGGGGGCAGAGACGAGACGAGATGAGTTGGGATTTTCTTTCTCCCCTGCTTGGGAAGGATTGGGCAGTAGCGTCAGGAAGGAAGACGAGCAGACGAGGAGGGAGGGGGAGAACAAAAAGGGAAAGTTTACAGGGGGCGGATGAAAGAGTGGGGTATGCTGCCGTGTGGGAGTACAATGTTGCGGGGTGTTTCGCGGAGGGGTCCTTCTGGGTTCCGCAAATTGACGTGGCGTGAATTATTGGAGGAGACAGACTTTTTTTTTGCATGGGAGGAGAGAGAGCTTGCTTCTCTCGCAAGGGTAGAACCGGTGGCCGGCAGCAAGGATATTATTGTACTCCGGCATAATGTAAGACATTTTTGATATTAAGGGATACTCCCTCTGTAAACTAATATAAAAGCGTTTCGATCACTAATTAACAACAAAATGTGTTTTGATATATTTTATACGGATAATGGGGCTGGTACACGTCTGCCGGCAGATTTTTAAAAAGACCCACCGCTTTGTGAGTCGTTGGATGTGGCACGGTCTAGCGGTTCACTTCGCAATAGAGACACTGTTGCAGATATTTTTGCAATAAAGATTATGTTACAAAATATATTTTTTGCACCATAGGTTGTGTTGCGGATTTTTTTTTTGCAACAAAGTTCTTGTCGCAGAATTATTATTTTTTGCAACACAAGTTTTGTTGCAAAAAATATATTTTTGCAACAGAGCGCATGTTGCAAAAGTTTGTCTAAGTTGCAGCCGTTATTCGCCGTTATGGTTTGCAATATCACTGATGTTGCAAGAGGTAAAGGGCGTAGTAGGCAAGGGGACGCATGGATCAAGGGCGATCCAACGGCTGCACGGGTGGCGGAACTTTCCATGCAATCAGCTGGCAGAGCATTAGCGTTTCCCATAGATAATCTGAGTTAAATAATTCGGACTAAAGGTAATATGTAATGGGAGCTGCTACCCGTCGGCCGGCGGATCGCCCCGCGAGCCTTCGAAATGTGTCGTTCCCATTGCAACAGAGCCAATGTTGGAGAGACATCTTGCAACAATGATCATGTTGCAGAAAGCTTGCAACAGAGTTAATGTTGCTGATTTTTTTTTTCAACAAGATCCTGGTTGCAGAAACAATTTAATTTTGCAAAAAACAAGCATATGCGGCTAGCAGTTGTGTCCGTCGTTATTGCAACAAGAGTCTTGTTGCATTGTTGCAAAAAAAATCGTTGTGCATTATTCGATTCTCGTGAGTACCGACGACAAGCGACGGCACGTAGCACACTCACGAGGTCGCGTCCCTCCTCTCCTTCCTTCCTCCGATTTAACTCACAACCACATGGCCATGTGTCGAGCAAAGGAGACGGCAGATGCAAGCCCTTCGATCAGCCGGCTGAAAGGTAATGTTTCTCATATGTAATAATCTTCATCAGATGTATCTATAAATATTTCAGTCTAGATACATTCGTTTGGGCGTCAGTCTAGTATGTATATGTAGGATATGCATACAACCTTCACATCAGTAAAAAAAAGGTATGTCGACTGCCTTGGCTGGTTCATCTTGAGGCTTTCTTGCCACATGAACATTTTTTTCCAGCTATTTTTCCCACATGATCTTGGACTAGGTGACCATGGTCAGCTCAGTTGGTCCTCACTGTGGGAAAAATTGTTAGCATATCCTAATTTTGTTCGAAGCTACAAGCATCATGTACATGTACATGATCTACGTGGTGTATGCGAGGTCATGTGTGAGTTCCTCTATTATTGTGTGATGGTATCCACGCAGATGCCACAAGTCTCACAAGGTATATCCAACGGGGCTGGACCTGAACTTGCTTGGTTGTTTATGAAGATCGAACAATCAGGCACGTAGTAGTATACAGTAATACAGGTTCTCAGTAACCTCGGCAAAGTATACCACGGTTTGTCTTGAAATGTTGTCAGCTTTAGAGTGTACAAAGTTGTATTTTTCTTCTGTTTAAGTTGTTCCTCCGCTCCTCTCAAACTCCCAATGCCTTTTTATTCGAAGGATTATCTTAGAATATTTGTCTCTGAGATAAACGCACAATTGGTCAGCGAACTTTCGCGAGATGAGCACATTGGTCACACAAGTGTCAAGACGTGGAAAAGTGGTCAGTTTGGTTTGTTTTATGAGCAAATGGGTCAATATCCCGTTACGAGCCGTGACGGGGCCGACGTGGCTGGCTGACTCAGCTTGGGCCCACTGTCAGTTTTTTTGTCCTTTAGTTTTGTCCGCGGAGAAGGGATGTTTTTTATGCAAAGCGGCTCCGTCAGTAATTTGGGTTGTTTTTTTTTGCAAATAGTGCATCCCCTTCCCTGTCAAAATCCCCAATTAGGCCCGATTCATGCCAAACCCTAGCATTTCTTCTCACTTCATCCTCTCTCTCGATCTGCCGCAGCCGTTACTTAGCTGGAGATGGACCAGTTCGAGGGAGAGAGCTGGCGGCCGGAGAACGGGGAGGGGAGTGTCTTCTTCCCGGCGGAGAGCTAGAGGCGTGGCGAGCCGGAGTTGAGGCTTGAGTTCGGTCGTTGTGTGCTCCAGGGCACGCCGAGGATGTACCGGGTGGAGGAGAAGTTGCGTGGTCGTGCACTGGTGGGTATAGTGGAAGGGCACCGGCCTCCCGTGTCGCCGGCACAGGTGGTTGCTGCTTTGGAGTCGCAATGCGGCCTCTCCCGCGACCACATCATGGTCGAGGTATGTTCCCCTCCGGCGGATTTTCTTGTGCGGTTCCGCTCCGGCGAGGATTGCACTCGGATGCTCATCTACCACTACCGTAAGCTTACCGCCGGCGGAGCGACGATCCAGTTTAGTCGTCTTTGAAGTTTTTAACTAGGTTGAGCTTAGATGGGTTGCCGCAAGAAGCATGGGAGGTTGAGTTTGTTGGCAAGCTTGTTAGCAGTCTCGGCGGCGATCTTGTTAAGATGGTGAAGCCCACTAATCGTTGTTTCATCGTTGTTGAAGCGTGGATGAAAAATCCTAACAAGGTGCCCAAGTTATATGAAGTGGAGCTGCCAGAACTTAACCTACCCCAAGATTATCCAACCTCGGACTCTGACAGGCCAATTTCACCACCGTCCAGTCACCTGACAATCGAGAAGCCAACAGTTCTGCATGTTGTGAAGATCCATATTCTGAAGGTTATAGATCGGAGCCCTATATTAACAGAGTTGCCGCATGCTTACGATTACGACGATGAATCCAACAGTGCTCGTTGTCACACCTTTACTTGCTATCCTGGTACAATTGATGGGGCTGAGAGGGCATACATTGGAGGTGGCTGTAACGCCCCGAGTCCGATGCGCCATGTGTCTTTCGTTTATTCGCCGTCGTTGCCATGTACTTCGCTTGCGTGTTGCACTTTGCTATGTCATCATGTGCATTTCATCTGCATGTTTTTCAAAACTTGGATCTGTTCGGGTTCCCCGGGTTCTCTCCGTTGTCCGTTCTGAGCACAGACACACTCGCACGCGCCCGCGACACCTCCCAGGTCTCGTTTCGTGAGCCACAGAAAAATGTTCTCGGAATGGTCCAAGAGTTTACGAGTGGTCTTGGTACATCACCGGTAGACCACCTGTCAAATTTCGTTCCATGTGGAGGTCGTTTGATGCCCCAACGATTAACCATGTAACCGCGAAAACCCCCTTCTCTTTGTAGCCCAGCACTCCTCCACAACAGCCCGCTAGCCCATCTAAACCCCCTCCATGCTCTCCGTCGTTGGATCACGATCGTGTGGCGAATACCGCACCTCATTTGTACTCTCCTAGCTCCCTCTACCTATATATACGTCCTCCCCCTCCATTTTTCGGATCAAAACCCTAGCCTCTCTCCCTCTCAGCCGTCGGACGTGTCCGCCCGCCGCCCAACACGCCCGCGCCGCCGCCCGCAACCACTCTCGTGCCGCCACGTGTCCACCCCGGACGCCCCCGCGCCTTGCCCTCCCGACTTCGCAGCTGCCCGCCTGAGCCGCGGCCGGGCGAGGGAGCTGCGCCTCGCCGCCGTCCTCCGCTTCGCGAGTCCCGACCGCCGCCGTTTTCGGCCGCCGCCAACAAGCCGCTCTGTCGCTGCCGGACCTCGCCCATCTTCGCCGCCTCGTCCTCCCGTGCCCAGTGCCCGAAGCCGCCACCGCTCGCTTCGCCAGACCCCGCCGCCGCCGCACGCCACGCCCCCGCGTCGTCCCAAAGCCCCTCGCCGGAGTTCCACGCCACCGTGCCTTCTTCACCTATGCTGCTCAAGTTCGAGCAGAGCGCAGCCGCTCGCCCGTTTCCCGCGCCCAGCCATGCGCCTTGCTTCCTCGTGGGCCACAAGCCACGGCCGGCCCAGCTTCTGCAACAGGCCCATCCGTGCTCCTTCAGCCCCCAGCCCACCAGATCCGCTGGCCCATGGCCCGATGTGAGCATCCACCACAAACCCCCCGTTCACTTTTGGGCCTGCCAGTTTCGGCCCGTTGCATTCTTTTCCTGCCTCTGCGAGCTAATTAACCGGATAGCTGCAGTTTTTACAGAAAAACCCTGAAGTTCATGCATTAATAACTTCATAACCATGCATCTGAATTAAACAAACTTTACATGTAAATGTTGGGGAACGTAGTAATTTCAAAAAAATTCCTACGCACACGCAAGATCATGGTGATGCATAGCAACGAGAGGGGAGAGTGTTGTCTACGTACCCTCGTGAGATCGAAGCGGAAGCGATCTGGCGTAGAGGAAGTAGTCGACGTTCTCCTCGCGATCCGACCGATCCGGCGCCGTTACTTGGCGCCCCGAGTTCTTGACACACGTGCAGCTCGATGGCGTCCCTCGAACTCCGATCCAGCCGAGTGTCGAGGAGAGTTCCGTCGAAGACGACGGCATGGTGACGATCTTGATGTTCTCTGGCAGCAGAGCCGCCTAAGCTTCAGCGACGATATGACCGAGGTGGAATATGGTGGAAGGGGCACCGACACGGCTAAGGAACGATCCGTAGATCAAACTTGTGTGTCCTAGGGTGCCCCTTGCCCCGTATATAAAGGAGCAAGGGGAGGTGCGGCCGCCCAAGGGAGGCGCAGAAGGAGTCCTACTCCCACCGGAGTAGGACTCCCCATTTCCTAGTTGGAGTAGGATTGGGGGAGGGAAGAGGAAGGGGCGCGCCCCCTCTCCTTGTCCTATTCGAACTAGGGGGGGGGCGCTGCCTGCGCCGGCCCTTCCTCTTCTCCCTCGTGGCCCACTAAGGCCCAATAGCCCCGGGAGGTTCAGTAACCCCGGTTTCCGGTAAAATCGATTTCACCGGAACCATTCGAACTCCAAATATAGGCTTCCAATATATCAATCTTTATGTCTCGACCATTTCGAGACTCCTCGTCATGTCCGTGATCACATCCGGGACTCGAACTTCTTGGTACATCAAAATACATAAACTCATAATATAACAATCATTGAAACCTTAAGCGTGCGGACCCTACGGTTCGAGAATAATGTAGACATGACCGAGACACGTCTCCGGTCAATAACCAATAGCGGGACCTGGATGCCCATATTGGTTCCTACATATTCTACGAAGATCTTTATCGGTCGGACCGCATAACAACATACGTTGTTCCCTTTGTCATCGGTATGTTACTTGCGAGATTCGATCGTCGGTATCCAATACCTAGTTCAATCTCGTTACGGCAAGTCTCTTTACTCGTTCGTAATACATCATCTCACAGCTAACTCATTAGTTGTAATGCTTGCAAGGCTTCGATGATGTGTATTACCGAGAGGGCCGAGAGATACCTCTCCGACAATCGGAGTGACAAAACCTAATCTCAAATACGCCAACCCAACATCGCCTTTGGAGACACTGTAGTACTCCTTTATAATCACCCGATTCGTTGTGACGTTTGGTAGCACCAAAGTGTTCCTCCGTAAACGGAGTTGCATAATCTCATAGTTACAGGAACATGTATATGTCATGGATAAAAGCGGTAGCAACATACTAAACGATCGTGTGCTAAGCTAATGGAATGGGTCATGTCAATCAGATCATTCTACTAATGATGTGACCTTGTTAATCAAATAACAACTCTTTGTTCATGGTCGGAAACATAACCATCTTTGATTAACAAGCTAGTCTAGTAGAGGCATACTAGTGACATATTGTTTGTCTATGCATTCACACATGTATCATGTTTCCGGTTAATACAATTCTAGCATGAATGATAAACATTTATCATGAAATAAGGAAATAAATAATAACTTTATTATTGCCTCTAGGGCATATTTCCTTGATCTCCCACTTGCACTAGAGTCAATAATCTAGATTACATAGTAATGATTCTAACACCCATGGAGTCTTGGTGTTGATCATGTTTTGCTCGTGGAAGAGGCTTAGTCAACGGGTGCGCTACATTCAGATCCGTATGTATCTTGCAAATCTCTATGTCTCCCACGGACTAAGTCCGGATGGAATTGAAGCGTCTCTTGATGTGCTTGGTCCTCTTGTGAAATCTGGATTCCTTCGCTAAGGCAATTGCTCCGAGATTGTCACGAAGATTTTCATTGGACCCGATGCACTAGGTATGACACCTAGATCGGATATGAACTCCTTCATTAGCTGCTTCGAAGCTGCTATGTACTCCGCTTCACATGTAGATCCCTTCACGACGCTTTGTTTAGAAGCGCACCAACCGGCAGCTCCTCCGTTTAGTGTAAATACGTATCCGGTCTGCGATTTAGAATCGTCGGATCGGTGTCAAAGCTTGCATCAACGTAACTTTACGATGAGCTCTTTGTCACCTCCATATATGAGAAACATATCCTTAGTCCTTTTCGGTATTTCGGGATGTTCTTGACCGCTGTCCGATGATCCACTCTGGATTACTTTGGTACCTCCTGCTAAACTTATAGCAAGGCACACATCAGTCCGTACACAAGATTGCATACATGATAGAGCCTATGGTGAAGCATAGGAACATCTTTCATTTCTCTCTATCTTCTGCAGTGGTCGGGCATTGAGTCTTACTCAACTTCACACCTTGTAACACAGGCAAGAACCCTTTCTTTGCTTGATCCATTTTGAACTTCTTCAAAATGTTGTCAAGGTATGTGCTTTGTGAAAGTCCAATTAAGCGTCTTGATCTATCTCTATAGATCTTAATGCCCAATATGTAAGCAGCTTCACCGAGGTCTTTCATTGAAAAACTCTTATTCAAGTATCCCTTTATGCTATCCAGAATTCTATATCATTTCCGATCAGCAATATGTCATCTACATATAATATCGAAATGCTACTGAGCTCCCACTCACTTTCTTGTAAATACAAAGCTTCTCCAAAAGTCTCAGATGAACCCAAATGCTTTGATCACACTATCAAAGCATTTATTCCAACTCCGAGATGCTTGCACCAGTCCATAAATGGATCATTGGAGCTTGCACACTTTGTTAGCTCCTTTGGATCGATAAAACCTTCGGTTGCATCATATACAAATCTTCTTCCGTAAATCCATTCAGAATGCGGTCTTTACATCCATTTGCCAAATTTCATAATCATAAAATGCGCAATTGCTAACATGATTCGGACAGACTTAAGCATCGCTACGGGTGAGAAGGTCTCATCGTAGTCAATCCCTTGAACTTGTCGAAAACCCTTTGCGACAAGTCGAGCTTTGTAAACGATAATATTACCGTCGGCGTCGGTCTTCTTCTTGAAGATCCACTTGTTTTCTATTGCTTGCCGACCCTCGGGCAAGTCAACCAAAGTCCATACTTTGTTTTCATACATGGATCCCATCTCGATTTCATGGCCTCAAGCCATTTTATGGAATCTGGGCTCACCATCGCTTCTTCATAGTTCGAGGTTCATCATGATCTAGTAGCATGATTTCCGAGCAGGATTACCGTACCACTCAGTGCGGATCTTACTCTGGTTGATCTACGTGGTTTCAGTAGTAACTTGATCAAGTTTCATGATCAACATCATCAACTTCCTCATTACTTGGTGTAGATGTCTCAGAAACCGGTTTCTGCGACAAACTACTTTCAAGTAAGGGAGAAGGTACAATTACCTCATCAAGTTCTACTTTCCTCCCACTCACTTCTTTCGAGAGAAACTCCTTCTCTAGAAAGGATCCATTCTTGGCAACAAATGTCTTGCCTTCGGATCTGTGATAGAAGGTGTACCCAACTGTCTCCTTTGGGTATCCTATGAAGACACATTTCTCGATTTGGGTTCGAGCTTATCGGGTTGAAGCTTTTTCACATAAGCATCGCATCCCCAAACTTTAAGAAATGACAACTTTGGTTTCTTGCTAAACCACAGTTCATAAGGTGTCGTCTCAACGGATTTCGACGGTGTTCTATTCGATGTGAATGCGGCCGTCTCTAGAGCATAACCCCAAAACGATAGCGGTAAATCAGAAGAGACATCATAGATCGCACCATATCTAGTAAAGTGCGACACGACGTTCGGACACACCATTACGTTGTGGTGTTCGGGTGGCGTGAGTTCTTGAAACTATTCCGCATTGTTTCAAATGTAGACCAAACTCGTAACTCAAATATTCACCTCCACGATCGATCGCAGAAACTTAATTTTCTTATTATGATGATTTTCAACTTCAATCTGAAATTCTTTGAACTTTTCAAATGTTTAGGACTTATGTTTCATTAAGTAGATATACCCATATCCGCTTAAATCATCTGTGAAGGTGAGAAAATAATGATATCCGCCACGAGCCTCAACATTCATCGGACCACATACATACGTATGTATGATTTCCAACAAATCTGTTGCTCTCTCCATAGTTCCGAGAACGGGGTTTTGTCATCTTGCCCATGAGGCACGGTTACATAAGTGCCAAGTGATTCATAATCAAGTGACTCCAAAAGTCCATCAAGATGGAGTTTCTTCATGCGCTTTACAACGATATGACCTAAACGGCGGTGCCACAAATAAGTTGCACTATCATTATCAACTCTGCATCTTTTGGTTTCAACATTATGAATATGTGTATCACTACTATCGAGATTCATCAAAATAGACCACTCTTCAAGGGTGCATGACCATAAAAGATATTACTCATATAAATAGAACAACCATTATTCTCGATTTAAATGAATAACCGTCTCGCATCAAACAAGATCCAGATATAATGTTCATGCTCAACGCAGCACCAAATAACAATTATTTAGGTCTAAAACTAATCCGAAGGTAGATGTAGAGGTAGCGTGCCGACCGCGATCACATCGACTTTGGAACCATTTCCCAGCGCGATCGTCACCTCGTCCTTTGCCGGTGTTCGCTAATCCGTAGTCCTGCTTTGAGTTGCAAATATTAGTAATGTAACCATTATCAAATACCCAGTGCTCTGCGAGCTCTAGTAAGGTACACATCAATAACATGTATATCACATATACCTTTGTTCACCTTGCCATCCTTCTTATCCGCCAAATACTTGGGGCAGTTCCGCTTCAAAGTGACCGATCCGCTTGCGGTAGAAGCACTTTCGGTTTCAGGCTTAGGTCCAGACTTGGGTTTCTTCTCTGAGCAGCAACTTGCTTGCTGTTCTTCTTGAAGTTCCTTCTTCTTCCTTTGCCTTTCTTCTTGAAACTAGTGGTCTTATTGACCATCAACACTTGATGCTCCTTCTTGATTTCTACCTCCGCAGCCTTTAGCATTGCGAAGAGCTCGGTATAGTCTTTACTAACCCTTGCATATTATAGTTCATCACGAAGCCTTTGTAGCTTGGTGGCGGTGATTGAAGAATTCATCAATGACACAATCATCCGGAAGATTAACTCCCGGTTGAGTCAAGTGATTGTAATACCCGACATTTTGAGTATGTGCTCACCGATGAACTATTCTCCTCCATCTTGCAGCTATAGAACTTATTGGAGACTTCATATCTCTCAATCCGGGCATTCTGTTGGAATATTAACTTCAACTCTGGAACATCTCATATGCTCCATGATGTTCAAAACGTCGTTGAAGTCCCGGTTCTAAGTCGTAAAGCATGGCACACTTGAACTATAGAGTAGTCATCGCTTTGCTCGCCAGACGTTCATAACATCGGTGTTGCTCTGCGAAGAGGCACGGCACCTAGCGGTGCATCCAGGCGTAACTCTTCATGCGACAATGAGGATAATCCTCGAGTTACGGACCCGATCCGTGTAATTGCTACCATCATCTTTCAACTTTGCTTTCTCAAGGAACGCATTAAAATTCAACGGAACAACAAAGACGAGCCATCTATCTACAATCAAACATAAACAAGCAAGATACTATCGGTACTAAGTTCATGATAAATTTAAGTTCAATTAATCATATTACTTAAGAACTCCCATTTAGCAGACATCTCTCTAGTCATCTAAGTGATCACGTGATCCAAATCAACTAAACCATAACCGATCATCACGTGAAATGGAGTAGTTTTCAATGGTGAACATCTTATGTTGATCATATCTACTATATGATTCACGCTCGACCTTTCGGTCTCCGTGTTCGAGGCCATATCTGCATATGCTAGGCTCGTCAAGTATAACCCGAGTATTCTGCGTGTGCAAACTGGCTTGCACCGTTGTAGATGGACGAGAGCTTATCACACCCGATCATCACGTGGTGTCCGGGCACGACGAACTTTGGCAGCGGTGCATACTCGGGAGAACACTTCTTGATAATTTAGTGAGAGATCATCTTATAATGCTACCGTCAATCAAAGCAAGATAAGATGCATAAAGATAAACATCACATGCAAATCAATATAAGTGATATGATATGGTCATCATCATCTTGTGCTTCGTGATCTCCATCTCTGCAGCACCATCATGATCACCATCGTCACCGGTAGCGACACCATGATCTCCATCGTAGCATCGTTGTCGTTTCGCCACCTATTGCTTCTCGACTATCGCTACCGCTTAGTGATAAAGTAAAGCAATTATGTGATGCGTTGCATTTCATACAATAAAGCGACAACCATATGGCTCTCGCCGATTGCCGATAACCGGTTACAAAACATGATCATCTCATACAATAAAATATAGCATCACGTCTTGACCATATCACATCACAACATGCCTGCAAAAACAAGTTAGGCGTCCTCTACTTTGTTGTTGCAAATTTTACGTGGCTGCTACGGGCTTAAGCAAGAACCAATCTCACCTACGCATCAAAACCACAACGATACTTCGTCAAATAGACTCCGTTTAACCTTCTCAAGGACCGGCGTAGCCACACTCGGTTCAACTAAAGTGAGAGAGACAGACACCCGCCGGTCACCTTTAAGCAACGAGTGCTCGTGGCGGTGAAACCAGTCTCGCGTAAGCGTCTGGCGTAATGTCGGTTCGGGCCACTTCATCTCACAATACCACTGAACCAAAGTATGACATGCTGGTAGGTAGTATGACTTGTATCGCCCACAACTCACTTGTGTTCTACTCGTGCAAAACATCAAACCATAAGAACCTAGGCTCAGATGCCACTGTTGGGGAACGTAGTAATTTCAAAAAATTTCCTACGCACACGCAAGATCATGGTGATGCATAGCAACGAGAGGGGAGAGTGTTGTCTACGTACCCTCGTAGACCGAAGCGGAAGCGACCACAACGTAGAGGAAGTAGTCGACGTTCTCCTCGCGATCCGACCGATCCAGCGCCGTTACTCGGCGCCCCGAGTTCTTGACACACGACAGCTCGATGGCGTCCCTCGAACTCCGATCCAGCCGAGTGTCGAGGGAGAGTTCCGTCGACCGACGGCGTGGTGGACGATCTTGATGTTCTACGGCGCAGAGCTTCGCTAAGCAGCGACGATATGACCGAGGTGGAATATGGTGGAAGGGGCACCGACACGGCTAAGGAACGATCCGTAGATCAAACTTGTGTGTCCTAGGGTGCCCCTTGCCCCCGTGATATAAAGGAGCAAGGGGAGGTGCGGCCGGCCCAAGGGAGGCCTTGGGAGGAGTCCTACTCCCACCGGGAGTAGGACTCCCCCCCTTTCCTAGTTGGAGTAGGATTGGGGGGAGGGAAGAGGGAAGGGGGGGCGCCGCCCCCCTCTCCTTGTCCTATTCGGACTAGGGGGAGGGGGCGCGCGGCCTGCCCTGGCCGGCCCTTCCTCTTCTCCCTCGTGGCCCACTAAGGCCCAATAGCCCCCGGGAGGGTTCCGGTAACCCCGGTTTTCGGTAAATCCGATTTCACCGGAACCATTCCGAACTCCAAATATAGGCTTCCAATATATCAATCTTTATGTCTCGACCATTTCGAGACTCCTCGTCATGTCCGTGATCACATCCGGGACTCCGAACTTCTTCGGTACATCAAAATACATAAACTCATAATATAACAGTCATCGAAACCTTAAGCGTGCGGACCCTACGGTTCGAGAATAATGTAGACATGACCGAGACACGTCTCCGGTCAATAACCAATAGCGGGACCTGGATGCCCATATTGGTTCCTACATATTCTACGAAGATCTTTATCGGTCAGACCGCATAACAACATACGTTGTTCCCTTTGTCATCGGTATGTTACTTGCCCGAGATTCGATCGTCGGTATCCAATACCTAGTTCAATCTCGTTACAGGCAAGTCTCTTTACTCGTTCCGTAATACATCATCTCACAGCTAACTCATTAGCTGTAATGCTTGCAAGGCTTCGAGTGATGTGTATTACCGAGAGGGCCAGAGATACCTCTCCGACAATCGGAGTGACAAAACCTAATCTCGAAATACGCCAACCCAACATGTACCTTGAAACACCTGTAGAGCACCTTTATAATCACCCGATTACGTTGTGACGTTTGGTAGCACCAAAGTGTTCCTCGGTAGACGGAGTTGCATAATCTCATAGTTACAGAACATGTATATGTCATGGATAAAAGCAGTAGCAACATACTAAACGATCGTGTGCTAAGCTAATGGAATGGGTCATGTCAATCAGATCATTCTACTAATGATGTGACCTTGTTAATCAAATAACAACTCTTTGTTCATGGTCAGGAAACATAACCATCTTTGATTAACAAGCTAGTCTAGTAGAGGCATACTAGTGACATATTGTTTGTCTATGCATTCACACATGTATCATGTTTCCGGTTAATACAATTCTAGCATGAATGATAAACATTTATCATGAAATAAGGAAATAAATAATAACTTTATTATTGCCTCTAGGGCATATTTCCTTCAGTAAAATGCCTAGAATTTCATCTAGTTTAATAATTTGTAACTCTCATTCATGTTTAAAATGTTTAGATTGTTGTTTGCATTTAGTTTGCATAAATGACATGCTAAAATGATTTATTTCATAACTAAATAACCATAGCTCCGAATTAAATAAACTTTATAAGTAAATGGGGTAGAAAATGCATAGATTAACATGGTGGCATTACTTTGCATGTTTAACAACAATAAAATTGTGTTTAGGTCAAACAGTACCAAATTCAAAATATGCATATGGGGATTTTTCCGGAATTGTTGCTTGTTGTTCTGACCTCATTTAAAATTGCCTAGATATGTAGTTTTATTATGCTTCACCTCTTGCCATGTTAACCAACATTTAATCTTGTCTTGTTCATAAACAAGAGTGAACTAAATAATTGAACATGGCGTTTCGTCAATATGCAACTCGTTGCATATTGAGCTCCACTTAATTTGTAGTGTTGTTTGTTGCACTTTGCCATGCCATGAATCATTAAACTGGACATGCATCATACTTGGTTGCGCATCATGTCATGTTTATGTGATGGTTGTTTACCATGATGTTTGCTTCTTTCCGGTTGCGCTTCTCCTTGATAGTTCTGGTTATATTGCGATTGTGAGGATCCGTTCGACTACGTTGGTTCGTCTACTTCATGGACTCGGTCTTCTTCCTACCGGGATTTCAGGCAAGATGACTGTTACCCTGGATCTCACTACTATCATTGCTATGCTAGTTGTCTTGATTCTATCGCTATGTTGCGCTTCCTACCACTTGTTTGTCGAGCCTCCCAAAATTGCCATGAAAAGCCTCTAACCTTTTTCCACCATCCTAGCAGCCGTTGTTTGGCTATGTTACTGCTTTGCTCAGCCCCTCTTATAGCGTTGCTAGTTGCAGGTGCAGTTTCAGGTTGCTCCATGTTGGGACATGGATATCTTGGGATATCACAATATCTCTTGTTTAATTAATGCATCTATATACTTGGTAAAGGGTGGAAGGCTCGACCTTATGCTGGTGTTTTGTTCCACTCTTGCCGCCCTAGTTTCCGTCATACCGGTGTTATGTTCCTTGATTTTGCGTCCCTAACACGGTGAGGGGTATGGGACCCTCTTGACAGTTCGCTTTGAATAAAACTCTTACAGCAAGGCCCAACCTTGGTTTTACCATTTGCCTAATACCAACTAAAACTTAAACAGGGGATTTTCTCCGGACCCCTAGTATTTTTAATCAACCCCCGGGCCAGTGCTCCTCTGAGTGTTGGTCCAAACCGAGTAGCTTGCGGGGCCACCTCGGGGAAACTCGAGAGCTGGTTTTACTGGTAGCTTGTCTCATCCATTGTGCACTGAGAATGAGATACGTGCGGCTCCTATTAGGATTTGTCGGCACATCGGGCGGTCTTGCTGGTTTTGTTTTACCATTGTCGAAATGTCTTGTGCACCGGGATCCCGAGTCTGATCAGATGTCCCGCGATGGAGGATTGTCTTCGCGGATCGTGACCTTATAATGGGCTAAGTTGGGACACCCCTGCAGGGTTTGATCTTTCGAAAGCCGTGCCTGTGGTTATGTGGTAGATGGGAGTTTTTAATATCTGGTTGTAGCGAACTTGACACCAGATTCGAATTAAAATACCCAACCGCGTGTGTAACCTTGATGGTCTCTTTTCGAGTGGGTCGAGAAGAGAACATGGTGGGGTTATGTTTGAAGTAAGTAGTTCAGGATCACTTCTTGATCATTACTAGTTTGCGACCGTTTGCGTAGATTCTCATCTTATTCTTCTACTCATATGTTAGCCACCATACATTGCTTAGTCGCTTGCTGCAACCTCACCACTTATCCTTTCCTTACCCATTAAGCTTTGCTAGTCTTAATACCCATGGTAATGGGATTGCTGAGTCCTCGTGGATCACAGATTACTACAACAACAGTTGCAAGTATAGGTAATGCGATGCTCTAACGCGAGTGCGATGCTTGATTGCTTTTGGAGTTCTTCTTCTTCGATCAAGAGAAATAGGTTCCGGGTCGGGGAGCCTAGGCTAGCAAGGTGGACATCGTTCTTCTTTTTCGTTTGATTTCATCCGTAGTCGGATCCTGCACTTCTGTATGGTGATTGCTATGTATTGAGGAACTGTTGTATTCATGTTGTAGCTTGTGGCAAGTTTAAGCCTTTATCTTGTACTCTCATCTATTCAATACATGGTATGTTGTAATGATATCCACCTCGCTATGCGCTCGAAATGCGGTTGTGCCCCAATCATGAGTTCATCACGTGATTGGGATAGAATTGCATCTTGGGCGCTACATGGGCATGGATTTGCAGGTCCAGGGATAGATGGCCATGCAGGTGGTCTGTTTAAGATGTAGGTGCAACATCTGATCTATGTATCTGATGTGTTCTACTGTGGCATTTTAGCCTTTGTGTTTGATACGTCTCCAACGTATCTATAATTTTTTATTGTTCCATCCTATTATATTATCTATTTTAGATGTTTAATGGGCTTTAATATGCTCTTTTATATTATTTTTGGGACTAACCTATTAACCGGAGGGCCAGTGCCAGTTTCTGGTTTTTGCCTATTTTAGTGTTTTACAGAAAAGGAATATCAAACGGAGTCCAAACGGAATAAAACCTTTGCAAGGATCTTTCTTGGACCGAAAGCAATCCAGAAGACTCAGAGTTGAAGTCTGGGACTCTACGAGGAGGCCACGAGGCAGGAGGGCGCGCCCAGGGGGGTAGGCACGCCCCCACCCTCGTGGGCCCCTCGTATCTCCACCCACATACTTCTTTTGCCTATATATACTCTTGTACCCTAGAAACATCAGGGAGAGCCACGAAAACACTTTTCCACCGCCGCAACCTTCTGTACCCATGAGATCCCATCTTGGGGCCTTTTCCGGCGATCTGCCGGAGGGGGAATCGATCACGGAGGGCTTCTACATCAACACCATAGCCTCTCCGATGAAGCGTGAGTAGTTTACCACAGACCTTCGGGTCCATAGTGGCTTCTTCTCTCTCTTTGATTCTCAATGCAAAGTTCTCCTCGATGTTCTTGGAGATCTATTCAATGTAATACTCTTTTGCGGTGTGTTGGCCGAGATCCGATGAATTGTGGGTTTATGAACTTGATTATCTATGAATATTATTTGGTTCTTCTCTGGATTCTTATATGTGTGATTTGATATCTTTGCAAGTCTCTTCGAATTATCAGTTTAGTTTGGCCTACTAGATTGATCTTTCTTGCCATGGGAGAAAAAGTGCTCAACTTTGGGTTCAATCTGGCGGTGTCCTTTCCAAGTGACAGTAGGGACAGCAAGGCACGTATTGTATTGTTGCCATCAAGGATAAAAAGATGGGGCTTATATCATATTGCTTGAGTTTATCTCTCTACATCATGTCATCTTGCTTAATGTGTTACTCCATTCTTATGAACTTAATACTCTAGATGCATGCTGGATAGTGGTCGATGTGTGGAGTAATAGTAGTAGATGCAGAATCATTTCGGTCTAGTTGACACGGACGTGATGCCTATGTTCATGATCATTGCCTTAGATGTCATCATAATTATGTGCTTTTCTATCAATTGCTTGGCAGTAATTTGTTCACCCACAGTAATACATGCTATCTTGAGAGAACCCACTAGCTAAACCTATGGCCCTCGGGTCTCTTTTCTATCATATTACATCTCTTTTATTTACTATGCATCTCGTTTACTATTTTGCAATCTTTACTTTCCAATCTATACAACAAAAATATCCAAAATATTTACTTTATTATCTCTATCAGATCTCACTTTTGTGATTGGCCGTGAAGGGATTGATAACCCCTTTATCGTGTTGGTTGCAAGGTTCTTGATTGTTTGTGCAAGTACTAGGTGACTTGTGTGTCGTCTCCTACTGGATTGATACCTTGGTTCTCAAAACTGAGGGAAATACTTACGCTACTTTGCTGCATCACCCTTTCCTCTTCAAGGGAAAACCAACACATGCTCAAGAGGTAGCAAGAAGGATTTCTGGCGCTGTTGCCTGGGAGATCTATGCCAAGTCAAGACATACCAAGTACCCATCATAAACTCTTCTCCCTCACATTACATTATTTGCCATTCGCCTCTCGTTTTCCTCTCCCCCACTTCTAAAACGATTTTCGAAAACCTTTGCCTTTCCTTCGCCCCTCTTCCGTTCATTTCTTCTCACTTGTTCCTTGTGTGCTTGTTTGTTAGTGCGGTTTGTTGCCATCATGTCTGAAACTGGGGAGGTTATTGTTGAAAATCTTGAAGATGCTCTTGAGAATTGTTCTTCAAATCGTGATACTGAGACTCCACCTAATTATAAAACAAAAATCTTTCGTGTGGGGGGTGGTAATATTATTGGAAAAAGTATTATCCAAGAATTCTTTGATTGCACAGGATCCATGCCTATTAATAGAAAGTCTATTCTTCTTGAGAACAATTGTTATGCTGATGCCATTGTTATGCTTGTTGAGAAATTAGAAAGAAAATTTGTGCACATCCGTCCCACTTTGTGGAACATGTTTTATGAACTCCCCAACATCAAGCACCCTATAGCTAAAAACATTGCCACTATTATCCTTATGCGCGAATTCAATTTTATAATATAAGAAGCTAGGGATATTTTTGCTTTCTATAAAAAAGATGTTGAACACCCTCCTATTATAGATATTTTGCACAATAAAGAAACCATGCATAGTTTGGAGGCTAGAGATTATCAATCTTACAGTGAAAATCTAAAAAAAAATGAGTTCCTCATTCTGAAATATCTCAATCTTTGTACCTTGAAGCTTTTGAGGAGTTTGACTGGATTACTAGAGGAATTCATGTAGGGTTTAATAGGGATTGGTTGAATAAAATGATGAAAGAACCCATTAGGAATGAACTACGTATTTTATATGATGATATATATGGTGATGATCTTGGTTATGGGTTTATGAATATTAAAATTAAAAATCAAAGCCCTTTACATGATTTAAGTTCTTCTTCTATAAGGGAAATAAGGGAAAGGATAGATCTATTACGACAAGTTTTGGAGGATTTGATGAGGAAAGAATTACATACCGAAGATGGCAATACCTAGATCTATTCTTGTTTTTATGCCTAGCTAGGGGCGTTAAACGATAACGCTTGTTGGGAGGCAACCCAATTTTATTTTTGTTTTTTGGTTTTTGATCCTGTTTAGTAATAAATAATTCATCTATATTCTGGTTAGATGTATTTTTGTGTTTCAATTAGTGTTTGTGCCAAGTAGAACCTTTGGGAAGACTTGGGTGAAGTCTTTGCGATCTTGCTTTAAAAAACAGAAACTTTTGCACTCACGAGAATAGCTGTCATTTTTTACTGGAGAGTTCTTTAGGTTAATTCTTTTTGCAGATGATTAATAGACAAATTCCTCACGTCCACCAATTTATTTCATAATTGTTAGAGTTACAGAAGTATTCGAAAGTTATAGATTTCTACAGACTGTTATGTTTTTGACAGATTCTGTTTTTCGAGTGTTGTTTGCTTATTTTGATGAATCTATGAGTAGTATTGGGGGGTATGAACCATAGAGAAGTTGAAATACAGTAGGTTTAACACCAATATAAATAAATAATGAGTTCATTACAGTACCTTAAAGTGGTGGTTTATTTTCTTATACTAATAGAGCTCATGAGATTTTCTGTTGAAGTTTTGTGTTGTGAAGTTTTCAAGTTTTTGGGTAAAGATTTGATGGATTTTGGAATAAGGAGTGGCAAGAGCCTAAGCTTGGGGATGCCCAAGGAACCCCAAGATAATTCAAGGACAATCAAAATCCTAAGCTTTTGGATGCCCCGGAAGGCATCCCCTCTTTCGTCTTCGTCTATCGGTAACTTTACTTGAGGCTATATTTTTATTCACCACATGATATGTGTTTTGCTTGGAGAGTCTTATATGATTTGAGTCTTTGCTTTTTAGTTTACCACAATCATCCTTGCTGTACACACCTTTTGGGAGAGACACGCATGAATCGGAATTTATTAGAATACTCTATGTGCTTCACTTATATCTTTTGAGCTAGACAATTTTGCTCTAGTGCTTCGCTTATATCTTTTTAGAGCACGGTGGTGGTTTTATTTTATAGAAATGATTAATCTCTCATGCTTCACTTATATTATTTTGAGAGTCCTTTATAACAACATGGTAATTTTCTTTGGTTATAAAACTAGTCCTAATATGATGGGCATCCAAGATTGGTATAATAAAAACTTTCATAAAAAGTGCGTTGAATACTATGAGAAGTTTGATTTTTGATGATTGTTTTGAGATATGAGGATGGTGATATTAGAGTCATGATATTAGAATAATTGTCAATTTGAGAAATACTTGTGCTGAGGTTTGCAAGTCCCGTAGCATGCACGTATGGTAACCGTTGTGTAACAAATTTGAAGCATGAGGTGTTTCTTTGATTGTCTTCCTTATGTGTGGAGGTTGGGATCGCGCGATGGTTAACTCCTACCAACCCTTCCCCAAGGAGCATGCGCGTAGTGCTTGGTTTTGATGACTTGTAGATTTTTGCAATAAGTATGTGATTTCTTTATGACTAATGTTGAGTCCATGGATTATATGCACTCTCACCTTCCACCATTGCTAGCCTCTCTAGTACCACACAACTTTCGCTGGTACCATAAACCCACCATTTACCTTCCTCAAAACAGCCACCATACCTACCTATTATGGAATTTCCATAGCCATTCCAAGATATATTGCCATGCAACTTTCCTCCGTTTCGTTTATTATGACACGTTCTATCATTGTCATATTGCCTTGCATGATCATGTAGTTGACATCGTATTTGTGGCAAAGCCACCATTCATAATTTTTTTCTTACATGTCACTCTTGATTCATTACACATCCCGGTACACCGCCGGAGGCATTCATATAGAGTCATATTTTGTTCTAAGTATTGAGTTGTAATCCTTGAGTTGTAAATAAATAGAAGTGTGATGATCATCATTATTAGAGCATTGTCCCGTGTGAGGAAATAAAAAAGAGGCCAAAGAATACAAACAAAAAAAAGAGAGAAGGGACAATGCTACTATACTTTTTCCACACTTGTGCTTCAAAGTAGCACCATGATCTTCATAATAGAGAGTCTCTTATTTTGTCACTTTCATATACTAGTGGGAATTTTCGTTATAAAACTTAGCTTATATACTCCAATAATGGGCTTCCTCAAAATGCCCTAGGTCTTCGTGAGCAAGCAAGTTGAATGCACACCCACTAAGTTTCTTTTGTTGAGCTTTCATACATTTATAGCTCTAGTGCATCCGTTGCATGGCAATCCCTACTCACTCACATTAATATCTATTGATGGGCATCTCCATAGCCCGTTGATACGCCTAGTTAATGTGAGACCATCTTCCTTTTTTTGTCTTCTCCACAACCACCATTCTATTCTACCTATAGTGCTATTTCCATGGCTCACGCTCATGTATTGCGTGAAAGTTGAAAAAGTTTGAGAATACTAAAGTATGAAACAATTGCTTGGCTGAAACCGGGGTTGTGCATGATTTGAACATTTTATGTGACGAAGATGGAGCATAGCCAAACTATATGATTTTATAGGGATGAACTTTCTTTGGCCATGTTATTTTGAGAAGACATAATTACTTTGTTAGTGTGCTTGAAGTATTATTATTTTTATGTCAATATTAAACCTTTGTCTTGGATCACTCGGATCTGAACATTCATGCCACAATAAAGAAAATTGCATTGATAATTATGTTAGGTAGCATTCCACATCAAAAATTCTGTTTTTATCATTTACCTACTCGAGGACGAGCAGGAATTAAGCTTGGGGATGCTTGATACTGAAGGAAATATGCCCTAGAGGCAATAATAAAGTTATTATTTATTTCCTCATATCATGATAAATGTTTATTATTAATGCTAGAATTGTATTAACCGGAAACATGATACATGTGTGAATACATAGACAAAACTATAGTCACTAGTATGCCTCTACTTGACTAGCTCATTAATCAAAGATGGTTATGTTTCTTGACCATAGACATGTGTTGTCATTTGATTAGTGGGATCACATCATTAAGAGAATGATGTGATTGACATGACCCATTCATTAGCCTAGCACTTGATCGCTTAGTATCTGCTATTGCTTTCTTCATGACATATACAAAGTTCCTGCAACTATGAGATTGTGCAACTCCTGTTTACGGAAGAACAATTTGTGTGCTACCAAACGTCACAACGAATCGGGTGATTATAAAGGTGCTCTCAGGTGTTTACAAGGTACATGTTGGGTTGGCATAATTCGAGATTAGGATTTGTCACTCCGATTGTCGGAGAGGTATCTCTGGGCCCTCTCGGTAATACTCATCACATAAGCCTTGCAAGCATGTAACTAATGAGTTAGTTAAGAGATGACGACACGGAACGAGTAAAGAGACTTGCCAAGCTTGAGATTGAACTAGGTATTGGATACCGACGATCAAATCTCGGGCAAGTAACATACCGATGACAAAGGGAACAAAGTATGTTGTTATGCGGTTTGACCGATAAAGATCTTCGTAGAATATGTAGGAACCAATATGGGCATCCAGGTCCCGCTATTGGTTATTAACCGAA
Source organism: Aegilops speltoides (assembly GCA_021437245.1). Classification (NCBI taxonomy): domain Eukaryota; kingdom Viridiplantae; phylum Streptophyta; class Magnoliopsida; order Poales; family Poaceae; genus Aegilops; species Aegilops speltoides. The sequence continues at coordinate 144,036,182 of CM038146.1, forward strand.
AATGGTTTTAGGTCATGACTACATAGTTCTCGAACCCGTAGGGTCCGCACGCTTAACGTTTCGATGATAGTTTTATTATGAGTTTATAAGTTTTGATGTACCGAAGTTTGTTCAGAGTCCCGAATGTGATCAAGGACATGACGAGGAGTCTCGGAATGGTCGAGACATAAAGATTGATATATTAGACGACTATATTCGGACACCGAAAAGGTTCCGGGAGTTTTCGGAGAAAACCGGAGTGCCGGGGGGGTTACCGGAACCTGTCGTGGTTCTAAGTCTGACAGTAGAGTGGGGGTAGGTATGGAGAGGCAAGGTCCTAGCTATGGAGAGGTTGTAAACACAAGCGATGTACGAGTTCAGCCCTTCTCTGAGGAAGTAAAGCCCCACGCCCTCGGAGCCCCGAGACGGTCGAGTGGATTATGTGTATAGGTGTTACAAAGATGCGAACCCCTCTGCTGTGGAGGGGGTGGCTTATATAGAGGCGCCAAGACCCTGCCACCCACGTAATGAAGGGGTTAAAGTACATTAAGTCTGGGCGCATCGTAACGCCCACATAAAGTGTCTTAACTACCATAAAGTCTATTCAACTACAGTGCCGTTGCGGTGCAGAGTGCCTTCGACCTTCTGGTGGTCGAGTGAATCTTCATGGTCGAGTCCTTCTAGTCAGTCGAGTGGGTTCCTCGTTGGTCGACTGGAAGGTGATCTCTTCTAAGGGTGCCCTTGGGTAGGACACTTAGGTCAGGCCTATGACCCTACCCTAGGTATATGAATCCATCATTAGCCCCCGAATGGATTGAGGCTTGAGTGAGGAAGGAGTTGATGTTGTTTCCGATTGATTTTTGCATACTGGCTATGCGTTGTTCTAGATCAAGATCTTCTTTGTTGATAACGAGCAACTTTTCTTCAGTCGACTCGATCCATTCTTGTCTTTTGTCGAGTGATCTTTTGGACTTTGCCAGTTCCCGAGCGACGGATCGTAGGAAATCTCGCGTCTGACAGACCAATCTGTCGTTCGCGGATTCCATGGGATACGAAATTTGGGGAAGCGCTGAAGCGAACGAACGCGCGCGCTTCGGACGGGACAGACATAGACGCTCGATCTCCGTGCGCTTTTTACGCCACGATCGCGTCAATGCAACTGTTTGGGATATGATTAGATTGGTGGGTCCACTGTCATCCACTCGGAGGGATGTTATAAATGCGACTAGTGAGGTTTTCAACAGTGCTCCATTCTTTCTCCTCTGCTCTCCTCGTCTCCGCCTAACGCTTTCGCCTCTCCAAAAGCTCTTCTTCAAGCATCTCGCCGACAGCCATGGTCAAGGAGAAGACGGCGGTGCTAGAGCGCGCAAAGAAGGCGTCGGCGGTGGAGAAGGCGAAGGGGAGATCCACCAGCCGCAGCAGGTCTTCGTCGAGATCCCGCCTGCCGAAGGGCTGGGTCCAGGGAGATTGGATCCAGTCGACCATCAGGGAGAAGGATCTCCTCGACATGGCCGACGACGGGCTGATCCCCCACGGCGTCGCAAGGCTTCCAGGGAAAGTGTGGCAACCCCAGCCGGAAGAGGGTGAGTGTGTGCTCCTGGCCACTCATGTTGATCGCGGATTTTCTCTGCCACCGAGCGTTTTCTTTCGTGGTTTTTTAAACTTCTTTGGAGCCCAACTCCACCACTTCACTCCGAACTCCATCGCGTATCTTGCTGCGTTTGTATCCATGTGTGAGAACTTCTTGGGCTGTCGACCGCACTGGGGCTTGTTCAAGCACATCTTCACGTGTCGTTCTCAGACCGTGAAGAAGGCGAGTGCAGGCGATGAGAAAACCCAAGTTGTCCAAATGTGCGGGGGCCTGGGAATTCAAGTGAGGAACAAGAGCACCTTCCCAGCTATGACGTTTCTCGAGTCGGTCAGGGGCTGGCAGTCGACCTGGTTCTACTGCCAGAATGAGTCGACGTCGGGGCAGTCGAGTGGACTCCCTCCATTCACCATGGATCGAGTGAACAAACCCTCCTCTCTGAAGGTGATTCCGGAGGAGAGAGCTGACGTGAAGATGCTGATGGATCGCGTGGTGCAGTTGGTTCGGGACGGCGTGACTGGCATGGACCTTTTGGAGGTTTTCCTTCGGCGACGTATCCAGCCTCTTCAATTCCGGAGCCATTGCATGTGGTTGTACTGCAGAACTGAAGACGAGACTCGAGTCCACCCGGAAGCAGTCGACGATGCCACGGTGGAAAGGTGGATGGCCGCGGTCACTGGGAACAAGGATAATCCCCGTGGATCCAGGAGGATTCCTCCACTCGACCATCACAGCGTTCCAGACAAGGTACATTTGCTCTGCCTTCCATTGTATATTTGTCGTATTTGTTTTCAGATGTTACGCAACTTGGTCGATTGATCTCTGTCTTGACGTTTCTGGGCCCTTACCGAGCTGTACTCGATGCCCAATGGAGCTCAGCTTCGACCGAGGAGGAGAAGGCGGGGCGAGAGCCAGGATGAGTGGGATTCAGACACTGCCGAAGATGACGACGATGACGACGACGATGATGAGGACGAAGAAGAAGAGGAGGAGGAGGTTGCACCACCGCGCTCGGAAAGGCGGTCGAAACTTGTCCATGACCCCGCGACTGAACGCGGTAAGGGGGTTGCGACTGCCTCACAGTCGACCAAGCGCCCTCGGACCGCTTCTCCGGTGCCGACTGAAAAGGCGCCGAAGCAGTCGAAGGTGGCTCCGTCGAAGCCAACCAAGCTCCTGCCGAAGATGAAGGTGTCCAACCCCACCATATCAGGGTAAACATATTACTTAAGTCTTCTTGTTTTGTACAAGCTTTATCTCTGATTGATACTTGAATTAATCGACTGATTCTTTGGAACTTCAGTGCTGCAACTTCTGAGACCTCAGGCAAGGCTGACGACCACGAGATGGAGGACGCATCAACCTCAAATCCTGGTACTGTACTCTTAATTCCGTCTTTAGTCGACTGACTCATGATTTCTAACTCTGATTCTTTTCTGAAGCTCCATCCAATGTCGTTATCACCCTTCCTGATGATGATCATGAGGATGAGGAACCGCTGAAGCATAGGAGGAGCAGAAAGGTGTCTACTGGTAAGGCAACCCAGGATGTGACGGCGCCCGAGACTGTGGTCACGGAGGGGGAGAACACCACTCGACACACCGTGTCTTTCATGGTGCCGTTGACGAGTGCCCGTCCCACTTCGTCGAGTGCTGCGCAACCTTCGCTCTTCACAACGCACCACGTCCCGGAGGACCAAGCTAGCGCTGCTAAGGAAGCGATACACCAAGCAGGGATCATGATGGAGCAGGTTAAGACCATCCGGGATGCAAGCGAGGCAGCTTATGACGCCAGCTCCGCCCTTCAAAGCAATGTTCAGGTCAGTCGACCACCGCCTGTTCTGTTAGGATATGCTATCAAAACTTTTCTTCTCGAATCCATAGCAATCACCCACCGGGTGTGTCGATAAAAACTCCGTGTTAGCGGGGCACGCTGAGTGCACCCGCCGGGTGTAGTCCCCAGGCTAAGGTCGATTGCGGCGATCGGCCTTAGGCTTTATAAGTAAAACTTTTCGTCATTCGACCGATCGAATGGATTTAAACCGTGGGGCACGCTGAGTGCACCCATCGGGTGTAGTCCCCGAGACTATGGTCGATTGGCGGCGATCGATTACGATCTCAAGAGTACTTCTTTTTTTTTGGGGGGTCGACCGGTCGACTCTGTCTTTAATAGAACTAGTGGGGGCACGCTGAGTGCACCCACTGGGTGTAGTCCCCGAGACTACGGTCGAATGCTTGCATTCGGCTGTGGTCTTAAAAACGTATGATTTTCTCTTATCCACTCGGAAGTGAATTATCTTTGATATTTTGTCGATTGGTTCTTTGTAGAAATCCTGTGACCTTGCGGCTCGCTACACCGAACTGGAGCAGAAGCACATTCAGCTCGAGCTGGATCTGAAACTGGTGCAGGAGAATCTGACGAAGGCGAAGGAGGAGACCAAAGGTATGTTCGGTGAGACCTCGACGACTCCTTTTTCCCTCCATTTGTTTCAAAATCTGATCTTGCTATAACTTGCAGGCAAGGTGAAGGAGGCCCAGAAGAAAAAGACCTTGAGCTAGCTGAGAAGACCAAGCTTGTCGACGAAGTTAGCTTCACCACCAAGCTTGAACAGAAAATACCAATCTGAAAGCTGCTTGGGATTGCCAACAAGGAAGTCGACCGATCAAGATCGACAAGACTACTCGACCGACAAGATCAATCGGTTGGTCGAAGAAGAATGACCGAAGCCTTCCGGTGGTCTTGCCAAGAAATTGTTCCTTATGCTCAAGGTAACCTTTATACTCGACCAACATTTTCAACTGTGATGCTTCCATTCGACCACTATCTTGACTCGGCGTTTTGTCCTTGCAGAATTCTGTCGAAACTTTAAAGAGACTAGCCAGCTGGAACCAAACCTTGACCCCGTCAATTCTCCGGTGAATGATGAAGTTGCTATGAATGTCTTGATCGAGTCCCGTTGTTGTACTGTCGTGGACTACCTTGCAAGGCTGAAGGTTGCTACGCCCCGCATCGACTCGACGCTCGCCCTGGCGACACTCCAAAATGACCTCGAGTCGCCGATGGCTCGACCGAACACCGCCCCGACCGAGTGCAGGAGTGGAAGAAGTCCTCGGCTCGTTCGGTGCTGATGTTGCTCGTGGTCCGCCCGAGTCCACCGCAAAGACGCGAGAAGACAAGTGGCGGCTCTCGAGTGGCTAACACCAAGAAACACGACTTGGTCCTTCATGGAAACCTTCATCGCTGCTGCTACCGGATCGCAGACGGAATCGACCTTGATGAGTTCGTTGCTCCTTCTAGCCTCCACAGGAGGGGTAAAAAACTTCCTTTAAGCCCGACACTTTAAATTTGCCTCGGTATGCCGAGTGGAATTGTAACCGATAAACCTTAACTGGCTTAGCGCCTGAGCACTCTCGGTTCCTTTAGGTATCGACCTAAACTTGGATTTAATGTTTGAATACGATTGCTTTTGGCTCGAAATGTCCTTTGCAGATTCACAGCAAGATGCCCACTGCAGTCGACTTATTCCTTAGGCGAGCACTGGGCTGCTACTAAGCCTCCGAGTGAGAGGTTTGCTCTGCACTTGGTAGGATTTTTATATCTTAGGCGAGCGCTGGGCTGCAGCTAAGCCCCCGAGTGAGAGGTTTGCTCTTCACTGTAGGATTTTTATACCTTAGGCGAGCACTGGCTGCAGCTAAGCCCCGAGTGAGAGGTTTGCTCTCCACTCGGTAGGATTTTTATGCCTTAGGCGAGCACTGGCTGCAGCTAAGCCTCCGAGTGAGAGGTTTGCTCTTCACTCGGTAGGATTTTTATATCTTAGGCGAGCGCTAGGCTGCAGCTAAGCCCCCGAGTGAGAGGTTTGCTCTTCACTCGGTAGGATTTTTATACCTTAGGCGAGCACTGGGCTGCAGCTAAGCCCCCGAGTGAGAGGTTTGCTCTTCACTCGGTAGGATTTTTATGTTGTATTTGTGGCGAAGCTCAGAAGAGAGGGTTGCAGTCGACCTGCACCTCACCTTCCTTGCGAGCGCACATTGTACTTATGGCGTAGCTCGGAGGAGAGGGTCGCAGTCGACCTGCACCTCGCCCTCCTTTGAGCACACATTGTACTTATGGCGAGCTCGAGGAGAGGGTCGCGATCGACCGCACCTCGTCCTCCTTATGAGCGACGTTGTACTTAGGCGAGTACTTGACTGCAGCTAAGCCTCCGAGTGGAAGTCGGCTTATCACTCGGTAGGATTTTTTATAACTTAGGCGCAGCACTGGCTGCAGCTAAGCCCCGAGTGGAAGTCTGGCTTACCACTCGGTAGGATTTTTTATAACTTAGGCGAGCACTGGGCTGCAGCTAAGCTCCCGAGTGGAAGTCTGGCTTACCACTCGGTAGAATTTTTTATAACTTAGGCGAGCACTGGCTGCAGTTAAGCCCCGAGTGGAAGTCGGCTTACCACTCGGTAGGATTTTTATAACTTAGGCTAAACGGATTCGCGTTTAAGCCTCCGAAAGTGGAAGTCCGCTTACCACTCGGTAGGATTTTTACAAACTTAGGCGAAACGGATTCGCGGCTAAGCCACCCACTGGGGGAAAATTTTAATGGACAAAAATAAAAAGTGACAAAAATTATGAAGGAATTATGACACTATTATTTCGAAATCCATGAACTCTGTATACTTTATTACAAGTCATCCGAGTGAAAAACTTTAATGTAAAATGGGCGGAGCAGATCCGCATTCCAAGCTCGGGCTCTTCTATGTTGTGTTCGACGTTGTAAAGACGGTATGCCCGTTGTGGAGAACCTTGGTGACGATGAAGGGTCCTTCCCAAGAAGGAGCGAGTTTGTGTGGTTCTCACGATCCACTCGGAGCACTAGATCTCCTTCTGGAAGGCTCGACCTCTCACATTTTCGGCGTGAAAGCGACGCAAGTCTGTTGGTAGATGGTCGAGCGGATCGAGCCATCTCCCTTTCTTCTTCTAGAAGGTCGATTGGCCCTGACGCGCTTGCTCGCTCTCGCCGTTGTAGAGTTCAACTCGAGGAGCATTGTGAAGAAGATCACTCGGCAAGACTGCTTCAGCTCCATAGACCAAAAAGAATGGAGTTCTTCCGGTCGACCGATTGGGTGTGGTCCACAAACCCCAAAGCACCGAAGGAAGTTCATCGACCCATGCTCCAGCCGCATGCTTGAGATCACACATCAGTCGGGGTTTCAAACCCTTGAGGATTAAGCCATTGGCTCGCTCTGCTTGTCTATTCGACTGCGGATGGGCGACTGAAGCGTAATCGACTCGTGTGCCTTGAGTGTTGCAGAAATCCTTGAATTCTTCCGAGTCAAAGTTCGACCCATTATCCGTAATGATCTTTGTGCGGGACTCCATATCTGAACGCGGCTCACGATGAAGGTAACCGCAGATCAAGGCCAAGATTCTTGATTGGTTTAGCCTCAATCCACTTGGTGAACTTGTCGATCGCTACCGAAGACGTGTGTGAAACCACTTCAACTGTTCTCAAGGGACCGACCATGTCCAACCCCCATACCGCGAACGGCCGACGAGTGGAATGGTCTTGAGCTGATGCAGAGCTTGTGCGACATATTGAGTAGAACCGACATCCTTCTCACTTGTCCACTATTTCTTCGCCATCTCATTCGCCTCGCCAAGAAAATCCGGCTCGGTATGCTTTGGCTACAATGGTCCGAGAGGACGCATGGTGACCACAGGTCCCCGAGTGGATATCATTGAGAATGATTCGACCTTCTTCTGGCGTTATGCATTTTTGTCCAACTCCAGTCGGGCTCTCTCTATATAATTGTCCTTTGATAACGGTAAAGGCTTTGGATCGACGGACGATCTGCCGAGCCTCTTCCTCGTCCTCTGGGAGCTCTTTTCTCAGGATATACGCGATATAGGGAATTGTCCAGTCGGGAGTGACCACTAAAACCTCCATGACCAAGTCGACCACTGCTGGGACCTCAACCTCAGTCGGATCTGAGGCACTCTTGGGCTGTGGAGCTTCTTCTGTGAAAGGATCTTCTTTGACTGACGGAGTGTGTATATGCTCAAAAAACACACCACTCGGAATGGCTTCTCTTTTGGAACCTATCTTTGCTAGATCATCTGCTGCCTGATTTTTCAGTCGGGGGATGTGATGGAGCTCTAACACCTCGAACTTCTTTTCCAGCTTCCTCACTGCATTGCAGTATCCACTCATTGCTGGGCTTCTCACGTCCCACTCCTTCATCACCTAGTTGACCACTAAATCTGAATCGCCATAGACCATCAGGCGATGGACGCCGAGTGAGATGGCCATGCGTAATCCATATAAAAGGGCCTCATACTTTGCCTCATTGTTGGAGGAATCAAAGTGAATCTGGAGCACATACCTAAGCTTATCTCCTCCGGGGAAACCAGAACAACCCCAAAGACCGGAACCATTCAAAGATCTTAGAGCCATCGAAGAACATGGTCCAATGCTCGAGTGAACTTCGGTCGGTCTGCTGTTGTTCAATCCACTCGGCGAGGAAATCTGCTATTGCTCGATTTAATGGCTTTTTTGCCTCGAACTTGATATCAAGGGAAGAAGTTCAATCGCCCATTTCGCCACTCGACCGGTTGCGTCTCACAGCGAGAATCTCGATAGAGGAGCGTCGCCGACGATCGTGATAGAATGATCGGAGAAATAATGAGCAACCTTCTTCGTGGTCATGTATATTCCATACACAAGCTTCGATAATGAGGATATCTCTGCTTGGATGGAGTCAAGACTTCGACAAATAATACACCGGCGCTGAACTTTGAAGGCTTTTCCTTCCTCTTCCCACTCGACCGTAAGCATCGTGATCGACGACTTGTCCTATGGCTGCGATATAAAGCAACAGAGGCTCTTTGCTGATTGGAGCAGCAAGCACCGCTGGGTGGAGAGCGAGCTTTTAGCTCGGCAACGCTGCATCAGCTTCGAGTCCACTCGAACTTGTTCCGCTTTCTTCATCGATCGGTAAAGAGGCAATGCCTTTTCACCGAGTCATGAGATGAATCGACTTAATGTGGCCAAGCATCCAAGAAGCTCGACATCGTGCACTCGCACAGGTGTTTCATTCGGAGAATAGTGCCGATCTTCTCTGGATTAGCATCGATCCCTCGCTCGGAAACGAGAAAACCGAGTAACTTTCCACCAGGAACCCCGAATGTGCACGTTGATGGATTGAGCTTGATATCATACCTTCTGAGGATGGCAAATGTTTCGGCGAGGTCAGCAAGCAGGTCGGAACCCTTTCGCAACTTGACGACGATATCATCCATATACGCTTCCACATTCCGACTGATTTGAGTGAGAAGACACTTCTGAATCATTCGCATAAATGTGGCTCCGGCATTCTTGAGGCCGAATGGCATGGTGATATAGCAGAAGCACCCGAATGGAGTGATGAAAGCTGTTTTTATTTCGTCGGGTCCATACAGACGGATCTGATGATACCCGGAATATGCGTCTAGAAAAGACAATCTCTCACATCCCGCGGTCGAGTCAACAATTTGATCTATGCGAGGGAGAGGAAAATGATCTTTCGGGCAGGCCCGATTGATGTGCTTGAAGTCAATGCACATGCGGAGTGACTTGTCCTTCTTGGGAACCATGACGACATTAGCGAGCCACTCGGAGTGGTATATCTCTCGGATAAATCCTGCCGCCAACAGTCGAGCCACTTCCTCACCAATAGCCTTTCTCTTCTGGACGGCGGACCGCCGAAGATGCTCTTTGACTGGTTTTGCTGACTTGTCGACTCTGAGGCGATGCTCAGCCCGATCCCCTGAACACCGCATGTCGGTGGCTTCCATGCAAAATGTCCCATTCTCACGGAGGAACTGGATGAGCGCTTCTTCCTATTTCGGGTCGAGTGTTGTGGAGATGTGGGTCGGTGCTGCGTTGGGGTCGGTCGGGTGAATGTGAACAGGCTTCATCTCACCAGACGACTGAAATGCAGATTCTGTGGCAGGTTTCTTGGATCTCAACAAATCACTCGGATCTGCATTTTGCTTGTACTCTTCGAATTTGACCGCTGTCACCTGGGAATCGGCAATCTTCGAGCCCTTCTGAAAGCACTCTTCTGCCTTTTTCCGATCGCCGGTGACAGTGATCACTCCTTTGGTACCTGGCATTTTCAGTTTGAGGTACACATAACATGGTCGAGCCATGAATCGTGCGTAGGCTGGCCTCCCCAAAATGGCGTGGTACGCACTCTGAAAATCCACAACCTCAAAGGTCAACTTTTCCTTGTGAAAATGCTTCGAATCACCAAAAACCACATCCAGAGCTATTTGGCCGAGTGACTCAGCCTTCTTCCCTGGTATGACTCCGTGGAAACTCATGTTGCTGGTGCTCAATTGGGACATCGGGATGCCCATTCCTTTTAGTGTGTCTCAGCCCACTACCACCGTCCATCAGCACTTTCGTCAGTCGAGTGCCTTCGACAACTGGATCGACCACCAAAGCTTGCCTCCCAGGGGTGGCAATATGAGTCGGGTGATCGATTGGTCGAATGTGATGGGTTTTGGGACCATCTCAGATAACTTGGTTTTCTTTGGGCAACCATGTTCACCTCACGGTTAATGACTTTCAGTCGACTCTTGCTTTCCACATCTGCGAAGATCATCAGAGTGGAGTTGACATGCGGATAGCCTTCCTCACTGTCCTCTTTGTCTTCAGCCTTGTCCGACTCCTTCTCCTTGTCCTTAGACTGTTTTCCCTGGCTTCGCTGGATCAGAGTCGACATCGGTGAGTGGTGTGCTTCGGGTAAATGATGTTGCCCTCTTCATCTTTCTTCGTGTGGATGTGACATGGCATATCCATCACGTCGTTTCCTTCTTTATCCTTTACTTTCTTAGGATTCCAGGATCCTTTTGGCTTCCCCTTGAATTTCCCCTGAGTCACGGCTAGGGCCTCTCCAGGAGCTGCTGGCTCGGCTTTCCTCTTTTGTTTCCGACTGGAATTTCCCTTCTCCGACTGACTTGGCTTGTACTTGCCGCTTCGGAGTCGGTCCTCTTCCTCGCTGTTGGCGTACTTGGTAGCAATCTCCATCATTCGACTCAGGGTCATGTCCCCGGTTCGACCAAACTTCAGACTCAATTCTCTGTTCTTGACGCCATCTTTGAAGGCGCAAACTACCTGATGATCAGACACATTTTCCACAGTATGATGCAAAGTGATCCACCTCTGAATGTACTCTCGGAGAGTCTCATTGGTCTTCTGCACACAGACTTGCAGCTCTGTCAAACCAGCTGGTCGCTTGCAAGTTCCTTCAAAAGTTCGGCGAACACTGGACAAATCTTCCCAAGTGTAAATCTTGCTAGGAGGTAATCGATTCAACCATGCTCGCGTAACCTTCCAACATGAGGGCAAATGCTTCATGGCCACCTCGTCATTCCCACCACCAATCTGAACAGCCACTCGGTAATCTTCAAGCCAAGTTTCAGGCTTAGACTCCCAAATGAACTTGTCGACTCTGTTGCCAACCTGAAATTGGGGGAATCATCGCGGCTCGATAGCCCTGCTAAAACACTCGACCGTAAACATGCACTCGATCGCTCGTGGCGCATCTCTCGGTCCGCCTTTGATGGGCTCTGTTCGGTCGACCAGGCCTTGCACGATAATGGATCGCGTCGAAGCTCTGGTTCCCAGGGTCGACTGGAGCTCTTCGCCCGCGACCGAATCGACGCTGTCATCCTGTCACCGAGCGTAAGACCCATCCCTCGGAGGGGAAGCGGGCACTCGACGCCTGTCATCTCGGTCGTGTCGGTCTCCATACTGATCTCGCCGGTTGTCGCGCCCTTACCGCGTGCGCTCGTCGAGTGCTCGCTGAAGGTTCTCCAGACGAGCGCGTTCAGCCACATTGGCCAAACGTGCCTCCTCCAAGGCGCGAGCCTCGGGGGTTTCTCTTGCGATGGGAGTATGTAGGGCATCCATGTTCCTGCGGCGAAGCTCTTCTCTCTGTAGAGAGTCGAGTGTCTCGGGCTGGTACTCTTCATGGTCTTGTGCGGGGCCACCTCCACCGCCTGCTCCGCCCCCATGGGCGAAGCCGGGAGGACTACGGGGTCCGTCGACCATGAGAACTTCCGCCGCCGGATCACTGCTATCACATTCAGATGCAGTCTCTATGGAGCCAGTCGACAGATCGAACAGGCCGTAGAGAGATTCGTCGGGCTCGATTGCCGCAACTTGGGCGATGGCCGTCTGGCGAGCCACCGCGTGCTTCACCCACCGCTGAAGCCTCGACCGACCAGAGCGCTTGCGCTGGTGGGAGACCGGACGGGTGACCGATAGGGGAGTCGACCGATACGGGGTCGACGGTTGCCGCAGCAGAACGCCGCGGACACATGCGCGAAAATGCGTCGCACCGCGGACGGGGAGCGCATCAACGTCGAGTGGAGCCTCCTCGAGCCACGCGGAGTCGTCGGCGACAAAGGTGAGAGCACCGAGACGGATCTCGCGCCCCTCGACCAAAACTCCAGCAATCATCATGATGAACGTACTCGGAAGTACCGCAACTTCTCCACAAAATCGCTAAAACACCTGCCCCACGGTGGGCGCCAACTGTCGTGGTTCTAAGTCTGACAGTAGAGTGGGGGGTAGGTATGGAGAGGCAAGGTCCTAGCTATGGAGAGGTTGTAAACACAAGCGATGTACGAGTTCAGCCCTTCTCGGAGGAAGTAAAGCCCCACGCCCTCGGAGCCCTGAGGCGGTCGAGTGGATTATGTGTATAGGTGTTACAAAGATGCGAACCCCTCTGCCTGTGGAGGGGGGTGACTTATATAGAGTGCGCCAAGACCCCTGCCAGCCCATGTAATGAAGGGGTTAAAGTACATTAAGTCTGGGGCGTTACTGGTAACGCCCCACATAAAGTGTCTTAACTACCATAAAGTCTATTCAACTACAGGCCGTTGCAGTGCAGAGTGCCTTCTGACCTTCTGGTGGTCGAGTGAATCTTCATGGTCGAGTCCTTCTAGTCAGTCGAGTGGGTTCCTCGTTGGTCGACTGGAAGGTGATCTCTTCTAAGGGTGCCCTTGGGTAGGACACTTAGGTCAGGCCTATGACCCTACCCTAGGTATATGAATCCATCAGAACCCCCCGGGAGAGTTAATGGGCCACATGGGCCTAGGTGGGAAGAGAGAGGGGCGGCCAGGGTGGGCCGCGCGCCCCCTCTCCCTCTAGTCAGGTGGACTAGGAGGGGGCGCCCCTTTCCTTCCCCTCTCCTCCTTCCTTCCCTCCTAGTAGGAGTAGGAAAGGAGGAATCCTACTCCTACTAGGAGGAGGATTCCTCCTCCTTGGCGCGCCCAAGGGGGCGGCCGCCTCCCCCTCCCTCCTTTATATACGGGGTAGGGGCACCCCATAGACACACAAGTTGATCTACGGATCGTTCCTTAGCCGTGTGCGGTGCCCCTTCCACCATATTCCACCTCGGTCATATCATCGCGAAGCTTAGGCGAAGCCTCGCGCCGTAGAACATCAAGATCGTCACCACGCCGTCGTCTTCGACGGAACTCTCCTCGACACTCGGCTGGATCGGAGTTCGAGGGACGCCATCGAGCTGAACGTGTGCTGAACTCGGAGGCTCCGTGACGCTCGGTGCTTGGATCGGTCGGATCATGAAGACGTCGACTACATCAACGCATTGTGATAACGCTTCGCCACGGTCTCACGAGGGTACGTGGACATGCACTCTCCCTCGTTGCTATGCCATCACCATGATCTTGCGTGTGCGGAGGAATTTTTGAAATTACTGCGTTCCCCAACAAAGTGGTATCCGAGCCTAGGTTTTATGCGTTGATGTTATATGCACGAGTAGAACACAAGTGAGTTGTGGGCGATATAAGTCATACCGCCTACCAAAGCATGTCATACTTTGGTTCAGCGGTATTGTGAGATGAAGCGGCCCGGACCGACATTACGCCAGACGCTTACGCGAGACTAGTTTCACCGCTACGAGCACTCGTGCTTAAAGGTGGCTGGCGGTGTCTGTCTCTCTCACTTTAGTTGAACTGAGTGGCTACGCCGGTCCTTGTGAAGGTTAAAACGAGTCTATTTGACAAACTATCGTTGTGGTTTTGATGCGAGGTAAGAACGGTTCTTGCTAAGCCCATAGCAGCCATGTAAAATTTGCAACAACAAAGTAGAGGACGTCTAACTTGTTTTTGCAGGGCATGTTGTGATGTGATATGGTCAAGACGTGATGCTATATTGTATGAGATGATCATGTTTTGTAACCGGTTATCGGCAATCGGCTGGAGCCATATGGTTGTCGCTTTATTGTATGAAATGCAAGCGCTCTGTAATTGCTTTACTTTATCACTAAGCGGTAGCGATAGTCGAGAAGCAATAGATGGCGAACGACAACGATGCTACGATGGAGATCAAGGTGTCGCGCCGGTGACGATGGTGATCATGACGGTGCTTCAAGATGGAGATCACAAGCACAAGATGATGATGGCCATATCATATCACTTATATTGATTGCATGTGATGTTTATCCTTTATGCATCTTATCTTGCTTTGATTGACGGTAGCATTTTAAGATGATCTCTCACTAAAATTATCAAGTAGTGTTCTCCCTGAGTATGCACCGTTGCCAAAGTTCGTCGTGTCGAGACACCACGTGATGATCGGGTGTGATAAGCTCTACGTCCATCTACAACGGGTGCAAGCCAGTTTTGCACACGCAGAATACTCGAGTTAAACTTGATGAGCCTAGCATATGCAGATATGGCCTCGGAACACGGAGACCGAAGGTCGAGCGTGAATCATATAGTAGATATGATCAACATAATGATGTTCACCATTGAAAACTACTCCATCTCACGTGATGATCGGTTATGGTTTAGTTGATTTGGATCACGTGATCACTTAGATGACTAGAGAGATGTCTGTCTAAGTGGGAGTTCTTAAGTAATATGATTAATTGAACTTAAATTTATCATGAACTTAGTACCGATAGTATCTTGCTTGTCTATGTTTGTTTGTAGATAGATGGCTCATCTTTGTTGTTCCGTTGAATTTTAATGCGTTCCTTGAGAAAGCAAAGTTGAAAGATGATGGTAGCAATTACACGGATCGGGTCCGTAACTCGAGGATTATCCTCATTGCTGCACGTAAAAGTTACGCCCTGGAAGCACCGCTGGTGCCAACTCTTCTTGATCTAACCGACGACGTTAAGAACGTCTCGCGAGCAAAGTCGATGACTACTCTATAGTTCAATGTGCCATGCTTTACGACTTAGAACGGGTCTTCAACGACGTTTTGAACGTCATGGAGCATATGAGATGTTCCAGAGTTGAAGTTAATATTTCAAGCAAATGCCCGAATTGAGAGATATGAAGTCTCTAATAAGTTCTATAGCTGCAAGATGGAGGAGAATAGTTACGTCGGTGAACATATACTCGTAATGTGCGGGTATAACAATCACTTGATTCAACTGGGAGTTAATCTTCCCGATGATAGTGTCATTGATGTAATTCTTCAATCATCGCCACCAAGCTATAAGAGCTTTGTGATGAACTATAATATGCAAGGGATGAACAAGACTATTCCCGAGCTCTTCGCGATGCCGAAAGCGCGGAGGTAGAAATCAAGAAGGAGCATCAAGTGTTGATGGTAAACAAGACCACTAGTTTCAAGAAGAAGGGCAAAGGAAGAAGAAGGGAACTTCAAAAGAACGACAAGCAAGTTGCTGCTCAAGAGAAGAAACCCAAGTCGGACCTAAGCTCGAAACCGAGTGCTTCTACCGCAAGCAAACTGGTCCTCGAAGCGGAACTGCCCCAAGTATTTGGCGGATAAGAAGGATGGCAAAGTAAACAAAGGTATATGTGATATACATGTTATTGATGTGTACCTAACTAGAGCTCGTAGTAGCACCGGGTATTTGATCTTGGTTCATTGCTAATATTTGCAACTCGAAATAGGGACTACGGAATAAGCGAGCACTAGCCAAGGACGAGGTGACGGCGCGCGTGGGAACGGTTCCAAAGTCGATGTGATCGCGGTCGGCACGCTACCTCTACATCTACCATCGGGATTAGTTTTAGACCTAAATAATTGTTATTTGGTGCCTGCGTTGAGCATGAACATTATATCTGGATCTTGTTTGATGCTAAACGGTTATTCATTTAAATCGAGAGAATAATGGTTGTTCTATTTATATGAGTAATATCTTTTATGGTCATGCACCTTGAAGAGTGGTCTATTTTATTGAATCTTGATAGTAGTGATACACATATTCATAATGTTGAAGCCAAAAGATGCAGAGTTGATAATGATAGTGCAAATTATTTGTGGCAATCGCCGTTTTGGTCATATCGTGTAAACGCATGAAGAAACTCCATCCGATGGACTTGGAATCACTTGATTATGAATCACTTGGTACTTGCGAACCGTGCCTTATGGGCAAGATGACTAAAACACCGTTCTCCGAAACTATGGAGAGAGCAACAGATTTGTTGGAAATCATACATATAGATGTATGTGGCCCGATGAATGTTGAGGCTCGTGGCGGATATCGTTATTTTCTCACCTTCACAGATGATTTAAGCAGATATGGGTATATCTACTTAATGAAGCACAAGTCTGAAACATTTGAAAAGTTCAAAGAATTTCAGAGTGAAGTAGAAAATCATCGTAACAAGAAAATAAAGTTTCTACGATCTGATCGTGGAGGAGAATATTTGAGTTACGAGTTTGGTTTACATGTGAAACAATGCGGAATAGTTTCGCAACTCACGCCACCTGGAACACCACAACGAAATTGTGTGTCTGAACGTCGTAATCGTACTTTACTTGATATGGTGCGATCTATGATGTCTCTTACCGATTTACCGCTATCGTTTTGGGGTTATGCTTTAGAGACGGCCGCATTCACGTTAAATAGGGCACCATCAAAATCCGTTGAGACGACGCCTTATGAACTGTGGTTTGGCAAGAAACCAAAGTTGTCGTTTCTTAAAGTTTGGGGCTGCGATGCTTATGTGAAGAAACTTCAACCAGATAAGCTCGAACCCAAATCGGAGAAATGTGTCTTCATAGGATACCCAAAAGAGACTGTTGGGTACACCTTCTATCACAGATCTGAAGGCAAGACATTCGTTGCTAAGAATGGATCCTTTCTAGAGAAGGAATTTCTCTCGAAAGAAGTGAGTGGGAGGAAAGTAGAACTTGATGAGATAACTGTATCTACTCCCTTTATTGAAGGT
This sequence comes from Aegilops speltoides, assembly GCA_021437245.1. NCBI lineage: Eukaryota > Viridiplantae > Streptophyta > Magnoliopsida > Poales > Poaceae > Aegilops > Aegilops speltoides. Next base: position 144,052,962 of record CM038146.1, read on the forward strand.
AGTTCATCACGAGAACCGGTTCCCGTGACAACTACACCAATTAGTGAGGAAGCTAATGATATTGATCATGAAACTTTAGATCAAGTTTCGCTAAACCTCGTGAGGTCTACAGAGTAAGATCCGCACTGAGTGGTACGGTAATCCTATTCTAGAAGTCATGTTACTTGACCATGATGAACCTACGAACTATGAGGAAGCGATGATGAGCCCAGATTCCGCAAAATGGCTAGAGGCCATGAAATCTGAGATAGGATCCATGTATGCGAACAAAGTATGGACTTTGGTTGACTTACCCGATGATCGGCAAGCCATTGAGAATAAATGGATCTTTAAGAAGAAGACTGACGCTGATGGTAATGTTACTGTCTATAAAGCTCGACTTGTTGCGAAAGGTTTTCGACAAGTTCAAGGGGTTGACTACGATGAGACTTTCTCACCCGTAGCGATGCTTAAGTCTGTCCGAATCATGTTGGCTATTGCTGCATTTCATGATTATGAAATTTGGCAAATGGATATCAAGACTGCATTCTTGAATGGATTTCTAGAAGAAGAGTTGTATATGATGCAGCCGGAAGGTTTTGTTGATCCAAAAGGTCTCGACAAAGTGTGCAAGCTCCCATGTTCCATTTATCGATGGTGCAAGCATCTCGGAGTTGGAATAAACGCTTTGATAGTGTGATCAAAGCATATGGTTTTATCTGAGACTTTTGGGAAGCCTCAGATTTACAAGAAAGTGAGTGGGAGCTCAGAGCATTTCTAGTTTTATATGTTGATGACATATTATTAATTGGAAATGATATAGAATTTCTGGATAGCATAAAGGGATACTTGAATAAAAGTTTTTCAATGAAAGACCTCGGTGAAGCTGCTTACATATTGGGCATCAAGATCTATAGAGATAGATCAAGACGCTTAATAGGACTTTCACAAAGCACATACCTTGACAAAATTTTGAAAAAGTTCAAAATGAATCGTGCAAAGAAAGGATTCTTGCTTGTGCTACAAGGTGTGAAGTTGAGTCAAACTCAATGCCCGACCACAGCAGAAGATAGAGAAAATGAAAATGTTCCTATGCTTCAGCCATAGGCTCTATCATGTATGCAATCTTGTGTACCGACCGACGATGCTTAGCAATAAGTTTGGCGGGAAGGTACCAAAGTAATCCAGAGTGGATCATCGACAGCGGTCGAACATCCCTGAAATACGAAAAGGACTAAGGATATGTTTCTCGATATGGAGGTGACAAAGAGCTAGTCGTAAATGGTTACGCCGATGCAAGCTTTGACTCGATCCGGACAATTCTAAATCGCAAACCGGATCGTGTTTATATTAAACGGTGGAGCTGTAAGTTGGTGCAGTTCTAAACAAAGCGTCGTGGCGGGATCTACATGTGAAGCGGAGTACATAGCTGCTTCAAGCAGCAAATGAAGGAGTCGGATGAAGGAGTTCATTTCCGATCTAGGTGTCATACCTAGTGCATCGGGACCAATGAAGATCTTTCGTGACAATCTTTGGTGCAATTGCTTTGGCAAAGGAATCCATATTTCACAAGAGGACCAAGCACATCAAGAGACGCTTCAATTCCATTCGGGATCAAGTCCAAGTGGGAGACATAGAGATTTGCAAGATACATACGGATCTGAATGTTGCAGATCCGTTGACTAAGCCTCTCTCACGAGCAAAACATGATCAGCACCAAGACTCCATGGGTGTTAGAATCATTACTATGTAATCTAGATTATTGACTCTAGTGCAAGTGGGAGACTGAAGGAAATATGCCCTAGAGGCAATAATAAAGTTATTATTTATTTCCTCATATCATGATAAATGTTTATTATTCATGCTAGAATTGTATTAACCGGAAACATGATACATGTGTGAATACATAGACAAAACTATAGTCACTAGTATGCCTCTACTTGACTAGCTCATTAATCAAAGATGGTTATGTTTCCTGACCATAGACATGTGTTGTCATTTGATTAGTGGGATCACATCATTAAGAGAATGATGTGATTGACATGACCCATTCTGTTAGCCTAGCACTTGATCGTTTAGTATACTGCTATTGCTTTCTTCATGACATATACAAAGTTCCTCGCAACTATGAGATTGTGCAACTCCGTTTACGGAAGAACAATTTGTGTGCTACCAAACGTCACAACGAATCGGGTGATTATAAAGGTGCTCTCTGGTGTGTTTCCAAGGTACATGTTGGGTTGGCATAATTCGAGATTAGGATTTGTCACTCCGATTGTCGGAGAGGTATCTCTGGGCCCTCTCGGTAATACTCATCACATAAGCCTTGCAAGCATGTAACTAATGAGTTAGTTAAGAGATGACGTATTACAGAACGAGTAAAGAGACTTGCCGGTAACGAGATTGAACTAGGTATTGGATACCGACGATCAAATCTCGGGCAAGTAACATACCGATGACAAAGGGAACAAAGTATGTTGTTATGCGGTTTGACCAATAAAGATCTTCGTAGAATATGTAGGAACCAATATGGGCATCCAGGTCCCGCTATTGGTTATTGACCGAGAATGGTTTTAGGTCATGACTACATAGTTCTCGAACCCGTAGGGTCCGCACGCTTAACGTTTCGATGACATTTTATTATGAGTTTATAAGTTTTGATGTACCGAAGTTTGTTCGGAGTCCCGGATGTGATCAAGGACATTACGAGGAGTCTCGGAATGGTCGAGACATAAAAATTGATATATTGGACGACTATATTCGACACCGAAAGGTTCTTGGAGTTTTGGAGAAAACCGGAGTCTTAGGGGGGTTACGGAACCCCGGAGAGTTAATGGGCCACATGGGCCTAGGTGGGAAGAGAGAGGGTGGCCGGGTGGGCGCGCCCCTCTCCCTCTAGTCCGGTGGACTTGGGGGGGGCGCCGCCCTTCCTTCCCCCTCCTCCTTCCTTCCCTCCTAGTAGGAGTAGGAAAGGAGGAATCCTACTCCTACTAGGAGGAGGATTCCTCCTCCTTGGCGCGCCCCCAAGGCCGGCCGACCTCCCCCTCCCTCCTTTATATCTGAGGCGGGGGCACCCCATAGACACACAAGTTGATCTACGGATCGTTCCTTATCCGTGTGCGGTGCCCCTTCCACCATATTCCACCTCAGCCATATCGTCGCAAGCTTAGGCGAAGCCTGCGCCGTAGAACATCAAGATCGCCACCACGCCGTCGTCCGACGGAACTCTCCCTCGACGATCGGCTGGATCGGAGTTCGAGGGACGCCATCGAGCTGAACGTGTGCTGAACTCGGAGGCTCCGTGACGCTCGGTGCTTGGATCGGTCGGATCGTTAAGACGCATAACTACATCAACCGTTGCAGATAACGCTTCCGCTTACGGTCTACGAGGGTACGTGGACATGCACTCTCCCCTCTCGTTGCTATGCCATCACCATGATCTTGCGTGTGCGTAGGATTTTTTTTGAAATTACTGCATTCCCCAACAGATACGTCTCCAACGTATCTATAATTTTTTATTGTTCCATGCTATTATATTATCTGTTTTGGATGTTTAATGGGCTTTAATATGATCTTTTATATTATCTTTGGGACTAACCTATTGACCGGAGGCCCAGTACCAGTTTCTGTTTTTTTGCCTATTTTAGTGTTTTACAGAAAAGGAATATCAAATGGAGTCCAAACGGAATGAAACCTTTGCGAGGATCTTTCTTGGGACCGAAAGCTATCCAGAAGACTTGGAGTTGAAGTCTGGGACTCTGCGAGGAGGCCACGAGGCAGGAGGGCGCGCCTAGGGGGGGGGGGTTGGCGCTCCCCCACCCTCGTGGGCCCCTCGTAACTCCACCGACGTACTTGTTTTGCCTATATATACTCGTATACCCTAGAAACATCAGGGTGAGCCACAAAAACACTTTTCCACCACCGCAACCTTCTGTACCCGTGAGATCCCATCTTGGGGCCTTTTCCGGTGATCTGCTGGAGGGGGAAACGATCACGGAGGGCTTCTACATCAACACCGTAGCCTCTCCGATGAAGCGTGAGTAGTTTACGACAGACTTTCGGGTCCATACTTATTAGCTACATGTCTTCTTCTCTCTCTTTGATTCTCAATACAAAGTTCTCCTCGATGTTCTTGGAGATCTATTCGATGTAATACTCTTTTGCGGAGTGTTTGCCGAGATCCGATGAATTGTGAATTTATGAACTTGATTATCTATGAATATTATTTGGTTCTTCTCTGAATTCTTATATGCATGATTTGATATCTTTGCAAGTCTCTTCCAATTGTTAGTTTAGTTTGGCCTACTAGATTGATCTTTCTTGCCATGGGAGAAAAAGTGCTCAGCTTTGGGTTCAATCTTGCGGTGTCCTTTCCAAGTGACAGTAGGGGCAGCAAGGCACGTATTGTATTGTTGCCATCGAGGATAAAAAGATGGGGTTTATATCATATTGCTTGAGTTTATCCCTCTACATCATGTCATCTTGTTTAATGCGTTACTCCGTTCTTATGAACTTAATACTCTAGATGCATGCTGGATAGCGATCGATGTGTGGAGTAATAGTAGTAGATGCAGAATTGTTTCGGTCTACTTGACATGGATGTGATGCCTATGTTCGTGATCATTGCCTTAGATGTCATCATAATTATGCGCTTTTCTATCATTGCTTGGCAGTAATTTGTTCACCCACCGTAATACATGCTATCTTGAGAGAACCCACTAGCTAAACCTATGGCCCTCGGGTCTCTTTTCTATCATATTACATCTCTTTTATTTACTATGCATCTCATTTACTATTTTGCAATCTTTACTTTCCAATCTATAAAACAAAAATACCAAAAATATTTACTTTATTATCTCTATCAGATCTCACTTTTGTGATTGGCCATGAAGGGATTGACAACCCCTTTATCGCGTTGGTTGCAAGGTTCTTGATTGTTTGTGCAGGTACTAGGTGACTTGTGTGTCGTCTCCTACTGGATTGATACCTTGGTTCTCAAAACTGAGGGAAATACTTACGCTACTTTGCTGCATCACCCTTTCCTCTTCAAGGGAAAACCAACACATGCTCAAGAGGTAGCAGTGTTTAAGAACAAATGTACCCAGACCTAATGTAACCAGTTTGTTGTATCCAGACTGCTATTGTTGGATCCTCTATGTTGTGGTTTATCTGTTGTATGCATTGTGCAATTTATGTGAAATGAACTAGTTCAGAATTTATTTGCAATTTATGAGAAATGAACATGTTAAAGTACCAACATTTCCAAGGCCTAACGAACCCACTGCAGACTACCAAAAGTAAAGAAGTTCACAACAAACTGCCAAACTATCAAGAGGTTACAGCCTCAACACTGAAACAAGGACAACGCTGCATTACAGAGCATGGTATCAGTCTTGTGGTGCCGATTGTGTGTTGTTGATCTCTTCTTCATCCTCTTCTGCCATCTTCTGTAAGTGCAAGATCTCATGTTTAGGCCTACAATGTAACTAACACCATTGCTCAAAACTTCGAAAGTTGACTTTCCATATTCAATAGCAAAGCAATTTGCTGCATAATCTGCATTTTTCTGAACTTTCTGTCTTATCTTTGGACAAATCTGACCACTCCACTTCTGTAGAGCCTCTTTCTGTATCTTGACATATCTTGTGCCTATCTTGCAAGCAATATTATCTAACATAGACAGGATATGCAACTCTCTAGCTTCTAATATCCACCTATAGGAGCAATACTAAACATTAGTAATAGACATTTAATAAGCAGAAGTACTTAGAAGTGGAAAAGATTAGAAGTATATAATTACTTGTTGAAAACTTCACATGAATTATTTGTAAGTATTTCACACTTGACAAAATCACCGAAGAAAGCTCTACAATAGTCAGAGGGCTTCTTTTCATCTAACCAAGCATGTGCTTTATGACAATCAACCTTGAACCTCTCCTTGTTTTGCTCCCACCTTGTAGTGTTGCTTGAATCACTGCAATCACCTGCATTGCAAGAAAAAATACAAATTCATCTCTTTGCTGACAACTGCAAACGTCTCCAGTGGCAACTAAACCCTAACCACTTATTTGAATCTAAATTCATCCAAATCTCGAATAAAAAATCCCCAATTTTTCAAACCCTAGAAAATACTGCTGAGATGCGGAAAGGAAGGGGAAGAGAAACAGTGAGAAGATCTTCCCATAATAGGGAGCATCATCCTAGGGAAACCGTCGTCGAGGAAGCATTTCAGCGCCATCAACCACGCCGGCGGCGGCTTCACCACAATCACCGCCGCCGTCAGCATCCGCAGATTCGTTGCCGTTGTTAGCCAGCGCAGCTACTGTACGGGGTGCGGCTACCTCGCGATCCTCTCCACCACCGCAACCTACGGAGTAAGCCAATGGGCTTGAGGTTGCCATCGACGGGCACCCAGCCACCGTCATGTCGCACGGTCGGGGGTGGGGGGCGGTTGCTCAGGGGTCAGTAATGAGCGTGTTATTCTTTCTAGGGGCTTTCTTGCAATGTACACCAAACCACCGCTTACTCACAATGCCACGTGGGCAGCGGCAACGGCTAAAGACACAAGAGTGACCCGTTTGCTCATAAAACAAACCAAGCTGACCCATTTTCCATGTTTTGACGCTTGTGTGACCAATGTGCTCATCTCGCAAGAGTTCGCTGAGCAATGGTCCGTTTATCTCTTTGTCTCTTTAAGTGCTTCCTTCGCTCCGCCACCAGGCATTTCCTTTCAAAAAAAAGTTGTTCCTTTGCTCCTTTCAAACTCCTGGTTGCCTTTTATTCTAAGGATTTTCCTAGAAAAATTGAAGGATTTGAATTTTTAGGACTACTTTCTACTTAGGTCAACATATATTAATACTTCGAACTAACATCGCGTCCGGCCCCCCTCCCCTCCACTCTTGTTGTAGGGTGGAACCCGGAGATCTTTTCACACTTGGAGGGGCAAAAGGGAAGAACAACAAGAGAAATCGCTCGAACAACAACCAATTACACATTCACTAGAATAACATAGTTGAGATCCACAAGCATACAAGGTCAATCCAAGGAAAACAAGCACAAATGATAGATTTCTTTCTCAAATCCAAGAAGAGACGAGGTCTTGATGATCTAGATAGGTCCTTCCCTAGAAGGGGTCATGATATCCACTAGGGATCTTCTCCTAGGAGGTAGATGAGCAAAGCTCTCTCCAAATCATCTCATACACTTTGTTAACCCTAACAAATGTCCTAGGCACGAGTTGGAGGTGAGGGATGAGTTGGAGGGCAAAACAAAAACTCCATGGCCGAATCCTAGGAGTGCCGCGCGCACGGGCTAAGTAGGACCTGTGCGCACGGGGTCCCGTGGGCACGATACATGCCCGTGCGCATGGGGTGCTACAATGGCGAGGCCCATGGGCACGGGGTCTGGGAGCCCATGCATGCTCTGCGTTTTCACTTCCAGTAGCCTTCTGGGAGGCCCGTGGGCACGGGGTCCATGTAGCCTGTGCGCATAGGGTCGCCTGGGAGTTATTGACATCTTCAGTTTGGTGGCCTCCTTCTTCCTTGGGGTCTTCCCGTGCTTCTCCTAGACCTTGGCAATGTTCCTTAGCTCCTTCACGGGTGTATTTATTGTACCTAATGACACACAACGTTCCTTGGTGAGGTAGCATCCAAGTCCTATCCATATCCATATCAATCTCATAGAGGAGTGAGTTCACCTTGTTTTTTATGGCACGTGTGCGAGCTCTTGTCATAGGTCCACGTGGTGCTTGATGAGTCAGTGTGGTGTCCATGGGGATGGTTGAAGGATGCTCCGCATAACCTCCCCCCCCGAAAAAGATTCATCCTCGGATCATTAACTTCATCACCATGGTAGGGAGATAAGTCCTTGACATTGAAGATGTCGCTCATGTTGCACTTGTCATGTGGGATGTCGATCTTGTAGGCATTGTCATTGTGGCGTGCTAACACCTTGAAAGGTCCATCGGCGCGAGGTAGTAGCTTGAACTTGCGCTCGTTGGGGAAAGGGTCTTTGCGAAGGTATAGTTACACGAGATCTCTGGGGTGAACACCATGGGGTGCTTGTTTATGTTGAGCTTGGTGGTGAGGCGGTGTACTTGGTGCTCGATTATGTGCCTTGTATCTTCATGCATCTTCTTGAGATAACTTGCCATTGCGCTCGCGCCCATGTTCGCTCATTCTTTGAGTGGTAGTGGAAGGATGTCCAATGGCGACAACGGGTTGAGTCCATAAACGACCTCGAAGGGGGACTTGCTCGTGCTTGATTGTAGGTGTAATTGGCGGTTGCTAAGCATTCCTTCCACTCCTTGATGTTCTTCTTGATCAACACACGGAAAAGTGTAGAGAGCCTCCAGTTGGTGACTTCCATTTGACCGTTGGTTTGTGGATGATATGTCGAAGAGAATAGTAGCTTGATTCCAAGATTTGCGCATAGTGTCTTCCAAAAGTATCTTAGGAACTCGACGTCATGGTCTGACACAATCGTCTTAGGCACTCCATGCAACTGCAAGATTTCCCTACAAATGAGATTTGCAACATGTGAAGCGTCGTCTATCTTATTGCATGAGATGAAATGTGCCATTTTAGAGAAACGATGCACAACAATAAATATCAAATCTTTTCCATTTTGAGTCCTAGGCAAACCAAGCAAAAAATCCATACTAATATCTTCCCATGGTTGGTATGGAATAGGAAGGGGCATATGTAATCCATGAGATATAGCTATGCCTTAGCTTTGAGACATGTAGAGCACCGATGGTGTAGCACGTGACGTCACGAAACATTTTTGGCCAATAGTACATAGAGGAGAGTGTGGCAAATGTCTTGACACGTCCAAAATGTCTCATAAGTCCTCCATCATGAGCCTCTTGCAAAAGCAACAAACGAAGAGAAGACTTGTTCACACAAAGTTTGTTAGTTCGTATAAGATAGCCATCCTTGAGATAATATTGCTCCCAATAAGTGTTACTTTGACATTTGGCATAAGGGATCGCAAACGAAGGATCATGCACATACAAGTCTTTAATGTGCTCAAAGCCAATGGCATTCCATTCAAGTTGAGTAACTAACATGCATTTTGCTGAAACAACATCCGCCACAACATTTCCTTTGCCCTTAGTGTACTTGATGACATAAGGAAAAGATTCTATGAATTCGTGATCAGTATATATGACAAACTCACATGGACAGAGATAATGCTCACAAACATGCAAGACTCACACCAAATAATATAGCTCTTTGTCATAGACGGGATAGTTAAGTTGTGCGCCTGAAAGTTTCTCACTAAAATATGCAATGGGTCCCTTTTGTTGCATTAATACGCTACTTATACCATTATCACTAGCGTCACAATGCACTTAAAATGTTTTCTCAAAATTGGGTAAGGCAAGTAATGGAGCATGCGTGAGCAATGTTTTAAGTTCATTAAATGTGGCATCTTGGGAAGGTCCCCAAATAGATGGTGCGTTCTTCTTACTCAAGGCATGCAAAGGCGATGCAATAGTGCTAAAATCCTTAACAAAGCGATGATAAAATCCGGCTAAACCAAGGAAACTACGCACTTGTTGCAAATCGTTGGTTGTGGCCAAGTTTTATTAGCATCAATTTTAGTTTCATCCACTTGAACACCTGTAGAGGAGACTACAGAACCCAAGAAAACAAGCTTATCAACACCAAAAGTGCATTTTTTTCATGTTTGCATAAAGAAGCTCATTTCGAAGAATTTGTAAAACTTCTCTAAGATGTGTGACATGATCTTCAAGAGAGTGACTAAAAACAAGTATGTCATCAAACTATACCACAACACAAATACCAATGATGTTTCGAAGAACATAGTGCATGACTCTCATAAAAGTGCTAGGCGCTTGACATAATCCCATAGGCATAACAAATCATTCATAAGACCAATTTTTTTAAAGGCATTTTCCACTCATCTCCTTCTTGCATGCGATTTTGATAGTAGCCACTTTTAAGGTCAATTTTTGAGAAAATGGTGGCTCCACTAAGTTCATCTAGCATGTTATCTAGGCATGGCATGGGGCGACAGTAACGAACAATGATAGCATTAATGGGATGATAATCGGAACACATGCAATTACTACCATCTTTCTTAAGCACAAGTATGACCAGAATGGCACAAGGACTTAAGCTCTCAAGTACATACCGGTTTTCCATGAGATGTTGGACTTGCCATTGGATATTTTTTTATCTCGTCGAGATTGACCATGATCATTATTATTGATATTACCCTTCATCTAAATGAGTGGGTAGGTGAAACTATAAGCCCCTATCTTTCTTTGGGCGTGACTGAAACTTTTGACATATATATGTTGTGAGTGTCAGCAATCATAGAAGACTAAATAATAGTTGAGTATGTGGACTTGTTGGAAATATGCCCTAAAGGCAATAATACAATGGTTATTATCATATTTCCCGTTCATTATAAATGTTTATTATTCATGCTAGAATTGTATTGACCAAAAACTTAGATACATGTGTGAATACATAAACAATAGTGTGTCCCTAGTACTAGACTAGCTCGTTGATCATAGATGGTTAAGGTTTCCTAACCATAGACATGAGCTGTCATTTGATAACGGGATCACATCATTAGGAAAATGATGTGCTAGACAAGACCCAACCGTAAGCTTAGCATATGATCGTATCACTTGAGTTTATTGCTACAACTTTCTTCATGTCAAGTATCTATTTCTAAGACAATGAGATCATGCAACTCCCGGATACCGGAGGAATACCTTGTGTGCTATCAAACGTCACTTCGTAACTGGGTGATCATAAAGGTACTCTACAAGTATCTCCAAAGATGCCTATTGGGTTGGCATGGACCGAGACTGGGATTTGTCACTCCGTATGACGGAGAGATATCTCTGGGCCCTCTTGGTAATACAACATCATAAAGAGCTTGCAAGCAACATGGCTAATGAGTTAGTCACGTGATCTTGTATTATCAAACATGTAAAGAGACTTGCCAATAACGAGATTGAACTAAGTATGGAGATACCTGAAGGAAATATGCCCTAGAGGCAATAATAAATTGTTATTTTATATTTCCTTATTCATGATAAAGGTCTATTATTCATGCTAGAATTGTATTGCTCGGAAACTGATATGTCTCCAATGTATCTATAATTTTTGATTGTTCCATGCTACTATATTACCCGTTTTGGATGTTTATGTGCTTTACTTTACACTTCTATATCATTTTCGGGACTAACCTACTAACCGGAGGCCTAGCCCGAATTGTTGTCTTTTTGCTTATTTCAGTGTTTTGAAGAAAAAGAATATCAAACGGAGTCCAAACGGAATGAAACCTTTGGGAGCGATCTTTTCAGAACAAACGCAATCCAGGAGACTTGGAGTGGACGTCAAGCTGCAAACGAGGCGGTCACGAGGGTGCCCGGCGCGCCCTAAGGGGGTGGGCTCGCCCCCCACCCTCGTGGGCCCCTCGTTGCTCCACCGACGTACTTCCTTCGCCTATATATACTCCCATACCCTGAAAACGTCCAGGAGCACCACAAAAACCAAATTCCACTGCCGCAACCTTCTGTATCCGCGATATCCCATCTTGGAGCCTTGGCGGCGCTCATGGGGGGAATCAACCACGGAGGCCTCTACATCATCTCCAAGGCCTCTCCTATGAATTGTGAGTAGTTTACCACAGACCTTCGGGTCCATAGTTATTAGCTAGATGGCTTCTTCTCTCTCTTTGAATCTCAATACCAAGTTCTCCTCGATCTTCTTGGAGATCTATTCGATGTAACTCTTTTTGCGGTGTGTTTGTCGAGATCCAATGAATTGTGGGTTTATGATCAAGTTTATCCATGAGAAGTATTTGAATCTCCTCTCAATTCTTTTATGTATGATTGGTTATCTTTGCAAGTCTCTTCAAATTATCAGTTTGGTTTGGCCTACTAGATTGATCTTTCTTGCAATGGAAGAAGTGCTTAGCTTTGGGTTCAATCTTGCGGTGTCCTTTCCCAAAGGTGACAGAGGGCAGCAAGGCACATATTGTATTGTTGCCATCGAGGATAAAAAGATGGGGTTTATATCATATTGCATGAGTTTATCCCTCTACATCATGTCATCTTTCTTAATGCGTTACTCTGTTCTTATGAACTTAATACTCTAGATGCAGGCAGGAGTCGGTTGATACGTCTCTGTCGTATCTACTTTTCCAAACACTTTTGCCCTTGTTTTGGACTCTAACTTGTATGATTTGAATGGAACTAACCCGGACTGACGTTGTTTTCAGCAGAACTGCCATGGTGTTTGAGGGAGTCCTGGACTAGGGTGTGTCCGGACAGCCGGACTATCATCGTCCGCCGGACTCCAAGACTACGAAGACACAAGATTGAAGACTCCGTCCTGTGTCCGGATGGGACTTTCCTTGGCGTGGAAGGCAAGCTTGACGATACGGATATGTAGATTTCCTACCATTGCAACCGACTCTGTGTAACCCTAGCCCTCCCCGGTGTCTATATAAACCGGAGGGCTTTAGTCCATAGGACATAACCTCCATTACAACAATCATACCATAGGCTAGCTTCTAGGGTTTAGCCTCCTTGATCTCGTGGTAGATCTACTCTTGTAATACACATCATCAATATTAATCAAGCGGGGCGAGGGTTTTACCTCCATCAAGAGGGCCGAACCTGGGTAAAACATCGTGTCCCTTGTCTCCTGTTACCATCCGCCTAGACGCACGATTCGGGACCCCCTACCGAGATCCGCCGGTTTTGACACGGACATTGGTGCTTTCATTGAGAGTTCCTCCGTGTCGCCACCGATAGGCTCGATGGCTTCTTCAACCAACAACGCCGCCTGTGGTGAGACTTTTCTCCCGGACAGATCTTCAGATTCGGCGGCCGCGACTGCGGGCAACTCACTTGGCCATCTGGAGCAGATCGAAGCTTCGCCCCAGCCATCAGTCGTTCGAAGTCTAAACTTCACGGCCGACATCCGCGGGGACTTGATCTTCGACGGACTCGAGCCTTAGCCGAGCGTGCCGCGCTGTCACGATGGGCATGATTTAGCTCTGCCGACGGACAGTGCCTTGGTGGCCGCACATGAATCCGCTCCGGCCCTCGGTCCGAGCCGATCGCCAGATCGGGACGGTGGCTGGACACCGCCTCGGGCTGCACCTTCCACGGCGATGGAGCCGAACACTAACCTCGTCTCTTGTAAAGCTCGTGACTCCTAGGTGCGGACTCCTGCCGGACTCGAACCTCCTGCGCCCCTTAATCGAATCCGATTGGCGCCGATCATGGAGTTCACCGGCGGACATCTTTTTTTCGCCCTTTGGCGACATCTTAATTCGCCAAAGCATCTCTCATTATCCGGAGAGCCTGGCGGATTATGGCGAGATGGTTGGGATGCGAGCGACAAAGAAATTCAAAGCCCTCCCACCACCCACTTTGTAGCCACTATCGGCGATCTAACGGACATGCTAGACTATGACTCAAGACATCGGCGGTATGGGCGGCGATAGCGGAGACAATCAAGAACCAGCGCCTGTGGCACTTTGGAAGACCACTGGACACATAGCGTACATATGGTGGATACCCCAAAGGAAGCGACGACGAGGAGCAACGGGTCTGACTAAGGATAATTCCGCCGATAAACAACCAAAGCGGCGGCGCAAGCGCCGCCCTAAGCCCCGCCGACAAAGAAAACACTCCTAATGACCCAGCGTTAGAGCAGGGCAAACCGATGGGCGGCGAACATGCAACCAAGCAGCCGTCCGAACAGGCGAACCAGATAATCAATCAATCGGCGAAACCAACGGTCCGGACGACCTCACGCCGGACATACCACCGAAGCATAAAAACCTTCACGGAAGACTCGTCGCCACCGCAAGAAGCTTGAAGAAGGAAAAACGGAAGCTCAAAACAGCGGAAGACATACTCAGAATGAGGTGGAGCAAAGTACTCAAGACGCAGACAAATATGGCAATGACCACCAATCAAAGAGCTATCCGAAGCGCAAGCTGCTGCCAGAATTTGACGAGGAAGCCATAGGGCCCTCACAGTCAAAAAACAAAGAGGCCGCCTGGCCGGATAGACAACCAGATGCCAGGCCAAAATCTACAAGCGGCGCCGTGCATAAGCCGACTCATGACCACAGGAAAATAAATGGCCCAGCCAGTCCATTTACGGCCAAAAAGAGGGCCCCAGAAGCAGACAACACGTCAAGTGTTCAAGACAACGCACACCCAAATATAGGGCGCCGACACCCACTATGTTTCACCAATGAGGTCTTTGGATCACGAATTACCAGCAGGGTTTAAACCCATAAACATAGAGGCTTACGACGGAACAACAGACCCTGGAGTCTGGATAGAGGATTATATACTACACATACGCATGGCTAGAGGAGATGATCTCCATGCCATAAAATATTTACCCCTCAAGATCAAAGGGCCAGCCCGTCATTGGCTCAAAAGCCTCCCAGAAAACACTGTTGGAAGTTGGGAAGAGCTTGAGGACGCGTTTAGAGCAAATTTTCAAGGGACTTATGTCCGCCCTCGAGATCTGAGATGATCTCGGTCATATAACTCAACAGCCCGGAGAGTCGGTAGCGCAAATTCGAACAGGTTCCTTACTAAAAAGAACCAAATAGTCGATTGTCCGGACGCCAAGCCTTAGCAACTTTTAAACACAACGTCCGAGGCGAATGGCTTGCCGGACACCTCGGCCAAGAGAAGCCAAGGACGATGTCCGCGCTAACAAGCCTCATGACCCGCTTTTGCACGGGGGAGGACAGCTGGCTAGCAAGATGCAGCACCAGCGACCCGAGTACATCCGAGAGTAGAGATGGAAACGGAAAATCACGGCGCAAAAAGGATCAGCGCCGGAATAAGGAAAAAAGCCCAAAGAATACGGCGGTCAACGCCGGATTCAAAAACTCGCGGCCAAACAACAAAACACTACCTCTTAAGGATAACAGTGATGAGCTATCCAACTTACACAAAATTTTGGGTCGGATATGTCAAATCCACAGTACCCCCGGAAGGCCTGCAAACCCTACCCACCGAGATTGTTGGGTTTTCAAACAGTCCGGCCGACTAAATGCCAAACACAAGGGGCTCGACGCATCAAGCGAGGATGATGATAAACCCCACAAGCAGAGCACCGGAAAACAAAAGACTTTCCCACAAGAAGTCAAAGCAGTAAACTCACTTCATGTGATGATACGGAAAAACAATGCGGCACCCGCTAAGATGGGTCTCGCACGGTCCACCCCAGCGGAACCTCGAGATTGGATGTCAAACCCAATCACTTTCGACCACCTGGATTACTCCAGAAGTATTCAGAATGCAGGATGGACTGCACGGATATTGGATCCCATAATCGACGGACTACATTTTACACAAGTCCTGATGGACGGAGGCAGTGATCTAAACCTGCTATATCCAAACACAATCCGCAAGTTGGGGATAGACCTTACAAAAATTCGACACAGCCGCACCTCCTTTAAAGGAGTAACGCCAGGCCCTTACGCCAAGTGCACGGGCTCCTTATCACTAGAAGTTATGTTCGGGTCACCGAAAAACTTCCGACGCGAAAAACTAATTTTTCATGTCGCCCCATTCGAAAGTGGCTATCAAGCACTATTGGGACGTGAAGCTTTTGTCCGCTTCAATGCCATACCACATTACGCGTCTCTTACACTTAAAATGCCTGGTCCACGTGGCATCATTTCATTGCTAGGGTCATGTAAAGACCCGGGACACGGCTAGACGAGTCCGGCACAAATAAGCTAGGGGCTCCCTAGCCGCACGCCCCTTCACAAGGGGCTGAGCGTATAAGCAACAACGAGCTAACATAGACTCCGCTTTACTTATTAATATTTTTCATATACCTTTTTTCGCACGATTTCTTTTCAAACTAAGTTCCTCTCTTTTTACAGATGAACAACGTGCACACCCGTCCAGGATAATGGCACAACGGAGACACAGGCGCAGATGTGCGGAGGGACCCGTGGCAAGGATTCTTTTGATTAAGACCTGCATAAACCTTTTTCTTGTCTCTTGTTGCTATAATCCCTGGTTTCTCATTATAACCAGACTGGAGCCTGACATTTTGGCATCGGCCGCGTCAGAGGACCCTACCCGTACCTGGACACTAGGGGCTTAGGGCATTGTTTTGCCCATTACTATAAAGACCGAACACCTTAGGGAGTGTTCGGCGTCTTGAGTTAGGCCTTATATGCATCAGCTCCGAATCATGTCTTTGGTCAAATGTTGGGTTTGCCCGGCTCCTGTGTTTTGCTGCCTTATGTTCCGTATCATCGGCTAACGCGGCACCAGGAGAACTACTGCAATTGTGCCCCAGTTCGGCTGGGCTAGCACCTCGAGAGAAAGCGAAAACCGATTGTCATGATACTGAGAGACCGTCAACCACTCGTTCGACCACCGGAATGTTTAGAATTCCTCCGCTTTGATGAAGGGCCGTTTCCCGGTCAGGCACATACACACCTCGAATTCGGATAGCGCGGTGCCCCCAGGGGCTATATCGTAGCCCCACCCTCGAACTCCAATGGCTAAGTGAAAGTGATAAAGCATCATAGTCCGGATTGCCTCGTTTGCTACGCTACCACCTCCTCAACAGGACCGAGACGTCGGATTAAGTGTGAAAATGCGCTATTTTTGCGAACACCCCCGCACCTTGTGCGTGGGGGCTGAAGCCGAAGACTGCCATCTTTCAGGTTATACACATGTATACATCAACGGCCGCATAGGAGATATTTCAATACTTGGAACGCACAAAAAGCGATTACATCATAACCATTGTTTTACAAACGTTCATTTGAACGTGACATTTTTCGAGCACTGCGACTCTATTACACGAGCACCACACATAACTTCACCAAAATAGTGCTCGGCGGGTAACCGGCTTTCGTCCGAACCCTGGGTTGCTACAGCGGCGGCATCCATCTCTGTCCAATGTGTCTTCACACGGGCAAGGGCCATCCGCGCACCCTCTATGCATGCCGACCGCTTCATCTCCTTGATATGCGGCACCGCCCCAAGAAATTGCTGCAATAAGCCAAAATAGCTCGTCTCCTTGGGCCTCTCTGGCCAGACATGAGCCACGATATCCGTCATGGCAAGTCCGGACAGCCTGTTCAGCTCAGCCCATTCGGCCAACCGATCGGTCAGCGGAAATGAACGATCTGGACTATGGAATTCAGACCAAAATAGCTCTTCCGTCTGGTGATCCTTCTGACTTTGGAAGTGCACAACGGCATCCGCCACACTTGCCGCTAAGTCCATATATGGATCCTCTGGACCCCACAACTGGCCAAGCTGAGCATACATTGAATCCGTAAACCTGCGACGCAGCAGAAAAAGCTTGCCAGCCACAATGTCTCCGGCCTGGCGCATCTCCTCCTTCATAGCCCGCATTGCAGAACAGGCATCCTTAGCTTCGGCGGTGGCCTTCACCAGGTCTTCTCGCTCCGATAGGCGCTCCTTTTCAAGAGCCTCATTGCGGTCGGTAGCATCCTTCAATTTAACGGCCAATTCGGCCACCTCTTCCCTGCTTCGGCAGTGTGCAGCCCTTTCGGCTTCTAACTCCTCGGCCGCCCTCGAGACAACCACGTTGCTTCTTCTGGCCTGCTCCTTGGCTTGAGCAAGTTCTGCCCGAAGGCTCTCCACAGCAGCAGCACCATCTGCGTCAGGCATAAATATTGTAAGAGGTGAGCTTTAGCTCCCTTAATAGGTGACTGCGGAGAATTAATTTACCTTGCGACTCGTCAAGTCGCAAGTTGACTAGCGTGATGTCCGCATCCGCTACATCGAGTTGCCGCATTAATTCGGCAACTCCATCAGTCCGGCTAGCCCCCGGACTATCCGCCACCTACATAGGAAAGGCGACGCTCAACACCTGCGATTTTGATCCTCGGCACGCTGTCGCTTCCGACAACCTACCAAGTCTCAGGGGCTACTATCTACACAGGGCGCACTTTCATGTGCAAAACTATCAAAAAGGCGCGTCGTTTTTACGTACCTCAAACCCCGCTAGCAAACTCCTGACGGCATTATGCAATCCGCTTTTGGCGGACGAAATCCTTCCGATCACCATGCTCATCAACGCACGGTGATCTTCTGAGACGGACGCCCTCTTAAGCAGATCCTTCAGCTCCCCCGGCCGAACACTAGTCGGCGCCGAACTCTTCAGCTCTGCCGGGCTCGAGGATACCCTCCGTGATGACACTTCAGGCTCGTCCGCCCTATCCAACGGCGCAGCAGACGGAGGCGTCTCGCTCTCCATCATCTCCGGACGAAGATCCCCCGAAGTCGAACTCATCTGAGAAGGTTGCAGATCCGAACTACAAGGTAAAAATTTCGGTTATCTTCAGAGGCACAAATAGGGATGTTTTTCATTAATGATTTCCCCTTTTCCTACTCACGGCTCCCTAGAGGGCTGATTCTTTAGAGAAGACTGTGCGGCCGGGGCCTCCCCGGACGCAGGACCCTCCGGCGAAGATTTCTTACCCCGCTTAGGGGCTTTGGCCTCCGGGTCTTGAGGCGGTCTCTTCTCCCCTCGGAGGAGGAATTCTCGATCCCCCCTCTTCAAGCGCCCCTTTGGCGGGCTGTAGCTCCTTGTTCTCCCCTCGCCTTCTTTCAAGGCGCAACCTCAACATTCGACCAAAGACGGGCTCCGGTGCGGTCTCTGCGAATGGGGCGGACACCTTATCAGCTTTGCTTGCGCAATCCACTCCTGTTGGAGGATATCGGGTTAAAAAGCGAATTATGAAAAGCAAACAAATGGTGCGTCCGAACACGGAGCTACTTACTTGGGTATCCGGGCGATTGCAGCTTAGGCCGGCATCCTCGGTCAATTCCGGACACGCCACTTGTGGTCCGAAGAACAATTTGTACATCTCCACGGGTGTTGTACCCATGAAGTGTTGGAGAATCCGTGGTCCCTCCAGGTTGAACTCCCATAGCCGGAGAGGACGACGTTTGCAGGGCAGGAGACGCCTAATTAGCATAACCTGCATCACCACGACCAGATCGATCTCCCTCGCTTGGAGGTCTCGAATCCAGCCCTGCAATAGGGGCACGTCTTTTGACGGCCCCCAATTGAGCCCTTGGTTGACCCACGACATCAACCGTCGTGGAGGTCCCAGCGGACGGAGGCGGCGGCTTCACTGCTGCCCCTCGAGCGGTGATATAGAACCCTCCTGCTGCCATAAGCCGAGCTCCTCTTGGAAGGAGCCCTCAGCCACGGGCATCGGCCCTCCCCTTATGGCCGCCCGCCCAACTCTGCTTGACGCCCCGATCATCTTCGGCTCCACATTGAAGGTTTTTAGCCACAGGCCGAAGTGGGGGGTGACGTGGAGAAAGGCTTCGCAGACGACAATAAATGCAGAAATATGGAGGATGGGCTCCGGAGCCAAGTCGTGGAATTCCAACCCATAGTAAAACATGAGCCCTCTCACGAAAGGATCCGTCGAGAAGCCTAAACCCCGACGGAGGTGGGATATAAAAACGACATACTCGCCGGGCTCGGGGGTGGGGATGGCCTGCCCTTTGGCAGGCAGCCTGTGCGAAACTTCGTAAGACAGGTACTTGGCCTCATGCAGCTTTAGCACGTCCTCCTCCGTGACGGAGGAGGACATCCACCGGCCCTGAAGGTCGGAGCCGGACATTCTCGAAGGTCCGAAGCGCTCGAATCTGGGGCTCTGAGTGTTTGGAACTTGGAGCAAGGAGAGGATTCGATGGAAGATTGATGATAAGAAACAAGCCTTGGTCCTATTATAAAGAGGGGGAATACCAAGAGCTGTCTCCTTGACCGTTCGGGATTCGCCTTCAATAGAGGAGGCGTGGCGTCGGGCGCGGTTGGGTTACCCACGTCCGTATTGATGAGAATCCCGGAATAAGGGGAACACGATCTCTGCTTCGACAAGACGTGCCAAGGAAACCGCTTCGCTAAACGCGTTGAGGTGGTATAATAAAAGACGATTCAAGTAAAGGCTTGGTAGTGGTGTGACGTCACGCCGCAAAATACGTCAGCAGATTGAGCTTGTGTATATATTATTCTCTCTACGGTGGAATGTGGAACTTATTTTGCAGAGCCGGACACTATCCTGGTGTTCACAATCTTCTCTGGATTATTCAAAGGAGGAACCCACCTTGCAATGCCGAACATTATGCGCGCCGGACTCATCGTCATTGAAGCCAGGTTCAGGGGCTCTTGAGGAGTCTGGACTAGGGGTGTCGGACAGCGGACTATCATCGTCCACGGACTCCAAGACTACGAAGACACAAGATTGAAGACTCCGTCCCGTGTCCGGATGGGACTTTCCTTGGCGTGGAAGGCAAGCTTGGCGATACGGATATGTAGATTTCCTACCATTGTAACCGACTCTGTGTAACCCTAGCCCTCCCCGGTGTCTATATAAACCGGAGGGCTTTAGTCTGTAGGACGTAACCTCCATTACAACAATCATACCATAGGCTAGCTTCTAGGGTTTAGCCTCCTTGATCTCGTGGTAGATCTACTCTTGTAATACACATCATCAATATTAATCAAGCAGGACGTAGGGTTTTACCTCCATCAAGAGGGCCCGAACCTGGGTCAAACATCGTGTCCCTTGTCTCCTGTTACCATCCGCCTAGACGCACAGTTTGGGACCCCCTACTCGAGATCCGCCGGTTTTGACACCGACAGTGTTGTTTTTTGTGCAGAAAATAAAAATTCTCAGAATGTCCTGAAACTCCACGGAACACCTTAGAAAAAAATAAAGAAAAATCCTCGCAAAAGATGAAGACCAGGGGGCTCACACCCTGCTCACGAGGGTGGGAAGCGCGTCCCCCTGGGCGCGCCCCCTATCTCGTGGGCCCCCTGGTGGCCCTCTGACGCCAACTCCAACTCCATATATTGGCTTTCGGGGAGAAAAAAACCAGAGAGAAGAAATCATCGCGTTTTGCGATAGGGAGCCGCCGCCAAGCCCTAATCTCTCTTGGGAGGGCTGATCTGGAGTCCGTTCGGGGCTCCGGAGAGGGGGATTCGTCGTCGTCATCATCATCAACCATCCTCCATCACCAATTTCACGATGCTCACCGCCGTGTGTGAGTAATTGCATCGTAGGCTTGCTGGACGGTGATGGGTTGGATGAGATTTATCATGTAATCGAGTTAGTTTTGTTAGGGTTTGATCCCTAGTATCCATTATGTTCTGAGATTGATGTTGCTATGACTTTGCTATGCTTAATGCTTGTCACTAGGGCCCGAGTGCCATATTTCAGATCTGAACCTATTATGTTTTCATGAATATATGTGTGTTCTAGATCCTATCTTGCAAGTCTATAGTCAGCTACTATGTGTTATGATCCGGCAACCCCGAAGTGACAATAATCGGGACCACTCCCGGTGATGACCATGGTTTGAGGAGTTCATGTATTCACTATGTGCTAATGCTTTGTTCCGGTTCTTTATTAAAAGGAGGCCTTAATATCCCTTAGTTTCCAACAGGACCCCGCTGCCACGGGAGGGTAGGACAAAAGATGTCATGCAAGTTCTTTTCCATAAGCACGTATGACTATATACGGAATACATGCCTACATTACATTGATGAACTCGAGCTAGTTCTGTGTCACCCTATGTTATGGCTGCTACATGATGAACCACATCCGGCATAATTATCCATCGCTAATCCGGTGCCTACGAGTTTTCCATATACTGGTTCTCGCTTATTTACTTTTCCGTTGCTACTGTTACAATCTCTACAAAATACCAAAAACATTACTTTTACTATCTTTACTTTTGTTACCCTTACCAGCACTATCATATTACTTTGCTACTAAACACTTTGCTGCAGATACTAAGTTTCCAGGTGTGGTTGAATTGAGAACTCAGCTGCTAATACCTGAGAATATTCTTTGGTCCCCCTTGTGTCGAATCAATAAATTTGGGTTGAATACTCTACCCTCCAAAACTGTTGCGATCCCCTATACTTGTGGGTCATCAAGACTATTTTCTGGCGCCGTTGCCGGGGAGCATAGCTCTATTCTTTGAGTCACTTGGGATTTATATCTGCGGGACACTATGAAGAACTTGAAAGATGATCGAACTACTATTTTGCCCTCAACTATGAGGGGAGGTAAGGAATTGCCATCTAGCCTTGCACTAGATTCTCCTTCTGTTATGAGTAAGTTTGCGACACCTAAACCTACTACTGCTATTGATTCTGATACGTCGCATGTTCTTGATGATGCCACTTCTGCTATGAATGATACTTATGATGAAACTACTTTTATGCTTGATACTACTGTGCCACTTGGTGAATATCTTGATGAGCAAATTGCTAGGTCTAGAGAAAGAGAAATTATTGAACCTGAACACGATGATGTTAGTGATGATGAACCTATGCCCGCTATTCCGAAGGGTTATCTTTTTGATGCTGAATCTTCTGCAGCTATTTTTGCTTGCCTGGATAGACGTGAACTTAAGAGGTTACTAATTAAATGGAGTAAAGAATCTTTTAGATATAGGATGAGACCCGACCCTGCTTTTGCTACTTCACCTATCTGTGTTCCTGATCAGGATTATTATGATATTTCTGTTGATCTAGATATAATTACTATGGTTGAATCTGATCCTTTTTATGGCTATGAATCTGAAACTGTTGTGGCACATCTTACTAAGTTAAACGATATAGCTGCCCTGTTTACTAATAATGAGAGATTGCGCTACCTTTATTTACTCAAGATATTTCCGTTCTCATTAAAGGGTGATGCTAAGATTTGGTATAATACTCTTGATCCTGGTTGTGTGCAAAGTTCCCAGGATATGATTTATTACTTCTCTGCTAAATATTTCCCTACTCATAAGAAACAAGCTGCTTCGAGGGAAATATACAATTTTGTGCAAATTGAAGAAGAGAGTCTCCCACAAGCTTGGGGGAGGCTTCTCAAGTTACTTAATGCTTTGTCTGATCATCCTCTTAAGAAACCTGAAATATTTGATATCTTTTATAATGGACTAACCGATGCTTCCAGAGATTACCTGGATAGTTGTGCTGGTTCTCTTTTCAGGGAAAGAACACCGGATGACGCTGAACTTTTATTGAATAATATGTTGGCCAATGAAAATAATTGGGCACCTCCCGAGCTACCTCCTAAGCCAGCTCCTGAGCCAATTAATGAGCCTATTCCTAAACCAACTCTGAAGAAGAGAGGTGTTCTATTTCCCAGTCCCAAAGATATGCAAGAGGCAAAGAAATCTATGAAAGAAAAAGGTATTAAAGCTGAAGATGTTAAGAATTTACCTCCTATTGAAGAAATACATGGTCTTAATTTACCGCCTATTGAAGAAGTATATGATCTTAATTACTTATTTAATGAAGAACCTCCCGATATCCCGACACAGGTAGTAAAGGTAAATTCTCTCTATAGATATGATAAAGCTGAAGTCCCTCCTACTAAAATTGCTAGTCAGTGCTTGGATGAGTTTGATGACTTTATGTTTAAGCAAGATGACTTTAATGCTTATTTTGGTAGACAATTAAAACAGAATACCTTTATGATTAAACGCTTGGGTGATTATATGGCTGATATTAGAGGTGAACTTAAACTTGTTAGCAAACATGCTTCTATGGTTACCACTCAAGTAGAACAAGTACTTAAAGCTCAGAAAGAAGCGCTTGATGAAATGAATAGTAAGAAAAATATTATGCTTTTCGAGTGGCTACTAGAACTGGTAGAATGACTCAGGAACCTTTGTATCCTGAAGGCCACCCTAAGAGAATCGAGCAAGATTCTCAGAGAAACAATATTGATGTACCTAGTTCTTCTAAAAGGAAGAAAAAGAAAAATGATAGGACTTTGCAAACTTCTAGTGAACCTATTGCTGAACCACCTGAGAATCCAAATGACATCTCTGTTTCTAATGCTGAAACACAATCAGGTGATGAACATGAGCCTAGTGATAATGTTAATGATAATGTTCATGTTGATGCTCAACCTAGTAATGATAATGATGTAGAAGTTGAACCTGCTGTTGATCTTGATAACCCACAATCAAGGAATCAATGTTATGATAAAAGAGACTTCATTGCTAGGAAATATGGTAAAGAAAGGGAACCATGGGTTCAGAAACCCATGCCTTTTCCTCCGAAACCATCCGAGAAAAAGGATGATGAGGATTTTGAGCGCTTTGCTGAAATGATTAGACCCATCTTTTTGCGTATGCGATTAACTGATGTGCTCAAAACAAATCCTTATGCTAAGTATATGAAGGATATTATTACTAATAAAAGAAAGATACTTGAAGCTGAAATTTCCACCATGCTTGCTAATTATACTTTCAAGGGTGGAATACCAAAGAAACTTGGAGATCCAGGAGTACCTATTATACCATGCTCCATTAAAAGAAATTATGTTAAAACTGCTTTATGTGATCTTGGAGCCGGTGTCAGTGTTATGCCTCTCTCTTTATATCGTAGACTTGACTTGAATAAGTTGACACCTACTGAAATATCTTTGCAAATGGCTGATAAATCAACTGCTATACCTGTCGGTATTTGTGAGGATGTGCATGTTGTAGTTGCGAACGTTACTATTTTAACGGACTTTGTTATACTTGATATTCCCGAGGATGATAGTATGTCTATTATTCTTGCAAGACCTTTCCTTAATACTGCAGGGGTTGTTATTGATAGCACCAAAGGCAATGTCACTTTTCATGTTAATGGCAATGAGCACACTGTACAATTTCCGAGGAAACAACCTCAAGTTTATAGTATCAATTCTATTGGAAAAGTTCCATCGATTATATTTGGAGGTTTCGAATTTCCTCTCCCTACTGTCAAGAAAAAGTATGATATTATTATTGTTGGGGATTTTCATATCCTCGTTGAGGTAACTTAGTGTCATTCGAAATTTCTCCGGTTCCGGGATTATTCGGAATGAGTTTGCTAACAAGACTTGATCAACCTTGTTAGTGGGTTCATTTTGATGATCACGAGATGGATGAAACTAGAAGCACAACCTTCTGTAACCTCTTTATATTTTCTGTTATTTAGTAGAAATAAAGTAAAATAATATTTTTCTGTCTGTTTCCTAACTTATCCGTGCAATATAAAAATATCCCGAAAATAAAAGTCCTCAGAATGCCATGTCAATTTAATATGATTTTTTCGGGAATATTTGAGAATTTACTGTGCAAAAATTACCGCGGGGGGAGCTGCCACCTGGTCACGAGGGTGGAGGGCGTGCCCTACCCCCTGGGTGCGCGCCCCTGCCTTGTGGGCCCATGGTGGCCCTCCTCCACTTATCCCTGCACCCATCTTCTTCCTCTGCCTCACACAAACACGAAAAACCAACTCAAGCACGAGTTCCAGCCCCCGTTGCTGTGATTTTCGATCTCCTTGCTCAAAGCACCTCTTGCAAAACTGCTTGGGGAGATTGTTCCTTGGTATGTGACTCCTCCATTGGTCCAATTAGTTTTTGTTCTAGTGCTTTATTCATTGCAAATTTGTGCTACATAGGTGACCATGTTCTTGAGATTGCATGTCAAATTTATATGGTTCCAAGTAGTTCTAATGCTTTATATAGGCTCTAGGCACCTGTGGGAGTTGTTACTATCAATCTTATTGAAGTTGGTTCACTTTTATTTGAAGTTACTAAAAATTTCAGATTGTTTCAGAAATAATGAAGAGACTTTTGAGGGGCTCGTCGAGCCGAAGCTCCAAGTAAAAACAAAAGGAAGAAGAGGAGAAGCCCAAATTTAATTTGCCTCGCACCGCGGAGGCCCGGCCGTGTGAATGGCCCTCCGATGACTTCTTGAGGAGAGCCGAGATTTATGAGGATTTCTATTTATTGATTGAGAACGCCGGCCTCACCAACTTCCTCCATGACCAACGTCATCAATATCTCTTACTCACAAATACTTTTGTGCAAAACTTCTACTTTTTCCCTAAGAAATCACCTCCAACGGTAGAGTTTCATTTATATGACGTTGTTAAAGAGATGACATTAGCTGAATTCTGCGAGGTTTGCAGAATACCCTTTGAGGGCACCTTAGATGAACCCCACCGTAATGAAGTAGAAGCTTTTATTAACACTACCACTATGGGAGAAACCAGGAAGGTTTCTGATGCAAGGATCACTAGCATACATTATCCTGTTTTACGCTACTTTGCCTTATTTGCTAGTCGTTGCTTGATTGGACGCGGGAACTGTGGAAACCTTAGTATTCCTGATATTATTATTGAGGGAGTCCCGGACTAGGGGTGTCAGGATAGCGAACTATCATCTTGGCGGACTCGGGACTATGAAGATCTGAGATTGAGGACTTCGTCCCGTGTCGAGATGGGACTTTCCTTGGCGTGGAAGGCAAGCTTGGCGTCTGAGATATGTAGATCTCCTACCATTGTAACCGACTCTGTGTAACCCTAACCCTCTTGGTGCCTATATAAACTGGAGGGTTTTAGTCTGTAGGACGAAGAACAATCATACCATAGGCTAGCTTTTAGGGTTTAGCCTCTCTGATCTCGTGGTAGATCTACTCTTGTACTACCCATATCATCAATATCAATGAAGTAGGAGTAGGGTTTTACCTCCATCGAGAGGGCCCGAACCTGGGTAAAAACATCGTGTCCCTTGTCTCCTGTTACCATCTGCCTAGACACACAGTTCGGGACCCCCTACCCGAGATCCGCCGATTTTGACACCGACATTGGTGCTTTCGTTGAGAGTTCCTCTGTGTCGTCATCTTTAGGCCCGATGGCTCCTTCGATCATCAACAATGATGCGGTCCAGGGTGAGAATTTTCTCCCCGGACAGATCTTCGTATTCGGCGGCTTTGCACTGCGAGCCAATTCGCTTGGCCATCTGGAGCAAATTGAAAGCTACGCCCCTGGCCATCAGGTCAGATTTGGAAGTTTGAACTACACGACTGACGCCCGCGGAGACTTGATCTTCGACGGGTTCGAGCCACAGCCAAGCGCGCCGCACTGTTACGATGGGCATGATCTAGCTCTGCCGCCGAACAGTGCCCTAGAGGCCGCACCAGTGTCCGCTCCGACCCCTAGCTCGGAGCCGACTGCGCCGATCGAGGACGGGTGGCTGGACACCACCTCGGGGGCTACGATCTCTACGGCGATTGAGCCAAACACTATCCCTTTCCTTCGCGAGGCTCGTAACTCCAAGGTATCGGAATCCTCTCCGGACTCCGAACCTTCCGCGCCCCAGTCAATCGAATCCGATTGGGCGCCGGTCATGGAATTCACCGCCGCGGACATCTTTCAGCACTCGCCCTTTGGCGACATCCTGAATTCACTAAAGTCTCTCTCTTTATTAGGAGAGCCCTGGCCGGACTATGGTCAGGAAGGTTGGGATGCAGACGACGAAGAAATTCAAAGCCCACCCACCACCCACTTCGTAGCCACTGTCGAAAGTTTAAACGACGTACTCAATTTCGACTCCGAAGACATCGACGGTATGGACGACGATGTAGGAGATAAGCATGAACCAGCACCTATAAGGCACTGGACATCCACGTCATCTCACGATGTATACATGGTGGATACACCTAAAGGAAGCGACAATGAGGAACAACGGGGCGCCACGAGGGATCATTCCCTCGAAAAGCAGTCAAAACGGCGATGTAAGCGCCGCTCAAAATCCCGCCTCGACAAAGACAGCAGCCATACAGACCCATCCATAGAGCAGGGCGAACCGGTGGACGACGAACATGCTATCGAGCAGCCGTCCAAACAGGACGATATGGATAAACAATCTGTCCCCGGCGAAGATAACAGTCCGGACAATCTCACGCCGGACAAATTGCTGGAGCAGAAGAACCTCCACAAAAGGCTCGTCGCCACTGCGCGTAGCCTGAGAAAGCAGAAGCGGAAGCTCAAAACAGAGGAAGATCCGCTCAGAATCAGATGGAGCAAAGTACTCAACACCGCAGACAAATACGGCGACAGTCGCCGAACAAAGAGCTACCCGAAGCGAAAACTACTGCTCGAATTTGATGAGGAGGCCGTAGAGCCCCCGCAATCAAAGAATAAAGAGACCACTCGGTCGGATAGACGACCCCATGGCAAACATAGAGAGGCAAACGGCGCCGCACACAGGCCGGCATGCGATCCGCACACAGATTTGCATCAAAAAGATGGCCCAGTTAGATCTATCTACGGGTCAAAAAAGCAAGCTCTAGTAAG
Source organism: Aegilops speltoides (assembly GCA_021437245.1). Classification (NCBI taxonomy): domain Eukaryota; kingdom Viridiplantae; phylum Streptophyta; class Magnoliopsida; order Poales; family Poaceae; genus Aegilops; species Aegilops speltoides. The sequence continues at coordinate 144,081,139 of CM038146.1, forward strand.
CAATGCAACACGTCAAGTATCTGAATACTACGGTACACCTAAATATAGGGGTGCCGCACATCCCTATGTTTCACCGATGAGGTTCTGGATTATGAATTTCCAGCGGATTCAAGCCCGTAAACATAGAGGCATACGACGGAACAACAGACCCTGGAGTCTGGATTGAGGATTACATCCTCCACATACACATGGCTAGAGGAGATGACCTCCACGCCATAAAATACTTACCCCTCAAGCTCAAAGGGCCAGCCCGGCATTGGCTCAAAAGCCTCCCCAAAAACACCATTGGAAGTTGGGAAGAGCTCGAGGATGCTTTTCGGGCAAATTTTCAAGGGACCTATGTCCGACCTCCGGATGCAGACGATTTAAGTCACATAACTCAACAACCCGGAGAGTCAGCCGAAAATTCGGAACAGATTCCTTACTAAAAAGAACCAAATAGTCGATCGTCCGGACCTTGAAGCCTTAGCAGTTTTCAAACACAACGTCGAGGCGAATGGCTCGCCAGACACCTCGCCAAGAATAGCCAAGAACAATGGCCGCATTAACAAGCCTCATGACCGCTTTTGCTGGAGAGGATAGCTGGTGGAAAGATGCACTACCAGCGACCCAAGTACATCCGAAGTCAGGGATGGAAACGGGAAACCGCGACGAAGCAAGGACCGATGCGGACTAAGGAAACAACTCAAGAGCACGGCAGTCAACGCCGGATTCAAAAGCTCACAGCAGGATCATAAAAAACTGCCCCTTAAGGATAATAGGGACGATCTATCTAACTTAATCAAAATCTTGGACAAGATATGCCAAATCCACAGTACTCCCGTTAGCCTGCAAACCATACCCACAGAGATTGTTGGGTCTTCAAGCAGTCCGGCAAAATCAACGCCGAACACAAGGGGCTCGACACACCAAGCGAGGACGATGACGAACCCCACAAGCAGAGCACCGAAAAACAAAAGAATTTCCCACAAGAAGTCAAATCAGTAAACTCACTTTACGTGACAAAAGGGAAAAACAGAACGGCGCCCATAGATATACGCGCCATACGGCCTATCCCAGAGGAGTCCTGCCATTGGTTGTCAAAACCAATCACCTTCGACCATCAGGATTACTCTAGAAGTATAAGGAATGCAGGATGGACTGCCTTGATATTTGATCCGATAATCGACGGATTCCAATTTACACAAGTCCTAATGGACGGCGGCAGTGATCTAAACCTGCTATATCAGGACACAATCCGCAAAATGGGGATAGACCCAACCAAAATTCGCCATAGCAACACTTCCTTTCAAGGGGTAATGCCAGGCCCATATGCCCATTGTACAGGCTCTCTATTGCTAGAAGTTGTGTTTGGCTCACCCGACAACTTCCACCGCGAAAAGTTAACCTTCCATCTCGCCCCATTTACAAGTAGCTATCAATCACTACTGGGGCGTGAAGCTTTCGCCCGCTTTAACGCAATACCGCATTATGCATCCCTCACACTTAAAATGCCCGGTCCACGAGGGATCATCTCCTTAAAGGGAAATATCGAGCGTTCCTCGAGCGCGGAAGATTGTGTAACTGCCTCGACAGCCACACACTAAACCGGCTTCACTAATCCAAGCACCTAAATAGGTCGTTCAGACCCCGGACACGTTTAGACGAGTCCGGCGTAAACATACATGGGCTTACCAGCCGCACACCCCCGCACAAGGGGCTCCGCGCATATACAACAAGAGACAATAAAGCTCAATTTTATTCATTTTTGAAACGTACTTTATTTATTTAATATAACGTACATTTTCGCACGATCTTTTTCAACTAAGTTCCTCTCTTTTACAGATGAACACCGTGCGACACCCGTCCAGGCTACGGCACAACGGAGACACAGGTGCAGACATGCAGTAGGGACCCATTGCAAGGATTCTTTTCAGATTAAGACCCTCGTAAACCTTTTTTTACTGTCTCTTGTTAATACACCTCCCCTGGTTTCTTACTATAACCGAGGAGGAGGCTGGTGTTTTGGCATAGGCCACATCAGAATTTTGCGCATACCTGGACACCAGGGGCTTATTACCAAGGGCGTTGTTCGTCCCGTTTTCATAAAGACCGAATACCTTAGGGAGTGTTCGGCGTCTTGAGTTAGGCCTTATATGCATCAGCTCCGAATCATGTCTTTGGTCAAATGGTGGGTTTGCCCGGCTCCTTTGTTTTGATGCCTTATGTTCCGCTCTATCGGCTAACGCGGCACCAAGAGAACTACTGCGATTGTGCCCCGGTTCGTCCAGGCGAGCACCTCAGTAGAGAAAGCCAAAAACTAACTGTCATGATATAGCGTGAGACTGGTCAACCACTCGATGACCCGCCAGAATCTATAGGATTCCTCCGCATTGACGAAGGGCCATTTCCCGGTCAGGCACATACACGCCCCGAATTCGGGTGAGCGCGGTGCCCCTAGGGGCTATATAGTAGCCCCACTGTCAAACTCCTATGGCTAAGTGAAAGTGATAAAGCATTATAGTCCGGTTGCCTAGTTTTCTACGCTACCACCTCCTTTATAGGACCAAGACGTTGGATCAAGTGTGAAAATCGCCTTTTGCAAACACCCCGCATTATATGCGTGAAATGTCAAGACTGCCATCTTTCGGGTTATATACACATATACATTAACGGCCGCACAGGAGGTATTTTAATTCTTGAAGGCACAAGTATAAAAAGCTTTTATATTTCATCGAAACATTGTTTCACAATAATACATGTTATTCGAACATAATATCCTTCGAGCACTGCATCTCTATTAAACGAGCGCCCTGCAGAACTTCCTGAAAATATTTCTCGACAGGTACTCGGCTTCCATCCGAATCTAGGGATGCAACATCGGTGGCCTTCATCTTTGCCCAGTATGTCTTGACACGGGCAAGAGCCATCCGCGCACCCTCTATGCATACCGACCTCCTCATTGCATTATTATGCGACACCGCACCAAGCCAAAATAACTCTTCGGCTCGGGCCTCTTCGGCCACAAAAGACTCACGACATCCTTCATGGCAAGTCCGGATAGCCTATTCAGCTCCGCCCATTCGTCCAAGCGATCGGTTAATGGAAGTGGGCGCTCGGGATTATGGAACTGCGACCAAAACACCTTTCCCGTTTCGTGATCCTCTTGATCTCGAAAGTGTTCGGCCGCATCCGCCGCACTTGCCGCCAAGTCTAGATAAGCATCTTCCGCACTCCACAGCCGGTCCAACTAAGCATAATTAGGATCCATGAATTTCCTCTGCAGCAGAAAAGGCTTTCCAGCCGAGATATCTCCGGCCTGACGCAGCTCCTCCTTCATAGCTCTCATCGCAAAGCGAGCATCCTTGGCCTCAGCAGTGGCCTTCTTCAGGTCCTCTCGTACTGCCCAATCTTCTTTTTCAAGAAGCTTGCAGCGGTCGGCAGCATTCTTCAACTCCACGGCCATCTCGGCCATCTCCTTCTTGCTTCGGCAGTGAGCAGCCTGTTCGGCTTTTAGCTCTTCGGCCGCCTTTAAGGCAGCCACGTCACTCTTTCTGGCCTGCTCCTTGGCTCAGGCGAGCTCTACCCGCAGGCTCTCCATGGCAGCGGCACCATCTGCATCAAGCATACTTTTTGTAAGGCACGGGCATCAAGCTCCCTTACCAGGTGTCCGCGGAGAAATTGCATACCTTGTGACTCGTCAAGTTGCCTATTGACAAGCGCGATGTCGACATCCGCCACGTCAAGTTGCCGCTATAGTTCGGCAAATTCATCAGTCCAGCCAGCCACCGGACCCTTCGCCACCTGCATAGGAAGGGCGACACATTATACCTGGGATTATGATCCTCGGCGCGCTGCCATTTTTGACAACACACCGAGCCTCAGGGGCTACTATCTACACAGGGTGCATTTTGTATGCGGAACTGTCAGAAGGTACATCATTTTGCGTACCTCAAAGCGTGTCAGTAAACTTCTGACGACTTCGTGCAATCCGCTCTCAACGGATGAAATCCTTTTAATCACCGTACCCATTAATGCACGGTGATCTTCTGAGATAGATGCTCTCCCGAGCAGATCCTTTAGCTCCTCCGACCGCACACCAGGTGGTGCCGGACTCGTCCGATGGCCTTTTTAGAAGGCCGGACGCAGAGGGCTTTGAGGGGAAATATGACTGCCTTCCGGCCCGCCGGACTCGGAGAAACCCTCCGCGACGACACCTCAGGGTTGCCTGCCTCGCACGACGGTACTGCAGGGGAGGCGTTTCGTTCTCTATCATCTCCGGACGAAGATCCCCCGAAGATGAGCTCGGCTGAGAAGGGCTGAGATCCGAACTACAAGGTAAAACTCCGGTTCTCTTCATCAGAAATAGGGCAGGGATATCCTTTATTTTAATAAAAACTCCCCTTTTTCTTACGGCTCAGTGGAGGGCTGATCCCCTTGGGGGCATAATGCGGCCGAGGCATCTCTCGGCGCCGGACCCTCTGACGAAGATTTCTTCCCCCGCTTTGAGACCATGGTCTCCGGGTCTTCAGAGGCGGTCCTCTTATTCCCTTGGATTGAGGGATTCTCGATCCCTCCTTTCCTAGCAGCCTCCTTTGCGGAGGCGGTAGCTTCCTTGTTCCCCCTTCACCTTCTTCCGAAGGCGCAACCTCCAAACATCTGGTTATCTGAGATCGGCGTGGTCTCAAGGAGGGGGGCCAGACACCTGATTAACTTTGCTTTCGCTATCCACTCCTGTTCAAGGGACAGCTCTTTTAAAGGGCAAGTTTGTGATAAATATGGGATAGCGTGTCCGGGTACAGAGCTACTTACTTGAGTATCCGGGCGATTGCAGCTCAGACCTGCGTCCTCGGTCAAGTCCGGACACATCTCTTGTGATCCGAAGAAAAGCTTGTACATCTCCACGGGCGTCGCGCCCATAAAATGTTGAAGAGCTCGTGGTCCCTCCGGGTTAAATTCCCACAGGCGGAGGGGGCGACGTCTGCAGGGCAGGATGCAATGAATCAGCATGACCTGCGCTACTACGACCAAAGTGATCTCTCTCTCTAGGAGGTCTCAAAGGCGGCCCTGCAACAAGGGCACGTCCTTGGACGGCCCCCAGTCAAGCCCTTTATTGACCCATGACGCCAGCCGCAGTGGAGGACCCGAGCCAAAGGCAGGTGGCGCCACCCATTTGGTGCCCCTGGGAGCTGTGATATAAAACCACTCTTGTTGCCATAAACTGAGCTCCTCTTGAAAAGAGCCCTTAGGCCACGGAGCATCAGCATTCTTGCTTATAACAGCCCCTCCACACTGTGCCTGTTGCCCCTTGATCATCTTCGGCTCCACTTTGAAGGTCTTGAGCCACAATCCGAAGTGAGGGGTAATGCGGAGGAAGGCTTCGCATACGACAATGAACGATGAGATATGGAGGATGGACTCCGGATCCAAGTCATGAAATTCCAACCCATAGTAAAACATGAGCCCCCTCACGAAGGGGTCCATCGGGAAGCCTAGCCCCCGAAGGAAATGAGATGCGAAGACCATGCTTTCACCAGGCTTGGGAGTGGGAATAACCTGCCCTTGGGCAGGCAACCTATGCGAAATTTCGCCGGTTAGATACCCGGCATCTCTTAGCTTTAACACATCTTCTTCCGTAACGGAGGAAGGCATCCACCAACCTTGCAGGTCGGAGACGGACATCATTGAAGGTCCGAAGCGCCTGAATCTGGAGCTTTGGGTGTTGGAACTCGAGGCGTGGGGCGGATTTGATTGAGATTGAAAGAAGGGAGTGGAGCCTTGGTCTCTTTATAAAGAGGTTGAATACCAAGAGCCTTCCCCGTGACCGTTCGGGACTCGCCTTCGATAGAGGAGACGTACCAACGGACACGGTTGGGTTACCCACGCCCGTATTGATGAGAATCCCGGAATAAGGGGACACGATCTCTGCTTTGACAAGACGTGCCAAGGAAACCTCCTCGCTAAACGCACTGAGGTGGGACAGTAAAAATGATTCGAATAAAGGCTTGGTCGTGGTGTGATGTCATGCCACGGAATACGTTAGCAGATTGAATTTGTGTAAATATTATTCTCTCTACGGTGGTATGTGGAACTTATTTTGCAGAGCCGTACACTATCCTTGTGTTCAAAATCTTCTATGAAGTATTCGGAGGAGGAACCCGCCTTGCAATGCCGAAGACAATATGCGCGCCGGACTCATCGTCATTGAAGCCTAGTTCAGGGGTACTGAGGGAGTCCCGGACTAGGGGGTGTTCGGATAGCCGAACTATCATCTTCGGCCGGACTCCTGGACTATGAAGATACAAGATTGAAGACTTCGTCCCGTGTCCGAATGGGACTTTCCTTGGCGTGGAAGGCAAGCTTGGCGATACGGATATGTAGATCTCCTACCATTGTAACCGACTCTGTGTAACCCTAACCCTCTTCGGTGCCTATATAAACCGGAGGGTTTTAGTCCGTAGGATGAAGAACAATCATACCATAGGCTAGATTCTAGGGTTTAGCCTCTCTGATCTCGTGGTAGATCTACTCTTGTAATACCCATATCATCAATATTAATGAAGCAGGAGTAGGGTTTTACCTCCATCGAGAGGGCCCGAACCTGGGAAAAAACATCATGTCCCTTGTCTCCTGTTACCATCCGCCTAGACGCACAGTTCGGGACCCCCTACCCGAGATCTGCCGGTTTCGACACCGACAATTATTTTGCTCCATGGTTTATACCGCAATAACTCTGTGAGTATGGGTGGAATTGTTGCTAGACGGTTAAGTCTGAACCGTACTAAGGGCCCCATCTTTGGAGGCATTTATGCTTCACACCTAGCTGAACATTTTGAAATACCTATTAGGCATGCGGAGAAAGAAGAAACAACGCTGCCCCGTGCTTATTTAGATTACAAGAGTATGATAGCGCATGATTTTCTTGTTAAGAGTCACGATTGGGAGCTCAAATATAAACATCACCCTGAGACTATTACTTTGCCTGCTCCTTCTTTGTTTAACTTGTCTGCAGAACCTCACATTGTTCCGTGGTCGGCTGTTCAAGCCTATCGGAATCCTGCACCAGACCCGGAGCCGGAGCCACAAGATGAGCCTCCATGACTATCTATTTATTCTTGGGATCCAGAGGAGGCTGCCAGCCAGTGGCAGTCAGAGTCTTCTTCGTCACACTATGACCCCAGCTACACCTACGGGTATCCGCCAGGCCATCCCTGGCGATAGACCAACTTAGGCCAAAAGCCTAAGCTTGGGGGAGTACGTATTTCCCACCGACATTACATTTATGTTCACACACACTCATTGCTAGATGTCGGTGCTCATACTTTTTCACTGTAATATCCATGCTAGTTTAAATTTCTATTTCCTGCTTTCTTCTTGTGTGTTTGATAAACCTTGAGAAAAACCAAAAAAAAATTAGTTAGTTTACTTTTCATGCTTGTAGTAGAATTACAAAGAAAACCCAAAAATATTTCCCGTTCTTCTTTTACTTGTTGGGAGCTTTCCCGTGTAAATAGTTTTTATTTTCTTTTCTTTCTTTTGGGGGTTGAGAAGACCATATTGGAAACGCTTAGTGGCTCTTATATGCATGATTGATTATATAAAATTAGAGCCCATATTACTTGTCTTCTCTCTCGAGTTGAATGCTTGCAGATTCCAGCTTAGTCCAATGCATGTGCACTCTTATTATTATACACACCGTTCGGTCGTGCAAGTGAAAGGCAATGATGATGATATATGATGGACCTATTGGGAAGAGAAAAGCTGGTATGAACTCGGCCTCTTTTGTTTTTGTAAATATGATGATTCATCGTTCTTGATTCAGCTATTATGAAGTAAACATATTTGCAATGACATTTAGAGATTATAGTTGCTTGTGCCATGCTTGAGTAGCTATGAGTTATAATGGTTTACCTTGCGTGCCAACATTCTATTAGAATGATTATGATGTGGTATGATGGGGTGGTATCCTCCTTTAAATGCATTGAGTGACTAGACTTGGCACATGTTCACGCATGTACTTGAATCCAATCAACATAGCCTTCATGATATTTATGTTCATGGTGGATTATATCCTACTCATGCTTGTACTTGGTGTGAATTAATTTTAATGCATGTTTACGACTGTTGTCGCTCTCTCAGTTGGTCGCTTCCCAGTCTTTTGCTAGCCTTCACCTGTACTAAGCGGGAATACTGCTTGTGCATCCAAACTCCTTAAACCCCAAAGTTATTCCATATGAGTCCACTATACCTACCTATATGCGGTATTTACCTGCCGTTCCAAGTAAATTTGTATGTGCCAAACTCTAAACCTTCAAATAAACATTCTGTTTTGCATGCTCGAATAGCTCATATGTCAACTAGAGCTGCCCTTATCTTCCGTGTTAGGCGGGTTATTCTCAAGAGGAGTGGACTCTGCTCCTCATTCACGAGAAAATGGCTGGTATCCGGGATGCACAGTCCCATGCTTTGTGCAAACTAAATCAAAATAACTGCAAACAAAACTCCCCTTGGGACCCGTTGAATGTTGGAGGCACTCGTTGTTTTGAGCAAGCCATGGATTGATGCTTGTGGAGGAAGGGGAGTATAAACTTTACCATTCTGTTTGGGAACCACCTATAATCTGTTTAGCATGGAAGATATCGTCGTCTTTTAGTTGTTATGTTGACAATGAAAGTATGCCGCTCAAAATATAATTTATCTCTATTTCAAAATCGAGCTCTGGCACCTCTACAAATCCCTGCTTCCCTTAGCGAAGGGCCTATCTATTTACTTTTATGTTGAGTCATCACCCTTCTTATTAAAAAGCACCTGCTGGAGAGCACACTGTCGTTTGCATTCATTATTATTGGTTTATATTGGGTATGACTTGACTGGATCTCTTTTACCATGAATTACAATGTTTAGTCAGTCCTTGATCTTTAAAGGTGCTCTGCATTTATGTTTTGCGGTCTCAGAAAGGGCTAGCGAGATACCATTTTGTTATGTCATATTATGATTATTTTGAGAAAGTGTTGTCATCCGAGTTTTATTATTATGGCTCGCTAGCTGATTATGCTATTGATATGAGTAATTGTGAGACCTATGTGTTATTGTGAGTATGGTTAGTTCATAATAATTGCTGAAACTTGAATGCTGGCTTTTCATGTTTACAACAACAAGAGCAAACAGAGTTTGTAAAAGTTTTTCTTTTTCTCTTTCAGTGTGTCAACTGAACTGCTTGAGGACAAGCAAGGGTTTACACTTGGGCTAGTTGATACGTCTCCGTCGTATCTAATTTTCCAAACACTTTTGCCCTTGTTTTGGACTCTAACTTGTATGATTTGAATGGAACTAACCCGGACTGACGCTGTTTTCAGCAGAACTGCCATGGTGTTCTTTTTTGTGCAGAAAATAAAAATCCTCGGAATGTCCTGAAACTCCATGGAACACCTTAGAAAAAATAAAGAAAAATCCTCGCAAAAGATGAAGACCAGGGGGCCCACACCCTGCTCACGAGGGTGGGGGGCGCCCCCTAGGCGCGCCCCCTACCTCGTGGGCCCCCTGGTGGCCCTCCGACACCAACTCCAACTCCATATATTGGCTTTCGGGGAGAAAAAAATCAGAGAGAAGAAATCATCGCGTTTTACGATACGGAGCCGCCGCCAAGCCCTAATCTCTCTCGGGAGGGCTGATCTGGAGTCCGTTCGGGGCTCCGGAGAGGGGGATTCATCGCCGTCGTCATCATCAACCATCCTACATCACCAATTTCATGATGCTCACCGCCGTGGGTGAGTAATTGCATCATAGGCTTGCTGGACGGTGATGGGTTGGATGAGATTTATCATGTAATCGAGTTAGTTTTGTTAGGGTTTGATCCCTAGTATCCATTATGTTCTGAGATTGATGTTGCTATGACTTTGCTATGCTTAATGCTTGTCACTAGGGCCCGAGTGCCATGATTTCAGATCTCAACCTATTATGTTTTTCATGAATATATGTGTGTTCTAGATTCTATCTTGCAAGTCTATAGTCACCTACTATGTGTTATGATCCGGCAACCCCGAAGTGACAATAATCGGGACCACTCCCGGTGATGACCATAGTTTGAGGAGTTCATGTATTCACTATGTGCTAATGCTTTGTTCCGCTTATCTATTAAAAGGAGGCCTTAATATCCCTTAGTTTCCAATAGGACCCCGCTGCCACGGGAGGGTAGGACAAAAGATGTCATGCAAGTTCTTTTCCATAAGCACGTATGACTATATACGGAATACATGCCTACATTACATTGATGAACTGGAGCTAGTTCTGTGTCACCGTATGTTATGACTGTTACATGACGAACCGCATCCGGCATAATTATCCATCGCTAATCCGGTGCCTACGAGTTTTCCATATACTGGTTCTCGCTTATTTACTTTTCCGTTGCTACTGTTACAATCACTACAAAATACCAAAACATTACTTTTGTTGTCTTTACTTTTGGTTACCGTTACCACTACTATCATATTACTTTGCTACTAAACACTTTGCTGCAGATACTAAGTTTCCAGGTGTGGTTGAATTGACAACTCAGCTGCTAATACTTGAGAATATTCTTTGGCTCCCCTTGTGTCGAATCAATAAATTTGGGTTGAATACTCTACCCTCGAAAACTGTTGCGATCCCCTATACTTGTGGGTTATCATTAGGTTTACCTTAATACTTCTTTTTGTAGTTGCAGATGCTTGCAATAGGGGTTAATCATAAGTGGGATGCTTGTCCATGTTAGGGCAGTACCCAAGTGCCGGTCCACCCACATATCAAATTATCAAAGTACCGAACGCGAATCTTATGAACGTGATGAAAACTAGCTTGACGATAACTCCCAATGTGTCCTCGGGAGCTCCTTCTTCATTATTAGAATTTGTCCAGGCTTATCCTTTGCTATACAAAGGATTGGGCCACCTTGCTGCACTTTATTTACTTTATTTACTTTTGCTCGTTACTATTTATCTTATCACAAAACTATCTATTACCTACTATTTCAGTGATTGCAGAGAAAACCTTATCGAAAACCGCTTATCATTTCCTTCTGCTCCTTGTTGGGTTCGACACTCTTACTTATCGAAAGGACTACGATAGATCCCCTATACTTGTGGGTCATCACCCCACTTCACCCTTGCCGTTTTATTCGCCCTCTCTTGTCCGTTTGCTTCTCTCTCTCGCTTGCCGTTTTGTGTGCTTGTGTGTTGGATTGTTTGTCACAATGGCGCAAGATAATAGCAAATTGTGTGAATTTTCCAATACCAATAATAATGATTTCCTTAGCACTCCGATTGCTCCTCTTAATGATGTTGAATCTTGTGAAATCAATGCTGCTTTGCGGAATCTTGTTATGAAAGATCAATTCTCTGGCCTTCCTAGTGAAGATGCTGCTACTCATCTAAACAACTTTGTTGATTTGTGTGATATGCAAAAGAAGAAAGATACGGATAATGATATTGTTAAATTGAAGTTATTTCCGTTTTCACTTAGAGATCGTGCTAAAACTTGGTTTTCATCTTTGCCTTATAATAGTATTGATTCATGGAATAAGTGCAAAGATGCTTTTATCTCTAAGTATTTTCCTCCTGCTAAGATCATCTCTCTTAGGAACGATATTATGAATTTTAAACAACTTGATCATGAGCATGTTGCCCAATCTTGGGAAAGAATGAAATTAATGATTCACAATTGCCCTACTCATGGTTTGAATTTATGGATGATCGCAATTACAACTCTTATGGAAATTTTAATAAGATGCCCTCTGATTTTGAGAATAGCGCTAAAGAATTTATGATCTCTCAAAAGAATTTTAATGCTTTGCTTGAAGAAAAATTGCTTGAAGTTGATGAATTGGCTAGGAACGTTGATAGACTTTCGCTTGATGTTGATTCTTTGAAACTTAGATCTATTCCACCTAAGCATGATATCAATGAGTCTCTCGAATCCATGAGAATTTCCATTGATGAGTGCAAAGAAAGAACCGCTAGGTTGTGTGCTAAGAAAGATTGCTTTGTAAAAGTGTGTTCTTCTAGTCTCCGTGAAAATAATGATGAAGATCTAAAAGTTATTGATGTATCCCCTATTAAATCTTTTTTTGCAATGTGAATCTTGATAATGATGGGACTGGAAACAAGTCAACTTTAGTTAAAAGGCGTCCCAATAATTCGGAGTTCTTATATCTTGATGCTAAATTTGGTAAAAGTGGGATTTGAGAGGTCAAAACTTTACATAGCATTGAACCCACTATTATGGATTTCAAGGAATTTAATTATGATAATTGTTTAATAGATTGTATCTCCTTGTTGCAATCTGTGTTGAATTCTCCTCATGCTTATAGTCAAAATAAAGCTTTTACCAAACATATTGTTGATGCCTTGATGCAATCTTATGAGGAAAAACTTGAGTTGGAAGTTTCTATACCTAGAAAACTTTATGATGAATGGGAACCTACTATAAAGATTAAAATTGAAGATCATGAGTGCTATGCTTTGTGTGATTTGGGTGCTAGTGTTTCTACGATTCCGAAAACTTTATGTGATGTGCTAGGTTTCCATGATTTTGATGATTGCTCTTTAAACTTGCACCTTGTGGATTCCACCATTAAGAAACCTATGGGAAGTATCAATGATGTTCTTATTGTTGCAAATAGGAATTATGTGCCCGTAGATTTTATCGTTCTTGATATAGATTGCAATCTTTCATGTCCTATTATTCCTGGTAGACCTTTCCTTAGAACGATTGGTGCAATTATTGATATGAAGGAAGGGAATATTAGATTCCAATTTCCATTAAGGAAAAGCATGGAACACTTTCCAAGAAAGAAAGTTAAATTACCTTATGAATCTATCATGCGAGCTACTGATGAATTGAATGCCAAAGATGGCACTACTTAGATCTATTCTCGCTTTTATGCCTAGCTAAGGGCATTAAACGATAGCGCTAGTTGGGAGGCGACCCAATTTTATTTTTTGTTTCTTGCTTTTTGCTTCTGTTTAGTAATAAATATTTCATCTAGCTTCTGTTTAGATGTGGTTTTATTTTTTAATTAGGGCATGTACAATGGTTCTATCTTAGCAATGCCATGTAGGATAAATGATGAGGTGGAGGAGAGAGAAATCATAAGAAAAGGCTTGTCTTCTCTCATTTAAGAGAAGACAAGAGATGATCTCTTAGCACAATATGTCTCACCATGTTTTTAGGAATAACTAATTATTTAAGATAAGGCTAAGATATGACCCATTGTGGACATGCTTTTTTGTGATCTCTAAATTACATGCAAGACTTAAGATAAGACTATCTTATCAACCATTCTACATGCCCTTAGTGTTTGTGCCAAGTAGAACCTATAGGATAACCTACAGTGTTAGTTAAGTCGATTCTGCTGAAAAATAGAAACTTATGCACGCACGAAAATAATTGTAGTAAATCACAGAAATTTCCCAGGACTTCCTATTTTGGTAGGAGTTTTAGAGTTCCATAAGTATTCAAAAGTTACAGATTGCTACAGACTGTTCTGTTTTCGACAGATTCTGTTTTTTTGTTTGTTGTTTGCTTATTTTGATGCATCTATGGCTAGTATCGGGGGGTATGAACCATAGAGAAGTTGGAATACAGTAGGTTTAACACCAATATAAATAAAGAATGAGTTCATTACAGTACCTTATGTGGTGGTTTTTCTTTCTTGCACTAACGGAGCTTATAAGATTTCCTGTTGAGTTTTGTGTTGTGAAGTTTTCAAGTTTTGGGTAAAGATTTGATGGACTATGGAATAAGGAGTGGCAAGAGCCTAAGCTTGCGGATTCCCATGGCACCCCAAGATATTCAAGGATAACCAAAGGCCTAAGCTTGGGAATGCCCCGGATGGCATCCCCTCTTTCGTCTTCGTCTATCGGTAACTTTACTTGGAGCTATATTTTTATTCGCCACATGATATGTGTTTTGCTTGGAGCGTCTTGTATGATATTAGTCCTTGCTTTTTAGATTACCACAATCATCCTTGATGTACACACCTTTTGGGATAAACCCACATGATTTGGAATTTATTAGAATACTCTATGTGCTTCACTTATATCTTTTGAGCTAGATAGTTTTGCTCTAGTACTTTACTTATATCTTTTAGAGCATGGTGGTGGCTTTATTTTGTAGAAATTGTTGTTCTCTCATGCTTCACTTAAATCATTTTTGGAGTCCTTTAGAACAGCATGGTATTTGCTATGGTTATAAAATTGGTCCTAGAATGATGGGCATCCAAGTTGGGTATAATAAAAACTATCATAGGAAGTGAATTGGATGCTATGATGAATTTGATGCTTTATAATTGTTTGAAGATATAGAGGTAGTGATATTAGAGTCATGCTAGTTGGGTAATTGTGAATTTAAAGAATACTTGTGTTGAAGTTGGCAAGTCCCGTAGCATGCACGTATGGTAACCATTGTGTAACAAATTTGAAATATGAGGTGTTCATAGATTTTCATCCTTATGAGTGGCGGTCGGGAACGAGCGATGGTCTTTTCCTACCAATCTATCCCCCTAGGAGCATGTGCGTAGTGCTTGGTTTTTGATGACTTGTAGATTTTTGCAATAAGTATATGAGTTCTTTATGACTAATGTGAGTCCATGGATTATACACACTTTTACCTTTCCATCATTGCTAGCCTCTTCGGTACCGTGCATTGCCCTTTCTCACCTTGAGAGTTGGTGCAAACTTCGCCGGTGCATCCAAACCCCGTGATACGATACACTCTATCACACATAAACCTCCTTATATCTTCCTCAAAACAGCCACCATACCTACCTATTTTGGCTAATGAGTTAGTCACGTGATCTTGTATTATCAAACAGGTAAAGAGACTTGTCAATAACGAGATTGAACTAAGTATGGAGATACCTGAAGAAAATATGCCCTAGAGGCAATAATAAATTGTTATTTTATATTTCCTTATTCATGATAAAGGTTTATTATTCATGCTAGAATTGTATTGATCGGAAACTGATACGTCTCCAACGTATCTATAATTTTTGATTGTTCCATGCTATTATATTACCCGTTTTGAATGTTTATGGGCTATACTTTACACTTCTATATCATTTTTGGGACTAACCTACTAACCGGAGGCCCATCCCGAATTGCTGTTTTTTACCTATTTCAGTGTTTCGAAGAAAATGAATATCAAACGGAGTCCAAACGGAATGAAACCTTTTGGAGCGATCTTTTCGGAGCAAACACAATCCAGGAGACTTGGAGTGGACGTCAAGCTACAAACGAGGCGGCCACGAGGGTGCCCGGTGCGCCCTAAGGGGGTGGGCTCGCCCCCACCCTTGTGGGCCCCTTGTTGCTCCACCGACGTACTTCCTTTGCCTATATATCCTCCCATACCCTTAAAACATCAGGGAGCACCATGAAAACCTAATTCCACTGCCGCAACCTTCTGTATCCGCGAGATCCCATATTGGAGCCTTTGCCGGTGCTCCGCCGGAGGGGGAATCGACCATGGAGGGCCTCTACATCATCTCCAAGGCCTCTCCGATGAGTTGTGTGTAGTTTACCACAGACCTTCGGGTCCATAGTTATTAGCTAGATGGCTTCTTCTCTCTCTTTGAATCTCAATACCAAGTTCTCCTCGATCTTCTTGGAGATCTATTCGATGTAACTCTTTTTGCGGTGTGTTTGTCGAGATCCGATGAATTGTTGGTTTATGATCAAGTTTATCTATGAGAAGTATTTGAATCTCCTCTGAATTCTTTTATGTATGATTGGTTATCTTTGCAAGTCTTTTCGAATTATCAGTTTGGTTTGCCCTACTAGATTGATCTTTCTTGCAATGGGAGAAGTGCTTAGCTTTGGGTTCAATCTTGCGGTGTCCTTTCCCAGTGACAGCAGGGGCAGCAAGGCACGTATTGTATTGTTGCCATCAAGGATAAAAGGATGGGGTTTATATCATATTGCATGAGTTTATCCCTCTACGTCATGTTATCTTTCTTAAGGCGTTACTTTGTTCTTATGAACTTAATACTCTAGATGCAGGCAGGAGTCGGTCGATGTGTGGAGTAATAGTAGTAGATGCAGAATCGTTCCGATCTACTTGTTACGGACGTGATGCCTATATACATGATCATGCCTAGATATTCTCATAACTATGCACTTTTCTATCAATTGCTCAACAGTAATTTTTTCACCCACCGTAATACTTATGCTATCTTGAGAGAAGCCACTAGTGAAACCTATGGCCCCCGGGTCTATCCTCTATCATATAAGTTCTCCATCTACTTTTAGTTGCATCTTTTATTTTCCAATCTATATCATAAAAATACCTAAAATATTCATCTTAGCTTATTATCTCTATCAGATCTCACTTTTGCAAGTTACCGTGAAGGGATTGACAACCCCTTTATCGCGTTGGTTGCGAGGTTCTTGTTTGTTTGTGTAGGTGCGTGGGACTTTGAGGAGCCTCCTACTGGATTGATACCTTGGTTCTCAAAAACTGAGGGAAATACTCACGCTACTTTGCTGCATCACCCTTTCCTCTTCAAGGGAAAACCAACATAGTGCTCAAGCGGTAGCAGAAACTTAATACATGTGTGATACATAAACAAATACCATGTCCCTAGTAAGGTTCTACTAGACTAGCTCGTCGAACAAAGATGGTTAGGGTTTCCTAACCATGGACATGTGTTGTCATTTGATAACATGATCACATTATTAGGAGAATGATGTGATGGACAAGACCCACCCGTTACCTTAGCATAATGATCGTTCAGTTTATTGCTATTGCTTTCTTCATGTCAAATGCTTATTCCTTCGACTATGAGATTACGCACCTCCCGGATACCGGAGAATACCTTGCGTGCTATCAAACGTCACAACGTAAATGGGTGATCATAAAAATGCTCTACAGGTATCTCCGAAGGTGTTTGTTGAGTTGGCACATATCTAGATTAGGATTTGTCACCCCGAGTATCGGAGAGGTATCTCTGGGCCCTCTCGGTAATACACATCATAAGCTTGCAAGCAAATGACTAAGGATTTAGTCACGAGGTGATTTATTATGGAACGAGTAAAGAGACTTGCTGGTAACGGGATTGAACTAGGTATGAAGATACCGACGATCGAATCTCGGGCAAGTAACATACCGATGGACAAAGTGAATTATGTATGTTGTCATAACGGTTCGATCGATAAAGATCTTCGTAAAATATGTAGGAGCCAATATGGGTATCCAGGTTCCGCTATTGGTTATTGATCGGGGAGGTGTCTCGATCATGTCTACATAGTTCTCGAACCCGTAGGGTTCACACGCTTAACGTTTGTTGACAATATAGTGTTATATGAGTTATATGTTTTGGTGAACTAATGTTGTTCGAAGTCCCGGATGAGATCACAAAGATGGCGAGGAGTCTCAAAATGGTTGAGAGGTAAAGATTGATATATAGGACATTGGTATTTGGACACCGGAAGTGTTTCGGGACGTACCAGGAAGGAATTGGGTCACCGGAAGGGGTTCCGGGCACCCCCCAGTAAGATATGGGCCTTCTGGGCCAAAGGAGGGGACAGACCAGCCCACAAGGGTGCTGGTGCGCCCCTTACCTTGTTTGTCCAGCCCTAGGGAAGGAAAAGGGGGAGGGCTAACCCCTCCTACCTTTCCCTCTCATGGGAGAAAGGAAGGGGGGCGCCACCCTCCCCTGCCTTTCCCCGCACTCCAAATAAGGAAAAGGGGGGTGCGGCTTGGGAGGGACCCCAAGTAGGATTCCTCCTACTTGGGCGCCTCCTTTGGCTGCTCCTCCCTCCCTCCCACCTATATATATGTGGGAGGGGGTGCCTAGCATACAACAGACAATTGCCTAGCCGTGTGCGGCGCCCCCTCCACCTTTTACACCCTCGGTCATATTTTCGTAGTGCTTAGGCGAAGCCCTGCGGAGATCACTTCACCATCACCATCACCACGCCGTCGTGCTAACGGAACTCATCTACTACCTCAACGTCTTGCTGGATCAAGAAGGCAAGGGACGTCACCGAGCTGAACGTGTGCAGAACACGGAAGTGTCATGCGTTCGGTACTTGATCGATTGGAGCGTGAAGAAGTTCGACTACATCAACCGTGTTGTTGAACGCTTCCTCTTACGGTCTCTAAGGGGGTGTAGACACACTCTCCCCCTCGTTGCTATGCATCTCCATGGATAGATCATTGTGTGTGCGTAGAATTTTTTTTGTTTTCCATGCAACGATTCCCAACAATACCGACGATCGAATCTCGAGCAAGTAACATATCATTGGACAAAGGGAATTGCATACGGAATTAACTGAATCCTTGACATCGTGGTTCAACCGATGAAGATCTTCATGGAATATGTAGGAACCAATATGGGCATCCAGGTCCAGCTATTGGTTATTGACCGGAGAGGTGTCTCAGTCATGTCTACATGATTCTCGAACCCGCAGGGTCGCACACTTAACGTTCGATGATACTAGAGTAGAATTGGGAAATTTGTATTGGTGACCAAAAGTTGTTCGTAGTCCTGGATGAGATTTGGAACATCACGAGGAGCTCCAGAATAGTCCGTAGGTAAAGATTTATATATGGAAAGTCATTTTTGGGGATTCCAAAAAAGCCGTTTTTTTGCATTGTACCGGGAAGCTTTCAGATAATTCCAGAGGGATCCGGAAGTCCACAAGTGGATCCACCACGTCCCAAGGGCCATCATGGCCCAAGGGGAGGTGCCCTAGCCTCTTTGGTGTAGGCGCACTGAAAGCACAAGTGCTCCCTAGGTGATTTTGGTAATTAATGCCAACATATCTCTTGTTGGACTAATGGTTTTATCTAGTATATTTCAGACAAGTTCAACAGTGGCGTGGCAAGGACAAGCGAACGTGGAACCCCTTCAAAGTGTTGAGGACATACATTGGCAAAAGCTCACTCTTCATCTTTAATTTAGTGATCCAAGATCACATTGAGTCCATATGAAAGCCAATACTATTAAAAGGGGGTGAGGTGTTGCTTAATGGCTTGCCTGCTCAAATGCTTCGTGATATTGCTCCTAAACCCTCAACCACTTTCTCCATACAAATATGTCAAAACCCTAAACTCCAACTCGGGCCCATCGATTCTTTCTATCTGGAGCCACCAAGTTCATATGACATAGCCACTCCCAAAAACCCTAGAAATTTGATCTCACTGATACGGATCTCGGTCTCACCGAGATGGCCTTGCCAGAGCTCTATGACTTGTTGCATTCATTTCGGTCTCACCGAGTTGGCCTGAAGGACACTCTCTTGCTTATTGCTTCACTTAGGTTTCACCGAGTTGATGAAATCGGTGCCACCGAGTTGATGTTTTCCCTAAGCCCTAGCACATTGGTTCCACCGAATTGTTCCAGTCGGTCCCACCGAGATTCCTAATGTTCACATTTTTGAACAGATCGGTGCCACTGAGTTTAACCATTTGGTCTAACGAGATGAGTCAAATGTGTGTAACGGTTGGATTTTGTCTGGAGGATATATATACCCTTCCACCCCCTTCTCCATTAGTGAGAGAGCCATCACAACGTGCCTACACTTCCACTACTCATTTTCTGAGAGAGAACCACCTACTCATGTGTTGAGATCAAGACATTTCATTCCTACCACAAGATTCTTGATTTCTAGCCTTCCCCAAGTTTCTTTCCACTCAAATCATCTTTCCACCATATCCAAATCTGTGTGAGAGAGTTGAGTGTTGGGGAGACAATCATTTGAAGCACAAGAGCAAGGAGTTAATCATCAAACATGTGACAACCTGGATTTTGCCTTCTCTCTTTTTTCGGACTTGCCTTCTCTCTCTCTTTTCCGGACTTAGTTTTTATCATGGTTTTTGCCATGATTTGAATTGGAGTTTGAATCATTTCAAATGGACTTGTCACTTGGGCATATCCTTGACTTTCACCCAAGTTTCGTATCTACTTTATTCCTCTGATCAATCCTCAAAATAATAAAATGAATATTTTTCATAAAAGAAAAATATTCATTTCTCTCTCTGAAACTCACTTCAGAAACTTGTGCTCCAAAGCAACCTCAATTTTTTCTTGCTCAGGAAAATCTGAGATAATTCCTAAATATTCTTAGCACCTTGGCACACCTTCCCATGCAAAAATATTACACCACTTTTTGGAATATTTTTGCTATAGAAAATCATTTCTATTCTGGCCCAAACTTCCAGTTTGTACAACAAGTACATTATTCCTTGAGCTTTTAGCCTTGATCTTTCTTGAGCTTAAACACCCTCCTAAGAAACCCTGAACCCCAGGATATCAGCCCTAATGGCCTTCTATAAGATGGCCAAACTTGGCGACCAAGTTTCTGGACAGAAACTTGTCAACTTAGTGGAGTCAAGTCTGGTCGGCCTGGGCAGGAACCATCACCTCCCCTAGACTAAACACTGCACAGTCGAGCGTGTAGACAAGGTTTGGCCGCTCCTGGGCGTCGTTTTGACCATGCCAGCTTGGTGACCGTGCATGGACATGGCGCCTGGTAGCGTCTCGACGCGCTCTGGCTGGTGCCTTACTCTCTGTTTCACGCGTGCTTGTTCCGGCGCTCGCTGCCGACTGCCGCACCGCGCCACAAGCCGCGACCCATCACCCTTGACTGCTCCCTGGCGCTCGCCGACACCGGAGCCGCCGCAGCAAGCACGGACGCTTCGCGGCCAAAATGCCACAATGCGCGCATGCGCTTGTCCTCTTCCCCAACCGCCACTTGTGCTCGTCCGCGAGCATGGGCAAGCTCCTGCGTTGATGCTGAGCCTTTGCCCACTCACCTTGGAGCTTCTCGTCGCCGTTCACCGCGTGTCCAGAGAGCTCCGGCGGTGACACATTCCCCCTTGCTCCGGCTATATATAGCGCTCCCCTCCTCGATTTCTAGCCAAGCACCACTCCACACCACCTCCACGAACACGTAGACGAGCAGAAGCTCGGTCGGGCAGGCCTCTGGCCGTTGCCGCGACTAGAGGACTTGGGCGATCCCCGCAGTCCAGCCGCCGCTCTCTGGTGCCTCTGGAGCTCAAGCAGCTACTTGGGCGGGGCATTGGGGATCTGGTGGTGCTGCCTGGACACCACCGAGCCCGCGGAGCCGCCACTAGCCGTCGTCTTCAACCACTCTGGCGAAACCCGTCTGCCACCGTAGCTTGCGAGCTCAACGAGTAGCTCCGTCCACCCCAAGCCAAGCTACAGGTACGGGCAGGTGCGTCTCGAGCCCCGCTTCAATCATATCCCTCTAGCCTAGCCCCAAACCCCCTCGTCGCCGACGTGAGATCCGGCGAAGCCCCGCCTCTCTATGATCTCGCGCACCCCCTCTCTCTCCTGACACACGGGACCCACCTATCAGTCTCACCACTCGCCCTCGAAGCGATACGAGTGGAGGCGTATTTTTGTTTTACGCCTTCGACGTCACCCACCCCCAGGATTTCTGTTTAATTCAAATATTATTCAGAAATTTGACTGAACTTTGACCAGCCACCATTTCTAAACCATAAGTCCAAACGGTTTGATTCTTTATGCATTGTCTTTGTTTCAGAAAGCTCTAGCAGCGCACCAGAAGGTGGATTTTTCCTTGCTGCCTAGAATTTCTGGTGATTTTCAGAATGTGTTTTGACAAATATTTTTGTGGTTTAAATTCTTTTTCAGAAGGAGAAGCTTGTCTTGAAGCAAACCAAGAGGGGTGTGATCCTCCTCTACACTAAGGCAAGCCACACCAGCATTTGAATGGTGTTATTTCAATATCTATGATTTTCTACTAGAATATGAATTCTTATTTGAAATTAAAATTTGTTAAATAACTTTGGTTAATTGCTAGTTACTTTATTATGCTTGATATGCTTGTTTCATTACTGGTTGAATGCATGAACTTGTTTGCTTAAGTAGAGTAAGATTTTGCACTATACATATTGCTGTGGAAATTAATTTACAAAATGATAGTTTCATTTAAATAAAGAAATAACAACAATATTGCTTGATAAATAAAAATGAGTTATAACTAGAAAAGTTTTGGTTCTAAGAATTGCAAGATGCATATATTGTTAAGTTTGATCCATAAATATGAGTTGTTTGCTTTGTATGATGAGTAGTTGCATGATTCTTTTTGGGTTATATCATGTTGATAATAAAAAGTTTTTATCAAAGCTAAACTTGATTAAGTTCGACTTGAATATGATGTTGATCACATCATGGTGCCACTGAATCGAGTTTTAATTCAGTTCGACCACATTTACCTTTTGGGAAGGTCTTGATTCGGTCCTTTCTTGTGGCTCTCACCGGTGCCTCCAGCGAGGGAAGGTTATGGGCGTGCATACCCTGGCCCGGTAGGCAAACATAACCTTGTGTGCTTGTTTTTGTTTTTATGGTACCTTGTCCACGTTTGGGACCGTTTTGGCACGACGGTGGGTGTCTTTGGTAGACATGGGGCCTCCCAAGACCTAGCCCTGAGGGGGAGCTAGTCGGAGTGGCCGGAGAGAGTGCATGACAAAGGGAGGGTTTCATCGGAATGCTTTGGTCTACCCGAATGGGAATGCGAGGCCAGGTGTTCCGTAGTGTGGGTAAAGTGCGCTACCTCTGCAGAGTGTAATTAATCTATCGATAGCCGCGTCCTTGGTTATGGGCATAACTCGGGAGTAAGTCACACCATGGATCAACCTTTCTAATAAATCTTGCAAACTAAGTGAGTGTTGTGATGCATCGGTTCGTGGCGAAGCATGAACAGTTGAGGTGTTCATGAGTGATTGGTGTCAGGTGTGACCCAGGTATGGTCACCGTTTGGTTATGAGGTAACCGTCTGGTAAGCGAGTCCGTGGGACTCATTGCATGAAACGTTTGTTTTCCTTCGGTAGTAGTTTTGCATTGTATTAATCTGATTAAAAATCATGATAATGTTCGTCATTGTGCTTATGTTTGTTGTGAGCTTGCAAGTACATTCAATATACTGACCTAGCGTGTTATGCCAGTTTTCAGGTAAGTCAGTTTGCATCGGAGCGCATCTCGTGTCTAGGCCGTGTTCACGCCGGTGTCCCTGTGCTATGGAGTTCCACTTCGTCGTTCTTCCGCTGCCGTGTAGCTCGTGTGATCGAGCCCCGTCATGTTCATTAAATAATGTACATACTGTCTAGCAGCACCGTGTGTGCTGCTTGGCCTCGAATCTCAATGTAATATCAAACCTATGTAATCCACTAGCATTAATAAAGCGGTTGTTTCTATATCATGTTGTTGTGTATTGCCAGAAGACTTGATCTCTGGGCTGGCAATGCTAGGTAAACCGGTTGCTCCGAGCCGGGGTGCCACAACGCTTGGTATCAGAGCCGCGCTGATTGTAGGACACGCTAGACCGTTAGTGCGTTAGTGAAATGGTAGATAGATTCTTTTGAGTGCCGATTGTTGCATTGCATGCATGTTTATTTGTTATTAGTAACCGAATGGTTTGTGAGTGTAGATGTCACTAGTACTGATCTTGTACCATCCTGAGCCATCTCTGTACACATCGCCGCATCTGCTACAGAACGTGTGGCGACGACTATGCCCAGAGGGTGCTGATCCAGAGTATCGGGTGTAGCGCGAGCATCTGGCCGGTGCATTATATGAGTATTATGCTGAGGTAACTCTACACCACAGTTCACCTTCCGGCGCTTACACTCGCTCGACTAAGGGTGGTCTTGCTTCTATGCCATCCCAGGCGGTTCAGTTTGCTGCTCTCGAGGCTCTTGTAGACTTGCACTACAACGAGGTCTGCATGCATACCCACCCTGGTCTCTTCTTCTACCCATCTCTACACGAGAATGGGCGTATTCGTTTTCCTTTGATTAATCCGGCGTGCGACTGTCCCACTAGCCACCTTTCTCGCTACATCACTGCTAGTTATCTCCTGAACTACGAGTTAGCTCGGGAGCTTTCACGTGCTCGCACCGCTCTCGCAGCTGCTCGTATGAGGAACCCTCTTCCCGTTGTCATCTATACTTCTGTTCCGGTTTCTTCCACCTCCGTTCCCCCGATGAACTCGCAGGGTACCATTAACCCTCTGACGGTGAACCCTCATAGCGCTCCTGCTGCATGGTATTCCCTTGTCGCTACTCCTGCTGCTCCTATGCTTAGATCCCATCCCTCGCCTGCCCCTGAGGGAGAGCCCTCAAGGCAGCATCATCGCGTCCCTCTTGACCCGGAGGACTCATTATCGATTCAGATCGTGGTGCGCCCAGAGAGGAGCACAGAGCAGCACCGACCGAGCAGTAGACCGTTAGAGTATCGCTGTAGTCATGAGCATGATGTATGGCTGTAATCGCACTTGTCATGATGCGTAGTTTCATGTGCGAGGGTAGTAGACCCGCTGTGATGTCTACTTTCATGTTGGGACTATGTATAATTATATTGGAACTTTTTATTCGCCTTGGTTTCCATTCGCTGTTTTCTTCCGGGATTTGTCATTGGCTTTTTCCCCCATTTTGGAATTTTCTCATCATGGTTGCTATGTATTGGGAAAAAAAATAGGATGACACGTGGAGGCAGCAGTAGCCAAGCTTGTGAGGATGTCCCTGTCCATCGTTCCGCAAGACAGGCGGGACATTCCCCCGAGCCGTACCAGCCACCTTCGCCGCCACCACCACATCTGCCTTCCACCTATCAGATCCTACCAATGTTTGAAGAAAGAAGGAGCAACGACCTATTGGAAATCCTGAAGAGTGTGCAAGTTGTGGTTGGGAAGAATGGAAACCAGAATGGCCATCACTCCAAACTGTCTGATTTTCAGCGAACCAAGCCTCCCAGTTTCAGCCACGCTACTGATCCTTTGGACGCCGACGGCTGGCTAAGGACTATGGAGAGGAAACTGGAGATTGCTCGCACTGAAGAAGGGGACAAGGTTCCCTTCGCAACGCATTATCTCGAAGGAGCTGCCGCGATATGGTGGGATAATGCCAAGGCAATATGGCCTACAGACGAGGAAATTACTTGTTCAAAATTCAAGGAACAATTTCGCAAGTATCATATTCCCACCGGAGTTATGAAAATCAAGTAGCGTGAATTCCTCACTCTCACTCAAGGCAGCATGACCGTCAACGAGTACCTGAACAAGTTCAACCATTTGGCCCGCTATTCTCTCCATGATGTTGCCACAGAAGAGCAGAACATCGACCAGTTCCTTGGAGGCCTGAATCAGAACCTCAAATGCACTCTTAGCATGTTTGATTTCCTAGACTTCCTGACGCTGGTGAACAAGGCCCTCATCGCCGAAAGGGAACACAAGCTCCTACACGACCACAAGCCAGCTGTTAATGACCACAAGCGCAAATTCGAGCCCAAGAAGGATATGCAACCAGTGCAAAAGGCTCGTACTTGGCAACAAACTCAGGTGGAGTACAAACCAAATTGGCAGCAAAATGTCAACAAGACTACTACACAAGTCAAGAATGTCGTGACCAGCCCGATGCGCGAAGACTGTCAGTGCAACAATTCATGTTTCAGCTGTGGTCAAACCGGACACTACGCCAGACAGTGTCCCAAGAACAACAAGCACGGAGCTCCCTTCTAGCCGCAAGTCAACTACATGGAGCTGTATTCCGCCCCAGATATGATTCAAGGGCAAATTCATCACATCTCCGCAGACGAAGCTCAAGAGGACCCGGAAGTCGTCATTGGTATGTTTCTTGTTAGTGACATACCCGCCGTAATTTTATTTGACTCTGGGGCTTCCCACTCTTTCATATCGCGGAGTTTTGCTTCCCTAAACAACTTTACTTGCTTGATTTTGGGAAAGCACATTCTGGTACAATCCTCGAGATCCCTACTCAGAAGCAATCTCGTTTGCCGAAATTTGGAAATTGACATCAAGGGCGTCAAGTTTCCAACCTTGTTGATAATCATCGATTCCAACAAATTGGACATCATCCTGGGCATGAATTGGTTAACTCAATATCAAGTCTGCATTAGCTGTGCGACTAGAGAAGTTACCCTGAAAAATATGGAAGGTCGCACCACAAGTTTTTATGCCCGTAAGCACATACCCATGAAAGATATGGTTTTCGCAGCAGTGGCAGAAGAAGTGGAATTAATTCCGGTGGTCAGTGAGTATCCGGACGTATTTCCTAAAGAATTACCAGGCATGCCACCAGACCGAGAATTGGAGTTCGCAATTGACTTGGTGCCTGGAACCACTCCGATACATAAGAAATATTATCAGATGCCTTCCTCATAATTGGTGGAATTGAAGAAACAACTGGATGAGATGCTGCAGAAAGGATACATTCGTCCAAGCTCTTCACCATGGGGATCACCAGCAATCTTCGTGGACAAAAAGGATGGCAGTCTACGAATGTGTGTAGACTACCGACAACTGAATGACATCACCATCAAAAACAAGTATCCATTGCCGAGGATCGACGATCTGTTTGATCAACTTAGTGGTGCCAAAGTATTCTCAAAAATTGATTTGAGGACTGGATATCATCAACTCAAGATAAAGAAGGAAGATATTCCTAAGACCGCGTTCACCACTCGGTACGGTCTTTATGAGTACACTGTTATGTCCTTCGGCCTCACCAACGCTCCTGCATTCTTTTTGCATATGATGAACAAGGTGTTTATGGACTTCTTGGATAAATTTGTGGTGGTATTCATTAATGACATCCTCATTTACTCCAAGAGCAAGGACGAACACAAGGAGCATCTTCGAGCATTGCTGCAAAGGCTTCGCGGCCATCAGCTTTATGCCAAATTTAGCAAATGTGAGTTCTGGCTCCAACAAGTGGGATTCCTCGGGCATGTCCTCTTGGCAGAAGGAATCTCAGTGGACCCAAGC
This sequence comes from Aegilops speltoides, assembly GCA_021437245.1. Classification (NCBI taxonomy): domain Eukaryota; kingdom Viridiplantae; phylum Streptophyta; class Magnoliopsida; order Poales; family Poaceae; genus Aegilops; species Aegilops speltoides. Next base: position 144,107,922 of record CM038146.1, read on the forward strand.
AAGGTGAAGGATGTACTTGATTGGTCCGTACCCACCACAGTCTCAGAAATCCGGAGTTTCCTTGGACTAGCCGGATATTATCGCCGTTTTATCGAAGGCTTCTCGAAGATCGCCAAGCCTATGACTGAGATTCTGAAGAAGGATAAGAAGTTTGTATGGACTGAGGAATGCGAGCGGAGTTTCAATGAGTTAAAAATCAGGCTGACATCGGCACCAGTATTGACTCTTCCAGACATCTACCGCAGTTTTGATGTCTATTGTGACGCATCCAGAAGAGGACTGGGGTGCGTACTCATGCAAGATGGCAAAGTTGTGGCATATGCATCTCGACAACTGTGGCAACACGAAGGAAACTACCCTACTCATGATTTGGAATTGGCCGCAGTGGTACACGCTTTGAAGATCTGGAGACACTATCTGATTGGAAAGAAGTGCCAGATATTCACCGATCATAAGAGTCTCAAGTATATATTCACTCAGCCCGATTTGAACCTTCGACAGCAAAGATGGCTCGAATTGGTTAAGGACTACGACCTTGGGATAAATTATCACCCGAGCAAAGCTAATGTGGTGGCTAGTGCCCTCAGCCGCAAACCAGCCAACCTTAATGCTCTAATGGATTCCTTGCCTCCTGAGCTTTATGAAGAAATCATGCATCTCAATTTGGTAATCACCGACGCCCGTCTTGCCAATATATTGGAAGGCGCCCCTACTCTCGAAAAAGAAATCTGCAGTGCTCAAGCGAATGATAAGATGTTAATTCAGAAGATGCACCAAGGGCGTGCACCAGATTTCTCTATGGATCAGCAAGGTTCCCTAAGGTTCCGAGGAAGACTCTGCGTACCCAACCAAGAAAGTCTGAAGAAGAAGATATTGGCAGGAGAGCATGAAGCACCGTATTCAATTCATCCCGGTGGTACCAAAATGTATGAGGACCTTCGCCATGTATTTTGGTGGGATGGAATGAAGAAAGACATCGCATACTTTGTGGCGTATTGCGACGTATGCAATAAGGTAAAGGCGGAACACCAAAAACCTGCTGGACTCCTCCAACCCCTGCTAGTATCCCAATGGAAATGGGATGATATCTGCATGGACTTCATCACCGGACTACCAAGGTCTCATCGAGGAAACGATGCAATATGGGTCATAGTGGACACCTTAACAAAGGTGGCACACTTTCTTCATATCCGGACCACATACCGTGCAAATCAACTCGCACAGCTGTATGTGTCAAGAATTGTCAGTATGCATGGAGTACCCAAGACGATCACCTCCGACAGGGGATCTCTCTTCACCTCTGCATTTTGGTCCCGACTACATCAAGCCTTGGGGACCGCTTTGAAATACAGCACGGCTTATCATCCTCAGACAGATGGACAGGCTGAATGAGTAAATCAAATACTCGAAGATATGCTCAAGGAATGTACATTGGCCCAAGGAACCAAGTGGGAAGACTGTCTGCCCTACGCCGAGTTTTTCTAGAACAACAGTTTCTAGGCTAGCTTAAAGATGTCACCCTATGAAGCCCTGTATGGCCGGAAATGCCGCACTCCATTAAACTAGTCTCAAACCGGAGACAACCGCATTTTCGGGACTGATTTAATGCTCGAAGCGGAGAAGCAAGTCAAGGAAATCCGCGACAGACTCCAATTGGCCAAATCTCGACAGAAGAGCTACTATGATGCCAAACATCGCCAGATCAGCTTCGAACCCGGAGAACACGTATATCTCCGAGTCACCCAAAGGAGTCAAGATGTTTCAGACCCGCGGAAAGTTGGCACCCAGCTGTATCGGCCCATTCCCCGTCGTGGCCAAAGTCAGTATGGTTGCATATCAGTTGTAATTGCCAACGAAACTGTTAGAAGTACACAACGTGTTTCACATATCACAGCTAAGGAGACGTATCTCGCCACCGGAGAAAAGGACTAATATGGCAGAGATAGAATTGGCTAAGGATTTGACTTATGAGGAAAATCCAATCAGAATATTGGATCAGATAGAAAGGGTCACCCACAACAAAGAAATAAGGTTTTACAAGGTTCAGTGGGAGCACCACACCGAAGAGGAAGCAACCTGGGAAAGAGAGGAATTTTTAAGGACTGCATACCCAAAATGGTTTTCCCAAGCAACCAAATCTCGAGGACGAGATTCATCTTAAGTGGGGGAGGTTTGTGACAGCCTGGATTTTGCATTCTCTCTTTTTCCAGACTTGCCTTCTCTCTCTTTTTCGGACTTGGTTTTTATCGTGGTTTTTGCCCAGATTTGAATTGGAGTTTGAATCACTTCAAATGGACTTGTCACTTGGGCATATCCTTGACTTTAACCCAAGTGGCCTATCTAATTTATTCCTCTGATCAATCCTCAAAATAATCAAATGAATATTTTTCATAAAAAGAAAATATTCATTTCTCTCTCTAAAACTCACTTCAGAAACTTGTGCTCCAAAGCAACCTCAGTTTTTTTCTTTCTCAGAAAAATCTGAGATAATTCCTAAATATTCTTAGGATCTTGGCACACCTTCCCATGCAAAGATATTGCACCACTTTTTGGAATATTTTTGCTGTAGAAAATCATTTCTATTCTGGCCCAAACTTCCAGTTTGTACAACAAGTACATTTTTCCTTGAGCTTTTAGCCTGGATCTTTCTTGAGCTTAAACACCCTCCGAAGAAACCCTAAACCCCACGAGATCAGCCCTAATGGCCTTCTAGAAGATGGCCAAACTTGGTGACCAAGTTTCTGGACGGAAACTTGTCAGCATAGTGGAGTCAAGTCTGGTCGGCCTGGGAATGAACCATCACCTCCCCTAGACTAAACACTGCACGGTCGAGCGCATAGACAAGGTTTAGCCGCTCCTGGGCATCGTTTTGACCAGGCCAGCTTGGTGACTGCACCTGGACATGGCGCCTGGCAGCGTCGCGACGCGCTATGGCTGGCGCCTGGCTCTCTGTTTCGCGCGTGCTCGTTCCAGCGCTCGCCGACGACTGCCGCACCGCGCCACAAGCCCCGACCCATCACCCTTGACTGCTCCCTGGCACTCGCCGACGCAGCAAGCATGGGCGCGTCGCGGCCAAAACACCACAGTGCGCGCGTGCGCTTGTCCTCTTCCCCAACCGCCTCCTGTGCTCGTCCGCGAGCGTGGGCAAGCTCCTGCGTTGACGCTGAGCCTTTGCCCCCTCACCTTGGATCTTCTCGTCGCTATTCGCCGCGTGTCTAGAGAGCTTCGGTGACGACACATTCCCCCTTGCTTTGGCTATATATGGTGCTCCCCTCCTTGATTTCTAGCCAAGCACCACTCCACACCACCTCCACAAACACGTAGACGAGCAGAAGCTCGGTCGGGCAGGCCTCTGGCCGTCGCCCCGACCAAAGGACTCTGGCGATCCCTGCAGTCCAGCTGTCGCTCTCCGGTGCCTCTCGAGCTCAAGCAGCTGCTTGGGTGGGGCATTGGGGATCTACTGGTGCTGTCTGGACACCACTGAGCCCTCAGAGCCACCTCTAGCCGTCGTCTTCAACCACTCCGGCGAAACCTGTCCGCCACCGTAGCTTGCGAGCTCAAATGCGAGCAACTCCGTCCACCCCAAGCCAAGCTACGGGTACTGGCAGGTGCGCCTCGAGCCCTGCTTCAATCCTATACCACTAGCCTAGCCCCAAACCCCCTCATCGCCGGCATGAGCTCCGATGAAGCCCCGCCTCTCTTCGATCTCGTGCACCCCCTCTCTCTCTTGACATGCAAGACCCACCTGTCGATCTTACCACTCGCACACGAAGCGGTACGAGTGGAGGCGTATTTCTGTTTTACGCCTTCGACGTCACCCCCCAGGATTTCTGTTTAATTCAAATATTATTCAAAAATTTGACTGGACTTTGACCAGCCACCATTTCTAATCCATAAGTCCAAATGATTTGATTCTTTTTGCATTGTCTTTGTTTCAGAAAGCTCTAGCGGCACACCAGAACATGGATTTTCCCTTGCTGCCTAGAATTTCTGGTGATTTTTAGAATGTGTTTTGACAAATATTTTTGTGGTTTAAATTCTTTTTCAGAAGGAGAAGCTTGTCTTGAAGCAAACCAAGAGGGGTGTGATCCTCCTCTACACTAAGGCAAGCCACACCATCATTTGGATGGTGTTATTTCAATATCTATGATTTTCTACTTGAATATGAGTTCGTATTTGAAATTAAAATTTGATAAATAACTTTGGTTAATTGCTAGTTCTTTATTATGCTTGATATGCTTGTTTCATTTACTGGTTGAATGCATGAACTTGTTTGGTTAAGTATAGTAAGATTTTGCACTATACATATTGCTATGGAAATTAATTTACTAAATGATAGTTTCATTTATATAAAGAACTAACAACAATATTACTTGATATATAAAAATGAGTTATAACCAGAAAAGTTTTGGTTCTAAGAATTGCAAGATGCATATATTGTTAAGTTTGATCTATAAATATGATTTGTTTGCTTTGTATGACGAGTAGTTGCATGATTCTTTTTGGGTTATATCATGTTGATGATAAAAAGTTTTTGTCAAAGCTAAACTTGATTAAGTTCAACTTGAATACGATGTTGATCACATCATGGTGCCACTGAATCGGGTTTTAATTCAGTGCGACCACATTTACCTTATGGGAAGGTCTTGATTCGGTCCTTTGTTGTGGCTCTCACCGGTGCCTCCCGCGAGGGAAGGTTATGGGCGTGCATACCCTGGCCCGGTAGTCAGGCATAACCTTGTGTGCTCATTTTTGTTTTTATGGTACCTTGTCCCCGTTTGGGACCGTTTTGCCACGACGGTGGCCATTGGTGTCTTTGGTAGACACGGGGCCACCCAAGACCTAGCCCCGAGGGGGAGTTGGTCGGAGTGGCCGGAGAGAGTGCATGACAAAGGGAGGGTTTCGTTGGAATGCTTTGGTCCACCCAAATGGGAATGCGAGGCCAGGTGTTCTGTAGTGTGGGTAAAGTGCGCTACCTCTACAGAGTGTAATTAATCTATCGATAGCCGCATCCTCAGTTATGGGCATAACTCAGGAGTAAGTCACACCATGGATCAACCTTTCTAATAAATCTTGCAAACTAAGTGAGTGCTGTGATGCATCGGTTCATGGCGAAGCATGAACACTTGAGGTGTTCATGAGTGATTGGTTTCGGGTGTGACCCAGGTATAGTCACCATTTGGTTACGAGGTAATCGTCTGGTAAGCGAGTCCATGGGACTCATTGCATGAAACATTTGTTTTCCTTTGGTAGTAGTTTTGCATTGTATTAATTTGATTAAATATCATGATTTTTTTTGTCATCGTGATTATGTTTGTTGTGAGCTAACAAGTACATTCAATGTACTGACCTCGTAGCTCATGTGATCGAGGCCCCGTCATGTTCATAAAATAATGTACATACTGTCCAGCAGCACTGTGTGTGCCACTTGGCCTCGAATCTTGATGTAATATCAGACCTATGTAATCCGCTAGCATCAATAAAGCGGTTGTTTCTATATCATGTTGTTGTGTATTGCCAGAAGACTTGATCTCTGGGCTGGCAATGCAAGGTAAACCGGTTGCCTGAGCCGGGGTGCCACTAAACACACCATCTATTACCTTTTGGAGAGTGGTGTCTCCTAGATTGGTTAGTTTTCACTTGGGATCCTCCGTCTGTTGGAGATATGCCCTAGAGGCAATCATGTATGATGATATTTCCTATGTGTTTATGAATAAAGATAGTCCTTGGACATTATCAATGATGTGTATCAGGAAGTACGTGACTTGTTTGTGGGACTATGCATTGTATGATGACTATCCTAAAAGGTCCCTAGTCAAAAGGGTTGTGTGGACGCGCAGCCGACTAGACTAGCATATGACACGGTCGATGGCTTGGTCTCACTAGCCATGGAGCATTGGATGCTAACCGGATAATATGGACTTGAAAGGTCTGGTCGAATTTGATGTAGTCGGATCCGAGTCGAGATAAGGTCCGAGTCGGACAGACCCAACTATGAGACGCAGCAATATGTCATCTGTGAGTCTCTAGTACAACATATGTTCTATGTCCTAAGACCTGAGCTGACGCATGTACTCGAGATGGTGATAGACTTGCTTTGGGCCGACCAAATGCTACTCCGTGATTGGGTAGTTACAAAGGTAGGTTTCGGGTTTGTCCAGTCCCATGCTGCGAGACATGGTCGAGCAAGATGCGATTTGCCCCTCCGATCAGGAGAGATATACTCTGGGCCCCTCGTGTGATCCGACCAGGATAAGCATGGCCATGTGATAGGGATTATGAGATAATCCGGTTTGTGGTCGGTATCACTGGAACGAGAAAGAGGTCGGGCTAGCACAAGGATGACAGTCTCGCCTTGAGCCCGACAACATATATCGTGTGGCAAAGGAACAGAAGTATGATGTACAGGTTTGCCTAACCAGCTTCATGGTCTTCTTGGTGTTTAGCATGCCTTGCTAGAGGCCGCTACCAACCGTGCAGTCGGAGGTGATCCGAACTGCGACCAAGCCGACTTGAACCTAAGGGGTCGCGCGCTTAAGCGAAGGAACCTACGAGGTCGGATCCGAGGACACTGGTCGGATGTGATCCGAGCTGTATTTGGATTGTGGCCGAGTAGACTTATGGGCTTTAGGGTCCGTGCGAGGCCCAAGTGTTGAGCCCGAAACGGACGCCTATATAAAGTGGAGGTGCAGCGCACTCATGCGGTTGATCGCTTCGGCGCTGTCACTAGGGTTTGCATGTGTTGTGAATAGCCACATCCACTCGCTGCCGACTGTGTGATCGGACCTAGCAGTCCGCCGCACGGTGTTCCTCCTGCACACACGGATACCGTTAGAGGTGGTGCACTTGCACCGATCCGGCGAACTTGTATGTGGGATCAGATGACCGGCTGTTCGAGGGAGATCGGACGAGGAGGAGACGATCCACGCGGACGCGCTGCCCCAACTCTTCTTCCGCTGCATGGCACTGCGCGTCTAGTGGTAACGAACTGTGATCCATCTCCCGTAGTATGTTCCTGTTGTTCAGCACATATGAATTTTTAATTTGCAGTCGACGCACCCTACCGTAGAACCCAACAGTGGTATCAGAGCCTTTGCTATAGGATTTGGATTCAGATCGTATGCATATTAGATACGTGGAGGCGGCAGATGAGATCTGTTGTTGTTGATAAGATCGGCTGCGTGCACGGTTGCTGAGATCAACTGCACATGGGGATTGATGTGCCTCTGTTTTCTGATGATCGTAGTCGATGAAGTCGTGACACGATCTACCCCTACCGGTCGGTCATCCGCCATCGGGGTTAACAGTGAAACATAAACCCGAATCGGATTCGCGATGATCGATGAGATCGTTTAGATCAGAAAATTAGGCATGATCAGAGTTCAGATGTGATCTGTGATTTCCGAAAACGTGTGCGTAGTGCCGTGTATTTCGTACCCGACACACAAACCGGTAGGATGCGATTCTATGCATAACTTTGTTTTGCAGGTTTGATGTGAATAGTATGGCTCATGTGTATGTGATGCATGTGTGTAATTTATACGTGGCCTGCGTGTCATGTTTGTCAGCCGGCAGGAGCCAAAGTGTTGTCATTATATTGTATAACGACCTGCGAGTCGACTTGCGACTCTATGTAAAATTCATTACTAGTTGTAGTAGTTGGATAATAGAGATCAGGTTGGTGGCTTGGCGTCCCTTGGCACCCGGATGGTGGGCTTGGGAACCCTGCTCACATCGTTTGGGGCCGTGAGCGACACCCCGGCCGGATCTCCTTGCGGATGGAACCCGAATAGGCGATAAACCTGGACGAGAGACTTGAGTGTTTAGGTAGGCGTGGCGACTCCTCGCTGGCTTCCGCTTGAAGGTTGCCGAGGTACATGGCGTGTCTGAGGCGATAAGTGGCGAGAGCGTGTGTGAAGAAGTACACCCCTGCAGGGTTATCATTATCTATTCGAATAGCCGGATTCCTCGGATATGGAAACGTGGACCCCTTGTACAGTTCATAGACAAGTGAAAGTGGATACTCTAAAATGCGCAAGATAAGCGTGAGTGCTATGGATGGCGTTCTCGTAGGGAGACGGGAGCGGGTCCATAGAGGTGTATTGTTTGGTGAATATGTGGACTCGTGCGCCACCTCAAAGAGTTACTTGCGATCGTAGTTTAGGATAGCCACCGAGTCAAAGCTGGCTTCTGCTGTTAAACTCCACCATCCCTTTATTGATAATGATGCATATGTAGTTAGTTACGATGTAAGTCTTCTTTGGGTACATTTGTACTCACGTTTGCCTATTTTATGTTTTTGCAGAGAGACTTGGTCTCGCTAGTAGTTCCACGTGGACTTGACGTTTAGCTTGTTACCTCGGCTACGATCTTGTGCCCTCGGCAGATCTCAGTAGATAGTCGGGCTTCTAAGCCTTTTTCATTTGTAGATGTGCGTACTCGGACATGTTAAGCTTCGCGTGTGCTTTGACTTGTATGCTCTGAATGTTGGGTCATGAGACCCCTGTTTGTAATATCTCGCTCTTCGGAGCCTAATGAATAAATACTTGAGTCGTAGAGTCATGTTGTGATGCCTTGTTGTATTTGCACATATCGAGCATATTGTGTGTATGTTATTGAAATGCTTGGTATGTGTGGGATCTGACTATCTAGTTGTTTATCTTTAGTAGCCTCTCTTACCGGGAAATGTCTCCTAGTGTTTCCACCAAGCCATGGTAGCTTACTCTTTGCTCCGAACACTTAGGCTGGCGGCATGTGTCCTTCTTCGTTCTCGTATCCGTCCTTCGGGAAATGTCACGCGATGAATACCGGAGTCTGTTAGCCGCTTCTGCCGGTTCACGAGTCTCGCTAGCCCAGTGCTACAGCACTGGATTCACTTTCGATGACCGACACGTTCGTTGCTTGGGTCATGTATGCCTGTCCCTGTAAGTTAGTGCCACTTTGGGTTTACGACTAGCCATGTCAGCCCGGGCTCCTTATCATATGGATGCTAGCGACACTATCATATACGTGTGCCAAAAGGCGCAAACGGTCCCGGGCAAAGGTAAGACGACACCCGTGGGGATACCGTGCGTGAGGCCGCAAAGTGATATGAGGTGTTACATGCTAGATCGATGTGGCATTGAGTCGGGGTCCTGACAGTTTTGGTATCAGAGCTTGACTGCCTGTAGGATTACCAAGCCAAATTGGTCGAAGTTGAGTCGGGGTCCTGACAGTTTTGGGCGTGACAAACAAGATGGAGTTCCTAGATGGTCATCGGAGTCAGAGCCGACCTGGAAGAACGTCCATGAAGGAGCCATACTATTTCACAATATGTGTTATATTTGTGATTGTTATGCTTCTTTGTTTCTATGCATGTTAGAATGGTAGAATGATCCCTCATGAATATCAAGCGAATTGCCATCCCCGATGTTGCACCTTCGCACGTCAAGTACGTCTAGTAGTGGGCTCATAAAATTGGGGTGCTGCTAGGTGTCCTTGAACTGAAGGGTTTGTGTCAGACACAGACATGCATTGCATCAGGTTAACTTGACAAGGCTATCAAAACGGTTTTGGGCCTTGTGGCAAAGAAGGTTGGGAGCCGGGGTATGAGATACCTTCCTAATCGGCTGTGAGTCGTATAGAGATACGATTAGCAAGGAGTTGCTTACCGGATTGGTATGTTGGCTAGCAGTGATGCTAAAGCTCACTAGTCGCATGTGCTAGTCGGATCCTGAATCACTGAGAGTTTGCGGAGGGATGCTGACTTCAGTGGGAGTATTTCTATTTAGGCTAATTACTCTACATAAGCACATTGCTTAGAGATTGCATATTTTCTGTTGTGGATCAATGGCACCACCTGCTCAACCCAACTTTGCATTGAAATCAATTCTGGAAAAGGATAAACTAAATGGAACAAACTTTACCACCTGGTATAGAAATCTGAGAATTGTTCTCAAGCACGATAAAAAGGAACATGTTCTAGAGGATCCACTTCCAGAATAACCTGCCGATAATGCTAATGCCACAACTAAGAATGCCTACCAGAAACTCGTTGATGAATCAACGGAAATCAGCTGTCGATCTTTGGCTTGTATGGAGCCGATTTGCAACACATTTGAAAATGTTGAGGCTTACGATATGATCGAGAGTCTCAAGAGCATGTTTCGAATACGTGCTAGGACTGAAAGGTTCAACGTCTGGCGATCCTTGATGGATTGCAAGCTGAAGGAAGGTGATCCACTGAGCCCACATGTGATCAAGATGATCCGATATGTGCAAGCTTTGGATCGGTTGGGCTTCCCGCTCTTGGATGAGCTTGCTATAGATGCAGTTCTGGGTTCTCTTCCGCCCAGCTATGGGACGTTCATCTCGAACTATCATATGCATCGCATGGATAAGAAGCTCACTGAATTGCATGGGATGCTCAAGGTGGGAGAGCAAGATATTACGAAAGGCACACATCAAGTGTTGATGGTGCAGAAATCGGCTAAGTTCAAGAAGAGTTGGTACAAGAAAAAGGCTAAGGCAAAGGGCACGGAGACGGTAACCTCCGCCGCTGCGCCAAAGTCTGGACCAGACTCGAAGACCGTTTGCTATCACTGCAAGGAGACCGGTCACTGGAATAGGAACTGTAGCAAGTGGCTTGCAGAGCATGGGAATAAGGCCGGAAATGCTTCTTCAGGCAAAGGTACACTTCTTACATATGTTATAGACATTTACCTTGCTGACATACCTAGTAGCTCTTGGGTATTTGATACCGGATCGGTTGTTCATATTTGCAACTCGATGCAGGGGCTAGTAAGAACTAGGCGTGTGGCACAAGGGGAGATTGACATCAGGGTCGGCAACAAAGCAAGAGTTGTTGCGTTAGAAGTCGGCACGATGCAGCTCCAGCTTCCTTCTGGATTCATTATGGAATTGAATAATTGTTATTACATTCCTGCACTTAGTCGGAAATTATTTCTGCCTCATGTTTGATGAGTCAAGGTTATGAATTCAATTTAAAGGACAATGGTTGTTCGATATTTTTGAATGGTATGTTCCACGGCTGTGCACCCATTGTTGATGGGCTATTTATATTGAATCTAGAACAGGAACCAGTCTATAATGTGAATGTCAAGAGGCATGAGCCTAATGAGATACATCCGACATACTTCTGGCATTGCCGGCTTGGACACATTAGTTTGAAACGCATGAAGAAGCTCCATGATGATGGGCTCCTAACTTTGTCTGACTTTCAGTCGTTCGAGACATGCGAATCATGCTTGCTCGGCAAGATGACTAAGTCTCCTTTCGCAAAGAGTTGCGAGAGGGCGTCCGAGCTATTGGAACTTATACATAGTAATGTGTGTGGTCCAATGAGCACAACTGCCAGAGGTGGCTATCAGTACTTCGTGACTTTTACCGACGACTTGAGTAGATATAGATATATCTATTTGATGAGGCACAAGTCGAAAACTTTTGAAAAGTTCAAAGAGTTTCAGAACAAGGTTGAGAATCAGCTCAGCAAGACAATAAAGCTTCTACGATCAGATCATGGAGGTGAGTACACGAGCCAGTAGTTTGATGATCATCTGAAAAGTCGAGGTATAGTACCTCAGCTCACACCTCCGGGTACGCCACAGAGAAACGGCATGTCAGAACGGAGGAATAGAACCTTGTTGGACATGGTCCGGTCAATGATGAGCAAATCGGATTTACCCTGGTCATTCTGGGGATACGCTCTAGAAACTGCAGCTTTCACACTTAACATGGTACCATCAAAATCCATAGACAAGACACCACATGAGATGTGGACTGGGAAGAGTCCTAGTTTGTCTTTTCTAAAGATTTGGGGTTGTGAAGCATTTGTCAAGCAACTTATGTCAGACAAGCTTACACCCAAGTCGGATAAATGCATATTCATGGGATATCCGAGGGAAACCTTGGGATATAGCTTCTACAACCGGGAAGAGAACAAAGTGTTTGTTGCTCGGAACGGGGTTTTCCTTGATAAAGAGTTTCTCAATCGGGAGGCCAATGGGAGGACGGTTCGACTTGAAGAAATTCGAGGACCACTCAGGGACGACTCGGCTGGTGATGAGATCATACCGGAGTCAGTCAGGGAACCCATAGTGGAAGCGGCACCGGAACCACGGAGGTCGGAAAGATTGCACAGAGTGCGTGATGTATTGTTGCTAGAAAGCGACGATCTGCCCACATATGCGGAGGCGATGGTGAGCCCAGATTCTGAGGCATGGCTGGAGGCCATGAGATCCGAGTTAAAGTCCATGGATGAGAATCAAGTCTGGGACTTGGTTGATCCGCCACCTGGCGTAACTGCCATTGGCTGCAAATGGGTCTTTAAGAAGAAAGCCAATGTGGATGGAAATGTTCAGATCCACAAAGCTCGGCTTGTTGCTAAAGGTTATGGACAAGTTCAAGGAATTGACTACGACGAGACTTACTCACCGGTAGAGATGCTGAAATCAGTGACGATCGTACTAGCTATAGCTGCATATTTCGATTACGAGATATGGTAGATGGATGTCAAAATGGCTTTCCTTCACGGAAATTTAACCGAGGACGTGTATATGATACAGCCCGAGGGTTTTGTCGATCCGACTAGCACTAGTAAGGTATGCAAGCTCAAGAGATCCATTTATGGGTTGAGGCAAGCATCTCGGAGTTGGAACATTCATTTTGATGAGGTCGTCACTGGTCTCGGTTTCATCAAAAGCAAAGAGGACTCTTGTTTATACAAGAAGTTAAGTGGGAGCCCGATAGTGTTTTTGATCTTGTATGTGGATGACATACTACTGATCGGAAATAATGTTTCGATGTTGAACTCGGTCAAGGGATCATTGAATGGCAAGTTTTCGATGAAAGACCTTGGTGAGGCAGTGTATATTTTAGGCATTAAGATCTATAGAGATAGATTGAGGAGGCTGCTCGGCTTAAGCCAGAGCATGTACATAGATAAAGTGTTGAAGCGATTAAACATGAGTGAGGCGAAGAAAGGGTTCTTGCCACTCTCACATGGTACAAGGCTAAGCGAGACTCAGAGTCCTTCGACATCTGATGAGCGAAGCAGGATGAGTAGGATTCCGTATGCCTCTGCAATCGGATCCATCATGTATGCCATGATTTGTACAAGGCCTGATGTTGCTTTGCAATAAGCCTAACAAGCAGATACCAGGCGAACCCAGGTGAGAGTCACTGGGCAGCGGTAAAGACTATTTTGAAGTACCTGAAAAGGACTAAAGAGATGTTCCTAGTTTATGGAGGTGAGGAAGAGCTCGTCATAAGGGGTTACATCGATGCTAGTTTCCAAACCGACAGAGATGATTGTCGATCATAGTCCGGATTCGTGTATGTCCTGAACGGAGGGGCAGTGCACTGGATGAGTTCCAAGCAGGATACGGTGGCCGATTCTACCACAGAAGCCGAATACGTTGCGGCTTGTGAAGCTGCAAAGGAAGGTGTTTGGATCCGGCATTTATGGATGATTTTGGTATTTTCCCAGCCTCGGTGAAACCGTTGGACCTTTATTGTGATAATTCTGGTGCCATCGCACAAGCGAAGGAGCCGAGGAATCACCACAAGGTCAGACACATAGACCGGAAATATCACCTGATATGTAAGATCGTAAAGAATGGTGATGTAGAGTTAGGCAAAATTCACACGGATCCAAATGTTGCAGATCCGTTGACTAAGCCGCTTCCACAACCCAAGCATGAGGGGCACGTTAGAGCTATGGGCATTCGATGTCTATTTGATTGACTCTAGTGCAAGTGGGAGACTGTTGGAGATATGCCCTAGAGGGAATCATGTATGATGATATTTCCTATGTGTTTATGAATAAAGATAGTCCTTGGACATTATCAATGATGTGTATCAGCAAGTACGTGACTTGTTTGTGGGACTATGCATTGTATGATGACTATCCTAAAAGGTCCCTAGTTGAAAGGGCTGTGTGGACGCGCAGCCGACTAGACTAGCATATGACACGGTCAATGGCTTGGTCTCACTAGCCATGGAGCTTTGGATGCTAACCGGATAATATGGACTTGGAAAGGTCTGGTCAGATTCGACGTAGTCGGATCCGAGTCGAGATAAGGTCTAAGTCAGACAGACCCAACTATGAGACGCAGCGATATGTCATCTGTGAGTCTCTAGTACAACATACGTTCTATGTCCTAAGACCTGAGCTGACATATATACTCGAGATGGTGACAAACTTGCTTTGGGCCGACCAAACGCTACTCCGTGAATGGGTAGTTACAAAGGTAGGTTTCGGGTTTGTCCAGTCCCATGCTGCGAGACATGGTCAGGCAAGATGGGATTTGCCCCTCTAGGAGAGATATACTCTGGGCCCCTCGTGTGATCCGACCAGGATAAGCATGGCCATGCGACAGGTATTATGAGATAATCCGGTTTGTGGTCGGTATCACTGGAACGAGAAAGAGGTCGAGCTAGCACAAAGATGACAGTCTCGCCTTGAGCCCGACAACATATATCGTGTGGCAAAGGGAACAGAAGTATGATGTATAGGTTCGCCTAACCAGCTTCATGGTCTACTTGGTGTTCGGCATGCCTTGCTAGAGGCCGCTACCAACCGTGCCTTTCAGAGGTGATCCGAACCGCGACCAAGCCGACTTGAACCTAAGGGGCCGCGCGCTTAAGGGAAGGAACCTACGAGGTCGGATCCGAGGACACTGGTCGAATGTGATCCGAGCTATATTAGGATTGTGGCCGAGTAGACTTATGGGCGGGTCCGTGCGAGGCCCAAGTGTTGAGCCCACGAAGGACGCCTATATAAAGTGGAGGTGCAGCACACTCATGCGGTTGATCGCTTCGGTGCTGTCACTAGGGTTTACATGTGTTGCGAATAGCCACCTCCACTCACCACCGACTGTGTGATCAGACCTAGCAGTCCGCCGCACGGTGGTCCTCCTGCACGCGCGGATACCGTTAGAGGCGGTGCACTTGCGCCGCTCCAGCGAACTTGTACGTGTGATCGGACGACCGGTTGTTCGATGGAGATCGGACGAGGAGGAGACGATCCACGCGGACGCGCTGCCCCAACTCTTCTTCTGCTGCACGGCACTGCGCGTCTAGTGGTAACGAACTGTGATCCATCTTCCATAGTATGTTCCTGTTGTTCTGCGCGTAGGAATTTTTAATTTGAAGTCGACGCACCCTACCATAGAACCCAACACCGTCAAGTTGTGGAGTTGAACCAAGAAGTTTGTAAGGGCAAGGAGATCGCCTACTTCGTGAAGATCTACCCGAGTGAGGTAAGTCCTTCGTGGGTGATGGCCATGGTGGATATACAGGGTTGCTTCTTCGTGGACACTTCGTGGGTGGAGCCCTCTGTGGACTCGCGCAGCCGTTACCCTTCGTGGGTTGAAGTCTCCATCAACATGGATGTACGATAGCACCACCTATCGGAACCACGCGAAAAATCTCCTTGTCTCCATTGCATTTACAAACTCTAATCCCATCCCTTTACTTTCTTGCAACTTGCATGCTTTACTCTTTTCGATGCATATATACCCTTGTCATGTTTGCTTGAAATGTATTGTTGTAACAACCCAAATTTCCAATTTGGCATGTTATACATAGGTCATACATGCATATCATATTTTATTGCTTTTTCGTTTGCAATCCTCGAAATCCTAAGCAACTCAAGGACCTTCGGAGAGAGTTGGGGATTTTCTAGTTTTCATATTTGAAATTTAATCTAATAGTGAAGACGAGGATTTGATTTTTATCATTTTCTCTCTAGAAAATATTTCATCTTAAAATAATAAATGAGGGGAGATAATATGACTTCTCCAAAATAATTGAAATATCGGAGGAAAAATGTTAATATCATTTTTGGGATTTTATTTGAGTTATTCGGGATTTTATTTGCTACTAGAAAAAAAATGTTGCATGTTTTAAAATTGCATTTTAGGGGCCAAGAAAGTTCATCTTGTTCTAAATATTTTATTTAGACGGAGAAAACTTGTTTTGGAATTTTAGATTTTTATTTATTTTTCTAGGAATTTTTCTTCGGCGGAATGTTTAAAAAAAACCTCATACCGATTGGGCGAAGGCCCACTAAGCAGTCAGCCAGCCCACCAGCCGCCGCCCGCCTTCACACATTGCCGCCAAGTTTAACGCCGAGGGCGGGTCCGAGCCGACTCCACCCCGGCGCCCCTTCCCAAGCCGAGCCGCCCGCCCTCCTATTTAATGCCGCCACCCCGCCACCACCGCCACCCGCCACCACGCCGGCCGGAGCCCGAGCCGCCGCCCGTCTCGATCCGCCGCCGCCGAGCCGCCGCCGTCGCCGCCGCCACCCGCAGCCACCCGCAGCCCGCCGCCCGTCGCCGAGCCCCGCCAGAGCTGCCGCCCTGCCGGACGAGCCTCGCCGGAGGTACCCGACCCCGCCGCCGGGTTTTTTCGGGAAACCCTCGGTTTTTTTAAAAAAAAACCTAGATCGTTATTTATATAGATCGGTTTATTTTTTTCGGTTTATTTACTTAGCGAACGTCCGTTCGTCCGTTCGTTCTAACGAACGCGTTCACTGTTTAGTTTTTGTTAACGAACGTTCGTTCGTTTAGCCGTTCGTCGCTTTTCTTTTTATCGGATTTATTCCTTGATTATTCTGATCGCGATTTCTGATCCGAAGTTCAAACCTGTTTATCTTTTTGCTCGTTTATCGGAATCAGGCGATTCAAGCGCCTGGAGTTTCATCTCGAAACCCTCTTTCTGAATAATCAACTCAAACAAGATTATTCTTCTGTAAAATTTGACTTAGATCCAGATTAGCAAAATGAAGTTGTTTCTTTTGCCGTTTGAGTTTCGTTGCTTCGTTTGATTTGATTCTTTTTGCAAACCGGAGTTCTTAAGTTGAACTCTCCAGTCAAACTCTTCTATTTGGAGTTCTACTTGTGCATCTTTGATTGTTGCTTATGTATGCTATTGTTTGCTTGCGATAGAATTCCTGGAGTGCGAAGCGTGTTACTACGAGTCTCTAGGATACCCGGATCCTCAGCAAGGCAAGTAACACATTGATCATACTCTTTTCATACCCAGTTTCTATGCATTAGTTTCAATCCTCAAACATTGCATGATTAGGATGCTTTAACATGTGGGTTTTGGGAAGTAGTTGATGAGGTAGAACCTATTGCCCTGTTTCATATCAAACCCTTGGGAGTTACTTCTACGTTATGCTTATATTGCCATGCTATGCTCGTAGACGTGGATTGGGTTTGAGTGATATCCATGACAGATGTGAGATTGTTAATTAAAGGTTTACTTAAGGTGGCAACTTTAATACACATCTGGGTGGATTGAGGCACTGGGGTTACCAAAGTGATTGCTGTTTTATTTTGGAAATCCGGGGTTACCGTGTGATTCTCCTATGGACCGCCACCAGTGCTCAAAGGAATCGAGTCTATTCATGCTAGAAACTTCCGTGTGCAGCCGAAAGCTATTATGGGCTCTAGCATAGTTTGAGTAAGTTGCGTGAAGCTCTTGAAGAGGTGGATCCGCAGGTAGTGGGCTTGTAGGTTTGGTATGGTCTGCCCGGAGTAGAGAGTTAATGCTTCTGAAAGGCTGAGTCTCAGTCATCCGTCTCTCAAACACCATGCAGTGCGAGAATTAATGGAGGCGATCGAGTCTTGCGGGGAAAAGTGCGCAAACCTCTGCAGAGTGCACAATCTAATCATGGTTAGCCATGTCCCCGGTTATGGACAATTCTGAGTATCTAGTACTTGAGTATTCACATGTATCTCAACACTCTTAAATTAATATTGCTGGGTTGTTAATTACTTTTAATTGGGATCATTGAGTTGGGGTTACCTTCTCAAATGATGTTTCAAGTACCATGATAGTTAAATTAAAATTGATTCCTTTGTAGCAGGGAAAAATTGGCTTTTCGCAAAACTGTAACCATAGAGCTTTCCACCAGCCAAATATGCATGTAGTGGTAGCATTATTCTGTTATTGCTCTTTTGTGATTACATTGCCAGCATATTCCATGTGCTGACCCGTTCTCGGGCTGCAGCGTATTATGTTGCAGACTTTTCAGACGAGGAGTAAGGTTCGTAGGTCGTTGCCGTGCAGCTCAGCTATGCCGTTGGAGTTGATGGACTCACTTTATCTTCCAAGCCTTCCGCTGTTATCGCATTAGATGGCCTTAAGCCATATTATTGTAATAAGTTCTCTTTTGAGACATTCGATGTAATAAGTGTGTGATTGCTACTCTGTTATAAATCCTTCGAAGTACTGTGTGGTGTCAACATTACTGATCCAGGGATGACACCTGAGCACAGAGACTTGACCATCTGAGGTCGGGTCGCTACAAGATGGTATCAGAGCACACGTTGAGTGTAGGACACGACCACTAAGATAAACCATAGGTCACACTTCTCTTCTCATTTCTGACTCCTCTTCTCTTTCCACTCTTTAGGATAAAGGAGACGAAGACCAAGTTTGCACAACCGGATGAAGACACACCATTTGGACGCCACTTGAAGGAAGTCACTAGGTACTTGAATATTGGAATACCAAGCTTCAATGGGATGAACAACGCCACCCTACCGGAAGAAGAGCGCTGGATGATTCAAGTACGAGTTCCAGGAAGGACGTTCTCGCCAAATTCTAAACCCATAGAGTTTTCTTTCGAAGCACCCACTTGGAGCCTTGGCAAGAGTATGGCAGCTCATATTACCATGGGACGCATTGGAGAGATCTACAACAAGGAACTTGAGGATACCACCTATCAAATATGTGGGCGCCGAGATGAACAATGGGAGATGATCAGCACCAGGAAGGATAGATCTGTCGCAGCCTTTATCCAGGAGCAAAACCAGCACATTTGATGTCAGGAGAACCAGATGTGCGCAGACATGATCGAGTTGAAGAAGGCGAAGACCAGGATGATTGAGCTGGAGGAAGAACTTAAGTTCACACGCGATGGATATGAGGAGGAAATCAAGACCCTATTGGAGAAGAATGACGACCTAGTTGAGAAGATCGGAATTTTCATGGGAGGACCAGTTCCGAAAGAAGACCTCATTCGTCCAGACAACTACATCATCATCGACGACACCGACTCAGATTCAAGCGATGATGATTACGAAGATGAAGCTGGAGCAGACATCATGGAGTCTTCCACTGATCAAAATTTCTAGATGACCACCATATGATAATAGTATTTTCCCCATGTAACTAGTAGTAGTGAGCACCTTTGCGATAGTCTTAGACCGTTTTGTATGCCCTTGCTTGATTGATTGAATGAATGCTTGTGTTTGCCTCATATACATATGGGTAGTGTTTCTCCCCTAGACCTTTTTCTATCTAAATCTCTTCCATCTAAACCCATCAGATGCCTCCGAGGAGAGACCCCGAGTTTGTTTTTCCACCGGAGATCACCCAGTTGATCCAGCAGCTGAATGCCCTGATGCAGTTGCTAGTTCAGAACCAGGGCAATGCCAATAACAACAATGCCAACAACAACAACCCACCACCAGTGGATAACCTCGCCCGTTTCTTAAGGTTACAGCCGCTGGTGTTCTCCAGTAGCATCGAGCCAATAGTTGCAGATGATTGGCTACGTCGTATTGGAAGGGAGTTAACCACCGCAGGATGCGCGGATGCTGAGAAGGTGCGTTTTGCCGCACACCAACTGGATGTACCTGCAGCAGCATGGTGGGAGAATTTCACAGCCACCTATCCTATCGACACTGTCACATGGGCTCAGTTTCAGCAGGCTTTTCGTACTACCCATGTCTCAACTGGAGCTATGCAGATGAAGAAGCGTGAGTTTCGCAACCTACGCCAGGGGAATCGTACTGTTGGCCAGTACGTGGATGAGTTTAGCAAGTTATCACGTTATGCCCCTGATGATGTGGCCACAGATGCCGCAAAGCAGGAGAAGTTTATGGAAGGGCTGAATGATGAGATGAGTATGTAGTTGATGGTAGCAACCTTCAACAACTACCAGGAGTTGGTAGATAAGGCCCTGATGATTGAAGGGAAGCAGCAGCAGATTGATAATCGTAAGAGGAAGTATGGACAAGGGAAATACAATTCAGGAGCTCACCAGAAGCCTCGTTTGACCCCGAACTCAGGAGGACTTGTTCATAACCATGGAAGTCATAACCATGCTGGAGGAGGATCGCACAACCATAATGGTGCGAAGAACGGGAATAGGAATGGAGCCAACAATAATCAGAACCGCTCTAACCCGTCTACACCCGCGAAGAGGGACTTAAGCCAAGTTGTTTGCTACAAGTGCGGGAAGACAGGGCACTATGCCAATGACTGCTCTGAAGGAAAGAATGGGAATGGAAACG
The DNA here is from genome assembly GCA_021437245.1 of Aegilops speltoides. NCBI lineage: Eukaryota > Viridiplantae > Streptophyta > Magnoliopsida > Poales > Poaceae > Aegilops > Aegilops speltoides. The sequence goes on from CM038146.1 coordinate 144,128,234, forward strand.
GGAGCGCAGGGAAGAAGCCCAATCCATTCAACAAAGGACAAGTGAACCACGTTAACGTGGAGGAGGTTGAAGAGAAGCCGAACGCGGTAATAGGTAAGTTTTTGGTTCAGTCATTTATCGCTATTGTTCTTTTCGATAGTGGTGCATCGCATTCATACATATCAAGGGGATTTGTGGAAAAGTTTAAGTTACCAACCCGAACCCTTAGGACACCCCTCTTAGTGAGCTCACCAGGATCAGAGTACATGGCTAGCAGATGGTGCACCCAGATACCCCTAATCATTGGAACACATGTATTCCCGTCTGACCTAATTATCTTGGAGTCGCAAGGATTGGATGTGATATTAGGTATGGACTGGATGTCAAAGTATGGAGGAAGTATTGACTGTGCTAGTAAGTCAATTTATCTTACCACCCCGGAGGGAAAGAGGATTAAGTATGTATCTAGGCATGTGCCTAGGAGGAGCCAAGTAAATGCCCTCACGTGAGTTGTACAGGAGGAAGTGCCTATAGTAAAGGATTTTCCGGATGTTTTCCCCGAAGAGTTACCAGGCATGCCACCGGACAGAGACATCGAGTTTTTAATAGAGTTATTGCCAGGAACAGGACCGATATCCAAGAGACCCTATTGGATGCCAGCAAATGACCTGGAGGAAATTAAGAAGTAGATTAAGGAGTTGTTGGAGAAAGGTTACATTCGTAGAAGCTCATCACCTTGGGGAGCCCCAGTACTTTTTGTGGAGAAGAAGGATAAATCCCTAAGGATGGTTGTTGATTACCGAGCTCTGAATGAAGTAACGATAAAGAACAAGTATCCCTTACCAATGATCAATGATCTATTTGATCAGTTACAAGGAGCTAAGGTGTTTTCGAAGATTGATCTGCGATCGGGATACCATCAGTTGAAGATCCGAGAACAGGATATACCCAAGACATCGTTTACCACACGGTATGGATTATATGAGTATATGGTCATGTCATTTGGACTGACTAACGCCCCTGCCTATTTCATGAGTATGATGAACAAGGTGTTCATGGAGTATTTGGACAAGTTTGTTGTGGTATTCATTGATGATATTATGATGTACTCGAAGAACGAAGAGGAGCACGCGGAACACTTGCGCTTGGTTCTCGAGAAACTCAGGGAACACCAGTTATACGCCAAATTCAGCAAGTGCGAGTTTTGGTTGAAGGAAGTTGGATTTCTTGGGCATGTTATATCCGAAGAGGGTATAGCAGTGGATCCCAGTAAGGTTCAGTTGGTCACTGAATGGTTGGCACCCACTTCAGTTGGCGAGATCCGCAGTTTTCTTGGACTGGCAGGATATTATCGGAGGTTCATTGAGAATTTTTCCAAGATTGCTAAACCAATGACTGAATTGTTAAACAAGGATACTAAGTTCAAATGGACAGAGGAGTACGAGACAAGCTTTCAAGAGCTGAAGGAGCGATTGACTACAGCCCCAGTGCTGACCTTGCCAAATATACATAAGGAGCTTCAAGTGTATTGTGACACCTCTCGCTTGGGACTTGGATGTGTGCTTATGCAGGAAGGAAAAGTTGTTTCGTATGCCTCATGACAACTGAAGCCACACGAGTTGAACTATGCCATGCATGATTTGGAGTTAGCAGCCGTAGTGCATGCGTTAAAGACCTAGAGACATTATCTTATTGGAAACCGTTGTGATGTGTACACAGATCATAAGAGCTTGAAGTACATTTTCACACAGAAGGAGTTGAACCTCAGGCAGAGGAGATGGTTGGAACTTATAAAGGATTACGACATGAAGCTACACTATCATCCAGGAAAAGCCAATGTCGAGCGGCACGCTTTGAGCGGAAGAGTTATGCTAATGTTCTTGTGAGCAAGGGAATGCCAAAGGAGTTAGCTGCAGAGATCATGGAACTTCGATTGGAGATTGTTCCAAGAGGTTTTCTTGCAACAATGGAGGTTCAGTCAACACTGTTGGACAAGATTCGAGAAGCTCAGAAGGAAGACAAAGAGATTTCTGAGATAAGAGAGAGGATGGGCGAAGGTAAAGCCAAAGGTTTTCGCGAGGATGAGCACGATACCTTATGGTTTGAGGACCGAATTTATGTGCCCAACAATTCGGAGATCAGGAAGTTGATACTTCAGGAGGCACATGACTCACCATACTCGATCCACCCCGGAAACACCAAGATGTATTTGAATTTGAGGGAACGTTTCTCGTGGACTGGAATGAAGAAGGATATTACCGAGTATGTAGCCGTATGTGATGTATGTCAAAGAGTGAAGGCAGAACATCATAAGCCAGCAGGACTGTTATAGCCTATGCCAATACCCGAATGGAAGTGGGATAAACTTGGTATGGACTTTATTACCGGATTACCTATAACCAAGGCAGGATATGATTCTATATGGGTAGTTGTGGATCGATTGACTAAAGTAGCTCATTTCATCCCGGTGAAAACAACCTATACAAGTGCAAAGTTGGCCAAGATATATATGACCAGGATCGTATGTTTACATGGAGTTCCGAGGAGCATCGTATCAGATAGAGGAACCTAGTTTACCTCAAAGTTTTGGCATCAGTTACACCAGACCTTGGGAACCCGATTGGAGTTCAATCTGACTTTTCACCCGCAGATCGATGGGCGAGAGAGAGTCAATCAGATTCGGAGGACATGTTGAGAGCCCGTGCGCTAGATTATGGATCTAGTTGGGATGACAATTTGCAGACGCAGAGTTTTCTTATAACAACAGATTACTGTGCCGGTTTGAAGATGGCACCATTCAAGCTCAGATGGACGCAGATGTAGAACACCATTGATGTGGGACGAGGTAGGAGACCGACAGTTGTTTGGACCAGATTTGATCAAGGAATCAGAGGAGAAGGTTAAACTGATCAGAGACAGACTAAAGATTGCTCAGTCCAGACAGAAGAGTTACGCAGATTCAAAACGCAAGGAAGTAACCTATGAAGTTGGAGATAGAGCTTATCTGCGAGTATCACCCTTGAGGGGAGTAAAACATTTTGGAGTTAAGGGAAAGTTAGCCCCGAGATTTGTAGGACCGTATCGTGTTTTGGAACGGATGGGAGAAGTTGCCTACAAGCTGGAGTTACCTGAAGGATTGTCAGGAGTTCACGATGTGTTTCACGTATCACAGCTGAAGAAGTGCCATGCTGAGATGGCCGATATACCGTTGAATGATACAATGCCTTTGGAGGCGATTCAGCTGGATAATAATCTGACCTATGAGGAGAAGCCAATTAAAATTCTTGGGTTTGATAGCCGAGTCACTCGCAACAAGGTGGTCAAGTTTTGCAAAGTTCAGTGGAGTCATCATACTAAGGAGGAAGCCACCTGGGAGCGAGAGGAGGATATTCGCAAGGACCATCTGCACCTATTTTCTAGCCAACCCGAATCTCGAGGGTGAGATTCATCTTAAGGGGGGTAGGTTTGTAACATCCCAAATTTCCAATTTGGCATGTTATACATAGGTCATACATGCATATAATATTTTATTGCTTTTTCGTTTGCAACCCTCGAAATCCTAAGCAACTCAAGGACCTTCGAAGAGAGTTGGGGATTTTCTAGTTTTCATATTTGAAATTTTATCAAATAGTGAAGACGAGGATTTGATTTTTATCATTTTCTCTCCGGAAAATATTTCATCTTCAAATAATAAATGAGGGGAGATAATATGACTTCTCCAAAATAATTGAAATATCGGAGGAAAAATGTTAAAATCATTTTTGGGATTTTATTTGAGTTATTCGGGATTTTATTTGCTACTAGAAAAAAATGTTGCATGTTTTAAAATTGCATTTTAGGGGCCAAGAAAAGTTCATCTTGTTCTAAATATTTTATTTAGACGGAGAAAACTTGTTTTGGAATTTTAGATTTTTATTTATTTTTCTAGGAATTTTTCTTGGCGGAATGTTTAAAAAAACACTACCGACCGGGTCAAGGCTCAATGAAAAGCCGGCCCACCCGGCCGCCGCCGCCCCCAGCGCCGCCGCCGTGCAGGCCAAGACGGACGCCGAGGGCGGGTCCGAGCCGACTCCACCCTCGGGCCCCTTCCCAAGCCGAGCCACCCCGCCTCCTATTTAATGCCCGCCCGCCGCCACACCGCCACCCGCCACCACCACCGCCACGGATCCCGAGCCGCCCGAGCCCCGATCCGCCGCCCGAGCTTCTGCCGTCGTCGCCGCCACCCCGCAGCCACCCCGCCTGTCGCCGAGCCCGCGAGCCGCCGCCCGCACGGACGACCCTCGCCGAGGTACCCCCCCGCCGCCGGTTTTTTTTTCAGGAAACCGTCGGTTTTTTTTTAAAAAACCCTAGATCGTTTTATTATATAGATCGGTTTATTTTTTTCGGTTTATTTACTTAGGGAACGTCCGTTCGTCCGTTCGTTCTAACGAACGCGTTCACTGTTTAGTTTCTGTTAACGAACGTTCGTTCGTTTAGCCGTTCGTCGCTTTTCTTTTTATCGGATTTATTCCGCGATTATTCTGATCGCGATTTCTGATCCGAAGTTCAAACCTGTTTATCTTTTTGCTCGTTTATCGGAATCAGGCGATTCAAGCGCCTGGAGTTTCATCTCGAAACCCTCTTTCCGAATAATCAACTCAAACAAGATTTTTCTTATGTAAAATTTGACTTAGATGCAGATTAGCAAAACGAAGTTGTTTCTTTTGCCGTTTGTGTTTCGTTGCTTCGTTTGATTTGATTCTTTTTGCAAACCGGAGTTCTTAAGTTGAACTCTCCGGTCAAACTCTTCTATTTGGAGTTCTACTTGTGCATCTTTGATTGTTGCTTATGTATGCTATTGTTTGCTTGCGATAGAATTCCCGGAGTGCGAAGCGTGTTACTACGTGTCTCTAGGATACCCGGATCGTCAGCAAGTCAAGTAACACATTGATCATACTCTTTTCATACCCAGTTTTTATGCATTAGTTTCAATCCCCAAACATTGCATGATTAGGATGCTTTAACATGTGGGTTTTGGGAAGTAGTTGATGAGGTAGAACCTATTGCCCTGTTTCATATCAAACCCTTGGGAGTTACTTCTATGTTATGCTTATATTGCCATGCTATGCTCGTAGACGTGGATTGGGTTTGAGTGATATCCATGACAGATGTGAGATTGTTAATTAATGGTTTACTTAAGGTGGCAACTTTAATACACATCTGGGTGGATTGAGGCACCTTGGGTTACCAGTGATTGCCTGTTTTATTTTTGGAAATCCCGGGGTTACCGTGTGATTCTCCTATGGACCGCCACCCAGGCTCAAAGAGAACTGAGTCTATTCATGCTAGAAACTTCCGTGTGCAGCCGCAAGCTATTATGGGCTCTAGCATAGTTTGAGTAAGTTGCGTGAAGCTCTTGAAGAGGTGGATCAGCAGGTAGTGGGTTTGTAGGTTTGGTATGGTCTGCCCGGAGTAGAGAGTTAATGCTTCTGAAAGACTGTGTCTCGTTCATCCGTCTCTCGAACACCATGCAGTGCGAGAATCAACGGAGGCGATCGAGTCTTGCGGGGAAATGTGCGCAAACCTCTGCAGAGTGTACAATCTAATCATGGTTAGCCGTGTCCCCGGTTATGGACAATTCTGAGTATCTAGTACTTGAGTATTCGCATGTATCTCAACACTATTAAATTAATATTGTTGGGTTGTTAATTACTTTTAATTGGGATCATTGAGTTGGGGCTACCTTCTCAAATGATGTTTCAACTACCATGATAGTTAAATTAAAATTGATTCCTTTGTAGTAGGGAAAAATTGGCTTTTCGCAAAACTGTAACCATAGAGCTTTCCACCAGCCAAATATGCATGTAGTGGTAGCATTATTCTGTTATTGCTCTTTTGTGATTACATTGCCAGCATATTCCATGTGCTGACCCGTTCTCGGGCTGCAACGTATTATGTTGCAGACTTTTCAGACGAGGAGTAAGGTTTGTAGGTCGTTGCCGTGCAGCTCAGCTATGCCGTTGGAGTTGATGGACTCACTTTATCTTCCAAGCCTTCCGTTGTTATCGCATTAGATGGCCTTAAGCCATATTATTTTAATAAGTTCTCTTTTGAGACATTCGATGTAATAAGTGTGTGATTGCTACTCTGTTATAAATCCTTCGAAGTACTGTGTGGTGTCAGCATTACTGATCCAGGGATGACACCTGAGCACAGAGACTTGACCATCTGAGGTTGGGTCGCTACAATTGTGAATGCTTTAACTTGTGATAAAACCCAATCTTAACTTGAAGAAATTAAAAAGTGCCAACTTTGCTTGTTAAGGGTCTAATCACCCCCTCTAGATCCCTCTTATCGATCCTTTCAATTGGTATCAGAGCATTGGTCTCCATTGCTTTGGTTTAATCACCATTGGAGGAAGATGGATGAGTCTACATTCGGGAGTATTAGACATTGAGTGCCTATTCTTTATGGGGAGTTCTATGGTTCTTGGAAAAATGAAATGTTTGTGATTTTCAGTGAATAAATTTGAACAAGTAAATTACTAGCCCTTACATGCCTCACATGATCCTTTGCATCCTACCCCCGATGAGTATCTTGACATGGTTCGCAAATAGGACTATTGATCTTATCATTAGAGGATTGCCTAGAAATTTGCTTGTGTGCTTGCCTACTTTTGAATGCGCATATACTATATGGAATTATCTTGAAGAATGCTTTCCAAATTACTCCTTCAAAAATATAGATGTGATTCTTCAAAAGTCAATTGCTTTTCAAAATATGTAACCTAGTGATCCTAAGTTTGATGAATGTCTATTTGAGCTCCGTGATCTTATGCATGCCAAAGGAAATGTTGGAGTCAGTAGTAGCTGCATCTCGAAGACAATTAGAATTCATAAACTTGAACATTGTCATGGTCATAAATATAACAAATTACTTGACCTAGCTAGGTGATGATCATATGGATGATGATGCTGGGCATGGTTATTATGATGAAGACGAGGAAATTGATGCCAACCTTGAGGAGTCTATGAGGCATTTTGGTCTCATGGCTAATCTTCGTGACTATATGGCCGGAGGAAAAGAGTGGATTCTTGATAGTGGATGTACCAATCACATGACCGGAGATAAAGACATGTTCCGTGAACTTGCTAGGAATGATGGTCCACGCAAGTATGTGACTTTTGGAGACAACTCCAAGGGTAAGGTACTTGGCCTTGGTAAGGTGGCCATTTCCAATGATAGCTCTATCCAAAATGTCATGCTCATTGAATCTCTTGGTTACAATCTCCTTCCCGTATCTAGACTAGCCGATTTTGGTTTCAATGTTCTATTTACCGAAGTAGATTGCCAAGTGTTTCGAAGAGATAATCATAATACGGTCTTTACTGGTATTTGTAGAGGTGATCTATACATTGTTGACTTCACTAAAAGAGCCAAACCTCGCACTTGTTTAATTGCTAAATCTTCTAAAGGATGGTTACAGATAGACAGTTACGTCATGTTGGCATGCGAAATCTTGATAAGCTTATTAAAGGTGATCATATCCTTGGTGTTATAGACGTTATATTTGACAAGGATAGACTTTGTAGTGCTTGTCAAGCAGGAAAACAAGTTGGAGGAAGTCATCCTGTGAAGAACATCATGACCACGAGAAGACCACTTGAGCTAATTCACATGGATCGTTTCGGTCACAATGTTTATAAGAGCCTTGGTGGTAACTCATTCGGTTCGGTCATTGTTGATGATTTTTCAAGATTTATGTGTGTGTTCTTTCTTGATGACAAATCGCAGGTCCAAAAGATCTTCAAGAACTTCGCCAAGAAGGCCCAAAACCAATTTGAAGTGAAGATCAAGAAGGTTCAAAGTGACAATGGAACGGAGTTCAAGAACACAAATGTGGATACCTTTATTGACGAAGAGGGGATTTCACATGAGTTCTCGGCTACATACACACCTCAACAAACTAGAGTTGTTGAGAGGAAGAACCGGGCACTTATCGAGATGGCGAGAACAATGCTTGATGAATACAAGACGCCAAGACACTTTTGGGCGGAAGCGGTTGAGACAGCTTGTCATGCTACAAATTGACTATATCTTCACAAGCTTTTTGGCAAGATGGCATACGAGCTACTCACCGGTAACAAACCCCAAGTTGGATACTTTTGAGTATCCGGCTCCAAGTGTTACATTCTTGATAAGAATCGTCGTTTGAAATTTGCTCCTAAATCTCATGAGGGTTTCTGAATCGGTTACGGCTCAAACTCTCACATCTAATGTTTCTACAACAACTTCACCCAAAAGGTTGAAGAGATGATAGATGTGAAGTTTGATGAATCTAACGGCTCGCAAGTAGAGCATTTGCCAATTCATGTAGGAGACAAAGAGCCATCAGAAGCAATTCAAGACTTGCCTACACTACAAAAAAAACACTTCCGTGATGATACGTGTTTGTCACAGTAGGTCACGTTTTCTGTCATGCATGTACATCCATGATGATTTTATGACAGAATCAAGATAGTCACACCTGTGCTGTCGTAGAAGTGTTCCATGACATTACCAAAATTATCATCACGGAAGTGTCCACTTCCATGACGATAAATCGCGCGTCACAGAAGTGCTTTCGTCAAGGGTGACCGACACGTGGCATCCACTGTAACGGACCGCCGTTTAGCTATCGGGTCCGGTTTTGGATCCGATTGAAGGAAATATGCCATAAAGGCAATAATAAAGTTATTATTTCTTTCCTTATTTCATGATAAATGTTTATTCTTCATGCTAGAATTGTATTAACCGGAAACATAATACATGTGTGAATAAATAGACAAACATAGTGTCACTAGTATGCCTCTACTTAACTAGCTCGTTAATCAAAGATGGTTAAGTTTCCTAGCCATAGACATGAGTTGTCATTTGATTAACGGGATCACATCATTAGAGAATGATGTGATTGACTTGACCCATTCCGTTAGCTTAGCACTTGATCATTAGTATGTTGCTATTGCTTTCTTCATGACTTATACATGTTCCTATGACTATGAGATTATGCAACTCCGTTCCATTGGAGGAACACTTTCGTGCTACCAAGCGTCACAACGTAACTGGGTGATTATAAAGGTACTCTATAGGTGTCTCCGAAGGTACTTGTTGAGTTGGCGTATTTCAAGATTAGGATTTGTCACTCCGATTGTTGGAGAGGTATCTCTGGGCCCTCTCAGTAATGCACATCACTATAAGCCTTGCAAGCAATGTGACTAATGAGTTAGTTGCGGGATGCTGTATTACAAAATGAGTAAAGAGACTTGCCGGAAACGAGATTGAACTAGGTATTGAGATACCGACGATCGAATCTCGGGCAAGTAACATACCGATGACAAAGGGAACAACGTATGCTGTTATGCGATTTGACCGATAAAGATCTTCATAGAATATGTGGGAGCCAATATGAGCATCCAGGTTCCGCTATTGGTTATTAACCGGAGATGTGTCTCGGTCATGTCTACATAGTTCTCGAACCCGTAGGGTCCGCACGCTTAAAGTTTGGTGACGATCGGTATTATGAGTTTATGTGTTTTGATGTACCGAAGGTAGTTTGGAGTCCCGGATGAGATCGGGGACATGACAGGAGTCTCGAAATGGTCGAGACGTAAGGATCGATATATTCGACGACTATATTCGAACTTTGGAAAGGTTCTGAGTGATTCGGGTATTTTTCGGAGTACTGGGGAGTTACGGGAATTCGCCGGGGAGTATATGGGCCTTATTGGGCCATACGGGAATAGAGGAGAGAGGCCAAAAGGAAGGAGACGTGCGCCCCCCATCTGGTCCGAATTGGACAAGGGGTGCAGCCCCCTTTTCCTTCTCCCTCTCCCCCTCTTTCCTTCTCTCCTACTCTGGAAAGGAAAGGGGAATCCTACTAGGACTTGGGAGTCCTAGTAGGACTCCCAACCCTTGGCGCGCCCTCCTCCTATGTCGGCCGCCTCCCCCCTTGCCCCTTTATATACGGGGGTAGGGGGGCACCTCTAGACACAACAATTGATCTCTTGATCTCTTAGCCGTGTGCGGTGCCCCCCTCCACCATATTCCACCTCGGTAACATCGTAGCGGTGCTTAGGAGAAGCCCTGCGTCGGTAGCATCATCAACACCGTCATCACGCCGTCGTGCTGACGGAACTCTCCCGCAAAGCTCTGCTGGATCAGAGTTCGTGGGACGTTATTAAGCTGAACGTGTGCTGAACTCGGAGGTGTCGTATGTTCGGTACTTGATCGGTTGGATCGTGAAGAAGTACAACTACATCAACCGCGTTGTGCTAACGCTTCCGCTTTCGGTCTACGAGGGTACGTGGACAACACTCTCCCCTCTTGTTGCTATGCATCACCATGATCTTGCGTGTGCGTAGGAAAATTTTGAAATTACTACGTTCCCCAACAGTGGCATCCGAGCCAGGTTTTATGTGTAGATGTTATATGTATGAGTAGAACACAAGTGAGTTGTGGGCGATACAAGTCATACTGCTTACCAGCATGTCATACTTTGGTTCAACGATTTTGTTGGATGAAGTGGCCTAGACCGACATTACGCGTACGCTTACGCGAGACTGGTTCTACCGACGTGCTTTGCACATAGGTGGCTGGCGGGTGTCAGTTTCTCTAACTTTAGTTGAACCGAGTGTGGCTACGCCCGGTCCTTGAGAAGGTCAAGACAACACTAACTTGACGAACTATCGTTGTGGTTTTGATTCGTAGGTAAGAACGGTTCTTGCTCAGCCCGTAGCAGCCATGTAAAACTTGCAACAACAAAGTAGAGGATGTCTAACTTGTTTTTGCAGGGCATGTTGTGATGTGATATGGTCAAGACAGGATGCTAAATTTTATTGTATGAGATGATCATGTTTTGTAACGGAGTTATCGGCAACTGGCAGGAGCCATATGGTTGTCACTTTATTGTATGCAATGCAATTGCCCTGTAATTGCTTTACTTTATCACTAAGCGGTAGCGATAGTCGTAGAAGCAATAGGTGGCAAAATGACAATGATGCTATGATGGAGATCAAGGTGTCGCGCCGGTGACGATGGTGATCATGACGGTGCTTCGGAGATGGAGATCACAAGCACAAGATGATGATGGCCATATCATATCACTTATATTGATTGCATGTGATGTTTATCCTTTATGCATCTTATTTTGCTTTGATTGACGGTAGCATTGTAAGATGATATCTCACTAAATTTCAAGGTATAAGTGTTCTCCCTGAGTATGCACCGTTGTGAAAGTTCTTCATGCTGAGACACCACGTGATGATCGAGTGTGATAGGCTCTACGTTCAAATACAACGGGTGCAAAACAGTTGCACACGCGGAATACTCAGGTTAAACTTGACGAGCCTAGCATATGCAGATATGGCCTCGGAACACTGAGACCGAAAGGTCGAGCGTGAATCATATAGTAGATATGATCAACATAGTGATGTTCACCATTGAAAACTACTCCATCTCACGTGATGATCGGACATGGTTTAGTTGATTTGGATCACGTGATCACTTAGATGATTAGAGGGATGTCTATGTAAGCGGGAGTTCTTAAGTAATATGATTAATTGAAGTTTAATTTATCATGAACTTAGTGCTGGTAGTATTTTGCAAATAATGTTGTAGATCAATAGCTCGTTATGTTGCTTCCCTATGTTTTATATGTGTTCCTAGAGAAAACTAAGTTGAAAGATGATAGTAGCAATGATGCGGATTGGATCCTGATATGAGGATTATCCTCATTGCTGCACAGAAAAATTATGTCCTTGATGCACCGCTAGGTGACAAACCTATTGCAGGAGAAGATGCAGACATTATGAACATTTGGCTAGCTCAAAATGATGACTACTTGATAGTTTAGTGCACCATGCTTAACGGCTTAGAACCCGGACTTCAAAGACGTTTTGAATGTCATGGACCATATGAGATGTTCCAGGAGTTGAAGTTAATATTTCAAGCAAATACCCGAGTTGGGAGATATGAAGTCTCCAACAAGTTCTATAGCTAAAAGATGGAGGAGAATTCCTCAACTAATGAGCATGTGCTCAGATTGTCTAGGTACTACAATCGCTTGAATCAAGTGGGAGTTAATCTTCCAGATAAGATAGTGATTGACTGAGTTTTCTAGTCACCATCACCAAGTTACTAGAACTGCGTGATGAACTATAGTATGCAAGGGATGACGAAAACAATCCCCGAGCTCTTCGTGATGTTGAAATCGACGAAGGTAGAAATCAAGAAAGAGCATCAAGTGTTGATGATTAACAAGACATCTAGTTTCACGAAACGGGCAAAGGGAAAGAAAGGGAAACTTCAAGTAGAATGGAAAGCAAGTTGTCACTCCCGTGAAGAAGCCCAAAGCTGGACCAAAGCCTGAAACTGAGTGCTTCTACTACAAAGGAAATGGTCACTAAAAGCGGAAATGCCTTGAATATTTGGTGGATAAGTAGGATGGCAAAGTGAACAAGGGTATATTTGATATACAGGTTATTGATGTGTACCTTACTAGTGTTTATAGTAGCCCCTGGATATTTGATACTTGTTCGGTTGCTAAAAATTAGTAACTCGGAACAGGAGTTACAGAATAAACAGAGACTAGTTGAGGGTGAAGTGATGATGTGTGTTGGAAGTGGTTCCAAGATTGATATAATCATCAACGCACACTCCCTATACTTTCGGGATTAGTGTTAAACCTAAATAAATGTTATTTGGCATTTGCGTTGAGCATGAATAAGATTTGTTCATGCTTATTGCAATACGGTTATTCATCTAAAGTCAGAGAATAATTGTTGTTCTGTTTACATGAATAAAACCTTCGATGGTCATACACCCAATGAAAATAGTTTGTTGGATCTCGATCGTAGTGATACACATATTCATAATATTGATGCCAAAAGATGCAAAGTTGATAATGATAGTGCAACTTATTTGTGGCACTGCGGTTTGGGTCATATCGGTGTAATGTGCGTGAAGAAACTCCATAAAGATGGATTTTTGGAATCACTTGGTTATGAATCATTTGATGCTTGCGAACCGTGCCTTTTTGGGCAAGATGACTAAAACTCCGTTCTCCGGAACAATGGAACGAGCTACTGACTTGTTGGAAATAATACATACCGATGTATGCGGTCCAATGAGTGTTGATGCTCGCGGCGGGTATCGTTATTTTCTGACCTTCACAGATGATTTGAGCAGATATGAGTATATTGATACGTCTCCAACGTATCTATAATTTTTGATTGTTCCATGCTATTATATTACCCCTTTTGGATGTTTATGGGCTTTATTTTACACATTTATATCATTTTTGGGACTAACCTACTAACCGGAGGCCCAAGCCCATATTATTGTTTTTTGCCTATTTCAAGATTTCAAGAAAAGGAATATCAAACGAGTCCAAACGGAATGAAACCTTTGGGAGCGTTACTTTTGGAACAAATCTGATCAGAGAGCTTGGAGTGCAAGTCAAGAAGCCTCGAGGGCCCCACGAGATAGGAGGGCGCCTCGTAGGCGCCCCTATCTCGTGGGCCCCTCGGCGCCACCAAATACTTCTTCCTCCTATATATACCTACGCACTCGAAAACATCCAGAGCACCACGAAACACAATTTCCACCGCCAGAAACCTTCAGATCCATGAGATCCCATCTTGGAGCCCTTGGCTGCACTCACGAGGGGGAAGCAACCACGGAGGGCCTCTACATCAACATCCGTTCCCCTCGATGAGTTGTGAGTAGTTTACCACAGACCTCACGGGTCCATAGTTATTAGCTAGATGACTTCTTCTCTCTTTTGGATCTCAATACAATGTTCTCCCCTCTCTTGTGGAGATCTATTTGATGTAAACTCTTTTTGCGGTGTGTTTGTCGAGATCCGATGAATTGTGGGTTTATGATCAAGTTTATCTATGAATAATATTTGAATCTTCTCTGAATTCTTTTATGTATGATTGAGTTATCTTTGCAAGTCTCTTCGAATTATCAGTTTGGTTTGGCCTACTAGATTGATCTTTCTTGCCATGGGAGAAGTGCTTAGCTTTGGGTTCAATCTTGCTGTGTTCTTACCCAGTGACAAAAGGGTTGCAAGAGACGTATTGTATTGTTGCTATCGAGGATAACAAGATGGGGTTTATATCATATTGCATGTGTTTATCCCTCTACATCATGTCATCTTGCTTAATGTGTTACTTTGTTCTTATGAACTTAATACTCTAGATGCAGGCAGGAGTCGGTCAATGTGTGGAGTAATAGTAGTAGATGCAGGCAGGAGTCGGTCTACTTGTTATGGACGTGATGCCTATATACATGATCATGCCTAGATAATCTCATAACTATGCGCTTTTCTATCAATTGCTCGGCAGTAATTTGTTCACCCACCGTAATACTTATGCTATCTTGAGAGAAGCCTCTAGTGAAACCTATGCCCCCCGGGTCTATCTCTTATCATATTTGCTTTCAATCTACTTTATTTGCATCTTTACTTTTTGCATCTATATTATAAAATACCAAAAATATATTTATCTTATCATACTATCTTTATTAGATCTCACTTTCGCAAGTGGTCGTGAAGGGATTGACAACCCCTTTATTGCGTTGGTTGCGAGTTCTCAGTTTGTTTGTGTAGGAGCGTGGGACTTTTGAGGAGCCTCCTACTGGATTGATACCTTGGTTCTCAAAACTGAGGGAAATACTTACACTACACTTTGCTGCATCACCCTCTCCTCTTCGAGGAAAACCAACGCAAGCTCAAGACGTAGCATATATCTAGTTAATGAAGCACAAGTTTGAAACATTTGAAAAGTTCAAAGAATTTCAGAGTGAAGTGGAGAATCATTGTAACAAGGAAATAAAGTTTCTACAATCTAATCGTAGATGAGAATATTTGAGTTACGAGTTTGGCCTTCATTTAAAACAATGTGGAATAGTTTCACAGCTCACGCCACATGGAACGCCACAGCGTAATGGTGTGTCCGAACATCGTAACCGCACTTTATTGGATATGGTGCGATCTAGGATGTATCTTACCGATTTACCACTATCATTTTGGGGTTATGCATTAGAGACAGCTGCATTCACTTTAAATAGGGCACCATCAAAATCCGTTGAGACGACGCCTTATGAACTATGGTTTGGCAAGAAACCAAAGTTATCATTTCTTAAAGTTTGGGGCTGCGATGCTTATATGAAAAAGTCTCAACCTGATAAGCTCGAACCCAAATCGGAGAAGTACGTCTTCATAGAATACCCAAAGGAAACTATCGGGTACATCTTCCATCACAGATCCGAAGGCAAGATATTCATTGCTAAGATGGATCCTTTCTAGAGAAGGAGTTTCTGTCGAAAGAAGTGAGTGGGAGGAAAGTAGAGCTTGATAAGGTAGTTCATCACAGAAATCAGTTCCAGTGATTCCTATACTGATTAGTGAGGAAGCTAATGATGATGATCATGAAACTTCAAATTAAGTTACTACAGAACCTCGTAGGTCTTCCAGAGTACAGACCACACCAGGGTGGTACCGTAATCCTATTCTGGAAGTCATGTTACTAGACCATGATAAACCTACGAACTATGAGGAAGCGATGATGAGCCCAGATTCCGTGAAATGGCTTGAGGCCATGAAATCTGAGATGGGATCCATGTATGAGAACAAAGTGTGGACTTTGGTGGAGTTGCCCGATGATCGGCAAGCCATATTGTATAAATGGATCTTCAAGAGGAAGACATGCGCTGATAGTAGTGTTACTATCTACAAAGTGTTGAATACGATGAGATTTTCTCACTCGTATCGATGCTTAAGTCTGTCTGAATCATGTTAGCAATTGCCTCATTTTATGAAATCTGGCAAATGGATGTCAAAACTGCATTCCTTAATGGATTTATTAAAGAAGAGTTGTACATGATACAACCAGAAGGTTTTGTCAATCCTAAAGGTGCTAATGAAGTGTACAAGCTCCAGTGATCGATCTATGCACTGGTGCAAGCATCTCGGAGTTAGAATATACACTTTGATGAGTTGATCAAAGCATATTGTTTTATACAGACTTGCGGTGAAGCCTGTATTTACAGGAAAGTGAGTGGGAGCACTACAGGCTTTCTGAAAAGTATATGTGAATGACATATTGTTGATAAAAAATAATGTAGAATTTTCTGGAAAGCATAAAGGATACTTGAATAAGAGTTTTTCAAAGAAAGACCTCGGTGAAGCTGCTTACACATTGAGCATCAAGATCTATAGAGATAGATCAAGATGCTTGATAAGATTTTTCAATGAGTACATACCTTGACAAGATTTTGAAGTAGTTCAAAATGGAATAGTCAAAAAGGAGTTCTTGCGTGTGTTGCAAGGTGTGAAGTTGAGTAAGACTCAAAGCCCGACCACGGCAGAAAATAGAAAAAGAATGAAAAGTCATTCCCTATGCCTTAGTCATAGGTTCTATAAAGTATGCTATGCTGTGTACCAGACCTATTGTATACCTTGCTCTGAGTTTGGCAAGGGAGTACAATTTTGATCTAGGAGTAGATCACTGCACAGAGGTCAAGAATATCCTTAGTGAGGACTAAGGAAATATTTCTCGATTATGGAGGTGATAAAAGAGCTCATCGTAAAGAGTTACATCGATGCAAGCTTTTACACCGATCCAGATGACTCTAAGTCTCAATCTGGATACATATTGAACCGGGAGCGATTAGCTAGAGTAGCTCCATGCGAGTATTGTAGACGAGAATATTTGTAAATACACACGGCTCGAATGTGACAGAACCTGCTGACTAAACTTCTCTCATGAGTAAAACATGATCATACCTTAGTACTCTTTGGGTGTTAATCACATAGCAATGTGAACTAGATTATTGACTCTAGTAAACCTTTTGGGTGTTGGTCACATGACGATGTGAACTATGAGTGTTAATCACATACATATGTGAATATTGGTGTTAAATCACATGACGATGTGAACTAGATTATTGACTCTAGTGCAAGTGCGAGACTAAAGGAAATATGCCCTAGAGGCAATAACAAAGTTATTATTTATTTCCTTAATTCATGATAAATGTTTATTCTTCATGCTAGAATTGTATTAACCGGAAACTTAATACATGTGTGAATACATAGACAAACATAGTGTCACTAGTATGCCTCTACATAACTAGCTCGTTAATCAAAGATGGTTAATTTTCCTAGCCATAGACATGAGTTGTCATTTGATTAACGGGATCACATCATTAGAGAATGATGTGATTGACTTGACCCATTCCGTTAGCTTAGCACTTGATCGTTTAGTATGTTGCTATTGCTTTCTTCATTACTTATACATGTTCCTATGACTATGAGATTATGCAACTCCCATTTACCGGAGGAACACTTTGTGTGCTACCAAACGTCACAACGTAACTGGATGATTATAAAGGTACTCTATAGGTGTCTCCGAAGGTACTTGTTGATTTGGCGTATTTTGAGATTAGGATTTCTCACTCCGTTTGTCGGAGAGGTATCTCTGGGCC
This sequence comes from Aegilops speltoides, assembly GCA_021437245.1. Classification (NCBI taxonomy): domain Eukaryota; kingdom Viridiplantae; phylum Streptophyta; class Magnoliopsida; order Poales; family Poaceae; genus Aegilops; species Aegilops speltoides. The sequence goes on from CM038146.1 coordinate 144,145,718, forward strand.
CTCTCGGTAATGCACATCACTATAAGCCTTGCAAGCAATGTGACTAATGAGTTAGTTGCGGGATGATGTACTACAGAACGAGTAAAAAGACTTGCCGGTAACGAGATTCAACTAGGTATTGAGATACCGACGATCGAATCTCGGGCAAGTAACATACCGATGACAAAGGGAACAACGTATGTTGTTATGCGGTTTGACCGATAAAGATCTTCATACAATATGTGGGAGCCAATATGAGCATCCAGGTTCCGCTATTGGTTATTGGCTGGAGATGTGTCTCAGTCATGTCTACATAGTTCTCGAACCTGTAGGGTCCGCACGCTTAATGTTCGGTGATGATCGGTATAATGAGTTTATGTGTTTTGATGTACCGAAGGTAGTTCGGAGTCCCGGATTAGATCGGGGACATGACGAGGAGTCTTGAAATGGCCGAGATGTAAAGATCGATATATTCAACGATTATATTTGGACTTCGGAAAGGTTTCGAGTGATTCGGGTATTTTTCGGAGTATCGGGGAGTTATGGGAATTCGCCGGGGAGTATATGGGCCTTATTGGGCCATAAGGGAATAGAGGAGAGAGGCCAAAAGGAAGGAGGCGTGCGCCCCCCCCCCCTCTAGTCCGAATTGGACAAGGGGTGCAGCCCCCTTTTCCTTCTCCCTCTCCCCCTCTTTCCTACTCTCCTACTCCGGAAAGGAAAGAGGAATCCTACTAGGACTCTAGTAGGACTCCCCACCCTTGGCGCGCCCTCCTCCTAGGCCGGCTGCCTCCCCCCTTGATCCTTTATATACGGGGGCAAGGGGCACCTCTAGACACAACAATTGATCTCTTGATCTCTTAGCCGTGTGCGGTGCCCCCCTCCACCATATTCCACCTCGGTAATATCATGGCGGTGCTTAGGCGAAGCCCTGCGTCAGTAGCATCATCAACACCGTCATCACACCATCGTGCTGACGGAACTCTCCCACAAAGCTCTGCTGAATCGGAGTTCATGGGACGTCACAAGCTGAACGTGTGCTGAACTTGGAGGTGTCGTACGTTCGGTACTTGATCGGTCGGATCGTGAAGACGTACGAGTACATCAACCGCGTTGTGCTAATGCTTTCGCTTTCGGTCTATGAGGGTATGTGGACAACACTCTCCCCTCTCTTTGCTATACATCACCATGATCTTGCGTGTGCATAGGAAAATTTTGAAAGTACTACGTTCCCCAACACAGATAACCCGTTAACAGCCCCGACCAATGGGGATTTTCCACGTGTAAAATCATCATTGGCTGGAGGAAACACGTGTCGGCTCACTGTTGGGGCAGATGTCATCCACTCATTGGATAGAAGGTGCCTATGATACGTCGACATGTGGCACGGCCCAACAGAGGCCGATTCCTGTGAAAAGGCTGGCCCATTTGACTTGGTCAAAAGGTGGCGGGCCGGCCCATGGAAAGCCTGTTAACGACATGTTTGCATATAGCCCATTTACAACCTGCTAACCCAGGCACTCCAAAAAAGACACATCCGTGACATTTTGGGCCAAACGAATTTTTTTCCTGTCATACTTATAACACTTCTATGACGATAAATGAAAAAAACTGGTATCATCATAGATGTGGTGGGCTCCTACTTCTATGACAAAAAATCATGACGAAAAATGGGCTTTTCGTCCTGGGTAGGCCAGAGACGCAACTGCATGACATTCTTTGGGCCGTCCATGACGGAAAAAACCGTGGTAGAAGCGAGGGCGAGGAAAATTTCGGGGAGTTCCTGGTTACGGTGGGTGGTTGGGGGCCGAGCGATGCGCATTTCTCTCGTACATGTACGCACATTTGTGCAAGGCGTTGGGCTCTAACTGAACCCGAGCGATCGATCGATGGCTGTTAAGTGAACCCGATCGAGCGATTCCTTCGCTACTGCTGCTAACTGAAGCCGATTGATGCTACCTCTGGATGAACAGTGAGTGTTGCGGGGGTGGATGAACAGTGAGCGGTGGGGGTGGATGAATAGGACCCCGTGGCGTTGCCTCTGGATGAACAGGACCCCGATCGATCGAGCCGGTTGGGGATGGATGAACAGGACCCCGTGGAGGGCTGGATGAACAGGACGACCCCATGGAGGGCTGGATGAACAGTAGATGGTGGAGGGGTGGATGAACAGTAGCCCGTGGAGGGGTGGTTGAACAGGATCCCGTGGAGAGGGGTCGTTGAACAGTAGCCTGTGGAGTAGCACGCGGTGGAGGCTGGATGAACAGGAGCCCGTGGATGAATAGTCGCAGGTGGAGGCTGGAGGAGGTCGACGGTGGATGAACAGTAGCCCGTGGAGGCTGGAGGAGGTCGATAGTGGAGATGAACAGTATCTCGTGGAGTCCCGTTTTGCGGTGCGCCACACCCCTCCCGATGAACAGGACCCCCGTTTCGGCCGTAGCGCTCCAACACAAGTCCGTTTCGTCCGTTTTGCGGTACGCCACACCCCTCCCAATCAACAGGACCCTGTTTTGACCGTAGGAGGTCCAACACAAGTCCGTTTCCTCCATTTTGCAGTACGCCAGAACCCTCCCGATGAACATGACCCTGTTTCGAACGTGGCCGGTCGAACACAAGGCCGTTTCCTCCATTCTACGGTATGCCAGGCCTTGTTTCCATTGCCTGTTCCGTCCAAGCCCTCCCGATGAACACGACGACATATTCCGTTCTGACCCAGCCGGTTGGCTCCCCATGAACACGATGACGACGTTGTTTCTCCGTTCCGACCCAGCCATGTACACGAGCCCTGACCGTATGTAACGCGAGTAGGCGTTCGAGACCCCGCCTGTATGTACACGTACGTGGCCGTATTTTCTTTCTTGCACACTGGCCGATGTATGTACATGTACATGCTATGTGTGTGCCTCTACTGCGACACGTGCGCGCCTCTACATCCACCAGTATGTACGTACATGTTCGCGACCAGAATGACAACACTACGTACGTTTCGACCAGTGGGTCCCGACTGTCAGGCACTTCCTTGCGTGCGAAGATGTAGATGGTGGGTCCCAGCAGTCAGAGGGGCGAATCGTTTTTTAATTTTTTGCCCAAACGCACTTCCTTGCGTGCGAAGATGTAGCTGGTGGGTCCCAGCAGTCAGGGGGGTGAATCATTTTTTTCGGACGCACTTCCTTGCATGCGAAGATGTAGCTGGTGGGTCCCAGTAGTCAGGGGGAAATGTTTTTTTCGCGAAATACGGTGGCCCGTCTGGTGGGTCCCTGGTGTCAGGTGGAGGAACAATTATTTTGCGCGTAATAAGGAGGCACTTCCTTGCAGCTGGTGTGGACCCAGCTGTCCGCCTCTCTACGTACAGTACTCTTTCGATGGAAGTCGGTCGTTGACCACGTTGACCACGCCGCGCCGAGAGCACCACGGTGGTGGACGATGGCAAGGCTAGGAAGGGGATGACACGGAGCCGGGGAAGACACGGCAGTGGATGCCCACGCGGAGAGGAGTACGAGGGTTCACTGGTTCGGCTGCGGTGTGAGGCTACCGTCGCAACAGAATAAGAGGGGGTGTGGGTGAGTAGTGGGATGGCCTGGCCAGCGGTGGGAGTAGTAGGAGGCGGTGAGGCCTCCGCAGCATCACAGCCGACCACGGGAGGCAGGAGCATGCGGCAGGACTGGCGCTGCTTTGGGCGGCTGGAGCAAGAAGACCAGAGGTTGAAGAAGCACTACGGCCGTTGGATGGACATCGTATGGTCACTGGAGCTAGAATCGTTCATATTGACTAAAGTTGATAAAGGCCTCCATCCCAGTCAACTTAATAGGCTCATGAGTCAGCCTCCCACCATGGTGGGTCCCAGCTAGCAGGGGGAGTATTCATTTTTTTGTGCGTAATAAGGAGGCACTTCCGGTGGGTCTGAGCTGACAGGGGGGGAACATTTTTTTCACGAAATACGGTGGCCCATCCGATGGGTCCCAACAGTCAGGGGGAAATGTTTTTTTCACGAAATATGGTGGCCTGTCTGGTGGTTCCCAGCAGTCAGGGGGGAAACTTTTTTTTTCACGAAATACTGGTGGCCCGTCCGGTGGGTCCCTGCTGTCAGGTGGAGGAATAATTATTTTCTGCGTAATAAGAAGGCACTTCCTTGCGGCTGCCGTGGACCCAGCTGTCAGCCTCTTCACGTACAGTACTCTTCCGATGGAAGTCGGTCATTGACCACATTGACCACGCCGCGCCGAGAGCACCACGGCGATGGACGACGACGAGGCCTAGGAAGAGGACGACGCGGAGCCGGGGAAGACGCGGCAGTGGATGCCCACACAGAGAGGAGTATGAGGGTTCACTGGTTCAGCTGCGCTGCCGTCGCCGCAGAATAACATGGGGTGTGGGTGAGTGGAGTGGAGGGATGGCCTGGCCAGCGGTGGGAGTGTATGGGGGCGGTGAGGCCTCCACGGCAGCACAGCCGACCACGACAGGCTGGAGCAGGCGGCACAACCAGCGCTGCTTTGGGCGGCTGGAGCAAGAAGACCAGAGGTTGAAGAAGCACTACGGCCGTTGGATGGACATCGTACAGTCACTCGAGCTAGAATCGTGCATATTAACAAAGTTGACAAAGCCCTCCGTCCCCGTCAAGGAGAGTATTCATTTTTTTGTGCGTAATAAGGAGGCACTTCCTTGCGTGCGAAGATATAGCTGGTGGGTCCGAGCTATCAGTGGCAGCAACATTTTTTTCATGAAATACAGAGGCCCTTTCGGTGGGTCCCAGATGTCAAGTGGAGGAATCATTATTTTGCACGTAATAAGGAGGCATTTCCTTGCGTGCGGTCAGGACCCAGTGTCGGCCTCTCCCGTCTGATCCACTTCAGATGCATGTCGGTCGTTGACCACGTTGACCACGCCACGCCGAGAGCACCAGGACGGTGGACGACAACGAGGCCTAGGAAGGGAATGACACGGAGCCAGGGAAGACTCGGCAGTTGTTTCCCACGTGAAGGGGAGTACGACCGTACGAGGGTTTACTGGTTCGTCTGCCGTCGCCGGAGAATAACAACAGGTGTGGGTGAGTAGAGGGATGGCTAGGCTAGCGATGGGAGTACGGTGGGGCGATGAGGCCTGCGCGGCAGCACAGCCGACCACGGGGAGGAGGGAGCAGGCAGTCCCGCCGGCGCTTATTTGAGTGGCTGGAGCAGGAAGAGCAGAGATTGAAGAAGCAGGATGGTCGTTGGATGGACATCCAACAGTCACTGCTTGTGTGTCAACCTTTTTTTAAAGAAAGCCTCGAATCTGTGGAAAACAGCATACAGGCCATCTGCCATTATTTCTACTAATTTACAGCCCATTTGCTAATTCTTACGGTTTTTTTGGAGCCCATAATATTTTTGTTAGCATTACAGCCCATATTGTGGCCACTGTTAAAAAATTATACGAAATTTTGCATATGTCGGTGCGGTCTGAACTATTTTTAATCCCGAAATTTCGAGTCACATTCAGACTGATTTTAAAATAAATGTATATCAATATAAAATCCAATAAATTGTCCATGCATAAAAATCAATGCAATTTAAAGTCTCAAAATGGAAAAAAGATATTTGAAACTAATTGCCAGTTTGATGTGTTTTAAAAATGTACAACCCATTTCTCGTTTCTGATAGGCAGTTTTCTCGGCCAGCTGAATGAAGCTCTCCTCGTCTTGAAAGATTTGCAGCCCAACAGGCCTGATAAAGCAACTTAATTGACAAATCACAAAAAAACTGGGCTAGCCATTTTCAGAAACAAAAAAACTACTAGGCTGGTTTGTGGTAAACATAAAAGAAAAAGCTGTTTAGAGAGGCCAGAGTGTCCCGCATAACCCAGTTGACACCCTGCTTCCGTCTCAAAAACAAATTAGATAAGTGCCACTCCAATTATGGCGATACATAAAAATGCCACTGCAATTTCCAAACTTTGAAAAATGCCACTGCAATTTTTGCAAACTTTGAAAAACGCCACTGCAGTTTGCAAACTTTGGAAAACGCCACTCCAGAGTTCGAAAAATGCCACTAGAAATGGCATGAAATGGCATTTTCAAAGTTTGGAAATTGCAGTGGCATTTCTCGGAAACACTAGATTTGGAGTGGCATTTATCAAATTAACCCAAAACAAAATTAATTGGGCAAGCTGCTAAGTCCCTGGTGTCAGCCGCTCGTTGTGCAACTGCAATTCTCTCGTTTATTGACTACGTTCACAATGGCATGGGACACAGATTTTTATTGACTTGAAATAAGGAGGCACTTGCTTGCGTACTGCCATGACCTTGGCGGGTCCCTGCTGTCATCCTCTCCACATACAATCATCTCCTGATTGTGTACGCGTCAACTTAGTAGGCCCACAAGTCAGCCTCTAAACCCGTGGAGGACAAATACAACCCATTTAAAAAAATAACAGCCCATTCCATACATTCAAACGGAAAGTTCAACATTCAAAGCAAAGTAACAGGTCTGATCCACATATAGAGTACTGAATTTCCACGTTGACAACCATCATAGCCAAGTTAACTATCTACTCCCAGTAATACTCTAGTAGCGTACAAGTACCAACTTACTCTTAGCTAACTAGACGATGCCGGCCGCCATCTGCGGTACACGCTAAACGCCGGCACTGGCGTCCTGCGCCTCACCTCGGACGTGCCAAAGGTGCAATAGGGCGTGCTAATCGAGCGCGTTGGCCCTTTCCATGCCGACATGGTCCACCGAAGCTTCGGCTTCCAAGCGGGAAACCCACTTGACGAGCTGGTAGTAAAAGTCGGCGTCGCGAACGCGTGCGTGCCCGACAGCCTCCAAGGCTATTTGCCGGGCGCCGGCCTCCACGTAGTCGGCCCAGTTGCGGGCGCTCTGCTCGCGACTCAAAGCATCGGTGCGCTGCTGCTCCATGTCCCGCTGGCGGTGTAAATCAACGATACGCTGCTCCTCCGTTAGGCGGTCGCGCTCCAACAACCCCTGCTCCTCCGCCAGGCGGTCGCGCTTCAACAAGTCCTCGATCTCCGCATTGCCATCTAAAGATAGATAGAATGCCTCCTTCCTCTGTCTGCCTTCCGGTGAAAAGCCGAGCACTAGTTCCGGCGATGACCGCCTCCAGCCTCGCCTACCGTGGACGGGCAGGGGCATGGCGGACATGGCGAGCGATGTCGGGCCGGTGGGGGCTTATGAGGATATGGCGAGTTGGGTCACGGTGCCACCGGAGAAGACCGGGAAACGATACTTATAGGCGAAAGGTAGCGCGACGGTCATCAGAATTCAATGCATAAGCAGGCATGGCTTACCGCGCCAGCTTGCCGTGGAAAACTAGAGAAACTGAAATTATGACTGTGTCGTCCCGTCCCGTCTGAGTCGCACGCCGGCATGATGGTCAAACGAGTGCACTCTAATCATCTCCCTCCTTGCCAATAATGATTCCACGGATTTAAAAAGCCCGCAACAATTAAAGTGCATCTTTTTTCGCATGAGTTAGCTGCCTTAATTACGGCCGGCTGCATGCAGGCACTCAGAATCGCTGGCAGCCAGTACGCGCAGCAGCATGCAACGAGTCGCAGCCGAGGGCACGCATGCAACCACTTAAATCGCTAGAATTAATTAGGCTTAAACTTCTGCATGCCGTTAATTATGGCCATGCCTTGTCTTGCTACTTTGCTCACGGGACTAATAAACCAGGACGGAGGGAGTTCCTTGGTACCGGAAAGGAGGTACTAGTACATGCATGATCCGCTATTTATTCGTGTAGGATCGAGTAGGTCATTTCTTGAATTGAGCCCTGCAAACCGGAAAGGAGGTAGTACGTGCGTGATCCGCTATTTATCCGTGTAGGATCGAGTAGGTAGGATAGTGTAGCTTGTCAGTTTCTTCAGAGGTAGGCATTTTGATTCAAAAAACTGCCACTTCGGATCTTGCGTCGCAAATAAAACTGCCAGGAGCGCATTAGTAGGCTAGCTAGTGATTGATCAGTAACTTGTAAACACCAAGCGAACAGAAATAAGTAACTGTTAATGCATCTCAATGATTCACTGATCATATACAAATATGTAGCTCCAAAAGCAAAGATCAACCACTTCGGATCTTGTGTCGCAACTAAAACCAACTAGTACGATTCCCATACATAAGATCAACATGTTAATGCATCTCAATGATTCACAGATCATATACAAATATGTAGCTCCAAAAGCAAAGATCTGAAAAAACATCTGTTCTTCCTACTAACATGGATGCTTCTCTTGGCCAACATTCAGTACAGACTGAAAGACAAATTTGTTTGTGAAGTCTACAATTCCTCTTGCAAATGTAAGTGGTTTCACCAACAGTTGGAACCATGAGAATGAACCACACACGATGGAGGAACATCCACTACAATATGATTTGGTCTTCTCTCGGTCACACCGCGAGTCTATTTTCGGAATACAAACTTTAACTTAGGCAAAATGATGCCCATTGTATAATCAGACCAAAGCAATGAAGCACCTAGTGTTGGCCAATAAATAGTACAGTACTACTTTTCTGCAGTCCATGAAGTGACTATCCAATCTTTACGTGTCTATATTCAAATGGCAATCGCATGCAAGGACTATACTATTCTCTTGTGTAGTTCAACCAAAATTGCGGTCACTTTGTTTGTTTGCCAAATAGCAACGGGCAGACATCTCTGTCTGCACAAATATCAAGCAGCTAGTAAACATATACCACACCTTGTATTTTTGGTTTAAACATGTCCCTTCCGCTTAGCATATGTCATGTTCTGCACTGGACAATCTGATACAGTTATGTTTTGCCTTGTACAATTTCATACTGAATTGATTTGCTGGTTTAGAGCAGAAATATAGCGCCTATTCTTCATCAGACCAAGGATATCCATGTTCATAGTGATGGAAGAGGTGAAATCGATACAACCAAAATTGAGCATCCAATCATTGAATCCTGTCCTGCACCTCCAATGTAGGTCCACCCTGCCAATAAATTCACATGTAAACCACTAGTATTACTATCTAATGAGAGTACAAAAAGAGTAGCAAGATAGTAGCAAACCATGTACCTTCATAATGAACAACTCATAGTGCCACCAATTGGATATATAGGTTTGGAAGAAAACATGCTCCTAATGTTGAACCAGTTGGACTTTTTGTGCAGTTCCACTAAAATCAAGCATCCCTGTTTGCATAGATATTGAAAGTGTGATTACTGTAAAAACGACACTAGTTGAAGCATAGACTCACAAATATAAGCATTCCAATTTCTTAATGGAAAAGGTAGCAAGACTGTTTCTAACCACCTGTTTGAAGGAATAAATAAGGCAACAACAACTGATGTCAGAAAGGCATATATAGTTCTTTTTGAAAGAATGATCGACTCCTGACCTTTCCTCTTCTTTTAAGCATATTTTGTGCAATTCAACTAAAATAAAATGCCATCACCGCTTTGACAATTCAAAGGACACTGCATAAAAGGAAATGACTTAACATTACATCATGATGTCGGTATGTAGTCAACAGCATTAGAGACAAACATACGACCTCCTCCGATAACATAATGAACATTAATTTTAACAAAGGTGTGACTAGCTTTACCGGGATAATTTGAGTGAACTCTACACCCTTTGTTCCTTAATATAAGACGTTTTCGCGATTCAGTTTAAAGTACCCAAACGTCTAGTATTTAGAAAAAACAGGTAGTAGTTTTCTTGAGCACATATCTAGGAAAGTTTGCCACACTTTATTTATGTCCATACGCTAATGCAACACCATTCAATACTACAAATATACACTAATCCAAAGGGCTAGTGAAACAAGAGAGTAGTTAGTTTATTACAAGACAAGATAATGGTTTTACTTGAATGATTTCAATAAACTCTAGCAATCGAAGATTTCTATAAGAATTAACAATACAAAATGTAAAGGTAACAAGTTTCAGCATTGGTATATTAGCTGTGCATGAGCATTAAACCAAATACAAAAGTCTGAAGGTAACTAGCATTATTAACTAATGACAATATAAAAAAATTGCAAACCATGTACCTCCAAGGTAAATATCATTTCGAACTCGTGGGGAACTAAAAAATTGCTATCCCAATCTTGATAATCAATCAAACATAAAAACTTGATCGAACGAATCAAGAGAACAGCCGGAGGAGGAGGTGCCCACTCTTGACCTTTCCTCTTGTCTTCATAATTTTTTGTGCAGTTTAACCAAAATAAAATGACATTAGTGCCTTGGCATTTTGGTGACACTGTACAAAAAAATTAACTTATCTCATGAAAGTGAGGTATGTAATCTATAAGCATTAACAGTGCAAAAATCCGAAGGTAGTAACAAGTTTCATCGTTGGTATACTGGCTGTGCAACGGCATTAGAATGCCTTAGCTGAAAAATCTTTAATACATCCACAATCAACAGCTAAACCTGAAATAATCCAGTGACATTAAATGGCATTGCTTAAACTTATCGATGGCATTAGACTAAGAGTGGCATTAGTTAAATGTGGCATCACTTTAGCAGTAGCATTGCTTGACTTGAGTGCTGGCATTATACTAAAAGCAAAAAAGTGGCAATAAGAGCATGGGAGGCCCATTTAGACAGTGGGTGCAGTAGTACAATGTACCTCCACGAACGCAGAGTGGTGAGGGAGGTATGGTTTCCCAGAGCAACAAATATCCAGGCAGCATATGTGGATTACGTACCATTTTTGTTCTCTTTAGCCTCCTTTTTCCTATGTGAGGACAACAAACCGATCGACCTGGTCATTCTCTATTGCACTGTCATGCCTTGCTACCCTTCTTCAACCAAGAGACATGAGAATCATTCCTTAGCTACTGATTTTCCCCTTTTCAACCTAGATGCGGGTTCGATGCCTACTCTCTTGGACAGTCTCCCTTCCTTTCCTTATTCAACCCATACATGGATTAGTCTGCATGAAGTAGGGTTTCCTTTAATAGTGCAAATTAAGGTTTTCGTCTGCGTGGCCAGCAGAGCAGAGGATAACAAATTGGGAAGATGGTGGAGTGGAAAAAGATCCACATGCAACAACGTGGCAGATGGGGCAATAGAACAAGGGTATGGTTTGAAAATAGGTAGCATAGCTGAGGGTCGGCGGGAAGTGGCTTCGCTCGTAGTCGTCGTCGTCCGCACACACTACGATAGCGAGCTTGGGGACGGAGGCCATCCCGCGCGGGCGCTAGGTCTGAGAGGACGACCTTTTCGTCAGTGCGTGACCTCGCTCGCCGACGACGAGTGCGTCAATGTTGCACGTCCTTTTCTTCCCCGGTGTATCTGTGACCATAGGTGAGGAGGGAGAGAGAGGCTATCTTTTTAGATCTGGGGAGAGGGTGATAGGGTGAGAAGCAAGTGGGAAACCCTTAGCAAGAAAGCGCTGAAGCTCCAGCCTATATATCTTTTTTATACTACTAGTACTGGAGGTGGAGTAGTGGTAGATTTATATTTTCTCTATGTATAGTAATAGTTAGTCGTGCTTCAAAACTGAACGGCACGATATTGAAAAAATAAAGGTCGATAACTAATGCGGCACCTCGGGCCAACGCGGCCAGATCGCATTTTGCACGAGAAATTACACACCATGTTTCATTGACATGTGGTCCCGTTCCAACATATCAGTGAGACGACGGCAAGTCCTTTTCTACTAGTATTTCTGAACGGACGTGTAGGCCGGGGCGCCTCTTTGTGTACCGTGGCAAAACTGGCAACCATCCATCAACTCTTCGCCTTTCCCTCTCGATTTGGAACTGCTGTCGCACGCTCTTCCTCTCGCTCCTCCATTTGCCTTCACCCTTCCTTCTGCCATTGTTCGATCGTCTTCTCCATGGAGGGAACAGGCCGGAAACGACCTGAAAGTGTGTTATACCGACTAGAGGGGGGTGAATAGGCGATTTTTATGAATTCTTCACCGAGGAATTTGCTGGTGAGGAAATTCCTTAACGAAGAACTACTTGCTGCGGAATAAGTACTCAGAAGTAAACACAACAGAACACAAGCATAGTCATCATGATGAAATGAATACAAGCACAGAGTACAGAAAGCGTAAACACATGATAGCACAGGACGAAGACGGACAGACTAAAGAAATTGAACTGAGGAAATTGAGAAAGTCTTCAGTCAAAGTATTCAAACAGATATGAACAGGCACACAACAACTGAAATGAGGAAATGAAAGAGTTGAGGAAATAGAACCAGTAAGCTTGGTGAAGACAATGATTTGGTAGACCAGTTCCAACTGCTGTCTCAGTTGTACGTCCGGTTGGAGCGGCTAGGTATTTAAACCTGAGGACACATAGTCCCGGATACACAGTCCTCACCGTATTCTCCTTGAGCAAAGGTCACACAGACCTCGCCCAATCACTCGTGGTAAGTCTTCAGGTGACTTCCAAACCTTCACAGACTCGGTCACTCGGCGATCCACAATTCCTCTTGGATGTTGTAGACCATGACGCCTAACCGTCTGGAAGAAGCACAGTCTTCAAAGGTAACAGGTGTCGGATCCACGCAGGATCAATCTCTTCAGTGATGCTCAATCACTTTGGGATCGTAGGTGTGTTGGGTTTGGGTTTTCCTCACTTGATGATTTTCGCTCGAAGTCCTCGGAGGATGGGATGCTCTCAAATGACAAGTGTCAGTTTCTCTCGGAGCAGCCAACCAGCTAGTGGTTGTAGGGGGCAGCTATTTATAGCTTAGAGGGCAGCCCGACATGATAAGACATAAATGCACTTCAATGATATGACCGTTAGGTGGGTAGATATTTTTGGACAACTGGCGCATAGCACAGCAACGGTCGAAAATTTGACTCTCAAATTCCTGAGGGCTATCATGTTCCTCACTGTGTAGGCAATCCGCACTGGCGAATTCGTAACTCCTCGGCCGAATAAATTCTCAAGAACTGTAAGAACTTCGCTCTCATATCAAGAAATTGACTGAATCAGTATGAGATTTCCAATGGCTTCACTCGAAGGGATTGGTAGGTGTAGGATTTTGAGTTGAGCATCACATGGAAATTTTTCCTTAGTATTTCCTCAACCCCCTTTAACAGTACGGTGTTTCCTATGACTCAAGAAAGAGAAAATTAAAAACTACGAAAAAAAAAGTCTTCACGCTTCATGTTCCTCGAATGAATTCCAAGTCTTCAAGGTCACACCAATTTCTTCACTTTCAAAGTCTTCAGATATCCAAAGTCTTCAGTTGAAGAACTTCATTTTTAGGGGTCAACTTTCTCTATAAATATCAAACTCCTCATAGACTTATAGACCTGTATACACTCACAAACGCATCAGTCCCTTAACCTATAAGTCTTCAATACACCAAAATCACTAAGGGGCACTAGATGCACTTACAATCTCCCCCTTTTTGGTGATTGATGACAATATAGGTTAAGTTTTCAACGGGGATAAACATATGAAGTGTAAATACTGATATTGAGGAATTTGATTGCAAGATATAGAAGAACTCACCCTGAAGATGTGCATAGTGAGGAATTTGCTTTGAAGAAATGCACACTTGAAGAGTATAATCATGGAGATCTCCCCCAATATCTTGTAATTCATACACGCATTTGACATATAATATGAAGAATTTGAAATGCATGATGAAATATGGTGACTGATGTAATTCAACATGCGTGCATTGACATTAATGAGGAATAAGCATGCAGAAGAACTCAGCAAAAGTATCAGGCCACCATAGAGTTTAAGTTTACAACTCGATCCAGCAAAGTCATCAAAAGAACGAGAGTTGTAACTTAGCACAAAAAAATGCCCATATAAGATAGACCCGCTTGAAGACTAACTCAAATTTCTCCCCCTTTGTCATCGAATGACCAAAAGGGTTGAAAATGAGGACTAACACCCCTAAAGAATATCATGATGATGGAGGAGCGCCAGTGTTGTTGGGGTCGTGTGTCATTGTAGGGCCTGCCGCAGTGTCGTCCAAGTCTTCATACTCGTCTGTGTCACGTGATGAAGAAAACGAACTGGGAACCAAGGAAGGAACCTTGACCTTCTTATATTTCTTCGGTGGAGGAGCAGACCAGTCAAATATTCCTTGAAGCCCATTTGCTTCAGATCTTCTTCACCATAGAGATGTGACAGAATAGCCCAGGTGCGATCGAAGACTTCATGGAGGTAGTAATGGTTTTTCTTCACTGCATTATGTGTAGCTGTCATGTTGTGAAGAATAGAACCAAACTGACGCTTAACCCATTTGTGGTTTCGATCCACCTTCTGGTGAAGACTAAAAGCAGCTCACGGACGGTCATCACACGAGGAGCAGTGGCTTGAGGATTTGGCTTGGATGCATTTGCAACAGAGTCATGAGTGGTAGAGTCATCATTGGTGGAATAAGATGCAGCTTTGCAGAACTGACCATCCAATGGACGAATGCCTTCATCGATAATAGCAGGTGCCTTGCCCTTTTCATCAGCCGAGGAATGCGTCCGCTTGAGGACTTCAATTGGGGGCAAGTAGCTGAGGTGATTCTGAAGGTCAGCTTTGTAGTTGAGTGAAGACCTTTTTCTGAGGAATCTCATAATCCAAGGGGCATAAGGCTTCAGCTCAAATGGAGAAAGTGCAACATTTGCCAGAGTCCTCATGAAGAAATCATGATAATTGACAGGGATGCCATGCATGGTGTTGAATAGCAGATTCTTCATGAGGCAAACAATGTCCTCATCAGATGAGTCGTGGCCTTTGATATGACTCAAAGTCTTCGTCAGAATGCGATAGACGGTTCTTGGCACATACAACAATTCCTTCACGAGGAATTTGGCTCTTGGGGCTTGACCGTGCTTCAGAGGCTTCATTAGCACTTGCATGTAATGAGCAGTGAGTTCAGGTTCTTGGTACAGACAACGAGCACCTTCAGGTGGAGGACTGATTGGCAGGGCATGAAGTAATTCAGAGGTCAGTGCCTTGTAATGAGTGTTTTCGATCATCCAGTCCAACACCCAAGTGTTGATATCATCAGCATCACCTGTGATGTGCAGTGTTGCGTAGAACTAAAGAGTAAGCTCTTCATTCCAATCAACAATGTCAGAGCAAAAGTTGAGCAGTCCTGCATCATGAAGCACACTGAGGACATGAGAGAAGCAAGGCATTGATTCCATGCTCATGTGAGGAATATGCTCGTGGTCGAAGACTTTGTCTTTGTTGAAAAGCAGTGAAGAATGGAAATTGTCCTGGCTAGCAGTCCAGAAGCGCTTCCTTCTAAGACGAGCAGAGTCATATGGGTTGAATTCAGTGAAGAAAACATGCTCGCCGAAGAAATCATCAGCCTTGAATTATGCTTCTTCGAGAAATGATCCTTTGGCTTGGGATGAGGAGTATCAGTCAATTGCATCACCACCTCAGCAATCACAATCTTAGGATCCACAGGCTGAGGAATTTCAGGCTCTTCTTCAGCTGCAGCCTGGGTCTTCAATTCTTCATTAACATTTTCATTAGCACTAGTGGCTGGAATTTCTTCATGGACAGATGGGGTTGCATGAGGTTCTTCAGATCCCATTTGTACTTCAGTAGCAACAGGGGACTGAGGAATTGATTGAAGTGGGGTGAACATTGGAGAGTTGGGGTGCTGACTTTCCCAAAAGTCATCATTCAGCAGGGCTGTGGTGCAGCCAATGTCCACATCCTCATCTTCCATTTCTTCAACGCCGGCCTCTTCAGCAGTAAACTGAGGCATAGGCGAGGATACAACTGGTGTTGAAGGGATTTCATCTGCTTCAATTTCTTCATCCAACTGCTTTGACGAAGCAGCAGAAGGAATTTCTTCATTAGATTCACTTGGAATCACATAATCTTCATCAAAAGGAACAAGGTCCTTTGATGGCATGAAGGAGACATGAACAACATCAATTGGATTGTCAATTGAGTTTGTCAAAGGCTTCATCTTCTTCAGAGCTGAAGAATTTGATGAAGTTGATGCTTTCCTTTTCTTCACAGATGCACGCTCTGCAGCCTTGGTCTCCTTCACATCTGATGCAGATGGAAGGATCAGAGTTGGTGTAGGCGCAGGAGGAGCAGAGGAATTTGGTTGAATTTCTTCAGGCACAACTGATGCAGTTTCCCTGACTTCTTCATTTTCTTCAGGCGCACCACTAGTGGATGCCCTGGCAATTTCTTCAGCGACTGGAATGCAGTGATCAGCCCTGGTACTTTCATTTTCTTCAGCAACCCGATTGCCATCAACGGTGCTGGCATGTTCTTCAGTAGGCTGTGCAGATGCTTCAGCCTGAGGATTTTCTTGTTGCGTTGGGGCTGCAACATTTGAAGTGAATTTATCAGTAATCTTCAAAAATCTGACTTTGGCTCCAAGCCAGTCAGCATAGTAGCGATCAAATTCATCACTCAGTTGCTTGATCTCAGCTTGTAAAGCAATGAGTTGTTCAGGGGAAAGATTTAGGACGTTGTCCTTTAGGTAGATCTGCTTCTTGTACTGCGCTTTCTTCACCCTTCTTCCTTCTTCAAATTTCCATTTTTCTTCTTCAATGAAGGCAGCCAGAACATGACTTTGACCAGGAGTGAGGTTCATCTCTGGCAAAGGCGTGCTTGGGTCCTTGTGCCATAGATCGATGAAATCTAGGATCAACTTCGGATCCAGCAACATTGGCACATTGCTGCCTTTGGCTCTAGCGGCCCTGGCCTGCCTGTCCCTGATGATTTCGGCAAGTTCTTCATCATCAGCCTCATCATCATCAAAGGGCACTTGATAGGTGACCTGCTTCTTGTGAGGACTTGGTCGAGGGCCTTGTCCAGCAGTGGCCTTTTTCTTCAGCAGAGAGGAGCCAGTTGAGGAATTTGGTGGAGCTGAGGAACTCGCAGAAGCTCCCGAGGCAATTGAGATGCCTGTAGTCCTTTGGCACGTGGCAAGATGCACAGGTGCATAGGATTTAGTTGGAGCAGCTGAGGACTTTGTCGAAGGAGCTGAGGACTTTGAAGGAGGAGGAGCAGTTTGAGGATTTGGCCATGAGGGCCTTGAAGAATCTGGCCGTGAGGACTTTGCTGAGGAACTTGCCATGAGGGCATTGAGGGAGAGGCACTTGGCTTGTGAGTAGGCTTCTTAGGCATGACCTTCTTCGGCTTGCTTGCAGAGGCCTCAACAGCGGTAGCAGCAGCAGCAGAGTCTTCATTGAATTTCCTCACTGCTTCCTTTGCCTGTTTGGCCAGTTTGGCTTGGCGCTTGGCCCATTCATTAGGATAGTCCTCACCGCGCTTAAGGCTGGTGGGATCTGCCAATTGGCCAGGTGACAACGGAGGTCTTGGGCATGGAGGGTTGAGAGCGAATTTCTTCATATACTTGGGAGTAACATATCTGTACTCCCTCCATTCTCGTGCCCATCTCCTCTCAATCTTTTGAATGCGCACCTTGCGTTGATTTTTATCTTCCTCAGGGGGTGTGCAGTATCCAGCATAAATGTCATCAGGGATCTCAAATGTTGTGTTGACCTTAGGCCTCTTTCCACCCTTCTGTGGCTTCTTACCGTCAACCATTTTCTTCAGCTGAGGAATATGAACAACTGAAGTTTCTAAAGAGGTGTGCAACTTTTCTTCGAGGAATGCTGCAAATGAGTAAGTTGATGAGAACCTAGAGATTCAGCAGCATACATGAGTACCTATGAATAGAGTATAGTTGCGAGGAATTTGGAGAGGTCATATGCATTCTCAGAAGGTTTTTTTAAAAAGAATAAGTTTGAGGAATTTGACCAGATGAGTCTTGAAGAATTTCACTAAGCGTTCTTTGTCTTAGGTTCCAGAGTTGTATAGATCGAAGATCCACACAATTGAGGAATCTTGAATAAAAATTATTGCTTAGAGAAACGAATCAAGAGCAGATAACATGTGAGGTGTTCAGTGTGTGAAAATTTGAAGAATAAACACCTTTGAAGATTTTCAAGAAAACATTTGAATCAAAGAGGGCAGTAAAAGTAACTTTTAGTTACTCTTGATGAAGAACACGACGAACTGGTAAGTATAGATGTGAAGTTCGTCAGTTCAGATCTTCCATGCCCTAACTCGGCAAAGGAAGACAAGCACTGGCGGCAATGAGTGAAGAAATCAGAGGGCGCGAAAGTACGACGGTGATGAGGTCGAGGCAGTGAAGCTCTTCCTCACGGGCGACGATGAAGTAGCGGCAGCGCTAGGGTTTGAGAAGCTCAACCGGGAGTGAGAATGAGTAGAGTAAAAACAAAGTGAGGAAGGGAAGGGGGTATTTATAGTTGGAGTGAAAAACTGTATGCCGAGGAAATCGGACGAACGTGACCCTAGCCCTTCTCATTCACTTGAAGTGTGTCACCCACATACTGAGAGGTGGTGATCGTGTAAGATCGTGGGTGAATATATAAGTATTATCGTGGGATGTGGAACGGTTTGAGCTGCAAAGCCGAAAATTTAGATAAGATAAGTTAAAAGTTCCGTTCACAAATTCTTCAGCTGTCAAGGACACAGTGAAGATTTTGAACGAGTTTCGAATAGAATGCACATGAAGAATTTGTGCAAAGATTGGGTTGAGTTTAGCATAGAGGGGGAAGGGTCCGATCACATTCACTTAGCGGAAAAATCAACTTGAAGAATTAGCAATAAGTGAATGTTGTAGAGGACATAAACTCATATATATATATATATATATATATATATATATATATATATATATATATATATATTTATATTCAAATGAATAACAACGACGGAAAGAGTGAAGATAATGCAAAGTTGAAGAATTTGAAAAAGCGAGGAATTTCAAAACAAAGAAAACTCAAATTGAAGATTTTCAACTTTGGTTGGTGGCGAACCCACCGATAAGAAAGCTGATTTCGCATAATCGCAGCACAATTGTCGTAGGGCTCTTAGAATCAATTTCTTCATTAATTTCTTCACACTTAGAGGGTTAGTCTTCATTGATTGAAGAAAAAAGTTACTTTGTGTGTTGCACATCTAAGTCATCAATTTTGCATAAGAGTTAGGATGTGTGCCCTTTTCAGAGAACATTCGAACATTCTAGGATATTTAGCTCACACCGTAACTTGCTAAATCTCTTCTCATCCTAGGGCTTAGTGAAGATACCGGCCAGCTGGTCTTTAGTGCTTGCGTGGTCGATGGAGATGTCGCCCTTCAACACATGATCATGAAGAAAATGATGACAAATCTGGATGTGCTTTGTCTTCGAGTGCTGAACTGGGTTATGAGCAATCTTGATAGCGCTCTCATGGTCGCAGTAGAGAGGCACATTCTTCACATTGATGCCATTGTCCTTGAGTGTTGGCTTCATCCATAGTAATTGAGCATAGCACGATCCAGCAGCAATGTACTCAGCTTCTGCAGTAGATAGTAATACGCAGTTCTGTTTCTTCGGGGACCAACAGACCAAAGATCGTCCGAGGAAATGGCATGTGCCAGATGTTGACTTGCGGTCCACCCGATCGCCAGCATAGTCAGAGTCTGAGTATCCAATGAGATCAAAGGAAGATCCCTTGGGATACCATAATCCAAGTGTTGGTGTGTGAGCTAGATATCGAAGAATATGCTTCACAGCCTTATGGTCTGATTCCTTCGGTGTATCTTGAAATCGGGCACACATGCAAACACTAAGCATAATATCCGGTCTAGATGCACATAGGTACAATAAAGATCCAATCATGGAATGTAATACCTTTTGATCAAAGTCTTTACGATTTTCATCAGTGCATAGATGTCCATTTGTGGGCATTGGAATTTTGACCCCTTTGCAATCCTGCATGCCGAATTTCCTTAATACATCTTTGAGGTATTTCTCCTGAGATATGAATATTCCATTGCGCTCTTGACGAATTTGAAGACCTAAGTAGAATTTCAATTCTCCCATCATAGACATTTGATATTCTTCACTCATCATATAGGCAAATTCATCACTGTAATGTTGGTCAGTACAGCCAAAAATGATATCATCAACATAAATTTGGCACACAAACAATTCACCATCATAAGATTTAGTGAAAAGAGTTGGGTCAAGTGAACCGGGTTTGAAGCCTTTCTTCATCAGGAATTCCTTCAAAGTATCATACCACGCCCGAGGGGCCTGCTTGAGGCCATACAGGGCCTTATTGAGTTTGAAGACTTTGTCAGGATGCTTTAGATCTTCAAAACCTGGGGGTTGAGCAACATATACTTCTTCCTCAAGCTTACCATTGAGGAATACACTTTTCACGTCCATTTGTTGTAAGATGATATCATGATGGTTAGCATAAGCAACTAATATGTGAATAGCCTCAAGTCTAGCAACAGGTGCAAAAGTTTCATCGAAATCAATTCCTTCAACCTGTGTGTAGCCTTGAGCTACAAGTCGTGCCTTATTCCTCACCACAAGGCCATTTTCATCTTGCTTGTTGCGATAGATCCACTTTGTGTCAATGATATTGTGCTTGCAAGGATCTGGACGTTTGACCAGTTCCCAGACGTTGTTGAGCTCGAACTGATGTAATTCTTCTTCCATAGCTTGAATCCACTCAGGCTCCAGAAATGCTTCATCTACCTTAGTGGGCTCTGTGATAGAGACAAAAGCAAAGTGCCCACAAAAGTTAGACAAATGTGAAGCTTTTGAGCGTGTGAGAGGACCTGGTGCTTCAATGTCATCGATGATTCTCTCAATTTGCACTTCGTTTGCAACGCGAGGATGAGCGGGTTGTCGTCGAGGAATTCGATCTGAATTTTCTTCAGGACCATGTTCCTCAACACCATTTTCTTTAGGTGCACCAGCTCGACGTTCTTCACGTTCTGGAATGAATTCTTCAGCAGATTCTTCGGTAGGAATGATATGCTCAGTAGCCTTGAACTTGATAGATTCCTCAGGTGTTGGTTCATCTATCACATAAGGTAGGTGCTCTCTTTGTGAGCCATTAGTCTCATCGAACCGCACATCTATATTTTCAACAACTTTGTGAAGAACGTTGTTGAAGACTCTGTAGGTGTGCGAGTCCTTTCCGTAACCAAGCATAAAACCCTCATGTGCTCTCGGTGCGAATTTAGAATTGTGATGAGGATCTCTAATCCAACATTTAGCACCGAAGACTTTGAAATAACTCACATTGGGCTTTTTGTCAGTGAGGAGTTCATAAGCAGTCTTCTTAAAGAATTTTTGAAGATATACTCTGGTTATGATGTGGCACGTAGTATCAATTGCCTCAATCTAGAAGCGACAAGGTGTCTTGTATTCATCAAGCATAGTGCAGGCCATCTCAACAAGAGTTCTGTTCTTGTGCTCCACAACGCCATTCTGCTGAGGAGTATAAGGAGCAGATAACTCATGAGTAATACCAAGTTCATCAAGATAGTCATCAAGACCGTAATTCTTGAACTAGGTCCCATTGTCACTTCTAATGTGCTTGATCTTCACACCAAAGTTGGTTGAATCCCTCGAGGAAAATCGTTTGAAGACTTCCTGCACCTCATGTTTGTAAGTGACAATGTGCACCCATGTGTAACGAGAATAATCATCAACAATAACAAACCCATATAGAGATGCATCCTTAGTAACTACAGAATAATGATTAGGACCAAAGAGATCCATGTGAAGCAATTCAAATGGTCGAGTGGTAGTCATGATAGTCTTCGCTGGATGTTTGGCCTTTGTCATATTTCCAGCTTCACAGGCTCCGCATAAGTGATCCTTGAGGAATTTGACATTCTCAATGCCAATGACATGCTTCTTCCTCGCAAGTGTGTGTAGATTCCTCATGCCAGCATGACCAAGTCGTCGATGCCATAGCCAGCCTTCTGAAGCTTTTGCAAGTAGGCATACGGCCGGTTGTGGTCCTGTAGACAAATAATCAATGTACAAGTCTCCTCTCCTAAAGCCTTCGAAGACTTTGGAATTGTCAGCTTCCATGATTACAACACAACGATATTTGCCAAAGACAACAACCATGTCGAGATCACAAAGCATTGAGACAGACATGAGGTTGTATCCTAAGGACTCGACAAGCATGACTTTGTCCATGTGTCGATCCTTTGAGATCGCAACCTTACCTAGACCCAATACCTGACTTTTGCCTTTGTCAGCGAAATGATATGCTTTAGATGCGATGGTGATAAGGGAGCATCCATCAATAGATTCTTGTCACCAGTCATGTGATTTGTAAATCAACTATCGAGAACACACTCATTGGCTTTGGGTTGATCATCCTGCAGATGAATTAGTGCACCTTACGAACTCATATACTTCATCAATGAAGAATATGACATCAATATCATCAGATCAATTTCATCAAGCAATAACAGATAAAACAGTATGAGGACGTGAGAAATGAAAGTTCGTTTCTTCATGATTAGCCTGCGTCCTTTCAGGCATTCTTCAGGTCTCCAGAAATTCTTCAGACGTTTTAAGCACGTCTAGAGACCTGACGCGGCATAAGAGATTAGTTCTTTTTCTTCACCACCCACATCTGAAGGGGTGGCAAAGAATTCATCACTCTGCGAGCACCATATGAGAAAGGAGGCATAGAAGCCAGTCCACTTTGTTTCACATAAGAGGAGTTAGGATAAGCATATGAATAAGCAGAGAAATTCTTCGAGGACTTATGAACATAATGGTTAGAAGAATAATGCTCATATTCATAGCCCTTAGCTCTTCCCTGCGAAACAGAGGGGTTAGCACGATGATTATCATATGAGGATTTTGATCCTTTTGAGGAATTTGATCCACGCGAGGAATTTGGTCCGTATGAGGACTTGGATCCATATGAAGAATTTGGTCCATATGAAGAATTTGATCTGGAGTTCCTATTCTTCACAGGTGGTGTCACAAGGACATTCACCTGAAGACTTTCAAGGCAACTTTTAGGAACCCAGATTTTCTTCATAGGGGAATCGTTCCTGCTGTTAGTACCAACATATCTAGCAAATACTTCACCATTCTGATTTTTGAACAGTTTATAGTTGGAGTCAAATGACTCATCAGAAGAATGAGGAGATTCACATGTAAAGCCAGATAAATTGGATGTATCAACTGGAGGTCCCTTTGCAACAACCCATGAGGTTTTGGGGTACTGCTCAGGTTTCCAATATGTTCCATCAGCATTGAGTTTCCTCTCAAAGGCAATACCATCTTTCCTAGGGTTCCTGTTGAGGATCTGCTTTTTAAGCACGTCACAAAGAGTCTGATGCCCTTTGAGGCTTTTGTACATGCCTATCATGTACAATTCCTTCAGCCTTGCATCATCAGCGATACTAACAATGTCCTCAGATGAGGAATTAGTGATAGCAGAGACAGATGAAGAATTTGTAGAATTAGAAGCATTTGAACATTCAGGTGAAGAATTAGCAGTTTCATGTTCAATGCACTTCAAACATGGAGGAACAAATTCTTCCTGAGTAGCGCTGATTTGTTGAGCAAGTAATGAATCGCGCTCCTTCTGAAGATCTTCATAACTCACTCTTAGCTTCTCAAGATATTGCTTTCTTTGAAGAAATTCATAAGAAAGCTTCTCGTGATCAGATAAGAGAGTGTTATGATGACCTTGAAGGTTATCAAACCGAGACTGAAGTCTCTGAAGATTTTCAGTCAAGGTTTTAGTGCGATCCATTTCTTCACCCAACATATCATCACTTTTGTCTAGCATGTTTTGAACCTTTTCAATAGCCTTTTGTTGTTTCACAGCAATCTTAGCAAGTTTAGAGTAGCTGGGCTTGAGGTTTCATTAGATTCATCCTCATTAGATTCATAGGAGGCGTATTTAGTTACCTTGGCACCCTTTGCCATGAAGCAATAGGTGGGAGCATAGTCATCATTGCCTTCATCAGCCTTGTTGGTGATGCCATTTTTCTTCAGAGTTGAATATAGACTTGCTGACGAATGCAGTAGTGAGAGCTAGGATCGCCACACCAGACTCGGACTCCTCAGATGCCTCCTCATCCTCATGTTCCTCAGATTCAGCCTCAGAGTCCATTTCCTTGCCAATGAATGCCCAAGCCTTCTTGGAGCTGCTCTTCTTGTGAGATGAAGATTTTGAGGATTTTGATGATGAAGACTTTGAGGATTTCTTCTTCTTCTTTGCATCATCAGAACTGTAATCCTTGTACTTCTTCTTTTATTCCTTATCCAATGAGGACAATCTTGGATGTAGTGACCAGGTTTCTTGCATTTGTGGCATAGCCTCTTCTTGTAGTCACTGGATGAGGAATCATTACTCCTTGAGGATTTTCCAAAGTGACCACGTCTTGAGAACTTCTGAAATTTCTTCACGAGCAGTGCTAGTTCCTGGCTCAGTTCATCAGGATCACCAAGGCTGCTACCAGAGTCTTCATCTTGAGACTCAGAGACTACCTTGGCCTTCAGAGTACGTGATCTGCCATAGCTCGAACCATAGAGATCTCTCTTCTCAGCAAGCTGGAACTCATGAGTGTTTAGTCTCTCGAGGATATCAGCGGGATCAAGTGAATTGTAATCAGCATGTTCTTGAATCATCAGTGCCAGAGTATCAAATTAAGAATCAAGCGATCTCAGCAATTTCTTCACCACCTCATGGTCGGTGATGTCAGTGGCACCAAGGGCTTGAAGCTCATTTGATATGCCAGTGAGGCGATCGAAGGTTTGCTGAACATTTTCATTGTCGAGTCTTTTGAAGCGGTTGAAGAGATTGTGAAGAACGTCAACACGAGAGTCACATTGAGTTGAGACTCCTTCATTCACTTTGGACAGCCTATCCCAGATAAGCTTAGCCGTTTCCAAAGGACTCACTCTTCCATACTGCCCTTTGCTCGGATGGCCACATATGATGTTCTTCGCTTGAGAATTGAGTTGCTTGAATCTCTTCACATCAGTAGCGTTCAGAGAAGGTGTGACTGAGGGAACACCATTTTCCACAACATACCAGAGATCGTTATCAATTGCCTCAAGATGCATTCGCATCTTATTCTTCCAGTAGGGGTAGTCCGTTCCATCGAAGGTAGGACACCCAGCGGAGACCTTGATCATACTTGCGGTTGACATAACTAAAACTCTAGGCGGTTAAACCAAAATCACACAGAACAAGGGAGTACCTTGCTCTGATACCAATTGAAAGTGCGTTATATCGACTAGAGGGGGTGAATAGGAGATTTTTATGAATTCTTCACTGAGGAATTTGCTGGTGAGGAAATTCCTTAGCGAAGAACTACTTGCAGTGGAGTAAGTACTCAGAAGTAAACACAACAAAACACAAGCATAGTCATCATGATGAAATGAAGACAAGCACAGAGTACAGAAAGTGTAAACACAGGATAGCACAGGATGAAGACGGACACAGTGAAGAAATTGAACTGAGGAAATTGAGAAGGTCTTCAGTCAAAGTCTTCAAACAAATATGAACAGGCACACAACAACTGAAATGAGGAAATGAAAGAGTTGAGGAAATAGAACCAGTAAGCTTGGTGACGACAATGATTTGGTAGACCAGTTCCAACTGCTATCTCAGTTGTATGTCTGGTTGGAGCGGCTAGGTATTTAAACTTGAGGACACACAGTCCTCACCATATTCTCCTTGAGCTAAGGTCACACAGACCTCGCCCAATCACTCGTGGTAAGTCTTCAGGTGACTTCCAAACCTTCACAGACTCGGTCACTCGGCAATCCACAATTCCTCTTGGATGCTCTAGACCATGACGCCTAACCGTCTAGAAGAAGCACAGTCTTCAAAGGTAACTAGCGTCATATCCATGAAGGATCAATCTCTTCAGTGATGCTCAATCACTTTGGGTTTGTAGGTGTGTTGCATTTGGGTTTTCCTCACTTGATGATTTTCGCTTAAAGTCCTCGGAGGATGGGATGCTCTCAAATGACAAGTGTCAGTTTCTCTCAGAGCAGCCAACCAGCTAGTGGCTGTAGGGGGCGGCTATTTATAGCCTAGGGAGCAGCCCGACATGATAAGACATAAATGCCCTTCAATGATATGACCGTTAGGTGGGTACATATTTTGGGACAGCTGGCGCATAGCACATCAACAGTCGGAAATTTGACTCTCAAATTCCTCAGGGCTATCATGTTCCTCACTGTGTAGGCAATCCGCACTGGCGAATTCGTAACTCCTCAGTTAGAACAAATTCCTCCGCAACCATAAGAACTTCGTCTCTGTTACTGAAGAAATTGACTGAACTATATGAGATTTCCAATGGCTTCACTCGAAGGGATTGGTAGGTGTAGGATTTTGAGTTGAGCATCACATGGAAATTTTTCCTTAGTATTTCCTCGACCCCCTTTAATAGTACGGTGTTTCCTATGACTCAAGAAAGAGAAAATGAAACTACGAAAACAAAAGTCTTCACGCTTCATGTTCCTCGAATGAATTCCAAGTCTTCAAGGTCACACCAATTTCTTCACTTTCAAAGCCTTCAGAAAGTCTTCAGAAATCCAAAGTCTTTAGTTGAAGAACTTCATTTTTAGGGGTCGACTTTCTCTGTAAATATCAAACTCCTCATAGACTTATAGACCTGTATACACTCACAAACACATCAGTCCCTTAACCTATAAGTCTTCAATACACCAAAATCACTAAGGGGTGCTAGATGCACTTACACGACCACGTTATTCTTGCCCCGATCTGAAAGATGACGTGGTGGAGGAACTCATTGATCGGTGCGACATCATCACCTCAGCTAGCATGGCAGGTTCGTTCAAGACCATTCTCGACTCAACTAATAACATCATTACAAGGAACCCAAGGGTCAAGGAGCGGTTTGATCTCCCCTATCTTCTTCACCGTGACCCTGATGACTAGCGCGGGGACGACGGAGGCCTCGTCTTGTGCAAGTTGATGTCGCTTGATAATGATACGTATGATGTTAAGATGCCATCGCTTGAGGGTAAGGCTTGGGCAGGCGCAAATGGAGATTGGGTTGTTTATATTGGATCCAACTGCGAGTGGGAACTTGCGAATGTGTACACTCGTCACCGGGTTCCACTTCCAAAAATCTCAGCAGACTGCACAGAGGTTGAGCACACCGGTATTCTACGCACGTTCAAATATGATCATGGTGATTGTCTTCTATGAAAGATAGCAATTTGTCAAGTTCCCAACCGCTCGTGGAATTACAAGAACTATGAAGTTGTTGCTATCTTCGACAAGCTTGTTGCCGTCCTTCGTGGTTCGACTGGATGGATATTGCTCAAAAATCAGTTTCTGTACATGGATGAGTACTGTGATGCAATTCAATATGAGGGCCTTGTGTTTGCTTCCACCACTCATGGCACTGTTTTTGCATGGGATCCTCATAGTTTCGGTACATTTCTCTTCCACCGTAATTATAATTGTTTCATCCACATGCATGCGGGTTAGCAAGTTTCCCTTTACTAATTAACCTTCTTCTTGTGTTTCCAAGGTCCTGTGAACATTCCACCACCTATACTTGAAAATTTTTATAACCAAGGGGGAGATGACGATGGTGGTAATCACGAGCATGAGGACGAGCAGCGCCCATATACTCAGTGGTGCCTGGCAACTAATTCTGATGGATCACCTCTTCTTGTGTGTATACAGCCCACTAATGATGTTACTACTAAGGAAGCAGGTGTAGTCTCCCATGGTCACACTCTTCGGACCTATTCCAACACCCGTTGCATGGTATTCGGGATGGATACTAGTGTGCTAGCGCCAACACCTTCTCCTTGGTACAGAATTAATAGTCTTGGAGAAAACTCGCTCTTCCTTGGACTAAACTATCCAATGATGGTGAAAGGCGATCCAACTGTTGTTGACCCAATGTTACTACCATTTATGAGAAGCAACTGTATCTATACCTCGGACATTTGGGTGGTTCCCTACCCTGGTACTGATATAGTAGGCCGCTTCAGCCTGGATGATCAGTCCTGCGTTGGTCTCGAGATCGACAATGGATGGCCCTTCCCAGAGAATCAATTGTGGTTCAAAGCAAGCGTTTCCAATGCTGAGGAATGGTTGAGTTGAAGTTCATTTCATTGCTTGTCATTTGTTGTGTGATGAAAACTTTAGTATTCATAATGTATCCTCGTTGTCAATGTGGGCTGATGACCTGTTGTATGTAATAAAGTGATATGGCTGTGATAAACTTACTAAATTTATGAATGGCTTTCGAGTCGCTTCTCCGAGTGAGTGGTACGATGAGGCAAAAAAATATTTTCCGAATACATAATTGTACGTGCATTGCAACAGGTTATCAGATGAGGCCAATCAACAATAGTAGTACACTATTTGTACTAGCTTCACATGCTTCGTGCGTCGGGCGGGTGTTTTTACTATAGCCATATGTTAATGTGTTCGCTGTACGTAACCAGCACCTGGAATCCTCGATACTACTAGTAGGAGTACTATATAAGTAGTAGGAGTAGTAGGGTGTTATTTGCCAGAACAGGCATTCATATCCAGGAGTACGGCACACGCCACAAGCACGACATCCATCTGACACCATATTTCTTGGAGTCCGTGCTAGAGCAATCTCTTCAACCTCGTCGTTTCTCTAACTCAGCCATCGCGCGGCAGGCGAGTGGGGGTTTGCCGATAGTCGGTTTCCTCAACTGCGGTCCCACTTGTAAGGCCAACTCCAACGCACGACCCCAAATGGACCTCCGTTTTGCACGAACTCCAACGATAATTTTGACTAGAAAAGCAAGACCAAAGAAAACAAGAACCACAAGAATACATTTTAGAAGATATCCAACTTCCATAACTGCTCCTGTAAGTTGGATTAGTGCCTTCTCGATGCATTCATTGTTGATCTGCAGAGGCTCGATCTTGCATGCTTCTTTCTTCTTCGAGTGTAAAGAAGTATACGTTGCTTCCTCGCATCTAGTCTCATGTCTAGCCTCTATTCTAGTAGGAGTATCAACAAGTGCACTAGTCTCATCTCTAGCCTCTATGCTAGCTAAAAGTGCTAGAACATCTACTAAATTGCGCTCTATCAATATATCGATGTACTCTTCTTCCCAATACCAAAACTTGCATCCATTCTACACAATAAAATTTTTAAGTTACCATAGCTAGTCTAATCCGAGAGCACAACCGAAGATTTGGTCGGGTTCTTCCTCCTATTGCCGACACGTGGGACATCCAGCATCCAGGTCGTGTCATGCAAGAAAATAGAGTGGTAGTTGAAGCCACATGATGTGCATCTTGGGTTAAACTGTAAATAGAATCTTACTAGTCTTGAGTAACTCCAAAAGTGGCCACTGAAGATCTTTATTGAATTTGTTTTTCATCACCAGCATGTTGAGGTGAAAGATGTGCAGGTTCAGTGAGTCCTCTTGCGTTTTCACTGACATGTGGGACCGCATGTGAGCAAATAGACAATGGGCTCCGCGCGTCCGTTGGCTGGCTGAGAAGAGATGTAGAGGAGGGCTGAGCACGGACTCCAGGAAATTTGTTCTACGTACCTTGATATAGGCTCGATATAGTGGGGTGGCATGGGCCATAACTAGCATTCACGTCTAGCAGTACGGCACACGCCACCCACACGAGTCCCATCCAACACCAATTTTCTTGGAGTCCGTGCTACAACCATCTCTTCTCCCTCCTGCTTTCTCAACCATCGCGCGGTGGGCGGGTGGGGGTTTGCCGATAGTCGGTTTGCTCAACTGCGGTCCCACTAGTAAGTGAAAATGCAACACCGCACGCATTCCCCCTTGAGCGGCATGCCAGAACAACCGTGTGGGGGTGCGACGCGAACACGGCAGGCTTTTCCTTTTGAACTCGTAACTTGTAAAATTTGGTTCTGCTCCATGGCGCCACTAATGGATAGAAAATAACGATTTTGCCTAGAGTAATGAGAAGTTTGGTTCTCGCGCCGTTCATGGATAGAGTACGTACGAAAATTATGAAGTTGATGCAAAAGGTAATATAATTACTAGTAGTACAATATATTACTACATGGATTTGACGGAAAGATAAAAATACATACGGATCCATCAATGACATCCTCACGCCCTAGTGCGTCGGGTCACCAACCGACGTGTGAGGAGCAGCAGCGTTAGCGGCGAGCTCAACGTGCTTCTGAACAATGCCATCCAAGGTTGCCCTGTGGTCCAAGAAGGCCAGCGTCCTATCGTCCTCATCTTGCATGTAGTAGTCCTTGTGGACGATTTGCGCGTAGACGTGGCTGATTATGTCGATGGTGTCTTGCTGCGCCAGGCGCTACATGGCGAGCGTGACCTCGAGGTGGACATTCTCCGGCGTGACGGCGGGCAGTCATAGGGCCACCAGTGCGTCGAAGAGGTTGTCACCATAGTGGCTGTTGAGGGTGGCGGGCATCGCAGAGCCTGGGCGCGTCGGCTGGAGGCGTACGTCAAAGTCGTCCGCGAACTTCTTGATGACGGTGAATTTGTTGAGGAAACCGATGAGGACCTCGTCGAACAAGGAGACGAAGCTATCGTCCAAGTGGCCCCTCGCCCTGGTGGCCTCAAGCAATACCTGGAGACGTTCCTCGGTGTCGGGCCGCAGGCCGACGTCGTGGACCATCTGGCACAGCCGGCTGATGCTCGCGCTCATCGCCTCCATGGGTCTAGCTTAGCTTCTAGTCAACTGATCTTGCGATTCGAGTGATCACTCTTGCCCTTGGTTAGCGTGCGTAGGTGCGTAGAATTTCATACTACTCCTCGGCCATCTACTGCACCTGCCTTTGGCTGTATTATAGGTGGGCCACCCACCCCTTGGGCCCACATGTCATTCACCCAAAGGCAGTTGCAGTAAGTCAATGAAGTTGCGTTCCCCTCCGTGCCGGTGCAGTATAGTCATCTCACCGAACCTCTAGTTGGGGCCAAATGAGAGAAGTTTGATGTTTACTGGTTTATTGGTCCCCTTTGCATTTTGCGCCAAGTTTTGACCTTTGATTTAACTAATAAAATGTTAATGCATGTAAACAAAAATGTTGTGTAAGTCACCTTACGAGAAACCAAATAATCCCAAAACACTTAGGCACGGTACATTAACTCCCTCCTCGTTTCTTATTTCGTGACATATCAACCAATGCGAGACGTGGGCCGTGCATGCTTTCAATGACTTGAGACTACCAAACATGACATGCAGTGTTTAGTTCATTGCATGTAATCCTATTAGTTAGCAAAAAGACATTAAGTTCTCTCGCCGATAGGAATAAAACGATACACCATGTATTTATTTACAGAGGGAGTAGTACATTTTTTGTGACATGCATTACTAGATATTGCTAGTCAAATACTAAAATCCAGATGGACGTGGTAGTACTCCTAAATCTAGATGGTGGTGCTACTAGTACTAGTAGTAGTACTACCAATGTAGTAGGAGTACTAGCACTGTACTACCCATTGGTCAAATTATTACGTGCTGCTCCTCACAGTGAAGTGACAAGACCCTGCGCCGGAGATGACACCTGAGTATAGGTGCCGTGTTCGGCATACCATAGTCAGCCTCACCGTCTGCAGTCACTATCATCATGGTTGTAGAGCTAGCCTGCTTACAACTAGCCATGTTCGACATAATTTCCCATGCGTAGATGCCTGTGCATTGCACGGTACACCAAGATTGGGGGTGGACAGCGCCGGTAGCGGCCATCGTGCCAGATTTTTCCACGGCCTTCTAGATGTGGTGGGGAGGAGATAAGGCTGATTGTGAGATACAAGGAGTTGTTTGTAAATAGGGAACAAGTGCGGGCGTCTTTTTGCAAAAATGGAGAAGTTTGGTTTGTATGCGTCAGATCTAGATCCGACAACTATTGGTGAAAGATGGGAGGCACAACATCATCACCAACTCAGGACCTGTTTGATTCATAGGATTTTGAAAATGCAGGAATACGACACGGCAATATTACAAGTTTCAAACTGATATTACAAATGTTAGGAGTAATGCTGCACCTACGAAGAGGGAATTACTAGGAAGTTTACGTAAGAACTTTTGTTACTTTAGGTGGATGCAACATTATCGTACAAACTAAAATCCACCACCCTGACAAGTCACTAATGGGCAAATAAGTTTTTGAGTCTCTGGCCACTTGATGTTTCAAAAACAAATTCAGCTTCTGCGGAGACTTTGTCATTTAGTCTTAGACGCTTGCGGTGATCAGCACGCCATTCATTGTTGCGCCAGAGAATGCCAAACCTCATTACCTTGGGCACACTTGCCTCCAGAACAAAGAACCTGGCCAATTTAATCTCAGATGTGCTGCCTCGGTAGTCGATTAAATCAATTTCTGTAAGATGGAGATCAAGGCATTCGATGAGACTGTTATAGTTCAGCACATTTTTCACTTTCGGGTATTTTTTATCTGCAAAAGAAGAAAACATATTAGAGCAGCTGGCTGTATAAGATTGTTGTGTCATCAAGAGGTACCAATATCATTCACTCATACGATAGGGTTGGCTGGCTAGTGATATTTTTTCACTCTCTCTCTCTCTCTTCGCTTCCTCTCATTTAACTAGGATCACGTGAAGAGCTTGGGCATTTGTTGCCTTCCACTATGTGGCCGATGCCATATTTCGCAAAAGTATGCCACATAATACGCATCGATGTCAAATCAAAAGATTTTGGCACCGCTCTCGCGATGTGAGAGAGTTGGCACCGCTGTGCACACAGACCCACATGTATAAACAAATCAATCAAACCAACTACACCAGCCTCTCACTCTCCCGAACAAGTGTTTTTTATTGCCTCAGTCCTCTCTCTCTCTCTCTCTCCCAAGCAGTGTTTTTTCATTGCGTGAGTTAATTTGGCACCGGAGCAAAGTAGGTGATCCAGATTGGGGCACCAGGTGAGCAATGGAGGGGCATCGATGACAAATGCATCACAAGTGAATTTGGCACGTGTTTTGGCCTACATAGCCCACTTTTGTACTCCCTCTGTCCCAAAATTCTTGTCTTAAATATGTCTAAATATGGATGTATCTAGTTACATTTTAGTGTTAGATACATCCGTATCTAAACAAATGTAAGACAAGAATTTTGGGACGGAGGGAATACTACCTCGTATTTAGTATAAAATTTTGACCTTAGATTTACCTAAGAAAATGCCAATGCATGTCACTAAAAATTACACCATTTGAAATTATGTTGAAATACGAATCCAACGATATAGTTCTTAGTGACATACATTAACATTTTGTCAGTTAAATCTATGGTCAAATTTTGATACTACAAAATTGGAAGAGTAAACCAGGACGGAGGTAGTACTTGCTCTTAGGGTAACCATAGAGTTACTGGAGTAGTCTAAGTTACTTTCCATTATGACTAGCATAGGCTACTATAGTAGTATAACATAAAAACGATGCAGGTGATCACGTGAGAAAAAATACTAAAAACATTTCTTTCGGTGCAGTGCGTAGATGTAGTTTTGAACACTACACTTGTCATCGTAATTTGGGAAAATTACGAAAAAATTGAGCTACGTTGTGATTACCATTTACTAATAGGAAAGAAGTTTCACCTCGATGAGTAGCTTCTCTGTGCATGGAAAGCATGTAAGGAATCCAGCAACTTGATCCAGATTGGGGTCGATAGATTGTGGGAATCATTTTCTGGAAGATGGTCGTAAATACATCAAGAAGAAATTTAAAAATGTGAATTTCAAGAAGACGGAGAAGAAGATGAGTGCTGTACCTGAACGATTACAGATCCAATGAAGAGTTCAGAGAATTTGGCAGACGAGTACACCAACTTATTTGTCAATTTGGTAGCGTCAATGACCCCGATTTTGTTGGACCTTCTAGATCCGATACAAGCAATCTCTCAAGGAAAGGTGCATTCTCAATGACCATAACATGGAATAGCTGGAGTGATATCTTCCCAATTGATGTCTTGTTGCGGGGCCAGCAAGACACATAAATCCATCGGAGATTCGTCGAGACGATGTGGAGGCTAATGAACTCGTGGATCTGCTCAAGACGAAGGTACTCGAGCGAAGTACAGCTGCGGAGCAGGTGCTCCATAGCCTTCTTCGAGATGACAACATCGAAGAGGTCGAGATGCTTGAGTTGAGGGAGAAGAAGGGCGGGCGCATCATTAATCTGGGGAAGATAGCAGGAGCTGAAGCTGGCGCAACACAGCGTTGGCGTGAGGCGGAGCGCGGACGGCGGTAGAGAGCGACATCGTCCAGCTTCAAAGCTGAGCTCCTCGAGCCGATCTAGGGCAGGGGATAAGAACCACTCGTCAAACTTGGGTTGGACCTTGCAGTTGGTACTGAACATGCGGATGTCAA
The DNA here is from genome assembly GCA_021437245.1 of Aegilops speltoides. Lineage (NCBI taxonomy): Eukaryota > Viridiplantae > Streptophyta > Magnoliopsida > Poales > Poaceae > Aegilops > Aegilops speltoides. The sequence goes on from CM038146.1 coordinate 144,179,825, forward strand.
GGCGTCTAGCTGGCCCAGGGTGTGATGAAAGGATTTTGGAGACTGCGGCCATGCGTTTGCAATCCCCGTCGCAGAGGCAGCTGTCGACGGTGAGGTTGAGGGGGACGCGGCGCCAAAGGGAACGCCACCACCGGGAGAGCAGGGCGGTCCGCTCGGCAGATTTGATGGGGAGGAGGCCGATGATGACGGGTAGCATGTCATCGGGGAGGCTTCTGATGAAGTCCAGGCTCGCCGGATGCGGTTTTGGCTCGAGCCGTCTCCGCTTGTTGGCTGCCTCGCCGTCCATCTCAACCGGCGGCGACGCCGATGTACACGTGTGCTGGTGTGTGTTGTGTGCTGGGTGTGCGTGAGTGCGTCCTTCTGTGCATGCCGCCATGCAGTGGTGAATTGTGCGCGAGTGCGTCCTTCACGCGCAAGAAGTGTGTCCTCAATGCACCCTCGGTTTACTAGCATGCGGGGTGCTACCCCGAGTGGTTTCAACTTTGTTTACTTCACCGCCTGTCAGATGGGCCTGTAGTATACTTATTTTCACCCACTGCCACATGGGCCAGCACACGAAGATACAGAACACGAGCTGACAAGGCAGCATGTGGGCTGGTTGACCGGTCAACTAAACAATATACAGAGCTATACGCTGACACAATGAGCATATAATCCGTCGGTATAGAGAGTTCGAGTGAGAGGGGAGGCCCGTGAGAGATAGCAGAGAGAGAGAAAGAGCTACTCCCTCCGTTCGATAATGTAGTTCCAACATTTTTTGAAGTCAAACTTTTGAAACTTTGACCAAGTTTATAAAGAAATTACTTAGATCTACAATACCAAAGATAAATGATAGTATGAAGTAAGTACATGTTGTGATGAATCTAATGATCGTTCCAGATGTAAATGTTTTTCTCCACATATACCTGGTCAAACTTTTCTGAGGTTTGACTTTTCAAAACATCCATATGCTTATGGACGTGACAGAGTCCCTAACTAGAGAGAGAGAGAGAGAGAGAGAGAGAAATAGAGAGAGTGAGTGAAAAAAGTGTGTGTGCATGTGTGAAAGAGACATGGACAACACACGATAAAAGTAGAGAAAAAGCGTGCGTGTCTTATGCAAACATATCACACACATGCATCTTTGACAATGGAGGTAAGGTGAGGAGATAGTGTGTGGTTGTTTGGAACCGCGAGAGCAAGACCCCTAGCACGTGGCCAAGAGGGGTCTGACAAACAAGGGAGAGAGGTCGACAGAGACGTATGGAGAAAATGCAGACATGGGGAGGAGAGAGTGTATGTTTGTCATAGAGAGATCCCCTGGAGCTCATGATGGTACTACATGGGTGGGAGATCGAGTGACAAGGTGTGTGCATGATAGCAGATGCCTCGAGAGATATCGAGATAGACGTATGGCTGGAATGTGTGTTCCTGATGGCTAGTAAGAGATAATCATACTTAGGAGGGGGGAGTGCTTGAGACTATGATGGAGTGAGGGATTATGGTACTTAGGGGGGTGCCTGTCACATGGTGAGACAACAAGGGCGGAGAGTGTTGGATGGGTCTATATGTATAGCGCGAGCGAGACATGTCTATGTGTGAACCAGGAGATATAAGGTCGGGTTTGGCTTGCCCCGAGCATCATTTGCCCGGCCCGGGTTGTGGCTGGATTTCATGCATGCTTGTTTGGTTGCTACCTGTGAAAAAGAAAGCCCGCTGGCCTTGATTCCTTGCACTTTAATTAGCCTCGGCTGGACTCCAGACATCGCAAGTAGCTCGCCCAGCGACCGATTTGAACGCTCGCCATGCTCGGTCGTGCGGCCATGAGGCTAACAGCAACCTGGATGGATATTAGCATTAAATAATTGCTGCATGGATTGATTGATGGGACGTTGATGCTTTGCTCGCCTAGGCATGGACCAAACGCTTCAAGACCACACAAGCTGGCGCAGCGAAATAATTTACATCTCACGTCCACACCAGCGATCGCCATCAAGGCATGAGGGTCAGGTCACGAACCAAACTAACCAATAAAGTTTGAGAGAGATTGAGGAGCCCCGATAAGGTTGAGTGGTGCGTCAGATAGCTGAGAGGGGGAAAGAGATATTCCAACCACTCGCTAATGCAGTGCATGTAATTTTTTTAGAAGTCAAACTTTGGAAACTTTGATCAGGTTTATGCAAATGTTATTTATATCTACAATACCAAATATACATCATACAAAACTTCATCTCATGGTGAATATAATGGTATATGTTTGCCGTTCTAGATGTAATTGTTTTTCTCCACATACATGGTCAAACTTTGTGATGTTTGACTTTTCAATAAATCTATATGCTATGGACCGAGGAGGGTGCCTAAGTCGAGACAGATCAAGTGCGTGTGAAGGAGAATGAGTAAGTGTACAAAAAGAGTATGTGTGTGAAAGAGAAAGTGACAACAAACGATAAATTAGAGAGAGTGTGTGTTTTTTCGTTTCTTATGCGAACATATTAGGCATGCATCTTGGAGATAGAAAAGCGAGGCGAGGAGATACACAAAGATAGCTAGTGTGTGATCGTCTGCAACGGAGAGAGACACCCTTGTAGCACATGTCCAATAGAGGTCTGGCCAACAAGGAACAAAGGTCGAGAGGGACACATGGAGTACATGGATGCATGGGGAGGGAGAGAGAGGGTGTGCTTGTGATAGAGAGATCCCCTCTATATCGTGAGGGGACTATATGGGTGGGAGATCGAGGGAGGTGTGTGCACGATAGAAATATGCCCCGAGAGAAATCGAGATAGACCATGCACATGTTTGTGATGGAGACTAAGATTAGCTAGTCATATACATATAGGGGGACTGCATGTGCCTACAATTGAGTGAGAGACCATCATATTTGGCTAGCTAGGTATGAGATTGTATGTGTGTGCGTGAGAGATGGAGAGAGAACGAGGGAGAGAGATAGATTTTTAGATGGGCCTATCGAGTGCGAGTGAGATATGCATGTGTATGTGTGACCCAGGTGGATGTAGAGTTTGAGAGATGGGGGAGAGCTCCGAAACGACAAAGTGGTGCGTGAGAGAGTTACGAGCAACGAGCCAAGGAATTTGTGCGCGTATGATGAGTGCACCAAAGATATCTAGCTTGGACTAGCTAGAGTATCATACATAGTGTGCGAGAGAGACCTATAGATGGTGTATATATGCATGCGAACTAGAAAGACCCCCCCCCCACACACACACACACACAAAAAGAGAGAGAGATGGAGAGAAAGAGAGAGGGACCAACAAGGTTTTTGTGTCGTATGCGTGCGACAGAATTGAAGATTGTCGGCGAGACACACACACACACACACACACACACACACACACACACACACAGAGAGAGAGAGAGAGAGAGAGATTATGGAACTTAGGGGGGTGCGTGTCACATGGAGAGAGAAAAAGGGCGGAGAGTGTTGGATGGGTCTATATGTATAGCGCGAGCGAGACATGTGTATGTGTGAACCAGGGAGATATAAGGTCAGTTTGGCTTGCGCCCCGAGCATCTTTGCCTGGCACGGGTTGTGGCTGGATTTCATGCACGCTTGTTTGGTTGCTACCCTGTGAAAAATAAAGCCCGCCTTGCCTGGATTCCCTTGCACTTTAATTAGCCTGGCTGGACTCCAGACACTACAAGTAGCCTGGCCCAGGCGACCGATTTCGAACGTCTGGCCATGCCTGGTCGTGCGGCCACGAGGCTAATAGCAACCTGGATGGATATTAGCATTAAATAATTGCTGCATGGATTGATTGATGGGATGTTGATGCTTTGCTCGCCTGCATGAACCAAACAACAAGATTACCACAAGCCTGGCTAGGCAGAAATATTTTACATCTCACGTCCACATCAGGCAGTACTAGCCATCAAGGCATGAAGGTCAGGTCATGAACCAAACTGACCAATAAAGTTTGAGAGAGATTACGGAGCCCCGATAAGGCTGAGTGGTGTGTCAGATAGCTGAGAGGGGGAAAGAGATATTCCATCCGCTCGATAATGCAGTGCATGTAAATTTTTTAGAAGTCAAACTTTGGAAACTTTGATCAGGTTTACGCAAATGTTATTTATATCTACAATACCAAATATACATCATACAAAACTACATATCATGGTAAATCTAATGGTATATGTTTGCCGTTCTAGATGTAATTGTTTTTCTCCACGTACATGGTCAAACTTTGTGATGTTTGACTTTTCAATAAATCTATATGCTATGGACCGAGGAGGGTGCCTAAGTCGAGACAGATCAAGTGCGTGTGAAGGAGAATGAGTAAGTGTGCAAAAAGAGTATGTGTGTGAAAGAGAAAGTGACAACAAACGATAAATTAGAGAGAGTGTGTGTTTTTTCGATTCTAATGCGAACATATCATGCATGCATCTCGGAGATAGAGAAGCGAGGCGAGGAGATACACAAAGATAGCTAGTGTGTGATTGTTTGCAACGGAGAGAGACACCCCTGTAGCACACGTCCAATAGAGGTCTGGCCAACAAGGAACAAAGGTCGAGAGGGACACATGGAGGACATGGACGCATGGGGAGGGAGAGAGAGGGTGTGTTTGTGATAGAGAGATCCCCTCGAAATCGTGAGGGGACTATATGGGTGGGAGATTGAGGGAGGTGCGTGCACGATAGAAAGATGCCCCGAGAGAAATCGAGATAGACCATGCACATGTTTGTGATGGATACTAAGATTAGCTAGTCATATACATATAGGGGGACTGCGTGTGCCTACAATTGAGTGAGAGACCATCATATTTGGCTAGCTAGGCATGAGATTGTATGTGTGTGCATGTGAGATGGAGAGAGAACAAGGGAGAGAGATAGAGTTTTAGATGGGCCTATCGAGTGCGAGTGATATATGCATGTGTATGTGTGACCCAGGTGGATGGAGAGTTTGAGAGAGGGGGAGAGCTCCGAGACGACAGAGTGGTGCGTGAGAGAGTTACGAGCAACGAGCCAAGGAATTTGTGTGCGTATGATGAGTGCACCCAAGATATCTAGCTTGGACTAGCTAGAGTATCATACATAGTGTGCGAGAGAGACCTATAGATGGTGTATATATGCATGTGAACTAGAAAGACCCCCCCCCCCACACACACACACACACAAAGAGAGAGAGAGAGATGGAGAGAAAGGGAGAGGGACCAACAAGGTTTTTGTGTCGGATGCGTGCGATAGAATTGAAGATTGTCGGCATGAGAGAGAGAGAGAGAGGGGGAGAGAGAGAACAGGAGTCCGGGAGAGGGGGAGGTCGCGTTTTATGCGTCAAAGACTGATATAATACATGTTTCGATATAAACTTGCATTCAAATATTTAAATTGGAGAACATGTTATCTGCAATCCACACATGAATGGATATATGCGTATATCAAACAAGTTCATTAATTTGACTTTCAACATGTTCATGGAGTACTATAATACTGTACAACATGCTACTCGATTGAGGTGTTCAATTTTGGATTTAGTTCACTATTTTGACCTAGTGAACGAGTTATTTCATTGAATCGAGATATTTCATTTTGGGTTTGATTTGTGTTTTTGAGTGGGTCAACTATTTGTCATATAGTAAATCGCTAGCAACGAGCATGTAAAAACACATTACTCTCGAGCATCATCTCTCCATCTAAAAAAGAAGTGGCAAGCTAATATTTCAAATTTTGATTCCAATCAACTTGGTAAGGTAGACGTGGATGCTCGTTCTCCCAAAATTTGAACAAACCATTAAACATCCTCTGCTCGGTGGAATTCGCCCGAGCAAATAAATGGGAGACACGAAATTACCGTCCTATGTGGGACACGCATCAATTGGCCCGTTGTACATCGAGAGTAGGTTTGTAACTTCATCCAAGCGCGCATTCTCCTTGGCCGAAATTACATGTGCCGAATAATTCATAAACCATGGTCGGCAAAACACGCTCTGCTCGCCCGAAATAGCTCGCGCCCACTATTTCAAAACACGTTCTCCTCGCCCAAAATCGCTCGCACCCACTATATTTCAAAACACACCCTCCTCGCCCGAAATCGCTCCCGCCCACTATTTGGGGAGAAGCAAAGTTACTCTACTATCCCCGACCCTCAGTACACAGACCCAAGCCGAGAAGCCTAAAGGCAGGGGTAGAACTGTAACTCCCCGTCACATTTCAGACAAATGCGTCCGTAAGACATGGTTCCACTCCCCTCCCAATTCCCCCCTACCCCCCCCCCCCATTCATACCTCGTGGGCGCCAAATCACCTTCTCCTCGGGAAGCTCCCTTCTCCCGAGCAGCGAAACCTTAGCCCCTCCATGGCACCCCCCACCGCACCAATTTCACAGCTGCCCTCCTCCCTAATGCCGGAGACGTTGTCCATTTGCCGTCATGCATTGGGTCGTGTGCCTCTTACTTCGTGCTGCTGGAGCTGCCTCGACGACGGTCGCATGAACCGTACCAGAGCCGATTCACCCCCACCATTGTTCACGGTGCCGGAGCGGCTCCAACTTCGGATCCGTCCAGAGTCCCGGCACTGCTTCCGCGTAGCCATCGACCGTCGCGACATCGCTGTTTCCCTGCCGCCGGTCGCCACCGCAACCGCGCCGGCCTCACCGACTCGATAGCTGGACCTGCCTACTTCACCATGCCGCCAGATAGGTCGCACCCTCATCTCAAATCATTTTATTTAGGAGCAAGTTGTCTGAATTTTTATTCTGGGCCAATCGATTCCCAATGGGAAGCAGCACCCCTCGAGGCAGCGGAGCTTCTAGGTTGCCGGTTGGCTGGTGTCTAACGTAAGGGTGCGGGGCCGCAAGTTCGCCGCGGAAGCAGCACTTAGATGGCTATCTTTTAGAGTTGCGTGGGTTGAAGGTACTGCCGCCGCCGGATCTGGATGATGGGGAGTCTTTGTGGATTGGCCCGGGGGCTGCGCAACCACGACAGTGCGGTGGGGCGGGGAGCAGGGTTTTGGCTGGGGCCACGAACGGCGAAGGCAGGCTGCTCTGCCGTTGGTCGCTGACTCTTCAGGGAAGATTCCGAATAGTGTCAGCCGGGAGGCACAAGACAGCTATCAAGCCATCGGGCGTAGATCGGACAGTACCAAAATAAAATAAAATCGTGTGATCCCAATTTAGTCTTCAGTCAACAGACGTGTGACCACTCTTGTACCTTGCTGTTGATCTCTTCGAGTATTTTTTCAGAGCAAAGAGATATGTCGTTCTTAACATTATGCGTTATCTGCATCTTCAGACACACCGTCTTCCGACTCACCGCAGCTGCTACAACAAGGGAAGCATACACCAGAAGGGAGCTATAGTCCCCACTCAATAGTTCCCTGCATCGAATGCGCGTGCCCGACATGCACAGCCACAACAACTACAGGGCCATCGACAAGTCAATGCATGATGCTCACTCCTATGGATGGCAGCCAGATAGGTTGTACCCTCATCTTACTTGTGTGCAACATTTATGGCCTTGTTATTCATCTAAGCATGGAAAATAGATCATCACATTTCACTGTATATTCATGTTGATCTCTTACGGGTCTTGTTCAGGAGTTAACGTTGTTCCATAGTTCAGCTAAGATACTTGTTCTTTAGGTAACGTTGTTCCATAGTTATCATCCATCAGCCAATGCTATCCCACAGGCTGGTGATTATAGTATTGTACCACTTCTAGTATTACCTATGTTGTTCTTTAATACTTTTGTGTGCCATCTAGTTAATCTCGGGTACAAACGATACATATTATGTAGCTTTCATCTGTGTTCTCCCTTTAGTTTATGAGACATGTTGCTGCTAGTTAACCCCAGTCCTACTATTTATGTCGTCTCCTACAGGCACTCATTACATAAATCTAACTACTAGTTGTCTTCCATGCATGTCAGATATAATTGCACACACTGATATATCCACAAGAACCTCGGGAGCAATGTAAAGGCCAATAAACTTGATGTCAATGATACCCAATATGATGGAACATGTAAAGGCGGTTCTTGAAGACTTGCGGAAAGATGATGAATCCTCTTCACCCCACAAGGTCCTTGCTCTAACTTGGCCTGTGATATGGGTACAACATGCATATAATGTCCTGGAGTGTATCTACTCCGTTGCAATGCCATGTGCTTAGCATGCTGATCATGCATGTAAATATGCCATGCCTTCCTGTTTTTCAATACCTATTCTATTCATGATAATATGTTTTCAAATTCAAGTACTGTCATTCTACTCTATCGCAATGCCATTTGCTTAATTTGGACATCATGCTTTTGAATATCTTATGCATTGTTATTCATCAGTATGTACTTCATCTGTCTACCATACCATGTTTTTTTTACATTGAAGTGTTGTTCTAGTGCTTTGTTGCAATGCCATCTTAGTTTCCCAATCATACACGTGTATGTTGCCTTAGTTATTTCTGTACATATTTCGTTAGCATAAAGTTTTACATTCAACTAGTGTTTTTTTTGCTGTGTTGTCCTGTCGTATCCCTAGCTCTTACACCATACTCCCTCCATCCGGATTACATGTTGCCGAAATGGATAAAAAAGGATGTATCTAGAACAGAAATACGCCTAGACCCATCCATTTTTTTCCGGATGGAGGGAATACATGTCAATATGTCATGCCTTTCTATTCTTCAGTACCTATTCCATCTCTCTGTTGTAGCATGTTTTATAATTAAAGCACCATTCTTCTATACAAGGCATGCAAGGGGAAGACGGCTATGTTAGAATCTGAAGGGTTACAAACCAGGCCTTTGCAAATGATCCAAACGCCAAGAGATAATAAACCAACTCCATTTTTCAGAGATACTGCTCCAGCAAAGAGAAACCCAACTCCCACTGATAATAAGCAGATTCCAGTGGCCAAAGAACTAGTCCGCTCTAGTCCAGCAAAAGTATGTCAACTCCATTCTAAGAAGCGTGTGCATATCCTCGCATCATGAAACTTTATAGCATTCTGATCATATTTTCTACAGGTTTCTTACCCATCTCTCTTTTAGAAAATAAGGTTAAATGATAGAAGACTTCCTCCATTGGGATCGTATTCGAGGAAAATATCTTGCGGGATTCTCTGTGCTCCAATGCTGATGTAAGTGCCTGTTGTATATCACTATATTTTTACATCAGCATGTATTTTGTTGATCGACATGAATCTAACCTTTATCTGATCTAAAATTAGTTGTAGCAAAAGTTTAAAGGCGCCAATGTTGATTTTTGTAAGGAAAACTGCATGGTAGTTTTGCATACTGAGCTGCATGAGTGTACTATCTCATATCACGCACATTACTGAATTGTAGTGCTTCTCTGGTTGCCCATTCATTCATTGTGTCAATGTTGCTTTCGTATTACCTTACCTGGCTGATGATAGCTGTGCCATATTGTGTTAATTTGGTGTAGGCTAGTTGCCCAAATGTTTGTTGTGTCACTGTTGCTTTCCTATTATCTGACTTGGCCAATGATAGCAATGCTAGTGTGTTAATTTTGTGCAGCTCTTTCAAGATAAGAAGAAAAACTCGAAAACAGCAAGGCAACCCCATTGTTTCTTTCCAATAAATCTAGGCCAGGTAATATGGCAAAAACTCATGATTAATCTGTTTGGTTCCCGTCCTAATTTATGTTATGATGCAGTGGTCGAGACACTCTCCACTATCAATAATACAAGCCTGCCAAAATCACCATCTGAATCTATTCAATATCCTCTGTCTCGAATGCAATGGAATAAATGTATGTTTGTGAACCAATTAATGGCTGAAGCAATGATGGAAATGGTGGATGAATCAGAGGTGCAGAGTCATGCAACACAACAACTAATCAATGTTTTCAGAGACAGTGTAGCAAAGCAGCAAGAACTTGCCCACATGCTTATGGGCATCATCTGTGCTGAGGTTGCAAATTGTGACATTGTAGATGGTTAGGTTCTAGTCATTTATTTGCACTGGCATCAATCTTTGATTGCCTAGTGGATGTAATTTCCTGTAATATATGCTGGATGTGCAACGTTATTCCCTGTATGCCGTACCTTTGCTTGATCGGTTTTGGTCCTGTGCATAATTGCTCATCGTAATGGGCTCAAACTATCTAATTTGGCCTAAAGACATGTACGAACTTTAGTGGACCCATTAAGTTAATAGGACGTTACTAGGCCGAAAGTTAATGATCGGCCCTCTTACCTCCCGGGTCATTAACAGGCCGACATTGAAGTGGGCAACAGGTGGGCCCAATTGATTTCACGGGTCGTTAACAGGCCGTTACTAAGTTTGGGCTACATATGGCCCAACTATACTGTAGGCCTTTAGCGGGTTGAAAGAGAAAGCGGGCTTGTATTAGACCATGAAGAGTATGGGCCGCTAAGAGGCCGAAAGTCAGGTCATGTTGTAAATGGCCCAACTGTGTTGTGGGCCTTTAGCAGGCCGAAAGAGAAACCGGGCTGGTATTGGACCATGAAGGGCATGGGCCGTTAAAAGGCCAAAACTAAGGTCTGATTACAAATGACCTAACTCATTTATGGTCCGTTAACAGGCTGAAAGGCACACAGGGCCAAGAATTGGCACAACACTTAAATGGGTCGCTAAAAGGCCAAAACTCAGGTCCGACTACAAATGGCCCAACTGATTTATGGGCCGTCAACAGGCTGAAAGAGACACCGGGCCAGAAATTGGCCCAACACTTAAATGGGCCACTAAAAGGCCGAAACTCAGGTCCGACTACAAAGGGCCCATCAGATTTATGGGCCGTCAACAGGCTGAAAGACACACCGGGCCGGAAATTAGCCCGACATTTAAATGGGTCGCTAAAAGGCCGAAAGATGTACATCCTGAAAATTGGCCCATCCATTGAATAGGCCGTTAACAGGCCGAAATCTTGTCGGGCCGATATTGAGCCCAAATATATAGTGGGCTGTTAACGGGCTCGAACTGAGATGGGCTGGAATGGTGTCAAATCTTTAGTGGGCCGTTGACGGGCCGAATTGGCACATCTCGTATGGGCCGTGGGCTTAAATGGACCTGACACAAGTAGGCCTTATATGGGCCGGCCTGCTAATCTTTACTGGGCCGACTTTTTTCACCGGAATGGGCCACCATTAGGCCGTGGCACGTGTTGACCTATCATAGGCGCCTCCTGTCCAATGAGTGGATGACATTGCTACGTCTTGAGCTTGCGTTGGTTTTCCTCGAAGAGGAGAGGGTGATGCAGCAATAGTAGCGTAAGTATTTCCCTCAGTTTTTGAGAACCAAGGTATCAATCCAGTAGGAGGCTCCTCAAAAGTCCCACGCACCTACACAAACAAACTGAGAACTCGCAACCAACGCAAAAGCACATTACTATGATTTAACAAAATCATATTCGTGAGTGCAAAGTTTCTGTTTTTCAGCAGAATCAAATCAACTATCATCGTAGGTTATCCAATAGGTTCTACTTGGCACAAACACTAATTAAAAGATAAAAACACATCTAAACAAAAGGTAGATGCAAGATTTATTACTAAACAGGAGAAAAAACAAAAAACATAAAGAAAATTGGGTTGCCTCCCAACTAGCGCTATGATTTAACGCCCCTAGCTAGGCATAAAAGCAAAGATAGATCTAACGAGTGCCATCTTTGGCACAAAATTCATAAGTAGCATGCATGGTAGATTCATAAGGTAATTTAACTTTCTTTCTTGGAAAGTGCTCCACGCCTTTCTTTAATGGAAATTGGAATCTAATATTCCCTTCCTTCATATCAATAATCGCACCAATCGTTCTAAGGAAAGGTCTACCAAGAATAATAGGGCAAGAAAGATTGCAATCTATATCAAGAACGATAAAATCCACGGGAACCAAATTTCTATTTGCAACAATGAGAACATCATTGATCCTTCCCATTGCCTTTTTAATGGTGGAATCCGCAAGGTGCAAATTTAAAGAGCAATCATCAAGATCATGGAAACCTAGAATATCACATAAAGTTTTCGGAATCGTGGAAACACTAGCACGCAAATCACACAAAGCAAAACACTCATAGTCTTTAATTCTAATCTTTATAGTAGGTTCCCACTCATCATTAAGTTTTCTAGGTATATGTCGGGGATATACCCCGCGGTGTAAACCGGCCGGAAGTTTAACCCGGCCGGATTGGACGACTCATGGTAACCCGCCCGAGCTTGGCGGTTCACGGATACCCGCTTGGTCTTGGCGGTTCATTCAGAACTTTGGCGGGCGGGTCAGATGGATGACGAAGCCCATGGCCCAGAAGGCCGGTTCACGGTGGGCCGGTTTATGAGGAAAGCGTAAGGACTATTCTCCTACAAAGGAAGCAAGACTAGGACTCCACTTGTAATAGAGTAATCCTAATCCTAATAGGACTCCACATGTAAACCCGCCCCTTCAACATATATAAGGAGGGGCAGGGCTCCCCAAAGAGGGACGAGTTACAAGCTGCAAGTTACAAGCAATAATCTTAGGGCTAGACACAAAGAGGAGAGCCGGTTTACGGCGACTCCCTCATGATGATAATGAGACCTAGCCTCAAACAGCATGTAGGGTTTTTACCGGATGATGTTTCCCGGGGCCCGAAGCTGTCTAAATCCTCGTCTTGTGTGTTGCGTCTCTCGATTCCGCTCAACCCCTCTCAAGCTACCACATAGATGTGTTGGCCTCGCGACTAAGTCCTTACACTAGGACATATGCCGTGACAATCCACGACAGTTGGCGCCCACCGTGGGGCCTGCGTACCGTGGTGTTAAGTTCTTGAAGGGATTTTATTCAGGGATCGTGAAGCTCGCGTTATGTCAAAGGGAAAAAAAGCACCTGCAAGGAAAGCGCGCAGGGTAATCCGGCGCGAGACAGCCTTGAACAGAGTCGGCACGTTCATCAGTCTATGTTCAGAATTATTATTAATTTTGAGGTTGGCGGATGCAAGTTGGAAGATTGAGAGATTAGGGTTCAGTACGCCGTCGTCGGGTCGTTTCAAACCACCGAGTCCGGGACGAGATATTCTGTACAAAGTGATTTATCTGCCACGTTTCTACTCCAAAGGCCGACAAGAATACAAGAATTTTCGCAGCGTAATGTGCGCCTGGCGAGCGGCCAAATCGCCGAGTCGAGGTTGCCAAAAATTTCCGCTGTACGGTGGCCGTATCCGACTGTTATTGTATCTCCCCTGGTCCAGTAATCAAGTCCCGAGGCTGTGAGATGCTTAATCGGCCAAGGTACCACGTTTGTATTTTTTGCTCTCCACGTCATCCCAAAAGGAAACCAGCAATCACAGCAAAAGCAGAGAGCCACGGCTGGCATTGTCTCCTGCATGCAAGGACGGAAGCACATACATTGTTTAAAAAAAAAAGGGTTACCCATGGGCCACGACTCGGAAACAAAGAGGGCAGCGACCTGGACTCCTCCGCGGACTGTGCCTTGCCTCTGCCCAGAATTCGGGTTTTTGCTGCTTCTGCCCCGGAGCCCCCACTATGCCCTCGCGGCCTTGAGTCGCCGCCTTCGCCGAGCCGTGCCATGAGCAGCGATGGGGCCTCACCCGCCACGCCTTCACTGCAGCCGCACCTTGAAGATTATACAAACTACGCCGAACTCTGGCAAGGCCCTTGAAAGGATCAACACAAAAGTTCTTGGTTATCTACGGACGCCATATAGTGATCATCTGTCGCTTAAAATCAGGTGATATTTATCTTACATATTTTGTTAAGTACATGTTGATTTCCTTCGACAAACAACTACTTCGCCCTGTTGTATGTTTTGTACGCAGGACAATTGTGGTTTTTACCATGGGTACTGGCTGATCTCCTCAGTTTAAAAGTCGCCGAGTCCGAGTCGTCGTCCCTGTCATGCACGTGAAAAGACATCAACCAGTACAGACAATCAACTAGTACTGAACAGGGATCAAGGATCTAAATACTGATTGATGCAAAGAGAAACAAAGTCTGATGGATTCCCTAGCTCCTGCACGTCAAGAGACATCAACTAGTACATCGCCACGAGGTGCTTCATCAGTCAAATCAGTGGCCAAAGTCAACTGCCATGGTTCACATCATGGCCAGCCATCCGCAACTGACATGAAGACAAATTACTGGACCAGTTATTATTGTACAGGGCTGAGATCGAGTGATGGGTCAAATAGTGCTAAGCACTCCTCATCATTATACAAAGTACCTTTGGTACATCGTCATGTGAGGAACGAGGGCAACCAGCTCGTATTTTGGGTACACAACAATGGATCACCATCCGCTATTTCGCCCGGATTACATCTAACAATATCTACTGCCAGTATTCGTGTTCATCCGACAAAAAATATCAGGTGTTATCTTTTCTATACATTTTATCAGCATACGTTGATTCATCCGACAACAATTACTATGTCATGTAATATTTTTATGTAGAAAGGCTATTAAAAAAAAGGTGGTATTATACCACGGAGGCATGTTCGGCTGTGCCGCGCAACTTCACGGACACGCGTATCGCGGTCCAGTTTACATCAATGCGCCGGTCAACTCGCCCGTCCGCGCCACCTTACAATGTCATGGACGACTCGCCTGTCCGCCCTCGCCGCTGGCTCACGCGTCCGCACCGGTTTATAACGCGGAGGACAAGCGGCTTGTGCATGCCGGCCATAAGGCGCGACCGACTCATCACTCCGAAGCCGCTTCGGATGCTGCGGTGGTTTTACTGTCCGTCCAAACATCAGGTGGTATTCATTTAAATTTATGTATTAAACACTTTTTTGTTTCTTGTCAAAGAACAATTACTCTGTCATGTAGTATTTTTACACAGGACAAGTTTTATGCCATTCACGGACACACGTATCACGGCCCGGTTTACGTCAACGCGTCGGCCAACTCGCCCGTCCGCACCGCCTTACAAACGCCACGGACAGCTCGCCTGTCCGCGCCAGCTTACAAATGTCGCGGCCGAGTCACCCGTCTGCACCGGTTTACCACGCCGCGGCTGGTTCACCCGTGAGCAACTTCAACCTCACCTAGCGATCATCAATTTTATGGCGGATTATTTTCAGCCTGGCACATCAGGTGATATCCATCTAAAATATATTTTGTTGGTACATATTATTTTTTGTAAAAGAGCAGTTTATCTTTGTCTTGGTCTGCAATACTGTTGATGCAGGACAATTGTTCACTACATCAAAACGACATGGTTAAATCGCCCGTCCGCACCGGTTTACAACACCGCGGCCGGTTCATCTATTTGAGCCACTTATGACGCGGAGGTCATCTTTTCCGTCCGCCTCTCGCGGCCTGGTCTACATCAACACACCGAGCCGCACCTGTCTGCATGAGCTATTTATTGCGTATGAGCAAGTCACAATTTGGGTAGCCCGGTTTTCTTTCAGCAAATTGGAGGCAAGTTATCATCAGCCGCCGTCTGCGCTGGATGGTTCAATGGACATGCGCACAAATCGCTGCCGTTACAGTTTGGTCAACTTCAAATAGCCAATTGGAAGGAGCCATTGGCCGAGTTGCGGACACGGCTCATACGGGATCATTTATAACCCACCGCAGTCACCTCAGCCTTCTGTGGATTTACATCGCGTTATCAACACCAATAATATATATCTTCTGCTATGGTCAAAATATGGAGAATCTCAAGCCAACTCTTCGAGTCACCTTGAGACTCGGGGGCTACGATGATATGACGCAACAAGTCTTGCCAGTTTCAGCAAATTTAAAAACCCCAGGACAATGGAGGAAAGATAACCCGGTCCGGAGGCTATGTTATTTGAAGGCCATCGAAAATTTCCGGCTTAGAAAGTATATGACAATTACAAAATCCGGCTCAATGAAGAAGTTCCGGTCATCGAAAAGATTCGGTTTAAAATCCGGCTCAAGGAATCAGTCTCCTTGAAGCTCTCAAATCCGGCTTAAGAATTTCCGGTTCAAAAGGAATTAACTTCGCAAGTTCGAGTTTAAAGGCCGTCGAAAATTTCCGGCTGAAAATGAAGATTCGGTTTAAAATCCGGTTCAAGGAAAGATGTCTCCACAAAGCTTTGAAGCTCTCCATATCCGGTTCAAGATCCCGGTTCAAGAAGAATTTATCTCTTGCAAAAGTTAAAATTACGAAGAGGACCTGCTGCCATGATCGCGGTTCAAACATGGGTATCCTGCCTTTATTGGCCTAACATATTGATCACATGGGGCTTCGCTTCATAAAGCGGGGTCTCTGTTCTTTCTTACATCATGCGTGGTTACGGAGGTTACATCTTAAAGCGGCCTCGGTTTACCCTTGACATTTGTTTTTATCACTTGGGGTTTGGTGGTGTCGAACCAATGCAACACCTCTTGATAGGCGAAAGCCACCAGATCATTTGGGGACACGGTCAAGTCTGAACCGGTCAAGCCTCTTGGTCGGCCTATAGGGCCAGAGTCATTTGGGGGCTTGGTCGAACCCGAACCAATGTCATGCCACTTGGCCGGCGTATTGCCACAAGTCTTTTGGGGACCTGGCCGACTGGCACCATCGCTACGCCTTCGGGGAGCTTGGTTGCGTCTGACCATGGTAATGCCATCTGACCAGCTCAGTATAGCATATTTTTGCAAACGGTTTTATCATTGCCTTTGTTTCCATATCTTTTTCATAATTGTTATTTGATTTTTGTTGCGTTTTTAAACCGACAACGTTTTAATCCGGTTCGACTGTCAATTGACGGAACACGGTCAATTCTTAATCCGGAGACTATCTGCCCGGTTTGATTTTCTGTTACCATCCTATTATGGAGTAAACCGGTGGTTATCAACCTGGCTCAGTTTTCAACTACAAGTTGTCAGTACACGATCAAATTATAATCTGGCGATTATTAACTCGGTATGGTTCGACTACAAGTTGCCAGTATTATATATTGTTAATCCGGTGTCTATCATAACCCGGTACGGTTTTATCATAAACTGGCACAATATGGAAGGAGTTATCAGTACTCAAGATTGGGATTATCACCCTTACTACAAAAGTTGGTAAACCAACAATGTGATTCAATGCCACAGGTATGATATATTTTATATTTTTATTATTCTTAAGTGCAGCCTTGGTTATAAACCTGGGTTATATGTTGGGCATTATGACCCGTCCGGCGGTAAACCGCCAGGACACTTTAAACTTGTTGTATGCAGAAACAGGTTGAATAAAGCATGATTATAAATTATTCGGTGTTTATTAAACCGGCCTGGCTTGGACTATAAGCCGCCAGTATATATTTGGATTGCACCATTGGAATTATGCGCTTATAAATCATTGGGTATATTATTCAAATAGCCAACATGGCTGGATTTTTGTTATGGTTATCAATAACCAGTATCATGATTAAGGTTTTCAAAGTCGCTTTAGCGCAATGGCTATCATATTATCAATGGATATGGCTTTTATTCTACAATTGAAGGAATAGTCCCGAGTTGCTGCAGGCTTACAACCCGGCACTTGGGGACTACATTATTAAAGTTGAGATTACATCAAATATGCAAGTCTCATGTCGCTGCAAGCATGCACCATGACACTTGGGGGCTAATGCAAAGTCATTCTTTGTTCATCTTATTGAAGACCCGAATCATCATATTATAATGAGCCGGCCCTTGGGGGCTACCAATTGCTCATGTCAATAATTCAAGGTACACAAATTTTCATTATATTGAAGGGCCCGTCTGCTCAGTTGGTAAAGCACAAGGCTCTTAACCTTATGGACGTGGATTCGAGCCCCATGATGGGGGTTACATCATATGATGTTATTTTCATTGAAGGATATATCAAATCCCAGCTCAATACTATCTTACTGAGCCGGCCCTTGGGCATCAGTCAATTACAAGTCCCAGGTTGCTGCAAGCATGACAACCCGGCACTTGGGGGCTACATAATATGGAGTATTCAGTTTTTACTAGTGACTCGGATGAATATGGATTTCTTCGAAAGTGGCATTTATATTGAAGCAAGTCTTAAGCCATCGCTTTGTTCTGCTCAAGACTTGGGGGCTACAGGTATTATATTATTATCAAAGAAATATTTTCAAATTCTCTGATTGAGCAAACTAGGTCAACCCGGCGTCACCAATCATTATGACCCTGTGGCTCCAACCCGGCGTCATCAATAATCATGAACCGGTGTTGGCAACGATCATGACCCGGAATTATCAGTTTCTATAACCCGACAATGGTGGTAATCATAAACCGGCAAGTTCTACATCTTCAAACCGGTTGAATATCAGATGAGTATTTCAAGACCAATATTTCTTAAGCCGGCGCTTTGGAAGCCGACTCAAGTGGATTATTCTTCACAATATTTTTTTCTATAAGAAGCCAACATCAGCAATTTGAATATGAAGCTGGTTATTGACCCGGATTTTCTAGGAGGAAGAAATGACAAGGACTTAAGGATGATCAGGTGCCGGTTTACAAGAATTCTTAACCCGGAGCACAACCTATCAAGTTTGTTCTTGTGTTTATTTTACAGGATCAGTTTAACATGGATAAATCCAAATTAAAGCTGGGGCTAATGTCGAGGATATACCCTTGGTGTAAACCGGCGGAAGTTTAACCCGGCGGATTGGACGACTCATCGGTAACCCGCTTCGAGCTTGGCGGTTCACGGATACCCGCCGGTCTTGGCGGTTCATTCGTAATCGTGGGGGGGTCGATGGATGGAAGCCCATGGCCCGAAGGCGGTTCACGGTGGGCGGTTTATGAGGAAAGCATAAGGACTATTCTCCTACAAAGGAAGCAAGACTAGGACTCCACTTGTAATCGAGTAATCCTAATCCTAATAGGACTCCACATGTAAACCCGCCCCTTCAACATATATAAGGAGGGGCAGGGCTCCCCAAAGAGGGACGAGTTACAAGCTGCAAGTTACAAGCAATAATCTTAGGGCTAGACACAAAGAGGAGAGCCGGTTTACGGTGACTTCCTCATGATGATAATGAGACCTAGCCTCAAACAGCATGTAGGGTTTTTACCGGATGATGTTTCCCGGGGCCCGAAGCTGTCTAAATCCTCGTCTTGTGTGTTGCGTCTCTCGATTCCGCTCAACCCCTCTCAAGCTACCACATAGATGCGTTGGCCTCGCTACTAAGTCCTTACACTAGGACATCTGCCGTGACAATCCACGAGAGTATAGAAACTTCCAAATTAAGTTTTTCATCATAAGATTGCATCAAGGAATCAACAATATGTTTGGTAAAAGCTTTGTTTTGACTATAAGCATGGGGGGAATTAACAACGGATTGCAACAAGGAAATAAAACCTTTTAAAGAGCAATTATTATAATCAAATTCTTGAAATCCGAGATAGTAGGTTCAATATTATTAGAAGTTGAGGATTCTCCCATCTCACTTTTACCAAATTTAGCATCAAGATCTAAAGACTCCGAATTTTTGGGACGCCTTCTAGGCAAAGTTGATTCATCATCAGTCCCATAAGCATCAAAATTCATATTGCAAAACATAGATCTAATAGGAGACGCATCAATAACTTAAAGATCTCATCATTATTTTCATGGAAACTAGAAGAACACGCTTTTATAAAGCTTTCTCTTTTAGCATGCAACCTAGCGGTTCTTTCCTTGCACTCGTCAATGGAAATTCTCATTACTTTGAGAGACTCATTGATATCATGCTTGGGAGGAGAAGATCTAAGTTTAAGAGAATCAACATCAAGCGAAAGTCTATCAACGTTCCTAGCCAAATCATCAACTTTGAGCAATTTTTCTTCAAGCAAAGCATTAAAATTCTTTTGAGAAATCATAAATTCTTTCACACTATTCTCAAAATCAGAGGGCATCTTATTAAAATTACCATAAGAATTATTGTAGGAATTTCCATAATTATTAGAGGGATTACTAGGGAACGGTCTAGCATTAAAGTTTCCTCTATAAGCATTGTTTCCAAAACTATTCCTTCCAACAAAATTCACATCCATAGATTCATTATTATTCTCAATCAAAGAAGACAAAGGCATATCATTGGGATCAAGAGGAGTATTTTTAGTAGCAAACATCTTCATAAGTTCATCCATCTTTCCACTCAAAACATTGATTTCTTCTATAGCATGCAGTTTTTTTACTAGAAGATCTTTCGGTGTGCCATTGAGAATAATTAGCCATAATATTATCAAGAAGTTTTGTAGCATCTCCTAACGTGATTTCCATAAACATGCCTCCCGCGGCCGAATCTAAGAGATTTCTAGAAGCAAAGTTCAAACCGGCATAAAATTTTTGTATGATCATCCATAAATTCAAACCATGAGTAGGGCAATTGTGAAGCATCAATTTCATTCTTTCCCAAGATTGGGAAACATGCTCATGATAAAGTTGTTTAAAATTCATAATATCGTTCCTAAGAGTGATGATCTTAGCGGGAGGAAAATACTTAGAGATAAAAGCATCTTTGCACTTGTTCCAAGAATCCATACTATTTTTAGGCAAAGACGAAAACCAAACTTTAGCACGATCTCTAAGTGAAAACGGAAATAAATTCAATTTGGCAATATTGTTATCCGTATCTTTCTTCTTTTGCATATCACACAAATCAACAAAGTTGTTTAGATGAGTAGCGGCATCTTCACTAGGAAGGCCGGCGAATTGATCTTTCATAACAAGATTCAGCAAAGCAGTATTGATTTCACAAGACTCAACATCATTAAGAGGAGCAATCGGAGTACTAAGGAAATCATTATTATTGGTATTCGAGAAATCACACAATTTGGTATTATCTTGCGCCATGGCAACAAGTAATCCAACACACAAGCAAACAGAAAAAGGCAAGCGAAAAGAGAGGAGGAGATTGGGAAAGAGAGGGCAAATAAAACGGCAAGGGTGAAGTGGGGGAGAGGAAAATGAGAGGCAAATGGCAGATAATGTAAATGCGAGGGAGATGGTTTGTGACGGGTACTTGGTATGTCTTGACTTGAGCAAAGACCACCCCGGCAACGGCGCCAGAAATCCTTCTTGCTACGTCTTGAGCTTGCGTTGGTTTTCCTCGAAGAGGAGAGGGTGATGTAGCAATAGTAGCGTAAGTATTTCCCTCATTTTTGAGAACCAAGGTATCAATCCAAAGAGGAGGCTCCTCAAAAGTCCCACGCACCTACACAAACAAGCGAGAACTCGCAACCAACGCAATAAAGGGGTTGTCAATCCCTTCATGGCCACTTAAGTAAAGTGAGATCTAATAAAGATAGTATGATAAGATAAATATATTTTTGGTATTTTATAATATAGATGCAAAAAGTAAAGATGCAAATAAAGTAGATTGAAAGCAAATATCATAAGAGATAGACCCGGGGGCCATAGGTTTCACTAGTGGATTCTCTCAAGATAGCATAAGTATTACGGTAGGTGAACAAATTACTGTCGACAATTGATAGAAAAGCGCATAGTTATGAGATTATCTAGGCATGATCATGTATATAGGCATCACGTCCATAACAAGTAGACCGACTCCTGCCT